>JBBDGP010001693.1:1195000-2517500 GCA_037952835.1 Lithobates septentrionalis | reverse complement strand
AGCCTAAGCTTTTTAAATACCGCACGGTGTCTATTATGCTCTGTTCTAGAGCCTGTAATGAGTGATCTCTGAGCAGGAGGGCTTCCAGATACCCGAGCACTAGGATCCCTTGGCCCCTAACCACTTCAATACCAGGCACTTAGACACCTTCCCGTCCAGACCAATTTTCAGCTTTCAGCGCTGTCGCAATTTGAATGACAATTGCGCGGTCATGCAACACTGTACCCAAACAAATTTTTTATCATTTTGTTCCAACAAATAGAGCTTTCTTTTGGTGGTATTTGATCACCTCTGCGGTTCTTATTTTTTGCGCAACAAATACAAAAAGACCGAATTTTTTAAAAAAAAAAAAAGTTCTTTGTTTCTGTTAACATTTTTTGCAAATAAGTTTTCTTCTTCAATGACGGGCACTGATATGGCTGCACGGACGGGCACTGATACAGCGGCACTGATGGGCACCAATGAGGTGGCACTGATGAGCACTGATAGGTGGGACTGATGGGCACTGATAGGTGGCACTGGTATGCTGCACTGATGGGCACTCATAGGTGGCACTGATGGGCACTCGTAGGTGGCATTGATTTGTACATATGGGTGGCACTGATAGGTGCCACTGATGGGCACTGATAGGGGGCACTGGTGGGCACAGACAGGTGGCACAGATGGGCAATGACAGGTGGCACTAATGACACTGATTGGTGGCACTGATAAAATTTATTGGTGGCATTGATGGGCATGACTAAAACATAATGGTGCCAATCAGTGCCCATTTGTGGGCACTGATTGGCACAGATTGGGCACATTGGGCCCATGTGGATTGCCATGGGGTACATACCTGACCATCCACATGTTACCCCTTCCCTGGTGGTCCTAGTGGCGATCCCTGGTGGTCCAGTGTGGTGATCTGAGGGGGGGCTGCACTGATAAATAATCAGCGCAGACCCCCCCTGTCAGGAGAACCGCTGAATGGCTCTCCTCTACTGGCGTCTGTCAGACGCGAGTGAGGAAAAGCCGATCAACGGCTCTTCCTATTGACAGCGTGATCAGCCGTGATTGGACACGGCTGATCACGTGGTAAAGAGCCTCTGCTGGAGGCTCTTTGCCAAGATCGGTGTGTCAGGCTGACACACCGCTTCACCGATCACCGCCCGAAGGGTAGAGCCACAAACTGAAAATGACGTTCCTCTACTGCAAAACGTAGGAACCTCTGATGAGGCTGAAAGATAGGTATGTGTAAACACGCATCCTTTATATCAATGGAGGCTAGAAAGTTTCCCCTCTGGATGGAGTCTGTCCGCTCAGTAGTAGCCTCACTCCAAAGGACTGTATCAGTAGATACTTGTTCAGGGATCTTAGGTCCAAAATGGGCCTTGTGTCCCCGTTTGGTTTCTGAACCGAAAACAGGTTTGAATAAAACCCTGTGCCTTTTTTGGATACCGGAATCTCTACAATCACTCCTTAATGTACTAGATGACGTAGTGCCTGAAGAAACGAGTTTCTTTTTGGAGGATCCGAGGGAACGCTGGATCTTAAAAACCTCTGAGGGGGAAACCCCCGCAACTCCTGCCTGTAACCGCAACATATAATTGAGGTGACCCACTCGTCCTTAATTGTTGTTCTCCTAATGTCCGCAAATTGCTGCAGCCTTCCCCCCACTCGATGGAGTGGGGGCATCCCCTCAAGAGGGGGGCTTGGTACTGGGTTTAGAAGAATCTTGAAACCAGGGCTTCTTCTGGCTCTGGCCTTGTCCCTGGCCCTAGCGCCCTGTTGGCGGCGGAATCGCCTTGACGCTGAGACATTGGAGGAAGCAGTCCCTGAGGTTTTAAACAAGGCGCAACTGGTGCTTTTCTTCACAGGAGGTAGAGAACTCTTCCCTCCAGAAATCTTTTGGATATATTTGTCCAAATGATCACCAAATAAACATTCCCCATGAAAATTGAAACCTGCTAATAACTTTTTACAAGGAAGCTCGGCTGACCAGTTCTTAAGCCACAAGAGTCTGTACAGACAAGAGAGCCAAACGAGAAAGTGTAGCAGCCTTCCCCCCACTCGATGGAGTGGAGGCGTTCCCTCAAAAGGAGGGCTTGGTGCTGGGTTTAGAAGAATCTTGGACTCAGGGCTTCTTCTGGCCCTAGCGCCCTGTTCGCGGTGGAACCGCCTTGACGCTAAGACATTTAAGGAAGCAGTCCCTGAGGTTTTCAACGAGGAACGTCTGGTGCTTTTCTTCACAGGAAGTAGAGGACACTTCCTTCCGGAAATCTTTTGGATACATTTGTCCAAATGATCACCAAACATTCTGCATGAAAAGGGAAACCTGTCAAAAACTTTTTACAAGGAAGCTCAGCTGACCAGTTCTTAAGCCACAAGAGTCTGCGCATATGTACAGACGAGAGAACCAAATGAGAAACCTGCTGTATTGAATCCTTATAGGCATCAATAGCAAAACACAGCGCTTGAGAAATATCTGTCTTACTTTCAGGCAGATCATCATCCTGGTTAGGCATATCAGGCCGTTTGACCTGATCCTTTAAGGACTTGCAGATACCAATTGCTGCAACAGCTGTCAGAATAGCTTAACAGGCCAAAGAAAAGGAAGCCTTTAATGACTCCAATTTCTTCTCAACAGGGTCTTTCAAGCCCTCTGCGTTAGATACCTGACAAGTTAAGTTCTTGTTTAACCACTTCAGCCCCGTACCATTATGCTGCCTAAGGACCAGAGGACTTTCTCCAATTTGGCACTGCGTCGCTTTAACTGCTAATTGCGCGGTCATGCAATGCTGTACCCAAACTAAATTTGCGTCCTTTTCTTCCCACAAATAGAGCTTTCTTTTGATGGTATTTGATCACCTCTGCCATTTTTATTTTTTGCGCTATAAACAGAAAAAGACCGAAAATTTTGAAAAAAATTTATATTTTCTACTTTTTGTTATAAAAAAAATCCAATAAACTCAATTTTAGTCATACATTTAGGCCAAAATGTATTCCGCCACATGTCTTTGGTAAAAAAAAAATGTCAATAAGTGTATATTTATTGGTTTGCGCAAAAGTTATAGCGTCTACAAACTAGGGTACATTTTCTGGAATTTACACAGCTTTTAGTTTATGACTGCCTATGTCATTTCTTGAGGTGCTAAAATGGCAGGGCAGTAAACCCCCCCCCCCCCAAATGACCCCATTTTGGAAAGTAGACACCGAGGAAATTGCTGAGAGGCATGCTGAGCTCATTGAATATTATTTTTTTTTGTCCCAAGTGATTGAATAATGACAAAAAAAGGACAAAAAGTTGTCACTAAATGATATATTGCTCACACAGGCCATGGGCATATGTGGAATTGCACCCCAAAATACATTCAGCTGCTTCTCCTGAGTACGGGGATACCACATGTGTGGGACTTTTTGGGAGACTAGCCGCGTACGGGACCCCGAAAACCAATCACCGCCTTCAGGATTTCTAAGGGCGTAAATTTTTCATTTCACTCCTCACTACCTATCACAGTTTTGAAGGCCATAAAATGCCCAGATGGCACAACCCCCCCCCCCCAAATGACCCCATTTTGGAAAGTAGACACCCCAAGCTATTTGCTGAGAGGCATGTTGAGTCCATGGAATATTTTATATTTTGACACCAAGTTGCGGGAAAGTGACAATTTTTTTTTTTTGCACAAAGTTGTCAATAAATGATATATTGCTCACACAGGCCATGGGCATATGTGGAATTGCACCCCAAAATACATTTAGCTGCTTCTCCTGAGTATGGGGATACCACGTGTGGGACTTTTTGGGAGCCTAGCCGCGTACGTCAATTTTTGATTTCACTCTTCACTGCCTATCAGAGTTTCGGAAGCCATGGAATGCCCAGGTGGCATACCCCCCCCCCAATGACCCCATTTTGGAAAGTAGACACCCCAAGCTATTTGCTGAGAGGCATGGTGAGTATTTTGCAGCTCTCATTTGTATTTGAAAATGAAGAAAGACAAGAAAAAACTTTTTTTTTTTCTTTTTTCAATTTTCAAAACTGTGACAAAAAAAAAAAATGCTTTCCCAATTTCCCAATGGTCGCTGTTTACATCCGGCGAAATCTAAGTCATGAAATGCTCGTAGCTTCCGGTTTCTTAGGCCATAGAGATGTTTGGAGCCACTCTGGTCTCTGATCAGCTCTATGGTCAGCTGGCTGAATCACCGTCTGCATTCTCAGGTTCCCTGTTGAGACAGGAGAGCCAGAGAAAAACACGGAAGACGGCGGGGGGGGGGGGGGCGGCATTCCCTCCCACGGCTAATTAGCCGCTAGGATTGCTTTTACACGAAAGCCGACCGCTGGCTCAAACATCAGTCCACACTAAGATCAGTGTGATAACATGCTTTCCCAATGGCGATGTTTATATCTGGCGAATCCGAAGTCATGAAATGATTGATTGGAGCCGTTCTGGTCTCTGTTCAGCTCTATGGTCAGCTGGGGGAACCACCGGCTGCATTGTCGGGTTTCACATCGGAACAGGAAAGCACGGGAAAACCATGTAAGACGGCGGGGGGACGTTCCCTCCCACTGCTTGTAAAAGCAGTCTAACGGCAGACTGACCGCTAGGTTTGCTTTTACATGAAAGCCGACTGCCGGCTGAAAAGAACGATAGGAAGATACCTAAACCTGCAGGCTTCATTCTGGTATAACCACTCAAAGTCGTGAATGGCGTACCTGAAGACATATAAATCATTAACAATAAAACACAGTAAACGGTGAAGTATAAAAAATGGCATTCCTGAAAAGCAAACATGATAAAAACATAGAAACAATAAAACATTGCAGAATAGAATACAGTAAAAAAGAGCAGAGAGAGAGAACAAACGACAACTATTTTTTATATATATATATATATATATATATATATATATATATATATATATATATATATATATATATATATATAATAATTTTTTTTTTTTTTTTTCGTAACTTTTATAACTAACCGGTTCCAGGATCGGGTCTCTCAAAATGTGATGGCATCTTGGGAGACCCTGTGAAAGTGTGCCTAGTCTGTGCAATGCTGTACGCTACGCTAATACTCAACTAGTGATTGGTAGCGTTCAAAACATTCACCGATGCAAAGACCAGGATTGTCAGGACAGGAGGGACAATAATAGCGGGTGTCACGCCTATATCCGCGCTTGCTGCAGACACATCTTTTTTGGGGGGGTTCGTAGGGTTGGGTTGGGAGGACATAAAGAAAATGCCTCTCATGCAGCCGACTGCATTTGGTTGGGGATGTGAATGGGGGAAGTACGGGCGCTGCAGAAGTGGTGGGTTCCCAATTAGGATTGGCGAATGCAGCAGGAAGGGCACTATGGGCACGACGGGCCTGTTTGTCTTCTTCTTGGTGGCAGCGGGACACTACTTGTGCTTGCCACCACACCAGCTTGAACAGCACTTATGGGACTCGCCACATCACCAAGTGTTACTGCAGTACTGGTTTGACTACGACTGGGGTGTACTAGGCCGCTGGTGCTTGCCAGTTCACCAAAACGCTACCAAAAAAACTGTTAGCGATCGCAAGGATCAGGCCTGACTCTGCGAACGCTGCAGTTATGCATTTAGTGTTTTGTAAGTGACAGTGATCGATACTGCACTTGGGCGGGTTGGGCTGGGCGGAGGGGCAAAACGCAGGTGCTAGCAGGTATCTGGGCTAATCCCGCTAACACTGCATTTTTGGGAACCCTAAACTGCTGGGGACGCTAGTACAGATCTGATCGGATCAGATATTGATCCGTTCAGATACTATACCACTAAAGGAGGCGTGTGCTGTGTGCGTGGGTGTTAGCGGTACTGGCGCTAATCTGACGCTGCCTGGGGCGACGCATATCACCGCCGCGCGATCAGGGGGCTAAACCTTTATTCGGTAATAAATGGCGGGTGCCCTGACACTATAAAAAATAAACTAACTAACCAGCGTCACCCGTAACAGTTATACGATCAGTGGTGAAAGGGTTAACTAGGGGGCAATGAAGGGGTTAAAACCTTTATTAGGAAGTATATGGGGGTCCCTGTCGCTATAAAACGCCGATAGCGAACCTAAATATTTACCTCCCTAACTAGCGTCACCAGCGACACTAATACAGCGGTCAGAAAAATGATCGCTTAGTGACACTGGCGACGGGGTGATCAAGGGGTTAAAATTTTATTGGGGGGGGGGGGGGGGTTAGGGGGGTATCCTAGACCTAAAGGGGGCTAACAGTAACTGTCCCACCACACTAACTGTCACAAACTGACACCATGCAGCAATCAGAAAAAAAAAACTGCTTGGTGTCAGTGTGACCCGGGGGGGGGGGGGGGGGGCTGATCGGGGGTGTAATGTATGCCTGGCATGTTCTACTGTGTGAGTGTGTTTGTGTAACTCACATTCCAGTCTTCTCTCCTCGGCGCCGGAAAGGAAAATGCAGAGGAGAGATGACATCATTTCCTCTGCCTCTGTGTACAATACAGAGGCAGGGAAATGATCCCATTGGCCAGGAGCGATCGCGAGGGGGGGGCCACGAATGAATGGCCTCCCCCTCACCACCGATCGCCGGGGAGGATTTGCCGACCGCCGCTGGCACGGGGGGAGGCTTTGGGGGGGGGGGGGGGGGGGGGGAGTCCGATCGGACCCCCCACCCGCGGGAAGGCAAGGACGTATATGTAAGTCCTTTTGCCTGCCCGTGCCGCTCTGCCGACGTACATCGTCATGCGGCGGTCGTCAAGTGGTTAAGGAAGAGACTGCTGCATGTACTGCTGGCATGCTCAGTTTTTTAACGAACTTTTCATCCATGGGATATAAAATGGAAAACCTCTTAGGAGGAACAAAAATCCTGTCAGGATGTTCCCAATCAGCATACACTGTCTGTTCCAATAGGGGGTGTAGGGGGAAAGCCTGTGCGGCCTGAAGAGGTCTCGGGGATCCCAAAGAGCACCAGGGGGGCTCAGTCACCTCTGCAAGTGGGCTCAGTCACCTCTGCAAGAGGCAACTTAAAGGCAGAATGAAACATTTCGGTCAGTCAGGATCAAAAGCCTCTGCGACTTAGAGGCGACATCAACTGGATATCTTTTTGTCCAGATTGCACGGAAACAGATTCATCTGCCAGGCCCTTCACAACTGAGTTTTAAGCTCTTCCCCATCCACAACCCATTCCTGCTCCAGACTAGGAGGCTCCAGGGAATGGGATCTGTCACGCTTCCTGCCACCCTGCGGGATGGAGGCATTCATGCCAGCAATCCTGTGCTCTAACCCGGCTAGGGCCAAAGACAGTTCATCCTTGGTGATAAAGGGTAAGCAGCGGCATTGACTACAGGCACAATACCACATAGGCGCAGCCGCTCAGATTTCCCGGAAGCCTCTGGTCTTTCAGGGTATACAACACTAGGGCTACGACTAGGTTCATCACGAACTACTGATCGCATTGGTGTGCCCGTCCCTGTAGTGGTAGTCCCACTACTTTTTTGAAGACATTTATCAGCTACAAAAAGAGAGCATTTGGGTGTAGTATTAAAACACCTCAAAAAAGGGAGACCCTTTAATATGGCTCGCCAAGCCCCTATGCAACAATCCTGCTAAGCACCTTTAGCCTGCCAAGCGACACTTGGTGACTCACGTGACCCGGGTAAGGAAGAAATGAACAGCTGCAAGTGTCTGTTTAAAGCCTGCTCTGTGACCCACAGCTGCCTTCTGGAAGCACTGCATGCTTGGCCTACACAGCTTAAATAAGCTGGGTGTGCGCCAGAAAATTCTGTGCGTGCGTACACACGTGCGTGGTCCCGGTGAACAGGCATGGCTGTATTCGCGTATGACGCGAATCCTCATGCGCCCCAGATAAAAGGCTACTGCGCATGTGCGGCAAAGCCACGTGCGCCATGGCCGCCAAACAACTGCTGAGCATAGCGCCACTCTTGAAAACGCATGTGCGCCCTGGTGAACCAAGGCAAAATGGTGCACCGTTGTGCGCCATCATACAGGTAAAAAACAGCCAGACAAGCAAAAAAGTTACACTTTGCAAACCCCCACAGCTAGCCCAAAACTCCCCCATCTGGTCATCGCACACAGGTGTCCAGCCTCTAGCTAGCTTGACTGATTGTTACAATCACTGGGACACCCCACAATAATAAGTAAAGGGGTTTCACTTACCCATCCAGGTGCAGGGCAGCTTAGAAACTAAGAGCCCAATCTTCACCCTTAATGGCGGGTTCCTGTCACTTGAGGACGTTCAAGGACTGGGTATCCTTTTCATGTTTCGGGTGCACTCCCTTGGACCTGTACAGCACCCTGCTGGAATGCCTTAGCGCTGTGGTGACCAGGATTCCACTTTGCAGGGTCCAGCGCCCGGAGGCAGCATTACAGACAAAACCTCGCAGGATCTTGAGTCTTCTTTGCGAGGCTCGGATACCATTTATCTAAGCATATAAAGCCTGTGTCACATGGATCCGATCAGTCAATCCCTTGATTCATTTAAGAACTGTTTGTGGGACTAGAGACCTGGAGCTCTGAGAGCTCAAACAAACTGTGCCATCCACCTTGCAGATACTGGTAAAAAACTGAAGTACTTCCTGTGTGGGAGGGGTTATATAGGGGATCACTTCCTGTCTGACGACCTTTGGTCTACCAGTATCCATTCACCTGGCAATGGAGTATAATGCAGTAGGTAATGAATATTAGCCCGACTCTGTGTCCCATGATGTATGAAAAAGAAAAAGGGCCAAGATGCATCCCTGGGAATTACAGACCAATTAGCCTAACATCAATTGTATGCAAGCTCTTAGAGGGGATGGCAAAGGACTAGATATAAGATTTTAGTAATGAAAACAATATCTTTAGCAGTAATCATCATGGATTCACGAAGAATAGTTCTTGCCAAACCAATCTATTGACCTTCTATGAGGAGGTGAGCTACCATCTAAATAAAGGAAGGCGCATAGACATGGTGTATCCGGATTTTGCAAAAGCATTTGATAGTTTCCCATAAAGGTTTACTATACAAAGCAAGGTCAGTTGGCTTGGACCATAGGGTGAGTACATGGATTGAAAACTGGCTACAGGGGAGAGTTCAGAGGGTAGTGGATAAATGGGGAGTACTCAGAATGGGCAGGGGTGGAAAGTGGGGTCCCCCAGGGTTCTGTCCTGGGATCAATCCTAATTAATTTATTCATAAACTTACTGGAGGATGTGATAAACAGTTCAATTTCTGTATTTGCGGACGATACTAAGCTAAGCAGGGCAATAACTTCTCCGTAGAATGTGGAAACCTTGCAAGAAGATATGAACAAATGAATGGGGCGGGCAAATGAGGTTTAGCCACTTAAGGAGAGAGCCTCCTTTTGAGATTTGAGGTTTACTGGTTTAAAAGTTTTTTGCTAGAAAATTACTTTGAACCCCCTAACATTATATATAATTTTCATAAACGACCTAGAGGATGAGATAAACCGTTCAATCTCTGTATTTGCGGACGATACTAGGCTAAGCAGGGCAATGACTTCTACACAGGATGTGGAAACCTTGCAAGAAGATATGAACAAATGAATGGGGTGGGCAAATGAGGTATAACCACTTAAGGAGAGAGCCTCGTTTTGAGATTTGATGTTTACTGGTTTAAACGTTTTTTTTTGCTAGAAAATTACTTTGAACCCCCTAACATTATATATATATTATTTTTCTAACACCCTAGAGAATAAAATGATGGTCGTTGCAATACTTTGTCACACCGTATTTGTGCAGCGGTCTTACAAGTGCACTTTTTTTTGGAAAAAATACACTTTTTGAATAAACAAAATAAACCGTAAAGTTAGCCCATATTTTTTTTATATTGTGAAAGATGGTACACCGAGTAAATGGATACCAAACATGTCACGCTTCAAAATTGCACCCGCTCATGGAATGGCGACAAACTTTTACCCTTAAAAATCTCTATAGGCGATGTTTAAAACATTCTACAGGTTGCATGTTTCGAGTTACAGAGGAGGTCTAGGGCTAGAATTATTCATCTTGCTCCAACGATCACGACGATACCTCACATGTGTGGTTTGAACCCCGTTTACATATGCGGGCGCTACTCACGTATGCGATCGCTTCTGTGGGTGAGCTCGGGACGGGGCGAAAAAATGTTTGTTTTCTTATTTTACTTTTTATGTTTACACTGTTCTTTAAAAAAAAAAAAAAAGTGTCAACTTATTCCCATTACAAGGAATGTAAACACCTCTTATAATAGAAAAAAAGCATGGCAGGACCTCCTAAATATGAGTTCTGGGGTCAAAAGGACACTAAAATGCAATGAAAAAAAAAAAAAGTCATTTGAAAAATATAAATAAAATGTCCCTTTAAGAGCTATGGGCGGAAGTGACGTTTTGACGTCGCTACCGCCCTGCAATGGTATGGAGCTGGGTGGGGGCCATCTTCCCCTCACTCCCACACACAGGGAAGAATCTGACCATGCGCCCTCTGGTGGCTCTTAACGGAACCCCGTACGGGGTTTCGCGCAGGGGAGCTATTCTGCCCCTGTAAGAAGACGGGAGGCGGTCGGGAACCGGATAAGCAATAATATTGGGCCAAAATTCACCCAATTAGTATTATTGGTACTGGGCTTTGGGATCATGCACACCAACGCCAATAAAGATTGCAAACTATAGCAGTTCTTAAACTGTAATGTCCATCATCTCTCAGCCAAAGAAGCCAAGCTTCTGACATCAGTATCGTGAGGCCTTTCAGAAAGATTTGTTACAGAACCAATCAGTCTATAGGTCCACACCAATGATTTCTGGCCTGGAGCTGCTGATCAGTTCTGGAGAATGAAATACCTCCTCTGCCTGTGAAATTTAAACACAGGCAGAGGAAGTGATGTCACCCCCCCTCATGGAGCCCTTTTCTGTTCCAGAGCGAGAGGAGAGGACATCTACTGTGAGTACAAACAGCACTACACCAACACCAAAACACGTAGGCACTTTTTTCACCCCCCCCCCCCCATCACCCATTAATCGCCCCACAAATTAACCCCTTCACTCCCTATCACTGTCTCACCAATTGCAGTTTTCAGATTTGATGATCACTGTACTGCGGTCATTTGTGACACTTTACAGCGTTAGGGCAGTTAGTAGTAGGCCCAGGTAGGTACCTCCCCCATTAACCACTAATAAAGGTTTAACCCCTTGATCCCCCCCCCCCCCCCGTCAACCCTTTCACCCCCTGTCATCAGTGTCACTAGTATAGCGTACAGATCTATTTTCTGATCGCCGTATTAGTGTCACGGGTGACGCTAACTAGTTGGTTAGTTTCACACTCAGTCTTTTATAGCGTCAGGGTACCCGCCGTATATTACCCAATAAAGGTTTAACCCCCTGATCGCCCGGCAGATGACATCAGGTAGGTTTTAGCATCAGTTAGGGTCAGCGTCAGATTAGTGCCAGTAGCACTAACACCCACGCACTCACCATACACCTCCCTTACTAGTATAGTGTCTGAACGGATCAATATTTTTAATCTGATCAGAACTAGATTAGCGTCCCCAATAATTTACTGTTCCCAAAAAAGTGGTGTTAGCAGGATCAGCCCAGACACCTGCCAGCACCTGCGTTTAGCCCCTCCGCCCAGCTAAATGCAGTATCAACAGATCACTGTCACTTACAAAATCCAACGCACATAACTGCAGCGTTCGCAGAGTCACGCCTGATCCCTGTGAACGCTAATGCCGCGTACACACAATCGGAATTTCAGCCCGCAAAAAAAAAATGAGTTTTTCGTCGGAAAATGCGACAGTGTGTATGCTCCGTCGGTCTTTTGCTGGCGGAATTCCAGCGAGCAAAAGATTGAGAGCATGCTCTCAATTTTTCGGTCGGGAAAAGTTCCTATCCGAAAATGCGATGTCTGTGGCAATTCCGACGCGCAAAATCCCTACGCATGATTGGAAGCATTGAACTTCATTTTCTCAGCTCGTCGTAGTGTGCTTATGTGCTATACAAAGCAACAGGACGAACTGGATCCTTCCTTAAATTCCAGGAAGAGATCATCACAGCCCCTCTGTTTCCAGATGGTGCTGTGCCCCAACTTCACAATGTAAATGCAGTGAGCTGGTTGCATGAGAGGCATTTTCTGTATGTCCTCCCTGGTACCCCTACCGAATGTCCCTGTCCTGACCAACCAGGTTTCTGCATCCGTGAACGTTTCCATCGCTACCACACACTAGTGGAGTATTAGTGTAGGGTACAGCACTGCACAGTCCTAGGCCACACTAATACAGGGTCTCTAAAGATGCCATCACATTTTGAGAGATCTGAACCTGGAACATTTACAGTTATAAATAAAAGTGTTAAATATAAAAAAAGAATATAAAATTTAAAAAAAAGCCAAAAATTGTATTTTTTTGTTCTCTGTTGTTCTTGCTCTATTGTATTTTATGCTGCAATGTTTTATTGTTACTATGTTTTATCACTATGTTTTTTTAGCAACGGCGTTTGCTCTCACGATACGTAAATCAGCGACTCCATTTCTGTAAGAGGTGATTTCACCACCACAGTTAAAAAAAAAAGAGAGCATATATGTCTAAGCATGGGAGCAGGGGTGGAGGGGCGATTTGCCCCGAAAATTAGGGGCAGATTGTTCCATGCTTTGGCATATATTTTTTACTCTTTTTTTTGGCACAGATTGCAATAAAAAAAACGTTTTTATTGAGTTAATGTTTTATTGTTACCATTGTTTTCTTTTCAGGTACGCCATTCAGCTTCAGCACGGATTTATTTATTTTGACAGCAACAGGGTTGTAGGAGGTGATTTCACCACAACAGTTAAAAAAAAAAAAAAAAAAAAAAAAAACCATGGTGCATGCATGCCTATCAGAAGTGGGTGGATGCAACGATCAATCTCTTTTTTTCATTCAGCCCACAGGCTGCACGAAAAAAAAAAATCATTACAGTATATGCCCAAAAAGGACCAGCGACGTACTGGTATGTGAGTATTGCGTGGTTATACCAGAATGATGCCTGCAGGTTTTCGGTATCTTCCTATCGTTCTTTTCAGCCGGCAGTCGGCTTTCATGTAAAAGCAAACCTAGCGGTCAATCTGCCGTTAGACTGCTTTTACAAGCAGTGGGAGGGAACGTCCCCCCGCCGTCTTACATGGTTTTCCCGTGCTTTCCTGTTCCGATGTGGAACCTGACAATGCAGCCGGTGGTTCCCCCAGCTGACCATAGAGCTGAACAGAGACCAGAACGGCTCCAATCATCTCTATGGCCTAAGAAACGGGAAGCTACGTGCATTTCATGACTTCGGATTCGCCAGATATAAACATCGCCATTGGGAAAGCATGTTATCACACCGATCTTAGTGTGGACAGATGTTTCAGGGCAAAGGAGAGATCTAGAGTCTAATATACCCCATTTTCCCTGTGATAATAAAAATGATTAAAAAAAATAAAAATAAAGGAAAAGTGTAAAATAAAAAAGCACTCCTGTCCCCCGTGCTCGCAAAGGCGAACGCAAGCGTCGGTCTCGTCTCGTATGTAAACAGCAAATGCATCATGCATGTGAGGTATCACCGCAAACGTCAGATCCAGATCAGTAATTCTAGCAGTAGACCTCCTCTGTAAATCTAAAGTGGTAACCTGTAAAGGCTTTTAAAAACGTATGTAGTTTGTTGCCGCTGCACGGATGTGCGCAATTTTAAAGCATGTCGTGTTTGGTATCTATGTACTTAGCATAAAATGATTTTTTATATTTTACTAAACATTTGGGCAATATGGTGTGCTTTAGTGCATTAACCACTTCCGGACCGCCGCACGGCGATATACGTTCTAACTTTGAAGAGGGATATCTTTGTTA
The DNA here is from genome assembly GCA_037952835.1 of Lithobates septentrionalis. Taxonomy (NCBI): domain Eukaryota; kingdom Metazoa; phylum Chordata; class Amphibia; order Anura; family Ranidae; genus Lithobates; species Lithobates septentrionalis. The sequence goes on along the minus strand of JBBDGP010001693.1, from coordinate 2,503,685 downwards.
TGGCAGCAGCTAGCTACCATAACCCTAGTATCCCCTTCAGCGGCGGTCCTCTTTCCAATAGCAGTGGTCTCTCCGGTGGATTCGCCGTGAGATCACTTATCGGCAGCGGTTTCTATCGGTCGCTCTTTTTTTGTTTATAGCGCAAAAAATAAAAACCGCAGACGTGATCAAATACCACCAAAAGAAAGCTCAATTTGTGGGAAAAAAAGGACGTCAATTTTGTTTGGCTGCAACGTCGTACAACTGCGCAATTGTCAGTTAAAGTGACGCAGTGCCAAATCGCAAAAAGTGCTCTGGTCAGGAAGGGGGTAAAATCTTCCGGGGCTGAAGCGTTTAAGGGTAAAAGTTTGTCGCTATTCCACGAGCGGGCGCAATTTTGAAGCGTGACATGTTGGGCATCAATTTACTCAGTGTAACATTATCTTTCACAATATAAAAAAAAATTGGGCTAACTTTACTGTTGTCTTATTTAATTCAAAAAAGTGTATTTTTTTTCCCAAAAAAAAAAAGTGCGCTTGTAAGACCGCTGCGCAAATATGGAGTGACAGAAAGTATTGCAACGACCACCATTTTATTCTCTAGGGTGTTAGAAAAAAATATATGTTTGGGGGTTCTAAGTAATTTTCTAGCAAAAAAAAAAACTTTAACTTGTAAACAACAAATCGCAGAAAGAGGCTCGGTCCTTAAGTGGTTAAGACCTTTCTGGGCCTATGACCACTGACCCAATTCACCATAAGCCCGTGTTCTCTGCTTCCATGACCAGGACGCGATACGCGCAAATCTTGCGGTTCATGAATTTCAATGATAATGAACTCTGTCGTCCTCATGGTGACCCTGGATACGATCGGCTCCACAAAATTCGGCCCCTCGTAAAACACTTCAACCAACAGTTTGCAGCCTTTTTTAATTCAAAAAAGTGTATTTTTCCCCCCCAAAAATGTGCTTGTAAGACCGCTGCGCAAATACGATGTGACAGAAAGTATTGCAACAACCGCCATTTTATTCTCTAGGGTGTTAGGGGGAAAAAAATGAGTAATGTTCGGGGGTTCTAAGTAATTTTCTAGCAAAAAAAAAGTTTTTAACTTGTAAACAACAAATCTCTGGAAGAGGCTCGGTCCTTAAGTGGTTAAAATTCAAAAAAGTGAGGTTTTTTTTTCCAAAATTGTGTTTGAAAAATCTCTGCGCAAACACTGTGAAAAAAAAAAGTTGCAACACCCACCATTTTAATCTGTATAGGGCCCTTGCATTTAAAAAAGATACCGTATATACTCGAGTATCAGCCGACCCGATTATAAGCCGAGGCACCTAATTTTACCACAAAAAACAGGGAAAAAAAAAAAAGAGTATAAGCCTAGGGTGAGAAATGCGCAGCTACTGTAAGTGGAAAAGAGGGTCAACAATGCCCATTTGCAGCCTCACTGTGCCCATTTGCATGCCTCACTGTGCCTATTTGCAGCCATAGGTCCCCCAAACTTTAAACTCGGTAGTTAAGGGTTCCTACATGCCCCCTGGCTGCAGCCAAAATTTGGGGTCTCTAGACCCAAAGGGTCCCGAAATGACATTGCTGCAGATGGACACAGTTGACCGATTTTGAGGCCCCGTATCTTGGGGGCCACTTGGTGCTAGGGACCCCAAATGTGGTGTGCAAACCCAGTGGAACTAGCACTACAACATATCCAAAGCTGGGGTTCCTAGCAACAAGTGGCTCCGAGATACGGGGCCCCAAAGTCGGTTCAGAAAATGTCAAGCACTTTTCTGCAGCAGAGAATGACATTTTCCGAACCAACTTTGGGGCCCCATATCTTGGGGCCTCTTGGTGCTAGGTACCCCAGCTGTATATGTTGTAGTGCTAGTTGCCCTGGGTTTGCACACCAAATTTGGGGTTCCTAGCACCAAGTGATCCAGAGATACAGGGCCCGAAAGTCGGTTAGGAAAATGTCATTCTTTGCACCAGAAAAGTGCTTGACTCAAGTACAAGCCGAGGGGGGCACTTTCAGCACAAAAAAATGTACGTATATATGGTATATAATGTTTGGGGTTTCAAAGTAACAAACAAATAGTGTCCGAAAGGGCTTTGTCTTCAAGTGGTTAGACGAGTGGGGGATGTGTGGCATAATGTTGTACATAAAATGCCAGGACAGTTCAACCCCCCCCAAATGACCTTTTTGGAAAGTAGAAACCCAAAACTATTTGCTGATGGGCATGTTGAGTCCATGGAATATTTTATATTTTGCCACAAGTTTTGGGAAAATTACTTTTTTTTTCACACAAAGTTGTCACTAAATTATATATTGCTCACGCATGGCATGGGTATATGGGAAATTACACCCCAAAATACATTATGCTGCTTCTCCTGAGTATGGAGATGCCACGCGTGAGACTTTTTGGGAGCCTAGCCGCGTACAGAACCCAGAAAACCAATCACCGCCTTCAGGATTTCCAAAGGCGTACATTTTTTATTTCACTCCTCACTACCATCACAGTTTCAGAGGCCATGAAATGCCAAGATAGCACAAAACTCCCCTAAATGACCCCATTTTGGAAAGTAGACTTCCCAAGCTATGTGCTGAGAGGCATGTTGAGTCCATGTAATATTTTATATTTTGCCACAAGTTTTGGGAAAATTACAAACTTATTTTTTTTTTGTACAAAGTTGTCACTAAATGATATATTGCTCGAACATGCCATGGGTATATGTGGAAATACACCCCAAAATACATTCTGCTTTTCTCCTAAGTACGGGGATACCACGTGTGGGACTTTGAGCCTAGCCGCGTACAGGACCCCAAAAACCAATCACCGCCTTCGGGATTTCTAAGGGCATAGAATGGTGATTTCACTTCCTCACTACCTATTGCAGTTTGAGGCCCTGAAATGTCTAGGTATGGTGAGTATTTTGCAGCTCTCTTTTTTTTGGACAATGAAGAAAGAAAAAGGAAAAAAAAACTTTTTTTCTAATTTTCAAAACTTTGAACTTTGTGAAACAGCGAGATCTGCAAAATACTCAATATGCCTCTCTCTCAGCAAATAGCTTGGGGTGTCTTTCCAAAATAAGGTCATGGGGGGGGGGGGGGGGGGGGGGTTGTGCTATCTGGGCATTTCATGGCCTCCAAAATTGTGATAAGTAGTGTGGAGTAAAGTCAAAAATGTACACCCTTAGAAAAATTGAAAGCGGTGCTTGGTTTTCGAGGTCCTGTATGCGGCTAGACTGCCAAAAAGTGCCACACATGTCTGTATGTATGTATCCCCATACTCAGGAGAAGCAGAATGTATTTTGGGGTGTAATTTCAAATATACCCACGGCATGTTTGAGCAATATATGATTTAGTGACAACTTTGTGAAAAAGTATCACACGTGTGGTATCCCCCTACTCAGAAGCTTTTTTCCGAAACTTGGGACAAAAAAATAAAATGTTCAATGTGCTCAGAAAATTCCTTGAGGTGTCTACTTTCCAAAATGGGGTCATTTGGGGGATTTTGTACTGCCCTTCCATTATTGCACCTCAAGAAATGAGATGGGCACTCAAACTAAAAGCTGCGTAAATTCCAGAAAATATATCCTAGTTTGCAGACGCTATAACTTTTGTGCAAACCAATAAATATAAGTTTATTGAAATTTTTTTTACCGCAGGAGGTGATCAAATACCATCAAAATAAAGCTCTATTTGTGGGGAAAAAAAAGGATGCAAATTTAGTTTGGGTACAGCATTACATGACCGCGCAATTATCAATTAAAGCAGAGCAGTGCCAAATTGTAAAAAATGCTCTGGTCTTTTAAGGGCAAATCCTTCCGGGGCTGAAGTGGTTAAACCGTCATTAAAAATTAAGTGTATTTTTTCAACACAACCGGCAGAAACGCATGCATCTCTTCATGTAAGTAGCTAGTAATTTTTGTTTTTTTAAACCATAACATTTAAGTTTTACAGCTGAGATACAGAGCAAACAGGAATAAACCATCAGTAGAACAGTTCAGGACCCTTTAAAGAGAGGATAACAGAACTAGGCTTCCAATGGCATCTAGTAGCTCTATTGTGCTCGCATCACTTACCAGCAAAGACTGTTGGGAATGAGACCAAACAGCTCATGTAAACAGTAGGAAAGGCTAATGCTTCTCAATTACTCCTAAAGACTGTCAGACTTTTTTTTACATTACTTTTATATATGTACAGTATATGCGCATGCAATGTATACTGCAACCCTCAGAATATATATAGCACATTGTACATCATGAAAAATTATGATGAACTTAAAAGTGTATCTATTGTGAAAATGTAAAATTTATATTAATTTCCCCATTTTATTTTAATTATTTCTAACATAATTCTATTAGTCTGAACAATATTGATGTTGTAAATATAAATGTATATACATTATACAATTCTCTTGTACAATTGACTTTTTCATTTACCAAAATCATAGAATATGAGGTCAAACCTAAATATTTTTAAGGCCGGCCCTTGAACAACATAGTCGAAGGAGAATCCAAAGGAAATTGAATAGTCATACATTTTACAGACATGCCTTCTGAACTACAAAGGTGCGGAGAGGTTTTATGAGGAATAGTCACTACAGAAATCACCGCTTGCAAGCAGCAAAAATACAATGGCATCCAGTGCATTGGGAAAGTATTCACAGCGCTTTTCCACAAATAATGTTACAGCCTTATTCCAAAATGGATTAAATTCAGTTTGTAATCTTTGCAAATTAGTAAAAAAAAAAAAAAAATTCACATGTAGATACGGTAAGAATTCACAGCCTTAAAGCGGGGGTCCACCTATCTATCGTTTTTTTTTTTTTTTTTTGAGTTCATTCACAAACTTTTCTTCTCAGCATTACATACTCACATATTGTGTGTAATATGTCCGCCTGTGTCAGATTTCGTCGGAAAGAATAACTTATATTATTCACTGCAGGCGGTTTCCATCTTCATTGTGGGCATTTGAAGCCCACAAGCATTTATTTCCTGGATGTGGTGAATGCTGTGCTCCCAGCATTCACCACTCGTTCCCGCACATGCTCAGTGGCATCCTGGGAAGCCTGAGACTAGATCCCAGGAGTCTGGGAGAGGATAGAAACACGCCTATTCCCACGGGAGGAGAACCAGGAAGTGCAAACAAGAATAGAAAAATAAAAAGGTAATTACGGCGATTTAAATTTTTTTAAACGCCATTTCAGCATCTAGGCAAGGAAGAGAATACATACAGGTATTGTTCAAAATTTGGGTGGAACCCCGCTTTAATACCTTGTTGAAGCACATTTGGCACCAATTACAGCCGCGAGTCTTTTTGGGGTATGATGCTTGGCACACCTATTTTTGGGCAGTTTCTCCCATTCTTCTTTGCAGGACCTCTCAAGTGCCATCAGGAGCATCAGTGCATAGCCATGGATGGGGAGCGTTGGTGTATAGCCATTATCAGATTTCTCTAGACGCTCCAATCTAGGGATTGACCGATTATCAATAAGGCCGATTATAGCAGGCCAATAATAGCATTTTCTGAAATATCGGTATAGGTCGCAAACTAGACCGATATTGCATCAAGGGGTTTTACCCTTTCAGGCATCACCCCGGTACCATTCTTTAGAGCGGACAGTTGGCTTTACTGTAATAATAACCAATGCGGCTCAGCAGCCACTCGGCTGTTATTACAAACAGAGAGAGTGGACATCCCCGCCCCCCTAACGCCGCCCACCGCCGTTCACCCGGGCTCTCCTGTCCCACCGGGAGGCCCCAGGCAACCAGCCGGCATGCCCGCCGGCTGGCCGAAGACCCGAACAAAGCCGATGCTTCATTCGGGTCTCGGATCTAGTAACCCGAAAGTGATGTCATGACATCACTTCTTTGATTACTGGCATCTTAAAGGCACCAGTTTTAAAAAAATAGAAAGTATTCAAAAATGCAGATCTCGACATTCTGAATACTTTTAAGTGCAGAGGAGGGGTTTGGAGTCTTAAAGACCACCGATCTCTCAATAAAGAGTACCTGTCAGTGCCTATTACTGTCACAGGGATGTTTACATTCCTTGTGACAGCAATAACAGTGATAAAAAAAAAAAGTGAAAACATTTTTTTTTTTAAATATACAGAATATCAGTTATCGGCCTGAGAGGTTGCCGAAATAGTGGTATCATATCAGCACCAAAAAAACGATAACGGTTGATCCCTCGTTCAAATCGGCTTTAAGTCTGGGCTCTGGCTGGTCCACTCAAGGACATTAACAGAGTGGTCCCGTAGTCACCCCTTTGTTATCTTGACTGGGTGCTTAGGGTAGATTCTCCTGTTGGAAGATGAACCTTTGCGCTAGTCTGAGGTCCAGAGCGTTCTTGAGCAGGTTTTCATCAAGGATGTCTGTTCATTACTGCATTTATATTTTCCTCTATCATGACTAGTTTCCCAGTTCCTGCCGCTGAAAAACATCCCCACAGCATGATGCTGCCACCATCATGCTTCACTGTAGGGATGGTATTGGCCAGATGATGAGCATTGCCTTGTTTTCTCCAGACATGACGCTTGCCATTCAGGCCAGAGTTCCATCTGTTTCATTAGACCAGAGAATTCTGTTTCCCACAGAGTGCTTCAGGTGCCTTTTGGCAAACTCCAGGTGAGCTGTCATGTACCTTTTACTGAGGAGTGGCTTCCGTCTGACCACTCTACCACACAGGCCTGATTGGTGGAGTGCTGCATAGATGGTCGTTCTTCTGGAAGGTTCTCCTCCACAGAAAAACGCTGGAGCTCTGTCAGTGTGACCATCGGGTTCTTGGTCACCTCCCTGACTAAGGCCCTTTTCTCCTGAACGCTTAGTTTTGCCGGGCAGCCTGCTCTAGGAAAAGTCCTGGTGGTTCCAAACTACTTCCATTTACAGATGGAGGCTACTGTGCCAATTGAGACCTTCAAACTGCAGAAATGTATCTGTACCCTGCCCCAGATCTGTGACTCGATACAATCAGGTCTCGAAGGTCTACAGACAATTGCTTGGACTTCATGGCTTGGTTTGTACTCGGACATGCACTGTTAACTGTGGGACCTTATATAGACAGGTGTGTGCCTTTCCAAATCATGTCCAATCAACTGAATTTACCACAGGCGGACTCCAAGTTGTAGAAACATCTTAAGGATAATCAGTGGAAACAAATGCATCGGAGTTCAATTTTGAGCGTCATGGCAAAGGCTGTTAATACTCATGTACATGTGATTTTTTGATTTTTAATAAATTTGCAAAGATTTCAAACAAACTTCTTTCACGCTGTCAGCTATTTTCAGCTATTTTCAACACAAAACCGAGCTTATATGCATAAATACAGTATTTGTGCATATAAGCTCAGTTTTGTGTTGAAAATGGCTTTTAAATCTAAAACTCCGGTGGGTGTAACAAGATGTCCGCTTGCCCCCTTCTCACTCTATCATTATTGTACTGTGCAGGAGTGTGGGGTGTAGCACGATGGCGACGACGAAACGTCACTTCCTGTCGAGACAGCGGCCGCTTCCGGGTGTACCAAGATGGCCGCCGGCTCCGGAGCTAGGCCGAAGCCGCGGCCTTTCCTATGGCTGAGGCCGAAAAGTGCTCCGCGTATCGCGGGTGTGCCGATCCGCGGAGGGTGATCCGTACGGATCACGGATCGGCAACGATCCGTTGCACCCCTAGTCATTCGAATCTAAAGGAAACAGCAGAAGAAAAGCTGCAAAGCACGCAGGGAATCTAGGAAGCCAAGGAAAGATTGCCAACAGAAACAGCACTCACAACATAAAAAGGAGATATTCCAAGTAAACTTATATTGGATTGGATTTTTTATACTTGCGTAAATTCCCTTTCTCTGAGGTTCATTGACGGACACAGCACTCTAATCTTGACCTTAGGGTTATATCGCCACCTTTAGGAGAGGACTAGGCAGAATATAGTAAAAAAGCAAAACACAGTACCGTCCGGAGGAGCTGTCCTACTGGCTATGACCCCTCACTCCAGCAGCTCAGTTGGTCAAAAAGCAGCACAAACATAAATAGGAGGGGCGGGTGCTGTGTCCGTCAATGAACTTCAGAGAAAGGGATTTTACGGTAAGTATAAAAAACCCCATTTTCTCTTTCATTCATTGACGGGCACAGCACTCTAATCTTGACCTTAGGGACATCCCCAAGCAGTGCCAAAAACGAGGTGTGGGAACACAGAGAAAAATAAACTCCACCCACAACAAAAGGAACTCCCCATCAGAGAAGCCGCAACCTCAGATGGCCGCCTGCAAAACCTTGCGGCCGAAGCATGCATCCGAAGATGCGCCCACATCGACCTTGTAAAAAAGTGTGTACTGATGACCAGGTAGCCGCCTTACACACCTGATCAACAGATGCTTGATGCCGGAAGGCCCAGGAAGCACTAATTGCCCTGGAAGAATGCGCCGTGACGGGAAAAGGAGGCGTCCGCCCCCTTATGGCATACGCCTAGACAACAATCTGTCTGATCCATCAAGAAATGGTGGCTGCTGAGACCGACAGGCCCCTCTTCGGGCCGGCCACCGAGACAAACAGAGTCCGACCTCCTGAAAAGAGCCGTAGCAGACAAATACACCCTCAGCTCCTGGACCACATCCATAGAATGTAAGGCAACCTCTTTGGGATGCAAAGGCCAAGGACATAAGGATGGAAGGACAATGTCCTCATTTAGGTGGAAGGCAGAAACTACCTTCGGTAGAAAAGAAGGCTGTGGACGCAGCACCGCCTTATCGTTGTTGAGAATCAAATAGGGAGCCTTGCATGACAAGGCTGCCAACTCAGAGACCCGCCTTGCGGACGTAATAGCCACTAGAAAGACTACTTTCTGAGAAAGCGTTAGTAAAGGGATCCCCCTAATGTTCTCGAAGGGTGGTTTCTGGAGCACCGAGAGCACCGGATTCAGATCCCATGGGGGCAGCAGCGGGCGCACCGAAGGGGCCACATGCCGAACCCCCTGCACAAACGTACAAACTAATGAGTGCGTTGCCAGGGGCCGCTGAAAAAATACAACCAGAGCTGATACGCGAGCCTCTGGTCCACCCCCCGCTGCAGAAACAGCAGGATCTTGGAAAATCGAGTATGAGCGCGGATGCTACCCCATCTCCTCACACAGGGATTAGTAAGCCTTCCAGGTGTGATGATAAATCTTCCAGGAAGAAAACTTCTGCACCCTTAGCACTGTAGAAATTACCAAAGCCGACAGCACTCTGTCCCTCAGCACCTGGCTTTCAACAGCCATGCCGTTAAAGCCAGCGACAGTAAAGCTGGGTGAAGTATCAGACCTTGAGACAGAAGGTCCTCCCTGCACCGGCAGCCACCAAGGAACATCTGCCACCATTCGTACCATGTCGGCGTACCAAGGACATCGAGATCAGTCTGGGGCAATCAGAATTACTAGAATCCCCTCGTCCTCTACTTTGCGCAGCAGACGAAGAAGGAGCCTGAGAGGAGGAAAGGCATAAATGAGTCAATACTGCCCCCCATGGGGCCACCAACGCATCTGCCGCGTCCGCCCAGGGATCTCTTGACCTGGCCACAAACCTCTGTACTATCCGATTGAGCCGAGAGGCCAGAAGATCCACATCCAGCATGCCCCACCGTAGGCAAATGAGCCAAAACACTTCCGGATGCAGTGACCATTCTCCCAGCAACTGACTGAGGTAGTCCGCCTTCCAGTTTTCTACGACCAGAATGTACACGGCTGACAGGGCCGGCACGCGCCGCTCTGCCCACTGCAGGATGTGGGAGACCTCCCGTGCTGCTGCTGAACTCCTTGTTCCTCCCTGATGATTGACATACGCCACCGCCGTAGCGTTGTCCGACTGGATCCTGACCGGGCGACCCTGCAGCCTATACGAACACGTGGAGAGGCGCCCGCAGATCCATAATGTTGATCGACAGGGGGGATTCCTCCTGCGTCCAGCGACCCTGGGCCGACTGGACACCCAGAATTCACACACACACCCCCCCCCAGCCCGTCAGGCTGACGTCCATCGTGATCACCGTCCAAAGAAGAGGAAGGAACGATTTCCTGGACCAAAGGGCTAGGGATCTCAGCCACCAGAGTAGAGAAGCCCCGACTAGCTGGCTCATCCAGATTTGACCATCCAGGGATGTCGAAGACTTGTCCCATTTGGACACTATCTCTTTTTGCAAGACCCAAGTGTGGAATTGAGCATACGGTACCACCTCAAAAGTGGCTACCATGAGGCCCAGAACTCGCATGCAGAAACACAGCGACGACCACCTGCAGGACATCAGTAACCACACCGCAGATTGGAGAATCTGCAGCTTGCTTTAAGGAAGAAAGACTCTCGCCTTTGAGGAGTCCAGAATAAACCCCAAGTACTTCAGACGCTGGGTCGGCAGCAACACCGACTTCTGGAGATTCGACACCCAGCCAAACTCCTGAAGAGTATGCATGGTGATTGCCACATCCTCCCTTAGTTCTGAAGCAGAAGCTGCTCTCAGGAGAAGTTCGTCCAGGTAACCCACGATCCCGATCCCTCATTGTCCCAGCAACGCTAGAATCGGAGCCAGCACCTTGGACCCTTGGTGCTGACGCTAGGCCAAAGGGAAGAGCTACAAATTGGTAGTGCGTGTCCCCGACCGCAAATCGCAGGAACCTCTGGTGCCTGACGCATATGGGGCCATGCAAGTATGTGTCCTTGATGTCCAAGGAAGCCAGGAAATCCCCCTGATGCAGTGCAGCGACCACAGAACGAATCGACTCCATCCTGAACCTTCGAGCCCTCACAAAGCAATTGAGGGCCTTGAGATCCAGGACCAGACGGACCCCTTCCTTCTTCGGGACTTCCAAACAGATTGGAGTAGAATCCCTGAAACCTTTCCGACGTCGGAACAGGCACTACTACCCCACGGAGTAACAAGTCCTGTACTGCCCCAAAACTGGGCCTCCTGACGAGCAAGAAGAAGGTTGGAGGGAAAAAAACCTGCCTGGCGGACAAGAAAGAAACTCTTGTAGCCTGACAAAACCAGCTTGCAGACCCACTGGTCGGAAAAAAGAGAAGCCCACCGGTCCGCAAACTCCCGAAGGCGACCCCCCACCCGAGAGTCGGGCGGGGGCGAACCTTCATGCGGAAGCCGATTCGTTCGCAGGCTTGTTCGGCTTGCAATACCAGGGACCCTTTTGTCCCTCAGCGGGCACCTTGTCGGACTGGGAACGCTTACCCACCGACACGGGCGGACGAAAAAGCAGCTTCTGAGTGGAAAAAGAGGGCCCCTGCCTACAGCGTGGCTCCTTACCCTTTCTGGACTGTGGGAGCAAAGTACTCTTTCCCCCAGTAACATTCGTAATAATGTCATCCAGCAAAGCGCAAAACAGCCTCTCACCTTGGAAGAGCAAATCCACCAGCCCTTTCTTAGATGTCTGGTGCGCAGACCAACACTTGAGCCAAATCAGGCGACACAGCACTACTGCTGATACCAAGGCTCTAGAAAGCAAAGGGGTCGTATCCAGGGCCGCATCACAGACATACTTAAGGCCGTGCACCAACTGGTTTGCCAGTTCCACACAGACTGGGAAAACCTGTTCCTTCCCCAACTCGCAGTGCAACAACTTAGCTCATTCAGTCAGCGTCTGTGACACCAGAGCCGTGGCTAACACCGGCCGAAGCGCTGACCCCACTACTGTAAACATGGACCGGGCAACCGCCTTAGCCCTTCAGTCGGCAGGGTCCTTAAAAGAAGGGGACCCTTCCACCGGAATCGTGGTCACCTTATTTAACCTAAATACCGGGGGGCAGGGGAGTTGCTAGGTCTGCAAAAGATCTGGGGCTAGAGCCCATAGCAGCGGTCACCAACCTTTTTGCATGCCCGCTGGGGGGGGGGGGGGGAGGTGGGGGGCCAGTGGTAAGCAATTTTTCACGGGCGATGCCTGGTGTTGGTGCTTCATTCATCATGGCATAATGGTTGATATGGTGTCAGGATGATTGAAGTGCATTATTTCTATTGTTACATTCTAATATATAATGAAGTGGTTCAACTCACCATACTGCAGAATCAGTGGGAGCCCTGGGCGTGGCACTTGCCACATCTCCTGCCACCAGATGCAGCATGTCACTTGCCACCGTTGCCTGTCACCAGATGCAGCGTGTTACTTGCCACCGTCACCTGCCACTAGATGTGGATTGTCACTTGCCATGTCACCTGCCACTAGTGGTGGATTGTCACTTGCCACTTTCACCTGGCAGCAGATGTGGATTGTCACTTTCCACGTCTCCTACCACCATTTGCAGATTGTCACTTGCCACGTCACCGGCCACTAGATGTGGGTTGTCACTTGCCAACTGATGTGGATTGTCACTTGCCATGCCAGCCAGTGCGACCAAATGTGCATTGATGCTGCATTGGTGGCAGGCTGACAGCACTGGTCCATTTAGTGAGAGCAGGAGAGCGGTGATGCGGGGCGGGCAGTAAGAGATGATGTCATCTCGCTGCTCCCCGCCGCACCTCCGACATTGAAGCAAGGGGGTCTGGCTGCAAAGTGGAGCTCCATGATGACCGTGCTGTGAGGGCGGAAGAGCGCCGATTTGTGGCGGACAGTGAGAGATTATGTCATCTCTCTGCTGCTCGCCACACCTCGCTCCCAAATTGAAGAGGCCTGGCTATGAAGAGCTCTCTTCTTTCCTCTCCTCCGCCTCTCTCATGCAGCCAGCCCACCTGCCGCAGCAGCCGCAACCCACTGGTTAGGCAGGGACCCTGCGGCAAGAGACTCGGGGCTATGGGCCCCAGATTCGGGGCTATAGCCCCAATAGCCACCCCCTAGCAACGCCCCTGCCGGGGGGTGTCAACGACCGGAGGAGATGTCCATTTTTTCAGAAAACTCTCCTCAAAGGGGTAACGCACCACCATTCGTCTCGGGGCTGAAAAGGCCCACTGCGGGCCTTCCCACTCCTTGTAAATAAACTTATCAAAATATGTTAGGTAGGGAAACACCTTAGCAGTGCGGGCCGGCTTGTGGGACCCAAAAGGGACGACACCTCTGCAGATGCCCCCGCCATCTCCTCTAATTTTAAGGTATCCCACACCGCAGTGATAAGTGCTCCTACTAGCGCTTTTTCGTGCGCTGAAACGGACGAGGGTCCAAAGGGTCATGGTCCGCAACCTCTGAAGCATCAGAACAGGGGCCGCCTGCCACAGCGGGACCTGAGTCTGAATCAGAGCTGTCCCCAGAAGACGGGGGGGGGGGGGGGGGAGAGCATCTCACTCCCTGCTTCATGGTATTCAGAGATGGTGCTGATACAACCTATGTACACCCCGATCTTCTCCCATCTATGTGGCTTCAAACATCACATGCATTTTTCAAGGTAATCTTCTGGGTGCTTTTTTTCAATCACCTTGGTGATATCTGCAGTTTATACCATCTCGTTTTTTGTTACTTGTATCATCACAGATACATTTTATATATTTCCTACATTATAGAAGTCCCCTCCACTGCGGGGTGTTGGTGTGTGCGGTCTGGTGTTCCTCGTTGAGGTCCCCCTCTCAGCTCCCGGGCCAGGCTCCATGGCTCTCCCCTGGCTTTGTTTTGTAGCACGGTCCCAGTTTTGGCTATCATGTGAGTAACCTTTTTGGCATGGCCCATTATGCCCAATTTCCCCCTTTTCTGCTGATTTTGTTAGACCCATGAAACTATATTGCTTTCCATACATTTTTTATAGAATTTAGATGCATCCGGCTCCTGAAGAGTGGATTGAATTCCATGAAACGCAGCGTCGGGCCTACCTTTGATGCATCAAACACACATTGACTAATTTTCTGATGTTTTTTACTTCACATGACTTTTATCTTGCTTGGGGGATTAAAGTGGTGTTCCATCCGAAATTATACTTTTTAAATAAAAATACCCCTATAATACACAAGCTTAATGTATTCTAGTAAAGTTAGTCTGTAAACTAAGGTCTTTTTTGTTAGCAGTAGTTTGTTATTTTATAAACTTAAAGCAGGCCGTGGCCATCTTAAGTGTGGGCATCTAAAGCCAGACTGTATTTCTTCCTGGATCTTATCCTTGCAGATCTCGCACATGCTCAGTGCAGCACAAGCAGTGTAATAGGTTTCAGGTCAGGTTTCCATAGCAACGGCAGTGTCGGAGGAAGTTGCCGCCCCTTCCCAGAAGACATTGCAAACAGGAAATGATGCGATAAGCCACGGCCAGGGAGGAGGAAGTGAAAAATGAATACAGCAGATATACAGTAGGTGCTGAAAAAAAAATTCAAAAATATCCAATTCGTTTACAGTGCACAGTTTAGTGAGGGATGATGAAGAGTTGTAAAAGTGGGTGGAACTCCACTTTAAGATGCATAATTGTACCTACTTTTGTCCTATGGTTGTATATACATATATTTATTGTTTATATGCTATTTTATGTCTAATGTTTGCGATGCGTTTTTATGCCATGTTGATCATTGGTCCTTAATAAACATACATATGTTTGCACCTCTGTGAGTGTGATTGGGCTGCATCATGCGCACCTCATTTAAAGTCCCAACCTCCCCCCCTCTTTTTCATATTAAGGATGGGGGCGCAAACCTTCCCTTGCGTCACAATTAAAGTCCTAAGTTTGCTTTTCCCTCCATTGCTAGAACTGCTTTAATGAACACCTTAGTTTGCATCAAATTTTTATACTAATTGCTATAAAAATCCATATTTATAATCATGCATCTCAAGGTTTACCAACTGATTTAGAATGCAGAGCCAGAAGTGTTTGACAGCACTACAAATTGTTTCATATATTTATATTACCTGGTATACAATTCATATATATAATCATGTATATCAATATATCAATGTCTACCAACTGATTTAGAGTACAGAGTCAGATGCGTTTGACAGCAATACAAGAAAGGGTTTCCTTTCTCAGCCAAAAGGGAAAAAAAAAAAAAGACATATAATAATCACATCTTTTAAAAAGGATAATATTAGTAGCTCACCTGCTCAATATCAGAAGAGGTATGAAGCTGAAGTCCCCAGAGTCTAAATTTCTGTGCCACAGGGGGCATCTGCAAATCTTCTGGTAGTTCAACAATACTGGTTCGGTTTAATATTTCTGAATTTCCATAGTCAATATAAGTGACTGCACACTAGATAAAAACAAAGCAAAAAAAAAAAAACGTAAATTATTAAAACTGCAACTAAAAAGTATATTGAAAAACAAATTAATGTGGCCCCTAAGTCAAAAGGGAAGATCTTATAGGGAGATCTTGAAATGTTAAATGTACCCAGGCAGTACACTGAAAAAAATGACCTTTCATATTGAATTCCTTCTGAAAAATAGTATACTTCCAGTGCCTAAACAGCACTACCCTCTGTTCCAAATTATTATGCAAATTCTATTTCAGTGTCAAAAAGATTAAATATTTTGTTTTTCAGTTTAACTCATGGATGGCATTAACTCGGGGCTCTTTTGATCACTGAAAAAAATCTCGGACACCTGTGATAATTAGATTGCCAGGTGAGCCCAATTAAAGGAAAAAGTACTAAAGAAGGGTGTTCCACATTATTAAGCAGAGCACCATTTTCAAGCAATATGGGGAAGAAAAAGGATCTCTCTGCTGCCGAAAAGAGTGAAATAGTTCAATGCCTTGGACGAGGTATGAAAACTAGATATTTCACGAAAACGCAATCGTGATTATCGCACTATTAAGAGATTTGTGGCTGATTCAGAGCACAGACGTGTTTCGTGCAGATAAAGGCACATTGAGGAAGAATTCTGCAGGTCCATGCATCGGATCAAGAGAGCAGCTGCTAAAACACTATTACATAGCAGCAAACAGATATTTGAAGCTGCTGGTGCCTCTGCAACTGTGTCTATGCAACTGTGCATAAACCTTCCATTCGGCCACCACTAACCAATGCTCACAAGCAGAAACGGCTGCATTGGGCAGAAAAATACATGAAGACTTTTTCAAACAGTCCTGTTCACTGATGAGTGCCGTGCAACCCTGGATGGTCCAGATTAATGGAGTAGTGGATGGTTTGTGGACGGCCACCCTGTTCCAACAAGATTGCAACGTCAGCAAGGCGGTGGTGGAGTCATGTTTTGGGTCGGAATCATTGGAAGAGAGCTGGTCGGCCCCTTTAGGGTCCCCGAAGGTGTAAAGATGACCTCTGCAAAGTATGTGGAGTTCCTGACAGACCACTTCCTTCCCTGGGACAGAAGGAAGAACTATGCTTTCCGTAATAAAATCATCTTCATGCATGACAATGCACCATCTCATGCGGCAAAGAATACCTCTGCATCAATGGCTGCTATGGGGATAAAAGGATTGAAAGTCATGGTGTGGCCTCCATCCTCCCCTGACCTCAATCCTATGGAGAACCTTTGGAGCATCCTCAAGCAAAAGATCTATGAGGGTGGGAGGCAGTTTACATCCAAACAGCAGCTCTGGGAGGCTATTCTGACATCTTGCAAACAAATTCAAGCAGAAACTGTCCAAAAACTCACAAGTTCAATGGATGCAAGACTTGTGAAGCTGCTATCAAATAAGGGGTCCTATGTTAAAATGTAACGTGACCTGTTAAAATGTTTAAAAAGTTAAAATGTTGTTCAAAGTTTGATTGAAATGGCTTTTGATTTCAGTAAATATGCTGAAAACACAGCAAATAACAATTTTCAGTTCTTTACAACCTATAACGTTTTTTGAAACATACTGTGCGTAATAATTTGGAACAGTGCATTGTAAGTTTTTTATTCTGAAAAAAACTTATTAGGTTTGTTCAATAAAATTTGAATTGTACTCTTAATAGTTGATAACATGAGAATTATGCTGACTGTTTACATCAATTATTTAGATCAGGGCTCGACAAACCCCGGGCGCCAGGTCGCATTTGCGACTAGAATTAGCGACCTGGCGCCTGGGGCAGCACAGCTGGGGTATCCTGTGTCCGTTCGACAACCCCCCCCCCTCCCGCCGCGATCGCGCTGGGCCGCGCCGGTAATTGAGGCCCCGGCTTTGCGGCCTACTGCAGTCCTATGGTTCCTGGTTCCTTCTGCAATCGGGCGCCCTCTGGTGGTGGCCGTTGGTATGACAAGTCATCCACCAATGCTAATGGAGCTTTCCCTACCTGTTTTCACTGCCTGCTCATCTCCTTCCCTTTACTTAGAACCCCCAAACATTATATATATTTTTTATTCTAACACCCTAGAGAATAAAATGGCGGTCATTGCAATACTTTCTGTCACACCGTATTTGCGCAGCGGACTTACAAGCGCACTTTTTTGGGAAAAAATACTTTTTTTAATTAAAAAATAAGAAAACAGTAAAGTTAGCCCAATTTTTTTTTATATTGTGAAAGATAATGTTACGCCGAGTAAATTGATTCCCAACATGTCACGCTTCAAAATTTCATCCGCTCGTGGAATGGCGACAAACTTTTACCCTTTAAAATCTCCATAGGCGGCGTTTAAAAAATTCTACATGTTGCATGTTTTGAGTTACAGAGGAGGTCTAGGACTAGAATTATTGCTCTCGCTCTAACGATCGTGGCGATACCTCACGTGTGGTTTGAACACCGCTTTCATATGCGGGTGCTACTCACATATGCGTTCGCCTCTGCAAGCGAGCTCGGCGGGACGGGGCGCATTTAAAAAAATTATTATTTTTTCTTATATATTTTACTTTTTATTTTTACACTGTTTTTAAAAAAAAATAAAAATTGTGTCACTTTTATTTCTATTACAAGGGATGGGGCACATTTAAATTTTTTTTTTTTTTTCTTATTTATTTTAACTTTTATTTTTTCACTGTTCTTTAAAAAAAAAAAAAAAAAAAAAAGTCACTTTTATTCCTATTACAAGGAATGTAAAAATCCCTTGTAATAGAAAAAAAGCATGACAGGTCCTCTTAAATATGACATCTGGGGTCAAAAAGACCTCAGATCTCATATTTACACTAAAATGCATTAAAAAAAAAAAAATTGTCATTTGAAAAAAAAAAAAAAATAAAAAAAAAATGTCCCTTCAAGAGCTAAGGGTGGAAGTGACGATTTGACGTCGCTTCCGCCCTGCAATGACTTGGAGATGGGCGGGGGGGCCCATCTTCCTCTCACTTGTCTCCATGTCAGGCCAGGGACAGATCCGGATCGCCTCCGCCGTTACCGACGGCCACGGTAAGCGGTGAAGGGCACCGGAGAGCGGCGGTAGGGGGGGCCCTTTCCTGCCGCCGATAAAAGTGATCTCGCTGCGAATCTGCTGCAGAGACCACTTTTATCTGAAAGAGAACCGCCGGCTCTTGAAGAAGATACCGGGGTTATGGTAGCTAGCTGCTACCATAACAACGGTATTTCTCTTCAAAGACAGGACGTATATATAGTCGTCCTGCGGGAAGGAAGTGGTTCATTAAAATGAATTTATTATTTGTCATCTCCCTGCTTGTCCCCTTTCACACGGCTGTCTGATCAGGTTCGCCTGTCAGTTTTTCAGGCGGACCTGATTGGATCCTTAGCGAGAATATGGTGGTCTTGTGTCCCTGCATGGCAGGAAATAAAAGCAGTCACATTAGTTCTAGTCGTCTCTGTGTAAATTTAAGATTGGTTAATTTTTATATTGAAAATAAAGCTTTGTCGGTCGTTTAAAAATAAAACAAAAAAAACCTGGCTCCTAACTTTTTTAGCTGGCTCCTAGATTCCAAGCAAATTTGTCAAGCCCTGATTTAGATAAATGAGAAAAATATCATTGGCATAATAATTTGGAACAGGGTGTATACCGCGAGTATTATAACTATATCTGCAGTGTGAGATCATGTAAGGCAGTGGTCTCCAATCTATGGCCCGCGGGCCAGATATAGCCCTTTGCTTGTCTTTATCCGGTTCTTAGGTTACTATTCCTCCCACTGACACCAACAATGGGGCGCTATTCCTTCCACTGACACAATAGTTGGGGCAC
This sequence comes from Lithobates septentrionalis, assembly GCA_037952835.1. Taxonomy (NCBI): domain Eukaryota; kingdom Metazoa; phylum Chordata; class Amphibia; order Anura; family Ranidae; genus Lithobates; species Lithobates septentrionalis. The sequence continues at coordinate 2,484,802 of JBBDGP010001693.1, read as the reverse complement.
TATTCCTTCCACTGACACCATAGCTGGGGTACTATTCCTTCCACTAATGCCAATGATGGGGTACTATTTCTCTCACTGATCTCAACAATGGGGCACCCATCCTTCCCACTGACACCAACAATGGAGATTATTCTTCCCACTGATACCAATACTTCCTACTGCCCACAGGCGTTATGTAATCGTTTTACCCCTGCTAATCACCAAGTCAGAGGCATTTTCTACTCCCACTGGCCACAATCTGGCCCTCTTATAGTCTGAAGGACAGTAAACTCTCCCTTTGCTTAGAATGTTTGGAGACCCGTGATCTAAGGCATGGAAAGCATAAACCAGGGAATACTGGCTCCATGCAAACTAACAGAGCACCTGCTCTGATTTCCAGAGGATCTCTTGTTCGAGACACAAACTGCTGTAGCTTGTTGAACCTGGATGCCAGTAGGTCGACCTCTGGACATCCCAAATGTTGGCAATTTCCTGGAACATCTCTGGGTGTAGGGACCATTCCACCGGGCAGATCTGCTTGCGGCTGAGATCATCTGCATTCCAGTTCTCTACTCCCGGGATATGGACTGCCGATATTATTGGCACATGTCCCTCTGCCCAGGCTAGTATGTAGCTCACCTCTTTCAGAGCTGAACGACTCCTGGTACCAACTTGGTGGTTTATATAGGCCACTGCAGTGGCTTTGTTGGACTGAACCCTGATGGGGCAGTCCTGAAGCTCCACCGTCCAGGGTCGTAGGGCCAGACGTACTGCCCGTAATTCTAGGACGCCGATGGGCAGGGTCTGCTCTGTCCCTGACCATTACCCCTGGGCTGTGAGCCTGTCTAGGGTTGCTCCCCAGCCTGAGACTGGCATCTGTAGTCGGTACTCTCCAAGTTACCGGAAGAAAGGATTTTTCCCTTTTGCAGGTTCTGATCCTGCAACCACCAGTTTAGGCTTAAGCGTGCGATAAGCACATTGGATAATCCAGGGCTTTTCTTCCTCTGTTCCAAGCCGACAAGATGTCTTGTTGTAAAGGCCTGGAATGGAACTTGGGCATAGGGCACTGCTTCGAAGGAGGATACCATCCTCCCTAGAAGACTCATACAGAGCCGAATGAAGGGTTGTCTGGTGCCCAATATCTGATGCACCTGATCCTTCAGGGTGGCAGGAATACTCTTGCTTGGACCGTGTTTAGAATCAGACCTAAATATTTTAGACTTTGAGCTGGTCTCAAGGCTGACAGTTCGGTATTTATGATCCAGCCTAATCTTTTCAAATTCCTCACTGTGTATATTATGCTCTGTATATTATGTTCTAGAGCCTGTACTGAGTGATCTCTGAGCAGGAAGGCGTTCAGATACCCGAGCACCAGGATCCCTTGGGCCCTTAAAAGATCAAGTACTGGTGCTAGGACCTTTGTGAACACCTGGGGAGCTGAAGCCAGCCCGAAGGGTAGAGCCACAAACTGAAAATGATGTTCCTCTACTGTAAAACGTATGAACCTCTGATGAGGCTGAAAGATAGGTACATGTAAGTATGCGTCCTTTATATCGATGGAGGCTAAAAGTCTCCCCTCTGGAGTGAGGTTACTACTGAGCAGACAGACTCCATCTGAAGGATTGTATCAATAGATACGTGTTCAAGGACCTTAGGTCCAAAATGGGACTTGGTGTCCCAGTTTGATTTCTGAACCGTAAACAGGTTTGAGTAAAACCATGTGACTTTTTCGGATACTAGAACCTCTACAATAACTCCTTTATGCACTAGATGATGTAGTTCCTGAAGCAATAAGTTTATTTTTGAAGGATCCGAGGGAACACTGGATCTTCAAAACCTCTGAAGGGGCACCCCCCGTAACTGCGAGACATAATTGAGGTGACCCACTCGCTTTTAAACGAGGGACGTTTGGTGCTTTTCTTCACAGGAAGTAGAGAACTCTTCCCTCTGGAAATCTTTTGGATATATTTGTCCAAGTGATCACCGAATAAACGTTCCCCCTGAAATGGAAAACCTGCCAATAACTTTTTACAAGGAAGCTTAGCTGACCAGTTCTTAAGCCATAAAAGTCTGCGCATATGTACAGACAAGAGAGCCATACGAGCAACCTGCTGAATTGAATCCTTTAAGGCGTCAACAGCAAAACACAGCGCTCGAGGAATATCTGTCTTGCTTTCAAGCAGATCATCCTCCTGGTTAGGCCTATCAGGCCATTTGACTTGATCCTTTATGGGCTGTCAAATGCAAACTGCTGCAACAGCTAGCTGAATAGCTGAACTGGCCAAAGAAAAAAAGGAAGCTTTTAATAATAATTCCAATTTCTTGTCAACAGGGTCTTTCAAGCCCTTTGCGTTATCTACCGGACAAGTTCTTGTTTTTTTTTTACAAACTTTTCATCCATGGGATATAAAAGGGAAAACCTTTTAGGAGGCATAAAAGTCCTGTCAGGATGTTCCCAATCAGCATACATTGCCTGTTCCAACAGGGGGTGTAGCGGGAAAGTCTGTGCGACCTGAAAAGAGGACCGGGGAGGGCTCAGTAACCTCTGCAAGAGGCAACTTAAAGGCAGAACGAAACATTTCGGTCAGAGTCTGGATCAACAGCCTCTGCGACTGAGAGGCAGACATCGATTGGATATCATCTTTTCCAGATTGCACGGTAGCAGACTCATCTGCCGGGCACTTCACTGAATCCTGAGCTTTCAGCTCTTCCCCATCCTCAACCCATTCCTGTTCCAGACTAGGAGACTCCAGGGAAGAGGATCTGTCACGCTTCCTGCCACCCTGCGGGATGGAGGCAATCATGCCGGCAATCCTGTGCTCTAACCCGGCTAGGGCTGAGGACAGTTCATCCTTAGTGATAAAGGGTGAAGCAGCAGCGTTGACTGTAGGCACAATACCAGATAAGTGTAGCGGCTCAGATTGCCCGGGAGCCTCTGGTCTTTCAGGGGATACAACACTAGGGATACGACTAGGTTCATCAGGAACTACTGATGACATAGTGTGCCCTTCCCTATGGTGTTAGTCCCACTCCTCTTTTTGGAAGACATTCAATGCCTACAAAGAGTACCTGGTTGTAGTTAAAACACCTCAGAAGGGAGACCCTTTAATAGGGCTCACCAAGCCCTTATGCAATAATCCTGCTAAGCACCTTTAGCCTGCCAAGCAACACCTGGTGACTCACGTGACCCAGGTAAGGAAAAATGAACCACTGCAAGTGTCTGTTCAAAAGCCTTAATGTGACCCAGGTAAGGAAAAATGAACCACTGCAAGTGTCTGTTCAGAGCCTGCTCTGTGTCCCACAGCTGCCTTCTGAAAGCACCACATGCTTGGCCTGCACAGCTTAAATAAGCTGGGTGTGCGCCGGAACATTCTATGCGTGTACGCGCACGCATGTGCGTGGTCCCGGCAAGCGGACATAACTGTATTCACGTACGACGCAAATCTTCGTAAGCCCAGATAAGGGCTACAACACATGTGCGTGCGAAGTCGCGTGCACCATGGCCGCCAAACTGCTGAGCCCAGCGGCACTCTTGCAAACGCACGTGCACCATGGCAAACCAAGGTGAAATGGCGCACCGTGGTGCACCATCATTCAAGTAAAAGACAGCCAGACACAAGCAAAAAAGGTACACTTTGCAAACACCCTCAGCTAGCCCAGAACTCCCCCGTATAGTCACCGCACACAGGTGTCCAGCGTTTAGCTAGCTTGACTGATTGTTACAATCACTGGGACACCCCACAATAATAAAATAAAGGGGTTTCGCTTACCCGTCCAGACGCAGGGCCACTTCAAAGCTAAGGGCCCAATCTACACCCTTAACGGCGGATTCCAGTCACTTGGACCTTCAAGGACTAGGTACCCTTTCATGTTTAGGGTCCACTCCCTTGGACCTGTATAGCACCCTGCATGAAATGCCTTAGCGCTGTAGTGTCCAGGATTTCCACTCTGCAGGGTCCAGCGCCTGGAGGCAACGTTACAGGCCAAATCTCGCAGGATCTTGAGTCTTCTTTGTGAGGCTCGGGTACCATTTATCTAAGCATAAAAGCCTGTGTCAAATGGATCCGATCGGTCAATCCCTTGATTCATTTTTGTAACCGTTTGTGGGACTAGAGACCTGGAGCTCAGAGCGCTCAAACAAGGGAGGGGTTATATAGGGGATTACTTCCTGTCTAAAGACCTTTGGTCTACTAGTGTCCATTCACCTAATGATGAAGTATAACCCAGCAGGTAATGAATATTAGCCTGACTTTGTTCCATGATGTATGAAAAATAAAAGGTACACTAGCGAAGAAGCCTACAGTATTCTGACTATGTCAGATGAAAACAAAGGGGGGCCCTCACTGACCGAATCAGGTTCAGAGTACAAACCTGTAGAGAGCAGCGGTACCCCGACAGATAGCTCAGACTATGGAGTAGAGGTCAACCCAACCCCGTTCCCAGGTTGCTGAGGTGCTGGATTTACATGATTACTCATGTGCAGCACTGCCGCACTACCTTTTGGTGATCCGGCAGGCACCAGCCGCCTAGTACAGCCTGACAATTTACACACCAGCACTGCAGTAGCTTGTAGCGAGTTCCGGAAGTGCAGTCCAAGCTGGTGCGGTGGCTAGTACTGGTAGCGTCCTGCGGCTACTAAGAAATCAAACACAGGCCCGCAAAGCCCATAGTGTCCTTATAGGATATGCTTGCAAGTCCTGATTGGCTGCCCACAGATTCTGGAGCACCCATACTTCCCCCATTCACTGCCTAACCCGAAATTCAAGTGGAAACAGCAAGTTTAAGCACTCCCTTTGATTTTTTTTGAGCCGTGGACCAATAATTATATGCTGACCAGTACATCACTGCCAACTCAAATTTCAAACCTTGCCAGACTTTTTGCACGGAAACCTATCACGGTTTCTGAGTTTAAATTTTTCTTTCCCCTAACCCTCATGGGCATTAAAAAAAAAAAAAATAATTGTGGTCATGTTGATCCTGCTAATGCTCAGATATGAGAATATAATGCAATTTATGCTTTTCCAAGACAATATACTACGTCATGTTCGTGGTGACCCTGAATATGATCAGCTCCACAAAATTCAGACCCTCGTAAATAATCTTAACCAGAAAATTTACTGATGTGTTCACGCCCCAACAAAACATCTGTGGAGATGAGTCCCTCAAATTTTTCTGGTTGCCTTGCATTCAGTTTCTCCCCAGAAAGTGTACCAGATCTGGGGGTCAAAATGTATGAGCTCTGTGAGAGGGCAACAGGCTATACATGCAATTTTCAGATTTACAAGGGAAAGGATAGTGATGCATTTAAAAACATTGGAAAAAGTGGCAAGACAGCATGAGACTCGGTGTCACCCTTGTTTCTCAAGGGGTACCACTTGGGTGTGAACAATTATTATACAAGCATGACACTTTTCTCACTTATTTGATCTTGGAATTGGCTCATGTGGCACAGTGCGATCTAATCGCTGGGGCTTCCCCCAATGGCTTGTAAACTCCCAACTTAGGAAGGGGGATAAAGCCTGCATGAGAAACAATTAATTGCTTGCAGTGAAGTGGAAGGACTAACTGGATGTTTTTGTCCCCTTTTCCATTCACGCAGATACGTTGTCAAAATTTGCACTGCGTCTGGTGTAGTTGAGAAGCCCTGTGTGTCCACGACTAACCGCAACATGGAAGGGGTGGACTTCAATGACCAGATGATGAATCTGTACTTAGTTTCCCGTTAAGCCAGGTGCTGGTACAAAAAAAGTGTACATTTCAATTGGTTCTGTACAGTTTTTTTTGCACTTTACAAAGGAACACAAAGTGGATCTTTCCTAACATTTCAGGATGAGGTCATCACGTCTCTTTTGTATCCAGAAGGTGCTGTTACCCAATTCCAAAGGCATGACACGCAGTTATTTTTGTCCCTCCTGTAATGGTCAACCTGGGAGATTTTTTTTTTTCTTTTTCAAGATGAGAAAACACGTACCGTATATACTCGAGTATAAGTCGAGTTTTTTAGCACTTTTTTTGTGCTGAAAGTGCCCCCCTCGACTTATACTCGAGTCAAGCACTTTTCTGCAGCAAAAAATTTCATTTTCCGAACCGACTTTGGGGCCCCATATCTCAGGGCCACTTTGTGCTAGGAACCTCAAATTTGGTGTGCAAACCCAGTGGAACTGGTACCATAACATGTCCAAAGCTGGGGTTCCTAGGACCAAGTGGCCCCGAGATACGGGGCCCCAAAGCCGGTTCGGAAAATGTCATTCTCTGCTGCATTAAAGTGCTTGACATTTTCTGAACCGATATTTGGGGCCCTGTATCTCGGGGACACTTGGTGCTAGAAACCCCAGCTTCGGATATTTTATGGTGCTAGTTCCACTGAGTTTGCACACCAAATTTGGGGTTCCTAGCACTATGTGGCCCCGAGATATGGGGCCCCAAAGTTGGTCAACTGTGTCCATCTGCAGCAATGTCATTTCGGGACCATTTGGGTTTAGAGACCCCAAATTTTGGCTGCAGCTAGGGGGCATCTAGGAACCCTTAACTACCGAGTTTGAAGTTCAGGGGACCTATGGCTGCAAATGGGCACAGTGAGGCATGCAAATGGGCACAGTGAGGCTGCAAATGGGCATTGTTGACCCTCTTTTCCACTTACAGTAGCTGTGCATTTCTCACCCTCGTCTTATACTCGGGTCACTAAGTTTTTCCCATTTTTTTGTGGTAAATTAGGGCCTCGACTCATACTCGGAACAAGTTATACACTAGTATATACGGTATATGCCCAAGCATGGGGGCCTTGAGTGGTCAGATCGCTCCTATGCTACAGCATTAAAGATGCATCGAAATCTTAATGAGAAAGAAAAAAGGTGCCGATAATGGCACAAAAAATGCGATTTTAATACGATTTGCCGCAACTTTACTATATCTTATGGTGTGGACTTTCATAGGTCATGGAACTCATGAACGCATTACAAACCTATCAGGTGCGTTACTGATGCGGTTTTGCTGTGTTTTCAATGCATTTCAACAGGGAGGTGTGTTTTTTCTTTTTACTGACCAAAAAATGCAGCAAGATTTTTAACTCCACAACGCAAGCGCAACGGACCAGTGTGAAGACATACATGGAATTTAAAGGGATCTATTTATGGCCGACAATTTCATATTCATTTAAACTCATGATATTAAATTAAAAAGTTGAATACAATTATACAATATACATAATACAATTGAATACAATTCTACAATTAGAAAGTACATCCTGAATTTTTGGTTTCAGTACCAAAATTTCCATTCGGTGAACCTCTATTCAGCTCTATTTTTTGGCACAGATTTCAATTAAAAAAAAAAAAAAAAAAGTTGTTTTATGGAGTTAATGTTCTATTGTTACTGTGTTTTATTGTTCACTGTTCACTGCACAAGCATGGGAGCCTAGGGTTATCAGTGGGAAGATCGCCCCTATGCCTTGTCATATATTGCTTTCACTTTTTATAGCAGAGATTTCTTCATCCACATTGATGTGAATAGAGAAATCCCTTCCTGAACGAAAAATAAAAAAAAATAAAAACCATCATTGCATGTATGCCCAACATTAAAAGTTAATTGATGCAGGGTGGTATATTCTAATGGTGGGAATACCACACACTTTTTCTGGCAGAGATTTCTTCATCCACATCAATGTGAATGGAGGAATCTGTACGGTTGCATGAAAAAAAAAAAAAATACATACATTATATGCCCAAGGACAAGCAATGAACTGGTTATACTGGGATGATGCGGGGGTGTGGTCAAGATGACGACCTGAGTGGACGTGGGTGACTGAAGCTCCGCACCTAGGAGGCATATTGATCCGATTCTAAGGGATTTAATACTACCCTAGTTTGACTTTTGTACTCGCATCTTGACCGGGGGTGTGGTCAAGATGACGACCTGAGTGGACGTGGGTGACTTAAGCTCCGCACCTAGGAGGCATATTGATCCGATTCTAAGGGATTCAATACTACCCTAGTTTGATTTTTGTACTCCTAAAGGCTGGGCATGAGAAGGGGGAAACCCGGCTCTTACCGAAAGCGGATCGACTCCTAAAACATCTCCGCCATCTCCATGCGGAATCCCAACTCTGCATGACGTCCCAGAAAGAGCAGCCTTACTCACCTCCGCAGGGGTTGGAACAATTTAATGCCATCATGCAGGACATAAATATTGCCCGACCACCCCCGATGGCGAAAATTAACCTCATGCAGCTGGAGATGGGGCTAATCCCGCAGGATATGGATAAGTTCCGGGATAGACTATCGGAAGCGGAGCGGAGAGTGACCGACATCGAGGACTCGGTTTGTGACCATCTTGCCTCCCTTCACACGCTGCAGGTTAAGATAAAAGGTCATGGAATCCCACGCTGAAGACAGTGAAAACAGAAACCACAGAAATAATCTATGCATGGTAGGTCTTCCTGAGGGGGTTGAGGGCAGGGATCCTGCGGCCTACAAGGAACATCTACTGCGCACGCTCCTCCCTCAGGCACCATTCTCTCCTCACTTTGCGGTTGAGAGGGCCCACAGGATGCCATCTGTGAGAGGCCTTCCTGCTGCCTCTGCACGCACATTTATATTCCGTTTATTCAACTTTCGGGACTGGGACCTGGTTCTGCGCGAGGCAAGGAAACTGGAGGAGCAGCTCCACGAAAATGTTAAGGTTATGATCTTCCCAGACTATTCCATGGAAACTCAGCGCCTCCGCAGAACCTTTGATCCAGTTAAGGCCCAGCTTCGCACCAAGGGTTTAAAGTACAGAATGCTTTCCTAGCTCGTCTGTGCATGGTGGATGGTGAGTCTACTCGATACTATACCTCCCTGGGGTAAGTTTTGCAATGGCTTGATTCCCTGCCGCGTGTCCGTTGATTTTGCCTGACATGTGGTTGGGTGTGCTCTGCTCCCCTCTTTCTACCTGCTCTCCTGTGTCTTACAGTATTCTCCCTATATGCCTGTGGCCCTAACCCATCTGACTGGTGATGCCATTTTGGTTTGCTCGGGACTGCTGTGCTGAACTGAAAAGCGGGTCACACTGGGGCTCCCAGGTCTATGCTATGCCCTGTCAATTTGGCCTTTATCCTGTTGGTATTGGTGATGTCTCACAGACTCTCCTGGCTCTGCAATTAGCATTCCCATTTGAGGTAACTGCTTACCCCTTCATACCCTCTGCGTTAAACTAGGAGGCTGTGTGCTGCTGTTCTGCAGTCTGTGTTTTATCAGTGGCCACAAGCCTTTCCACCTGGCATGTGGTCAGCATTCTCAGCTCTTATCTCTGTTGCTGACCGGGATATGCTAGACTTGGGATCCCCTGCACTCCTACGGGTAACACTGCAGGATCCACTGCTGCCGTGGGATGCAGTTATCTCTGCTTTCAACTTTCAACGCAGGATTTGGTCCTTGTCCTACAGCGTGGTCTCATGAGTGATGCACCGATGCTCTGAGTGAAGCTAGGAAAGGTGGGCTACATGGAGAGATGGGGGACGAACTATGACTCCCTTCCGGTTGTTCTATGTTTACTATGTTGCTTTACCCCTGTCACTCACCAGTTTTCATTACAATCAAGTGCCCTTAGCAATGTCTAAGTGAATTGAGGAAAACCTTTTTTTTTGTTCTTTCAGTAATGGAACCCTCGGTGCATATAGCCTTCAAGTAACAAAGTTTGCAGAAATGTTTGCTCCCACCGTCCAGAACTGAGAGCTTGGTGTTCTACCGGTTACGCACTGTCCCCATAGGAGACTACTCTCTGGCTCAGTTACTCATGGTTTGGGGTGTTTTAGGATTGGGTAATCAAACACTGTTCTCGGGTTGTGGGGTGGGTTGGGATGAAACTGTTTTTTTGGTTCTTAATAGGACAGTCATGGTGCAGTGGATGTAGTTCTCGGTTGATGTTTATTCCTGCTTTACTGGCCAACATTTCCTTTTATAGGTCGTGAAGCTTTCAACATTCCAATGTTTTTCATTTTGCAGCTCCTTCCGGGTCTAGAGGGTTGATTCTTATCCGTTGTTTATTCCTGCCCTTCTCTGATGTGGCTCCCTTAAGGATCTTGTCCTGGAACATCAGGGGACTTAACACTAAGATAAAGGGATTGTTGGTTTTTGCCTCAAGAAGTATAGCCCCTATGTCTGTATACTACAGGAGACCCATCTGGTGGGGGCTAGGGTGATGGGACTTAAAAAAAAAAAAAAAACGTGAGTGGGTCATTATGCTACCTAGTCGGGTTATGCCCGGGGAGTTTGCATTGTGATCCATAAATTCTTATGTACTAATCCATGCAATTATTGATACAGTTGATAGGTTGATATTTGGATTATATCTGCCACCTCCAGCTACTATCTCCTTTTTGAATAACCTCGTATCTCTGCTTTCCAAGTTCCCCACTGACAATATCCTTCTTGCAGGGGATTTCAATATGCTTCTGAACCCCTCACTTAATAAACTGTCCCCAGACCCTGCTACTAACTCGTCCTTATCTCGCTGGGCAACCCAATTTGGGCTAATAAATGTATGGCAGTGGAAGCACCCTCTAGATCGTATTTACACTTGTCACTCTCTCACAACACACAGTCTCGTATTAATCTCATATACGCAGGTGTTGGCATGTTGCCCAAAATTAAAGGGGTCTCAGTGCTTTCCCGTGGTATATCCCACCATTCATCAATCCTGCGTTGCCTACAGACTCAGACTCCCCCATGCGGAACGACTCTGGCGTCTCTGCCGGTTTAGGATATCTGATCCCACCATTGAATTTGAAATAGCCAGGCAATGTCTGGGATGCCATTAAGGCATTCCCTAGAGGCTATCATTCCTTTATTTCGAGGGCCCAAAGTATTGCTGCAATCACTCTAGAAGAAGCAGAAGCAAAAGCCCAACTGCTTGAATCCCAATATGCGCTTACCTCTAACCCTATTACTGGCCGGACATGCACGTGGCATACCGAGAAGTAAGGCTCCTTAGAATAGCTAAGGCCAAAAAACATCAAACTGGCCCAAGCACAGCGTGTTTTTGAACAGGGGGAGAAGACTGGAAGGTTTTTGGCCGGGATTTCCAAAGAACAGTCCCCGGTGGCCACTATAGTGTCAGAAAGCATGAACCAGAATGAGACAGAACAATAAAATCACACCTGTTTATTAATAAAAATTAAAAAAGGTAGGGGGCGTGGCTAGCCGGCGCTGAAGATGGACGCCTGATTACACAGCTCCTCAACAAGGGAGAACACCGGAACGTATAGGACCCGACAGACGCCACAGAATCACCCCAAAATCGCCACACAGCTTCCCCAGGAGCCGACCGACGATGTCCCGTAAGCGGATGGGCGAACACGGCATCAGAAAGCTCCCCACCTTCATGTTCCCTCAGGACAAGGTCAGAGTGATCCAAGATGGCGCCGGCGGCATGACGGAGCAGAGAGAGGCTTACACTGACCTCCCAGACGCCATCCTAGCAGAAATGGACACTGCTCCACTGCCCCTATCCCCACACAAGACCCAGGCTCTGACCCTCTTACCTCCAGCCCAGCCAAAGCTCGGATGCGGATGGATGCACCGCACCAGCAGCCTCCTCCAGCTAGGATAATAACTCAGGCCCAGGCCTTCACTCCATTCCTTTCCAACCAGGCCCTGCATAACTCTGTGGCTTCATTCCCCACATCTGGTCTCCCAGTTATTGACACCACTCTCAAAGAGATGCTCATGTCCCTGCAAACCTCTTTGATGACGGATCTGACATCCATGTTCACAAAAATCTCCACAGACATGCACTCTATGGGCAACAGAATATCCACCATAGAGCAGGGCATGACAGATTGCTCCACCACAGTTAATGACATAATTGATGCAGTAGATGAAATTAAAGGGGAACAAGATTGGGTCCGGGCCAAATTAGCCGATTTGGAAGACCGTTCACGACGTAACAACGTCAAGCTGAGGGGGGTCCCTGAAACTGTTCCCCCGGGGGATCTTCCGAAATACGCCAAAGATCTCATACATACTATCATACCCGATGCAGCTCCCAGAGACTTTATCATTGACAGAATCCATAGGATTGCAAAACCCTCACACCTAGCAGCATCAGTCCCAAGAGACGTTCTCATGAGAATTCACTTTTTTCACATCAAAGAAAAGATGATGTCAGAAGCCAGATCCAAAGGTCCACTGCCCAGACCTTATGACGGAATCCAGATCTTCCCTGACCTGTCCAAATATACGCTACAACAAAGAAGAAAGCTGAACCCCATAACCAAAGGCCTATTCAACCATAAAGTTCAGTACAAATGGCGTTACCCTGTGACTTTGCTCATTGCAAAAAATGGCACCATCCACGTTGTCAGCGACCTCATGAAAGGAATGCGCCTACTCCATGATTGGGGTATCATTCTTGAACCCCCAGCAGGAGTATCACCCCTGCCACAACGCACATCACCTCACAGGCGCACCAACCAAACCTCAAGAGCGCACCAACCCCAAATCAACACCTGAACATGTCGGGTCACAACCACCACCACATTTCTCCCTTGCTACCTTGTGTGAATCCTTTTCTTCGGTTCCATTACCTACAAACTGGTTCCCCCTCTTGCGGCATAGCTATACGTAGCTTCCTGTTACCCACGCCGCCACAATCTTTTTACCACCCAGTTATAGCATACCAGAAGATCTGTTCTCTTTTTTTCTCCTTTTTTTTTGATTGTTGTCTTGAGGTATCATCCTCACATATTTATCATCTGGCCTGCTGACTTGTTACTTTCCCCCCCAGCCATCTTCCACGGCATCTACTCCAGGAATTCTACTCCACGACGACGCACAACAGGATTTCTCCCTCCCTCGCAGCGCGGACGCCTACGCATTACACCCTTGATTCAACTAACTAAGTGTTACTCATTTCTTTGCACCTCCGACACTCTCAACAAGAAACCATGCCATGCAACATCTTGTCCCTCAATGTCAAGGGACTCAACCATCCGGCAAAGCGCCACTCGTTATGGCACACGGCAGTCAAACTAAACAGCGATATCGTATGTGTCCAAGAAACACACCTGCTCTCCACAGCTACAGCTCTCTGTCTCAATAGCAAATATCCCCAAATCTTCCACGCCACCTACAATTCCAAGAAACGGGGAGTCCTAATCGCCATTAAAAATGGTCTAGACTTCCACTTGATACGAGAAATCCCTGACCCCAATGGCCGTTACCTCATCTTAATATTTACCCTCAACAAGATCACCTACACCTTGATGAACATATATGCCCCCAATACCCGCCAGATGTGTTTCCTTCGAAGAGCTTTCCTCAAAGCACGAGAGACACGGCAAGGTCACTTGATCATTTGTGGAGACTTCAACATGGTCACAGACATTCACATGGACTCTACTTCAGCTGCAAAAAGAAGGGAGTCACCCCTGGGGCAGTTCCTCACGTCACAGCAGGTTTTTGACGTGTGGAGGTGCCACCATGGGTCTGAAAAGGACTATACCTACTTTTCTCCACACCACAAATCGTATTCCAGGATTGACATGTTCCTCACAGACAAGTGGCTACTACAAAACATTGGTGCATCTGTAATCCAATCCGTGACGTAGTCGGACCATGCTCCTATCACTATTTCTATCAACGACACTGCACCGCAGCGGAATACATTCCTATGGCGTGCGAACAATTACATTCTGCAACACCCAACCTACTCCCAAGATATCAAACAACAATTGCAGGAATATTTTGATTTAAACAAAGGTTCGGTGGGGGACCCCGTCACGGTGTGGAACGCACACAAAGCAGTTCTCAGAGGTGCGATTATGAAATTAAGTGCAATATGCAAGAGAAAAAGGACGCAGCAAATGGACACCCTTACATCCCAAATTGCAGCTCTTGAATCCCAACACAATACCAACCCAAACCCGACACTTCTAGCCCAACTACTGACCCTCAGACGCGACCTACGCTCCCTACTTCTATATTCATATGAACAACTCCAACGCAAAATCAAGGCCAACATTTACCCCACATCCAACAAAGCGGGCAAGAGATTGGCTCAACGCCTCAAGGGACTCAAAATCAAGTCCAGAATAACCCATCTATTCCACCCCCGCTCTAATGCTAAACTAACTAATCCCCAAGACATAGCGAACGCATTTAGCGATTATAGCAACTTGTACAACATAAAACAGGACCCCGATACATACCAACCATCCTCTGCTGACATTACTGACTTTCTCCACCAAATTAAACTCCCGACCCTGACAAACTCCCAATTAGCTTCTCTAAGCAAACCGTTCGCAGAACAGGAAATCCTAAACACGATTTCATCTCTGCCTTTGAACAAAGCTCCCGGACCTGATGGGTTCACGGGAGAATACTACAAGCAATTTTCCAGCCACCTAATTCCCCATTTGACTGAATACTTCAATATTGCTGCCTCCTCTTCCAAACTCGCAAATGAATCCCTCAATGCTATCATTATTACCATCCCGAAACCGGGAAAAGATCCAACCTCTCCCCCAAACTTTCGTCCGATATCTCTGTTGAATCTGGACGTGAAAATATATGCCAAAACAATTGCCAGACGCCTGATGACGGTAATGCCAGATCTCATCCACAAAGATCAATCCGGGTTCATTAAAGATACAGGCTCCCGAAGCCACAAGACGGATGATAAATCTGATACATCACATTGAGTCTAGTGAAACGCCTTCTCTGCTCCTTTCCTTGGACGCAGAGAAGGCGTTCGATAGGGTCCACTGGTCCTACCTACGTGAGGTGTTGACCAAGTTTGGGTTCAGGAATTTTATATATGATGCTATAATGGCACTATATACTAGCCCATCAGCACAGGTCTACTCTGCAGATATGTTATCACGTTCTTTTCACATAACGAATGGAACTCGCCAGGGATGCCCGCTATCTCCACTGATTTTTAATATGTTAATAGAACCTTTGGCAGAACACGTTCGCTCAAACCCCCTCATTACTGGTCTAAAGATAGGCAAAAACCAACACAAGATTAGTCTTTTCGCAGACGACGTCATACTAATACTCACCAACCCTAACTCCTCCCTCCCTGCAGCCCAAAAACTGCTAGAATGGTTTGGACGAGTCTCATACTACTAACTGAATGTAACCAAATCACACATTATGGACATTAAAATAGACGCCACCACCAGACACCTTTTACAGGCGCAATTCCCCTTTGCCTGGGCAGACAACAGTATATCCTACTTGGGAATTCATTTAACTAAATCAACCAAACAACTCTTCACAGCCAATTTCAAACCTCTCCTAGCCAAATTAAAAAATTAAACACTAAACCTAACCAAACACAACCTCTCCTGGTCCGGGAGACTCGCAGCGTTCAAAATGATCCACCTACCACAAATCCTCTATATGTTCAGAACTCTCCCCATCCCTAAACAATATTTCAAATCCCTACAAACTGTGTTTAACAAAGCTATTTGGAATGGAACTAAGCCCAGATGCGCACAGACTATACTCAGACACCATAGAACGGCAGGAGGTTCGGGCACTATCGAGTTTGAAGATTATCACACAGCGGCAATCCTAGCTCAAATGGACGAATGGTTCCAGTCCAGTCCTAGCAAGCTCTGGAGCTCCATCGAGAACTCTACCCTGCTCCGTCCGAATTTAAAATTTTGGGCGATGAGCACACCCTGGGGTCCAAAAATATCGTCGGCTTTACCTCCTACAATGTTAGCGACAATCACGGCATGGAAAAAACTTCTACACAACGGTCGCGCTATCCCTGACACCCCCTCCATACCTATCCCGATAGAATCTCTCCAACATTTATCACCCGATTTACACCTAGGTCAGTGGTCCAAAAAGGGAACCAATACCATACAGGATATCCTTCAAAAAGACAGTCCGAAACCCTTGTCCCGCCTTCAACGCAAATTCAACCTGCCCCCATCAGACCTCTTCATTTACGTACGCGTTACCCATTGCCTTAAAGCCATCCAATTTCCTCTATACACATTACACTGCAATGGATGGGAGTACTTCACGACCTCCTCCCCCAAACTGAAAGGCATATCCTTATTCTACAACATCCTAAACCACAAACTACGATTTACTAAAACCCCCCCCCCCCCACGTACACTGGGAAAGTGACCTAGGACAATCATACACGGTACACCAATGGCAAAGAGCACTTAGGTCTACCTACGCGGTCACAAAATGCTCCTCACTTTGGGAGACAACTCAAAAACTGTCCCTTAGATGGTATCTAACCCCCTCGAAGATAGCCAAGTTCAGCTCTTCCACGAGCGACAAATGTTGGAGATGCAACTCAGCCAAGGGAGACTTGCTCCACATTTTTTGGTCCTGCCCCCGACTTCAGAAATATTGGCAAAAAATATTTCTCATACTGACAGACATTACAAACCAAACCATACTCCCTTCCCCTGACCTGGCACTACTAAACCTCAATATAGACTCTGTCCTACCACAATACCGACATGTCCTGACCCACGTCTTACTCGCAGCGAGACTGTGCATAGCAAGGTCGTGGAAGTCTGACAAACCCCCAACAGTAGAACAAACTCGACACAGTGAACCTTCATTATAATTTTGAATTAGTGATGGCCTCCAGTGCAGGCCGCTTGAATACAGAAGGGACAAAATGGAGACCGTGGGAGTCATGGGCTGGGGCCGAGAAATTCCTATAAAGTAACGGCAACCTGATATTATATCTTGACATACAACAATCACCTAGAGTTATGTTAGTTATTAACATCCACTCCTACTGCTGGTTCATGCTATCTACTTTGTTTTCGTTGGACTCTGTTCACAGAAGTAGTCCCCCTCGGGAGACAAATAGCTCCCAATGGGGTCCCCGAGGGCGGCGCTATATGCAACTATAAAACCTCAGATATTCAATAATTTGAATAGGACAGGTCCAAAATTCTGTTATATTGTGTGCTATTGATGATTAACCATTGATTAATTAACGCATACATGTATGTTCTTGTGTAATGTTATTGATCTACAATGTATACACGACAATTTTGTGAAAATTCCAATAAAAAATTATTGAAACAAAAAAAAAAAATTTTAAAAAAAGGTAGAGTAAGTGTAGTCAAAGCATAGCAAGAGTCCAGTGACCGGATCGGGTAGTCAGCCAAGCCAGAGTTCAGTAACCAGATCGGGTAATCAGACAAGCCAGAGTTCAGTAACCAAATCGGTAATCAGCCAGGCCAGAAGTCAGGGATTGAAGTAGAGGAACAGCAAGCAGGATAAGGAGCCAGAAGGGATGTCAGCAAAGCCAGTCTTTAAAAAGGAATGCAGGAGATGGTTTCTTGTGATGTGACCAAGGCGAAGGCAGGAATGAAGTGAGCTGGAGATCTTTTAGTAGGCGGGACTGACGAGCAGATTCACAACAGCTGGTTAACTGTGGAGAGAGATGAGAGCTGGCAATTAGCCAACAGCTGAGCGGCCAGCGCAGAGAAGGAATGGCTGAACCAGCCCTGACAGTACCTCTCTCCTCAACAACCCCTCCCTCTCAGGGGACCACCGAGCTTGAGGGGAAAAAGTCTATGGAAATCACAGAGGAGGGCAGGAGCATGTACATCCGAGGAAGAGACCCTGGAGCTTTCCTCCGCGCCGTACCCCTTCCAATGCACCAGGACCTGTATGCGCCCATGGAACCTACGGGAGTCAACAATAGATTGTACCTCATACTCTTCATGTTTCCCAAACTGTATAGGGTGAGGACGTGGCACAGAGATGGTAAAGTGGTTGCAGACCAACAGTTTCATTAAGGAGACATGAAACACATTTGAGATGCGCATACTAGGAGGAAGGTCCAACGCGAAAGCCACTAGGTTAATCCTGCGAAGGATACAGAAAGGCCCAATAAACTGAGGTGCGAACTTCAGTGAGGGAACACGAGGTCAGAGGTTGCGAGATGACAGCCAGACCCTGTCCCCAACCTGGTAGGAAGGTGCAGGCAGGCGTCTGCGGTCAGCATGGAGTCTGTACCCATCATTAGCATGACGCAAAGCCTCCTGGACTTGTGCCCAAGTGGAACGAAGACCACAGAGATGCTCTTCTAGCACAGGAATACTATGCGGAACAAACGAGTCAGGCAACATGGAAGATTGGAAACCATAATTCGCCATAAATGGAGACAATCGGGAAGCAGAATTCAAGGCACTGTTTGTGCGCAAACTCTGCCCATGGTAATAAGTCTGACCAGTTGTGATGGTTAGAAATATAGCAATGTAGGAATTGCTCCAAGCACTGATTGGCTCGTTCTGCGGCCCCATTAGACTGCGGGTGATACGCAGAGGAGAAAGCAAGCTGAATTCCCAGCTGTGCATAAAAGGCTCGCCAGAACCGGGACACAAACGGACTACCCCTGTCCGAGACAATCACCATGGGTAGCCCATGTAAGCGAAAGATCTCCTGAGCAAAAATGGAAGCCAGTTCCTTAGAAGTGGGCAGCTTAAGTGGAATACAATGACACATCTTTGAGAACCTATCTACCACCATAAGGATAACTGTGTTGCCTTGGGAGTTGGGCAACTCTACAATGAAATCCATAGACAGGTGGGTCTAGGGCCTCTTCCCATTGGGTATGGGTTGTAGGAGGCCCACTGGAAGGTGTCGTGGAGTCTTACTCTGAACACACACGGAACAGGCAGCTACGAAGGCAGTTACATCAGCACATAGACTAAGCCACCAGAATTGTTGGGAAATGGCCCAAACGAGTTGATTCTTACCAGGACGGCCACCTGCCTTGGGAGAATGGCAAGTCTGGAGCACGGCAGTACGGAGACACTCTGGGACAAAGCAGCGGTCACAAGGTTTCTCAGGAGGAGCATCGACCTGAGCAGCAAGAGTTTGTCACCTAAAGGAGAAGACTGGTGCGAACCGTAGCCAGAACACGATCAGGAGGAATCATAGGAACCGGACTCCAACTTGGAAGTGGAGGAAAATTGTCGTGACAAGGAGTCAGCCCTTATGTTTTTAGTACCGGGTAAGAATGAGACAATGTAATTGAAACTTGACAAGAAAAGAGCCCATTGCGCCCTTCTGGGAGAGAGGCGTTTACCCTCAGACAAGAATGTAAGATTCTTATGGTCAGTAAGAATGAGAACCGGCACAGTGGTACCTTCGAGATGTCTCCATTCTTTCAGGGTTAAAATGATTGCCAACAGCTCTGTCACCATTATCGTAATTGCACTCGGCAGGTGAAAATTTCTTGGAAAAGTAGCCACAAGGATGCATAGCACTCTCAGAAGTAAGACGTTGAGACAGAAGGGTGCCAACACCAGTCTCAGAAGCATCAACCCCAAGGGAAAAAGGTAACATAGGATCAGGATGTGCCAACACAGGAGCAGAAAGAAGCAAAGGCAGCCTTGAGACTTTCAAAGGCCTTAATGGATTCCAGAGACCAACTCTGTGGGTTACCATTCTTTCTAGTCATATTGGTCAGGGGCTTGACCAGAGACGAGAAGTTACGAATAAACTACCGATAATAGTTGGCAAAACCCAGGAAACGCTGCAGAGGACGTAACCCCACGGGTAAAGGCCACTGTAGGACTGACTAAAGTTTCTCTGGGTCCATCAAAATACCAGCAGTGGAAATGGAATTTAACAAGTTCCTGACGGAACTCAATTCTCATTTTTACAATAGAGATTGTTCTCTCAATTTCTGAAGTACACGACAGACGTGTGGTGGCTTTCCAGGGACTTGGAAAATATGAGGATATCATCGAGATAAACCACCACACATAACTGCAACAAATCTCGGAGGACATCGTTAATAAATTCCTGGAAAACTGCCGGGGCATTACAAAGGCCAAAAGGCATTACGCGATACTCATAATAGCCTGTTCTGCTATTAAAACGCAGTTTTCCACTCGTCGCCCACTTAATCCTCACGAGATTGTAAGCCTCTCTCAGATCACGCTTAGTGCAAACCGTTGCTCCCTTGAGGCGGACAAATAACTCTGTAATCAATGGGTTTGGGTAGGCATTCTTAATCATGAAACGATTGAGACCCCTATAATCAATACAAGGTCTCAGTTCACCTCTCCTCTTCTTCACAAAGAAGAAACCAGCAGAAGACGAGGATTTGCGGATGAAACTCCGAGAAAGTGCGTCTGCAACTTAGTCCTCCATGGCTTTATCCTCCAAGACCGACAAAGGGTAAACTCGACCACAAGGGGGAGTGGCACCAGGTTGAAGGTCAACTGCGCAATCATACGGCCGGTGCGGAGGCAAACTACCGGCTTGACCTTTATCAAAGACATCGCTAAAATGAATCAAAGACATCGCTAAAATTACGGTACTCCTCTGGCAGGGAGAAGAGTGAAGAGGTACACAGAACCTTGGCTACCTTCCGGAAGCATGTTTAACTGCATTGTGGTGACCAGGAGAGAACCTCAGCACGGAGCCAATCAAAAGAGGGGTTGTGCCTCTGTAACCAAGGATAACCAATAACCAGCGGAAACTTGGGAGAGGAAATCACTTGGAATTGGATTATCTCATGGTGAAGAGCCCCTATGACCATGGACAACGGAACACATCTCATGAGTCACATGGGCAGGCTGTAGAGGTCTCCCGTCAAGAGCCTTAATGGCAAGTGGAGTGTCACGCAGCTGCAGTGGAATCGAGTGCTTTGATACAAAAGTAGCATCAATGAACAGGCCTGCAGCCCCAGAGTCGATTAGAGCCTGTATCTCGATAGACGACTTAGCCCAAGAAAGGGTGACTGAAACCAGGGGCTTATCCTTCTGGATAACTGGAGATGACACCCCACCTAAGGTCTGTCCATGACAGGACCTCAATGTTCGGGTGTTCCCAGGACGGGTAGGACAAGACTTCAAAAAGTGACCTGCCTGGCCACAATAAAGGCACAATCTCTCCCTCCTCCTATAGGCTCTCTCTGCAGAAAGACGCGTCAAGCCCAAGTGCATGGGTTCATCTTCACTGACCGACTCGGTCATAGGAGGCATAGGAGGTGAGGGAGGCATGGGTGGGACTGCAAAGCTTGGAGGCAAACGTACAGGAGGCTTCCGCAAGTGCTCCTTAAAAGAAAGTCTTTCTCTGAGTCTGGAGTCAATGAGGATGCAAACAAGATCAAGCTCTCCAGCTCAGTGGGTATATCTCAGGCTGCCATCTCATCCTTGATGGAATCTGAGAGACCATGAGAAAAAGCAGCCACGAGGGCCTCATTGTTCCAAGCAACCTCTGCTGCCAGAGTAAGGAACTCAATTGTGTAGTCGGCAACCGTTCTCGCACTCTGATGGACACGAGGCACTTGGCAGCAGAAGCGGAGCGTGCGGGAACGTCAAATACCCTTTTAAAAGGAGGCCACAAACTCAGGGTAACTCAAGACAACAGGTTTTTGTGTGTCCCACAGAGTGTTAGCCCAGGCCAAGGCTTTCTCAGAAAGCAAAGATATCACGAACCCTACTTTGCTTCTGTCCGTGGGAAATGCCTGGGGTAGCATCTCAAAGTATATCTTAACTTGGTTGAGAAACCCTCTGCATTTAACTGGATCGCCCCCAAATTCGCGGGTGAAGCAAGGCAAAACAAGACATACCTCTTATAGTGGTAATACTCAAGGCGGGTGCACAGAGACTGGTGCAGCAGCAAGGACGGCCTGCAACTTAGGTTGTACCGGAGCAGCCAGTGGGGGATTCCAGGTGAGCTGTGCGACTCAGGAGCGTTTGTAACGCCATGGCAAACTGATCCATGCGGTGATCTCGCTCATTCAATCTGGAAAAAATATTACCAACAAGTGGATTGACTGTATCTTCTGAATTCCTGGCATTCGCCTACTGTCAGAAACTATGAACCAGACCAAGACAGAAGTGCAGTAAAATCACACTTGTTTATTAATAAAAATAAAAGGTAAATAGAGTAAGCGTAGTCACAGCATAGCCAGAGCCCAGTGACCGGATCGGGTAGTCAGCCAAGCCAGAGTAGAGTAACCAGATGGTGTAATCAGCCAAGCCAGAGTTCAGTAACCAGATTGGGTAATCAGCCAGGCCAGAGGTCAGGGATCCAAGTAGAGGAACAGCAAGCAGGATAAGGAACCAGAAGGCATGTCAGCAAAGCCAATATTTAAACAGGAACAAAAAGAAGAGATGGTTTCTTGTGATGTGGCGAAGGCAGGAATGAAGTGAGCTGGAGATCTTTAACCACTTCAATACCAGGCACTTAGACACCTTCCCGCCCAGCCCAATTTTCACCTTTCAGCGCTGTTGCAATTTGAATGACAATTGCGCGGTCATGCTACACTGTGCCCAAACAATTTTTTTATCATTTTGTTCCCACAAATAGAGCTTTCTTTTGGTGGTATTTGATCACCTCTGCGGTTTTTATTTTTTGCGCAACAAATAAAAAAAGATCGAAAAGTTTTTCTTTGTTTCTGATATATTTTTTTGTAAATAAGTACGCTTTCTCCTTCAATAATGGGCACTGATATAGCTGCACTGATGGGCACCGATGAGGTGGCACTGATGAGGTGGCACTAACGGGCACTGATGATGGGCACTGATAGGCGGCACTGATAGGTGGCACTGATGGGCACTGATAGGTGGCACTGATGGGCACTGATAGGTGGCACTGGTATGCGGCACTGATGGGCACACATAGGCGGCACTGATGGGCATTCGTAGGTGGCATTGATTGGTAGATATGGGTGGCACTGATGGGTACATGTGTGGCACTGATGTGTGGCACTGATGGGCACTGATAGGTGGGCACTGATGGGCACAGATGGGCACTGACAGGTGGCACCGATGGGCAATGACAGGTGGCACTGATATAGCATTGCTGGGCATTGCTGGGCATATCATTGGCATAATAGTGCCAATCAGTGCCCATTTGTGGGCACTGATTGGCACAGTTTGGGCACATGTGGATGGCCATGGGGTACATACCTGGCCATCCACGTTGCCCCTTCCCTGGTGGTCCTAGTGGCATCCCTGGTAGTCCAGTGGGGTGATCTGCGGGGGGGGCTGCACTGATAATCAGCGCAGACACCCCCTGCCAGGAGAGCCGCCGATCGGCTCTCCTCTACTTGCGTCTGTCAGACGCGAGTGAGGAAGAGCCGATCAACGGCTCTTCCTATTGACAGCGTGATCAGCCGTGATTAGACACGGCTGATCACGTGGTAAAGAGCCTCCACCGGAGGCTTTTTACCGAGATCAGTGTAGCGGTGTGTCAGACTGACACACCGCCCCACCGATCGCCGCGATGCGCACCCCCGGGGAGCGCTGCGGCATGTTATCCTGAAGGACGTCATATGACGCCCAGTCAGGATAACAGAACCACTTCCCGGACGTCAATCCGCTATAGGGCGGGCGGGAAGTGGTTAAGTATGCGGGACTGACGAGCAGATCCACAACAGCTGGTGAACTGTGGAGAGATGAGAGCTGGCAATTAGCTGACAGCTGAGTGGACAGCTCAGAGAAGGAAGGGCTGAGCCAGCCCTGACATATAGCCTGTCTTAAAGGTGTCGGCAGCAGGCTAGCATTAGACCCGATGGAAATCTATGCCTGTTTCACCTCCTACTACATTGAGTTGTATTCTTCCAGAGCACAATACTCCCAAGACTACCTCCATTGCTTTCTAGACCAGGTATCTTTCCCAGTTCTCTCAGCTTCGACAAGGGAACAAACAGCTAGATGGTCCGATTACCCTAGAGGAGGTTCAGCAGGTGCTGGGCTCACTGCATTCGGGCAGACCCCAGGAGTGGATGGTTTTCTATAAGCAATATATGGGAGGAGGTGGCACCTAGGTTGCATGCCATGCTGACTAAAACTTTACAGGAGGGTGTTCTCCCTCCATGGCTCAGGCAATTGTAGAAGTGATCCTTAAGCCCGGGAAGGACAGCTGTGCTCGTCATATCGGCCTATTTCTTTGCTTAATACAGACGCCAAGGTCCTTACTAAAATTCTTGCTAAGCGACTGAATGTGGTTATAGGTTATACACACCCTAGTTAATGAAGACCAGACAGGATTCATGCCAGGTAAGGGCGCGGATATTAACCTTCGGAGACTGTACACTGTCTTGGCAGACGGGGGTCTCCCGGCCCAGAGTGGTGGCCTCCCTAGACGCAGAAAAAGCTTTTGATGCTGTGGAATGGGAATACTTATGGGAGATCTTGCACAGGTTTGGCTTTGGACCTGCATTTATCTCTTGGGTCAGGGCTGTGTACAGATCTCCAACGGCCAGAGTACGCACGGGAACCACTCTCTCCCCTCCTTTCTCCCTATACAGAGAGACTAGGCAGGGGTGTCCTCTCTCTCCCCGGGGCTTTTTGCCTTGGCAATTGAATATATGGCTATCCTAGGGTCTACACCAGAGGAGCAGGCCATAGCTGTGGTTCCCCTCCAAGAAAAAGGTCTCCTATGCAGACGACACCTTATTGCATCTTAGGGATGATGGGGCCTCCCTACAGGCTGCCCTATCGGTCATTGACCGATTTGGCCAATTCTCGTGAGTCTGTATCAACTGGGGCAAGTTTATTCTTTTCCCCCTGGGTCCAGTAATTGACTCTCCGCAACCCGCTACGCAGCTGCAGAGGATCTCCCAGTTCCGATACTTGGGAGTTGAAATCTATCGAGATCTGAAGAAATTTATCTCTCTCAATTTAGACCCAGTGGTCAATCTACTGTGCCAACACTGTGCTGCCTGGAGGTCTTTGCCCCTCACCCCTGTAGGTTGAGTCAATCTTGTCAAAATGTCCCAAGTTTACATCTTTTTAAACAGGCTCCTGTACTTATACCCAATATATTTTTTAGGACACTTCATAGCATTATTATTTCATATGTCAGGAAAGGGGACACTCCTAGAATAGCTAAAACTACCCTGCAATTACCCAACACATTGGGTATCCTCGCTCTACCCAGTTTCATTAAATACTATTGGCGGCTGTCCTAGTAACTGTTAAGTGGTAGCTCTTGGAGGAGCTCTGGGGCAATCCTCGACTGCCTCACTTCCACTCTATCCCTGATCCCTGATAGGGTTCTGTGGGCTAGATGCGGGATTACAACATTGGGGGACATAATTTATCAGGGGCGATTGATCACTTATGATAACCTTAAGAGGTGTCGAGATCTTCCGAACCAAATGTTTTTTAAGATATCTTCAATTATGTCATGCTTTTGGGGTCCAATTTTCTCCCCCTATACTTTTAGAGATGTCCAATATGGAATGTATACTTGGGTCCCCCGGTGGTGAGAAAACGCTTTCTACCCTATATACAGTGCCTTGCAAAAGTATTACCCCCCCCCCCCTTGGCTTTTTACATACTTTGTTACATTACAGCCTTTGGTTCAATGTTTTTTAATCTGAATTATATATGATGGATCCGAACACAATAGTCCAAGTTGGTGAAGTAAAGTTGGAAAAATATATATACATAAAATGATTTTTCAGAAATAAAAAACTGATAATTGGCATGTGCGTATGTATTCACCCCCTTTGTTATGAAGCCCATAAAAAGCTCTGGTGCAACCAATTACCTTCAGAAGTCACATAATTAGTGAAATGTCCACCTGTGTGCAATCTAAGTGTCACATGATCTGTCATTACATATACACACCTTTTTGAAAGGCCCCAGAGGCTACAACACCTAAGCAAGAGGCACCACTAACCAAACACTACCATGAAGACCAAGGAACTCTCCAAACAAGTAAGGGACAAGGTTGTTGAGAAGTACAATTTAGGGTTCGGTTATAAAAATCTTTGATGATCCCTAGGAGCACCATCAAATCTATCATAACCAAATAGAAAGAGCATGGCACAACAGCAAACCTGCCAAGAGACGGCCGCACACCAAAACTCACGGACCAGGCAATGAGGGCATGAATCAGAGAGGCAGCACAGAGACCTAAAGGTAACCCTGGAGGAGCTGCAGAGTTCCACAGCAGAGACTGGAGTATCTGTACATAGGACAACAGTAAGCCGTACGCTCCATAGAGTAGGGCTTTAGGACAGTGGCCAGAAGAAAGTCATTACTTTCAGCAAAAAACAAAATGGCATGTTTTGAGCTTGCAAAAAAGGCATGTGTGAGACTCCCAAAATGTATGGAGGAAGGATCTTTGGTCTGATGAGACTAAAAATAGGATTTTTAAAACAGCTTACCTGTAAAATTCTTTTCTTGGAGTACATCATAGGACACAGAGCCTTAAGTAATTACTTAGTGGGTTATGGGCCTACCTTCAGGTGTTGACACTGGTATAACCAATACAGGAAGTTGACTCCCCTATATAACCCCTCCTCCTTCCAGGAGTACCTCAGTTTTTGTAGCCAAGCAATATAAGCAATATACCTTCACCCCATAAAACAGAGGGGCGGGAGCTCTGTGTCCTATGATGTACTCCAAGTAAAGGATTTTACAGGTAAGCCGTTTTAAAAATCCTATTTTATTTATCATACATCATAGAACACAGCGCCTCAAGTAATTACTTAGTGGGACGTCCCATAGCAATACTACTTGAGGGGAGGGAGACACAACCCGTAGGGCACCCCCAGACCTGATGACTTATACTGCTGCCTGCAGCACACTGCACCCAAAGGCGATATCCTCATTCCATCTTACATCTACTTGATAAAATTTTGTAAATGTATGTACTGAAGACCAGATCTGAAGATTGCAGATATGAGACATGGAGGCCTGGTGACGCACTGCCCAAAAAGCACCAACCGCTCTGGTAGAGTGCGCCTTAACTTGAAAAGGGGGAATCTTTCCTTTTAAATCATAGGTTTGAATTATAACTTGCCGAATCCACTTAGCGACAGTGGATTTAGACGCTGCCTGTCCTTTCTTAGGACCCTCTGGCAGAATAAATAAGACATCAGTCTTACGAATTTGAGCACTTTTCTTTAAATAGATTTTCACTGCTCTCACCACATCAAGACAATGTAGTGACTTTTCTTCCCTGGAACATGGTTTTGGGAAAAACTATGGCAGGACAATATCTTTCAGATGAAAGCCTAAAACCACTTTTGGCAAAAAGCCTATACGAGGGCGTAACACCACTCTGACCTCATGAATAACCAAATATGGCTCTCTACAGGAAAGCGCAGCCAATTCTGAAACCCTCCTTGCTGAGGATATAGCAACTAAAAATACCAGCTTCCTTGTCAAAAGGACTAAAGGAAATTGATAAGGCTAAGACTTGGCCCTTAATAGTACTCAGGGCCAACTTCATCTCTACGCCTAATTGTAGAAAGGCAAGAATTCTGCCTATAACATATCTCCGAGGGTGCCGACCCTTGGATTTACACCAGGAAACATAAGCTTTCCAGACTCTATAATATATAGCTCTAGAAGCTGGCTTCCTAGCATTAAATCAAAAGAGAAATAACTGACCTGGAAAGCCCACGCTTCTTCAGAATGTGGGTCTCAATAGCCAGGCCGTTAAACTTCGTGTTCGTAAAGTAGGATGGAATATTGGCCCGTGTGATAGCAGGTCTGGCCTTAGTGGGAGGAGCCATGGACCCTCCACTGCCATCTTTACAATCTCTGCATACCATGACCTTCTGGGCCATGCTGGTGCTATCAGTATTAGCGACTTTCTTTCCAGCCTGATCCTGCAAAGAATCAGGGGAAATGCATAGATCAGTGAGAACTGATCCCATGGGGTCACCAACGCATCTGTTCAGTATGCAAGTGGGTCCCTTGTTCTGGACACAAAATTGACCAGCTTTATGTTGAACCTGGACGCTAGAAGGTCTACGTCCGGAGTCCCCCATCTTTGGCCAACAGCCTGAAAAATCTCGGGATGAAGAGACCATTCCCACGGGAATAACTGCTGGCGACTTAAGTAGTCCGCCTGCCAATTCTCTACTCTCGGAATGAAAACTGCCGATAGGCATGGGACATTCTTTTCTGCCCAAGTTAGAATCTGGTTCAACTCTCTCTGAGCTGAGAGACTTTTGGTGCCCCCTTGATGATTGATATATGCCACAGCCGTGGCATTGTCGGATTGGATCCTGACAGGACAATTCTTTAACCTGGAGGTCCAGCTTCTCAGAGCCAGATATAGTGCCCGAATCTCTAGGATGTTGATGGGCAAGGCTCTTTCAGTTCTTGACCTCTGTCCCTGGACAGTCGTCTTCTCTAGTACTGCTCCCCAGCCTGAAAGGCTGGCATCTGTCGTTACTACTTTCCAGATAATCGGTCTGAAGGACTTTCCCTTCAGCAGGTTCCGAGTTAGTAACCACCAACTGAGGCTTTGGGACACTCTTGGGGACAGCCACATTGGTAAATCCAAAGCTTGAATCGTCTTGTTTCAAGCAGACAGGATACTGTTTTGAAACAGTCTCGAATGGAATTGGGCATAGGGAACTGCTTCCAATGAAGCTACCATCTTTCCTAACAACCTCATGCAAAGGCAAATTGAAGGATTTCTCTTTGACCTGACCCTTCGCACCAGCTCTTGTATGGAGCTGATCTGTGCGGAAGGTAAGAACACCCTTTCCTGTGCTGTGTCTATGATCAGGCCCAGATACTCCAGCCTTTTTAGTGGCTTTAAGGATTTCTTCAGGTTGAGAATCCAACCCAGACTCTCCAGGTAACTGCTTGTAATGGCTACATCTTGCTTCAAGCGAGTCTCCGACTGGTCTATTAACAATAAATCGTCTAAGCCAAGACAGTTATGCCCTGTGCCCTTAACCTCGCTAGAGGTGGGGCTAGTACTTTTGTGAATACCCGGGGTGCTGTAGCAAGCCCAAAGGGCAAGGCTACAAACTGAAAGTGCTTTTGTTCTACTTCGAACCGCAGAAACCTCTGGTGAGGAGGAAATATTGGGATATGCATCTCTGATGTCGATGGATGCCAGAAGTTCTCCTCCTTGTAGGATGGAAACTATTGACTTGATTCACTCCATGCGAAAGGAGCGAAACTTCAGATTCCGTAGATCTAGAATTGGTCTGAAATCCCCATTTGGTTTTAGTACCGTAAACAGGTTTGAGAAAAACCCCAAACCTTGCTTTTGTTTGGGAATCTGTATGATCACTCCTTGAGCCAATAATCGGTCTAATGCTTGCAATAGGGATTGCTTTTTCCCTGGATCCTTGGGAACGTTTGATCTCAGAAAACGAGACGGTGGAAACTCTCGAAACTCTAGCTTGTATCCTAGAGAGACTGTGGAGAGAGTCCATTTGTCCTGAATTTCCCTTTGCCAGACTTCTGAGTCTTCCAGCCACTTTGATGAGGGGAGATGCCTCTTCATGAAGAGGCCTTGGTATTCTGCTTTGCAGACTTGCGGCCCCAGGTCTTCCTTTGTGCCTGGGTTTGACCCTGAGGTCTTCCTCTAGAGTGACGATGGAGGCCGTCGCCCCTGCCTAGAGGTGGATGTACCTGGCGCGGGAGAAAAAGTGCGTTTAAATGAAGGACCTTTATATTTTCTTTTGACTGCCAAAAGAGTACTCTTTCCGCTAGAAATTGTTTGGATGAATTTATCCAAACTCTCGCCAAATATTCGTTCTCTATTAACTGCTTGCCTACCACCTCACGCAGATATACTGCGGCAGAAGGGCTCGTACAGGCAAAACCACGTGCCTGTACGTTGCCCTTTAAGCGGCGGTCAGCGGGGGCGCACGCGCCCGCGGCAAGCTACGCGAGTTGGGTCGCGGGTCCCGCGGACTCTATCTTCGCGGGGATACCCGCAATTCACCTCACAGGGAGGAAGAACGGGGAGATGCTGATGTAAACAGCATCTCCCCGTTCTGCCTAGTGACAGTGTCACTCGATCCCTGCTCCTTGCCATCGGAGCAGAGATCAGTGACGTGTAACATGTAGCCACCGCCCCCCCAGTTAGAAACACGCCCCTAGGACACACTTAACCCCTACACTATAAGTGGGTAATCTGAATCAATGAACCGCCCTTAATTCAAAACCACCCCCACTGCGCTAATGGATGGAGTGCAAAGTAATAAGGAGTAAGATCCAGTGAATGGCCCACTCAATGTGCAAAAAACTCAATACTTACTGAAAAGTACTGAAAAATATATAAACCGAGCTGCCCCTTTAATTGACTCCAAGACTAAAATATTATCTGATCTCATGTATCAAAATACCCACAGGAACCTTCTCCTAGATACACAAGAGCAAATAAGAGGCGCTCATATGCTCAATGGTGAAAAAAACTGTATATGTGTTAACATACCACCAAATGATAACTACATTTAGGTGCATACATAAATAAACTGAATAGCGTAATAAATCAATACACAAATTAATCCTATGTGACAGTGAATTAAATTGTGCCAACAGAATAATTCTTATACAAATCAAGTGAAAAAATCACCAATTAATGTGACATACCAAATAAGTAGATAAAAGTGCAATATAAATTAATATGAAACATCAGTCCTTAAATCTTTTGTGACAAAAAATGCGTGATTTAATCTGTGACAAAAAAATCCACATAGATCTTCTACAGTGCAGTGATCTTGATAGTATTAAACTCCAAGCGTCCTTCACCTCACCAACGTGAAAACGTGAATCCACTCCCAATAGAATCTCACTCACCAAATATTTTTGCCAGCACTCTCATGCACGGCAAAACACGCTTATGAATCACACTCCAGAGTGATCGAATATGTAATTATTCCACAGTGTTTAGGATCAATCCACATGTAAAAGAATATGAAGAACTCACATAGCGTAAACCAGCACGGCAAGTTTATTTTAAAACCACTACAATCTTCCATAAAAGCATTCACATTTTAAAAGATATATACCAGCAGTAAAAACCAGAGTAGTTCACAGCAGCTTCAAATTCAGTGGATACAATCAAAACAGCAAATGGTCAAGGCGGACCCGAGGTGTGCTAATGCCAGGACTCACGGTCTCTCTCACCCCCCTTCGTGGTGCGCCGTCACACCTTACAGCCACGCCCCCGACATGTTTCGTCATAGATTAGACTTATTCATGGGATTGGCTGAATAGGCTGCCCATCATCCCTTAAATCTCCTCCTCACTAGCTTCCCATAGGTCAGTGAGTCCGCATGCGCACAACTCGTGTCCCCGATCCGATAATAGAACAGAGACTACGGCGCGCCGCTATATAGGGATGCAGCTTGCCTTTACTTAGTTAAGGACTAATTACAACTTAAAAATCATACGGATGGTTCAACTCTAATGCATTCTACCTAATACTACAAGTGACCACAACCTTGCGGATGCGATCACATCTAAAATACATCCTCATTTGAAACCGATGTCTCATACCAGACATGCCGGTTTGAAATTCCCTGAACTTAAAGTTTGCACTACCATTGCTGGAATAGCACACTCCTGAATATTTAATATGAATAATAAAATCATGTACCAAAAGAATATATATCCGTCATAAATCACATATTGAATAAGATTTATGTTAAATACACTGTGAATGTATTGGAATATTAAAAAATCAATATAAAAATATCAATATAAAAATCTCAATAATAATCCAACGTATGTCCTCTCATTCCCAGTTTACCTGGGACTTGACAGCATGGTGAGAATCTGTTCCATTAAATAACACCCCACTAAAACTGCATGCCTCTTCATACACTGGATGCAAGACCATGTCATCTCCGCATCTGAACATGTATGAAAAAGCAAATAGCAATATAGATATTCTTATCGCATTTACCCAGGGGGAGCGACAGCAAATTAGATTCCTATAACTGTCATCCCTTCAATAAGGATGCTGTTTACTGAAATTGCTCAAAACTAAGCCATCTCTCTCCCTCCACTGTTTAGGACTAATTCCCAATCTGTAATAACCAAAAATCAAAGCTACATACAGAAGGCTAAATTCCTAAAATATATAAAAAAGTGTAACAAATATATTGTCCCATACACTCTGGGTTACCTAAAATGTCAATCCGAAAATCGCAATGCACTAACATATCTTTGAACCTACTAATAGAATGTAAAAATCAGCTGAGAAATGGTAACTCCCATTAAACCCCCTTATATACAAAAAATTAGAAATTATTTATAAAGAAATTTAGGTCCAGCTCAATGTTTAACCCCCTAGGGGTTAAACTTTTCAATAAAAAGATCCAGCGAGTTTCCCTCTGCGATAGATCTCTAACCCGGTTGGAACCTCTCCAAGATGAATGGACCACATCAATCCCGCAAAACTGTAAGAGTGATGGATCCTTTTGGTGTTTTTCTTTGAAGTGCAGGGAGACACTGTGGTACTTATAACCATTCTTAATGTTGGTTAGGTGTTCCGAGATTCTGACCCTTAGCTTTCTTTTTGTTCTGCCTACATAAAGTAGGCCACAAGGGCACCACATCAAGTAAACAACATGAGTAGAGTTACAAGTGCTGAATTCCTTGATCTCAAAGGATTCTCCTTCTCACATTGAGCTGGACCTAAATTGCTTTATAAATAATTTCTAATTTTTTGTATATAAGGGGGTTTAATGGGAGTTACCATTTCTCAGCTGATTTTTACATTCTATTAGTAGGTTCAAAGATATGTTAGTGCATTGCGATTTTCGGATTGACATTTTAGGTAACCCAGAGTGTATGGGACAATATATTTGTTACACTTTTTTATATATTTTAGGAATTTAGCCTTCTGTATGTAGCTTTGATTTTTGGTTATTACAGATTGGGAATTAGTCCTAAACAGTGGAGGGAGAGAGATGGCTTAGTTTTGAGCAATTTCAGTAAACAGCATCCTTATTGAAGGGATGACAGTTATAGGAATCTAATTTGCTGTCGCTCCCCCTGGGTAAATGCGATAAGAATATCTATATTGCTATTTGCTTTTTCATACATGTTCAGATGCGGAGATGACATGGTCTTGCATCCAGTGTATGAAGAGGCATGCAGTTTTAGTGGGGTGTCATTTAATGGAACAGATTCTCACCATGCTGTCAAGTCCCAGGTAAACTGGGAATGAGAGGACATACGTTGGATTATTATTGAGATTTTTATATTGATATTTTTATATTGATTTTTTAATATTCCAATACATTCACAGTGTATTTATCATAAATCTTATTCAATGTGATTTATGACGGATATATATTCTTTTGGTACATGATTTTATTATTCATATTAAATATTCAGGAGTGTGCTATTCCAGCAATGGTAGTGCAAACTTTAAGTTCAGGGAATTTCAAACCGGCATGTCTGGTATGAGACATCGGTTTCAAATGAGGATGTATTTTAGATGTGATCGCATCCGCAAGGTTGTGGTCACTTGTAGTATTAGGTAGAATGCATTAGAGTTGAACCATCCGTATGATTTTTAAGTTGTAATTAGTCCTTAACTAAGTAAAGGCAAGCTGCATCCCTATATAGCGGCGCGCCGTAGTCTCTGTTCTATTATCGGATCGGGGACACGAGTTGTGCGCATGCGGACTCACTGACCTATGGGAAGCTAGTGAGGAGGAGATTTAAGGGATGATGGGCAGCCTATTCAGCCAATCCCATGAATAAGTCTAATCTATGACGAAACATGTCGGGGGCGTGGCTGTAAGGTGTGACGAGCAACGCTGAGAGCCGCACTTGAGGAAGGAGAGATTTGTTTGTACGGCGCACCACGAAGGGGGGTGAGAGAGACCGTGAGTCCTGGCATTAGCACACCTCGGGTCCGCCGTGACCATTTGCTGTTTTGATTGTATCCACTGAATTTGAAGCTGCTGTGAACTACACTGGTTTTTACTGCTGGTATATATCTTTTAAAATGTGAATGCTTTTATGGAAGATTGTAGTGGTTTTAAAATAAACTTGCCGTGCTGGTTTACGCTATGTGAGTTCTTCATATTCTTTTACATGTGGATTGATCCTAAACACTGTGGAATAATTACATATTCGATCACTCTGGAGTGTGATTCATAAGCGTGTTTTGCCGTGCATGAGAGTGCTGGCAAAAATATTTGGTGAGTGAGATTCTATTGGGAGTGGATTCACGTTTTCACGTTGGTGCGGTGAAGGACGCTTGGAGTTTAATACTATCAAGATCACTGCACTGTAGAAGATCTATGTGGATTTTTTTTGTCACAGATTAAATCACGCATTTTTTGTCACAAAAGATTTAAGGACTGATGTTTCATATTAATTTATATTGCACTTTTATCTACTTATTTGGTATGTCACATTAATTGGTGATTTTTTCACTTGATTTGTATAAGAATTATTCTGTTGGCACAATTTAATTCACTGTCACATAGGATTATTTGTGTATTGATTTATTACGCTATTCAGTTTATTTATTTATGTATGCACCTAAATGTAGTTATCATTTGGTGGTATGTTAACACATATACAGTTTTTTTCACCATTGAGCATATGAGCGCCTCTTATTTGCTCTTATGTATCTAGGAGAAGGTTCCTGTGGGTATTTTGATACATGAGA
Organism: Lithobates septentrionalis; assembly: GCA_037952835.1. NCBI lineage: Eukaryota > Metazoa > Chordata > Amphibia > Anura > Ranidae > Lithobates > Lithobates septentrionalis. Next base: position 2,450,459 of record JBBDGP010001693.1, on the reverse strand, counting down.
TCAGATAATATTTTAACCCCTACACTGCCACCTAGTGGTTAACCCCTTCACTGCCAGTGTCATTTACACAGGAATCAGTGCATTTTTATAGCACTGATTGCTGTATAAATGACAATGGTCCCAAAAATGTGTCAAAAATGTCCGATGTGTCCACCATAATGTCGCAGTCAAAATAAAAATCACTGATCGCCACCATTTAAAAAAAAAAAAAAAATTTGTAAAGAGTTTAAGGTGAGGGAGGGGAGGGGGACTTAGGATGCTTCCTATCCACCTGGATGGAGGATGCGATTAAGCCGTTAATCTTCTGTCTAGGCCCTGCAGGGCTGAGGAAAATGCATCTTCAGTCAAGTATATAGGGGCTGAAGTGAGTGAAGCAGTTGCACCACCGCTAGCTTCCAATGACTCACCCTGGCTTGTCATGTCTGGTATCTCCGGAGAGGATGACAGTATGGTGGCATGACTGGGGTTTCCCAGCACCTGGGGGTGGCACCTTAAGTACCCTTACAGTAGCTCTGGAAGTCAGTGCAAGCACAAAAGCAGAGGTAACAAAATACATAAATATCTTTTTTTGCTTTGACAACAGTTTTCAAGAAAACAATGTCACCATAGGATCAGTCCTAAAATGATGATAACAATAGTGTTTTCTGTACTGGAAATGACTGCTTTACATCCCTTACGTGCCCAGCGCTGCTGTGTCTCCTTAGTGTGATGTGGCCGTATGCTGTAACAGACTCTTTTTTCAGTTTAGCTTGTGCATACTGAGAGCGTTTGTGTTACAAGCATCATGTGAAAACCTGATTGGCGTCCTCAGCATCTTCCACCCTTGGCATCGTGTGTTTCCAGACTGTGAAGCTGTGTGGACGTTTTTACGTCCTACACACAGTACTGCCCGACTGTAGAAATAAGCCCCTTAGCAAACCCGACCCCCTCCTCCTCAGCATAACATAGTCTGTGCATGTGCGCGGTTTCTTATATAAAAAACAGACGTGAAAAGAGGAGGCGGCGTTGCCGATGAGAGCCTGCAATGCCGCTGTACCTACTGAAAGTACTGCCTGTAACAGGCTGGCGAATCTCAAATAATAAATAATACCCAAAGCAAAGCTCAGTACATGAGGGCAAGTTTTATATATAAAAAATTGGAAGTAGCCACCGTGCCTCCCGGTGGAGGGAGGGAGAGGGGAATATTATCAGCAGATATATAGCCTTTATAATAGTAGCTTATCTATTTATACATAACATGATTTAAATGAAGCACAACTCAAGTGGCTTGTGGATAAAATCCCATGCCCGTCAGGAAGTCCCCTAAGGCTGCATTAGCTGCCAGAGTACTTTAACCTGTAAAATGCTGCTTCTGTAACTGCTGTATCCCCTTGATTCCTCTAGAAGAGGCCTTTGTTCACTGAGAACCCCCTCTGGCTGCTGGGACCACACATGGCTGTTTATAGCCAGACACAGAGCTGCTTGAAGCATCACATTAACCACTTGGCACTTAAACCCCCTTAATAACCAGACCAATTTTCAGCTTTTGGTGCTCTCACATTTTGAATGACAATTACTCAGTCATGCAACACTGTATCTATATGAAATTTTTGTCTTTTTTCACACAAATAGAGCTTTCTTTTGGTGGTATTTAATCACCACTGGGTTCTTTATTTTTTGCGCTATAAAAGAAAAAAGACCGAAAAATCTGTAAAAAAAAAATACATTTTTCTTCATTTCTGTTAATATTTTGCAAATTAGTAATTTTTCTTCATATATTTTGGCCAAAATTTATACCGCTACATGTCTTTGGTAAAAATAACCCAAATCAGTGGATATTATTTGGTCTTTGTGAAAGTTATAGAGTCCAAAAGCTATGGTGCGAATATCTGAAAATTGATCACACCTAAAGTACTGACGGCCTATCTCATTTCTTGAGACCCTAACATGCCAGAAAAGTACAAATACCCCCCAAATTACCCCTTTTTGGAAAGAAGACATTCCAAGGTATTTAGAAAGATGCATGGTGAGTTTTTTGAAGTTGTCATTTTTTCCCACAATTCTTTGCAAAATCAAGGTTTTTTTTTTTACTTTTTTTTTCCACAAAATTGTCATATTAGCAGGTTATTTCTCACACATATGCATACCACAAATTACACCCCAAAACACATTCTGCTATTACTCCCGAGTACGGCGATACCACATGTGTGAGACTTTTACACAGCGTGGCCACATACAGAGGCCCAACATGCAGGGGAGCACCTTTAGGCGTTATGGAGTGCCCAGGCCAATTCTGACATTTCTCTCCTACATGTAAAAATCATCATTTATTAGCTAGAAAATTACATAGAACCCCAAAACATTATATATGTTTTTTTAGCAAAGACCCTAGAGAATACAATGGCGGTCGTTGCAACTTTTTATCTCGCACGGTATTTGCGCAGCAATTTTTTTAACGCGTTTTTTTTTTTTGGAAAAAAAACTGTTTTGTGCTTTACAAAAACCAAAACCGTAAAGTTAGCCCAATGTTTTTGCATAATGTGAAAGATGAAGTTACGCCGAGTAAATAGATACCCAACATGTCACCTTTCAAAATTGCACACGCTTGTGGAATGGCGCCAAACTTTGCTACTCAAAAATCCCCATAGGCGACGCTTTAAAATTTTTTACTGGTTACATGTTTTGAGTTACAGAGGAGGTCTAGGGCCAAAATTATTGCTCTCGCTCTACCGATTGCAGCGATACCTCACATGTGTGGTTTGAACACCGTTTTCATATGTGGGCGGGACTTACGTATGCGTTCGCTTCTGCATGCGAGCACACAGCGACAGGGGCGCTTTAAAAAAAATATATATTTTTTTTTTTTATTGTTCATTTTACTTTATTTTAGTTTGATGCTTTTTTCCAAAAAAATAAAAAAAAATTTGACCACTTTTATTCCAATTACAAGGAATGTAAACATCCTTGTAATAGGAATATGGCATGACAGGTCCTCTTTACAGTGAGATATGGGGTCAATAAGACCCCACATCTCACCTCTAGGCTGAGAAGCCTGAAATTAAAAAAAAAAAAAAACGATCCTGGCTTCGATCGTAGCGGTGAGTCGGTAGAAGCGCGGGAGGGGGGGGACATCCCCTCTCGCCTCCCGTAAGAACGATCAAGCAGTGGAACAGCCGCTATGATTGTTCTTATGGTGTAGGGAATCGCCGGCTGAAAAAGCTGATATCTGAATGATGCCTGTAGCTGCAGGCATCATTCAGATATCCCTGCACAAATCAAGGACGTTGTATGACGGCCGGCAGGCGGGAAGTGGTTAAAACGCATTTTTTTTTTTAACACAAAGTTGTCCATTTATACAATATTTCTACCACATAACATGTACATACCAAAAATGACACCCCAAAATAGATCCCCCTACTCCTCCTGAGTACGGTGATACCACATGTGTGAGACTTCCACAGCCTGGCCACATACAGAGGCCGAGTACAGCCGAGCATGGCTCAGCATGGCGGGGTATTGCAGGGTAATGTGGGGCTTTGCAGAGTATTGTGGGGGTATTGCAGAGTAATGTGGGGTATTCCAGGGTAATGTGGGGCTTTGCAGAGTATTGCACAGCATTGCAGAGTAGTAGGAATGGCTGAGCATGGATGGATGGATGGCTGGATGTCTCTGTGCAGCGCTGTGGGCACTACACATCCAGCCCACAACGCTGCAGCCATCCATCCATCCCCCTCTCCGCTCACAGTGTACCGATCGGTACACAGGAGGGGAGGAGAGGAACCGGCGTCATCAGTTGACGCCGGTCTGTTTACATGCGATCGCGCCGTCATTTGACGGCGCGATCACATGGTAAACGGCCGCGATCGGTGATGGTCACAGATGTGTTCGGGTGCGCGCCCCAGGGGGCGCGCGAGAGGGGAATTCTGGGAGGACGTCATAGTACGCCCTCCCAGAGTTAAGCAACCGCCCTGCAGCCGTCATTCGGCTATGGGCCGGTTGCTAAGTGGTTAAGGTATGTGTAACTTACTCCTTCTAGAGGAGACATTTTAAAGGCATACTTTTTAATATGGAAGGAAAGCATAGGCACCTTTTTACAGTACCTAGCCTCTTCCCTTACCTTTTCCACGCTGCAGGATACTGCTGATTTAACAGACAGATCCAAATTTAACCAATCACGGCGGGCAGCGTAGTTAAACCTTCAAAGACTGGGGCCCTTTTAATAGGGGTTCCGCTCCTTTGGACCTGTATAGCACCCCTCAGGAACAGCTTTAGGTAATGTAGCAAGACCAAGAGTCCTGGTTCCTAGGGTCCAGCTCTCAGAGAGAAGCTTACAGGCAAAACCTTGTTCTTGAATCGAGTTCCAGGTACCATCCTTTGGCCTCAGTGGCAAGAATGGATCCGGTTGTGGAGGTTTTTTTAAATCCAGCATGGATCCCTCCCTGGAGCTCCTCAGAGCACATCTTCACTCGTGACCAACACCTTAGACACTGGCGAAAAAACTGAGGTACTCCTGGAAGGAGGAGGGTTTATATAGGGGAGTCAACTTCCTGTATTAGTTATACCAGTGTCAACACCTGAAGGTAGGCCCATAACCCACTAAGTAATTACTTGAGGCCCTGTGTCCTATAATGTACGATAAAGAAATTGAACTTTTTGGCCATCAAAGAAAACATTATGTCTGGCGCAAACCCAACACATCACCCAAAGAACACCATCCCCACAGTGAGACATGGTGGTGGCAGCATCATTCTGTGGGGATGTTTTTCAGCAGTCGGGACTGGGAAACTGGTCAGAGTTGAGGGAAAGATGGATGGTGCTAAATACAGGGATATTCTTGAGCAAAACCTGTACCACTCTGTGTGTGATTTGAGACTAGGATGGAGGTTCACCTTCCAGCAGGACAATGACCCCAAACACACTGCTAAAGCAACACTTGAGTGGTTTAAAGGGAAACATGTGAATGTGTTGGAATGGCCTAGTCAAAGTCAAGGCCTCAATCCAATAGAAAATCTGTTGTCAGACTTAAAAATTGCTGTTCACAAGTAAAAACCATGCAAGTTGAAGGAGCTGGAGCAGTTTTACAAGGAGGGATGGGCAAAAATAGGATTTTAATTACAGCTTACTTGTAAAATGCTTTTCTTTGAAGTACATCACGGGACACAGAGCCTTAGTAGTTACTATGTGGGTTATAGGCCACCTTCAGGTGATGGACACTGGCACACCCCAAGACAGGAACTGGCACACCCCAAGACAGGAAGTCCACTCCCTATATAACCCCTCCCACTACTGGGAGTACCTCAGTTTTTGTAGAAAAGCAATACACGTGTATACCAGAAAGAAGGGAGGAACCGCTGTGTCCCGTGATGTACTTCAAAGAAAAGGATTTTACAGGTAAGCCGTAAGACAGGATATATGTCAGGGCTGACTCAGCCCTTCCTTCTCTGAGCTGCCCGCTCAGCTGTCAGCTAATTGCCAGCTCTCATCTCTCTCCACAGTTAACCAGCTGTTGTGGATCTGCTCGTCAGTCCTGCCTACTTAAAGATCTCCAGCTCACTTCATTCCTGCCTTCGCCTTGGTCACATCACAAGTAACCATCTTCTGTGTTCCTGTTTAAAGACTGGCTTTGCTGACATCCCTTCTGGCTCCTTATCCTGCTTGCTGTTCCTCTACTTGGATCCCTGACTTCTGGCTTGGCTGATTACCCGATCAGGTTACTGAACTCTGGCTTGGCTGACTACCTGATCCGGTCACTGGACTCTGGCTATGCTTTGACTACGCTTACTCTATTTATCTTTTTATTTTTATTAAAAAACAAGTGTGATTTTACTGTACTTCTGTCTTGGTCTGGTTCATGGTTTCTGACAGTAGGCGAAGGCCATGAATTCAGAAGATACAGTCAATTCACTTGTTGGTAATATTTTTTCCAGATTAGATGGGCGAGATCACCGCATGGATCAGTTTGCCATGACGTTACAAACGCTCCTGAGTCGCACGGCTCACCTGGAATCCCCCACTGTGGCAGCTCCAGTACAACCTGAGTTGTAGGCCGTCCCTGCTGCTGCGCCAGTCTCTGTGCAGGCACCCAAGGCACCCGCCTTGAGTATTGCCTCTATAAGAGGTATGTCTGGTTCCGCCTTGCTTCCCCAGCGATTTGGGGACGATCCAGTTCAATGCAGAGGGTTTCTCAACCAAGTTGAGATATACTTTGAGATGCTGCCCCAGGCGTTTCCCATGGACAGAAGCAAAGTAGGGTTCATATCTTTGCTTTCTGAGAGAGCCTTGGCATGGGTTAACTCTCTATGGGAGACGCAAAAACCTGTTGTCTTGAGTTACCCTGAGTTTGTGGTCCCCTTTAAAAGGGTATTTGACGTTCCCGCACGCTCCGCTTCTGCTGCAAAGTGCCTCGTGTCCATCAAACAGAGTACGGGAATTGTTGCCGACTACGCCATTGAGTTCCGTACTCTGGCAGCAGAGGTTGATTGGAACAATGAGGTCCTCGTGGCTACTTTTTCTCATAGAAGAAAATATTACAGCGCACACATGCAATAAAGACATTTACCTCCAGCAAGGCTAGTTTAAAACACCTAAACATTTTCAAAAAAACATTATGAAAAAATATGGGGATTTGGTCACACCGTATTGCTATATGGTGCTAAGCCCACTTACTGCGACAAAGTACCCCATGATTAGTGGGTCCTACACTATCCATGGATTGGGAGATCCTGCTTCTCTGAACCATGAGAGCAATACACTCTTCTAAATGGGAGAATCTTGAGGTCTCCTCCCATTTAGAAGAGTGTATTGCTCTCATGGTTCAGAGAAGCAGGATCTCCCAATCTATGGATAGTGTAGGACCCACTAATCTTGGGGTAATTGTCGTAGTAAGTGGGCTTAGCACTATATAGCAATATGGTGTGACCAAATCACCATATTTTTTGTTAAACATTTTCAAAAAAAAATTAGGTGTTTTAAACTAGCCTTGCTGGAGGTAAATGTCTTTTTTGCATGTGTGCGCTGTAATATTTTCTTCTACTGTATGGTCTTATGGCTGCACCATCTTTAATGCATCTTTTAGGGTGTGCCCCCCAAATATTGTTTGCTTTTTCTCATAGTCTGATTCCATCAAGGATGAGATAGCAGCCCGAGATATACCCACTGAGCTGGAGAGCTCGATCTCTTTTGCCATCCTCATTGACTCCAACCTCAGACTTTTTTTTTCTCTTTTAAGGAGCGCTTGTGGAAGCCTCCTGTAAGTTTGCCTCCAAGCTTTGCAGTCCCACCCGTGCCTCCCTCACCTCCCATGCCTCCTGGTACCGAGTCGGTCAGTGAAGATGAACCCATGCGATTGGGCTTTACGCGCCTCTCTGCGGATGAGAGAGCCTTTAGGAAGAGGGAGAGATTGTGCCTATATTGTGGCCAGGCAGGTCACTTTTTGAAGTCTTGTCCTACCCGTCCTGGGAACACCCGAACCTTGAGGTCTTGTCATGGACAGACCTTAGGTGGTGTGTAGAGGTCGACCGATATATCGGCCGGCCGATATATCGGCCGATATTTGGCGTTTTTTTACTTAATCGGCATCGGCCGTTTGTGCCGATAAAAAAGGCCGATTGTAACTTAGCGTGACTTGCAAATGACTTCTGTAATAGAAGTTAATGCAAGTTTCCTGAGGTTATTTGTGGAGAGGATTCTCTCCTCCTCTGGGCAGCCTGCCAAGTCTGATAAGAAGATACATTGTATCTCTTCAAGTTCTTTTTATCAATAGACTGAACTCCATGTGTAGAATTTCTCAGTTTAACCATTTAAAGACTCAATCTTTTCTGATACTTGTTGCTTACAGGTAAAAATCCTGTATTTTCTGCTAGAAAATCACTTAGAACCCCCAAACATATATATTTTTTTAGCAGAGACCCTAGGGAATAAAATGGTGGTTGTTGCAATATTTTATGTCACACGGTATTTGCGCAGCGGTCTTTCAAACGCAATTTTTTAAAAAAAAATACAGTAATGAATTAAAAAAAAAACTAAGCAGTAAAGTTAGCCCATTTTTTTTCGTCCAAAAGTTTTGATTACCTGTTTTTGTGTATTTAATATTTTTTTTTTCTAAATTATACATACAAGTGAACTCATTGGAGGTTTGTTTTGTTTAATGTTTAAATTTAAAAAAAATTCTGTATCACTTATTACTTAAGGTTGCTTTCACACTGGAGCAGGCATGTGTTGATGGTAAAACGCTGTTAGTTTTAGCGGCGCTTTACCGTAATTTTAGAGGCGCTATTCAGCTGCTAGCGGGGCGCTTATAACCCAGCTAGCGCCCGAGGAAGGGGTTAAATGCGCCCCTGAAGCGCCGCTGCCAAAGTGCTTTGAAGGCGCTTCGGCAGCAGTGCGCATTCATTTCAATGGGCAGGAGTGGTGGAGGAGTGGTATACACCGCTCCAAAGATGCCGTTTGCAGGACTTTTTTTTTACATCTTGCCAGCGCATCGCCTCAGTGTGACAGCACTCAGGATATCACACTGAGACTGCAGGGGAGCCGTTTTACAGGCACTTTACAGGCGCTCTTTTTAGCCCAAAAGCGCCTGAAAAACGCCCCAGTGTGAAAGGGGTCTAACTGTTAGATTTTATGAGATGAAGGGAAAAAAAAAAAAAAAATCGGTCAAATATATCGGCCCAAAAAAACCGGCATCACATATCGGCCATCGGCCACCGCGATTTCTAAATATCGGCATCGGCCAGAGAAAAACCCATATCGGTCGACCTCTAGTGGTGTGTCGTCCCTAGTTATCCAGAAGGATAAGACCCTAGCTTCAGTCACCCTTTCTTGGGCTAAGTTGTCTATCGAGATAAAGGCTCTAATCAACTCTGGGGCTGCAGGCCTGTTCATTGATGATGCCTTTGTATCAAAGCACTCGATCCCACTGCAGCTGCGTGACACTCCACTTGCCATTGAGGCTCTTGACGGGAGACCTCTACTGCCTGCCCATGTGACTCATAAGAAGGTTCCGTTGTCCATAGCCATAGGGGCTCTTCACCATGAGATAATCCAATTACAAGCAAATTTCTCTCCTAAGTTTCCTCTGGTTATCCTTGGTTACAGAGGCACAACCCTTCTTGTTTGGCTCCGTGCTGAGGTTCTCTCCTGGTCACCACAATGCAGTGAAACATGCTTCCGGAAGGTAGCCAAGGTCCTGTGTACCTCTTCGCTCTCCTCCCTGCCAGAGTCGTATCGAGATTTTAGCGATGTCTTTGACAAAGGTCAAGCCTGTAGTTTGCCTCCACACCGGCCGTATGATTGCGCAGTTGACCTTCAACCTGGTTCCACTCCCCCTCGTGGCCGGGTTTACCCCTTGTCGGTCTTGGAGGATAAAGCCATGGAGGAGGAGTATGTTGCAGACGCACTTTCTTGGAGTTTCATCCGCAAATCCTCGACTCCTGCTGGTTTCTTCTTTGTGAAGAAGAGAAGCGGTGAACTGAGACCTTGTATTGATTATAGGGGTCTCAATCATTTCACGATTAAGAATGCCTACCCGATCCCGATGATTACAGTTATTTGTCCGCCTCAAGGGAGCAACGGTTTTCACCAAGCTTGATCTGAGAGGGGCTTACAATCTCGTGAGGATTAAGGAGGGCGACGAGTGGAAAACTGTGTTTAATACCGGAACAGGCCATTATGAGTATCTCGTAATGCCTTTTGGCCTTTGTAATGCCCCGTCAGTTTTCAAGGAATTGTCCTCTGAGATTTGTTGCAGTTATGTGTGGTGGTTTATCTCGATGATATCTTCATATTTTCCAGGTCCCTGGAGAGCAACTACACACGTCTGTCATGTGCTTCAGAAATTAAGAGAGAAAAATCTCTATTGTAAACTGGAGAAGTGTGAGTTCCATCAGGAACAGGTTAGATTCCTGGGCTATGTCCTTTCCACTGCTGGTTTGTCGATGGGCCCAGGGAACCTTTCGGCAGTCCTACAGTGGCCTTGACCCGTGGCTTTACGTCCTCTACAGCGTTTCTTGGGTTTTGCCAACTATTATCGGAAGTTTATTCGTAACTTCTCGTCTCTGGTCAAGCCCCTGACCGATATGACCAGAAAGAACGGTAACCCACAGAGTTGGTCTCCGGAGTCCATTAAGGCCTTTGCAAGTCTCAAGGCTGCCTTTGTTTCTTTCTGCTCCTGTGTTGGCACATCCTGATCCTACGTTACCTTTTATCCTTGAGGTTGATGCTTCTGAGACTGGTGTTGGCACCCTTCTGTCTCAACATCTTACCTCTGAGAGCACTATGCATCCTTGTGGCTACTTTTTCAAGAAATTGTCACCTGCTGAGTACAATTACGAGATTGGTGACAGGGCTGTTGGCAATCATTTTAGCCCTGAAAGAATGGAGACATCTCCTCGAAGGTACCACTGTGCCAGTTCTCATTCTTACGGACCATAAGAATCTCAACATTCTTGTCTGAGGCTTGTCAAGTTTTAATTACATTGTCTCATTCTTACCTGGTACCAAGAATGTAAGGTCCGACGCCTTGTCACGACAATTTTCCTCCACTTCCAAGTTGGAGTCGGTTCCGGTTCCTATGATTCCTCCTGATTCTGGCTACGGTTCGCACCAGTCTTGCTTCTCCTTTGCGTGACAAAATTCTTGCTGCTCAGGTCGATGCTCCTCCTGAGAAACTTTGTGACCACTGCTTTGTCCCAGTGTGTCTCCGTACTGCTGTGCTCCAGACTTACCATTCTCCCAAGGCAGCTGGCCACCCTGGTAAGAATCAACTCAGTTGGGCCATTTCCCAACAACTCTGGTGGCCTAATCTATGTGCTGATGTAACTGCCTTCGTAGTTGCCTGTTCCGTGTGTGCTTACAGTAAGACTCCACAGCACCTTCCAGTGGGCCTCCTACAACCCATACCCAATGGAGAGAGGCCCTAGACCCACCTGTCTATGGATTTCATTGTGGAGTTGCCCAACTCCCAAGGCAACACAGTTATTCTTATGGTGGTAGATCGGTTCTCAAAGATGTGTCATTGTATTCCACTTAAGTTGCCCATTTCTAAAGGAACTGGCTTCCATTTTTGCTCAGATCATCTTTCGCTTACATGGGCTACCCAAGGTGATTGTCTCAGACAGGGGTAGTCCGTTTGTGTCCCGGTTGTGGCGAGCCTTTTGTGCACAGCTGGGAATTCAGCTTGCTTTCTCCTCTGTATCACCCGCAGTCTAATGGGGCCGCAGAACGAGCCAATCAGGCCTTGGAGCAATTCCTACGTTGCTATATTTCTAACCATCACAACTGGTCAGACTTATTACCATGGGCAGAGTTTGCTCACAACAGTGCCTTGAATTCTGCTTCCCAATTGTCTCAGTTTATGGCGAATTATGGTTTCCAATCTTCCATGTTGCCTGACTTGTTTGTTCCGCATAGTATTCCTGCGCTAGAGGAGCATCTCCGTGGTCTTCGTTCCACTTGGGCACAAGTCCAGGAGGCTTTGCATCATGCTAATGATAGGTACAGACTCCATGCTGACCGCAGACGCCTGCCTGCGCCTTCCTACCAGGTTGCGGACAGGGTCTGGCTGTAATCTTGCAATCTCCGACTTCGTGTTCCCTCACTGAAGTTCACACCTCGGTTTATTGGGCCTTTCCGTATCCTTCGCAGGATTAACCCGTGGCTTACGCGTTGGATATTCCTCCTAGTATGCGCATCTCAAATGTGTTTCATGTCTCCTTATTGAAACCGTTGAACCATTGGTCTGCAACCGCTTTTACACCTCGGTGCCATGTCCTCACCCTATACAGGTTGAGAACCATGAGGCGTATAAGGTACAATCCATTGTTAACTCCCGTAGGTTCCGTGGGCACATACAGTACCTGGTGCATTGGAAGGGGTACGGTCCGGAGGAACGCTCCTGGGTCTCATCCTCAGATGTATATGCTCCTGCCCTACTCCGTGATTTCCATAGACGTTTTCCCCTCAAGCCTGGTGGTCCTCCGAGGGGGAGGGGTCGTTGAGGAGGGGGGTACTGTCAGGGCTGGCTCAGCCCTTCCTTCTCTGAGCTGGCCGCTCAGCTGTAGGCTAATTGCAAGCTCTCATATCTCTACACAGTTAACCAGCTGTTGTGGATCTGCTCGTCAGTCCCGCCTACTTAACCAATTCAGCCCCGGAAGATTTTACCCCCTTCCTGACCAGTGTTTTTTGCGATTCGGCACTGCGTCACTTTAACTGACAATTGCGCGGTCGTGCAACGTGGCTCCCAAACAAAATTGCCGTCCTTTTTTTCCCACAAATAGAGCTTTCCTTTGGTGGTATTTGATCGCCTCTGTGATTTTTATTTTTGCGCTATAAACAAAGTAAGAGCGTCAATTTTGAAAAAAAAAAAAACGCATTATTTTTTACATTTTGCTATAATAAATATCCCCCAAAAATATATAAAAAAAACTTTTTTTTCCTCAGTTTAGGCCGATCAAATTTTTCTACATATTTTTGGTTAAAAAAAAAAAAAAAAAAAAAAAAAAAAAAAAAAAAAATCGCAATAAGCGTTTATTGATTTGCACAAAAGTTATAGCGTTTACTAAATAGGGGATAGTTTTATGGCATTTTTATTATTATTTTTTTTACTAGTAATGGCGGCGATCAGCGATTTTTATTGTGACTGCGACTTTATGGTGGACATGTCGGACATTTGACACATTTTTGGGACCATTGTCATTTATACAGCGATCAGTGCGATTAAAAATGCACTGATTATTGTGTAAATGACGCTGGCAGTGAAGGGGTTAACCACTAGGGGGCGGGGAGGGGTTAAGTAGGTCCTAGGGGAGCGATTACTAACTGTAGGGGGATGGGCTGGCAGTGTCATTACTCTGATCACTGCTCCTGATGACAGGGAGCTGTGATCAGTGACAGTTGTCACTAGGCAGAACGGGGAGATGCTGTTTACATCAGCATCTCCCCGTTCGTCCTCTCCGTGAGGCGAGCGGGCATATCCCCGCGGCGATCGAGTCCACGGGACCCGCGACACGACTCACAGAGCTCCCGGGCGGCGCACACGCAATAGCACGGCGGGGAATTCAAATGGACGAACCTGTAAGTCCATTTGCCCAGCCGTGCCATTCTGCCGACGTACATCGGCGTGCGCCGGTCGGGAACCGGTTAAAGATCTCCAGCTCACTTCATTCCTGCCTTCGTCTTGGTCACATCACAAGTAACCATCTCCTGCGTTCCTGTTTAAAGTCTGGCTTTGCTGACCTCCCTTCTGGCTCCTTATGCCGCTTGCTGTTCCTCTACTTGGATCCCTGACTTCTGGCTTGGCTGACTACCCGATCTGGTTACTGGACTCTGGCTATGCTTTGACTACGCTTACTCTATTTACCTTTTTATTTTTATTAACAAACAAGTGTGATTTTACTGTACTTCTGTCTCGGTCTGGTTCATGGTTTCTGACAGTTATAAAAATCCTATTTTCTTATCGTACATCACGGGACACAGAGCCATAGTAGTTACTATGGGGGAAATCCCATAGCAATGCCAACTGAAGGGAGGGAGACACAACAAAAGTAGGGCACCAAGAGACCAGAGGTCTTATACTGCTGCCTGCAGCACACTACGCCCAAAGGCGATATCCTCATGACCTTTTACATCTACTTGATCGAATCTGGTAAATGTATGGACTGAAGACCAAGTTGCGGCCTTGCAGATCTGAGCCATTGAGGCTTGGTAATGCACTGCCCAGGAAGTACTAACAACCCTGGTGAAGTGCGCTTTAATATGAAAAGGGGGACATTTCCTCTTTAAACCATAAGCTTGAACAATCACTTAACAAATCCATTTGAGGTAGCAGATTTCGATGCTGCCTTTCCTCTTAGTGGCCTTCAGGCAACACAAACAAAACATCTGTTTTTCGAATCTGAGCAGTCCCCTTCAAGTAGATTTTGACTGCTCCACCATATCAAGTAGCGACTTTTCTTCCGCAGAACAGGGATCTGGGTAGAACAATATCCTGGTTTAAATGAAACCACTTTGGTAGAAAATTAGGATGAGGATGCAATACAACCTTATCCTTATGAATAGATATGGCTCTTTACAAGAAAGAGCAGCCAACTCTGATACCCTTCTTCCAGAAGATATGGCTACCAGAAAAACGAATATTCTTGTCAAAAGGACCAAGGGAATATGTTGCATCGGCTCAAAAGGCTTTTTCTGTAATGCCGACAGGACTAAATTCAAGTCCCAAAGGTTCAGGGGTGACCCAACCGTAGGATTAATCCGTGTAATCCCCTGAATAAAGCTACGGAGCTACGGACCAAAGAATGCGAAGCAAGTGGTCGTTGAAATAATACCAATAAGGCCAAAACCTGGCCTTTGATAGTACTCAAGGCCAGCTTCATTTGTAATCCCATCTGTAGAAAGTCAAGGTTCCTACCTATGACATACTTCCTGGGGTGTAACCCCTGGATTCATACATATGCCTTCCAGACTCTATAATATATGACTCTGGAGGCCGGCTTCCTTGCATTAACCAGAGTAGACATTACTGAACCTGACAGCCCACGTGTCAGATAAGGGTACTCACTGAGGCCGAGGTGCTGAGAGTGGTAACCTCTTGCGACTAAGCGCACTCCCCTCCTGGAGATGGTACAGGGAATGAAGGGCACAAAGAGGCACGAGTCACCAGTAGGCAGGGCTTGCGTGAAGGTCACCGGTAGGGAGACAGCTGTGCAGGACTGGAAGATGCTGAAGCTCAAGAAGGAAGATGAACAGCTAATCCAACAACAGGCTGGGGGTCAAACACAGATGACTGTCAGGAGTCTCTTAGATAGGCAGTTTAATGCAAAGGACTGTTAGCGGGTCTTTCAGCAGGCTGACTTCGTACTGAAGATAGATAGCAAAGTCAGTAAACAGGCCGAGGTTCAAACACAGATAACTGGAGGCAAGTCTGTGAGCAAGCAAGGGGTCGAGCACGGAAGACAATAGCAAAGTCCAGGAGCAGGCTGAGCGTCAATCACTGGAGACAAGAAGCAAAATCCGTAGACAGGCCGAGGGTCAAACATAGGAAGCAGGTGGAGGAGTCCGAGAGGTAAGCCGAGGGTCAGATGCAGGAAGAGATCAGAGCAGGTCAAGGTCAATCCGGGTCACAACAGGTAATCAAGAATCAGGATACAAGCAGGAAACACACAGGGAGCTGAAAGACAAACCAGCAATCTGGTCATGGCACAGAGTGGCTTTATAGGCCAGTGTGAGGTTCATGTCGTGCGAGCGCTATTGCGTACGCACGTTCGCCGTTCTGCTGAATTGCCCATGCGCATTAGCCGTTTTGCTGAATTGTGCACGCGCATTAGCCGTTTCACTGTATTGTGCCCAGGGATGCGCCGTTGTGTCACGTGCATGTGCGAAGGAAGGCAGCGATATTGGCGAAATAAATAGAAAACAATGCGCTCTATAAAAAACAAAAATGAATAAGCAGCAGCATACGTTGTGACAAAAAACAATAAGGTGAAGATAAAAAATGCAGCGCTAAACAATAATATAGTTATGGAAAAAAGAAACCTAAATCAAGTCCATAAGTGTGGTCTTGGTAGTAAATAATGTGATGAATGAACCATGTAGTCCAAATAAAGAATAATGTGTAAATAAAGTGTTAACTCATGTCCATACACTGGAGGAAGGACGAAAGTGGATGGTTGAAGTCCCAAAGGACTGGTGACTGTGATGTAGATCCGTGGGACTGGAATAACATCAGTGGTGCTCAACATCAAATAAATGAAAAGGGATGGGTACTCTTACCAGAAGAGGTGGACTCCCCTGTCAGCGACATGGAGTCACTCAGGCAATGAGCCCCATCAGGCTAGGAAAAGGAAATCCGGAATGTTGGAACAGGCAGGATGAACCTCAGCTGGCAGGAGCTCCAAAGAACATTCGGTGGGTGCCCGGGGTGAAGGTTTCCAGGTGCGGAGCCTCAAAGTAACAGACCAGCACAGATCGTCCAGAAGAAATATTGCTCTTGTCCGGAGGTTATGTAAAAGAAAAAATCACCGCTTCCGCATAGTGCAAGTAAAAACAGGGGGATTTTTTATTGCTAAAAAGCCATACCTAATAAAATAGTGATCACAAGATTAACCACTTCAGCCCCGGAAGGTTTTACCCCCTTCCTGACCAGAGCACTTTTTACAATTCGGCACTGCGTCGCTTTAACTGCTAATTGCGCGGTCATGCAATGCTGTACCCAAACGAAATTTGCGTCCTTTTCTTCCCACAAATAGAGCTTTCTTTTGATGGTATTTGATCACCTCTGCCGTTTTTATTTTTTGCGCTATACACAGAAAAAGACCGAAAATTTTGAAAAAAAATGATATTTTCTACTTTTTGTTCTAAAAAAAATCCAATAAACTCAATTTTAGTCATACATTTAGGCCAAAATGTATTCGGCCACATGTCTTTGGTAAAAAAAAATGTCAATAAGTGTATATTTATTGGTTTGCGCAAAAGTTATAGCGCCTACAAACTAGGGTACATTTTCTGGAATTTACACAGCCTTTAATTTATGACTCAAAAAAGGAAAGCTGCGCTCAAAATGGACAGTCTATGCAAATGACATCAAAAAGATTTTGAAATCCTTCCAGAATAAGCAGCACCGCCACCGTGTATTATGAAGCAGTAGTGACAATCCACCCTAGTAGTAAAACCTGCTTACCAGATGGCAAGCATAAAAGGGCAAGTGGCTATAGCCCAGCCAAGGCCTTTCAGCTTGCTGGCACTCCCGGTGTTCGTATGGGGGGTAAAACTCCAGATTCAATTGCGTTGCCACATATCACCATCACGAAAGCCACGGATGACCTTGGTTCTGGCTGAGCCGAGTCACACACCGCACCTTCAGTCCTGACCTCCCAATAAGTAATTTATGACTGCCTATGTCGTTTCTTGAGGTGCTAAAATGGCAGGGCAGTACAAAACCCCCACAAATGACCCCATTTTGGAAAGTAGACACCCCAAGGAATTTGCTGAGAGGCATGTTGAGCCCATTGAATATTCATTTTATTTGTCCCAAGTGATTGAATAATGACAAAAAAAAAAAAAATTACAAAAAGTTGTCACTAAATGATATATTGCTCACACAGGCCATGGGCATATGTGGAATTGCACCCCAAAATACATTTAGCTGCTTCTCCTGAGTATGGGGATACCACATGTGTGGGACTTTTTGGGAGCCTAGCCGCGTACGGGGCCCCGAAAACCAATCACTGCCTTCAGGATTTCTAAGGACGTACATTTTTGATTTTACTCCTCACTACCTATCACAGTTTTGAAGGCCATAAAATGCCCAGATGGCATAAAACCCCCCCAAATGACCCCATTTTGGAAAGTAGACACCCCAAGCTATTTGCTGAGAGGCATATTGAGTCCATGGAATGTTTTATATTTTGACACAAGTTGCGGGAAAGTGACAATTTTTTTATTTTTTTTGCACAAAGTTGTCACTAAATGATATATCGCTCACACAGGCCATGGGCCTATGTGGAATTGCACCCCAAAATACATTTAGCTGCTTCTCCTGAGTATGGGGATACCACATGTGTGGGACTTTTTGGGAGCCTAGCCGCGTACGGGGCCCCGAAAACCAATCACTGCCTTCAGGATTTCTAAGGTCGTACATTTTTGATTTTACTCCTCACTGCCTATCACAGTTTCGGAGGCCATGGAATGCCCAGGTGGCACAAACCCCCCCCAAATGACCCCATTTTGGAAAGTAGACACCCCAAGCTATTTGCTGAGAGGCATGGTGAGTATTTTGCAGCTCTCATTTGTTTTTGAAAATAAAGAAAGACGAGAAAAAAAAAATTTTTTTTTCTTTTTTCAATTTTCAAAACTTTGTGACAAAAAGTGAGGTCTGCAAAATACTCACTATACCTCTCATCAAATAGCTTGGGGTGTCTACTTTCCAAAATGGGGTCATTTGGGGGGGTTTTTTGCCACCTGGGCATTCCATGGCCTCCGAAACTGTGATAGGCAGTGAAGAGTGAAATCAAAAATTTACGGCCTTAGAAAGCCTGAAGGCGGTGCTTGGTTTTCGGGGTCCCGTACGCGGCTAGGCTCCCAAAAAGTCTCACACATGTGGTATCCCCGTACTCAGAAGAAGCAACAGAATGTATTTTGGGGTGTAATTTCACATATTCCCATGGCATTTTTGAGCAATATATCATTTAGTGACAACTTTGCGCAAAAAAAAATAAAAAAAATAAAAAATTGTCTCTTTCCCGCAACTTGTGTCACAATATAAAATATTCCATGGACTCAACATGACTCTCAGCAAATAGCTTGGGGTGTCTACTTTCCAAAATGGGGTCATTTGGGGGGGTTTTGAACTGTCCTGGCATTTTAATGACAACATCTAGAAGCTTATGTCACACATCACCCACTCTTCTAACCACTTGAAGACAAAGCCCTTTCTGACACTTATTGTTTACATAAAAAAATAATTTTTTTTTGCAAGAAAATTACTTTGAACCCCCAAACATTATATTTTTTTTTAAAGCAAATGCCCTACAGATTAAAATGGTGGGTGTTTCATTTTTTTTTTTTCACAAAGTATTTGCGCAGCGATTTTTCAAACGCATTTTTTGGGGAAAAAACACACTTTTTTACATTTTAATGCACTAAAACACACTATATTGCCCAAATGTTTGATTAAATAAAAAAGATGATCTTAGGCCGAGTACATGGATACCAAACATGACATGCTTTAAAATTGCGCACAAACGTGCAGTGGCGACAAACTAAATACATTTTTAAAAGCCTTTAAAAGCCTTTACAGGTTACCACTTTAGATTTACAGAGGAGGTCTCCTGCTAAAATTACTGCCCTCAATCTGACGTTCGCGGTGATACCTCACATGCATGGTGCAATTGCTGTTTACATTTGACGCCAGACCGACGCTTGCGTTCGCCTTAGCGCGAGAGCAGGGGGGACAGGGGTGCTTTTTTTTTTTTTTTTTTCTTTATTATTATTTTTTTATCTTATTTTTAAACTGTTCCTTTCATATTTTTTTTTTTTAATAATTTTTATTGTTATCTCAGGGAATGTAAATATCCCCCATCATAGCAATAGGTAGTGACAGGTACTCTTTTTTGCAAAAATTGGGGTCTATTAGACCCTAGAATTTTCCTCTGCCCTCAAAGCATCTGACCACACCAAGATCGGTGTGATAAAATGCTTTCCCAATTTACCAATGGCGCTGTTTACATCCGGCGAAATCTAAGTCATAAAATGCTCATAGCTTCCGGTTTCTTAGGCCATAGAGATGTTTGGAGCCACTCTGGTCTCTGATCAGCTCTATGGTCAGCTGGCTGAATCACCGGCTGCATTTTCAGGTTCCCTGTTGAGACAGGAGAGCCAGAGAAAAACACGGAAGACGTTTGGGGGGGGGGGGGCATTCCCTCCCACTGCTTGTAAAAGCAGTCTAGAGGCTAATTAGCCGCTAGGATTGCTTTTACATGAAAGCCGACCGCTGGCTGAAAAGAATGATACCAAGATGATACCTAAACCTGCAGGCATCATTCTGGTATAACCACTCAAAGTCGTGAATGGCGTACCTGAAGACAAAAAAATGGTTAACAATAAAGCACAGTAAACCGTAAGGTATAAAAAATTGCATACCTGAAAAGCAAACATGATAAAACATAATAACAATAAAACATTGCAGAATAGAATACAGTAAAAAAGAGCAGAACAATAGAGAGAAGAGAGAGAGAGAATAAAACGACAACTATTTTTTTTTTTTTATATATATTTTTGTATGTGTTTTTTTTTTTTTACACTTTTTTTTGTAACTAACTTTTATAACTGTAACCGGTTCCAGGTTCGGGTCTCTCAAAATGCGATGGCATCTTGGGAGACCCTGTGAAAGTGTGCCTAGTCTGTGCAATGCTGTACCCTATGCTAATACTCAACTAGTGAATGGTAGCGTTCAAAACATTCACCAATGCAAAGACCAGGATTGTCAGGACAGGAGGGACAATAATAGCGGGTATCACGCCTATATCCGCGCTTGCTGCAGACACGACATCTTTTTTGGGGGGGTTCGCTGGGTAGGGGTCTCGGGAGGACATAAAGAAAATGCCTCTCATGCAGCCGACTGCATTTGGTTGGGGATGTGAATGGGGGAAGTACGGGCGCTGCAGAAGCGGTGGGTTCCCAATTAGGATTGGCGAATGCAGCAGGAAGGGCACTATGGGCACGACGGGCCTGTGTTTGTCTTTTTGGTGGCAGCGGGACACTACTTGAGCTTGCCACCTCGCCAACTTGAACTATGGGACTCGCCACGTCACCAAGTGTTACTGCATTGCTGGTTTGACTACGACCGGGGTGTACTAGGCCGCTGGCGCTTGCCAGTTCACCAAAACGCTACCAAAAAAACTGTTAGCGATCGCAGGGATCAGGCCTGACTCTGCGAACGCTGCAGTTATGCGTTTAGTGTTTTGTAAGTGTCAGTGATCGATCGATACTGCACTTGGGTGGGCTGGGCTGGGCCGGGCGGAGGGGCAAAACGCAGGTGCTAGTAGGTATCTGGGCTGATCCCGCTAACACTGCGTTTGTGGGAACCCTAAACTGCTGGGGACGCTAGTATAGATCGGATCAGATATTGATCTGATCAGATACTATACCACTAAGGGAGGTGTACGCTGCGTGCGTGGGTGTTAGCGGTACTGGCGCTAATCTGACGCTGCCTGGGGCTGGTGCTTGCCAGTTCACCAAAACGCTACCAAAAAAACTGTTAGCGATCGCAGGGATCAGGCCTGACTCTGCGAACGCTGCAGTTATGCGTTTTAGTCTTTTGTAAGTGACCGTGATCGATTGATACTGCACTTGGGTGGGCTGGGCTGGGCCGGGCGGAGGGGAAAAACGCAGGTGCTAGCGGGTATCTGGGCTGATCCCGCTAACACTGCCTGTTTAGGAACCCTAAACTGCTGGGGACGCTAGTATAGATCTGATCGGATCAGATATTGATCCGTACAGATACTATACCACTAAGGGAGGCGTATGCTGCGTGCGTGGGTGTTAGCGGTACTGGCGCTAATCTGACGCTGCCTGGGGCGACGCATATCACCGCCGGGCGATCAGGGGGCTAAACCTTTATTCGGTAATAAACGGCGGGTGCCCTGACACTATAAAAAATAAACGAACTAACCAGCATCACCCGTAACGGTTATACGGTGATCAGTGGTGAAAGGGTTAACTAGGGGCAAGCAAGGGGTTAAAACGTTTATTAGGTAGTATATGGGGGTCCCTGACGCTATAAAACGCTGACGGCGAACCTATATATTTACCTCCCTAACTAGCGTCACCAGCGACACTAATACAGCGATCAGAAAAATGATCGCTTAGTGACACTGGTGACGGGGTGATCAAGGGGTTAAAACTTTATTAGGGGGGGTTAGGGGGGTACCCTAGACCTAAAGGGGGGTAATACTCACTGCCCTAACACTGTAACTGTCACAAACTGACACCATGCAGTAATCAGAAAAAATAAAAATAAAAATACTGCTGGTGTCAGTTTGTGACAGGGGGGGGGGGGTGATTGGGGGGGGGGATTGGGGGGGATCGGGGGTGTAAAGTATGCCTGGCATGTTCTACTGTGTGTGTTTGTGTTGTGTGCACTTACTTGTCTTCTCTCCTCGGCGCTGGGACGGAAACTGCCAGACCGAGGAGAGATGACATCACATCCTCTGCCTGTGTGAAACTACACACAGGCAGAGGAGGATTCCCATTGGCTGGGAGCGATCGCGAGGGGGGGGGCCACGATCGGATGGTCTCCCCCTCGCCTCCCAACGCTCCCAGTGCAAAGCCGACCGCCGCTGGCACCGGGGGGGTCCGATCGGACCCCCCACCCGAGGGAAGCAGGTCACGTATGGGAACGTGATTCTGCCTGCCCGTGCCATTCTGCCGCAGTATATCTGCGTTAGGCGGTCGGCAAGTGGTTAATAAAGGCAGCATGGAGAGGGGGTAACCGTCCATGCTGCCTTTGTTATTAATCTTGTATATTTTTTTTTAGATTTAGGTTTCTTTTTTCCATAACTATATTGTTGTTTAGCGCTGCATTTTTTATCTTCAGCGATATTGGCAAGCCTGGTACTTGCTTCTTTCCTGACACCACGCTTCTTCAGAATGTGGGTCTCAATAGGCAAGCCGTTAAATTTAGCGTTTGTAAGGTAGGATGGAAAACCGGACCTTGCGAGAGAAGGTCTGGCCGTGGCGGTAGGGTCCATGAGTCCCCTACCGCCATCTTTACGATCTTTGCATACAAAGATCTCCTGGGCCATGCTTGGCCCCATGAATCACCACCTTCCCTTCCTGCTTGACCCTGCGTAGAAGTCGCGGAAGCAGAACAGGAGGGAATGCATAAATCAGTGAAAACTGATTCCACGGGAAAACCAAGGCATCTGTACCGCATGCCAGCAGATCCTTTGTCCTTGACACAAAGTTGTCTATTTTTTTTGTTGAACCTGGACGCCAACAGATCCACGTCCAGAATTCCCCATCTTTGACATGTTGTCAGAAAGATGTCGGGGTGAAGAGACCATTTTCCCGGGAGCAACTGCTGGCGACTTAAGTAGTCCGCCTGCCAATTCTCTATTATTGGAATGAAGACTGCTGATAGGCAAGGTATGTTGTCTTCTACCCAAGTTAGGATATGATTTACCTCTCTGGGCCGCATGACTTCTCATGCCCCCTTGGTGATTGATATAGGCCACTGCTATGGCATTGTCGGATTGAATCCTGACAGGACAATTACGTAATCTGAGCATCCAGGCATGCTGTCAGAATCTCTAGAATGTTGATGGGCAAGGTCATTTCCGATTTGGACCATTTCCCTTGGACAGACGCTTCTTGCAGGACTGCTCCACAGCCCAGAAGGCTGGCATCTGTTACCACCTTCTAGGTAACTGGTAGGAAGGATTTTCCTTTCTGCAGATTCTTGGCTATCAACCACCAACTGAGGCTTTGGCGCACCTTTGGGGATAAACGCATTGGGAAATCTAGAGCTTGGACCTTTTAGTTCAAAGTCGATAGGATGCTGTTTTGGATAGTCTTAAATGAAATTGAGCATAAGGAACGGCCTCGAATGAAGCCACCATCTTTCCCAACAATCTCATGCAAAGTCGATTAGAAGGATTCTTCTTTGCTTTGACCACCTGAATCCGTTCCCTTATGGAACTGATCTTTGCCTGGGGCAAGAACCCACCATCTTTGCCAACAATCTCATGCAAAGGTTCGAATAGAAAGATTTTTCTTTGCTTTGACCACCTGAATCAGTTCCCTTACAGAACTGATGTTTGCCAGGGGCAGGAACACCCTCTTCTGAACTGTATCTATGATCAGACTCAAGTATTCCAAACTGCTTGATTGTTTTAAGGAAGATTTCTCTAGGTTGAGAATCCAACCTATGTATTTCAGGTAGCTGACTGTGGTGAACAAACTTTGGTCTAAGCAGGCAACGGACTGGTCTATCAAGAGCAGATCGTCTCAGTAAACTAGAATCATTATACCTTGAGCCCTTAATCTGGCTAAAGGGGAGCCAGGACTTTTGTAAACACTCGATGTGCAGTAACTAGATCGAAAGGCAGAGCTACAAACTGAAAATGAAGATTTTCTATCTCGAAGCGTAGATATTTCTGGTGAGTGGGAAAAATAGGTACATGGAGGTAAGCATCCTTGATGTCGATTGACACTAGAAGTTCTCCACCTTGTAGAATGGAGACTACTGATCGGATTGACTCGATGCGAAAGAGCGGATATTCAAAAATCGGTTTAGACCTTTGAGATTTAGAATGGGTCTGACATTCCCATTTTTTTGGTACCGTGAAAATATTTGAAAAAAAACCCTAACCCCTGCTCTTCCATGGGGACCACCGATATCACCTTTTGAGACAAAAGATGGTCTAATGCTTGAAAGAGAGACTTCATTTTCTCTGGATCCCTGGGAACGTTTGATCTGAGAAAACGCAGAGATGGGGACTCTCAGAACTCTAGTTTGTATCCTAGAGATATTGAGGAAGCCACCCATTTGTCTTGACACTCTTCCTGCCAGACCTTTGAGAACTGTAGAATTCTTCCCCCACTCGAGGGAGCGGGGGTGTCACGTCTTAAGGAGGTTTTAGTATTTTGTTTTGCAGGTTTCCTTCCCCAGGGCCTCTTTTGTCCCAGGGGTTGACCCTGAGGTTTACCTCTTGAACTTGACGGTGGAGGCCGTCATGACTGCCTAGAGGCTGATGCCCCTGGCACTGGAGAAGAAGCTTGTTTAAATGAAAAACGCTTACTCCTTTTAACTGGCAAAAGGGAACTTTTCCCATTAGAAATTCTTTGGATGTATTTATCCAGTTCATCCCCAAACAGCCGTTCACGGTGAAATGGAAAACTAGCCAGGACCTTTTTGCATGGCACTTCGGCTGACCAATTTTTCAACCATAGCACTCTACGCATATGCACCAGCCTAAGCGCAAGTTGTGAGGCCTGGAGAATAGAATCTCTCATAGCGTCTACTACAAAGCATAAAGCCCCTGGTATTCCAGCCAAATCTTGGGCTTGCTAATCAGGAATAATCTTGAATCACCTGTTTAAACTGGTCTCTTAAGGCTTGACATACACCGATTGCTGCCAGCGCAGGCTGAGTCACTGAACCTGCCAGAGAAAAACTGTTTAATAGAGATTCAAACTTCTTATCCATTGGATCCTTCAGCATTTGAGCATTGTCTACCTGACAAGTCAAATTTCTTCCTCCATAGGATAGTGTTGAAAACTTTTTCGGATGAAAAAACTGTTCCCACACAGAATACATAAGCTTTCTCAGCAATGAATGGATAGGAAAAGCATGAATAGGTTGGGGAGGCTTTAGCGAACCCAAACAAGAAGTGGGCTCATCAACTGACTCAGCTAATGGTAATATGAATGTGGTGCGGACCAACTCAGTAAGGGACTGTACCATCAATCTTTCAGATTGTGAACCTGATCCTTCCGTATTTGACCCTTCAGAAGGAGTCATCAGCCTCTTCCTGGTCCCCTGAGAGAAATTCATCATCTGCCGCCCCCGGTTCCTCAGTTTGAGGGTCCTGGGCAATGGAAGGGGACCTATCGCATTTAGTCCCACTCTGGGATGCAATTAAGGCATCAATTGTCTACTCCAATCCTAATATGGTTGAGGAAAAAACCTCTTCAGTAATATAGACAGGGGCTGCAGTGTTGAAAGCAGTTGCAACACCTGACGGCCCTGATGGCTCACTCTGACCAGACACCTCAAATCTCAGGGGGATGCCATTTTATTTTAGAGATGGTTCTAGGCTTTTTGCGGTTGAAGTAGTCCTTCTTGAGCCATTTTTTGGGGTGTTTCTAGCCCCCCTTCCGACCATAGCCCGATGCAAAAAAGCAGAGGTACTACCAGAAGGATCGCATCCACTGCTTGAGCAATAATCTTGCAGGCACTGCTGCTGCTATTAATGCTCAGCCTGATGCGATTAGTAAATGTGTCAATAGGAATGCCTGTGTCAACAAACCTCTTACATGCCCCTCTTTGCTCTTGTATCCCTCTGACAACTTGCAGCCAGAAAACATGGAGCTTTTAAACACACTCCCACGCTGGATGCCAACGCCCTGTCCCCTCCATTGCATCTCCCGCTCCCCTCCTGTCTCTTTCAAAAGAGTTTTCCCGCGCAAGCGCGGGCCTCCGATCCGACGGGATAGGCTTGTGTGTGAGGGAGGGATGGCGAGGAGGAGACCTGAGACAAGCTGCCGTCAGGGGCGGTGAAAGAAAACGGAGCGGCATCACCAGGTGGGGGGGGGTGTCTGTGGAAGAAAAACCCCCCAAACTTACTGGAGGTCAGAGCTGCTAGCCGGAGGAAAAAAGCCTGCTGCTTCCTGACACAGCGTGATCTTTGAGGAAAGCATGAGAAGGTACGTGCTCTATATAGCTGCCAGTGGCGAATCTTAGGCATGACAACATTTCCTTTTTTTTTTTTTGTAATGGAGACATTTAATAAGAAAACTTAAAAATTCCTTAGAAAAATTCTACTTGCCTTTCCCGCCGCAGGGTTTTCTGTGGTAAAACCAATCTTGAGGGTATTGAGGGAACCCAATCTTCACCCTTCACGGTGGGTTCCGTTAATAAACCTTCAGGAATCGGGGACCCTACACTTCTGGACCCGTATTAGCACTCTGCCAGTAAAACTTTATGGCTGAAAATACCAAAGTACTGGATCCCGGGGTCAAGCTCTCTAAAAAGAGAAGCGTTACAGAACCTCGTTTCTTCTGACACGAGGCCCGGGTACCATTCACTTCGGCCTAAAAGACACTTTGAATGGATCCGGCTGCACAGCTAGCCCCAGCAAGGATTTCTCCAGTGGAGCTCAGCACAGCACATACTCGTGACCAACACCTTAGACACTGGTAAAAAAAAACTGAGGTACTCCCAGCAGAGGGAGGGGTTATATAGGGAGTGGACTTCATGTCTTAGGGTGTGCTAATGTCCATCACCTGAAGATGGTCTATAACCCACATAGTAACTACTATAGCTCTGTGTCCCGTGATGTACGATAAGAAATCCCAGTGGTAAGATGTGGCAAGCTCAGAGACTTATCCAAAGCGACTTGTAGCTGTGATAGACGCAAAAGGTGGCTCTACAAAGTATTGACTTCAGGGGGTGAATAGTTATGCACATCGACTTTTTCTGTTATTTTGTCCCATTTGTTGTTTGCTTCACAATAAAAACAAAAAAACAAAAAAGAACAAAAAAAAAAAAAAAACATCTGCAAAGTTGTGGGCATGTTCTGTAAATTAAATGATGCAAATCCTCAAACAATCCATGTTAATTCCAGGTTGTGAGGCAAAAAAAAAAAAAAACCAAAAAAAAAAAAACACGAAAACTGCAAAGGGGGGTGAATACTTTTGCAAGGCACTATAACCTATTGGTCTCATTTTCGTTTTGGCAAAGGATATTCCCACATTGGCAGATGATGATTGGGAGGAAGGCATCCAACAATATCTTCCCCCTAATGATCTCGGCACGTGACAGATTCACCCAACTCAAATTTCTCCATCGAGCCTACTATTCTGCACATTTGGCAAAAATGTACCCCGCCAAAACAGCGCTCTGCCCTAAATGTGGCTCAGGTAATGACTTCTTCCATGTGGTACGGTCCTGTCCCAGATTGCAGGAGTTCTGGAAGGGGGTGGTGGATGATATTAACCTTATTGGGGAAATTAAGGTCCCACATATCTGTGATACATTAGAGGCCCCTCAGAGATAAAAACTGTTTGTCTTCTACACAGCCTTTTATGCTACAAAGGCAATCCTCCTCCAATGGAATCAAGCTCAACCTCCTACTCTACAGCTTTGGAAATCTTAAGTGAATGCAGCTCTACCACTCTACAAATTGACATATTTTAAAGAAATTACAGAAAGAAATGTGATCAATTATGGGCCGCATGGGTCAAAGCGAGGCAGTTGACCCTTGAGTAAGGTTCTGAAGCTTTCTTTTTTCCCCTCGTTGACTCTCTGGGTATATGTATAACAAGTGTTTGGCGCAAAGAATTAAAAGCAAAATCCAAAATAAATAACAATACTGTACATAGATAAACTCTAAGATGCAGTCATAAGAGATAAAAATGGTTAAGTCCGTAGTATAGCACAGAAGAGTGAATGAGGATGATGTAAAGAGTCCACATTCATGGCAGCCTTCCAGTGGGAGTGGAACCATATTCCCAAAGGACATTGAAAAAACAAGGAAACGGAGGCGCCTCTGGGTGCAGACTTTAAAACAACTTTAATAGAGAAAGGCAACATAGTTTGCACTCACATTTAAGAACAACTATTAAGGCATGAAAGAGTCCCAAAGGCAACCAAGGGAGTCCGTGAGGTCATTCTCTTCTGGCCATTGATATGTGTCCTCTAACTGGCCTCAGATGCGCTGGATTTGAAGCGGCCGACATCGATGAAGGTACACCAGAATGAGGCTTGGGAAGCAAACCGTGATCCAGGCGAGGAATGATG
Source organism: Lithobates septentrionalis (assembly GCA_037952835.1). Taxonomy (NCBI): domain Eukaryota; kingdom Metazoa; phylum Chordata; class Amphibia; order Anura; family Ranidae; genus Lithobates; species Lithobates septentrionalis. The sequence continues at coordinate 2,422,465 of JBBDGP010001693.1, read as the reverse complement.
ATGTCACACACTATGCGACGCGTTTCCTGAGCCGGCTAGCCGTGAGTGACATGACGGCTGCGCTCCTCAATCAAGCTGATTGGCAAGGGACTGAGCGGAGTGGCCAAAAGAAAGAGCTGTACGCAGAAGTGTCAGCAACAACAAGGGGCAAGTGAACGGAAAAGAGAAAGATAAATGGGAAAACGATGGAAAGAGAGGAGAAAGCTGATGTTAAAAGAAAGGGGGGGGGCATGATTAAAATGGTTGTAAATAAAATAAAGCCATAAAATAAAAACAGCATGATGTCAAGCAATTAGGATTGGAATTACAATAAATAAAAGGGTATGGATAAAAACATGTGTGGCTAAACAGGGGAACGCTAGAATGTATATATTATATGTGTATATACACATAGACTGCGATATGTGTGAATGTGTGTATGAATTATAGAAAATGGCTGGGGAAGGCTATGATGGCTATGGTGTATATCCAAAGGAACATCATGTAAAGGGTATGAAAAGACAATTACATAAAAGTGTGGGGGGGGGAAATATGAAGTGGTTGGGAGAGGGGGGACGAGTGAAAGGTCAACCCCCGTCAGGCCACCTTCATAATAGAAGCCACCAGGTTTTGCTTTAACGCATAATTACTTTACATTCAATGGAGACTTCTTCTAATTCCAACCCTAATTGCTTGACATCATGCTGCTTTTATTTTATGGCTTTATTTTATTTACAACCATTTTAATCATGCCCCCTTCTTTTAACATCAGCTTTCTCCTCTCTTTCCATCGTTTTCCCATTTCTCTTTCTCCCTTACCAATCAGCTTGACGAAGGAGCGCAGCCGTCACGTCACTCACGGCTAGCCGGCTCAGGAAACGCGTCGCATAGTGTGACGTCATCATCCCTTGCTTGGATCACTGGTTGCTTCCCAAGCCTCATTCTGGTGTTCCTTCATCGCTGTCGGCCGCTTCACATCCAGCGCATCTGAGACCAGTTAGAGGACACACATCCATGGCCAGGAGAGACTGACCTCACGGAACCCCTTGGTTGCCTTTGGGACTCTTCCATGCCTTAATAGTTCTTCTTAAATTTGAGTGCAAACTATGTTGTTGCCTTTTTTTTTTTATCAAAGTTGTTTTAACCACTTCAGCCCCGGAAGGATTTACCCCCTTCCTGACCAGAGCACTTTTTACAATTCAGCACTGCGTCGCTTTAACTGCTAATTGCGCGGTCATGCAATGCTCTACCCAAACGAAATTTGCGTCCTTTTCTTCCCACAAATAGAGCTTTCTTTTGATGGTATTTGATCACCTCTGCCGTTTTTATTTTTTGCGCTATAAACGGAAAAAGACTGAAAATTTTGAAAAAAAAAATGATATTTTCTACTTTTTGTTATAAAAAAAATCCAATAAACTAAATTTTAGTCATACATTTAGGCCAAAATGTATTCAGCCACATGTCTTTGGTAAAAAAAATGTCAATAAGCGTATATTTATTGGTTTGCGCAAAAGTTATAGCGTCTACAAACTAGGGTACATTTTCTGGAATTTACACAGCTTTTAGTTTATGACTGCCTATGTCATTTCTTGAGGTGCTAAAATGGCAGGGCAGTACAAAACCCCCCCAAATGACCCCATTTTGGAAAGTAGACACCCCAAGGAAATTGCTGAGAGGCATGTTGAGCCCATTGAATATTTATTTTTTTTGTCCCAAGTGATTGAATAATGACAAAAAAAAAAAAAAAAAATTTACAAAAAGTTGTCACTAAATGATATATTGCTCACACAGGCCATGAGCATATGTGGAATTGCACCCCAAAATACATTCAGCTGCTTCTCCTGAGTACGGGGATACCACATGTGTGGCACTTTTTGGGAGCCTAGCCGCGTACGGGGCCCCGAAAACCCAGCACCACCTTCAGGATTTCTAAGGGCATACATTTTTGATTTTACTCCTCACTACCTATCACAGTTTTGAAGGCCATAAAATGCCAAGATGGCACAAACCCCCCCCCAAATGACCCCATTTTGGAAAGTAGACACCCCAAGCTATTTGCTGAGAGGCATGGTGAGTATTTTGCAGCTCTCATTTGTTTTTGAAAATGAAGAAAGACCAGAAAAAAAAATTTTTTTTTTCTTTTTTCAATTTTCAAAACTTTGTGACAAAAAGTGAGGTCTGCAAAATACTCACTATACCTCTCAGCAAATAGCTTGGGGTGTATACTTTCCAAAATGGGGTCATTTGGGGGGGTTTGTGCCACCTGGGCATTCCATGGCCTCCGAAACTGTGATAGGCAGTGAAGAGTGAAATCAAAAATTTACGGCCTTAGAAAGCCTGAAGGCGGTGCTTGGTTTTCGGGGTCCCGTGCGCGGCTAGGCTCCCAAAAAGTCCCACACATGTGGTATCCCCGTACTCAGGAGAAGCAACAGGATTTATTTTGGGGTGTAATTTCACATATTCCCATGGCATGTTTGAGCAATATAACATTTAGTGACAACTTTGTGCAAAAAAAAAAAAAAAATTTGTCTCTTTCCCGCTACTTGTGTCACAATATAAAATATTCCATGGACTCGACATGCCTCTCAGCAAATAGCTTGGGGTGTCTACTTTCCAAAATGGGGTCATTTGGGGGGGGTTTGAACTGTCCTGGCATTTTATGCACAACATTTAGAAGCTTATGTCACACATCACCCACTCTTCTAACCATTTGAAGACAAAGCCCTGACACTTTTTGATTACATGAAAAAAATTTTTTTTTGCAAGAAAATACTTTGAACCCCCAAACATTATATATTATTTTAAAGCAAATGCCCTACAGATTAAAATGGTGGGTGTTTCATTTTTTTTTTTTCACACAGTATTTGCGCAGCGATTTTCAAACGCATTTTTTGGGGAAAAAACACACTTTTTTAAATTTTAATGCACTAAAACACACTATATTGCCCAAATGTTTGATGAAATAAAAAAGATGATCTTAGGCCGAGTACATGGATACCAAACATGACATGCTTTAAAATTGCGCACAAACGTGCAGTGGCAACAAAATTAATACATTTTTAAAAGCCTTTAAAAGCCTTTACAGGTTACCACTTTAGATTTACAGAGGAGGTCTACTGCTAAAATTACTGCCCTCGATCTGACCTTCGCGGTGATACCTCACATGCATGGTGCAATTGCTGTTTACATTTGACGCCAGACCGCCGCTTGCGTTCGCCTTAGCGCGAGAGCAGGGGGGACAGGGGTGCTTTTTATTTATTTTTATTTTTCTTTATTATTTTTTTGCTTTTTTATCTTATTTTTAAACTGTTCCTTTCATTTTTTTTTTTTAAATCATTTTTATTGTTATCTCAGGGAATGTAAATATCCCCTATGATAGCAATAGGTAGTGACAGGTACTCTTTTTTGAAAGCATCTGACCACACCAAGATCGGTGTGATAAAATGCTTCCCCAATTTGCCAATGGCGCTGTTTACATCCGGCGAAATCTAAGTCATAAAATGCTTGTAGCTTCCGGTTTCTTAGGCCATAGAGATGTTTGGAGCCACTCTGGTCTCTGATCAGCTCTATGGTCAGCTGGCTGAATCACCGGCTGCATTCTCAGGTTCCCTGTTGAGACAGGAGAGCCAGAGAAAAACACGGAAGACGGTGGGGGGGGGGCATTCCCTCCCACTGCTTGTAAAAGCAGTCTAGAGGCTAATTAGCCGCTAGGATTGCTTTTACATGAAAGCCGACCGCTGGCTAAAAAGAATGATACCAAGATGATACCTAAACCTGCAGGCATCATTCTGGTATAACCACTCAAAGTCGTGAATGGCGTACCTGAAGACAAAAAAATGGTTAACAATAAAGCACAGCAAACGGTAAAGTATAAAAAATTGCATACCTGAAAAGCAAACATGATAAAACATAATAACAATAAAACATTGCAGAATAGAATACAGTAAAAAAGAGCAGAACAATAGAGAGAGAATAGAGAGAGAGAGAGAATAAAAAACGACAACTATTTTTTTTTATTTTTGTTTGTGTTTTTTTTTTTTTTTTACACTTTTTTTTTGTAACTGTAACTTTTATAACTGTAACCGGTTCCAGGTTCGGGTCTCTCAAAATGCGATGGCATCTTGGGAGACCCTGTGAAAGTGTGTCCTAGTCTGTGGAATGCTGTACCCTACGCTAATACTCAACTAGTGAATGGTAGCGTTCAAAACATTCACCAATGCAAAGACCAGGATTGTCAGGACAGGAGGGACAATAATAGCGGGTGTCACGCCTATATCCGTGCTTGCTGCAGACACATCTTTTTTTGGGGGGGGGGGTTCGTTGGGTAGGGGTACTCGGGAGGACATAAAGAAAATGCTTCTCATGCAGCCGACTGCATTTGGTTGGGGATGTGAATGGGGGAAGTACGGGCGCTGCAGAAGCGGTGGGTTCCCAATTAGGATTGGCGAATGCAGCAGGAAGGGCACTATGGGCACGACGGGCCTGTGTTTGTCTTTTTGGTGGCAGCGGGACACTACTTGTGCTTGCCACCTCACCAGCTTGAACTGCACTTATGGGACTCGCCACGTCACCAAGTGTTACTGCAGTGCTGGTTTGACTACGACCGGGGTGTACTAGGGCGCTGGTGCTTGCCAGTTCACCAAAACGCTACAAAAAAAAGTGACAGTGATCGATCGATACTGCACTTGGGTGGGCTGGACTGGGCTGGGTCGGGCGGAGGGGCAAAATGCAGGTGCTAGCAGGTATCTGGGCTGATCCCGCTAACACTGCGTTTTTGGGAACCCTAAACTGCTGGGGACGCTAGTATAGATCTGATCGGATCAGATATTGATGCGTTCAGATACTATACCACTAAGGGAGGTGTACGGTGCGTGTACGGTGCGTGCGTGGGTGTTCGCGGTACTGGCGCTAATCTGACACTGCCTAGGGCGACGCACATCACCGCCGGGCGATCAGGGGGCTAAACCTTTTTTCGGTAATAAACGGCGGGTGCCCTGACACTATAAAAAATAAACAAACTAACCAGCGTCACCCGTAACGGTTATACGGTGATCAGTGGTGAAAGGGTTAACTAGGGGGCCATCAAGGGGTTAAAACATTTATTAGATAGTATATGGGGGTCCCTGTCGCTATAAAACACTGACGGCGAACCTAAATATTTACGTCCCTAACTAGCGTCACCAGCGACACTAATACAGCGATCAGAAAAATGATCGCTTAGCGACACTGGCGACAGGGGGTGATCAAGGGGTTAAAACTTTATTAGGGGGGGTAAGGGGGGGTACCCTAGACCTACTGGGGGGTAACACTCACTGTCCTACCACTGCTAACTGTCACAAACTGACACCATGCAGTAATCAGGAAAAAAAAAAAAAAAACCTGCTTGGTGTCAGTTTGTGACAGGGGGGGGTGATTGGGGGGGGATCGAGGGTGTAATGTATGCCTGGCATGTTCTACTGTGTGTGTGTGTGTTTGGTGCACTTACATGTCATCTCTCCTCGGCGCTGGAACGGAAACTGGCCAGCCGAGGAGAGATGACATCACATCCTCTGCCTCTGTGTACTATACAGAGGCAGGGGATGTTTCTCATTGGCTGGGAGGGATCGCGAGGGGGGGGCCACGATCGGATGGCCTCCCCCTCGTCTCTCAATGCTCCCAGCCAAATGCCGACCGCAGCTGGCACCGGGGGGGGGGTCCGATCGGACCCCCCACCCGCGGGAAGGCAATCACGTTTCAGGTACGTGATTTTGCCTGCCCGTGCCGCTCTGCTCACGTATATAGGCGTGAGGCGGTCGTCAAGTGGTTAAAGTCTGCACCCAGAGGCGCCTCCATTTCCTTGTTTTTTCTCTGGCTATATGGATGTCCTTTTTAAGTTGACTAGTCTAAGTTTTGATTCTCCCTTTACCTAAATACTGGCTACCCCCTCTTTACCGTTGCTAATGTTATACATATCTTTTTCTGACCACTCCACCCCCTATTTCGCCTACTATGTTCTACTTCGGATTTGTTTGCTGGCGGAACTCTGGGATGATGGTTCCTAATACGATTGTTAGATTAATACTCAACTGTATGACTGTACCACTGATGTCTTATTTGTTTGATTTGAAACTTAAACTATGTTAAAAAAATACTGGGATGATGCCTGCAGCTGTACGCGATTTTGTACTTCCGGATATTGGGCGCGAGCGAGAGGTGATCAGCGGGTTCTGCAGACTTGATGTCCGTTGGGACCCACTGATCGTTTGGTACTCTGACAGAATGACAATCTGCCTATGTAAACAAGGCAGACTATTATTCTGCGAGTACAGAAGACATGGATCCTGTGTTCCTGTGAAGTAAAAGCACCTCCCCCACAGTTAGTAAGAACTCCCTATGCAAACATTTAACCCTTTGATCGCTGCTGAGGTTAACCACCTCCCTGCCTGTGTCATTAGTACAGTGACAGTGCATATTTTTTAGCACTGATCACTGTAATAAGGAAAACGGTAGTTTTATAAACATTAAAACTTGTGACCAAAAAAAAAAAAAAAACACTTCCGTGGGCTCAACATAACGCTCAGCAAATTTCTTGGGGTTTCTACTTAACAAAAATTGGTCATTTAGGGCTTTTTGTACTGCCCTGCCATTTTAGCACCACAAGAAATGTGATAGGCCAGTGGTGGCGAACCTATGGCACGCGTGCCACAGCTGGCAGGCAGAGCCCTTTCTGTGGGCATGCCAGCTTACGAAGCCAGCATCACCAGGATAGGGAGGGAATCCCCCAGCCAAACATTCACTTGCACTAGCGGTGCAGGCACTGAGGAGCTGGCTCCCTTCCTTGAATCAGTGCTAGTGGCGTAAGCAGGGGGATGGGCAGCCAGCCTTCTCGCCCCATATGCGACATTTGAAGGGGTGTAAAGTTACCCCTCTGCCGTCCCGAGGGTCTGTGCTGCAGCTTTTTGCCTTCGCAGGACCCCTACACCTCCGGTGAGGCATTCGGGCATTCCTCTCTGCTGCACCCTATTCCAGCTCACCCTACCACAGGACTACTTTGGTCCAGCCTGTCTCTGGCAATGCGACCTGTAGAACAGCAGAGGGGGAGGGGCGGTGCTCAGAGCAGATCATGTCCATGGGAGAGGTACAGTGGCTGCTAGATGACCTCCCAGCAGCTGAGATACCAAGGAGCGGCTGGATGGTGGTGAATCCTGCAATACTGCCTGCCCGCTGCTGAAGAGAGCCCTGATGTGATGGACAATGAGGCCATGGAGAGGTAAGGAGGAGGATGGATCCTCCAATCTACATTGCACTGTGTGTGTGGGGAGGGGGGGTGTTAGTAGTGCAGGAAGTGTGTGTCAGGCAAGTCAGTGTATGTGTCAGGACAGTGTAATGGTCAGGTAGGTTAGTGTATGGGTCAGGTAGGTCAGTGTAATGGTCAGGTAGGTCAGTGTATTTTGCACAGTGCATTCTGAGCACAACACATTCCTGAACCCTGCATTCTGAGCACAACGCATTCCTGAACCCTGCATTCTGAGCGCAACGCACTCCTGATCCCTGCATTCTGAGCGTAACGCACTCCTGATCCCTGCATTCTGAGCGTAACGCACTCCTGATCCCTGCATTCTGAGTGAATCTGGCAGAATATGTTTTTGGTCCCTTAGGGCTCATTCAGAGGGATGACCAGTCCCATCCTCTGTACAGTGCCGCTGGTAGGTTTAATTCTGTGTTGGCACTTGAAAATAAATACGTTGGTTTGGTGTCGCTGTTTGGGCACTCGGGCTCAAAAAGGTTCGCCATCACCGTGATAGGCAGTCAGAAAGTAAAAGCTAGGCAAATTCCAGTATATATACACACCCTGAATTGTAGACGCTATAACTTTCACAAAACCAAATTAATATGCAATTATTGGGATATGGTTTTACCAAACACATGTAGCAGAATACATTTTGGCCTAAATTTATGACAAAATTTGAGTTTATTGGATTTTTTTTTTTTTAATAACAAAGCAGGAAAGTTTATTTTATCAAATTTTTGGTCTTTTTTTTTCTCGTCAAATTTGTTCATTGATTTTGAAAATATAAACATTGATACAATTAACAAAATATTGATTACATTAAATGGTAGCATTAGTTGAATTTACATATCAGATCTTAGTATTTCTTGTAGTTACAAGCAATGAAAGACTTAAATAGGCTATATGTTTTAGAAAGACTACGGTGTTACAATCAATTTTAACAATTATATAATCAAGAGCAACAAAAAAATGAAAAAGTTGTTAAACTTTTAACTTTGAGTAATATGTAATAAAGAAATATTAATTACTAGGAGATTCAGTTATTTATAATAGGACATTAGAGCTTACCATCTATTTTTATATTATAATTGAACATTATAAAAGTGAGTGTTTCGCTACCATTTCGTTATGTAAAAATAAAGAGAAGACAAGATAGAAAAGAAAAGAATTAAAGGAAAGTAAAGATAAGAAGAAGAAAAAAAAAAAGAAGTCTGGATTAGTAGAGGTTTCTGGGGATTTCTTAGTAACAATATATACATAGTATCTTTTTATCAGATATTTAAAACAAAGTTATATAGTTACCAAGGTCTTAGTAAAGAAGTGTCAAAATTTGGAGAAAGAAAGTGGGTCACCCAAGGACTCCAAATTTTCTCAAATTTAGGTATGTTATCGTTGGATATGGCATCTGTTTGAGAGGATCATGGCCTGATGTATTCTATTCGTAGTTTCAGAAAGCATTAGTGATGAGGACTTCCACGCTTTGGCGATGGTCTGCTTTGCGGCTGTGGTAATTTGTAGGAGTTTAAATTGTGTATAGGAGATTTCGGTAGGCTTTAAATTTAGAAGCGCAATTGTCGGATCTGGGATGATAGTTTTCTTGAATAATTTAGAGAGCATTAGGAATATTTCTTTCCAATAATTTTTTGCTATATGGCAATCCCAAAAGATATGAAAATGCGTTCCTAGATCACCACAGACGCGAAAGCAAAGTGGAGAGTATTGTGGAACATATTTTGCGATCCTAACAGGGACCAGATACCAACGCATAAGTACTTTATAGTTCGCCTCTAAGGCTACTACATTATGAGAAGATATTTTGGTATTGGCCCAGACTTTATCCCATTTGGATGAGTCCATGTGAAAACCAAGATCATTCTCCCATTTTTCCACATAGGAGGGTGTTTTTGTATCAGGCAAAGCATTCAGGTGACTATACAACATTGACACAAGCCCCTTTGAGTGGGGGTCATATTTACAAATACGTTCAAAATGCGTAATGTCACATAGATTATCTCTAGCTTGTATAAATGGCATAAAAAATTTTTTTGATCTGTAGATAACGAAAGAGTTCTGAATCTGGAAATTGATAAGTTTCACATATTTCAGGAAATGTTTTAGGTGAAGTGGTCATTATCAGGTCATAGAGTTGTGTTAAATCAGCAGAAATCCATTTTTTAAAAGTTTTAGGAGATGTATGAGCTGGGTAGAAAAGTGGATTTCTAATAAATGATACAAGAGGTATATGCAGAGATTGTAGTCTTTTGATTACTTTGAATCTCCCATATAGCAATTGTATGTTTAGTAATCCTATTTTTTATTTTATGGTCAGAAGAGGTAGACCATATTAGATTTGGTATGGAGATCGGATCACAGTCGATTGATTCAATCGCTACCCAGAGGGGGATCTCGTGTTTCGTGTGATATTTAGAAATATGTGCTATTTGTGCTGCATGGAAATAATCAGTAAAATTAGGGAAACCTAATCCTCCTTTAAGTTTAGAAAGATAAAGAGTGTGGGTAGGTAAGCGAGATTTTAAGGAGCTCCATATGAATTGCTTGTGTTTTACGTTGTAGGTTCCTAAGGAAGTATGCCGGGATAGGAATGGGTAATACACGAAAGATATAACATTTTAGGTAATAGTCATTTTTATTACATTTATTTTACCAATCCATGATATTGGCAAAGAGGACCATTGTTTAAGAAAATTTGTAATTTTTCGTAGTAGTGGAGGCTAGTTAGCAGAGAAGATATCAGATATATTGGGGGTAAGAGTAATGCCTAGATATGTGAGGTGAGACGTTGACCATGTAAAAGGCAGAGATGTTTGAGCTTGTTGTAGTGTTTGCGGGGGTAAAGAGACATTTAAAGCTGTTGATTTTTTTGAGTTTATAATTAGTCCAGAAATTTGGGCAAAGTGATCTAGTTTGCTTATAAGATTGGGAGCAGAAATATGAGGAGAAGACATAAAAATGAATATATCGTCAGCAAATAGACATAATTTATGTTGATGGCCTGCTAAATCTATGCCCTTGATTGAGGGGTCTGTACGGATAGCCTGGGCAGGAGGTTCAATGAGTAAGGCAAATAAAAGTGGGGAGAGAGGACAACCCTGACGTGTTCCTCTATTTATGTCAAACATGTCTGATTTGTATCCTGCATACCGTATATACTCGAGTATAAGTCGAGTTTTACAGCACCACTTGGTGCTAACCCAGTGGAACTGGGTCCACAACATATCCAAAGCTGGAGTTCCTAGCACCAAGAGATCCCGAGATACGGGGCCCCAAAATCGGTTCGGAAATGTCATTCTCTGCTGCAGAAAAGTGCTTGACATTTTCTGAACCGACTTTGGGGCCCCGTATCTCAGGGCCACTTGGGGCTAGGAACCCCAAATTTGGTGTGCAAACCCAGTGGAACTGGTACCATAACATATCCAAAGCGAGCGTTCCTAGCACTAAGTGGCCCCGAGATATGGGGCCCGAAAATAGGTTCAGAAAATGTCATTCTCTGCTGCAGAAAAGTGCTTGACATTTTCTGAACCGGGCGCTGTATCTCGGGGCCACTTGGTGCTAAAAACGCCAGATTTGGATATTTTATGGTGCTAGTTCCACTGAGTTTGCACACCAATTTTGGGGTTCCTAGCACTAAGTGGCCCCGATATATGGGGCCCCAAAGTTGGTCAACTGTGTCCAACTGCAGCAATGTCATTTCGGGACCCTTTGGGTTCAGAGACCCCAAATTTTGGCTGCAGCTAGGGGGCATCTAGGAACCCTTAACTACCGAGTTTGAAGTTCGGGGGACCTATGGCTGCAAATGGGCACAGTGAGGCATGCAAATGGGCAGAGTGAGGCTGCAAATGGGCATTGTTGACCCGCTTTTCCACTTGCAGTAGCTGTGCATTTCTCATCCTCGTCTTATACTCGGGTCAATACGTTTTTCCCATTTTTTTGTGGTAAATTAGGGCCTCGACTTATACTCGAGTATATACGGTATTTAAGATATGCCTTGGGATTATTATAAAGTGAAGTGACCCAGCTTAGAAAATGAGGTCCAAAGCCCCATTTTTGTAGAGTGAAATTTAAGTAGGGCCACGTCACTGTATCAAATGCTTTTTTGATATCTAATGACAGGAGACACACAGGTATTCGCCTTGTTTTAGCTGCTTGAATCAATAATGATGCTCTACGGACATTATCTGCTGCTTGTCGTAAAGGGATGAAACCTACTTGATCTTTGCTCATTAATGAACCAATTATATTAAGACGAGACGCCATTACTTTTGCTAGTAGTTTTATATCTAGGTTTAATAAGGATATAGGTCTAAAGTTAGTACAAGATGAGTCATCAGACTGAGGTTTAGGGATCATTGAAATTATTGCTGTTAAAGTTTCCGGTCGGAAGGATTGTTTGTTAAGTAGGGAGTTAAATGCTTTTGTCAGGATGGGAGTAAGAATATGGGAAAAAATTTTATAGTAAAGGGCTGAGAATCCGTCAGGGCCTGGTCGTTTATTTAACTGCCATTTCGATTTCTATAGGTTCAATAGGACTTTCAAGGTTATCGTATTGAACTTGAGAAATGGTTGGAAGTTTAACTTGTGAAAAAAATGATTCTGCTAAGGATTGGTCGAAGGATCCTTTTTTGTATAAAGAAGTAAGATGTTTATGAAAGATGTGTAATATCTTTACTGGGTTACTAGTGTATTTATCATGTGGTATTTTTAGGCAAATTGGCTTAAAGGGGTTATTTAACTTTTGAAGCGCACGTGCAAGAAGGGTGCCAGGTTTATTAGCTTTAAAGTAGAATTTATGTTTAGATTTACGTATTGTTTTGTCCACCGATTCTGATAGGAACAGGTCAAGATTTAAACTTGCCTTATCAAGTTGTACTTTTGACACTGGAGTAGGGTTTGATTGGAAATTTGTGTGGCAGTCATTAAATTCTTTTTCTAGTTTTTGTTGTAGTTGTCGTTTTTCTTTTTTAAGGTATGATGCTTTTCGTAGACAGACCCCTCTAAGAACAGGCTTATGGGCTTCCCACAATGTCAGTGGGGATATATCAGCAGTATCATTGTATCCCAGGTATTCTTTTATTGCTGATTCTAAGTCAGATGAATGTGATGGGTGTGTGAGAATTGAATCGTTTATGTGCCATGTGGGGTCTTGAGCTTTTGGGATTAAAGAAGTAAAGGTTGAAATTATTGCACAATGATCTGTCCAAGTATAAGGTTTAATATAAGAGTTGAGCAATTCTGGTGACATACTTATAGATATTAGGATATGGTCAATACGGGAAAAAGATTTATGTGGGTGGGAGTAAAAAGAGAATTGACGTTTTGAAGAATTTATTTCACGCCAGGAATCTAGCAGTGAATGTTGTTGAAGATGTCTTTGAAACATACGCGATTGAGAGCTGGATACGGTTGGAGTAGGGGATTTATCTAGATAGGGGTATAGAACTTGATTTGAATCACCACATATCAAAAGTGTGCCCATTTTATGCGAATCTATTACTTGTAGCAAGTGAGAGAGGAATGATGTTGATTTTTTATTAGGTGCATAATAGGAAACAATTGTGAGTGGGATATCACATAGGTGATAAATAGGTGTCCCAAAAGTATGAGATAGCGGCCTTCTGGATCTTTGGTCTCTGTTATGAGGGAAAAAGGTGCAGTTCGGTGAAATGCTATTAGTACTCCTCTGCGTTTTGATTTAGCTGAAGCAGTATAAACTTGGGGGTAGCATGTCCCAAAATATTTAGGGGTTGAAGTTTCAGTAAAATGCGTCTCTTGGAGGCATACTATATGGGCTTTTGAGGAGGATAAAGATCTGAATACTTTAGTTCGCTTATGAAGAATGTTTAGACCTTGGACATTTAAGGTTAAGACATTTAAAAGGAGCCATATATAATTTTTACATAAGATATATCGATAAATTTCTGTTATCAAGTGCGGAATCAAAGAAACCCCAGGGAAAGATTGGATAGAAGAAAAAAGGAGAAGTAGATTATGAGAGAAGAAAGAAATAATAAGAGTCATATATTTAAAATAAGTTATTACTACTAATATATGTAAAAAATAAAACGATGGCGTACTGAGCACGCAAATCTGCTAGCTCAGAGGCACAAAGTCTATCCGAGGAGGCCCCTCACACTGTAACCCAAGTGGAGGAGAGTCCTAGGACAGAAGAATAGGGGCAGCAGTGACAAATTCTCGGGTCCCCCACGGCCAAATTTTATGAAAAAATAAAAAAAATTCAATTTAGACATCTGATTTTGGCTATATTCCTTAAAAAATAAGCAAACATGAGAGTCAGATTAAATAGTATTCCTTTTAACAAATCCTTAATTAATTATATATGAATATTTGAATATAAAGTTATATACTTTAACTTATATTAAAAACTTGAAATATTTAAAATTAAAGATAAGGTAGGTGAACCATTAAGTTAAATGAGCTTCAGAGAGAAATGCAAAATGCATTCAGTCCATTGTGTCTGGTGGGTCCAGGTCTGGGGAATTGAATCGACCCCTTTTTGATGCACTTTGTCTGCTTCTGTCAGTTCCAGGCTTAGATGCACTTTGTGGAGAGTTAGATGTTGTACGTCGACGAGGGCTAGTAGAGGGCCCATTGTATAGACAAAGGTTTTGCAAAGTGTTCTGTAATTGTTTGAAGGATCTGCTTGAATATTTGGTGCCTTGAAATGTAAAACGAATAGAAAATGGGAATCCCCATTGATAAGGGATATGGTGGTGTTGGAGATTTTGGAGCAAAGGTTTCATCGCGCGCCGTTTAGCAACTGTTATTGGTGATAGGTCAGCAAAAATCTGGTATGAATGACCTTGAAAAGTAAGAGATTCTTTGTTCCTGGCGGCTGTCATAAGTTGTTGTTTTGTGCGAAAAAAGTGGAACTTTACAATTATGTCACGAGGGGGACCTTCAGCTTTGCGTGGCGCCAAAGCTCTATGGATTCTGTCCATTTCCAATCTTTCAATTGGGATTGATGGTGTTAATTCCTGAAAAAGAGCAGTCATAGTCGATTGAAGGTCAATGATTGACTCAGGCATACCTCGTATGCGGAGGTTTGACCGACGTGCCCTATTCTCAAAATCTTCTAAACGCGCTTGCAGCGTTAAATTTTCATCTTTAAGAGGCTCCAATTCATTGTCATGTGATAGTACATTAGTTTCAATGTCATCCATTCTGTTTTCCAATTCAGCTGTGCGTTGGCCTAAATAACGCATTTCTTTTGTCAGTTTCTCTGTAATTTGGTCAGAGGTCTGCTTTAAAGCTTTCTGTAGCATTTTCTCTATTTGTTTTAATATATTTGGGTGTAATGTATCTGCTTGTTGTGGCTGAGAGCTGGCACTGTATTCACTATGTGTCATACAGTTCCTGAGGTAAATGCAGCCGTTTCTCGTCAGCGCAGGCCTTAGCTGTGTGAGGAGAATTTGACTGAGCCATATTACAGGAGCCTCTGAGCGTTTTTTCCTTGTGGCTTTTGACTTTTGTTTTGCCTCGGGCAGCTCCCAAAACCATTCTATTTGGTTCACAGGGTACTAAGGAGGATATTAGTGTGCTTTTTGTTTAGTTACCCTGCCATTCGGGCGTCTGTGGTAGCCACGAAGTCCCGGGAATAACAGAGCCTCAGCGGGACATGTCCATCGCTGTCTGCTCGGCGCATGCACCCCCTGGTCTTTTTTTTGTTTACATCGCAAAAAATAAAACAATGGTGTTCAAATACAACCAAAAGAAAGCTCTGTGTAAAAAAAAAATTAAATAAATTTTATTTGGGTACAGCATTGCATGACTGTACAATTCCCATTAAAAATAGCACCGTGCCAAATAGCACAAAAATGCCGTAAAAGCCTGATTTTGCACTTTCCAGCTTTAGTAAATAAACCCCATTGTGTACTTAAAAGTGGGGTATGCCTGTACTCAGAAAGGGGGTGTAAAACCTTCCAAAGCTCAAGTATTCAATAAATGAAAAAAAAAAAAAACACGTTATACCAGTCTTGCCAACCATTCATAAACTTAAAGTGTACCTTTAGTCAAAAAATTAAGATCACTTCAGGCTAGCCACATTTGCAGGTATATCTATATAAAACATTAAAAATAGGTGCCTATAATGTCTAAATACAGTAATACACTAACTGAATGAATGACGCGGCCGTGTGGATGGAGCTCTTTTTAACCACTTCAGCCCCGGAAGGATTTACCCCCTTAATGACCAGACCATTTTTTGCAATACAGCACTGCGTTACTTTAACTGACAAATTGCGTGGACGTGCAATTTTGAAAAAAGAAAAAAAACAATTTTTTTCACCAGTTTAGGCCAATATGTATTCTTCTACATATTTTCGGTAAAAAAAAAAAAAAAAAAAAAAAAATCACAATAAGAGTACATTGATTGGTTTGCACAAAAGTTATAGCGTCTACAAAATAGGGGAAGGATTTATAGACTATTTTTATTATTCTTTTTGCTAGTAATGGCGGCGTTCTGCGACATTGCGGCAGACAAATCTGACCCCGACACTTTTTGGTGACCAGTGACACCAATACAGTGATTAGTGCCATAAAAAAGGCACTGTATACTTTATAAATAGCACTGGCAAGGAAGGAGTTAACACTAGTGGTGATCAAAGGGTTAAGTGTTCCCTAGGGAGGTGCTTTCAAAATCTCAGGGGATGGGCTCACTGGGAGTAGAGAGATTGCTGTTCCTGATCACTAGGAACAGATCTCGCTCTACTCTGTCAGAATGGGGATCCGCCTTGTTTACCTCTGTGAGGAGAGATCGCAGGTGGCTGGAGGACATCACGGCCGTGCGCATCGCCTGCATCAATTACACGAAACGACGTACAGGTACATAGTTTTCCGCAATAGAACCGACCTGCCGCAGTATTAACACTGTGGCTGGTCGGAAAGTGGTTTAATAGAGACAGTGGGTGCGAAGAGAAGATGGGGGGGTATTGGAATCAGGAAGCACCCACAGGAGTGGTCCCTAAAAACGGGTGTAACATGCTCCCAAAGGTGATCTTATCCTTTAATTGTACAGTACAGGACACAAGCTGGATAATCATAGCCTAAAAGACATCCACAAGCAATGAACAGAAGGGAGGGGAAAAACAAGGCAAACAGAACCATATCATCAGAAAACAGTAGACTGGGAAATAGGATATCATTTTCAAGACACTGCTGGGAGGACAAAAAAGGATTTTTATTACAGCATACCTGTAATTCATTTTCTTGGAGTACATCATGGGACACAGTGCCTTAAGTAATGAATTACTTAATGGGTTATAGACCACCTTCGGGTGTTGACACTGGTAAACCCAACCAAGGAAGTTTACTCCTTATATAACCCCTCCTTCTTCCAGGAGCACATCAGTTTTTGTAGGAAAGCAATATACTTAAATCCCAAAAAAGAGGGCAGGGACCTCTGTGTCCCATGATGTACTCCAAGAAAAGGATTTTACAGGCAAGCTGTAATAAAAATCCTATTTTCTTTATCGTATATCATGGGACACAGAGCCTTAAGTAATTACTTAATGGGACGTCCCATAGCAATGCCACTTGAGGGGTGGGACAAACAACCCGCAGGGTACACCCAGACTTCAGGATCTATACTGCTGCCCGCAGCACACTGCGCTCAAAGGCGATATCCTCATATCTCCTTACAGCCACCTGATAAAATTTTGTGAATGTATGCACTGAAGACCAAGTTGCTGCCTTACATATCTGAGCTATGGAGGCCTGGTGACGCACTGCACAAGAAGCACTAACTGACCTGGTAGAATAAGCCTTGACTTGAAATGGGGGAATCTTACCCCTTAAATCATAAGTATGAATTATCACTTGCCAAATCCACCTAGCGACAGTGGATTTCGACGCTGCCTGTCCTTTCTTAGGACCCTCCGGCAGAATAAATAAGACATCAGTCTTACGAATCCGAGGAGTTTTCTTTAAATAGATTTTCACTGCTCTCACCACATCAAGACAATGTAGTGACTTTTCTTCCCTGGAACATGGTTTTGGAAAAAACTATGGCAGGACAATATCTTGGTTCAGGTGAAAACCAGAAATTACTTTTGGCCTAAAGCCTGGACGAGGGCGTAACACCACTCTGTCCTCAGGAAAAATCAAATATGGCTCTTTAGAAGAAAGAGCAGGCAATTCTGAAACCCTCCTTGCTGAGGATATAGCAACCAAAAATACCAACCAACCAGAAGGACTAGGGGAATATGTTGTACCAGTTCAAATGGCGGTTTTTGTAACACAGACAAAACGAAGTTCAAGTCCCAAGGATTCAAGGGAGGTTTGACGGGCGGATTAAGCCGTGTCACCTCTTGTATAAAGCCCCGGACTAAAGAATGAGTAGCAAGTGGTCTTTGAAATAAGACCGATAAAGCTGAGACTTGGCCTTTAATAGTACTTAAAGCGGAGGTCCACTGCCGATTCATTTTTTTTTTTAACGATTCAGACACTTACACATGGACAATGTTACACTCACTTGTTTTGTGAAATATTTATCCCGATGTCCGGTTTTGTTCGAAAAACGTAGTTTGAAAATGTGTGGATGGGAGGCTTCATTTTGCTTGTGGGCATGTGAAGCCCACAAGCATAAACTTCCTGGATGCAGTGAATGCTGAGCTACCAGCATTCACCGCTTGTTTTCGCACATGCTCAGTTTGTACGGCGCGGGGCGCCATAAACTTCCACGTTGTCATTGCGGGCGGCGGAAGTTCCCATCCCATTGAGACGGCAACAAAGAAAACACAAAAACAGATGAAGGCCGGCGTCACTTCCGGTTTTTGGGATCTCGCGAGATTAAGCGGCGGCCATCCGCACTGACTCCTGGGAATACTGACACTTAGCTCCCAAGAGACAGTGCGCCGCCGGGGATGACGACGATGCACATCGATACCCGCGGGGGTCAGACACAGGAAGTAAAATGCAAAGAAGGCTAGAGAGGTACCCAGTAAAAAAAAAAAATAATAATTTCATTTGAACATCTGTGACATGCGAGGATGGGATTAAGGTGAGCTTAAAAATTTGTGTGGACCACCACTTTAAGGCTAATTTCATTTCTACCCCTAATTGTAGAAAGGCAAAAATTCTGCCTATGATATATCTCTGCCAACCCTTGGATTCACACCAGGAAACATAAGCCTTCCAGACTTTATAATATATAGTTCTGGAGAATGGCTTCCTAGCATTAAATCAGGGTAGAGATAACTGACCCGGAAAGCCCACGTTTCTTTAGAATGTGGGTTTCAATAGCCAAGCTGTTAAATTTAGAGACTGTAAGGAAGGATGGAATATCGGTCCCTGAGAGAGCAGATCTGGCAATAGTGGGAGGGACCAAGGGCCCTCCACTGCCATCTTTACGATTTCTGCATACCATGACCTTCTGGGCCATGCTGGTGCCACCAGAATTACCGGCTTTCTTTTCAGCCTGATCCTGCAAAGAAGTCATGGCAGCAACTGAGTAAAGGGGAATGCATAGATCAGTGAGAACTGATCTCATGGGGTCACCAACGCATACGTTCCGCATGCAAATGGATCCCTTGTTCTGGCCACAAAGTTGACTAACTTCATGTTGAACCTGGACACTAGAAGAAATACGTCCGGAGTCCCCCATCTGTGGCAAAAAGCCCAAAATATGTTGGGGTGAAGAGACCATTCCCCTGGGAATAACTGCTGGCGACTAAGTAGTCCGCTTGCCAATTCTCAACTCCCAGAATGAAGATTGCAGAAACGCATGGAACATTCCTTTCTGCCCAAGTTAGAATATGGTTCACCTCTCTCTGTGCTGAGACTTTTGGTGCCCCCTTGGTGATTGATATAGGCCACAGCTGTGGCATTGTCGGATTGAACCCTGACAGGACAATCACGTAACCTGAAAGTCCAGGCCTTTAGAGCCAGACGTACTGCCTGACTCTCTAGGATATCGATGGGCAAGAATCTTTCGGTTCTTGACCACTGTCCATGGACAGTTGTCTTTTCTAGTACTGCTCCCCAGCCTGAAAGGCTGGCATCCATCGTTACCACTTTCCAGGTGACTGGTCTGAGGGATTTTCCTTTCAGTAGATTCTGGGTTAATAACCACCAAGTAAGGCTTTGGGCCACTCTTGGGGACAGCCGCATTGGCAAGTCTAAAGCTTGAATCCGTTTGTTCCAAGCAGACAGGATACTGTTTTGCAACAGTTTTGAATGGAACTGGGCATAGGGAAATGCTTTGAATGAAGCCACCATGGTTCCTAGCAACCTCATGCAGAGGCGAATGGAGGGATTGCCATTTGACCTGAACCTCCGCACCAGCTCTCTTATGGAGTTGATCTTTGCTTGAGGCAAGAACACCCTTTTCTGGGCGGTTTCTATGATCAGACCCAAGTACTCCAGCCTTTTTAGCGGTATTAAGGAAGATTTCTCTATGTTGAGAAACCAACCCAAACTTTTTAGATAGTTGGTTGTAGTGCGTACGCTTTGCTGCAAACGAGTCACTGATTGATCTATAAGTAATAGATCGTTTAGGTACGCTACAACTGTTATGCCCTGGGCCATTAACCTGGCTAGAGGTTACTAGAGGAAACTTTTGAAGAGCAGGAAATATAGGGACATGCAGAGATGCATCCCTTATGTTGATTGACGCCAGAAGATCTCTTCCTAGGATAGAAACTACCGACCTGATTTTCTCCATGCGAAAGGAGCTGATCTTCAGGAATTGATTTAGCTTTCGTAGATCTAGAATGGGTCTGATGTCTCCATTCGGTTTTGGTACCATGAAAAGGTTTGAATAAAACCCCAGACCTTGCTGTTTTGTGGGGAACTGTATGATCACCCCTTGAAATATTAATCGGTCCAGTGCCTGAAACAGAGACCCATCTGTCCTGAATTTCCTTTTTCCAGACTTCTGAAAATTGCAGAAGTTATCCCCCCACCTTGGTGAGGGGGGTTGCCTCTTCATGATGAGGCTTTAGTATTCTGTTTTACAGATTTCCTACACCAGGGCTTCTTTTGAGCCTGGGTCTGACCCCGAGGTTTTCCTAGAGTCTGACGGCAGAGGCCATCGCCACTGCCTAGAGGTGAAAACCCCTGGCGCAGGGGAAAGAACCCGTTTAAATGAAGGACGTTTATATTATCTTTTGACTGGTAAAAAAAAACCAGTCCCCCTAGAAATTGTCTTGATATATTTATCCAAGTCTTCTCCAAATAGTCCCTCCCAATAAAAAGGGGAACCCAGTTAGGAGGTTTTTACATGGGGTTTCAGCTGACCAATTTTTCAACCACAGGATTCTACACATGTACAAGCTAAGGCTGGATGCCTGGTGAATGGAATCTTTAATGGCATCTATGGCAAAACATTATAGGGTTAACTACAGGTAAATAAACTGTGCGCTTTGCAAAGTGCAGTTGCCCTCTGCAGGTGCAGTTGCTCCAGAGCTTAGTAAATGAGGTAGTGCTTCACCTTGCAAAGAATACCCAATCACATGCAAGGAAAAAAAAAAAATCAGTCCATGTGGAACCGTGCAAATGCACTGGGAGAGCCTAAGGTAGAATTGGATGTAAATCCCCAGGAGGATACAGAGATGTTGAGGAACATCTCTGTATCCTCCTGAGGATTTACATCCAATTCTACCTTAAGCTCTCCCAGTGCACTTGCACGGTTACACATGGACCATTGAGCAGATACGGTCTATGGGCTCTTTGGTGCCCCCCTATGGGTGCTGCAGTGCGACTATTTATTATTGGCTATTTATTGGCTTTTTCCTTGTTGAAACTGAACCCCGAGATTGGTTGTAAATGGAAACAAAATGGTAAACGGTTACAGCGCTGATAATCATACAATAACGTGCTACGTGCTAAAAAATATTGGCTATATTATACATGTAACTGCTGGTTACCACAATGTGAGTGATGAATCAATCAGTGTTACCTGATTAGACCCCACCTGAAAAATGTGTTAGTGAATGGTTATCATATCAAATAAAAATAAAATAGAAGTGAACTCTAATCACAATATAACAGTGCAAGAAATAGTGTAAGAAAATATATAGAATAAAAAATAATTGTCCTTTGATGACGCCCTGGAGGAGGGGCGAAACGCGTAGACGTCACATCCGGCCTTCAAACAACCAAGTGACGCTTTTTTACCTTCCTGGCTTCGTGGAGCGCACGCTACCAGGCGTCGATCGCGGAAGCATCTGATATGCCTGTTATGCCTGACTGTCACCAGGGAAAGCGTGAGTAGCGGTCTGTAGTGCGATTGGCTCTTACATCCCGCAGTACTTCACCATATATATATTCTCTCTCCTTCTATTTTTGGGTGATCGTTTGCAAGATATATGGCTCCATAGGTTGAAGTATCAGTCTAATATCCACTTATCCATATAGAAGCACCTGATGTTGGATTAGAGTACGGATTGACTTGTCCACATAGGAGCCGTTGGGATACCATTAAGTTGGCTGCCTGAGATCCATGCCCAGCTGGGGCTAGTTGGGTCGGGACTATATATTTTTTATTCTATATATTTTCTTACACTATTTCTTGCACTGTTATATTGTGATTAGAGTTCACTTCTATTTTATTTTTATTTGATATGATAACCATTCACTAACACATTTTTCAGGTGGGGTCTAATCAGGTAACACTGATTGATTCATCACTCACATTGTGGTAACCAGCAGTTACATGTATAATATAGCCAATATTTTTTAGCACGTAGCACGTTATTGTATGATTATCAGCGCTGTAACCGTTTACCATTTTATCTGAGTTTATACACTTTGCTACAGCAGCGATAGCATCTAGCATAACCAATTTTAGTTTCTGTTGTGAGCGCTGTTCCTTTTATTTAATACTTGTAAATGGAAACAGTTGATGGTCATCTACATCTACTACCAAGATCTTGACGTCTATACTTGAATACATTTGAACTACTGTTTTTTGAACTTGTGAAAGCCTCTTTACAAGTGAAACCCTCTTGTGTATTATCTGAAACCTAATGTGTCCTGAAGTTCTATACGAAACGTGTTGACACATCTGGGCTTGTATCATGTATATTTCTATATAGATGATCTTTTATTATCTTTTGTCAATGTCTTTGTACTGTATGTATTTATACTTAATAGAATTGATTATATTGTTATTTTGATTATGCTTTCTCAGGTTTGTTGTGCCTCTAAAGTCCGCTCAGGGTGTCCTTGTTGACCCCCTTTTTCTTTATGACATACAATTTATACGGATGTGGCCATAGGAGTGTTCTTTTTTCATATTTTTTTGTCCTGACAGACATGCTGGTCTCCTAGAAGGTCACTTTGCAAAAGAGATCACTCAAGAGAAGTTCCCAAATGGGTTCAAATGGTGGTTTCTGTAGGGCAGAGAGTACCTGATCCAGATCCCAAGAAAGCACAGGGGGCTGTAAATCCCCAATGGAGAGGTTGCAACGTAGGGTTTTCTACCGCCCATGGGTTAAATATCGAATGGGTTTTATTTACTGATGTTTGCAGAAGTCTTAATATAGATATCTGTACTTTACTATTGCATTAGAATATCACTATATTGATTTTAATTGACAGGTTTAGGAATGAATTATTATACATTGATTGGTAACCCTGGTTGAACATATTACTATCTTCACATTAGTTCCTGTAATATGAACATTATATTACACATAAGGAAGGCACACGTATTATACAGAATGCATATGATTTATGGTTTGATGGGTAATGTAGATAATATAGCAGAACTCACAATGTATAGATTTATTGGGGTGGATATTATACTACATTTCACATTAGTTTTTTTAAATGTGGATATCATAATGCACCTGTAAAGGGTACATATGCATATATCACACAGGATAGTTTAGTATCCTGTGTGAGTATAATACAGATGTAGCAAAAGTCTTAGGCAGGTGTGAAAAATGCTGTAAATTAAGAATGCTTTCAGAAATAAGTGTTAATAGTTTATTTTTTAATCAAAACGGAAAGTAAATAAACAGAGGTGAAGTTCAAACCAAGAATTTGACGTGAGCACCCTTTGCCTTCAAAACCAGCATCAGTTCTTCTAGGTACACTTGCACACGGTTTTTGAAGTAACTTGGCAGGTGGGTTGTTCCAAACAGCCCAGTGTGCATGGAGCCTTAATGATGTTGAGATCCAGGCTACGTGGGGCAAACCATCACTGCCAGGACTCCTTGTTCTTCTTTACACTGAAGAAAGTTCTTAATATTGGCTGCATGTTTGGGGTCATTGTCCTGCTGCAGAATAAATTTGGGGCCAATTTTACACCTCCCTGATGGTAGGGCATGAAGTATCTGCCTGTATTTCTCAGCATTGGGAACACCACTGATTCTGACCAAATCTCTAACTCCATTTGCAGAAATACAGCCCCAAACGTGCAAGGAGCCTCCACCATGCTTCACGGTTGCCTGCAGACACTCATTGTACCGCTCTCCAGTCCCTTGCAAACAAACTGCCTCATCTAGTTGCATGATAGTTCTGCACACCAATAGTTGCCAAATAAATTGTGCATGCATAGATATTCTCCTAAGAAAAGCAAAACCTCATTTTCTTTCAGAGATAGATAGATAGATAGAGATATATATATAGATATATATAGAGATATATATATATAGAGATAGATATATATAGAGATAGATAGATAGAGATATATATATAGATATATATAGAGATATATATATATATAGAGATATATATATATATAGAGATAGATATATATAGAGATAGATATATATATAGAGATAGATATATATAGAGATAGATATATATAGAGATAGATATATATAGAGATAGATATATATAGAGATAGATATATATAGAGATATATATATATAGAGATATATATATATAGAGATAGATATATATATAGAGATAGATATATATAGAGATATATATATATATAGAGATAGATATATATAGAGATATATATATATATAGAGATATATATATATATATATATATATATATATATATATATATATATATATATATATATATATATATATATATATATATACACATACACACATATACACACAGGGGACGGAAAGTATTCAGACCCCCTTAAATTTTTCACTCTTTGTTATATTGCAGCCATTTGCTAAAATCATTTAAGTTCGTTTTTTATCCTCATTAATGTACACACAGCACCCCATATTGACAGAAAAATACAGAATTGTTGACATTTTTGCAGATTTATTAAAAAAGAAAAACTGAAATATCACATGGTCCTAAGTTTTCAGACCCTTTGCTCAGTAGTTAGTAGAAGCACATTTTTGATCTAATACAGCCATGAGTCTTTTTGGGAAAGATGCAACAAGTTTTTCACACCTGCATTTGAGGATCCTCTGCCATTCATCCTTGCAGATCCTCTCCAGTTCTGTCAGGTTGGATCGTAAACATTGGTGGACAGCCATTTTTAGGTCTCTCCAGAGATGCTCAATTGGGTTTAAGTCAGGGCTCTGGCTGGGCCATTAAAGAAGTCACGGAGTTGTTGTGAAGCCACTCCTTTGTTATTTTAGCTGTGTGCTTAGGGTCACTGTCTTGTTGGAAGGTAAACCTTCGGCCCAGTCGGAGGTCCTGAGCAGTCTGAAGAAGGTTTTCGTCCAGGATATCAATGTACTTGGCAACATTCATCTTTCCCTCAATTGCAACCAGTCGTCCTGTCCCTGTAGCTGAAAAACACCCCCACAGCATGATGCTGCCACCACCATGCTTCACTGTTGGGACTGTATTGGACAGGTGATGAGCAGTGCCTGGTTTTCTCCACACATACCGCTGAGAATTAAGGTACAAAAAGTTCTATCCTGGTCTAATCAGACCAGAGAATCTTATTTCTCACCATTTGAGTCCTTCAGGTGTTTTTTTAGCAAACTCCATGCGGGCTTTCATGTGTCTTGCACTGAGGAGAGGCTTCCGTCGGGCCACTCTGCCATAAATCCCCGACTGGTGGAGGGCTGCAGTGATGGTCGACTTTCTACAACCTTCTCCCATCTCCCGACTGCATCCCTAGAGCTCAGCCACAGTGATCTTTGGGTTCTTCTTTACCTCTCTCACCAAGGCTCTTCTGCCCCGATAGCCAAGTTTGGACGGATAGCTAGCTCTAGGAAGGGTTCTGGTTGTCCCAAACATCTTCCATTTAAGGATTATGGAGGCCACTGTGCTCTTAGGAACCTTAAGTGCAGCAGAAATTTTTTTGTAACCTTGGCAAGATCTGTGCCTTGCCACAATTCTATCTCTGAGCTCTTCAGCCAGCTCCTTTGACCTCAAGATTCTCATTTGCTCTGACATGCACTGTGAGCTGTAGGATCTTATATAGGACAGGTGTGTGGCTTTCCTAATCAAGTCCAATCAGTATAATCAAACACAGCTGGACTCAAATGAAGGTGTAGAACCATCTCAAGGATGATCAGAAGAAATGGACAGCACCTGAGTTAAACACATGAGTGTCACAGCAAAAGGGTCTGAATACTTAGGACCATGTGATATTTCAGTTTTTCTTTTTTAATAAATCTGCAAAAATGTCAACAATTCTGTGTTTTTCTGTCAATATGGGGTGCTGTGTGTACATTAATGAGGAAAAAAAATGAACGTAAATTATTTTAGCAAATGGCTGCAATATAACAAAGCGTGAAAAATTTAAGGGGGTCTGAATACTTTCCGTCCCCACTGTATATACACACACACACACATTATATAATATATATATATATATATATATATATATATATATATATATATATATACACATATACACATACATATACACACACACACATATATACACATACACATCTATATACATATATATCTATATCTATATATCTATACACACACACACCATATTTATCGGCGTATAACACGCACCCCAAGTTTAGGAGGGAATTTTAGGGGAAAAACTTTTTAAAGGAAAAAAAAAAAACTTACATTTAAATGCCCATCAATGCAGCCTTGTCAGTGTCATTTGCAGCCTTTTAGTGTCATCTGCAGCCTTGCCCAGTGACACTGCAGACTTGTCAGTTTTTAAATATGGAGCTTTCAGCTCCTCTCGTAGTGATGTGGGCGGAGCCGAGCGCCGCCGACATTCATACATAGCCGAACCTAGCCGAGTACACTTGGCTATGTATGAATGTCGGCGGCACTCGACTCCGCCCACATCACTACGAGAGAAACCGAAAGCAGCCGAGAGCCGGTGACATTCATACATAGCTGAGTGTACTCGGCTAGGTTCGGCTAGCATCGCTCACAGTCACGCCCAGTCCTGTGTTATGTCCATCATAGGGCGGGACTGGGCGTGACTGAACAGAGCTAGCCGAACCTAGCCGAGTACATTCGGCTATGTACGTATGTCAGCGGCGCTCACTCATCCGCTCACAGTCAGAGGGGGATCGGCGTCTAACACGCACCCGCGATTTTCCCCTGATTTTAAGGGGAAAAAAGTGCGTGTTATACGCCAATAAATACGGTATATCCATACATACACATACATATACACACACAAATATACTGTGTGCTAGAGCTGCACGATTCTGGCTAAAATGAGAATCACAATTTTTTTGGCTTAGAAGATAGATCACGATAGTCATGATTCTTGCGGCATAACATCATCTTTCATATTAAAACAAAAAAAAAAAAAAATTGGGCTAACTTTACTATTTCGTTTTTTTTTTATTATTATTATTCATTGAAGTGTATTTTTTTCCAAAAAAAATTGCGTTTGAAAGACCGCTGGGCAAATACAGTGTGACATAAAATATTTCAGAAATTGATATTTTATTCCCTAGGGTCTCTGCTAAAATATATATGTTTGGGGGTTCCAAGTAATTTTCTAGCAAAAAATATTGATTTTAACTTAAGAAACAAGTGTCAGAAAAAGATTTAGACTTTAAGTGGTTAAACTTCCTGCATTTTACAGTTGTTTAAAAACTTGGCAGACTGCCTGGATTTTTTTTCTTTACACACAGAAGTTTCCCTTTGATCTAAGAAGGAAGAGTTATACAATGTTTCTTTTTAAAAACTTGGCAGACTGCCCGGATGTTTTCTTTTGACAGCTGAGCAAGCAGAAAAGTCTCTCCACTTGTTATATGAAAGAATCGGCAAACTCTGCAACAGAGATAGTCAGTGGGGTTGAATCGAGATCACGATTTTTTAACGATTAATTGTGCAGCTCTACTGTGTGCACAATTATTAATCGCCACACATGCTTGACACCATCTGAACCAAAATACGTTTATCTTGGTCTCATCAGACCACAGGACATGGTTCCAGTAATCCATGTCCTTAGTCTGCTTGTCTTCAGCAAACTGTTTGCAAGCATTCCTGTGCATCATCTTTAGAAGAGGCTTCCTTCTGGGACAACAGCCATACAGACCAATTTGATGCAGTGTGCGGCGCATGGTCTGAGCACTGACAGGCTGACCCCTCACTCCTTCAACCTCTGCAGTAATGCTGGCAGCACCCTTACGTCTATTCCCCAAAGACAACCTCTGGATATGACGCTGAACACGTGCACTCAACTTCTTTGATCGACCATGGCGAGGCCTGTTCCGAGTGGAAACTGTCCTGTTAAACCACTGTATGGTCTTGGCCACCGTGCTGCAGCTCAGTTTCTGTGTCTTGGCAATCTCCTTATAACCTAGGCAATCTTCATGAGGAGCAACAATTATTTTTTTTCAGATCCTCAGAGAGTTCTTTGCCATGAGGTGCCATGGTGAACGAACAGTGACCAGTATGAGAGAGGGATGACACCAAATTTAACACACCTACTCCCCATTCACACCTGAGGACCTTGTAACACTAATGAGTCACATGACACCGGGGAGGGGAAATGGCTAATTGGTTTACTAAGGGTGTACTCAACCTTTATTGCCAGTGGTTTAGACATTAACCACTTGACGACCGCTCACTGTATATGTACGTCATTTTTTTGAAGATGGATATCTCGGTAACGGCAGCAGCTGCTGCCACAACCGAGGTATCCATCTTTACAGTGAGCGGTTCTGTACACGATAACGGTGGTCTCTGCGCGCGGGTTCGCCGCGAGATCACCGTTATCGGCGGCGGGAGAGGTGCCACCCCCCTCCCGCCGCTCTCCCGCGCCCTCCGCCGCTTACCGGAGCCGTCGGTAGCGGCGGAGGAGATCGGGACCTGTCACTGCCGAGGTACTGAGACGAGTGAGGCCAAGATGGCCCCCACCCGCCTCTATACCACGTGACGGCCGGAGCGACGTCGTTATGACGGCTCCGCCCACTTCTCTTAAAGGCACAATTTTTTGTGTCATTTTTTAAACTACTTTTTTTTTTTTGCATTTTAGTGTAAATATGAGATCTGAGGACTTTTTGACCCCAGATCTCATATTTAAGAGGACCTGTCATGTTTTTTTCTATTACAAGGGATGTTTTCATTCCTTGTAATAGGAATAAAAGTGATCCAAATTTTTAATTTTTTTTTAAACAGTGAAAAAAAAAAAAAAATAAAAGTAAAATAAATAATTAAAAACAAAAAAAATTTTTTAAAGCGCCCTGTCCCGACGAGCTCGTGCGCAGAAGCGAACGCATACGTGAGTAGCGCCCGCATATGAAAACGGTGGTCAAACTACACATGTGAGGTATCGCCGCGACCGGTAGAGCGAGAGCAATAATTCTAGCCCTAGACCTCCTCTGTAACGCAAAACATGCAACCTGTAGAATTTTTTTAAACGTCGCCTATGGAGATTTTTAAGTGTAAAAGTTTGACGCTATTCCACGAGCGGGCGCAATTTTGAAGCGTGACATGTTGGGTATCAATTTACTTGGCGTAACATTATATTTCACAATATAAAAAAAAAATTGGGCTAACTTTACTGTTGTCTTATTTTTTTATTCAAAAAAGTGAATTTTTTCCAAAAAAAGTGCGCTTATAAGACCGCTGCACAAATACAGTGCAAAAAAAAGTATTGCAATGACCGCCATTTTATTCTCTAGGGTGTTAGAAAAAAAACCATATATAATGTTTTGGGGTTTTAAGTAATTTTCTAGCAAAAAAAACTGTTTTAAACATGTAAACATCTAAAATCCAAAACGAGGCTGGTCCTTAAGTGGTTAATAGCTGTGTGTTGAGTTATTTTGAGGGGACAGCAAATTCACACTCTTATACAAGCTGTACGCTCACATTTCTTCAGTGTTATCACATGAAAAAATAATAAAATATTTACAAAAATGTGAGAGTGTACTTACTTTTGTGAGAGTGTGTGTGTGTGTGTATTTATATGTAAATGTATATCACTGCACTCTATGCTTGAAGTAAATAGGAATCCAAAAACTGGTTTGGAGGCATTTACTGGTCTAGCAGAGGAGGAAGATCAAGAAACAGCAGTGTTTTTATTATCAATTGACACATACATTTCCCAACAAATGCGTACT
This sequence comes from Lithobates septentrionalis, assembly GCA_037952835.1. Lineage (NCBI taxonomy): Eukaryota > Metazoa > Chordata > Amphibia > Anura > Ranidae > Lithobates > Lithobates septentrionalis. Next base: position 2,392,795 of record JBBDGP010001693.1, on the reverse strand, counting down.
GACCTCCATGATGCAGTAAAGTTCGGCGATCTGGTAAGATCTCACTTTATGTGTAATGGTGGTGGTAGTGTTCTCCTTTCACACTGATCTACTGACCTCTTTGCACATCGATAGTCTGAATCATTTGAATTGTTACAGCAAAGGCATTCTAAAATACTAGCAGTATCATTTACTGCCCCAAATTCACCCCCCCCCCCCCCCCCCCCCCAACACACCACCCCGCAGTGGATTGCTTTGAAAAGGGCTGTGAAAGGTGGTTATAAAGCAGTCAGGAGGCAATACTGCAGAATATAAATTTTACATTCTGAGACAGTGCCCCAAGGTTTTCTATAAAAGGTATTTCCTTACCTGTTCATCATCAACCACATGCTGCAACTTGCATCTATACCAACACTTGTCTGCTGAGAACATTCCACCATAAACCTATAAATAAAATACAATCTGTCAGTATATTCATTGTCCATTAATATTCAAAAAGCATAATATCAGGTCCAGAGAATTAACCTGGAAAATCATTACTTATGCACCATAATTAAAGTGGTTGTAAAGTCAGTGAGGACAATTACTGGCATCCCTCGGTTATTAAAAGCTACACATCAGTGTGTTTTTTTTTTTTTTTTTAATTATGAAGCAAAATAACTTATTTCACAGTGCCGCTGTGTGCTCATGTGACCTCCTGTCGCTCAGCGGGAGTGGCTGAGATTCCCCTCTGACGTTAGCAGGGAGGTCACGTGACTGCACAGCGGCCCTGTGAAATAAGGCATCTAGCTTCAGAATTAAAACAAAAACACAAAGATTTAAATATAAAAGGTTGCTATAACAGAGGGAATGCCAGTAATTGTGTTCAGTGACTTGCAGCCACACGAACAGCGGCGGGAGGAAATCAGCTCACACTAATAACTGACAGGCAGGAGAGGGGAGGGGGAAAGGGACAGACTATGAACACAACGGGAAAAATGAGGAATGTACACTGACCATAGTATCATGGATCAGCAGCCACGATTACCGTGGTTAGCACACCTAGGGGAACACAGGAACAGGCAGCATTAACCCGGTATTTTACAGAATAGAATGGGACAAATGACACCCCAGAAGCACTATGTTTATTGTTTATTATAGAGAAACAGGCTCTTTTCCTTTTTTTATTTAGGGTTACAACTGCTTTATGCTATTTAACAGTTTTCGGCTATGTTTTATAAGGGAATATACAGTAGGTATGTACCAAAGGCACCTGGAGTGTTTGAGAGGTAAATATTCACTCATAACACAAGCATATCTCGGAACCAGTGATATAATTTAAAGTTAATGGTGAACACAATGCATTAAAAACCCACAGCAGTACAATAAATATAATTACATTGGTCAAAAAACATTTATTCTGCAATATATATTTACTTATTTATTTATTTAGCTGTCACATAACTACACAGCCTTATCACGGCCCACTTCCCCAACTCTGTGGCTTACATCGCACACAGTAGATGGATGGTGGGAGGGATTACATCACAGCCATCTAGCAGTGGGTAGGATTACACGACGAGTGCACGGGCTAACATAACACACATAGTAGTGAAGTAGTTTCCCCGTCTGTGTGTTTCCTTCCAGAACCAGCTGTAGTTTTGGAACTTCACAGCCAAAAATGCAGTTGGTTTTGAAACAAGTGTGTGTGGTAAACCCCTCTGCCCACATGCTGCTTCCCACCTGCTGTTTAATGTTAAACAGCTCACCAACCAGCATGCCCACTATACAATCTACATATGGGAAGAATTGCTTTATAATCTTCCATCTGTTTCTCCTTCCCCCTCACAAACCAAAACAATTCTTTATCTCTCACCAAGCATATAGTAAACCAGCATTCTTCTTTTCTATTGGATGGAGATATTTTGCAAAATATAGTAAAATGTGGCATGGAACCAGGTGATTTGGTGCATATATTGTGAAGATGCCGAAAGTTAGTGAGATACTAAGATGATGTCATTTTAAAATAAATTAGGTATATAAAAACATACCCATTATTAACCCCACATTTTTGGGTACATTGATACCACTGGTTTAGATAACCCTACTCGCAGTGCGGTGCAAAGGTCTCTCTTTGTAGAAAATAGAGTAATATTAGTCAATAATCCTCCCACTATAGTTGACTGGATTGCAGAACATAAAAATACTAGCATTTGAAAAAATTACAAATGAACAGAGAAGCACTATTAACCACTTCACATCCGAGCTATGGCCGAATGATGGCCACAGCGCGGACCTGAATTCCTGGGAGGCCGTCACATGACGGCCTCCCCTGCGCGCGCGCCCTGCAGACTCGGGTGATCACCGATCCAAGTAAGGGGCCGGTTCTGGCCCCTTACCATGTGATCAGCTGTCAGCCAATGACAGCTGATCACATGATGTAAACAAAAGATCGGTAATCGTTTTTTTTTCTACTCACGCTGATAGCGCGAGTAGAAAAAAAAGCCGATCACCGGCTCAGATGTGAGGGACATCGGTCCTGAAGTGGAAGAGGCACATCTGCCTCATCAGTGCCACCTATCAATGCCCACCTGTAGTGCCACCTATCAATGCCCACCTGTAGTGCCACCTATCAATGCCCACCTGTAGTGCCACCTATCAATGCCCACCTGTAGTGCCACCTATCAATGCCCACCTGTAGTACCACCTATCAATGCCCACCTGTAGTACCACCTATCAATGCCCACCTGTAGTGCCACCTATCAATGCCCACCTGTAGTGCCAATCAGTGCCACCTAGCAGTGCTGCCCATCACTGCCACCCATCACTGCCACCCATCAGTGCCCATCACTGCCGCCTATCAGTGCCCATCACTGCCGCCTATCAGTGCCCATCACTGCCGCCTATCAGTGCCCATCACTGCCGCCTCATCAGCGTACATCAATGAAGGAGAAAAATGACTTGTTTTAATTTTTTTATAACAAAATATAAAAAAAACTAAATAAATAAATAATAATTTTAAATTACGTTTTTTACATTTTTTTTAACAAAAAGTAAAAACTGCAGAGGTGATCAAATACCACCAAAAGAAAGCTCTATTTGTAATGAAAAAATGATAAAAATTTAATTTGGGTACAGTGTTGTATGACCGCGCAATTGTCATTCAAAGTGCGTCAGCGCTGAAAGCTGAAAATTGGTCTGGATAGGACGGGGGTTTAAAGAGGGAGTCCACCTAAACCGCCTAAAAAAAAAAAAAAAATTAAAAGCCAGCAGCTACAAATACTGCAGCTGCTGACTTTTAATAAATGGCCACTTACCTGTCCCAGGGTCCAGCGATGTCGGCAGCCGACGCCGAGAACCCGCTCGGTTCCCGGCAGCTGCCGCCGCCATCCTAAGTGAGGGAATCAGGAAGTGAAGCGTTGCGGCTTCACTTCCCAGTTCCCTACTGCGCATGCGCGAGTCGCGCTGCGCATCGTAACTGGTCCCCGCTATCTCCTGGGACCTGTGTGTTTCCCAGGAGACAGCGCGGAGGGACAGGAAGAGGCATAGACTCCCATGGGAGTCTATGCCGGAAGTGGGTGCAAATACCTGTCTTAGACAGGTATCTGCACCCCCCTCCCCCCTGAAAGGTGCCAAATGTGACATCGGAGGGGGGGGGAGGGTTCCTGAAAAGCGGAAGTTCCATTTTTGTGTGGAACTCTGCTTTAAGTGCCCTGTAAGCAAGTGGTTAAAAGATATTGAACCAATGGAATGAAATTGGATAAGGGCGATAAACACACATGTGCTAGGACACGGGATTGTAGGCTAATGCTGGCCATACACGCACAGAATTGACCACTAATTGACAGAATAAACTCGTGTACATGATCGTTTCCATGATCGTAGTGACTGTTGGAGAACAATAAACACATATAAATTATACAAGACAGAATATTCTTATTGTTTTGATTACAACATACACATATACACTTTAGTTAACCACTTCGCGCCCGTAGGGCGTCCTGGGACGTCCGAATTTGAGGGGCTATATCTGAATGATGCCTGTAGCTACAGACATCATTCAGATATCGGCTTTTTCCGCCGGCGATTCCCTGCACCATAAGAATGATCATAGTGGCTATTCCGCCGCTTGATCTTTCTTACGGGCGGCAGGAGGGGACACCCCCCCTCCGGTGCTTGTACCGACTCACCGCTTCCATCGGTGAGTCGGACACAGGATCCGCCAGCCCCGGATGGTGATCATAGAGACCATCTGGTCCGCCGGAGTCTCTGATTGTTCGGAGGCCGGGCGCGATGTTATGACGTCACGCCCGGCCTCTGCATTCAAAAAAAACGGCGCCGCTTCAGCTGGGAAGCAGTGATTGGTTTTTTGTTTTTTGTTTTTTTTTTAAATTTTAGGCTTCCCAGCCTAGAGGTGAGATATGGGGTCTTATTGACCCCATATCTCACTGTAAAAAGGACCGATCATGCCATATTCCTATTACAAGGGATTTTTACATTCCTTGTAATAGGAATAAAAGTAATCAAAATTATTTTTTTTTTAAATGTCAAACTAAAAAAATAAGTCAAATTTACAATAAAAAAAAAGAAAAAAAATTAGTGTCCCTGTCCCCGTGTGCTCGCACGCAGAAGCGAACGCATACGTAAGTCCCGCCCACATATGAAACCGGTGTTCAAACCACACATGTGAGGTATCGCCGCAAACGCTAGAGCGAGAGAAATAATTCTAGCCCTAGACCTCCTCTGTAACTCGAAACATGTAACCAGTAAAAAATTTTTAAAAGCGTCGCCTATGGGGATTTTTAAGTACCAAAGTTTGGCGCCATTCCACGAGTGTGTGCAATTTTGCAGTGTGACATGTTGGGTATCTATTTACTCGGCATAACTTCATCTTTCACAATATGCAAAAAAATTGGGCTAACTTTAATGTTGTGTTTTTTTTTTTAAGCATGAAACGCGTTTGAAAAATTGCTGCGCAAATACCGCGCAAGATAAAAAGTTGCAATGACCGCCATTGTATTCTCTAGGGTCTTTGCTAAAATATATATATATATATATATATATATATATATATATATATATATATAATGTTTGGGGGTTCTATGTAATTTTCTAGCAAAAAAATGATGAATTTTACATGTAGGACAGAAATGTCAGAATTGGCCTGGGCACGAAGTGGTTAAAACAGGAAAAGTTTTCGCTTCAAATCCATCAACATTAGTAGGGCCAAAGAACGGCACGATTGCCGAACGATCTTTCCGAAAACGACCAGTTTCAGCCGAAATTCTGTGCGTGTATGGCCAGCATAAGGGGCGTTGCTTGGTGAATTCTTTGCCACTGGTTAGCGGACTTACATGCTGGGAGGGGGCGTAGCCACACAAACAACCACAGGAGGAACAGGCACAATGTCCTGCAACTCCTAGCAGTGATCACAGAGACACAAACTGACAATGGCGGAAAGATCTTCTTCCATGCTTGTTGTGGTCAGCCTGAAATGGGAAGCCAGAGGAACTGGCAAAATCACCAGGCTATTAAAATGAAAGTATAAATAAAAAACTTTGCCGGGTAAATTTTTTAATACCATGTATAAAAAAAAAAAAAAACTGACACACATATTGCATCTTCATTTTTGGGAAAACCTACACTTTACTTATCCACTGATAAGTGGACACTCCTGGCCCCTCCCTCCTTCTGAGTGCCCCCAGAGCACTCAAGCAGGCTCCCTCCCGAGCCACAGCTCTGCGTGTTCATTCACACACTTAGCCGCAGCTCAAACAATTCTTTGTAAAACAAATATCACAGCTAGGTACAGCTCCATTTACTTTTTACCATTGTATCCAAGGCATTACAGTTTTGTCAAGTTTGTGATTGGGTAGGAAAAGAGCAGCCACTTACTAAAGGTGTCATCTCTGTACTGACTCTCCTTCAATTATCAAGTACTATTTGTTAGATTTAAAGCACTATGTGCTTTGTTACTTATCATAATATCCCTTTGTCCGAGTTCATTGACAAACATGATCATAATCTTGACCGTAGTGGTATATAGGGCCACCTTCTGGAGTAGGACACTAAGCAGAAAAAAAAACTAACACCACACAGCCTATGGGTAGTTCTAGTTGGTAATAAACCCCTTTCTGCTATAGGCAGCCATGATCATCACAAAATAGTACAAGGATATGGAAAAAAGAAAAGAAAAAAAAAAAAAAAAGAGAGAAAAATAGGATTTTTATAACAGCATACCTGTAAAATCTTTTTCTTGGAGTACATCATGGAACATGGAGCCTTAAGTAATTACATAATGGGTTATAGGCCGCCTTCAGGTGTTGACACTGGTAAACCCAATCAAGGAAGTTCACTCCTATATAACCCCTCCTCCATTAGATTTTGTAGCAAAGCAATATACTTAAATCCCCAAAAAGAGGGGAGGGACCTCTGTGTCCCATGATGTACTCCAAGAAAAGGATTTTACAGGTTAACTGTTCTAAAAATAGTATTTTCTTTATCATACATCATATGACACAGAGCCTTAAGTAATTACTTAATGGGACGTCCCATAGCAATGCTACTTGAGGGGAGGGAGACAACATGGAGGGTACCCCCAGACTGGATCTATACTGCTGCCTGCAGCACGCTGCGCCCGAAGGCGATATCCTCATACCACCTTACTTCCACCTGATAACATTTTGTGAATATATGCACTGAAGACCAAGTTGTGGTCTTACAGATCTGAGCCATGGAGGCCTGATAACGCACTGCCCAAGAAGCACTAACCGACCTGGTAGAGTGCGCCTTAACTTGAAACGGGGGAATCTTACCCCTTAAATCATGAGTTTGAATTATTACTTGTCTAATCCACTTGGCGACAGTGGATTTCGACGATGCCTGTCCTTTCTTAGGACCCTCTGGCAGAATAAAAACATCAGTCTTCCGAATCTGAGCAGTTGCCTTTAAATAGATTTTCACTGCTCTCACCACATCAAGACAATGTAGTGACTTTTCTTCCCTGGAACATGGTTTTGGAAAAAACTATGGCAGGACAATATCTTGGTTCAGGTGAAAACCTGAGACCACTTTTGGCAAAATCCTGAACGAGGGCGTAACGCCACCCTGTCCTCATGAAAAATCAAATATGGCTCTTTACAAGAAACAGCAGCCAATTCCAAAACCCTCTTTGCTGAGGATATAGCAACCAGAAATACCAAATTCCTTGTCAAAAGGACTAAGGCAATATGTTGTATCGGTTCAAATGGCTGTTTTTGTAACACAGACAAAACTACGTTTAGGTCCCAAGGGTTCAAGGGAGATTTGACGGGCGGATTAAGCCGTGTTACCCCTTGTATAAAACCCCGGACCAAAGAATGAATAGCAAGTGGTCTTTCAAAAAAGACCGATAAAGCTGAGACTTGGCCTTTAATAGTACTGAAGGCCAATTTAATTTCTACTCCTAATTGTAGAAAGGCAAGAATTCTGCCTATGATACATCTCCGAGAGTGCCAACCCCTGGATTCACACCAGGAAACATAAGCCCTCCAGACTCTATAATATATAGTTCTGGAAGCTGGCTTCCTTGCATTAATCAGGGTAAAGATAACTGACCCGGAAAGCCCACGTTTCTTTAGAATGTGGGTTTCAATAGCCAAGCTGTTAAATTTAGAGACCGTAAGGAAGGATGGAATATCGGTCCCTGAGAGAGCAGATCTGGCCGTAGTGGGAGGGACCATGGGCCCTCCACTGCCATCTTTACGATTTCTGCATACCATGACCTTCTGGGCCATGCTGGTGCCACCAGAATTACCGGCTTTCTTTTCAGCCTGATCCTGCAAAGAAGTCGTGGCAGCAACCGAGTATCAAGATGCATAGTAACCGAGTATCAAGATGCAAGTTGCATAGATCACTAAGAACTGATCCCATGGGGTCACCAACGCATACATTCCGCATGCGAATGGATCCCTTGTTCTGGCCACAAAGTTGACTAACTTCATGTTGAACCTGGACACTAGAAGAAATACGTCCGGTGTCCCCCATCTTTGGCAAAGAGCCCAAAATATGTCGGAGTGAAGAGACCATTCCCCTGGGAATAACTGCTGGCGACTTAAGTAGTCCGCCTGCCAATTCTTTACTCCCGGAATGAAGACTGCCGAAAGGCACGGAACATTCCTTTCTGCCCAAATTAGAATATGGTTCACCTCTCTCTGCGCTGAGAGACTTCTGGTGCCCCCTTGGTGATTGATATAGGCCACAGCTGTGGCATTGTCGGATTGAATCCTGACAGCACAATCCCGTAACCTGAAAGTCCAGGCCTTTAGAACCAAATGTACTACCCAAATCTCTAGGATATTGATGGGCAAGAATCTTTCGGTTCTTGACCACTGTCCCTGGACAGTTGCCTTTTCTAGTACTGCTCCCCAGCCTGAAAGGCTGGCATCCGTCGTTACCAGTTTCCAGATGACTGGTCTGAAGGATTTTCCTTTCAGCAGATTCTGGGTTAGTAACCACCAAGTGAGGCTTTGGGACATTCCTGGGGACAGCCGCATTGGCAAGTCTAAAGCTTGAATTGGTTTGTTCCAAGCAGACAGGATACTGTTTTGCAACAGTCTTGAATGAAACTGGGCATAGGGAACTGCTTCGAATGAAGCCACCGTGGTTCCTAGTAACCTCATGCAAAGGCGAATAGAGGGATCGCCATTTGACCTGACCATCCACACCAGCTCTCTTATGGAGTTGATCTTTGCCTGAGGCAAGAACACCCTTTCCTGGGCTGTGTCTATGATCAGACCCAAGTACTCCAGCCTTTTTAGCGGTATTAAGGAAGACTTCTCTAGGTTGAGAATCCAATCCAAACTTTTTAGATAGTTGGTTGTAGTGCGTACGCTTTGCTCCAAACGAGTCACCGACTGATCTATTAGCAATAGATCTAGGTACACTACGACTGTTATGCCCTGTGCCCTTAACCTGGCTAGAGGTGGGGCCAGCACTTTGGTGAACACCCGGGGTGCTGTGGCTAGCCCGAAGGGCAGGGCTACAAACTGGAAATGCTGTTCTAACTCTAATCCGCAGAAACTTTTGATGAGCAGGAAAAAAAAAAGGGACATGCAGATATGCATCCCTGATGTCGATTGATGCCAGAAGTTCTCCTCCTAGGAGGACAGAAACTACTGACCTGATCGTCTCCAATCGAAAGGAGCGGATCTTCAGGAACAGATTTAGATTTCTTAGATCTAGAATGGGTCAGACGTCTCCATTTGGTTTTGGTACCATGAAAAGATTTGAATAAAACCCCAGACCTTGTTCTTTTCTTTTGTGGGTATCTGTATGATCACCCTTTGAGATATTAATCGGTCTAGTGCCTGAAACAGAGATGGTCTCTTCTCTGGATCTTTGGGAACGCTTGACCTCAGGAAGCGAGACGGAAAGTCCCAAAATTCCAGCTTGTACCCCAGAGTTACTGTGGAGATGACCCATCTGTCCTGAATTTCCTCTTTCCAGAATTCTGAAAACTGCAGAAGTCTTCCCCCCACCTTGGTGAGGGGGGTTGCCTCTTCATGATGAGGCTTTAGCATAGTGCTTTGCAGGTTTCCGACCCAAGGACTTCTTTTGAGCCTGGGTTTAATCCTGACGTTTTCCTCTAGAGTCTGACGGCAGAGGCCGTTGCCACTGCCTAGAGGCCGAGGTCCCTGGTGCAGGGGAAAGAGCCTGTTTAAACGAAGAGTGTTTATACTTTCCTTTGACTGGCAAATAAGTACTTTTCCCACTAGAAATTGTTTGGATATATTCCATAATATTACTTCAAATAATCGCTCCCCATGAAAGGGGAACTCAGTTAGGAGGTTTTTACATGGTGCTTCAGCTGACCAATTTTTTAACCACAGGATTCTACGTATATGCACAAGCATAAGGGTAAGGCGGAACGCCTGGTGAATATATTCTTTAATGCCATCTATGGCAAAGCATAATGCTTTTGGTAGTTCAGCCAAATCCCGAGCTTGTTGGCAGGAAGCACCTGCCAAGCAAAAGGCAGACGTTAGCAGACATTCCAACTTTTTATCTGTTGGATCCTTAACTATCTGTGCATTGTCTACAGGACAAGTTAGGCTATTATTCACATCAATTGCTGGTACTTTCCATCTTTGAGAATTTCTCCTCCAGAGGATAGAGAATTGAAAATCTCTTAGGAGGGAAAAAATGCTTATCCGGGTGATCCCATTCAGCAAAAAATAAGCTGTTTTAGTAATGCATGTGCAGGAAATGCATGCAAAGGATGAGAAGGTTTTATGGAACTCAAGGAAGAAGCCGAGCTTTCAGGAGACTGCGTATAGGGTAGCATGAAAGTAGAACGAACCATCTCCGTAAGAGATTGTATCAGCAATTTCTCAGATTGAGAGGCTGAAAAACGTTAATCTACCGTTGTTTCACCCACAGAGGAATCATCCGTTTCCTTCTCCTCCTGATCGACTGAGTGTAACACCTCATCCTTTGCTCACTGTTCCCCGTGCAAAGGTTCTGAAGTGGGGGAACGGGATCTAGTACGCTTCCTATCCATTTGAATTGAGGATGCGATTAAAGCCGCTACTCTTTCTTCCAAACCCTGCAGCGAGGAGGAAAGGGCATCTTCAGTCACGTATAAAGGGGCTGAGATGTGAGAAGCAGCTGCACCATCAATTTGTTCCAATGGCTCACCCTGGCTTGCCATAACTGGTAATTCAGGCAAGGATGGCGGCATGGAATTGCGACTCGAGATCCTAATGCCTGGGGGTGAAACCTTTGGTATCTTTTTGGCAGGTATAGTCCTAAGTACAAAAACAGAGGCACTATAGAAATTTGCACTTAATTGCTGAAAATAATCATTACTTTTAAAGCCGCTATAAAGTTCAGCCTAGTGCTGGGAAAAAAGTGCCGTTCCTGTATTAGGAATGCCAGTTTTGCAACCCATACTTGTCCAACAGCTCCTGTGTCCCTGTGTTGCAGGCTGCTTGTCTCTTCCTCATCAGTCGAGGAGAGACTGTCACAGCTGTGGTATTTATCTGTTTTTAGCCTGCCATGCGCCCTCGTGGACGTTCACGGGACCGCGTTTAGGCCCCGCCCCCCTCCAAGAACAAGTCCCGCCCCTTTTTCTATATAAAATGTTCCTGCGCCTGTGCAGCAGCGTTTTTCGGATTCCAGACCCAACGGGGGGGGGGGGGGGGGCAGAGACCCATCCAGCAGTAGGCACAGACATAGTAAAAAAAACAGCCACAGTAAAACATTTAGCGGTATTAACAGGACCTCCGCACCCCCCGCGGCGGGGGGAGGGTAATGTAAGGGGGTACAGCGCTGCTGTCCCTCTAACCCAGTGGTTCTCAACCTGTGGGTCGGGACCCCCCCGGGGGTCAAATGATGATTTTCCAGGGGTCACCAAATCCTTGGCTGTTCCTGAAGCCCGCACTGCTCTCCCAGCCTTTTTGCGGCCGCCCAGCAGGGCTGTCCCTGGAGCCCGCAGCTGCCCACTCAATCTCTTCGCAGCCGCCCATTCAGTTCACAGGAAGACTGGGGGGCAGAGACTAAAGGGCAGCTGACTGGTGAGGAATGTGAAGTGGGAGGGGTTGGAGGAGACCCCATCTCCTGATTTTGGCATGGGTGTCACTGCTACGAGACACCACAAAGTTGGAGTAACACTACCTGGTGTTATAGTTGCCATTAAAGGTCCCCACTACAGTTCTCAGATCAGCAGATGACCTTGATCAAGAGCACCTAAGTTGGCTGATCAGAACTCCCTGCCAACACTGCCACTTATCCCATTTCCCCCCCCCCCCCCCCCCCCCCCACCAAGGAGTAAGAGAAGGAATAAAAATAGAGAATACATGGAAGGAAGAGGAAAAGAGGGGAAGGAACAAAGAAAAAGGGAGAGAAAGAACAAGAGAAATAACAAGAAAGATGGCTAGAAACAGGGATGGGGGGGGGGGGGGGGGGGAACACAAGAAATTAGGATAGTGAGAAATAAAAGGGAAATAAAGGAGAGCAAAGAGAAAGAGTGGTACATCCTAAAATGTACCATAAGGGGTTTTAATATTGTACGAGTGTTAGGGACTCAGGGAGTGCTAAATGTCCATGGCTTAGGGGCCCAAATTACTTGTCTTGCCTTGGGTGCTGACAACCCACGCTATGAAAATAATTTTATGGTTGGGGGTCTCCACAACTTGGGAAATTTTATCAAGGGGTCACGGCACTAGAGAGGTTGAGAACCACTGCTCTAACCCTCTGATTCCATCAGGGGGGAGAAGAAAATATTTTACCTTGCAAAGTCTCCCTCCACACGCTGCTGCAGCCAGACACAGACTGAGCTTACAGTGAAGACAACAGAGTAGATATGTGCATAGACTCCCTCTAGTGGGGAATTGAGGCATAACAATTTTTTCCCTAATGGAAGAATGCATAGATGTTTTTAATACCCAAGTTTCTTCCCTTACCTTATCCTCTGAATTAACAGACAATCCAACCTTTACCCATCACGGCGGGCTGCGTTTAGCAAGCCTTCGAGGACCAGGTCCCTAAAACGGGGTTCCAACTGCCTTGGATCTGTAAAAAGCACCCCATCAGGAAGTTTAGGTAATGTAACAAGACCTAAGCCCTGGGTTCCAGCCCTACAAATTGAGGCGTTACAGGCAAAACCTCGTGCTTCAGATACGAGGCCCCAGGTACCATCCTTTTAGGCCTCAATGGCACTTTGGATGGATCTGGTCTATGGAGGCTATTTAAATCCAGCATGGATCCCTCCTTACTCGTGACCAACACCTTAGACACTGGCGAAAAAACTGATGTGCTCCTGGAAGGAGGAGGGGTTATATAGGGAGTAAACTTCCTTGATTGGGTTTACCAGTGTCAACACCTGAAGGTGGCCCTATAACCCATTAATTACTTAAGGCACTGTGTCCCATGATGTACGATAAAGAAAAGGGATTTTACAGGTTCATTCATTAACAGACACAGCACTTCATAATCTTGACAGTAGGGACATCCCAAAGCAGTGCCTCAATGTGGGGGTGAGTAACCAAATCAGAATACATAACACCCAAGAACCTCCGAAAGGAGGAAAACAAGAACCCTCTGAGGACCACTTGCAAAACCTTGCAGACAAAACACGTATCCAAAGAAACCAAAACAGCGACTTGTAAAACTTAGTTAAGGTGTGCACAGACGACCAGGCAGCCGCCTTGCAAACTTGAGACACTAACATCTGATGCCCGAATGCCCAGGAGGCACTAACTCCCTGGTAGAGTGTGGCGTAACAGAAAGGGAGAGCCACGACCCTCAATGGCATAAGCCTGGACAATTGTCTCCCTAATCCATCGGGAAATAGAGGCAGAGGAGGCCGCCTGGCCAGTTCGTGGGCCTTCCGCAATCCCAAAAAAAGTCTGACCTCCAAAAGGATACCAAACCCCTTAAAAAAAACAAAAAAAAAAACGCATGAACCAAGGAGTGTGTTAAAGGCCATTGGAAGAAAAGCACAAGGGCAAAGACCTAGCACGTAATAATACTCAAGGCCAGAATCTGATCAATGCCCCGTTGAAGAGCCAAAATCATGGACACTAAGGAGGAACACTGCGGCACATTCACAGGCGGGCACCACGTAATATATGCCTTCCAAGTACAATAGTAAGAGGTAGATTTATGCATCTTGAAAAAGGTGGGAATCGCTAACCCCCGTCCCTCAAAACCTGACTTTCAATAGCTGACTGTCAACGCCAGTGACAGTAAAGCAGGTCGAAGAACTTTGGGCAAAGGGAGCCGACAATGAACGTCCCCAACTAACAGTACCACATCACTTTACCAAGGTCACCAAGGCCAATCCGGAGCCATCAGAATGACCAGGATCCCTTCAGCCACTATCCTGCGTAGCAAGGAAGAAGCTTGAGAGGAGGAAAGGCGTGCAAGAGTTGATCATGCCTCTACGGCGCTACCAGAGTGCACTAACGCTAGTGCGAAACATCTGCTCTTCCCTGTCTGCTGTGATTTTTGTATTTGATGTGCACCTTCTGAATAAACAAGGCTATCTATGAGTGCGGCTATCCAGAAATTCATTCATGTCTAACCCTACCAGAGTGCACGCCAGGTGGATTCCCTGTTCCCAACACGAACCTCAACACCTTCCCGTTGAGACAGGAGGCCAGCAGATCCTCATCTGGTGTGCCCTAGCGCAGGATTGACAAAACACGTCTGGAGGTAGAGACCACTCTCCTTGATGCAGCGTTGGACAACTGAGGTAGTACACCTGCCAGTTGTCAACGCCTAGAATGTAAACAGCAAAGAGCGCAGTAATGTGTAATTCTGCCCACCAAAGGATGCAGGAGGCCTCCAGCACTGCAGCAGAGTTTCTCATCCTGCCCTGATGATTAACATAGGCCAACAGCGTGGTATTGTTTGACTAGACATCCTTTCAGAGGCACCATCCAGCTAGCCAGACACAAATGAATCGCCCGTGGCTCCATGACACTGATGGGCAGTCGGGACCCCTTCGGTCAACTTTAGCCCCAGGAAGCCCCCTCCCCATTTGGACAGGCTAGTGACCGTTGTGACCACCATCCAGTTGAGAGGGAGAAAGGACTTCCCAGCCCAAAAGATTCGGAGGACAAAGCCACCAGAGACAGAAGGAAGAGAGGCCCTGGCCAAGTGTCCAACACTGATCAGATTGTCCAGGGATCCAGGTGATGTTCCCTAACTGGATAGAATTTCCTTCTGGAGGACCCTTGCGTGGAACGGCGCATATGAGACCGCCACGAAGGTGGGCATCATGAGGCCCAGAATCTGCATGGAAAAAAACAGACAACCACTAGTGGGAAAGCAGTAACCAAACTGCAGTTCAAAGCATCTGAAGTTTGTCCAGCGGGAGGAACACCGTGGCCTGTTCTGAGTCAAGAATCAGCCACAAATATTCCAGACATTCCTTGACAGAGCAGACTTCCTGAGGTTCAGCACCCAGTCTAACTCCTGTAGAGTGTGCATGGTGATCGCCACGTTGTCCACTGGCGCAGAGCGAAACTCACAGGAGGAGGACATCCAGGTAGCCTATTAAAAAGGCAATAGGCTGCCGACTCAGCAGTGCCAGAACCGGAGCCAGCACTTTGATAAACACCCAGGGGGCAGAGCCCAAATCAAAGGGAAATGGCAAAAATGGATGAAGGGAGGCCAGGAAACACCCCCCCTATGAAGGGAGGCCACCACAGAATGTTTGGATCCCATCCTAAACCTTTGCCCCTTCACAAAACAATTCAGGGCCTTGAGATCCAGCATCAGACGGGCACCTTTATTTCTCAGAACCATAAACAGGATTTAATAAAACCCAGAAACCTCTCAGGGTCGAGAACTGTGGTAAACCCTCCCTGGAGCAGCAGATTCAGCACCTCCCTGTATAGGGACTACAACTACGATTGGGAGAGCTAAAAATTGGAAGGAAAAATTGGATTTTTAAAACAGCTTACCTGTAAAATCCTTTTCTCGGAGTACATCATAGGACACAGAGCCTCAAGTAATTACTTGGTGGGTTATGGGCCTACCTTCAGGTGTTGACACTGGTATAACCAATACAGGAAGTTGACTCCCCTATATAACCCCTTCTCCTTCCAGGAGTCCTCAGTTTTTGTAGCCAAGCAATATAAGCAATATACTCTCACCCCATAAAACAGAGGGGCGGGAGCTCTGTGTCCTATGATGTACTCCAAGAAAAGGATTTTACAGGTAAGCAGTTTTAAAAATCCTATTTTCTTTATCGTACATCATAGGACACAGAGCCTCAAGTAATTACTTGGTGGGATGTCCCATAGCAATGCTATTTGAGGGGAGGGAGACAACCCGTAGGGAACCCCCAGACTTTGAGGAATTATACTGCTGCATGCAGCACACTGCGCCTGAAGGCGATATCCTCATTCCATTTTACATCTACTTGATAAAATTTTGTAAATGTATGCACTGAAGACCAAGTCACGGCCTTGCAGATCTGAGACATGGAGGCCTGGTGACGCACTGCCCAAGAAGCACCAACCGCTCTGGTAGAGTGCGCCTTAACTTGAAAAAGGGGGAATCTTTCCATTTAAATCATAAGTTTGAATTATAACTTGCCGAATCCACTTAGCCACAGTGGATTTTGACGCTGCCTGTCCTTTTTTAGGACCCTCTGGCAGAATAAATAAGACATCAGTCTTACGAATCCGAGCAATTTTCTTTAAAGTGTTGTTCCGGCCGAAATGATACTTTTTAAATAAAAATACCCCTATAATACACAAGCTTAATGCATTCTAGTAAAGTTAGTCTGTAAACTAAGGTCTGTTTTGTTAGTTTATAGCAGTAGTTTGTTATTTTATAAACTTGCAGCAGGCCGTGGCCATCTTAAGTGTGGGCATCTGAAGCCAGACTGTATTTCTTCCTGGATCTCATCCTTGCAGATCTCGCACATGCTCAGTGCAGCACAAACAGTGTAATAGGTTTCAGGTCAGGTTTCCATAGCAACGGCAGTGTCAGAGGAAGTTGTCGTCCCTTCCCAGAAGGCATTGCAAACAGGAAATGATGCGATGGGCCACGACCAGGGAGGAGGAAGTGAAAAATGAATACAGCAGATATACAGTAGGTGCTGAGAAAAAAAATAAAAAAATATCCAATTCGTTTACAGTGCACAGTTTAGTGAGGGATGCTGAAGAGTTGTAAAAGTGGGTGGAACTCCACTTTAAATAGATCTTCACTGCTCTCACATCAAGACAATGTAGTGACTTTTCTTCTTTGGAACATGGTTTTGGAAAAAACGATGGCAGGACAATATCTTCATTCAGATGAAAGCCTGAAACCACTTTTGGCTAAAAGCCTGCACGAGCGCGTAACACCACTCTGTCCTTATGAATAACCAACATGGTTTTGGAAAAAATGGCAGGACAATATCTTGTTCAGGTGGAAACCTGAGACCACTTTTGGTAAAAAAACCTGGACGAGGGCCCAACACCACTCTGTCCTCATGAATAACCAAATATGGCTCTTTAAAGGAAAGAGCAGCCAATTCTGAAGCCCTCCTTGCTGAAGATATAGCAACCAAAAATATCAGCTTCCTAGTCAGAAGGACTAAGGGAACATGCTGTAATGGTTCGAATGGCAGTTTTTGTAACACGGACAAAACTAAATTGAAGTCCCAAGGGCTTAAGGGTGATTTAACTGGCGGATTAATCCGCATCTCTCCTCGCATGAAACCCCGGACTAAAGAATGCATAGCAAGTGGTCTTTGAAATAAAATTGATAAGGCTGAGACTTGGCTCTTAATAATACTCAGGGCCAACGTCATCTCTAAGCCTACTTCACCGGTGAAAATCCAAGTGGAGATCGCAGGTGCAGATCGGTCTAGGATAAACTGGAAACTTAATGATTCCCTGATGCAGTACCCGGATGTAGTTGAGAAAATAGAACAGGAATTAAAAAGTTACTTTAAGATTAACGATACAGAGGATATATCTAGATCCACTCTCTGGGAAGCACATAAAACCTACATAAGAGGGATCTGGATTGCAATGGGAACAAGGAAAAAAAAAAGAAAGAGGGGAAAATCTGACACGACTATATAGAGAGATCCAGGAAGAGGAACAGAGCACAAGACCTAGGGGGCTACCCGAAAGGTGTGAATTAATCAGGAAAAGAAGAGATCTGAACGAGTTGCTGGAGAAGGAAAGGAAGTGTGCCTTTGACATGATAAATAGAGACGTATATAGAGAAGGGAACAAACCAGGAAAGTGGATGGCCAGAAGGGTCAGGGAAAAAAAGAATAGGACGTTTATACCTAAAATAAGAGACGAAGAGGGGAACCTAGAATTCTCTACGCCAAAAATTGCTAAGATATTCCACTCTTACTACAGCGCCCTCTACGATGTAGGCCAGAGTGAAGGGGGGAGGGACAAGAGGAGGGAAAAAATAAGAGAGTACCTTCGGGGACTAGACCTTCCCAGGGCAGAGAAGGATATGGTTGAACGTTTGGACGCTCCTATATCCCAAGAGGAGGTAGAAAAGGCAATAAAAAACACTGCCCTGGGGAAGAGCCCGGGCCCCGACGGATTCTCCGTAGCTTATTATAAAAAATTTTCAGAAATACTCGCACCCAAACTATGTGATTATTTGAATGCTCTCGGGGAGAATGAAGAGTCTCGGGAAGAATCGCTGTTAGCGCACATCACCTTAATCCTGAAAGAAGGAAAGGACCCAGCCTCCCCTGGAAGCTACAGACCAATTTCACTCTTAAACGTAGATACAAAAATTTTTTCTAGAATACTCGCAGACAGGATGAAAATTGGTCTAAAACGTTGGATACACAACGACCAGGTAGGATTTGTCCCGGGGAGGGAAGGGAGAGATAATTCCTTGAAAACACTTCTCCTCATGCAGGAAGTAATCAGGAGTAATACCCCAGCAGCCCTATTATCTATCGATGCCGAAAAGGCATTCGATAGAGTGGACTGGGGATTTCTGATGGAAACCTTGAAGCATCTAGGATTGGGGGAGAGGATGATGAAATGGATACTCTCATTGTATAGACATCCCAAGGCAAGGATTAGAGTAAACGGAACCCTGTCTTGTCCCCTTGAATTGTTTAATGGGACAAGACAGGGTTGCCCCCTCTCCCCAATTCTGTTTGTTTTATCCCTGGAGCCACTCTTAGCGGCTTTTCGTGGGAATGGAGATATTCAGGGAATCAAGGTTGGATCGAAGGAATACAAGATAGCAGCATTTGCTGACGACCTGCTATGTTTTATTACTTGCCCTAGAACAACAATCCCCATGGTGCTAAAAGAATTTGAGCGGTATGGAGGCCTGACAAATTTCAAAATAAATATGAATAAGTCAGAGCTCCTAAATATAACAATCCCAAAGCGAGAGCAGAGAGCACTGCAAATTGGACTTCCATTTGCATGGTGTGAGAGGGAATTGACATATCTAGGCATAAAAATACCACCTTCACCGAGGGACCTATTTGTCGCTAACTACATACCCCTACTTAATAAAGTCAAAGACTTATTGGGCAGGATGAGATATAAAGCCCTGTCATGGATTGGCAGGATAAATTCGATCAAAATGTTTGTGCTACCCATGTTACTATATACCTTCCAAATGGTCCCAATAGAAACCCCCCCCAATTTTTTTGTTAAATTACAATCCTTAATAGTGAGATATATATGGGCACGTAGGCAACCTAGGATAGCATATGACACTTTAACGAGGGCTAAAGAAATGGGAGGATTAGGAGCACCGGACTTAAAAAAATATTACCAGTCGGTGGTGATGGCTAGGATAGTTGACTGGTTACATAATAAACAAGAGAAAAGTTGGGTGAGCATTGAAATAACACTGAGCGGGGCGGATATAGAAAAATTAATATGGAATCCACCACAATATAGAGATCTGGGTAAGAGAACTAATTTTTTGACTAGAAACACTTTTAGAATATGGGATAGGGTAGGTAAAAGTAGCCAATGGGAATTTAATTCACCTTTATTATCACTATTAAACACGGAGTATTTCTTACCGGGGAAGGAGGAACATTTATATTTCACGAGATGGGCAAAAAAAGATACAATACAGCTTAAAGATGTTATGAGAGGAAATAAACTATACACTTACACTGAAATCACACAGGCCTGGGGGAACAAACCACTAGACAAATGGAGGTACGCCCAGATACAGCACTTCACACGTTCACTACCACAACCACTGAGAGGAAAAGATCAGCTAAGGCCCATAGAAAAATTACTAAGCTCCCCAATGTGCGCAAAGGGAAGTATTTCAAAACTATATAACATCATAAGAGGGGAAGCGAATAAAGGATATCCCACCTTCCTGGAGAAGTGGGAAAAGGAATTGGGGGGGCTAGAAGGGGTAGATCATAGAAACAAGATCCTAAAGATGGTGTACTTAACGGCAAAAGACTCTCGGACATATGAAATGGCCTATAAAATGATAGCAAGATGGCATAGGACGCCCCAAAAGATACACAAATATGACAAGGAGACCCCCCAAACTTGCTGGAAGAGATGTGGAAAAGTAGGTACTCTTGCCCACCTGTGGTGGGAATGCCCTAAAATCCAGAAATATTGGGGAGAAGTCTTAGACGAAATACAACAGATAACGGGAGAGCAGGTTAAGAATAACCCCTGGGTGTGCATGTTTCACGACACAGAAAGAGAGACCCTCCAATATATAAAGTCAGTAACCCCACTCCTGCTAAATGCAGCCAAAGCACTGATCCCATGTCATTGGAAGGATATAGAAATCCCAAGGATGAAGGATTGGATAGCAAAAGTTGAATGGATTAGAGGAATGGAAGAAGCAAGGCACTTGACGGAAGGGCGACGAGACAAATACACTAAGAGGTGGGCAAGATGGCATGAGTATAGGAATACAGAAAGATACGCGACAATTATGGATGCTTGAGAGGGAGAGGGAGAGGAGAGAGGAAAGGAGAGGGGGAATAAATTCAATTCCCCCCCCCCCCCCCCCTTCGGTTTTTTTTTTTTTTTTTTTTTTTTAGGCTTTTCCGTGGGGGGGGGGGGGGGGGGGGTGGTGAGGGGAGAAAAAAAAGACAAGTAAACATTAGTATTCTTAATAAGCGAAAGGGAAAATGTATTTTAAAGTTTTTTGTATTAAAGTTAGTATAATGCTTTTTAAGCCACAATGATGCGAAAAAGAGAGGGGGCGCAGCGTAAATGACGCAGCTGACTTAAAAACTCTCTAAAAGATTGCTGATGTGGTTATAAAAAAAAAAGAAAAAAAAAGAAAAAAAAAAAAAAAAAATCTCTAAGCCTACTTGTAGAAAGGCAAGAATTCTGCCTCCAATATATCTCCGAGGGTGCCAACCCTTGAATCACACCAGGAAACATAAGCTTTCCAGACTCTAATATATAGCTCTAGAAGCTGACTTCCTAGCATTAAAGTAGGGCTGCAACTAACGATTATTTTCATAATCGATTAGTTGGCCGATTATTGTTTCGGTTAATAAGCTTTAAAAAAAAAGTGTGGTGTATAATTTAGTTAATATGTAAATTTTAAAAAAAAGGCAATTTATTGTTAAATATCTCTATGCAGTGGTAAATGTAAATAACTATATGGTTAGGGAGCAAAATATCTAATCCACTCTGAGAATAACAGACAGAAGAGATATACTATTAGAGGAGATGTACTGTATATACTATTAGAGGAGAGATATACTGTATATGCTATTGGAGGATATATACTATTAAAGGGTGAATCTGGTAAACATCATTAGACTCAGAGATCAATTTTTTATTTAAAAAACAAACAATGTCTTCCTTCAACAAAAAAAAAAAAAAATGTAATTTTAAGAACGTTAGTTCGATTTTCTAATCGTTAGTGGGGTCAAATTGATGTTCATTTATCAACCATGGTGACAATTTGGAAATAGAAAACTTCTTGGTCAAAGGAATTTTCCGACGGTGTATGTGGTTTTCCTTCATTTTAAAAACAGAATGTTAAAAACAAGTGAAAATTTCAAATATTCTTTCATTCAGCGAATGTACGAAGATTTTTTGTATGAATATTCTCGTCTGAAAATTGATCCGTGTGGCCAGCATAAGGCTCGGTACACACCTATGCAGTTTCTTTTTGGTCTATTTCTGCAGTGCTTTTTGCTGTGCATTCTGATTTTTGAACACGTGATTTTGCTGCGATTTGCGTTTTTGCATTTTTTTTGGCCAACTTGTTGTTGGGCAGATTAAAAAACACAAATTTCTGCAAAAACGCATTACATGCTTTTCTGCAGCTTCTCCATTGAAGTATATTGAACCAAAAAAGCACCGTTTTGCGTTAAAAAAAGTCCCTGACCCTTTCCAAATACGCAGCGGCTAAAAAAAAGTATAGATGTGAACACGTCCCATAGGAAATCATGTAAATGAACTGTAGTGCAACCAGGTCTAAGACGTTTAGTAACATAATGGGGTTAAACAAAAACTAAAATTAGCCCTTTATAGTACAAAAAAAGCAGATATCACTACTGTAAGGGGTTCATTTTTTTACTGTAGAACTGTGGAAGTAACATTTACAGTAGCGATTATTTGCTCTTTTTGTACTATAAAGGGCTCATTTTAGTTTTTCTTAACCCCATTATGTTACTGGCCGATTAATCGATTATGAAAATAGTAATCGATTAATTTCATAATCGATTAGTTGTCGATTAATCGATTAGTTGTTTCAGCTCTTAATTAAAGTAGAGATAACTGACCCGGAAAGCCCACGTCTCTTCAGAATGTGGGTCTCAATAGCCAGGCCGTTAAATTTAGCATTCGTAAAGTAGGATGGAATATCGGCCCCTGTGAGAGCAGGTCTGGCCTTAGTGGAAGGGACCACAGATCCTCCACTGCCATCTTTAGGACCTCTGCATACCATGACCTTCTGGGCCATGCTGGTGCTGCCAGAATTACCGGTTTTCTTTCCAGCTTGATCCTGCAAAGAAGTCAAGGCAGCAACTGAATAGTGGGAAATGCATAGATCAGTAAAAGCTGATCCCACAGTATCATCAACGCATCTGTTCTGCATGCGAATGGATCCTTTGTTGTGGACACAAAGTTGACTAACTTTATGTTGCACTGGATGCTAGAAGATCTACATCTGGAGTCCCCCATCCTTGACAAACAGCCCGAAACATGTCGGGGTGAATAGACCATTCCCCTGGGAATAATCTGCTGGTGGCACATGTAGTGCGCGTGTCAATTCTCTATTCCCGGAATGAAGACTGCCGATGGGCCCGGAATACTTCTTTCTGCCCACGTTAGAATATAGTTCACTTCTCTCTGCACTGAGAGATTCTTGGTGCCCCTTTTGGTGATTGATATAGGCCACGGGCGTGACATTGACGGATTGGATCCTGTCGGGACAATCCCTTAACCTGGAAGTCTAGGCTTTTAGAGCCAGACGCACTGCCCGAATCTCTAGGATGTTGATGGGCAAGGCTCTTTTGGTTCATGAACACTGTCCTTGGACTGTTGTCTTCTCTGTCATTACCACTTTCCAGAAAAGTGGTTTGAAGTATTTACCCTTTAGGACATTCTTTAGTAACCAATTGAGGCTTTGGGACACCCTTGGGGACAGCCGCATTGGCAAGTCCAAAGCTTGGATCGTTTTGTTCCAAGAAAACAGAATACTGTTTTGCAACAGTCTCGAATAGAACTGGGCAAAGGGAACTGCTTCGAATGAAGCTACCATCCTTTCTAACAACCTCATGCAAAGGTGAATGGAGAGACCTCCTTTTGACCTGACCATCCGCACCAACTCTTTTATAGAGTGGTGTTTTTTGTTTTGTTTTTTGTTTTTCCTGGGCAAGAAGACCCTTTTTCTGGGCTGTATCTATGATCAGACCCAAATACTGCAGCCCTTTTTTAGCGATTTTAATGGAGACTTTGCTATGTTGAGAATGCAACCCTGACCTTTCCAGGTAACTGGTTGTAATGCATACACCTTACTCCGAACAGCAATTGGTCTATTAGCAATAGATCGTCTAGGTATGCCAAGACTGTTTAAGCCCTGTGCCCTTGACCTGGCTACAGGTGGGGCTAGCACCTTTTTGAACACTCGAGGTGCTGTAGCTAGCCCGAAGAGCAAGGCTATAAACTGAAATGCTGCTGTTCTACTTCGAACCGCAGAAACCTTTGGTGAGCGGGAAATATATGGACATGCAGATATGCATCCCTGATGCCGAAAGGCGCCAGAAGTTTTCCTCCTTGCAGGATAGAAACTACTGACTTGATCGACTCCATAGAAAGGAGAAGATCTTCAGGAACTGATTTCGATTCTTTTAGATCTAGAATGGATCTGTTGAATTTCTGCGTGGCTCTGTACATGTACAGGAAACGCATGAAAAAGGCAGTGAAGGTTCCAAGGAACCTAAGAAAAAACAGAACCATCAGCTGACTCTACTAGAGGTAGCTTGAAAGAGGCACAAATCATCTCTGTAAGAGGTTTGTACCAGCAATTTCTCAGATTGCGAGGCTGAAAAAAAGTTCAACTCTAGTTGTCTCCTCTGCAGAGGAGTACTCGGTTTGCATTTCTTCCCGATTACCTGAGGGTAATCCTTCATCCTCTACCACCTGTTCCCTTGATAAGGGATCTCAGGTGGGGGAGGGGGGTCTAACACGCTTCTCATCCTTGGATAGCGGATGCGATTAAAGTCGCAAATTTTCCTTCTAGGCCCTGCAGGGTTGAGGAAAAACGCATCTTTAATCATGTATACAGGGGGCTGAATATTTTCTCCTCTTAGGCTCAGTTTCCACTATTGCAACCCCAAAATTGCGTGATTTTACTGTGATCCTTTGCCGCCGAGAACATGTCGGGGCGCAATTTTGATACGACAGGAAACAATGCCTGTGTATTCTAGGGGTTTATGGCCCTCAAGTCGCATCAAAGTGGTACCAAAGTAGTGCAGGGACTACCTTGAAGTCGCACAGATCTGAACAGTATTTCTTGGAAATCATGCCCTAGAGTCTGACAGTGGAGGCCGTCACCTCTCCCTAGAGGCAGCTGCCCCTGCGCAGGGGAAGGAATCTGTTTAAGTGACTTGTCCAAGGTCACAAGGAGCCAACATGAGGACGAGCTCCCACGTCTTTCAGGAAGTCTCCCATGGCTGCACTGGCCGTCAGAGTACTTAACCTGTGAGCTGTTGTGGCTTCACTTTAAATAAAAAGGACATTAATACCTTCTACTGGACAAAAGAGCTTTACCGCTAGAAATCATTTGGATGTATTTCACCAAACCTTCCCCAATGAAAAGGGAAACTAGTCAGACACCCCTTTTTTGCAAGATGCTTCGGCTGACCAACCATTTAACCACACGGTCCTGAGCATGTGTTTTAGCGCAAGGCGAGACGTCTGGTGGATAGGGTCTTTTATGGCATCTATGGCGAAACATAACGCCATTGGTAGGAGGATTTTAACAAAAAAAATCCAACTCCTTATCTGTTGGATGCTTAAGATATTATGCATCTTTATTGATGCTGGAAATCGCAGCGTCTACTGCTGGTATTTCCAACCCTTGTGAGTTTTTCCTCCATGATAGAGTACTGAGAAACTCTTTGGAGGGAAAAAAATGCTTATCCAGATGATCCCATTCAGCATAAGCACTGTAAAAGGTTTTTTTTTTTTTTTTTTTTAAACCAAAGAAGGGACCTAGACCATTAGCCTACTCTGTTAGGAGTAGTATAAAA
Source organism: Lithobates septentrionalis (assembly GCA_037952835.1). Classification (NCBI taxonomy): domain Eukaryota; kingdom Metazoa; phylum Chordata; class Amphibia; order Anura; family Ranidae; genus Lithobates; species Lithobates septentrionalis. Next base: position 2,367,636 of record JBBDGP010001693.1, on the reverse strand, counting down.
AATGGAATGAACCATCTCTAAGAGTTTGTACAATCAACCTGTCAGATTGTGAGGTTGCATAAGGTTCATCAACTGTTTCCTCCGCAGAGGAAAATTGGGCTTGTTTTTCCCCGTGATCACACGAGGATAACACCTCACCTTGTGCCCACTGTTCCCTTGGAAAAAGGGGTTTGAGGTGAGGGAGGGGGGTCTAGCATGCTTCCTATCCTCTTGGATGGAGAATGCAATTAAAGCCGCTAATCTTCCTTCTAAGCCCAAAAGGGCAGAGGAGAATGCATCTTCAGTCACATACACAGGGGCTGAAGTGTGAGAAGCAGTTGCACCACCAATTGCTTCCAATGACTCACCCTGGCTTGCCATGTCAAGCATCTCCGGAGAGAATGACAGTGCGGAGGCATGACTGGAGTTCCCAGCGCCTGGGGGTGTAATCCTTGGTACCTTTGTGGTACACTGGAAATCAAATGTGCTAAGCACAACAGCAGAGGCACTTTAACAAATTATGGTATTTGCTGAACAATGTTTTCTTTTGCTAAAACTAATGTCACCATAAGGATCAACCTTTGATGCTGAGTACATAATATTTCCTGTGCTATAAATGCCTGTTTACACACCTTTACATGCCCAGCGCTCCTGTGTCTCTTAGTGTGACAGACGTCTGTCTTCAGCATATGAACTGAGAGCGTTGTGTTAAGCCTCAGGTGAGAACCTGATTACACATAAGTGTCAGCTGTTACCGCACCTCTCCAGGAGGAGAGGGGAGGGGGAGGGGAATTTTTATCAGCAGTGTTTGTTAAGCTCCTAGTTTTAAAGGAAGACTTTACTTTATACAAAAAAATGCAAATGGCTGCTTTTGTATGTTCATAAACTACTGCTGTAACCTCTTTAGATCCCTCAGAAGAGGAACACCATCTGTTCAATTAAGAACTCCCCTCTGGCTGCAGGGACCACACCCGCTGCTATAGCTAGACACAGAGCTGCTGAAAAAGCATTGTCTAGGTAAGTGTAATATACTCCCTCTAGAGGAGACATTTTAAGGCATACAGTTATATATATATATATATATATATATATATATATATATATATATATATATATATATATATTTTTTTTTTTGGAGAAAAAGGCATAGGTGGACTTTTTACAGTTCCTAGGCTTCTCGACTTACCTTATCCTCGCTGCAGGATAAGTGCTGATTTAACAGACAGATCCAAATTTCACCCATCACGGCGGGCGGCGTAGTTAAACCTTCAAAGACTGGGGCCCTTTTTAATAGGGGTTCCGCTCCTTTGGACCTGTATAGCACCCCTCAGGAAAAACTTTAGGCAATATGAAAAACCAAAAAGAGTCCTGGTTCCTAGGGTCCAGCTCTCAAAGAAAAGCCTACAGGCAAAACCTCGTTCTTCAATGCAAGGCCCAGGTACCATCCTATGGCCTCAGTGGCGAGGATGGATGCGGTTGTGGATGTTTTTTAAATCCAGCATGGATCCCTCCCTGGAGCTCCTCAAAGCACATCTTCACTAGTGACCAACACCTTAGACACTGGCGAAAAAACTGAGGACTATGGGAAGGAGGAGGGGTTATATAGGGGAGTCAACTTCCTGTATTGGTTATACCAGTGTCAACACCTGAAGGTAGGCCCATAACCCACCAAGTAATTACTTGAGGCTCTCTGTCCTATGATGTACGATAAAGAAATTTGTCTGGTAGACGGGAAAGAAATCCAGTTTTGTAGCCAGACAATGAGCTAACGGACTGATTTTTGGACAGAGAGGTCAATGGATCTGTGACCCAATGAAGGCGAACCCCACCCAGAGTACAGGTATGGGGAAAGCCTTCATGCAGAGGACTATAGAACCACGGACTTGGTGTGCTTGCAAATCCAGGGATGTTTTGTGCCATTTGTGTGAGCCTTGGAGGGCTGAGACTTTTTTGAACAAAAAGGCAGAGAACAAAAATGCCCGCTTGTGTACAAAGAAGGGACCCTGCTGCGGTGAGGCTCTTGCCTTTTACGGATTGCAAAAGGAAGGTACCCTTCCCTCCAGTAAGGTCCTTGAAATGTCATCCAGGGTTACCCCAACGAGCCGCACACCCTGAAAGGGTAATTCGTCTAGGGACTCCTTAGACCAATACTTAAGCCAGAAAACTCACAGAAGCTCCACCACCAAAACAGAGCCTGGAAATGTGTGTGTGTGTGTGTGTGTGTGTGTGTGTGTGTGTGTGTGTGTGTGTGTGTGTGTGTGTGTGTGTGTGTGTGTGTGTGTGGGGGGGGAGGGGGGCGCGACAACATAAAAAGCTGCATCACACAAGTACTTGAGAACCAAAACCAGTTGGTTCATGAGCTTCAAGCAGACCTGCTTATTACCCAGATCAAGGCACAAGAGCTTAGCCTATGCAGAAAGTGTATGGCACACAAGTGGCGTGGCCAAAACTGGGTGAAGTGACAAGAGACCCCTGCCCAGTATCATGGTTGCCTTATTCAACCTAGAGATGGAAGGATCCATGATAGGAGAAGAGGTGCAATTCTTCAGATGGGCCTTCGTAAAGGGGTAATGTACCGAAAACTGTTTCGGACCACAAACCTCAGCAATACGAGCAGACTTTTGAGTACCAGAGGACAGCAACTGAAGTATTCTATATTTTTAAAGGTCTCCCACAAATATGTAATGTGTGTGGCCACCAGCACCTTTTACAGTGTAGCAATGGGGCAGGGAAATCTTTGTTATCTGAGGAATCAAAGACACTGGTTCCACCGGAAACACAGGACTGGTCACGGCCAAGCGAATCTTCCGGTGGGGGAAGAGGTAGGCGGGGGCTTTTTTTTACCTTTTTTTTTCTCTTTACCGCAACTTCCACCTGGAAGACAAATGATTCAAGGACCGTTGGCAATGCATCCAAGGGAACAAGGGAATAGAGCACCTTGTCTCCTCTATGAGAGGGTCAGAAAGAGATACTCCGGAGACTCCATACATGGTACAATCCCCCCAACCAGGCACCCCTGGGACCACGTCCACAGAAGGGAAGCAGATAAACCACCCTTAGCAGGCTGCAGCAGACAGAGGATCCCCAAAAGAAAAATAATAAATGCATATTTTTGAAGGTAAAAAATAAGCATTTATTTTATACGCCTGTAAAACATCAGCAGATTGCGGGTGCAATGTCAGGCTTTTACAGACCGTCAGTACGCTGTCTGCCAGTACTTCCAATATGGGTAGGCAGTTACTGAAGTCCAAGAAGCTAAATGAACTATGAGAGCACTCACTATTGCCCTCACAGTTCATTGAGAAATACAAGCAATCAGCTGCAATGGCTGATGGTTGAAGTTAATTTATTCACAGTACACTGAATGAATAAAGCTGCCATGTGGGTGGAGCCCCACATGGCCGCACCAGTTTTAAATTGTGACAGCAGGTGCAGGGAGAGGATCCCCCACCTGCTGTCACAAGAAGAGAGGAGTGGTGGGTGATCAACAGGTTACACCCTAAATACGGGTGCAACATGTTGAGAAAGGTGAATATTTAACTTGCTGGCCACCCTGGTCCGAGATGGGGCTGTTGCAGCCGACCCAGTGAGCAACTTACGGTCTGCGTGTGTTCATTTGCCAGACTGGTGGTAGCCAGATCAGCCCGGCTGTTGACTTTAGATCTCCCTAGGAAAAAAAATCCCATGTAAAAAAAATAAAAAAATAAAAAAATAAAGGCTATAGGACCACAGGTCCCATCCCAGTAGGGATCTAGGTCTTACTCTTGACACTAGGCAGAAATAATGGAGCTGCCTATAGCAGACAGGGGATTTACACGTTTTACTTCCACTCAGCTTTTCACTAATCGCTTGCCGACCGCCCGCCGATTGACGGCGGCAGAATGGCACTCCTGCGCGGATTGCCGTAGCTGTACAGCGGATGTCAATAGTCCCAAAATAGTGTGAAAAGTGTCCTGTCTGCCACAATGTCGCAGTCCCAATAAAAATCACAGATCACCGCCATTACTAGTAAAAAAATAATAAAAATGCCATAAATTATCCCTTATTTTGTAGGCACTATTATAACTTCTGCACAAACCGATCAATATACGCTTATTGCGATATTTTTTTACCAAAAATATGTAGAAAAATACATATTAACCTAAACTGAGAAAGAAATTAGTTTTTTTATATATATTTTTGGGGATATTTATTATAGCAAAAAGTAAAAAATATTGCGCTTTTTTCCCAAAATAGACTTTTTTGTTTATAGTGAAAAAATTAAAACCGCAGAGGTGATCAAATGCCACCAAAATATAGCTTTATTTGTGGGGGGGGGGAAGGACGTCAATTTTGTTTGGGTACAGCGTTGCACAACCGCGCAATTGTCAGTTAAAATGACGCAGTGCCGTATCGCAAAAAAAATGGCCCGTTCAGGAAGGGGGTAAATTTTTCCGGGGCTGAGGTGGTTAATATGCTTGGATACAGAGCTCTGAACAGCCAGCTTACCCTCCTTGTGAAGGGTGTCAATGATTGTCTTTAGGACAACTGTCAAGTCAGCAGTCTTCCCCTTGATTGTGTGACCTACTAAACCAGACAGAGACCAGAGTCTATAACATAACTTTTTCACAATAGTCTAATTCAGGGGTCTCAAACTGGTGGCCCTCCAGCTGTTGCGGAACTACAAATCCCATCATGCCTCTGCCTGAGGGAGTCATGCTTGTAACAGTTCAGCCTTGCAATGCCTCATGGGACTTGTAGTTTTTCAACAGCTGGAGGGCCGCCAGTTTGAGACCCCTGGTCTAATTTCTTGAGAGGTTAGGTTTTCAGTAGCTGTAAGCCATAATCAAAATTAAAAGAAAAAATCTTAAGCACCTCAATACTGGGCCCTTTCACCCCCTCCCTTCATTCTCAGATCAATTTTCAGCTTTCAGGGCTCTCGCACTTTCAATGACAATTACTTAGTCATTCCACACTATACCAAAATATTCACACTGGGCGTTTTCTTTTTTGCGATATAAGCGAAAAAAAGTGAAAATTTTGAGAGAAAAAAAACAATATTTTCTACTGTTTTAAAAGAAATACAATAAAATCTAATTTAATCATAAATTTAGGCCAGAATGTATTCTGCTACTTGTCTTTGGCAAAAAAAAAATCCAGATAAGTGTATGCGAATAGGTTTGTGTGAAAGTTAGAAATTCTATAAGGTATGCTACGCATCATTGAAAATTGATCAATCCTGATACTGGTACTGACGGCCTTTCTCCTTTTTTGAGGCCCTAAAAAGTCAGGACGGTACAGATAGCTTCCAAATGACCCCTTTTTGTAAAGATGACAGTCCAAGGTGTAAGAGGCATAGTGAGTTTTTTTTGAAGTTACAATATTTTGTCTACAATAGTTTGGAAGATTAAGAATTTTTTTTTTTTTTTTTTTTACAAAATTGTCATATTAACAAGTTGTTTCTCACACATGGCATAGATAAACTTGCAATTACACCCCAAAATACATTCTGCTACTCCTAAGTATGGTGATTACACATGAGACTTTTTCACAGCCTGGCCACATAGAGAGGTCCAACAAGCAGGGAGCACAATTAGGCATGCTAGGAGCATAAATTACACATTTAGTTTCCCAACTACCCATCACATTTTTGAAGGCCCTGGAGCACCAGGACAATAGAAATGCCCACAAAATGTACCCATTTTGGAAAGCAAACATCCCAATGTATATTCTAGGAGGCATAATGAGTCTTTTGAACATGTCATTTTTTTTCCACAAGTTTTCATAAAATGTGTAAAGAAAATGAATTTTTTTTTTTTTTTTTTTTTTTTTTTTTTTTTTTTTTACACACAAAAGTTGTAAATGTATAAGATATTTCCAAACATAGCATGTTCATAGCAAAAATTGCACCCCAAAATATATTCTGCTACTTCTTTTGAGTATGGCAATACTACGTGTGAGACTTTTACACAGCATGGCCACATACAGAGGCCCAACATTCAAGTAGCACCGTCAGTCATTCTAAAGGCATAAATTACACATTTCATTTTCTGAGTATCCATCACATTTTTGAAGGCCCTGGAGCACCAAGACAATGGAATTAGATGTGGCAGATCACTGACAGATGTGCGCCAGATGATCACTGTCAGATGGTGGTTGTTTCGATAGAATATTGGTAGGCTTCTTATTTCTTATTAAAGAATGTGTCTCAGGGCAGTCAGACTTCTGTGAAATGTGTGAATTGTATCCTTCAAGCTTTTGATAGTTTGTTTAGTAGCTAGAAATACTAAAGTGGATAATTTGAATTGCGTTTTGGCAAGATCTGGAAGTTTGAGGTGTAGAAGCATAAACCAGGGGTCTCTTTGGAAAGGGGCAATTAAAATGGGTATAGACTGAACTATAAACAAAGCAAATCCTTCTATAGTGTGTACTTGTTTCAATTAAGAGCACTACTTAAGTGTCATTTCTATCTGCTACTTTGTTCCTCTATCAGCAAGAATTACGACTGACAAGTTTTCCTGACACCAATAGAAAAAAGGTGACAGAGGGATCTCCAGCTAATTGGACAGCCTCGGCTATGTTTCTGCGTGAAGGAGGATCAAGAATCATTCTGGGAGAGCACAGTCCTGCGTAATCCTACTTGTGGACTTTTGTAAGCAGCAGCATGAGCTTTAACCACCGAGGTGGTTGGGTAACCATCGAGGTAATGGGTCGTAGTGATTGGCCCTGGTGCCATGTGATTACTGTGAAAAATAGTAAATAATGGCCGTCATGGATGAGGCTTACTGATGTGAACCTCTGATTAGTCACAGTGATCACATGGTACAGAGCCAATCACAGCAGCCCTATACCATGTGATAGACCAATCACAGAAATCACAATAGTATACAATGGCATCGTGAATGATGCCAAAAAATACAGTTACCCCCTTTGCGAAATTGCGCCTAAGGGTAAAACAAATCTTCATGCCTAAGCATAATTTTGCAACTTTGACGTGTTAGTAAAACTGTACATAATTACTTTGTGTATCCAGGTGGATTATACTGTTTTTTTTTTCCAGAACAAATTGGGCTTTCATTTCATGGTAAGTGGTAATGGATATACCTTGATCTTTTTTATCAAAATGAAAACGAGGCCAAAATAATTAAAAAAAAAAAAAAAAAGTAAAATGTGCAGCGCAAATCTAAAAATTCGGCAATCTCGTAATAAATAGCTTTTAATTAACACATGTAAAACAAATTAATACACCCTGAGATTATTATGCTATTACTAGCAATGTTCTAACATATGACAATGTGTATATCCACTATGTAAACAAGTAAAGATTCAACACAATGATATGTGAAAACAAACACTTGTGCAAACAAATATCTTAAACGTGAATCTCATACTCACATCAAAAAAATCTTATAATGTTGAAAAAATGTTTCAAAATTAAACTGCATATCTATAATCTGTTTCTCAATCTCAAATGAATATAATTCATAAAGTGCAACCGTGCAAAAAACAAAAATCATATTCTCAATTTCAGCCAAAAGTATAATCCAAAAGTGCATCTATTCAAAGAATCAAAGTCAGTGTTTCCAATTCCACAACGAATTAAAGGCAAAACCGTAATCCAACACTTCATGTACAGTGGGGCAAAAAAGTATTTAGTCAGCCACCAATTGTGCAAGTTCTCCCACTTAAAAAGATGAGAGGCCTGTAATTGTCATCATAGGTATACCTCAACTATGAGAGACAAAATGTGGAAACAAATCCAGACAATCACATTGTCTGATTTTTGAAAGGATTTATTTGCAAATTATTGGGGAAAATAAGTATTTGGTCAATATCAAAAGTTCATCTCAATACTTTGTTTTATATCCTTTGTTGGCAATGACGGAGGTCAAACGTTTTCTGTAAGTCTTCACAACGTTGTCACACACTGTTGCTAGTATGTTGGCCCATTCCTCCATGCAGATGGCCTCTAGAGCAGTGATGTTTTGGGGCTGTCGCTGGGCAACACAGACTTTCAACTCCCTTCAAAGATTTTCTATGGGGTTGAGATCTGGAGACTGCCTAGGCCACTCCAGGGCCTTGAAATGCTTCTTACGAAGCCACTCCTTCGTTGCCCGGGCGGTGTGTTTGGGATCATTGTCATGCTGAAAGACCCAACCACGTTTCATCTTCAATGCCCTTGTTGATGGGAGGAGGTTTGCACTTAAAATCTCACGATACATGGCCCCATGAATTGGCTTATTGTGAATTGGGTGAGTGGACCAATATGACCGCCAATTACACTTTTTTAGCTAGCTGGCTGCTGTCATAACAATGATATTCCTCTTCAAAGTACCGGGCAGTCCGTAAGTGGTTAAATTCAGAAACCGTAATAGGTCTCCAATCTCTGGTAAGGGTCAAATAGGGATTAGCGGCGATGAATTGACCAGCATACAAATTGCTTTGGTTCACAATGCATTTATAGAGCTCTTCTGTGAAAAACAGTGAATAAAAATCAAGTGACGTAAAATCAACTGTTTTGACCTGAATTCAGGGTTGGCCAGTGAATGGGGGAAGTGGTGGGCTCCCAATTAGGATTGGCATATGCAGCGAGAAGGGCACTATGGGCTCTACGGGCCTGTGTTTGTCTTCTTGGTGGTTGCGGGCCACTACTTGTGCTAGCCACTGCACCAGATTGAACTGCACTTATGGGACTCGCCATGTCACCACTTGTTACTTCAGTGCTGGCTTGACTACGACCAGGATGTACTAGGCCGCTGGTGCTTGCCAGTTCACCAGAAAGATGAGCGGCACTAGTACTGGCTCTCTGCTTCATACGAGAGCCTTGCGGTTCCTGCACTTCAACAGAAGAACCAGGGTGCCCACACATGGATCAAACTTCAGCTAGTCCTTAATTCACCTGGTCTTTGCATCTTTGAATGTTTCCAACGCTATCACACACTAGTGGAGTATTAGCGTAGGGTACAGGACTGCACAGTCCTAGGGCACGCTAACACAGGGTCTCGAAAGATGAGATGGCCATCACATTGAGAGACCCTAATCTGAAACGTTTACAGTTACAGTTTATATAAAGTGCAAAAAAAAAAAAAAAATAAGGCTACTGTCACTGTATTTTAAAACTGTAATGTTTTATTTTTACTGTGTTTTATTGTATTTGCTTTGCAGGTATGGTATGTCTCACTGTTATACTGTAATGTTATTTTGTTTTACCATTTACCAATGTTACCATTGTTTGCTTTTCATGTACGCCATTCGGCTGCAGCACAGATTAATTTATTTTCACAGCAACAGGGTTTCTTTTCACGATAAGTAAATCAACGACTCCAGTGCTGTAGGAGGTGATTTCACCTCCACAGTTTAAAAAAAAAAAAAAAAAAAAAGTGCATGTATGCCCATCATTAGAAGTGGGTGGATGCAGGGCGGTATCAGCCCCATCTTAAATAAAAATTTGAAGAAAAAAAAAACACCCCTCAAGAGGGAACCGCCCTTCTTAAACAGCAGCCTGCAAAACTTTACAGCCAAAAGCCACATTCGCAGATGCCTAAATATCTACTTTGTAGAACTTGGTGAAAGTATGGACCGAAGACCAACTGGCCGCCTTGCAAACCTGAGAAATTGAGGCTTGCTGATGGAAGGCCCAAGAAGTACTAAGCGCCCGAGTAGAATGCGCCGTGACAGGGAAAAAGAGGAGCCCGACCTTTAATAGAATAGGCCTGAGTCACCGTCTGTCTGATCCAGATGGAGATGGTAGCCAAAGAAGCGGTCAGCCCTTTCCTTGGTCTTTGTGTAACCGCAAAAAGAGAGTCTGACCTCCGAAAGGACTCCGTGGCTGCCAGATACACCGGAATCGCTTGAACCACATCCAAGGCATGCAAAGCATATTCCTTGGGATTAGCCAGCTTGGGAAACAAGGAAGGCAACACAATTGGGGAGAATTACTAATACTGGTGCACTCAGAATCTGGTGCAGCTGTGCATGGCAGTCAATCAGCTTCTAACTTCAGCTTAATCAATAAAGCTTTGACAATACAACCTGGAAGCCGACTGGTTTCTATGCAGATCTGCATCAGATTTTGCACTCTCTAGCTTAGTAAATCTCCACCAATGTCCTCATTCAAATGGAAGACAACTTTAGGTAGGAACGATGGACAGGGCCAAAGAACCACCTTACCTCTGTGGACCACCAAACGACAGGATAATGCTGCCGACTCCGACACCCTACGGGCCAATGTAATAGCCACCAAGAATGCTACCTTGTGGGACAACATAGGCAAGGGAATCTCCCTAATATTTTCAAATGGAGGTTTCTGGTTAACAGAGCACCAAGTTTAAATCCCACGACGGTAAGAGACCGTACAGGGGGAGCCACATGTCGAGCTCCCTGAATGAAGGTACAATCTAAAGATAGCCTGGCTAGGGGGTCGCTGAAAGATTGCTAAGGTAAACACCTGGCCCTTGATGGTACTCAAGGCCAACTTCTGCTCAATGCCCACGTTCAAGAAAGGCCAAGATCTGAGCTACAGAAAAGCAGCGAGGATGAGCGCCAAATTGACTCACGCTAAGAAATGTACGCTTTCCACGTACGATTGAAAATCTTGCTAGGTGTTGACTTCCTGGCCTTCAACACAGTAGGGATGACTGATCCAGGCATGCCTCTATCCCTCAGTACCTGGCTTTCAACAGCCAAGCTATCAAAACCAGCGACAGTAAAGCAGGATGGAAGCTCAGCCCTTGGGACAACTGGTACTCTCAGAGATAGCCCACAAGAGAGACGTTTATGGCCACCAGAAGACCTTCGCCCTCGATCTTTTCGCAGAAACCGCGGCAGAAGCTCGAGAACAGGAATGTATTAGCCCCACAATGGCACTAGGACAACTGCGGCATCTACCAGAGCACCTGTGACCACGCCACAAACCTTGGTATCTTCCTGTTGAACCGAACCTGCTGGAGGAGCCACGTACAGGCCTGTGCAAATGTTACTGCCTTGAAGGTGGACACCACCAGGCCCAGAACCTGTATGCAAGTCGAGAGAGAAGATAGTCTGCGTGACAGCAGCGAATCGCGGCCTGTGGTTTCCTAAGTTTGACCAGAAGAAAGACCACCCTGGTCAACATTAAATCCTGAGTTAGACCCAGGTGATTCAATTTCCTGGACGGGGATTGGGGGGGGGGGCTTTGGGTAGTTTAGACGTCCCCCGAACCTTTGTAGGAACTATATCCGCAAAAGGAGACTCAGGGCCTAAAAACCCCAAAACAGACAAACTATGCCCCCCTTCTTTGGTACCCACAAAAGGATCATTTTGTGGATCCACTTGATGCTCGGAGGACCATGAGGCCGGAAACCAGCGAAGATGTCCCCCCACCCCAGTTATGGGTGAGGGCAGACCTTAATGCCTAAGGTGTCTTGTCTGCAGGACTGGAGAAGCCAGCTCTAGGCTGACCAGACCAAGGTTGCTTGGAACCGCCCGGGGAAGACTTGAAAGATCTACTCCCCTTATCTGCAATCCCGGGAGCACAAAATACATTTTTTATGGGCTGAGAAAGAGGGCCTACATTTATGACGAGGCTCCTTTCCTAGATTGTAGCAGTAAGGTACTCTTGCCCTCAACCCCCCACCGACACCCTTAATGATGTCATCCAGAGTAGCCTCAAACAGGCGATCACCTTAACCACCTAAGGACCAGCCTCGTTTTGGATTTTAGGTGTTTACATGTTTAAAACAAGTTTTTTTGCTAGAAAATTACTTAGAAAAAAAAAAACATATATAATGTTTGGGGGTTCTAACACCCTAGAGAATAAAATGGCAGTCGTTGCAATACTTTTTTTTGCACCGCATTTGCGCAGTGGTCTTAAAAGCGCACTTTTTTTGGAAAAAATTCACTTTTTTGAATTAAAAAATAAGACAACGATAGTTAGCCCAATTTTTTTTTATATTGTGAAATAATGTTACGCCAAGTAAATTGATACCCAACATGTCACGCTTGAAATTTGGGCCCGCTCGTGGAATGGCGTCAAACTTTTACCCTCAAAAATCTCCATAGGCGAAGTTTAAAAAACTGTACAGGTTGCATATTTTGCGGTACAGAGGAGGTCTAGGGCTAGAATTATTGCTCTCGCTCTACCGGTCGCGGCGATACCTCACATGTGTGGTTTGACCACAGTTTTCATATGCGGGCGCTATTCGCGTATGCGTTCGCTTCTGCGCGCGAGCTCGTCAGGACGGGGGTTTTTTTTTAAAAAAAAATTATTTTTATTATTTATTTTACATTTTATTTATTTTTACACGTTTTAAAAAAAAAAAAAAAAATTGTGTCACTTTTATTCCTTTTACAAGGAATGTAAACATCCCTTGTAATAGAAAAAAGCATGACAGGACCTCCTAAATATGAGATCTGGGGTCAAAAAGACCTCAGATCTCATATTTACACTAAAATGCAATTAAAAAAAAAAAAAAAAGTCATTTAAAAAAATGACATTTGAAAAAATGTGCCTTTAAGAGGCGTGGGCGAAACTGACGTTTTGACGTCGCTTCCGCCCAGCAGTGTCATGGAGACGAGTGGGCGCCATCTTAGCCTCACTCGTCTCCAGGCACAGGACGGAGACAGATGCGATCGCCTCCGCCGCTACCGACGGCTCCGGTAAGCGGCGGAGGGCACCGGATCGCGGCGGGAGAGGGAGCCCCTCTCCCGCCACCGATAAAAGTGATCTCGCGGCAAATCCGCCGCAGGGACCACTTTTATCTGAAAGCCGGCCGCCGCACGAAAACGGGGATACCGGGGGTTATGGCAAATTATATAAAGTTCGCCCCCCAATTCATATATTCACAGAAGTTTGCCGAAGTTTATGTCCCTGAAAAAAAATATATCTGTGGACGAATCCCTGGTGCATTTCACAGGCCGGCTGGGAATCAAACAATATATACCCAGTAAGAGGGCGAGGTATGGCTTGAAGCTTAACAAGCTTTGTGAAAGTGCCACCGGTTATGTGTACGCATTCCGCGTGTACGAAGGGAAAGATTCCCAGCTCCAGCCCCCTGAGTGTCCCTCGTACATGGGAATAAGTGGGAAAATTGTTTGGGAGTTGGCATTCCCACTCCTCCAAAAGGGGTACCAGATTTATATGGATAATTATTAAACGAGTTTGCCCCTTCTCCGCCACCTATATCTCAAACAAACTTTGGCCTGTGGTACAGCTAGAAAAAACCGAAAGGGCTTCCCACAGTGTCTTGACACCACAAACATTCCAAGGGGGGAATCGACAAGCTTGAGGAACGAAGAAGTGTTGGCTGTGAAGTGGAGGGATAGAAAAGACGTGTGCATCATGCCCACCATCCACGATGACACCTCGGTGGAACTTCACAGAAGACGCGGTACCGTTCGCAAGCCTACCTGTATCATTGAGTACAATAAATACATGGGGGGGTGGATTTAAATGATCAGTTGTTGCAGCCCTATCTTTCAACAAGAAAATCCTTATTCTGGTACAAAAAAGTCGCAATTTACTTTTTTCATTTGGCCCTTTTAAATTCTTTCATAATCTACCAAAATCCACAGAAACACCCACCACCTTCATAAAGTTTATTGAAGACATTGTCACTGCCCTGATTTATCAGCAAGTATCCCCCCCCAGAAAGCATTCGCTCAGATTCTGTCAGCAGACTACATGAGCGCCATTTCCCAAACCATATTCCACCAACAGGATCCGGAAGACGACGCCAAAAAAAATGTCGGGTGTGCACCAAAAGAGGAATTAGGAAAGATACCAGCTTCCATTGTATCCATCGGAGAATGCTTCAGGCGATATCACACTCTGGAAAATTATTAGTCCATATTTCTAATACTGCCATTTCCCCGTTTTTAATTTCTGTCCTGAATATTTCCCTTCCTCAACCAACCATATTATTGCCTTCCATGTGAACCGACCCTGGCCTGTTTCTCGACTATTCCTCTGCCTATCGTCTGCATTGTTTTTCCGCCATGTTTTTGCCTTTCACGTGAACTGACCCTGGACTGTATCGACTATGCCTCTGCCTACGGTCTATTTCTGCCTTTTACCTGCACTGACCTCGGACTGTTGACCATGTTTTTGCCTGCCCCTTGGATTGATCTTTCACCCTGCGACACAGGGGTCTCACATATGTGAGGGGCTCCAAAATAGTGCTCTGAGTTCAGAAAACCAGTTTTTGGTTTTCTGTATTCCCATAACAGGGTCTGGTTGCCCGGAGGCTTCAAAGCGATTTGGGTGGGAGAAGCCTCTACCCCTGTCCCCATTCTTTCCTGACCGATGCCCTAAGCTTGATGGTACTGCCTGCTCCCTGGACAAATACTCTGGCTGTGCTGACCATACCTCTGCCCGCTGCATGTACTAACTATGGACAGTATTCCTGCCTGCTGCATGGACGATCCTTTGATCCTTTTGCTGCTGCTGACCACATCCCTGCCTGCTATCTGGACTAATGCTTTGGCTGTGCTGACATCTCTACCTGTACTGACTATTCCTGCCTGCTGCCTGTTTTGCTGTCGCTGTCCACGTTCCTGCCTGCTGCCTGGACCGATGCTCTTCTCTGTGGACCACTGCACTACTACTGCAGGTAATCTTTTCTTTACCCTTTACTCAGCAGAATGTATTTTGGTTTGTAATTGGTATGTACAGTACATGCTATGTGTTAGAAATATGAAGGGCCTTCAACAATGTGATAGGTTGGCAGGAATTTGTGTGTAATGTATGCTCCTAGAACAACTGACAGTGCTACTTGGATGTTGGGTCTCTGTATGTGGCCAGACTATGTAAAAGTCTCACACATGTGGTATCGCCATACTCAGTAGCAGAATGTATTTTGGGGTGTCATTTTTGCTATGTACATGCTATGTGTTGGAAATATCTTATGAATGGACAACCTTGTGTAAAAAAAATGTTTTAATTTTTTTTCCACAGTTTCCAAAAACTTCGGGAAAAAAATGAACCATTCAAAAGACTAATTATGCCTCATAGATTATATGTTGGGGTGTTAGCTTTCCAAAATGGGGTCATTTTGTGGGCGTTAACGTTGTCCTGGTGCTCCAGGGCCTTCAAAATTGTAATAGGTGGTTGAGAAATGAGATGTGTAATTTATGCTCCTAGAACGCCTGGAGCTGCTACTTCAATGTTGGGCCTCTGTATGTGGCCAGGCTGTGTAAAAGTCTCACACATTTGGTATAGCCATATTCAGGAGGAGTAGCAGAATGTATTTTGGGGTGTCATTTTTGCTATGTACATGCTATGTGTTGGAAATATCTTATGAATGGACAACTTTGTGTAAAAAAAGAAATGCGTTTTCATTTTTTTCCCACAGTTTCCAAAAACTTCAGGAAAAAAGTGAACCATTCAAAAGACCAATTATGCCTCATAGAGTATATGTTGGGGTGTTAGCTTTCCAAAATGGGGTCATTTTGTGGGCGTTTCCATTGACCTGGTGCTCCAGGGCCTTCAAAAGTGTGATAGGTTGTCATCATATGAGATGTGCAATTTATGCTCGTAAAACGCCTGACGGTGCTAGTTGGATGTTAGACCTCTGTATGTGGCCAGGCTGTGTAAAAGTCTCACACATGTGGTATCACTATACTCAGGAGTAGTAGCAGAATGTATTTTGGGGTGTCATTGCAAGTATGCATGTGCTGTGTGAGAGAAATAACTTGTTATGACAATTTTGTTAAAAAAAAAAAAAAAAAAATTCCAAGAATTGTGGGAAAAAATTACAACTTCAAAAAGCTCACCATGCCTCTTGCTAAATACCTAGGAATGTCTGCTTTCTAAAAAGGGGTAATTTGGGGGTATTTGTGCTTTCCTGGCTTGTTAGGGCCTCAAGAAATAAGATAGGCCTTCAGTACATCAGGTGTGATCAGATGTGATCATTTTTCAATGATTTGCACCATAGCTTGTAGACTCTATAACTTTCAAGGAGTGCTGGCTAGACTCACAGAGCCCCCAAGGCACCCGGGAATAAAGTCTGCTTCTATGTGGCAAGTGCGCACTGGGTTGCAGTACTATTTGGGGTACCAGTGGTCCAGATGCACAGTGCAGATTGTGGGGGTTCCCCAAAGGGAAAGTTCCCCCCCCCAGAAAGAATTGAAAAGGCAGCAGTATGGAAGTGTAGCACAGGCCGGGTCTGTGAGTGTGCTAAGATGGCCGCCGGCCTCAGTGTGTAGGCCGAAGCCTCAGTCTTGCCTAAATGCGGCCGCCGCTCCTGCAGGGGTATTGGGGGCCAGAGGAAGTCTGTATATGAGGGGATTGATATAGTATAGGTCCCCCAGGAGGTTTTTCCCTTAATTAGGCAGCGGCAGGCACAGCTATTTCAATGGGGGCTGGGTGTAGAGGTGTACCAAGATGGCCGCGGACCTCCGGGAGTAGGCCGAAGCCGCGGACTTGCCTGAGACCGGCCGCCGTGTGGAAGATCGCCGCTCCGTTCGGGCCGCCGTTCGTCCCGCTGCTGAAATGGACAGCTCAGCGTGTGGTGGATGTTCTGGGGATGTTAATCCAGTAGATGGTGTGGTATGGGATGTCCAGGAATAATTACAGCAGGAGTAATGGACGGAGCTCAGGAGATGCACGTCCTACTCCATGCTGTGTCAGGCCACGCCCCCCGACATAACACTTTTTTTTTTTTTTTTTTTAAACAACTTTAAAAAATTTTAAGGAGTCTTTTAATGTTAAATTTGTTTTTAGGGTGGACCTTCACTTTAACAAGACATTTTCAAACTTGCAGCTCAATTGCTTGCTATCTGGGTAATGCCTCAAATGGGTATACCGGACTTGTTGACAACCATCTAAAATGGGAATGCCATTTCACTTCCCATTGTGTCTCTGGGACAGGAAGTGAAACGAAAGCTCCACACTGGGATGCACTAGGCAAAGCCTAAACCAAGAGGTGTTTTCTCTCTGCATGACCTAATCTAAAACTAAAATACAGATTCAAGCTGTATATATACACCTTAAATCACCACGATTCCTCCTCCACAATTGACCTGTCCAGTACAGACAACACACTCAAGTTCATAATGCCTTCCAATGCTTGTTTATTCCCAGCAAGGGTCACGTATCATCAGCATGGGGCGTGTCCGGCCAATCACAAAACCGTCTCGCAGCCACACCTCTGCAATTCGCGGACACCCCCACTCGGTCGAAGCCTTTCAGGCCATGATTGGAGAGGTGAGGCGCCTGCTGTATTCCTTTACTTTACCATTGTCCAGCGTGGGCACCGTCAATGACTGGGGAAGGGGGGAGGAGTGACCGTGACGTCAGTGGATCTCCGACGGAACTCCCTGAAGACCCGGAACCCGGCTGAGAAGCGAGTACCGATCAAAAGAATTTTGATTGATCAAAAAAATTTAACGATTAATCAAGGAATTAATCGTTAATTTCCGCAGCCCTAAAAAAACCTTTTTTTCCCTCAGTTTAGGCCGATACGTATTCTACATATTTTTGATAAAATAAAATAAAATTGCAATAAGCGTATATTAATTTGTTTGTGTTACTTGACGTTGTTTCGCCCAGCCGTGCCATTCTGCCGCAGTACAACTGCGGCGGCTGGTCGGCATGTGTTTAAAGGACTGGGAAACCTCTACTGGGATCATGGTTGCATTATTCAACCTGGAAACAGGAGGGTCTTCCACCTCTTTTTTTAAAAGCGATTCCTCAAAAGGGTAACGCACTGCAAAATGTTTGGGGACCACAAAAAGGTGGTTTTGGTTGCCCCCGCTCCTTAGACAAATTTGTCAAAATAGGGAAGATAAGGAAACACCTTAGCAGTAAGAGGCATCTTGTGTGTACGAAAAAGAGACATTAGCAACATCCTCCATTTTTAAAGTCCCACGCACTGCAGTAACAAATGCATCCACCAGGGTTTTTTCCCTTCGCTGCTGCGACCATGGAGGAGTCATCACTATCGGACGGATCAAGGAGCATGGTATCAAGTGCCACTGGACTGGCCACGCCCACAGCATCCTCAGACACAGATGAGCTAGACTGAGCAGGAGAGGGTGGAGGACGCTTCCTACTAGGCCTTTACTCACACGCAACTTCTACCCCGGACACCAAGCACTCTAGGACCGCCGTTAGTGCAATAATGGGGATGTTCGGAGGGACCTGGAACCTCAATGAGGGGGTCTATGCTGTCCTACTATCCCTTAGCTGACAGCCAGTTAACAAAACAGACAGAAATAGCGTTGTGTTTTATTACCAAAAACTGAATTTACTTCTATCAATAGTTCTGTAAACTGCAATACAATCAGAGAAACGTAGAATCACAATATGCATTACATGTGACACTTCACACGATGCACATTAAATATTGCTATACAGAAAGCTTATATTTAAATTATATATCAAACACATAATGCAGTCAAAGTGTAAAATGAACCTTGGGAAATAATAGACTTACAGGCATTTGTGTATCTAGAGACAAATTTGAAGATCTTCAGAACTAAAATGGCTTCTGTAACTGAGGTAAAAACTTTATGTTGTTCATTAAGAAACTTTATTACCGAGCCCTCTGCAATCTACAGCCATCCGGAGCATATAAGCTTCTGAGATTGCCCCAATCTCTACCTGACAGCCACTGGACACTAGCAGAGTCTCCCCCCGGGTCTCTTGAATAAATTGGCCAGCGGATTGGGCTGTTTTTAGGCCGCGGTCGTCCTCACTCCAGACACCGGCCACCATCTTGCGGCCTACGGGACACACAGAATCCCCGGCCTCGAGTACCGCGATCGGCGGTACGGAAGCTGATCGGCCGGCCTGCGGATAGGAGCGCTGCATCAGGAGCGGACCGGACCGCGAGGGGACCCCAGATGACATAGGGAAAGCAGGCCCGGACACCCGCGGCCTACGGCAGGCCCGAGGCCTGTGAGGCCTACAGCATCGCCGATCCTTGGTGCCGCAACCGGAGTTAAGGGGGACATTTCACTCACCCCCACAAACAGCGACCACCCCCTGGGCATAACCGGCAAGTTGATAGCCTGCACAGACCCCTCACTGACCCCGGAAACCTCAGAAAAGGTCCTCTCAGAGACATCCAGGGATGGCCGCCATCTTACGGCCTAGCCTACAAGACGGGCCTGCACCCACAGATACTGTACCCTACCTGGACAGTGGTTCCCCCTGCGAACCCCCGCACGCACAGTGTGTCAGCTTTGCACCCATGCTGGAAGGGTGATGCCGCTGTTCCTCAGGCCTGCCCCTCCTCCCCAGTCCCCCTTGCCCCTGTAGAGGCTGGGTTTTGATGGAGAGTGACCGAATATGGATGGCTGAGGACCCGCGCCCCTGAGTTCCGTGCTATCCCGACAGCTACAGGCCATTTCCATAGCATAGCACACCTGCATACTACATGGCGGCAGCTAGTTCACACTCCACGGAGATTACTGACCCCCAACAAGGCACCATACAGAGATATCTTCTTAGAACAGCGCCGATTGATCCCCGGACTCCCAAAGACAAGATGGCGCCCGGCCGCAACCCGGGGAAGACCAAGCCTCCCGCTTCCGTTACAGCAGCAGCCTGCATGGCAGAGGACAATAATAAGAAACTCCAGAATTCCAAGGGAGAGCCATCAGCCTCCTCTGCGAGGTCAGTCACACCACCTGACACAGGCGCCGGGGAATCTCAGTCAATTACGCATCCCTTATCAGGAGAACCCGTTAGAACGGAAGCTGCTGCCCTTCTCTCTGCTTTCAGAATTGATTTTGAATCATGGGCTAGCAAAATGGAAGCTTCCCTACATGTGGAGTTGAACGCTCTGAGGCAACAAGTCACAGCTAATGAGGAAGCAGTATCTGTCTTAACCAATGCTCAAGATGACCATGAGGCACGTATAACAGCCCTTGAATCCTCATCCGCGACACATATGCGGCGCCTACGCCACCAGCAACTCCGCATAGAACACAGCGAAAATCGCAGTCGCAGAAATAACATCAGACTGCAAGGCATACCGGAGGCAACATCTGGAGCAGAATTGAAACCCACTGTCATAACTATCCTCAAAGTTCTGGGAAGAGAGGCAGCATCACCAATTGAATTGGATCGTGTTCACAGGGTAGGAGGGCCAGGAGGGGCCCGAGATGGTCGCCCCCGCAATGTTTTATGTTGGGTCCACTATTTCACCTTAAAAGAAGAGATCATGCGAAAGGCATGGAACCTGGGCTCTGTTGACTTTTTTGGAGCCCCTATCCACCTGTACCTCTACTTATCTCGCAACACGCTGTACATGCGTCGAGTGGTGCGCCCTCTACTTGACCTTATACGGAAAGCCGGAGCTACCTATACCTGGGGTCACCCCTTCAGCATCAAGGTGACACGGGGCGACAGCAGGTTCACGCTCTCTGATCCAGATCAACTGCCCGACTTTTTTCTCTTTATTGAACAAGTATAGAGAAATAAGACCCTTAACTTAGGGAACTTATATACCCCCAGTATAATGGGACTTTATAGGCGAACCATACGATTAAACTTAGATAAAAAGGTATTTTATTTATTTGAAACAAGCATAAAAACAAGATACATTGGATATAAATCTTAGCAGTGTTTACTTATACAATAGAGTTTGCTTTCATACAACAATTTTGTATACTTCCATCAATGATAAGATATTTTCTCTAAAGGCCTGACATGTTTCAGGACGATGTCCCTTCTTCAGAGGCGCATTGTAGAGAGAAAAATCGCATGGGTAGGAGATACATTCTGAAACAAATGAAAATAATTTGCAATCTGTACAGACAGAGATTTTGTAGCCCAGCATGCCACTGTGTCCACCATACATACCAGTGAGAAGTTGTTCAAAAATGAAAGATATATGCACAAGTATGCACAGGCATCCAGTTTTGGATGGAGCAACAGATTGTATCTTTTAAATTAAAAAACACTGGCTGTCGGCTGACCAGTGTGAGACAATGGTTATCCCACGGCTTCAGGAATGACCTCGCAAAGGCCCCCAAGTAGAAGGACAACCCGGGAGGGTCCCAGATTCAACCCTTGAAAAGAAAGAAAAAAATACAAAGAGCCCTTAAATAATTTACTCAAAACTCATTGATATATACAGATATTACATTCCCCCCGAGGGGGTTTCCCCTTCATTTACTCTTGAGCAAAGAGCAATGTATGTATATGAAAACAAGTATCATATATAGTGCATGATCATATTGTCTTTGAAGAAAAATGTTCAGAAAAGGACTTTTAGACAAATCCCCCAAGTTTGGAAAATTAATAATGCTGCCAGCTGATATCGAAGAAGGAAATTAAAGCAAGGAGACAGGGAGCCTCTCTGCCTGTGCACAGAAATGGAGCAGTTGTTAAACAGCTGATCCGTTTAGTCAAGCAAGTGTGAAAACAGAAATAAAGGAATAATAAGGGAGTTTGCTTATTTTGTCTCACATTGAGAGACCAAATAGAATGTATCTTACAGAAAGATATGTTATCCATAGAGTTAGGGTAAAGGATTTTAGAGTTACTTACTTTTTAGGAGCAAAGCATAAGCGGCTGAAGCACAGACGCTTTGTAGCCTGTATGATGGGATACCGCACTGAGCAGGGCGCCCAGACAGGGCTTAAATAGCCGCCGGCGCCTGCGCAGTGGAGTTCGTGTCAGTAGAGGAAGAAAAGTCACTCTGCAGTGGCGCCCATGCGTCAGACAGAACGGCGCGTCCAGGGGGGGGGGGGGGGGGGGACGCCAGGGATCCTGAATAGGAAACACCCGGAGTCACGCCGTCACCGAGGCAAGCGTCATCACGCATGAGGCAGAGCGCAGCCCCGTATTGGCTGATGGCTTCTAATTATATAGAATCAATCCCGTGCGATATAAAGAAAAAAATGAGTATATTATTGTTGCTGGTGGGGGGACAGGAGGAGAGAAGAAGGGGAGAGGAAAGGAATAAATGAGCAAAGGGAGAAAGATGGAAAAAGGAAAACAGGAAGAAAGGAGAAAGAAGAACAATGAAAGAAATATAGCGACCATGTGAAGGAGAAAAATGCATGAAAAAAAAACAAAAAAAAAAAAAACCTTGTTTTGAAAAATATTAAAACAAAATAAAAAGGAGTAGGATGAAAAATCATCTACAAGGTTTCGCTTATTTTCTGTTTCAAAGAGCAGAAAGAGGGAGGGACCACGGGTGTCCAAAGGATGGGACCCCAGGGGAGGATCTGCACGGCGCCCACCCAGAGCCGAAGTGCTGGGGGAGCGTCATGCAGGTCCACCCCACCGACGCGCGAGTACACCGTCATGACAGGCCCGTGACCGGACCAGTCTGCAGCGTAAAAAGGTGCCACGCCGTCATCAAAGATGGTTCGACGTGGCCCACGTGCGCCGGGCGAGGGCAGATCCAAAGCCGGGTAACCAGAAAAACTACTGAAAACTTAGTGTAGAGACTTCCTGCCGCTAAGCAGAGAGCCTCTTTGGAATTATTTCCAAATGGTCGTCAAAAATGCATTAATCTGGTACACAAAGCATGATGGACATAGCTGGATAGGCAAAGAAATAGATAAACTTATATGGTAGTTGATATAGTACATATATATGATATATTTTTGTTTTATACAACAGATCAAATGACAAAAGTTATGAGAGCTATATACATGTTGGATAACATATACATGCTGGACATTTTTAATCGGTCATTGTGAATGTACAGTTGTATTAGAGCGATGTTCTATAAATACCAGTGATAGTATCAAAAGATATCCAAAAGGAGATCATCAAGGACCTGATTAACTAATCATTAGCCTTAGATGACTTAGAGATACCCTACAGAGCACACACTCTTGACATTTTGCCGAGTATAAGATGTTAGACTTTCATTCTTTTTCGCACCCCCCTGAGACAAAGCCCTCCAGAAAGGGACGGAAGCTCATCTGGGTATTCAGACCTGGAAATTGTGTTGCATTAAGGCTTGCGATCCAACGGACCTCCCTCTGGAGCAAGACCTTGTTCCAATCACCACCCCTCGTGTTCGGATACAAGTCTATGGAGCGACAGATGTCAGCGGTGACATGTCCGCTGACATCCATCGTGACGGATGGAAACCCTATTTTTTCCATTCGTCTGGCGGATCGGATGAAAACGGACTCTACGGTCCGTCTTCATCCGATCCCCCATAGAGGAGAGCAGCGCTCTGAAAGGTCGGTCCCTGCACAGTGTGCAGAGACGGACCTGTCATCTGCCTGCTCAGCGGGGATCGACGGAGCGATCCCCCGCTGAGAAAATCTGAGCCTGTACACGTCCATGTTTAAGGGCTCTAACGCATTTGAGGTCTCAACCTGGACTAGAAAGGACCAGCGGAAGCAGTATGTTCAACTGTGCCATGTCAAATACTTAGCCCAAGTACAGAAAGTGTGTCAGAATCAAGGCCAACTCCTTAAGGTTCAGCACCCAGCCAAACTTCTGCAAGATGTGTACCTTCTCTTTAAGAATCTCTTTCCAAGCAGATTGCTCCTAAGGAAGCAGTTCGTCCAGGTACCCCGCAATGAGGATACCCCCCCAGTAATCAACCCTTGGACACACTGTTAAAACACTGTTGGGGATGTATACAGAAGGAAAGAAAACAGAACAGATTGATAGTAGGAATCTCCCACTGCAAACGCAGAAACTGAAGGCGAGGATGGAAAATCGGCACATATATGTAAGCATGCTTGATATCCACTGACGCGTCCCCCCTGCATTTTTAACTGGCTGAGAGTATTTATATTCACACACACACCACAAAAGTTTTAGTCAGGTAATAAAGAATGCTGTAAATTAGGAATGCTTTTAGAAATAGAAATGTTAAGTTTCTTTTTATGAATTAGCAAGACAGAAAAAAAAAGAAATCCAAATCAAATCAATATTTGCTGTGACCACCCTCAGCATTCAAAACCGCATCAATTCTTATATTTTTCTAGGTACACTTGCACACAGTTGCAAGAAGGAATTCACCAGGTAGGTTGTTCCAAACATCCTGGAGAACTAAGCACAGCTCTTCTGTGGATGTAGGCCGTCTCCAAACCTGTCTCTTTATGTAATCCCAGAAAGACTCGATATTGAGACCAGCGTACTGTAGATCAGTAGATTAGTGTACCTGGGTCCCACTGGTTTCCGCCAGTTCTGTGTCGATGGCACTGCTAGACATCTTCCAATGTCGAAGGGAAGGAATCGTGATGCATTATGCGTTTCTATGGCCAACCACTCTCTACTCCGCATCTACGGTCCTCAACATTGCCCGTTCCTTCTTCAAAAGAACTTGTAAAACACATTTTGAAACCCTAGTCTACTTTTAAAATCTTTACCTGGGAGAAACCTTGCTGAGGCAGTATTTACACAACTACCTTGTGTCTTGTTGCTGTGCTTACTCTTGCCATGGTTTATGACCCGTGACATGGAACAGTGTTCCACAACCTCACCTTAGTAGCAGAGTTTGGCTTTTGCAGTTTTAGGCACTCTACACAACTGTTTCAGTTAATGAGTGTGTATTAACCTACATATGAAATTCGATAATCACTTGCTATAGTTGGTTAATCATACACCCGACTCTAATCCTACAAAATCCCTGACTTTGTGTACAAAGTGTGCAAGTGTAAGAATTGATTCTGGTTTGAAGCCAAAGGGAAGTCACACCAAAGATTTTTCTACTGTGATTCCCTAAAATGTACACACCTGAAAATTACTTTGTGCCAATACACTTCTTTCCCAAACATTATAAATTAAATTTACAGAAATAAAATAAAAAACGCATTAAAAAGTCCTTAACCACTAGGCATCCGTGCTATAGCCGAAAGACGGCTACAGCGCGGACTCCAATTGCCGGGAGGGAGTCCCTGGACGTCCTATTGTTTACTTCTGCGATGGGCATGCCCGGGGGAGCGCATCAGGGAAATTCTGTGCTGGCTGTGTCCCTTGTACACAACCGGTCACAGATCTATGTAAATGGCCAATCACAGCGACCGTTTAAAGCGCGTTAGGAGCTTCCAATGAGAGATGATCTCAAGTGTAAAAATATGAGATAATCTCTCATTGCCGGCTCTCTCTCCTCTCACAGAGACCGCATGTGAGGAGAGAGAGGATCTGTGAAGCAGCGTGAGTGCCAGCCATTTTGTGAACATAGATTTAACCAGTGAAAACACACATCAGTGCCCATACAGAGCCATTGGTGCCACAGTGCTCACTTTTAGTTTCACAGTGCCATCTCAGTGTCATCTGTCATCAGTGCCATCTGTCAGTGTCACCTGCCACATCAGTGCCACATTTCATCAGTGCCACGTATCCGTGCCATCTGTCACCAGTGCCATCTGCCAGTGTCACCAGTGCCACGTATCAGTGCCATCTGCCACCAGTGCCACGTACCAGTGCCACCTGTCACCAGTGCAATCTGCCAGTGTCACGTGTCATCAGTGCCACATATCAGTGCCATTGGTCATCACTAAGAATGTCAAAGATTATTTTCAGCCGAGGAGGCATACAATATTCTTGCGGCCGACGAGAGCAAACAGGGAGCTCTCCGCTTCAGATTCCTCATATTCAGTTTGAGTCTTACGTGGACTACGAGCCTGTCCTAAGCAGTGGAACACGGACAGCCTCAGAGAAGGATAAGAGTCCGCCCGCCAGACGAAGGCGTACTGGTGAGGAGGCAGTGTCATCCACCAGCACCGCAATGCCATCCACCAGCACCGCAGTACCTCAGCAAAGGCCATGTACCAGTGGGGTGTCACCTCAGTCACAAAGGGTTAGGTCCCATGCCAGCCTTCCCTATTCCCTTCAGAACCTCTATGGCTTCCTCCTAATTCAGAAGCCATCATTCCCCCTTTCACTGCCCAACGAGGAGTCCAGGTGGACACAGAAAATTTTTCACCAATAGATTTTTTTCAACCTTATTTTTACTGAGGACATGCTTGCATCAATTGTGGCCCAGTGCAACCTATATGCCCAACAATTTATAGCAAGTAACCCAACGTCCTATTATGCCCGTCCCTACGAATAGAGCGCCCCAACAGTGGAGGGGTTTAAAAAAATTTTGGGCCTCACATTCTGTATGGGACTAACCAAAAAAAATGTTTTACATTCATATTGGTCAACCCTCCCTCTCCACCACATGCCCATCTTTTCCTTAGTAATGCCCAGTATCAGATATCTCATGATTATGAGATTTCTACACTACAATGATAATACCCAGTGCCCTCCCCGAAATGACCCAAATTTTGACAAGCTTTATAAAATTCGGCCACTACTAAATTATTTTTCTGATATCTTCCTCCAGTTGTTTACCCCAGACCAACACATATGCGTGGACAAGTCCCTTGTCAAATTTACTGGCAAGCTGGGCATAAAACAATTTATTCCCACCAAAAGGGCCCGCTATGGGGTGAAGATGTATAAATTGTGCGACCAAGCTACAGGGTATACCTATGCCTTCATGGTATACGAAGGGAAGGACACCCAGCTACATCACCCCAATTGCCCAGAATACATTGGATTGAGTGGGAAAGTCGTTTGCAAACTCATAAACCCACTCCTGGAGAAAGGCTACCATTTGTATGTGGACAATTTTTATAGTAGTTTGCCCCTGTTCCGCAACCTTCACAGAAAGAACACTCCAGCATGTGGCACCGTAAGGAAGAACCGGAAGGGCTTTCCTCAAAGCCTCATCAACAAGAAGCTAAGAAGAGGGGAGAGGGCAAGTTTACGGAATGAGGAAATTCTGGCTGTGGAGTGGAGGGACAGAAGGTATGTACACGTTCTTTCATCGATCCACAATAATACCTTCGTGGAGATCACCAGGAGGAATGGCCGAATCCAAAAGCCAACATGTATCCATGAATACAACATGTTCATGGGGGGTGTCGACTTCAATGGCCAAATGCTCGAACCCTACCTTGCCACAAGACGAACATACCAGTAGTATAAAAAAAGTTTCAATTTGTTTAATTTGGCCATATACAACAGCTACGTTATTACTCACAAATGCGCTGAAAGCCCCAAATCCTTCCTTGGCTACCAGGAGGAAATCACCACTGCCCTTGTATTCCCGAACGGCCCACCAGAAACCATTCGATCCGATGTGATTACCAGACTCTCCAAACGACACTTTCCCGAAAAAATCCCTCCCAGACCAACAGGCCAAAAACGTCAGAAAAAATGCCGGGTGGGCACCAAAGGAGGAGTGAGACGAGACACCACTTTCTATTGTCCTCAATGTCCCTCCCAACCAGGCCTCTGCATAAGTGACTGTTTCCACCGTTACCATACTTCACTAAATAATTAGTGAAGTATGGCAAACATAACCCTCACTTCCTGCCATTTACCTTCACGCCCCTTATGCCTCGACTTGCTCTGTAACTGACCCTGGCTTGTTATTCGACCACGCTTCTGCCTACCGATTCTGTTCATACCTCTGCCTGATCTGGACCTGACCCTGGACTGTTTAACCATCCTTTTTGCCTGCCTCTTGGACTGATCTTGTACCCTGCCACTGGACTAGTGGGATTCATAACACAGGGGTCTCACATATGTGAGGGTCTCCAGAATTGTTTTTCTGGATGAAGAAAACATTTTTTTTGTTTTTTCATTCCTAGATTAGGGTCTGGAGACCCGGAGACTTCAAAAGAGATTTGGGTGGGAGAAGCCTCTACCCCTGTCCCCATTCTGTCCTGACGAAGCCCTACATCTGCCTTCTGCCTGTAGGACCTATGCCATCATGCCTCTGCCTGTCACATGAACTGACCACACCACATGGATGGACCATGTTCCTGCCTACCAGGATCAATATTTTGGCACTGCTGACAATCTCTGCCTGCACTGACCCTGGACTGTATATGGACAGTATCCCTGCCTGCTGCCTGTACTGACTATGGACAGTGTTCCTGCCTGCTGCCTGTACTGACTATGGACAGTGTTCCTGCCTGTTGCCTGGACAATTGTGTTCGCTTTTGCTGACCAAGTCCCTGCCTGCTGCCTGTACCAGTGCTATCCTCCTGTGGACAACTGTGCTACTAAAACCACAGGTAATCTTTTTTTTACCCTTTTCTCAGCAGAATGTATTTTGGGGTGTAATTCTTGGTATGTGCATGCTATGTGTCCCTAGAACACCTGAGGGTGATCCTTGTATGTGGCCAGGCTGTGTAAAAGTCTAACACATGTGGTATCCCCATACTCAGGAGGAGTAGCAGAATGTATTTTGGACTGTAATTTTTGCTATGTACATGCTATGTGTTAGAAATATCTTATAAATGGACAACTTTGTTTAAAAAAAAGTGTTTATTTTTTTCCATATTTTCCAAAAACATCTGGAAAAAAATGAACCGTTCAAAAGACTCATTATGCCTCATAGATTATACGTTGGGGTGTTAGCTTTCCAAAATGGGGTCATTTTGTGGGTGTTCCAATTGTCCTGGTGCTCCAGGGCCTTCAAAAGTGTAATAGGTAGTCAACAAGTTAGATGTGTCATTTATGCTCCTAGAACACCTGATGGTGCTCCCTGCATGTTGGGCCTTTCTATGTGGCCAAGTCCCACACATATGGTATCGCCATACTTAGGAGTAGCACAATGTATTTTGGGGCGTCATTTGTGGTATACACATGCCACGTGAGAGAAATAACCTATTACAATAACAATTTTCGGGGGGGGGGGGGGGGGGGGAATCTTAATTTTGCAAAAAATTGTGGGAAAAAAAATGACAACATCAAAATCCTCACCATGCATCTTCCGAAATACCTTGGAATGTCTACTTTCAAAAAAGGGGTCATTTGGGGGTATTTGTACTTTCCTGGCTTGTTCGGGTCGCAAGAAATGAGATGGGCCACCAATATATCAGGTGTGATCAAATTTTTATGATTTGCACCACAACTTGTAGACTAACTTTCACACAGACCAAATAATATCCACTAATTTGGGTTATTTTTACCAAAGATATGTAGCCGTATAAATTGTGGTTAGCTTAGAAAGACCATGCACAGAACATTAGTCCTCTAGCTAGGTGCTTCTACTCAACAATACCAAAAAAATATAGCTTAAATCCACTTTAAAACTTTATTAGTAAACAGTTACAAATGCACTCATATTTTCAATGAGCTTATAATGAGCATCCCTGGCATGAATCCTCAGAGGCAGTATTGTGGACGTAAAGCATAAGGTGTATTACAGGCGTCTGTCCTCCTTAATTACCTTGCAGGTGAATAAATGCAATGCAAGTATAACTGCATATTGAGATAAAAAAGGTTTCCCTCATTAATACAATGTTGCAATTATTTTGAGTCCAAAATAATATACAAGATGCATCTAGTTAAAGTGGGGTTCCACCCAAAAAAACAAAATCCTAAAAAGAAAAACAAAAAAACATTTGGATATTTTTTTTTTTTTTTAACTTACCTCTAAATGCCTGTTGCTAGGTGGTCCCTTGTAGTCTGCCCCCTTCCTTTGCCTGGGCTGGTGACATCACTTCCCCCTCGGCACAGGAAGGGCTCCGCTCTGCTCCCTCCCTCCTGTCAATCATCTGGGACCCATTACAGGTCCCAGGTGACTGAGCGGCCAATCACAGCGAGCGGCGCCGCTCGCGCATGCGCAGTGGGTGCCAGGCTGTGAAGCCACCGCCCGGCGCCCACAGTTGCAATACCGGCGCCGCTGAACGGAGGGGGAGACGAGCGGGGCTTCGATCCCCGCTTCGCTGGACTCCAGGACAGGTAAGTGTCCAATTAAAAGTCAGCAGCTGCAGTATTTGTAGCTGCTGACTTTTAATTTTTTTTTTTTTTTTAATGGCCCCCCTGGGTGGAACTCCTCTTTAAGCAACCTTCTTTACAATGACAAAGGGAAAGTGTGCCAGATCTTCTACTATGGCATGTCACATGAATCCATGCATTTATTGAGCTTTAAACCTCATAGCAGGGGAATGCTAAATTGCCTTAGTGTGCAGATTAGCCTACATATCTGTCAATTTGTTCTGTACAATACAAAAGTCCAGTTCTACTTGAAACATCCATTCCCTGGATTCATGTAAACTATTGGCAAAAATTTTTTTCCCCCCATTTTGGATAAAGAAAGGAAGGGTTATAACCCCTGTCAGATTTTTATTTTTTTTTTCGCCATCTGTGTCTCATTTCAGAGATTTCCCTTCACTTCCTGCCCCATAGCAAAACAGGAAGTGAGAGGAAAACCCTGAAAACTAAAGTGGTTGTTAAGCCACTAAATACTTTTTATATAATCTTCCGTTTCCTAATCCTGTATGACCCTGCGTGTGTGTTTTATAAAAAAAATGCCATCTATACCGGATTTTAGAGAGCCGCTCGGCGCTCACGTGACTGGCTGCCTCTCTCCAGCTAACAGCTGCACTCTCCTCTCTTCAGCTAACAGCTGCAGTGGGAGGGGCTGAGAATCCCCCGCTGACATTAGTCAAGAGGAGAGAGGCGGCAGGTCATGTGAGCGCAGAGTGGAGCTCTGACATAAAAGGTATAGAACGCATTTTATTAATAAAATCCACACACAGGGACACACAGGACTGGAGAGGATTTGACAGTGTGCGTGGGAAGGAAGGTTAACGTTTGATTGCCGGAGATGTGCATGTTAAGCTCTTTGAAAATATGAGTGCATGTTTAACCATTTTTTAATGAAAAATCTTAGGTGGTTTTACACTATACTGTATGTGATTTACCCTCGAGTGCATAAATCGTGGAGATGAAGCAGTGAAACTCCAGCTTGCATTATCTGGACAGGATGCAGCAGAGACAGTCTACAACTACACAAGTCCGGGCCAATTCTGACATTTTTAAATTATTATTTATGTTATACAAACTTTGTTGGATTACCTTTATTGCTATCACAAGGGATGGACAACATCCCTTTTGACAGCATGGGTCGCGACAGGTCCTTTTTATAAAGAGATCTGGGGGTCTATTAGACCCCAAATCTCTCCTCTAGCCTCTCATGCAGCCGATCAGACACAGATCAGTCTGATAGGCTTTTTATAAACAGAGATGGTGCCGGGTGTGACCAAATACTCATCGCTCCCGTTTTCCAGGGTTAGAGAGAGAGAGGAACGTCAGTTCCTCTCTATTCAGTGCAGCAATTGCCGCCAGGTGCACCGCTCCTGGGCTCTGCAATGGTATGGTAGAGCCAGGAAAGGTGGCAGCAGGAGGGGGGTGGGACCTCCTTCCGCAGAAGTGATCGAGTGGCTAATTAGCCACTCTAATTACTTCTGATAGAAAGGGAATCACCGGCTTAAAAAATGCATACTGGGATGATGCCTGTAGGCACAGGCATCATCCCAGTATAACTACTGAAACCCGAGGACGTCCATGGACAGCCTACGGATGTCAAGTAGTTAAAACACTGGACAGACCATAAACTATACCCAGCTATATCAAGTGGTCAAGTTAAAATGGTTGTAAACCGCTGAATTAAAAAAAAAAAACAAAAAAAAAAAACACACACACCTGTAAGAATACGGCATGTGTTAGTATACATTGCATACTAGCACATTATGAAATACTTATCGTAGAACAAAGCCTTTCCAGCGGCGTCCGCTTACCGCTGAGGCAAGCTGACATCTTCCCCTGGTGTTTGTTCAGGGGTCTTGGGCTCTGGCGGTGCGAGTGGCTGGAGCCGCTATGACGTCACTCATGCGAATGTACGTAGGAGCAGTCGTTTCCGGTACAGGCTCTGAAAGTCCGGCACTGTAAGCCAAACCTTCAGAACGCATGTGCCGATGAGGTCATTGGCTGCATGCACTCTGAATATCTCGTAAACTGTGCAAGTTTTGGAGATATTCACAGTACCTATAGGTAAGCCTTTTTATAGGCTTACCTGTAGGTACAAGTAGTGTAACAGATACCACTTTAACATTACTTAAAAATATACTAAGCATTACAAGAATATTTATGCATCAATCATACCTTGTCAAGATTGGGGATTCCAAACACGGGACTCATCGTAGGGCAAACTGTGGCCAAAGATTCACTGATCTTCGAAATCTCTTGAATTCTGTTAAAAGACTAAGTACACAATGTAAAGTCTCATAATTTGTTCTTTGTCAAAAGTAGCACTCTCTAAATGTAATGTTAAGTCAAAATCTGCATTATACTGTACCAGATCTTGGTTTAACCGTTTTGCTGCCAGAGCCATTTTTTTCTGTTTTTAGCACACCAATTAAAGTGAACATTTTAACCAGTTGAAAACCAGGAATTTCCTGGCACTTTGTGTACATCTGGGGTTTTTTTTGCTAGAAAATTAGTTAGAACCCCCAAACATTATATATATTTTTTAAAGCAGAGGCCCTAGAGAATAAATAGGTGGGTTTTGCAATTTTATTTTTTTTTATTTCACACGGCATTTGCACAGCAGTTTTTCAAACGCAGTTTTTAGGAACAAAAATACACTTTTTAAAATTTTAATGCAGTGGTTCTAATCCTGGGGGTCGAATGACAATTTGCCAGGGGTCTCCAAAACCTGGGCTGCTCCTGAGGCTCTCCTCTCCCAGCCTTTTCGTGGCCACCCAGCTGGCTTGTTCATGGAGCCTGCAGCTGCCCACTCAGGCTCTTCGCAGCCGCCCATTGAGTTCACTGCAGGGCTGGGGGGCAGAGACTAGAGTTCAGCTGACTGGTGAGGCATGTGAAGTGGGAGGGGTTGAAGGAGACCCTCTCTCCTGATTTAGGCATAGGGGTTACTGCTGCGAGACAACAAAGTCGGAGACACAGTGAAGCCAGAGACACAGTGACTAACACTACCTGTGATTATAGTTGCCATTAAAAGGTCCCCACTACAGTTATCAGATCAGCAGATGACCTTGATCAAGAGCACCTAAGTTTGCTGATCAGAACTTGCCCAGCACTGCCACTGATCCCACCCCCCACCAGCACTGCCACTCATCCCAACTCCCCGCCAGCACTGCCACTCATCCCATTCCTCCCACCCCCCCCCCCCCCCCCACCAAGGAGTAAGAGAAGGAATAAAAATAGAGAATACATGGCAGGTAGAGGAAAAGAGGGGGAGGAACAAAGAAAAAGGGAGAGAAAGAATAAGAGAAAGAACAAGAAAGACGGCTAGAGAGAGGGATGGGGGGGAAAAAAAACAAGAAATTAGGCTAGAGAGAGATAAAAAGGCAAATAAAGGAGAACAAAGGAAAAGAGTGGTACATCCACAATGTACCATAAGGGGTTTTAATACTGTACAAGTGAAAGGGACTCAGGGAGTGCTAAATATCCTAATGGGTTAGGGGTGCAAATTACTTGTCTTGCCTTCGGTGCTGACAATCCATGCTACAAAAATAATTTTACTGTTAGGGGTCCCCACAACTTGGAAAATTTTATCAAGGGGTCACGGCACTAGGGAGGTTGAGAACCACTGTTTTAATGAAAAAAAACAATACTTAACCCTTTTTTTTTGTAAAATATAAATGTCACGCCGAATAAATAGATACCAAAATTGAGGAGTGACCTGTACTGTACTCCAAGATAAGGAATTTACAGACAAGTCAAAATTCTCGTTCTAATCGTATAGTAGAGAACTTGTAGTCCTAGACCAAGCAATAAACTAAGGGAAGAGCAACAACATAGACCTACAAAAAAAAAAAAAAAAGCACTTGAATCACCTTGCAGCCGAAGCTTTCATTAAATCAAGGAATTAACATACTGTTCACACTGGTAGGACCTGGAGAGTATGTGAACTAAAGACCAGACCGCAGCCATGGAAATCCTGGATACAGATGCTTAATGCTAAAAAACCCAAGAAACACCAACATACCTGGTGGAATAAGCTCTGATAGAGAGGAGGAGGAATCCTTTCCTCTAAGCCCTTGAAAAAAGAGGGCTAGTCCACCTGATAAATTGCAGGGCTGGAGACAGGATATCTTCTATGAGGGGTTGCAGGTAAGACAAAAAGGAAGCTGTAGCTGCCAGGTAAACCCTGAAATCCCTGACAACGAATCAAAGTAGTGTAATGAAATTTCCTTGGATGTTTTGGAGCAAAACTAATGGAAGGCAATAACCCATTAAAGTGGAAGGCATAGACCACCCTGGGTAGAAAGGTCTTGGTCTCAAGAACACCTTCTCCCTGTGTAATCCTTTTTCCTTTTCCTGTGTAAATCAGGTAAAGGCAACATGTGCCAGCTGAAAAACACACCTAACATATGAGACACATGTGATGTCTTAAAAAGGGGATGTAGTCGACTCAAGTACAGAGAGTACTAGGCTGAGAATTGAAGATGACATGGAGCCAAATAATACGGACTTTATAGGCAACAAGGAAAAGGGGTCTAAGGAAAATGTTATCAATAAATAAAATCATCATTTTTATTTGTAGAAAATATAAAATTAAATTATTCAGGTGCAGACATCACCAAAAAATAAAGTTAAAAAACAGCAAGTATACAAAGGCTTAATCGATAATGCGTGGCAATTGTAGACATTCGGCCCGATGCGTTTCAGGACACTTGTGGGGTCCCTTCATCAGGAACGTTCAAGACAAGGTGAAATTACCATAGCATATTCTAAACAGTAAAAAAACAGAAAAATGATAATAGCAATAGTGTTGAAAAAGAAAAAAAAAATTATAACAACAAAGTACGTACATCATAAACAGAGGGCAAGAGGCAGGAGCATCGTTGAGACCAAGATTGGGAGATCAGCTATCGATTGGATGAACTTGGTGCAATATACACCTCCAAAAAAATGTGCCAGCTGATGCAGTGCCGTAAAATAACACCAAATGCCGTGAAGCAGTATGAAATGGAGATCACTATTTGGTTATACGAAACCAAGAGGTCTGCATAGTTAAGTGCAAACTGATTCAGGGTGGATAATGACACAATTAACAAAAATGTGTCTGTAAAAAAGAAAGTATAAAATATCTTAGAAATGTGTAAAGCTCATAGGGAAACAGGTGTTATTTGTCACTCCATTATCATTAATATGGGTATATGCTTATTTAAGAAACCCCCCTCCTTTTTGACAAAGCATTCATTATTGGACACCAATGTTGACAATAATAGCCAAAGTTAAGGGTAGGAACATTGTATTATTAATCATTGATGAAGGTATAAATATATAGATGAGTCTTTTTACTAGCAATAGGGACAAAATATATCCTAAAATAATTAAGTAGTGTTAGCAAGCCTGAGGTTTATTGGAGGAAAACAGATACTTCATATAGGTGCCTGTTAAGGCATTAAAACAACCCCCTGGATCAGCCCATTGAATCAGCCCATAAGCAGTAAGTTGGGCGGCTATTATTCAAGAGCAGACAGGGTATGCTATAGTTAGTGTCATGAAGGAAAAATTATAACAAGAGCTGAATATTCCACAAACCTTGCAGAACGATCCCCAGCTTGTGCAGCACGTTTGTCCTGGTGTGAATAGAGGAGACTAGTACTCCAATTAGGGCTTGTTTTTATAATGAGAGACGATAGCGCGTGCGCAGCGTCGAGAGATACAGGGTGTGGGCGGAGCCTGGCGTCAGTACTGGCCCATATGATGTGTGTCTATTAACTGTGGTTAGGCATGGGGGACTGGTTTAACAGCGTGTCCGCCACTATACAACCGCCTCCTCCATACCTCTAACAAATATGGGAGGGTGAGGGGCGTGGCAGAGCCGGTAAACAACTGCATATGTTCGCATCCTCTATGTACAGTAAGACATTAGAGGAAGCGGACAAGAACTGACGTTCAGAACGGCGAAGCAGGCGCGACCAGCAAAGCCAATATAGGGGTGCTAATGGTGCGGATAGGCAATGCTGATGTATAGTGGTGTATCCAAGCGGAGTTAGGTGACTTCAGTGTTACCATTGCAATGAATACCTATGGGCACAGAATAAGCAGCCCATAGGTATGCATTCAAAAAAGAGACACACAAAGACCAGTACAATATCACCATAGCCACAACCACCAGATTAACTCATATGGGCCGCAATCAGCATGACAGAAGAGCATACGTCTCCCTTAGTGTTGCAACAGCCTATTGTATACAGACACAGGGTGCAGTACATCGCATACATCAGCAGCGACTCCCAAACATGGCCTCAAGGGATTATTAGGTCTATTACATTGGACCATACAATGGAGGATTTGTACTACATGCCAGAAAACAGTTCAGCAGTGACAATAATGGGATAAACCTATTATCTTAATTCGTAAAATACTTAAGAGCACATGTGTGGTATATTGTGAAGAGGATTCTTCCATTTATTTTACAATGGACATTATTTCTAGAAGAATTTAAAGCGTAATATAGAGGATACCAAAATTCCTACAGATCTTTTCACATACCCGATTGAAAACCTTCCAAGAAGGGCCTAAAACTAAGTTGAGCATTGAGACCTGGAAAAAGGGTAGCGTTTAACTCCACTATCCATCGAGTTTCTCGTTGTAGGAGTTTATTCCAGTCTCCTCCCCTGATGTTTGGATGGATTCGATCCAGGATGAGAAAATTAAATTTAGGGCATATCCCCCCATGGTGATCAACCACGTGCCTACCCATTGGCAAGTCTGGATTTGCTGTCAGCATACTGGTGATGTGTCGCCTTGCTCGTATTTGGAACTCAAGTTTTGTTTTGCCTATGTAGAAACACTTACATTGGCAAGCCAATAGGTAAACTACCCCAGGAGTCTTACAGTTGGCATAGTGCCGTGGTTTTAACACCATGCCATAGGGTAGTATTACATTTTTTTGGGTGTTCATATAATCAGCACGTAGTGCATCCACCACAGGGGATGCATATTTTTATAGGGGTCTGATCTAAATTTGCCAACGAATTCGCTCAAATTAAATAGTTTTTTTATTGACCTAGTTCTGAGATATGTGACCACCGGGTGTGATGGAACATGTGGTCTTAAAGTAGGGTCGATGGTGAGTAGGTGCCATTATTTTTCGAAGATTTTTTTTGATTATTTTATGCTGACTGTTGTATCTCGTGATGATCCGAGTGGTCTGCGGTTTGATGTTACCAGACTTTGGGATTTCCGGGAAAAGGAGGCTAGTTCTTGATTTATCCCTTGCACGTTTGAAGGCTTTCTTGAGGCACTTGCGTGAGTAGCCTCGATCCAGAAGTCGTATCCTCAGATGGTCAGCCTCTATAAGAAAGGACTCCTCGGTCGAGCAATTTCTCCTCAGCCTGAGGTATTGGCTATACGGGATAGATTGGATGAGAGCTCTAGGATGTGCACTGGAGGCATAGAGGATGGTATTTCACGCAGTAGGCTTCCTGAACAGACCACTGGAGAGAGTACCATCTTCGTTCCTGGAAATGGTAACATCTAGGAATGTGATTGGTTCATTACTAAAGGACATAGTAAAAAACAGGTTAAAGTCGTTTTTGTTGATGGTCAGCAGGAAGGTGTTGAGTAAATCCACTGATCCCTCCCAGATGATGAGGATGTCATTGATGTACCTATACCAATGAGTGATATGGCACATCAACGTAGCCAAATCATCTAGGAGGGACCGCTCCCACTCCCCCAGGTACAGGTTAGCGTAGGATGGGGCACAACAAGTCCCAATCGCTACTCCCTGCACCTGAAGGTAGTGGGAGCCATGGAAAGAAAAACAGTTGGGTGACAGAATGAATTCCAAAGAGGCAGTGGTAAACTGCCAGGTTTTCAAGTCGTCCTCGAGGGACTGTGCGAGTATGTGCTTCACAGCTGCGACTTCCAGGTGGTGGGGGATCAAGCTGTACAATGCTTCGACGTCCACAGCCATCAATAGGGTGTCTGGGGTAAGTTGGATGCCTTCTAGATTTTTTAGAAGATGTATTGTATCTTTTATACAAGATGGGATATTTTGTACGTAGGGTCTCAGTTGGGCATCTACAAATTCGGTGATGCTTTCAATTCCTGAGATGATTGGTCTGCCCGGTGGAGTTTGTACATTTTTGTGTACTTTTGGCAGACTGTAAAAAGTAGGGATCCTAGGATGTTTGGTGCGTATATATTCCCAGGTTTCCTTATTGATTGCCGCATTTGAGAAGCCCTCATCCACTAGGGAGTAGAAGTCTTTGTTGTACTTTTCAATAATACTTCTAGAGATTTTCTTGTACCACGTGCTGTTTTGGAGGATCTTGTTACACATTTCCTGGTATTGGTCATTATGACAATGTCCCCCCCCCCCTTATCCGCTGGCTTGATGGTTAGATCATGCTCATCTCTCAGAGACTGTAGTGCGATTTTTTTCTTCTTTGGTTAGATTTCCGATTGGTCTAAATTTATTTTTCTTAATTTTTTTGAGATCCGCAGTTACAAGGTTTACAAATGCTGCCAGGTTTATTCTTTCAGATAGATGGGGGAATTTGTCTGGTTTATTTTTGAAAGTAGAGGGGCCTGGGGTGAATTCAAGCTGTTCCTCAGCACGTTGTTTAAATGCACTCATGTTGTCGGTGTTGTCAAATGGATCACTAGGGTTGGATTCTTCCAGTAGACAACATTTCTAATGCTTTGTCTGTTTCAGCGTTTTTAATTTTTTCTTTTTCATCTTCATTTCTTTGTTTTTGTAGTGGTCTCGGTTGTCTGATTTTTAGAATATAGACTTTTAAAGAATAGCCGTCTTAAAAATAATTGGACATCCTTGATGGTATCAAAGGTGTCCATGTCTGAATCCGGGCAGAAGTTCAAACCCTTAAGAAAATAAAGTCGCGCTAATATAAGGTGTAGTGAGAACTACAAAATAAAATGCCACAAATAGCAATGATAATATTGAAAAACAAGGTAATATTAAATACACCAATAAGACAAACGTGCGGACATATAAAGTACTGTTGTGAAATTGTCCATACAGTAAATGTACAGAAGGGTGAAGTGGAATGATATAGAATTAGTAAATAAAAAAGTCCATATAGAGGAAAACAGATCCCAGAGTGACGGGTGGTGTGAATTCTCGTTGAAGTGAAAAGTGCATTGATGGGACCTCCACCTTTAGGAAAATACTGCCGCTTACCAGAGAGTGATGGTCCCTTATTACAGGGGACCACGCTGAGCAGATGGCTGTAACCCCAGCCCAGAATCTCACAGGCAGGCACTAGATACCACAGCGTCCGTGGGGATCCTCACCATGAGTCACAGCAGAGTGATGTGTTTACCAGAAAAAAAAAAACGCAAAATGCTCCACATAGCGTAAATCCTTTTACATTTAATAGAATAAAAAAGCCAAATGAAGACTTACAAGTCAGCGAAATAGTAACAGCAAACAGAAATGGGAAAGCCGGCCGGCTTCAGATTAGCCTGTAGCTTCCAGGACTGGACGTGCAGCGGTGACGTCAGGACGTAGCTCCTCCTCCCCAAGTTTTTAGTTTCAGCTTCAGTTTTTACTTTGATTGTTAGCGCAGTATTCTATCTACACTTAGAAGTTCAAACCCTTGCATAGGACGGAAACTTCAGCTTCTGAAAGTACATGATTGGTTAGGTTGATAATGTTTGGGGTGTCAGAGCTATCTGTAGATAAGTCACTTAGTTCCATCTTCTGTTCATGTCAGGGTTTATCCACTCGTGTTGTGGTATCGCTTGTTGTATCATATGGGAGGGGTGTTCCCACATGAGTAGTGGCAGGTAGCCATCCCGGTAGGTCATGCCATCCGGGATCCTGCTGCACCACGTACAGTGCCTCTGCTCGAAGAAGTATTTCCAAATAATGAAGGTGTGGAGTGTTGAGACGGTGATGGATCAATCATACGTTTCTAGGGTATGGCGTAATCTCCAGTTTTGTCTGACTTTTTCCGTCAATTCTCTGTGATTTCTGTCAGAATGAAGAGGATGCTGATGAATTAAGTGTGAAGTCAGATTCTTTTTCATAATAATGTTTTTTCTGTCTGGTATTTGAAGGATTCAATTTGCTATTCTGCTGCAATCTGTATGCCTTCCCTTCCAGGAAGGCTCTTTGATCCCGCCAAAATTTCTTCTCCTTTGTAGCTAGCATCTCCCCAGTAAATGCCTCCAAATGATTTTTGACTCTTTCCTCTTGTTCTCTAAATATCCCCAATTTTTTAAAGGGTTGTAATTTGTTGTAGATTAGATCAATATCTTTGTCCATGGCAACGATGGGTTTCTGGTACTCCTCGATGAGGAGTTGCATCATTACCATGGTATCATTTTGTAGATTTTTTTTCCCGCTTTAGTTTAAAAGATGCATCAAGGTCTTCTAAAGTGGGAAAAATCTGGATTCTCAAACCAAAAGGGTTCACATTCTCTCGCAAGTATCTTGAAAAACCCTCAATGTGCCAAAAGCATGCAGCCTTCTTCTCTACCACTTTTTTAAGTTGAGTAAAGAGAGACAGTACCTCAGTGTGGTTAGATTCTCTCTCATCATGGCCTTTGTAATAGCCTGCCATCATGGTCTCCCATTCTTGTCCCCGGAACATGATAGAACAGGGAAGAAAGAAATTTGTATAGTACAACACAAACAAGAAACAAAAGGCGAAAAACAAATAATTGCTAGGTAAAAAACAGCCAAGCATGAAATAATAATGAATGTTCAGCAACAGAGCCTTTACATTGGTATTAGAAGGTATACTCCAATCTAGGATCATCAAAACATATATCAAAATCACATGGAAGTGAATAATTCTATATATTCAAAAGTGTTCCGAATGCGGTGTAGGAACAAATTGGTAAATAGAGAACCTCCTTGGATGGAAACAAGGGGGGTGGATATTTTCTACCCTAGATTAAATTTATAAATAGCTAAGAAGATCTACCAACAAGGGGGCTTGAGGTTGCCAATCCTAGATATAATATTATGAAGCAAATAACCCCCAGATAAATAGTAAGGACTTTATAGGCAACAAGGAAAAGGGGTCTAAGGAAAATGTTATAAAAATGATAATTTTATTTATTGATCTCATCGAGGAGTACCAGAAACGCATTGTTGCCATGGACAAAGATATTGATCTAATCTACAACAAATTACAACCCTTTAAAAAATTGGCGATTTTTAGAGAACAAGAGGAAGTCAAAAATCATTTGGAGGCATTTACTGGAGAGATGCTAGCTACAAAAAGAGAAGAAATTTTGGCGGGATCAAAGAGCCTTCCAGGAAGGGAAGGCATACAGATGGCAGCAGAATAGCAAATCAAATCCTTCAAATACCAGACAGAAAAAAACATTAATATGAAAAAGAATCTGACTTCACACTTAATTCATC
The DNA here is from genome assembly GCA_037952835.1 of Lithobates septentrionalis. NCBI lineage: Eukaryota > Metazoa > Chordata > Amphibia > Anura > Ranidae > Lithobates > Lithobates septentrionalis. The sequence goes on along the minus strand of JBBDGP010001693.1, from coordinate 2,326,588 downwards.
AGCATCCTCTTCATTCTCACAGAAATCACACAGAATTGACAGAAAAAGTCAGAAGACAAAACGCTCACGTTCTGGAGACGACACCGTACCCAAGAAACATATGATTGATCCATCACCGTCTCAACAACACTCCACACCTTATTTGGAAATACTTCTAATTCGAGCAGAGGCACTGTACGTGGTGCAGCAGGATCCCGGATGGCAGGACCCACAGGTGACGGGCTACCTGTCACTACTCATGTGGGAACACCCCTCCCACATGTTACAAGCGATACCACAACACGAGTGGATAAACCCTGACATGAACAGAAGATGGAACTAAGTGACTTACCTACAGATAGCTCTGACACCCCAAACATTATCAACCTAACCAATCATGTACTTTCAGAAGCTGAAGTATCTGTCCTATGCAAGGGTGTGAACTTCTGCCCGGATTCAGACATGGACACCATTGATACCATCAAAGATGTCCAACTATTTGCAAGACGGCTATGCTTTAAGTCTATATTCTAAAAATCAGACAACCGGGGGGCGTGGCCTGGACAGCGATGTGAGCAGACGTGTGTGAGTGAAGCTCCGCTCGTGGCAGATCCTTCTATACACATCCTGCAGCCAAAAACCCTGCTTTTCTCCCCTGACCTGGCCGAACCTGCCGCTGAGACCGGGACCGATATGTCTCCACCGAAAAGGAACACAGCCTCCTCGTCTCTCGACCGATACAGACGGACTGAGCGGGACGTGGAGAACCAAGATGGCACCTCGGACACACCGCATGTATCCCCTCCTGTGGAGAAGGAGCCGGACGGCACAGCAAAGGTACTAGAGGCAATCTCCCTTTGTCAATCCACACTCACAACCAAGATAGAGGAGGTGAAGGTGGACATATCACTCATCAGACACGATATGACCAAGCTCCGGGAACGAATAACCGAAGCGGAGACTCGGATTGGGCAGGCGGAGGACATATTACACCCCATGCAGCACACACAAGACGAGCTGCGACGCCAGATTCAACAATTGGCGCAGAAACAAGATGATCTCGAGAACCGCACCCGCCGGTCCAACCTCCGGTTCATTGGACTGCCGGAGGGCTCAGAGGGCACAGACCCGGCCACTTTCCTGGAGCAGCTCCTTATCAAAACATATGGCAGAGACTCTTTCTCGGCTACATTCCTGGTGGAACGTGCCCACCGGATGCCGGCTCGCCGCCCGCCTGAAGGTGCACCCCCACGCACTTTCATCGCGAAACTGCTAAATTTCAGAGACCGAGATGCGGTCCTGCGACTGGCCAGAATAAAAGGAAACATCCCATATCAAACCGGCTTCGTTTCAGCATTCCCGGACTTTTCTGCAGAGGTCCAGAAGCAAAGGGCGCAATTCTCTGACACCAAGCGCCGCCTAAGAGTACTACACATCAAATACTCCATGCTGTTCCCGGCTCGACTTCGCATAGTGGGTGAAGACCGAGTGCACTTCTTTGAGGACCCTAACCAGGCCTCAGCATGGGTGGATCGTCTGGACGCACAGAGGAACCGACCTGCCCAGGACGCAGTCTGACCCGCCAAAGAAGCAAGCTCCAATCTACAGCTTCCCACATACAATACGTTCCAGGGTTTATAGCGCACACGATTGCCAAGGAAGATGTACCGACCTCAAGCAAATCATCACTGGGCAATCGGGGAGAATGACTGTGCGACACTGAGGCCCCAAGCACGGACTGTTATTCTCCGCTGTTGAAAATTTGGAGATCCCCCTGTTTTGGGCCCACCACACCATGGATCCCCCCCGGAAACTGGCCCCCATATTTTATGCCTCCAATTGGAGGAGATACGTGCCCGGACGTGCAGCACTAACATCTCTTTTCCCTTTTAATTTTCCTGACCCGGGCCGAACTTGAACTGTGCTATGCGAGAACACCAAGGAAGACATGCTCTCCCAAGACCGCACCGGATCCAAGCTGCCCGAACTGGACTTAGCTAATCTCTCCTCCTTAATTGCCACAGCGACGCACGAACTCAGGTTTCATTAGTTTACTAGTTTTGTAAATTTAACACTACCACATGTACTCCATCGCTGGATGTTTTTATCCAGAACTTGTTCGCCTCCGGCGGGAGACCGCCACATCAACCCTGGTGCTGCCCTATAGGCTACCACCAGGATTGATCAGGTTATTGTGCATCTGAAAGGGGAGGGGGTTTCCCCTCCAGCATAAGTATTATGCTAGAAGTACTTTCTCATCTACATTGCACACGTTTTGGGAAACAAGCCCCAGTCAAGTTTGGGCGACTGAGGGCAGGGAGGGAGGGGAAGGGAATTGTTATAATTATTGACGTGATGAAGGATATGTACTGCAACTTGCGATATAGGGATATATGTGTACATTTATGTTGCCTACTGAAAAGCGGGGGGAGATACGGGACACTTCTGGTGCGAAGAGTGGCATTGCAACCCCCATTTCTACTCCCCCAAACAAAATTAAATTCTCAACTACTATGTCCACCCTGAAATTTCTTACTTGGAACATCCGAGGGGTCCGCGACAAAATTAAACGCACTGCTGTTTTTACCTGCCTAAAAACCTACCGAGCAGATATAACAGTCTTAGTTGAAACGCATATCACTGGCCAGCTTCAGCTTGCATTAAAGCGTCCATGGATAGGATGGGCATTCCACGCAACTCACTCTCCGCACTCGAGAGGGGTCTCAATCCTTATAGCCAAAACGACCCCCTTCGCACTCATCACTATACGCACAGACCCCCAAGGTAGATATATTTTCCTGCACTGCACCATAAATGACATGCAATACCTCATAATGGCCTTCTATATACCCCCTCCGTATAACTCCAACCTAGTCACTGAAGGCCTACTATACATGGCGCAGTATCCCAACATACCCGCCATCTGGTTGGGTGACTTCAATATGGTACTGAACCCTCAAAAAGACAGACCACAGACAAATCCAGACACACACCCCCCCCAGACACGACCCAGCTCGGACGGTTGCTACAAGAATTCTCACTAACCGACACATGGCGTTACAATCACCCTACTACTCGCGCATACTCATGCTTCTCGGCAACCCACTCCACTATGTCCCGTATCGACTTTATTATGATATCCAACACACTGCTTCCCCGCCTGTCGGACTCGGGCTACCACACCAGAACTCTATCTGATCATGCCCCGTGCTGGGCAACCCTCTATCTCAATTCGAGGCCGGGGCCTCCCTCGTGGCGTCTTCACCCTTTCTGGTTATCAATGCTGAAGGACCAGGAGGACACCTACGGGGAATGGCAGTTCTATTTTAAGGCCAACAATAACACAGCCCCGGTGGGACAGGTCTGGGAAGCATTCAAAATCCATGTCCGCACTATTCTCTCCTCCCGTATACGCAGAATTAAAACCTCCTCTAACCTAATTCTCCACCAAGCCTCTGCTAAAGCAGACTTACTGACAAGGGAGTTTCAACAGGACCCCTCCCCTGACAAAGCAGCTGCAATTAAACTTCACACCCGTCTATTAGACCAACTTCATTATGAGAAAGCCAAACAGAAACTTTTCTTTGTGAAACAACGTATGTTTGAGCAAGGGGAGCAAGCGGGGAAGTTGTTAGCATACTTAGCCCGCCAGGAATCCAACCCTCCAATAACAGTTACCCTAGTCAACCCACACAATAATGAAACCTTCTCAGACCCCCAGGCGGTCGCAAAAGCATTCCAGAAATACTACACTGACTTATACTCCTCCAAGGTTGAGGTCACCTCACAAGAAACTAAAGCCTTCCTACAAAGCATCCCCTTCCCACAACTCTCAGAATCCCAAGTGCAATATCTAGAGGCTCCCCTCACGGCAGATGAAGTTGCCCTCGCCATAGCATCTCTTGCACCAGCTAAGGCACCGGGCGGGGACGGCATCCCTCTAGATTTCTATGCAGCTTACTCAGAAATTCTGGCCCCTGAATTGCTGAAGCTATATAAACATATATTCGAAACCGAAACCCTCCCTGAAACCCTTCGCCAAGCAGTAATCATAGTAATCCCTAAATCAGGCAAAGACCCCCGACTACCTGATTCCTATCGCCCAATCTCACTTCTCCAAGCCGACATTAAAATACTGGCCAAAATACTAGCCATGCGCCTCAACAACAGTATCCTCTCCCTCATTCACTCTGACCAGACCGGATTCATGCCTGGGAAAAATACAGCCATGAATCTAAGGCGCCTTCACATGAACATCCAGGCGGTCCACGACCACATGGGAGATAGAGCAATAGTATCCCTAGACGCCGCAAAGGCGTTCGATTCGGTTGAATGGAGCTACCTTTGGGAATGCCTACGAGGCTTTGGATTCGGCCCAAACTTCCTAAAATGGGTACAGTTGCTGTATTACTCCCCAATGGCCAGAGTGGTGGTAAACGGATGGATGTCTGACCCATTTCCATTGACACGGGGAACTCGCCAGGGGTGTCCATTATCCCCACTACTATATGCCCTGGCGGTGGAGCCCCTTGCCATCTCCCTCAGGATGAACCCAGACATACACGGACTACGTATAGGATCCCTGACCGAGACGTTAAGTCTATATGCTGACAACATGCTTCTCTACCTGGAGGACACGGGCTTCTCCCTCCAAACAGCCCTAACGACCATTGAAGAATTCGGGAAACATTCGGGCCTTAGCATGAACTGGTCCAAATCACAGATCCTCCCTTTAGACCCGTCACCCCCATCACAAATCGCAGCCTCACTCCCCCTACAACGAGTCGCCCGCATTAAATACTTAGGAGTAGAGATTACCAAAGACCCGTTAGATTACATCAGTAACAACATCGAACCACTCTTCACACACTTAATATCCCGCACACAAACCTGGGCAAGACTCCCCCTGGGAATATCGGGCAGGATTAATCTATTTAAGATGATACTACTTCCCAAATTCCTTTATATATTCTGGAATTCCCCTGTACGTATACCCCTTACCATATTTAAATCACTTGACAAAATACTTAACTCATTTATATGGGGGCCCAACAGACATAAACTAGCCTGGAATACGCTCAAAAACCCAACCTCCTCGGGAGGAATGGCCCTACCAGATCTATACGCGTACTACATTGCAGCACAACTTTCGCATCTATATCATATCCACAAAACAGATGAGATCAGATACCAAACTCTAGTATGTAAAAAACCAAATAGCAACATGCACTCCCCATTACAGGTTATATTCCGAAAAAGCAGCAAACAAGACAAGCACAAGGACCGAGACTTACTACTCTCACAACACAGGTATGTGTGGGAAAAGGCGATCCAGCTACTTGAAGCCGACTCCTTTCACTCACACACACCCTTATGGCACAACCCCCAGTTGACAGAACTAGCCTCTCTTCCAGGAGCCACTAGATGGGCAGCCAAGGGAATAGTATTCTTATTTCAGGTCACCACCATATTCGGAATCAGAAGCTTCCAGACGCTCAGCGAGGAGTTTGACCTCCCCCCACAAATGCAATTTAGCTACATACAGTTAAAACACGCACTCCAAACCCAATTCGGCTGTGGACTCCCCAACCCACAAATACTGCCACTGGTAGATATTATTACAGGATCAAACCCAGAAAAACTTATATCCACCCTCTATAATACACTACGTACCACACCGGTGGCAAGGATAATGGACACGGCTAGAATTAGATGGGAGGACGATGTGGGACCCATAGACCACTCTGACTGGGAAGACATATTGGCAAATGTTAAAACCACATCTCCTAAAATTTCCGAGCGCTTAACCCAGCTGTATATAATACACAAATCATATCTCACACCCTCTAGAATAGCAAAATTCTCTCCACACCAGAACCTAAACTGTCCAAGATGCTCTGGTAGCCCATGCACATTCTTTCGCCTACTCTGGTCATGCCCAGTGATACAAAGCTTCTGGGCACAAATTATAAAGTTCCTCCATGACCACATGGGATCACCAGTGCAACTCGACCCCAAGCCCTGCCTTCTTGGGCTACTACCAGATGCTGATAAAGATAGACCCCTGATAACACTCCTCAGCGAATCACTCTTTAGCGCCAGAAAATTAATAGCCAAACATTGGTTGAGAGCAGAACCTCCCACGATACAAGCCTGGATTAAGGAAATAAACTCGGTACTACCATATAAAAAAGTAATGTACAAACACAGGGGCTGTCCGAATAAGTATCACAAAATATGGGATAAATGGTTGGAAAAAACTAGCACTTGCACGGATTGATCAACTATACACGATAGACACACTAACTGTAGTAGATGGGGTAGCCAACTCATCTGGTGCAACCTATAACAAATACTACTGATGTTATTATGGCTTTCTGTACCGCTGTATTTTCCATGACAACACGCACATTTATATGTAATGTATGTATCCTCACCCCTTTTTTGCCTACTTTTCGGTAAGATGCTTTGTAATGTATCTGTACAATATTCACATGTCGTCAATAAACATGTTCTTTTTTTCAAAAAAAAAAAAAAAACAGACAACCGAGACAACTAAAAAAAACAGAAAGAAATGAAGATGAAAAAGAAAAAATTAAAAACGCTGAAACAGACAAAGCATTAGAAATGTTGATAAGTCTACTGGAAGAATCCAACCCTAGTGATCCATTTGACAACACCAACAACATGAGTGCATTGCAACAACATGCTGAGGAACAGCTTGAATTCATGATCTAACCATCAAGCCAGCGGACAGGGGGGGGGGGGGGGGGGGGAACGGACATTGTCATAATGACAAATGACCAATACCAGGAAATGTGTAACAAGATCCTCCAAAACAGCACGTGGTACAAGAGAATCTCTAGAAGTATTATTGAAAAATACAAAGACGACTTCTACTCCCTAGTGGATGAGGGCTTCTCAAATGGGGCAATCAATAAGGAAACATGGGAATATGTACACACCAAACATCCTAGGATCCCTACTTTTTACAGTCTGCCAAAAGTACACAAAAATGTACAAACTCCACCGGGCAGACCAATCATCTCAGGAATTGGAAGCATCACCGAATTTGTAGATGCCCAACTGAGATCCTACGTACAAAATATCCCATCTTATATAAAATATACGATACATCTTCTAAAAAAAATCTAGAAGGCATCCACCTTACCCCAGACACTCTATTGGTGGCTGTGGACGTCGAAGCATTGTACAGCTCGATCCCATACCACCAGGGAGTCGAGACTGAAGCACGTACTCGCACAGTCCCTCAAGGACGACTTGAAAACCTGACAGTTTACCACTGCCTCTTTGGAATTCATTCTGTCACACAACTGTTTTTCTTTCCATGGCTCCCACTACCTTCAGGTGCAGGGAGAAGCGATGGGGACTTGTTGTGCCCCATCCTACGCCAACCTGTACCTGGGGGAGTGGGATCGGTCCCTCCTAGATGATGAAGATTTGGCTACGTTGATGTGCCATATTACTCATTGGTATAGGTACATCGATGACATCCTCATCTGGGAGGGATCAGTGGATTTACTCAACACCTTCCTGCTGACTATCAACAAAAACAACTTTAACCTGTTTTTTACTATGTCCTTTAGTAAAGAATCAATCACATTCCTGGATGTTACCATTTCCAGGAACGAAGATGGTACTCTCTCCAGTGGTCTGTTCAGGAAGCCTACTGCGTGAAATACCATCCTCTATGCCTCCAGTGCACATCCTAGAGCTCTCATCCAATCTATCCCGTATAGCCAATACCTCAGGCTGAGGAGAAATTGTGGAGTTAAACGCTACTCTTTTTCCAGGCCTCAATACCCAACTTAGTTTTAGGCCTTTCTTGGAAGGTTTTCAATCAGGGGTATGTGAAAAATATCTGTAGGAATTTTGGTATCCTCTATATTACGCTTTAAATTCCTCTAGGAATAATGTCCATTGCAAAATAAATGGGAGAATCCTCTTCACAATATGCCACACATGTGCCCTTTAGTATTTTACGAAGATAATAGATGATCTTCTATCTCTAACAGGTTTATCCCATTATTGTCACTGCTGAACTGTTTTCTGGCATGTATTACAAATCCTCCATTATATGGTCCAATGTGATAGATCTAATAATCCCTTGAGACCACGTTTAGGATACGCTGCTGATGTATGCGATGTACTGCACCCCGTGTCTGTATACAATAGGCTGTTGCAACACTAAGGGAGACTTATGCTTTCCTGTCATGCTGATTGCGGCCCATATGAGTTAATCTGGTGATTGTGGCTATGGTGATATTGTACTGGGCTTTGTGTGTCTCTTTTTTGAATGCATACCTATGGGCTTATTATATGCCCATAGGTATTTATTGCAATGGTAACACTGAAGTCACCTAACTCCGCTTGGATATACCACTATACATAATCAGCGTTGCCTATCCGCACCATTAGCACCCCTATATTGGCTTTGCTGGTGGCGCCTTTATGCGCCTGCTTCGCCGCTCTGATCGTCAGTTCTTGCCCGCTTCCTCTGTTTTACTGTACATAGAGGATGCGAACATATGCAGTTGTTTACCGGCGCAGCCCCTCCCCTCACCCTCCCCTATCCACTTCAGCCCCGGAAGGATTTACCCCCTTCCTGACCAGAGCACTTTTTACAATTCGGCACTGCGTCGCTTTAACTGCTAATTGCGCGGTCATGCAATGGTGTACCCAAACGGAATTTGCGTCCTTTTCTTCCCACAAATAGAGCTTTCTTTTGATGGTATTTGATCACCTCTACCGTTTTTATTTTTTGCGCTATACACGGAAAAAGACCGAAAATTTTGAAAAAAAAATGATATTTTCTACTTTTTGTTCTAAAAAAAATCCAATAAACTCAATTTTAGTCATACATTTAGGCCAAAATGTATTCGGCCACATGTCTTTGGTAAAAAAAAATGTCAATAAGTGTATATTTATTGGTTTGCGCAAAAGTTATAGCGTCTACAAACTAGGGTACATTTTCTGGAATTTACACAGCCTTTAATTTATGACTGCCTATGTCGTTTCTTGAGGTGCTAAAATGGCAGGGCAGTACAAAACCCCCACAAATGACCCCATTTTGGAAAGTAGACACCCCAAGGAATTTGCTGAGAGGCATGTTGAGCCCATTGAATATTCATTTTTTTTGTCCCAAGTGATTGAATAATGACAAAAAAAAAAAAAAAAATTACAAAAAGTTGTCACTAAATGATATATTGCTCACACAGGCCATGGGCATATGTGGAATTGCACCCCAAAATACATTTAGCTGCTTCTCCTGAGTACGGGGATACCACATGTGTGGGACTTTTTGGGAGCCTAGCCGCGTACGGGGCCCCGAAAACCAATCACTGCCTTCAGGATTTCTAAGGACGTACATTTTTGATTTTACTCCTCACTACCTATCACAGTTTTGAAGGCCATAAAATGCCCAGATGACATAAAACCCCCCCAAATGACCCCATTTTGGAAAGTAGACACCCCAAGCTATTTGCTTTGAGGCATGTTGAGTCCATGGAATGTTTTATATTTTGACACAAGTTGCGGGAAAGTGACAAATTTTTTTTTTTATTTTTTTTTTTTTGCACAAAGTTGTCACTAAATGATATATTGCTCACACAGGCCATGGGCATATGTGGAATTGCACCCCAAAATACATTTAGCTGCTTCTCCTGAGTATGGGGATACCACATGTGTGGGACTTTTTGGGAGCCTAGCGGCGTACGGGACCCCGAAAACCAATCACTGCCTTCAGGATTTCTAAGGGCGTACATTTTTGATTTTACTCCTCACTGCCTATCACAGTTTCGGAGGCCATGGAATGCCCAGGTGGCACAAACCCCCCCCAAATGACCCCATTTTGGAAAGTAGACACCCCAAGCTATTTGCTGAGAGGCATGGTGAGTATTTTGCAGCTCTCATTTGTTTTTGAAAATAAAGAAAGACGAGAAAAAAAAATTTTTTTTTTCTTTTTTCAATTTTCAAAACTTTGTGACAAAAAGTGAGGTCTGCAAAATACTCACTATACCTCTCATCAAATAGCTTGGGGTGTCTACTTTCCAAAATGGGGTCATTTGGGGGGTTTTTTTGCCACCTGGGCATTCCATGGCCTCCGAAACTGTGATAGGCAGTGAAGAGTGAAATCAAAAATTTACGGCCTTAGAAAGCCTGAAGGCGGTGCTTGGTTTTCGGGGTCCCGTACGCGGCTAGGCTCCCAAAAAGTCTCACACATGTGGTATCCCCGTACTCAGGAGAAGCAACAGAATGTATTTTGGGGTGTAATTTCACATATTCCCATGGCATGTTTGAGCAATATATCATTTAGTGACAACTTTGCGCAAAAAAAAATAAAAAAAATAAACAATTGTCTCTTTCCCGCAACTTGTGTCACAATATAAATTATTCCATGGACTCAACATGACTCTCAGCAAATAGCTTGGGGTGTCTATTTTCCAAAATGGGGTCATTTGGGGGGGTTTTGAACTGTCCTGGCATTTTATGCACAACATCTAGAAGCTTATGTCACACATCACCCACTCTTCTAACCACTTGAAGACAAAGCCCTTTCTGACACTTATTGTTTACATAAAAAAATAAAATTTTTTTGCAAGAAAAATTACTTTGAACCCCCAAACATTATATATTTTTTTTAAAGCAAATGCCCTACAGATTAAAATGGTGGGTGTTTCATTTTTTTTTTTCACACAGTATTTGCGCAGCGATTTTTCAAACGCATTTTTTGGGGAAAAAACACACTTTTTTACATTTTAATGCACTAAAACACACTATATTGCCCAAATGTTTGATGAAATAAAAAAGATGATCTTAGGCCGAGTACATGGATACCAAACATGACATGCTTTAAAATTGCGCACAAACGTGCAGTGGCGACAAACTAAATACATTTTTAAAAGCCTTTAAAAGCCTTTACAGGTTACCACTTTAGATTTACAGAGGAGGTCTACTGCTAAACTTACTGCCCTCGATCTGACCTTCGCGGCGATACCTCACATGCATGGTGCAATTGCTGTTTACATTTGACGCCAGACCGACGCTTGCGTTCGCCTTAGCGCGAGAGCAGGGGGGACAGGGGTGCTGCTTTTTTTTTTTTTTTTTTTTTTTTTTTTCTTTATTATTATTATTTTTTTATCTTATTTTTAAACTGTTCCTTTCATTTTTTTTTTAAATCATTTTTATTGTTATCTCAGGGAATGTAAATATCCCCTATCATAGCAATAGGTAGTGACAGGTACTCTTTTTTGCAAAAATTGGGGTCTATTAGACCCTAGATTTCTCCTCTGCCCTCAAAGCATCTGACCACACCAAGATCGGTGTGATAAAATGCTTTCCCAATTTCCCAATGGCGCTGTTTACATCCGGCGAAATCTAAGTCATAAAATGCTCGTAGCTTCCGGTTTCTTAGGCCATAGAGATGTTTGGAGCCACTCTGGTCTCTGATCAGCTCTATGGTCAGCTGGCTGAATCACCGGCTGCATTTTCAGGTTCCCTGTTGAGACAGGAGAGCCAGAGAAAAACACGGAAGACGTTGGGGGGGGGGGGGGGGGCATTCCCTCCCACTGCTTGTAAAAGCAGTCTAGAGGCTAATTAGCCGCTAGGATTGCTTTTACATGAAAGCTGACCGCTGGCTGAAAAGAATGATACCAAGATGATACCTAAACCTGCAGGCATCATTCTGGTATAACCACTCAAAGTCGTGAACGGCGTACCTGAAGACAAAAAAATGGTTAACAATAAAGCACAGTAAACGGTAAAGTATAAAAAATTGCATACCTGAAAAACAAACATGATAAAACATAATAACAATAAAACATTGCAGAATAGAATACAGTAAAAAAGAGCAGAACAATAGAGAGAGAATAGAGAGAGAAAGAACAATAAAACGACAACTATTTTTTTTTTTTTTTTTTATATTTTTGTAAGTGTTTTTTTTTTTTTTTTTTTTGTAACTAACTTTTATAACTGTAACCGGTTCCAGGTTCGGGTCTCTCAAAATGCGATGGCATCTTGGGAGACCCTGTGAAAGTGTGCCTAGTCTGTGCAGTGCTGTACCCTACGCTAATACTCAACTAGTGCATGGTAGCGTTCAAAATATTCACCAATGCAAAGACCAGGATTGTCAGGACAGGAGGGACAATAATAGCGGGTGTCACGTCTATATCCGCGCTTGCTGCAGACACAACATCTTTTTTGGGGGGGTTCGCTGGGTAGGGGTACTCGGGAGGACATAAAGAAAATGCCTCTCATGCAGCCGACTGCATTTGGTTGGGGATGTGAATGGGGGAAGTACGGGCGCTGCAGAAGCGGTGGGTTCCCAATTAGGATTGGCGAATGCAGCAGGAAGGGCACTATGGGCACGACGGGCCTGTGTTTGTCTTTTTGGTGGCAGCGGGACACTACTTGTGCTTGCCACCTCACCAGCTTGAACTGCACTTATGGGACTCGCCACGTCACCAAGTGTTACTGCAGTGCTGGTTTGACTACGACCGGGGTGTACTAGGTCGCTGGCGCTTGCCAGTTCACCAAAACGCTACCAAAAAAACTGTTAGCGATCGCAGGGATCAGGCCTGACTCTGCGAACGCTGCAGTTATGCGTTTAGTGTTTTGTAAGTGACAGTGATCGATTGATACTGCACTTGGGTGGGCTGGGCTAGGCCGGGCGGACGGGAAAAACGCAGGTGCTAGCAGGTATCTGGGCTGATCCCGCTAACACTGCGTGTTTGGGAACCCTAAACTGCTGGGGACGCTAGTATAGATCTGATCGAATCAGATATTGATCCGTTCAGATACTATACCACTAAGGGAGGTGTATGGTGCGTGCGTGGGTGTTAGTGCTACTGGCGCTAACCTGACGCTGCCTGGGGCTGGTGCTTGCCAGTTCACCAAAACGCTACCAAAAAAAACTGTTAGCGATCGCAGGGATCAGGCCTGACTATGCGAACGCTGCAGTTATGCGTTTAGTGTTTTGTAAGTGACAGTGATCGATCGATACTGCACTTGGGTGGGCTGGGCCGGGCGGAGGGGCAAAACGCAGGTGCTAGCAGGTATCTGGGCTGATCCCGCTAACACTGCGTTTTTGGGAACCCTAAACTGCTGGGGACGCTAGTATAGATCTGATTGGATCAGATATTGATCCGTACAGATACTATACCACTAAGGGAGGCGCATGCTGCGTGCGTGGGTGTTAGCGGTACTGGCGCTAATCTGACGCTGCCTGGGGCGACGCATATCACCGCCGGGCGATCAGGGGGCTAAACCTTTATTCGGTAATAAACGGCGGGTGCCCTGACACTATAAAAAATAAACGAACTAACCAGCGTCACCCGTAACAGTTATACGGTGATCAGTGGTGAAAGGGTTAACTAGGGGGCAATCAAGGGGTTAAAACATTTATTAGGTAGTATATGGGGGTCCCTGTCGCTATAAAACGCTGACGGCGAACCTAAATATTTATGTCCCTAACTAGCGTCACCAGCGACACTAATACAGCGATCAGAAAAATGATCGCTTAGCAACACTGGTGACGGGGGGTGATCAAGGGGTTAAAACTTTATTAGGGGGGGTTAGGGGGGTACCCTAGACCTAAAGGGGGCCTAACATTCACTGCCCTAACACACTAACTGTCACAAACTGACACCAATACAGTAATCAGAAAAAAAAAAAAAAAAACCTGCTTTGTGTCAGTTTGTGACAGGGGGGGGGGGGTGATTGGGGGGATCGGGGGGTAATGTGTGCCTGGCATGTTCTACTGTGTGTGTAGTGTGTTGTGCACTCACATTACAGTCTTCTCTCCTCGGCCCGGAACGGAAAATACCGAGCCGAGGAGAGATGACATCATTTCCTCTGCCTCTGTGTACAATACAGAGGCAGGGAAATGATCCCATTGGCTGGGAGCGATCGCGAGGGGGGGGGGCCACGAATGGATGGCCTCCCCCTCACCACCGATCGCCGGGGGACATTTGTCGACCGCCGCAGGCACCGGGGGGGGGTCCGATCGGACCCCCCACCCGCGGGCAGGCAGGGACGTACAGGTAAGCCCTTATGCCTGCCCGTGCCGCTTTGTCGACGTACATCTGTGTGCGGCGGTCGGCAAGTGGCTATTGATTAGAGGTATGGAGGAGGCTGTTGTATAGTGCCAGTCACGCTGTTAAGCCCGTCCCCCATGCCTATTCACAGTTAGACACACATCATATGGGCCAGTACTAATGTCAGGCTCCACCCACACCTTGCATCTCTCTTGACACAGCGTGCACAGCATGGGACACTGCACACGCGCTGGAGTCTCTCACTATAAAAACACATGCCCTAATTGGAGTACTAGTCTCCTCTATTCATACCAGGACAAACATGCTGCACAAGCTGGGGATCACTCTGCAAGGTTGGTGGAATATTCAGTTCTCTTGTTATAATTTCTCTTTCATGACACTAACTATAGCTTACTCTGTCTGCTCTTGAATATTAGCTGCCCAACTTACTGCTTATGGGCTGATTCAATGGTCTGATCCAGGGGGTTGTTTTAATGCCTTAACAGGTACCTATATGAAGTATCTGTTTGCTTCTGATAAACTTCAGGCTTGCTAACACTAAATGATTTTAGGATACATTTTGTACCTATTACTAGTACAAAGACTCATCTATATATTTATACTTTCATCAATGATTAATAATACAATGTTCCTACCCTTAACTTTGGCTATTATTGTGAACATTGGTGTCCAATAATGAATGCTTTTGTCAAAAAGGAGGGCGGGTTTCTTAAATAAGCATATACCCATATTAATATCACTGGAGTGAAAAATATCACCTGTTTCCCTATGAGCTTTACACACTTATAAGATATTTTATACTTTTTTTGCAGACACGTTTTTGTTAATTGTGTCATTATCCACCCTGAATCAATTTGCACTTAACTATACAGACCTCTTGGTTTCGTATAACCAAATAGTGATCTCCATTTCATACTGCTTCATGGCGTTTGGTGTGATTTTACGCCCGCACTGCATCAGCTGGCACATTTTTTTGGAGGTGTATATTGCACCAAGTTCATCCAATCGATAGCTGATCTCCCAATCTTGGTCTCAACGATGCTCCCACCTCTTGCCCTCTGTTTATGATGTACATACTTTATTTTTTTTCAATACTATTACTATTATCATTTTTCAGTTTTTTTACTGTTTAGAATATCTATGGTAATTTCATCTGTTCTTGAACGCCCCTGATAAAAGGGACCCCACAAGTGTTCTGAAACGTGTCGGGCCGAATGTCTACAATTGCCACGCATTAACTATTGAGCCTTTGTATACTTGCTGCTTTTTAACTTTATTTTTTGGTAATGTCTGTACCTGAATAATTTTATATTTTCTACAAATCAATAAATAAAATTAGCATTTTTATAACATTTTCCTTAGACCCCTTTTCCTTGTTGCCTATAAAGTCCTCATTTGTCTGGGGGATATTTGCTTCATAATATTATATCTAGGATTGGCAACCTCAAGCCCCTTGTTGGTGGATCTTCTTAGCTATTTATGTGTTACTCAGAGCCAGACACTGCTCCAGACGAACTCAAAAATTAGGGATATCGACTGATATCGTTTTTGCGGCC
This sequence comes from Lithobates septentrionalis, assembly GCA_037952835.1. Classification (NCBI taxonomy): domain Eukaryota; kingdom Metazoa; phylum Chordata; class Amphibia; order Anura; family Ranidae; genus Lithobates; species Lithobates septentrionalis. Next base: position 2,310,978 of record JBBDGP010001693.1, on the reverse strand, counting down.
ACCTCTCTGATAGCCGATATTTTTTGCCGATATTTTGTACATGTAAAAAAAACAATTAAAACTAATTTAAATTTTTTTTTTTTATCAGTTATTGCTGTCACAAGGATTGTAAAACATCCCTTGTGACAGTAATAAGCATGTGAGAGGTACTCTTTATGGAGAGATCGGGGGTCTATAAGACCCCAAACCCCTTCTTTGCACTTCAAAGTATTCAAAACGTCAAGATCGGCGTTTTTGAATACTTTATTTTTTTTTAAAACTGGCGCCTTTAAGGTGCCGGCAATCCAGGAAGTGATGTCATGACATCGCTTCCAGATTACTAGATCCGAACGAAGCATCGGCTTTGTTCGGGTCTTCAGCCAGCCGGCGGATGTGACGGTTGGTTTCTCGGGAGAGCCTTGGTGAGCGGCAGAAGGCGGCGGGAGGGGGGTGTCCCCTCTCGCTGCTTGTAATAACAGCCGAGTGGCTGCCGAGCCACTGAAGAATAGAAATAATATCTAATATTCTTGTATCTCAAGGGCATTTCTGGATGAATAGCATTGATAGACTGACTTAAAACAAAGTGTGAGTTTATTTTCACACAGTTGGCATCATAAATACAATGTAAAAAGTAGAATAGTTCAGTTCAGTGTAGGTAAAAATATATGAAAAAGAATAGTTATAAAGCTGTAATAAGCTTATAAAAGCATGTGTGCTTCATGGCTTCTGCCTCCATGCTGTTTTGCTGTTTTGTGTAACCAAAAAGCAGCAGGAAATGACGTTCTTAGACTTCTGTGAGAATTCAGCTGTTTCAACTTGTCAGTGGATCCGTCAGTGTCATCTCTCCTAGTGGGGGTGTGTGTGTGTGTGTGTGTGTGTGTGTGTGTGTGTGTGTGTGTGTGTGTGTGTGTGTGTGTGTGTGTGTGTGTGTGTGTGTGTGTGTGTGTGTGTGTGTGTGTGTCCCACCTTCAATATGGAAGCGTTGGCTTTATATTAGAGCTGCACGATTCTGGCTAAAATGAGAATCACGATTTTTTTGCTAAGATAGATAGATCACGATTCTCTCAGTGTAACATCTTTCACATGAAGACAAAAGAATTGGGCTAACTTTACGGTTTCTTTTTTTTTTTATTATTAATTGAAGTGTATTTTTTCCCAAAAATTTGCATTTGAAAGACCGCTGGGCAAATACAATGTGACAAAATATTGCAGCAATTGACATTTTATTCCCTAGGGTCTCTGCTAAAATATGTAATGGTTGGGGGTTTCAAGTAATTTTCTAGCAAAAAATATTGATTTTAACTTAAGAAACAAGTGTCAGAAAAAGATTTAGACGTTAAGGCTGGATTCACACCTATGCATTTTTAGTGCTTTTTGCATTTTGCATATTTGCACTACAGTCCATTTAACATGGTTTCCTATGGAACAGGTTCTGTAGGGCAAATCTGCAAAATGCAAAAAGCACTAAAACTGCATAGGTGTGAATTTAGCCTAAGTGGTTAAATTTCCTGCATTTACACATTAAAAACTTGGCAGACTGTCTGGATTTTTTCTTTACACACAGAAGTTTATCCCTTTGATCTAAGGAAGAGTTAGTTACAATGTTTCATGTAAAAACTTGGCAGACTGCCCAGATGTTTTCTTTTGACAGCTGAGTGAGCAGATAAGTCTCTCCACCTGTTATATGAAAGAATCGGCAAACTCTGCAATAGAGATTGTCAGGGGGGTTGAATCGAGATCACGATTTTTTTTAATGATTAATTGTGCAGCTCTACTTTATATGTTACATGTGAACATCATAACCTCAGAAAAACGTAGAACCTTGTATGGCACACATTCATTTCTGCTAACTTACAAAAGGACATACTAACTCAGAGTCATATGGAGTTTGATTGACAATCCCACATGTAACACTCTATACTTGAAGTAATGTGCTGATCATGTAATGTCATGTAACCAAACATCTACTAATATGAACACATTACCAAATTTAACAACATGAACTATATACTAACTATATACTAATACTTATTAAAATGACAGACTACACTAAACTAACTTAACAGGATATAAACAAAGATGTATTATTCCTCTAACTAAATAAAAATAGTGTCTATTTTGTCTTCTCATGACATTCTATACTAAGATACCTTTTATGTCATTCTCATACACCAGAAACTTCTAGCAATACTCAGCTTTAGATGAAGAAAAATATCAAATCAATTGACCAAGGTCATTCACACATACTATATTTATTATGACTAATCATAAAACCAAATGTTTTGCAAGCTTGCCATGAATATAACACCTATAAGTGCCGAATTATGAATTTGGAAAAATATTATTTTTTTTTATCTCTTTATTAAATTTTATCAAATTACAATTCAATATGCAAAAAGGGTAAGTAACAGACTGCACTACACAGTTTTCTTCTTCAAAATACATTTAAACCCCCCCCCTCCCCCCCACAGGCCCTCCTCTCTCAAGGTAATCAAATTATAGTGTTATCAACTTTCTCTCTAATCTTCACTAGTCATAACCTCAACATATCTCCACTTCTTCTTGAACTCCTGCCAACAGTTCCACTTATCCATTAACCCTTCACTAACATCAGGCCCAGTATATATCAGGCCCTCCATTCCGTACGTACCTTCTACAGCCATGACCCAATCCCGTAATGAAGGGCTTTCTTTCTACCTCCTGCCATTTCTTAGGTATAAGACCTTTCGCCACATTCAGCAAGTGGGGTATTATTGATTCCCTATAATGTTTCAGAGCCCTATATTCCATGGAACAAAACTATCCATGGGTCTTCTAGAACCACTTTACCTGTAATTTCCAAAATCAACTAATATTTTCCAGTATTTTTTAATTTTGGTACAATTCCACCACAAGTGAGCCATCGTTCCAGTGGCCTTACAGCCTCTCCAGCACTCATGTGATTTTTCCAAGTGATATTTACTTAGTTTGTTAGGGGTAGCATACCACCTAGTCAAACATTTATAGTTCATTTCAGCCGTTCTAATATCTATGGCAGAGGTATGTGTTAAGTTCAAAATCTTCACAATCTTGTGTTTATACTCAAGTGCCCCTAGTTCTATTCCCTATTTCGTTAAGAATGGTGGTGTCTCCAGTTCGTCAATTGCCAACATTCTGTAAATCCGAGAAATATCCTTTTTTGCCTTTTTAACTATACATAACTGCTCAAATGGCGTTAATTCGTCAACTGTTCTAATTGGTTGAGGCAGGTTTTCCACGAAATGCTTTAACTGGAGATAGCGCCATTCATTAAATCGATATTACATCCGTGTTTTGTTGCATCTCAAAAAACGTGCTTATTTTCCCCATATTAGTTATATCCTTTAATTGTACATTATCTCTTTTTATCCAGTTCCCTCCTATTGTCCTTTTCCCTGGTGCAAAGTAATAATTATCTTACAAACAAATTAAGGGTGAATAATATTTCCATTTACTTTGTTTATGAATCAAATCCCATATATTGAGTGCAATACGTGTAATCTCGTATGTTTTGGCTCCCAATACCCTGTGTTGTGGGGGATTCCATAGTAAACTATTCAACCGTGCTTCACACAAATTATTTTCTATTTTAACCCACCATTTTTCACTTTTCCCTCTGGCCCATTCCACTACTCGTGATAGTACTAGGCTCGATTCACACTAGCGCGTTTTTTGATGCATTTTGCAGAAATGCACGGGAATTTTTTAACATGGGTTCCTATGGAACATGTTCACATCAATGCTTTTTTGTTTCTTTGCGTTTTTGGAAAGGGTCGGGGACTTTTTTTCATGCAAAATGCAGCGTTTTGCATGTAATGGTTTTCAATGGACAAGCATCAAAAACGCAAGTGCACCGTTTTTGCACCATTTTTGATGCGTTTTTGCCGCGTATTTTTTTTTTTTTTTTTTATTTTTTTTACATTTTTTTTTTAGACTGTAAAAAAAAACTGTAAAAAAAAAAAAAAAAAAAAAAACGCAAAACGCAAATCGCGGCAAAAACGCGGCAAAAACGCGGCAAGCATGAAAAAAAAACCTCCAAAAACGATCAAAAGCAACATGCATAGGTGTGAATCGAGCCTTACTGCATAATATTTTTTTACGTCTAGGCCACCTTGTTTTTTCTCCTGTCACAGAACTGAAAAAGATATTCTGGGCTATTTATTTTGCAAAATGAATTTCATTAATAGAGAGAAGTGTTTTGAAATAATAGTGCAAAAGTGCTATGGGCAACATTTGAAACTTATATGTGATCTTCGGAAGTATAACAATTTTAAACGTGCCGATTCGTCCTATCCACGACAGGGGTCTTAATGACATTTTTTTATTTTGTTTTTAATTTCGTCCAAAAGAGGGATATAGTTAACTTTGTAAATTTTTTTCTAAGGGAAGTCATCAACTTTATCCCCAAATAATTTAAGCCCTCCTTCCAAGGAAACTGAAATTCCTTTTGAAGACGCTGTTCTTCTTGTATACTTATATTTACGTTTAGACTCTCGAATTTGTTAGGGTTTATTTTAAAATTGGACAGTTCTCCAAATAAATTTGGTAAAGTAATCCTAGGGTTAGATATATAAAATAAAAAGGTCATCGGCAAATGCTGCCAATTTATGTTCTTCATCCCCGATCTTAATACCTCCTATGTCTACGTTGGTTCGGAACGTTGAGAGAAGGGATTCCAAGCTTAGTACAAAAAGTAACGGAGAGAGGGGACACCCCTGTCTCATCCCATTTTTCATTTCAAAGGGGGCAGACAGCTCTCCATTAAGTTTAATAGCCACCGTTGGATGTTTACATAGGGTTTGGATCCACTGGATCATTCTAGGACCCAGTCCCATAGATTCCAGTGATTTTATCATGATTCCCCAGTCTACCCTGTCGAAGGCTTTTTCCGCATTTATCATCGGGAATAGACCTGGGGACCCACTAGTCTTTATTTCCTGGGGAAGGAGCAAAGTACTCACGCCTTTGTCTCCTCCCTACCTCACCAGGATAAATCCAACCTGATCCGGGTGAACCAGTTCATTCATCAGATTTTTTATCCTTGTGGCTAAGACTTTTGCATATAGTTTCGGGTCGGCATTCAAAAGGGATATTGGCCTATAACTTGAGCAGAGCGTCTCGTCTTTCCCCTCCTTCAAAATGACTGTTATTGAGGCCAAAAGGGCATCTCTACTCATGTCATACTGTAGCCCAATCTGTTCATATATTGACATAGTCTTGGTACCAAAATAAAAGGTTAAATAAGTAGTTGTGGCGCTGTCCTTAAATACCATACAAAAACTACCATGTGAAGAATGATTCACTGTGAGTGGTGGGGGGGGGGGGGAAGAGGAAAAAAAAGAGGAACAAAAAAAAAAAGGGGGGGGGGGTGAGGAGGAGAAAAAGAGGGAGAAGATACCAGCTGATAAAAAATTAAAGTGACTTGTGCTCCATATAATTAGAAAAATATCAAACACTAATAATATTAGGTGACATGTGTACAGTGCAGCTATAATGATAGTTATACAATCCTTATAGATTGCTTAGCTTAATGTTATCACACACTTCTAATAGACTGGCTGACAAAAAAAAAAAAAACTGACTCGTGCTCAGTGAAACATAGGTGGAAATAAAAATAAACAGTCCTTGTGAATTCTTTGGCGTTTCTTTAAAACTGGGCAGGCGAGTTCAACATGCATCTGCTACTTGTATTTCCGTGGTGACCGGGTGCTTGCGTCACGTATTGTGATCATGCAGACACTCACCAGCTTCCTTAACCACTTGAGCCCCGGACCATTATGCTGCCTAAGGACCAGAGGTCTTTTTCCAATTTGGCACTGCGTCGCTTTAACTGCTAATTGCGCGGTCATGCAATGCTGTACCCAAACGAAATTTGCATCCTTTTCTTCCCACAAATATAGCTTTCTTTTGATGGTATTTGATCACCTCTGCGGTTTTTATTTTTTGCGCTATAAACGGAAAAAGACCGAAAATTTTGAAAAAAAAATGATATTTTCTACTTTTTTTTATTAAAAAAATCCAATAAACTCAATTTTAGTCAAACATTTAGGCCAAAATGTATTCGGCCACATGTCTTTGGTAAACAAAATGTCAATAAGCGTATATTTATTGGTTTGCGCAAAAGTTATAGCGTCTACAAACTAGGGTACATTTTCTGGAATTTACACAGCTTTTAGTTTATGACTGCCTATGTCATTTCTTGAGGTGCTAAAATGGCAGGGCAGTACAAACCCCCCCCCCAAATGACCCCATTTTGGAAAGTAGACACCCCAAGGAAATTGCTGAGAGGCATGTTGAACCCATTGAATATTTTTTTTTTTGTCCCAAGTGATTGAATAATGACAAAAAAAAAAAAAAAATATTTACAAAAATTTGTCACTAAATGATATATTGCTCACACAGGCCATGGGCCTATGTGGAATTGCACCCCAAAATACATCCAGCTGCTTCTCCTGAGTATGGGGATACCACATGTGTGGGACTTTTTGGGAGCCTAGACGCGTACAGGGCCCCGAAAACCAATCACCGCCTTCAGGATTTCTAAGGGTGTAAATTTTTGATTTCACTCTTCACTGCCTATCACAGTTTCGGAGGCCATGGAATGCCCAGGTGGCACAAACCCCCCCCAAATGACCCCATTTTGGAAAGTAGACACCCCAAGCTATTTGCTGAGAGGCATATTGAGTCCATGGAATATTTTATATTTTGACACAAGTTGCGGGAAAGTGACACATATTTTTTTTTTTTTTTGCACAAAGTTGTCACTAAATGATATATTGCTCACACGGGCCATGGGCATATGTGGAATTGCACCCCAAAATACATTTAGCTGCTTCTCCTGAGTATGGGGATACCACATGTGTGGGACTTTTTGGGAGCCTAGCCGCGTACGGGGCCCCGAAAACCAATCACCGCCTTCAGGATTTCTAAGGGTGTAAATTTTTGATTTCACTCTTCACTGCCTATCACAGTTTCGGAGGCCATGGAATGCCCAGGTGGCACAAACCCCCCCCCCCCCCCCCCAAATGACCCGATTTTGGAAAGTAGACACCCCAAGCTATTTGCTGAGAGGCATGGTGAGTATTTTGCAGCTCTCATTTGTTTTTGAAAATGAAGACAGACAAGAAAAAAATTTTTTTTTTTTTTCTTTTTTCAATTTTCAAAACTTTGTGACAAAAATTGAGGTCTGCAAAATACTCACTATACCTCTCAGCAAATAGCTTTGGGTGTCTACTTTCCAAAATGGGGTCATTTGGGGGGGTTTTGTGCCACCTGGGCATTCCATGGCCTCCGAAACTGTGATAGGCAGTGAAGAGTGAAATCAAAAATTCACGCCCTTAGAAAGCCTGAAGGCGGTGCTTGGTTTTCAGGGTCCCGTACGCGGCTAGGCTCCCAAAAAGTCTCATACATGTGGTATCCCCGTACTCAGGAGAAGCAGCAGAATGTATTTTGGGGTGTGATTTCACATATTCCCATGGCATGTTTGAGCAATATATCATTTAGTGACAACTTTGTGCAAAAAAAAAAAAAATTTGTCTCTTTCCCGCAACTTGTGTCGCAATATAAAATATTCCATGGACTCGACATGCCTCTCAGCAAATAGCTTGGGGTGTATACTTTCCAAAATGGGGTCATTTGGGGGGGTTTTGAACTGTCCTGGCATTTTATGCACAACATTTAGAAGCTTATGTCACACATCACCCACTCTAACCACTTGAAGACAAAGCCCTGACACTTTTTGTTTACATGAAAAAGTTATTTTTTTTTGCAAAAAAATTACTTTGAACTTCCAAACATATATTTTTTTAAAGCAAATGCCCTACAGATTAAAATGGTGGGTGTTTCTTTTTTTTTCACTCAGTATTTGCGCAGCGATTTTTCAAACACATTTTTTGGGGAAAACACACTTTAAATTTTAATGCAGTAAAACACACTATATTGCCCAAATGTTTGATGAAATAAAAAAGATGATCTTAGGCTGAGTACATGGATACCAAACATGACATGCTTTACAATTGCGCACAAACGTGCAGTGGCAACAAAATAAATACATTTTTAAAAGCCTTTACAGGTTACCACTTTAGATTTACAGAGGAGGTCTACTGCAAAAATTACTGCCCTCGATCTGACCTTCGCGGTGATACCTCACATGCATGGTGCAATTGCTGTTTACGTTTGACGACAGACTGCCGCTTGCGTTCGCCTTAGCGCGAGAGCAGGGGGCGACAGGGGTGCTTTTTTTTTTTTTTTTTTTTTTTTAATTATTTTTTTGCTTTTTTATCTTACTTTTAAACTGTTCCTTTCATTTTTTTTTAATCATTTTTATTGTTATCTCGGGGAATGTAAATATCCCCTATGATAGCAATAGGTAGTGACAGGTACTCTTTTTTTGAAAAAATTGGGGTCTATTAGACCCTAGATCTCTCCTCTGCCCTCAAAGCATCTGACCACACCAAGATCGGTGTGATAAAATGCTTCCCCAATTTCCCAATGGCGCTATTTACATCCGGAAAACTATCATAAAATGCTCGTAGCTTCCGGTTTCTTAGGCCATAGAGATGTTTGGAGCCACTCTGGTCTCTGTTCAGCTCTATGGTCAGCTGGCTGAATCACCGGCTGCATTCTCAGGTTCCCTGTTGAGACAGGAGAGCCAGAGAAAAACACGGAAGACAGTGGGGGAGGGGGGGCATTCCCTCCCACGGCTTGTAAAAGCAGTCCAGAGGCTAATTAGCCGCTAGGATTGCTTTTACATGAAAGCCGACCGCTGGCTGAAAAGAATGATACCAAGATGATACCTAAACCTGCAGGCATCATTCTGGTATAACCACTCAAAGTCATGAAGACAAAAAAATGGTTAACAATAAAGCACAGTAAACGGTAAAGTATAAAAAATTGCATACCTGAAAAACAAACATGATAAAACATAACAATAAAACATTGCAGAATAGAATACAGTAAAAAAAGAGCAGAACAATAGAGAGAGAATAGAGAGAGAGAGAGAACAATAAAAACGACAACTATTTATTTTTATTTTATATATTTTTTTTTTTACACTTTTTTTGTAACTAACTTTTATAACTGTAACCGGCTCCAGGTTCGGGTCTCTCAAAATGCAATGGCATCTTGGGAGACCCTGTGAAAGTGCGCCTAGTCTGTGCAGTGCTGTACCCTACGCTAATACTCAACTAGTGAATGGTAGCGTTCAAAACATTCACCAATGCAAAGACCAGGATTGTCAGGACAGTAGGGACAATAGCGGGTGTCACGCCTATATCCGCGCTTGCTGCAGACACGACATCTTTTTTGGGGGGGTTCGTTGGGTAGGGGTACTCGGGAGGACATAAAGAAAATGCCTCTCATGCAGCCGACTGCATTTGGTTGGGGATGTGAATGGGGGAAGTACGGGTGCTGCAGAAGTGGTGGGTTCCCAATTAGGATTGGCGAATGCAGCAGGAAGGGCACTATGGGCACGACGGGCCTGTGTTTGTCTTTTTGGTGGCAGCGGGACACTACTTGTGCTTGCCACCTCTCCAGCTTGAACTGCACTTATGGGACTCGCCACGTCACCAAGTGTTACTGCAGTGCTGGTTTGACTACGACCGGGGTGTACTAGGCCGCTGGTGCTTGCCAGTTCAATAAAAAGCTACCAAAAAAACTGTTAGCGATCGCAGGGATCAGGTCTGACTCTGCCAACGCTGCAGTTATGCGTTTAGTGTTTTGTAAGTGACAGTGATCGATCGATACTGCACTTGGGTGGGCTGGGCCGGGCGGAGGGGCAAAACGCAGGTGCTAGCAGGTATCTGGGCTGATCCCGCTAACACTGCGTTTTTGGGAACCCTAAACTGCTAGGGACGCTAGTATAGATCTGATCAGATATTGATCCGTACAGACACTATACCACTAAGGGAGGCGTATGCTGCGTGCGTGGGTGTTAGCGGTACTGGCGCTAATCTGACGCTGCCTGGGGGCGACGCATATCACCGCCGGGCGATCAGGGGGCTAAACCTTTATTCGGTAATAAACGGCGGGTGCCCTGACACTATAAAAAATAAACAAACTAACCAGCGTCACCCATAACACTTATACGGTGATCAGTGGTGAAAGGGTTAACTAGGGGGCAATCAAGGGGTTAAAACATTAGGTAGTATATGGGGGTCCTTGACGCTATAAAACGCTGACGGCGAACGTAAATATTTACGTCCCTAACTAGCGTCACCAGCGACACTAACACAGCGATCAGAAAAATGATCGCTTGGTGACACTGGTGACAGGGGGTGATCAAGGGGTTAAAACTTTATTGGGGGGGTTAGGGGGGTACCCTAGACCTAAAGGGGGCTAACCCTAACTGCCCTAACACTGTAACTGTCACAAACTGACACCATGCAGTAATCAGAAAAAAAAAAAAAAACTGCTTGGTGTCAGTTTGTGACAGGGGGGGTGATTGGGGGGTGATCGGGGGGCGATCGGGGTGTTTTGTGTGCCTGGCCTGTTCTACTGTGTGTTTGTGTTTTACACTCACATAGATGTCTTCTCTCCTCGGCGCCGGAACGGAAAATACCGAGCTGAGGAGAGATGACATCATTTCCTTTGCTGCTGTTTAGAGACAGCAGCAAAGGATTGTTCCCATTGGCTGGTGGCGATCGCGAGGGGGGGGCCACGAACGGATGGCCTCCCCCTCACCTCCGATCGCCGGGGGACAAAACAGGACCGCCTCGGGCACCGGGGGGGGTCCGATCGGACCCCCCACCCGCGGGAGGCAAATCACGTGTATGTACGTGATTTTGCTTGCCCGTGCCGCCGTACATCGGCGTGAGGCGGTCCTTAAAGTGGAGTTCCACCCAAAAGTGGAACTTCCACTCATCAGATTCCTCCCCCCCTGCGGTGACACAGTTGGCACCAGTTGGGAGGGGGGTACAGGTATCTGTACCCACTTCCGGCATAGATAGCCGCAGAATCTGCAGTTATCTACGCCACTTCCTGCTCCCTCCCCGCTGCCTGCTGGGAAACACACAGGTCCCAGAGGCAGCAGGGACCATCCGTATTGCGCTGCACGACTCGCGCATGCGCAGTAGGGAACCGGGAAGTGAAGCCGCACGGCTTCACTTTCTGATTCCCTTACCGAAGATGGAGGCGGCAGCACTTGAAGACGGAGAGACGGTTGGGCCTCGGGTGCCGACATCGCAGGCGCCCTGGATAGGTAAATGTCCATGTTTTAAAAGTCAGCAGCTGCAGTATTCGTAGCTGCTGACTTTTAAAAAAAAAAATTTTGGCGGCGCTCTGCTTTAAGTGGTTAACCCCTGCAGGGGTAACACGCAGTCACAGTGTATGCCACTGTGCAGCAGTCCTTAGCGCTTTCAGGATCGGGATGACATTTGAACATAAAGGAAAGAGGAGATTCCCATAGTGTAAAACCATAAACACTTTTTATTTGAAATAGATGACAAAGTGGTACTCACATCTTAGTAGTTTAAAACAGGCAACCAAATGTCATCAGAGAAGCGTCAGGTTCAAAAGCTGTATACACTGGGAGATGATGCAAGGCGTCAGGTTTAGGCCAGGCCCTACGCGTTTCGTCAGACTTCTACGGGAGCGTGACCCTCGCCTCACCTCCCCTCCTTTTATACTGTGGGGTGTGTGATTTGCGCTTGCGTTCCAAAGGGCTTCGGCGGCCATTTTGTCTAGGATTTTGCAGACCAAAGTCCACGGCCATTTTCCCTATGATTTTTGCGGACCGAAGCCGCGTCAGAACTAACTATGGAGTGACCCTTTGTGTTAGCGAAGCCCGCGGCCATTTTTGTAGACCAGGCCACATCACAATAGGCTATGGGGTGACACCATGCAACCAAGTATGCCGTCTATATTTGTGTCACCAATGTTCTGATAAAATAATTTTTTTATAGAACCGAATGATGCTATTTGCGCCGCACATTATAGCCGGCTGCTTATTGTTGTCTGACGATATACACAAATATTATAAAATAGTTACTGTGATATAAAATATAAAGATAAAATATAATAAAACCATATATATTTAATACATTTGTAGAAGATAAAAACAGGCATCCCCGAGATTGGATAAACCACAAGGTAAAGATAGGAAATAAAAATAAAAAATATAAAATAAAAAATGAAAAGAATGAGAAGACACACACACACACACACACACATACATACATATATATATATTGTAGAAGACTATAACTATATTCAGGGGATGGGTGAATTAATTGGGAAATATTTGGAATTTTTGGGCACTATGTTCTGTATATTATACGGTCAACTTAGCCTGTGCAATAGTGCTCAGTGCATTTCAGGTAAAAAAGGGGGGGGTCTGTTTGTCATACAAGGGTTTGAGTATTAACCTCTATATATATATATATATATATATATATATATATATATATATATATATATATATATATATATATATATATATATATATATACATACATATACACACACACACACACACACATATATACACACATATATAAATATATATACATATACACACATATATACACCTAAGAAAATTGAGAAGATCTTTATTATACGCTTGAGGGAAAGAGAGTGTGCATCCCAATGTTAGAATCTCATAATTCTGAAGACACATAATATTAAGGACACATAATATTTTTAAAATAGACCAGTTTTTATACAGGAATGCTTAAGATCTTTGTTTTGTGTGTAAGGAAAAAAAAAGGGGGGGTGTATGTCCCAATATTGAAAACTGATAATTCTAGGGCCAGATGATATTTTTAAAAAGGAACAAGTGATATTTTTAAAGTAGACCAGTTTTTATATATTTTAATAGTTAGTGAGGAAACAGTTGAGGTCGACATCTATGTTCATTCCTGATGGTTGGAGTGTATCCAGCTGGAAAATCCATCTGGTTTCGTTTTGCGAAACTTTCACTTTGTTGTCACCCCTCCAATGTCCCTTAATTTTGTCGATGGCATAAAAGGTCATACCCTTGGGGTCTCTGTTGTGGTGATCTCTAAAATGCCTGGATACACTATGTTTTTTAAAACCATTTTTTATATTGGTGATATGTTCTCTGATTCTTATGTGTAGTTTTCTAGTTGTGCGTCCCACGTACTGTTTGCGGCACGGGCATTCCAATACATAGGTGACATGCGTATTGTTACACGTTATCAGATCCCTAATGGTGTATTCATTTCCATTAGATGTCGACCTGAACTTAGTTATCCTTTTGTTTGTCTTTTTTGCTCACTCTGCACAGCAGGCATTTACCACATTTATAAAAGCCTTTAAGGTTATTGCCCATTTTAATTTGTTTCAGGGGGTCAAGGGCATTGTGCACTAATTTATTCCTAAGAGTTGAGGCCTTCCTGTAGATAAATATAGGTTTTTTGGTAATACAGGGTTTAAAACTTGGTCTGATTGCAGGATAGGCCAGTGCCTCTTAATAGATTCCATAGTTTTATATTGTCTATTGTATCCTGTTAGAAAGGCAAAGCCCAGTTTTTTATTTCTTTGTTTGTGGGGGTTCTGTATTCCTTCTATTAACCCATTTCTATCCATATTTTTCACTTTTTCTTTCAATAGTGTTAGGTCCTTCCTTTTATATCCCTTATCCACAAACCGGTTAATTAGGACCTCCGCTTGTTCTTCAAAGTCAATTAAGCTACTGCAGTTTCTGCGTATTCGCATAAGTTGCCCCTTTGGGATGTTCCCAATCCACTTTGGGTGGTGGCAGCTGCTAGTTGGTATATAGCCATTCCTGTCTGTGTTCTTGAAGAACGTTTTAGTGTTGAGGTATCCATTTTCCCTATATATCTGGAGGTCAAGGTAGTTTATATTCTGTTTACTCCAGTTACCGGAGAAAGTCAGACCATAGATATTGTGATTTATTTAGTCGAAGAATACTTGTAACTCTTCTTCAGTGCCCCCCCCCCATATTATGACAATGTCATCTATGTATCGTCAATATAATTTCATATGTGGACTATTGGTACTGTAGATTTGTTCTTCTTCCCATTTGTTAAGGAGCAGGTTAGCTACACTGGGGGCATACTTAGCCCCCATAGCTACCCCTTTCACTTGGGTGTAGAAGTCTCCTTTATGCCAGAAATAGTTGTGACTCATGGCTAGTTTTAACCCTTCTAATATTTTATTTGTTCTTCTTTTAGGTCCGTCTGTAGATGTAATGCCCATTCTGCTCCACTCAGGCCATCTGATTGTATGATATTAGTGTATAGGGAGTTAATGTCGATCGTCACAAGTATATCTTCTTCCTTTATGTTAAAATTTTTTAGCTCAGTGATCAACTGTTTACTTTCAGGTAAGATTTTCCTTTGACCACTAATGGTTGTAAATACCCGTCTAGATACGCCCCTAGCCTAGAAAATAGACCATCGATGCCGCTTATTATGGGTCTTCCTGGGGGGGTTCGATTGATTTTTGTGGATTTTAGGGACGTAATAGATAAAACGGGAGTCTTGGCCGCTTCTGGGACTAAAAATCTTGCCTCTTTTTTTATTTAAAATAACTTTTTTCTCCCCCTTTTGTATGTAGGCTTTCAGCTTCTTACTGTATTCTGCCTTTGGATTACCCCTCAATTTTTTATATGCATTTGGAATTTTAGTAACTTCCCCATTTCCAATTCGTAATCCTTTTTGCTTAATATAACTAGGCCACCGCCTTTGTCCGCCGGGCGAATGACGATATTCTTTTTCTTCTCTATTTCTTTAATGGTCTTCCAGATATTTGATTTTACTTTTTTTGGTTTCATCTTTCTTATATCTTGTTCCACCATTTTCTTAAATGTTATGAGGCTTTCATTTTGTTGGGTGTTGGGATTGAATATGGAGTTATTCTTCAATTGCGAGTGTTTATAGACCGAGTCATTTATTTCCTTATGTGATTCATTTTCCCCTTTCATTGCAACTGTCAGTTTTTTAGGTGGACCTGAACGGACGCTCCATACAGGCCTATGGAGCGACGGATGTCAGCCGTGACATGTCCGCTGACATTCGACCCACTCCGATCCGCTAAAGTGTGACGGATGGAAACTCTATTTTTCCATCCGTCTGGCAGATCGGATGAAAACGGACTCTACGGCGGGGAGGGACGAGCCAGAAGCAGTCTGGCTCGTTAACTAGCATTCCTATTGCAGAATTAACATTTGTGACGTGGCAAATTATGAAATCTGGAAATGCAGGGCATATTCTCTTCTTCTTTAACCACTTCAGCCCCAGAAGGATTTACCCCCTTCCTGACCAGAGCACTTTTTACAATTCGGCACTGCGTCGCTTTAACTGCTAATTGCGCGGTCATGCAATGCTCTACCCAAACGAAATTTGCGTCCTTTTCTTCCCACAAATAGAGCTTTCTTTTGATGGTATTTGATCACCTCTGCCGTTTTTATTTTTTGCGCTATAAACGGAAAAAGACTGAAAATTTTGAAAAAAAATGATATTTTCTACTTTTTGTTATAAAAAAAATCCAATAAACTAAATTTTAGTCATACATTTAGGCCAAAATGTATTCGGCCACATGTCTTTGGTAAAAAAAAATGTCAATAAGCGTATATTTATTGGTTTGCGCAAAAGTTATAGCGTCTACAAACTAGGGTACATTTTCTGGAATTTACACAGCTTTTAGTTTATGACTGCCTATGTCATTTCTTGAGGTGCTAAAATGGCAGGGCAGTACAAAACCCCCCCAAATGACCCCATTTTGGAAAGTAGACACCCCAAGGAAATTGCTGAGAGGCATGTTGAACCCATTGAATATTTTTTTTTTGTCCCAAGTGATTGAATAATGACAAAAAAAAAAAAAAAAAAAAAAAAAAAATTTACAAAAAGTTGTCACTAAATGATATATTGCTCACACAGGCCATGGGCATATGTGGAATTGCACCCCAAAATACATTCAGCTGCTTCTCCTGAGTACGGGGATACCACATGTGTGGCACTTTTTGGGAGCCTAGCCGCGTACGGGGCCCCGAAAACCCAGCACCACCTTCAGGATGTCTAAGGGCATACATTTTTGATTTTACTCCTCACTACCTATCACAGTTTTGAAGGCCATAAAATGCCAAGATGGCACAAACCCCCCCCAAATGACCCCATTTTGGAAAGTAGACACCCCAAGCTATTTGCTGAGAGGCATGGTGAGTATTTTGCAGCTCTCATTTGTTTTTGAAAATGAAGAAAGACCAGAAAAAAAAATTTTTTTTTTCTTTTTTCAATTTTCAAAACTTTGTGACAAAAAGTGAGGTCTGCAAAATACTCACTATACCTCTCAGCAAATAGCTTGGGGTGTCTACTTTCCAAAATGGGGTAATTTGGGGGGGGTTTGTGCCACCTGGGCATTCCATGGCCTCCGAAACTGTGATAGGCAGTGAAGAGTGAAATCAAAAATTTACGGCCTTAGAAAGCCTGAAGGCGGTGCTTGGTTTTCGGGGTCCCGTGCGCGGCTAGGCTCCCAAAAAGTCCCACACATGTGGTATCCCCGTACTCAGGAGAAGCAACAGAATTTATTTTGGGGTGTAATTTCACATATTCCCATGGCACGTTTGAGCAATATAACATTTAGTGACAACTTTGTGCAAAAAAAAAAAAAAAAAAAAAAAAAATTTGTCTCTTTCCCGCTACTTGTGTCACAATATAAAATATTCCATGGACTCGACATGCCTCTCAGCAAATAGCTTGGGGTGTCTACTTTCCAAAATGGGGTCATTTGGGGGGGGTTTGAACTGTCCTGGCATTTTATGCACAACATTTAGAAGCTTATGTCACACATCACCCACTCTTCTAACCACTTGAAGACAAAGCCCTTTCTGACACTTTTTGATTACATGAAAAAATTATTTTTTTTTGCAAGAAAATTACTTTGAACCCCCAAACATTATATATTATTTTAAAGCAAATGCCCTACAGATTAAAATGGTGGGTGTTTCATTTTTTTTTTTTCACACAGTATTTGCGCAGCGATTTTCAAACGCATTTTTTGGGGAAAAAAAACACACTTTTTTAAATTTTAATGCACTAAAACACACTATATTGCCCAAATGTTTGATGAAATAAAAAAGATGATCTTAGGCCGAGTACATGGATACCAAACATGACATGCTTTAAAATTGCGCACAAACGTGCAGTGGCAACAAAATTAATACATTTTTAAAAGCCTTTAAAAGCCTTTACAGGTTACCACTTTAGATTTACAGAGGAGGTCTACTGCTAAAATTACTGCCCTCGATCTGACCTTCGCGGTGATACCTCACATGCATGGTGCAATTGCTGTTTACATTTGACGCCAGACCGCCGCTTGCGTTCGCCTTAGCGCGAGAGCAGGGGGGACAGGGGTGCTTTTTATTTATTTTATTTTTTTCTTTATTATTTTTTTGCTTTTTTATCTTATTTTTAAACTGTTCCTTTCATTTTTTTTTTTTAAATCATTTTTATTGTTATCTCAGGGAATGATAACCCCTATGATAGCAATAGGTAGTGACAGGTACTCTTTTTTGAAAAAATTGGGGTCTATTAGACCCTAGATCTCTCCTCTGCCCTCAAAGCATCTGACCACACCAAGATCGGTGTGATAAAATGCTCCCCCAATTTCCCAATGGCGCTATTTACATCCGGCGAAATCTAAGTCATAAAATGCTCGTAGCTTCCGGTTTCTTAGGCCATAGAGATGTTTGGAGCCACTCTGGTCTCTGATCAGCTCTATGGTCAGCTGGCTGAATCACCGGCTGCATTCTCAGGTTCCCTGTTGAGACAGGAGAGCCAGAGAAAAACACGGAAGACGGTGGGGGGGGGGGGGGCATTCCCTCCCACTGCTTGTAATAGCAGTCTAGAGGCTAATTAGCCGCTAGGATTGCTTTTACATGAAAGCCGACCGCTGGCTAAAAAGAATGATACCAAGATGATACCTAAACCTGCAGGCATCATTCTGGTATAACCACTCAAAGTCGTGAATGGCGTACCTGAAGACAAAAAAATGGTTAACAATAAAGCACAGTAAACGGTAAAGTATAAAAAATTGCATACCTGAAAAGCAAACATGATAAAACATAATAACAATAAAACATTGCAGAATAGAATACAGTAAAAAAGAGCAGAACAATAGAGAGAGAGAATAGAGAGAGAGAACAATAAAACGACAACTATTTTTTTTTATTTTTGTTTGTGTTTTTTTTTTTTTTTACACTTTTTTTTGTAACTAACTTTTATAACTGTAACCGCTTCCAGGTTCGGGTCTCTCAAAATGCGATGGCATCTTGGGAGACCCTGTGAAAGTGTGCCTAGTCTGTGCAATGCTGTACCCTACGCTAATACTCAACTAGTGAATGGTAGCGTTCAAAACATTCACCAATGCAAAGACCAGGATTGTCAGGACAGGAGGGACAATAATAGTGAGTGTCACGCCTATATCCGCGCTTGCTGCAGACACAACATCTTTTTTGGGGGGGGTTCGTTGGGTAGGGGTACTTGGGAGGATATATAAATGCCTCTCATGCAGCCGACTGCATTTGGTTGGGGATGTGACTGGGGGAAGTACGGGCGCTGCAGAAGCGGTGGGTTCCCAATTAGGATTGGCGAATGCAGCAGGAAGGGCACTATGGGCACGACGGGCCTGTGTTTGTCTTTTTGGTGGCAGCGGGACACTACTTGTGCTTGCCACCTCACCAGCTTGAACTGCACTTATGGGACTCGCCACGTCACCAAGTGTTACTGCAGTGCTGGTTTGACTACGACTGGGGTGTACTAGGCCGCTGGCGCTTGCCAGTTCACCAAAACGCTACAAAAAAAAGTGACAGTGATCGATCGATACTGCACTTGGGTGGGCTGGACTGGGCTGGGCCGGGCGGAGGGGCAAAACGCAGGTGCTAGCAGGTATCTGGGCTGATCCCGCTAACACTGCGTTTTTGGGAACCCTAAACTGCTGGGGACGCCAGTATAGATCTGATCGGATCAGATATTGATGCGTTCAGATACTATACCACTAAGGGAGGTGTACGGTGCGTGTACGGTGCGTGCATGGGTGTTCGCGGTACTGGTGCTAATCTGACGCTGCCTAGGGCGACGCATATCACCGCCGGGCGATCAGGGGGCTAAACCTTTTTTCGGTAATAAACGGCGGGTGCCCTGGCACTATAAAAAATAAACAAACTAACCAGCGTCACCCGTAACGGTTATACGGTGATCAGTGGTAAAAGGGTTAACTAGGGGGCCATCAAGGGGTTAAAACATTTATTAGATAATATATGGGGGTCCCTGTCGCTATAAAACACTGACGGCGAACCTAAATATTTACGTCCCTAACTAGCGTCACCAGCGACACTAATACAGCGATCAGAAAAATGATCGCTTAGCGACACTGGCGACAGGGGGTAATCAAGGGGTTAAAACTTTATTAGGGGGGGTAAGGGGGGTACCCTAGACCTACAGGGGGCTAAACTTTTATTTGGTAATAAACGGCGGGTGCCCTGACACTATAAAAAATAAACAAACTAACCAGCGTCACCCGTAACGGTTATACGGTGATCAGTGGTGAAAGGGTTAACTAGGGGGCAATCAAGGGGTTAAAACATTTATTCGGTAGTATATGGGGGTCCCTGTCGCTATAAAACGCTGACGGCGAACCTAAATATTTACGTCCCTAACTAGCGTCACCAGCGACACTAATACAGCGATCAGAAAAATGATCGCTTAGCGACACTGGTGACGGGGGGTGATCAAGGGGTTAAAACTTTATTAGGGGAGGTAAGGGGGGTACCCTAGACCTACAGGGGGGTAACAGTCACTACCCTAACACTGCTAACTGTCACAAACTGACACTATGCAGTAATCAGGAAAAAAAAAACAAAAAAAAAAAAAAAAAACCTGCTTGGTGTCAGTTTGTGACAGGGGGGGGGGTGATTGGGGGGCGATCGGGGGGGGATTGGGGGTGTAAGGTATGCCTGGCATGTTCTACTGTGTGTGTGTGAGTGTTGGTGCACTTACATGTCATCTCCCCTCGGCGCTGGAACGGAAACTCCCGAGCCGAGGAGAGATGACATCACATCCTCTGCCTCTGTGTACTATACAGAGGCAGGGGATGTTTGTCATTGGCTGGGAGCGATCGCGAGGGGGGGGCCACGATCGGATGGCCTCCCCCTCGTCTCCCATCGCTTCCAACCAAATGCCGACCGCAGCTGGCACCGGGGGGGGGGTCCGATCGGACCCCCCACCCGCGGGAAGGCAATCACGTTTCAGGTACGTGATTTTGCCTGCCCGTGCCGCTCTGCTCACGTATATAGGCGTGAGGCGGTCGGCAAGTGGTTAATGGGATAATGATGAAGCTGCTTTGCTGGTGATACTGATGGAATTATTGCAAACTTTCAAAGGCTTTTTTCAAAGGCTTTTTTTTCTGGCGATATCAAGATTATTATGTTTTGGTTTTTTTTTTGTTTTTGTTTTTATTTGGGCAAGTTACCACAACACCATTATCCCGTTGTTTTAAGATCCAAGATACAACTATGTTGGTGTCCCTTGTTAATTTTACAATTTTTTTTTTTAAATGTAAACTCCTAAACTGTCATTTGAAGTAAAACACATAGCCAAGTATTATTCTCCACAATATTTTTATTGTGCATTAAAAAAAGAAAACAAATAAAATTAGACATGCTATCTGCCAATAGAACTTAACCAAAAAGTGCAATCTATGCATCCAAAAATATAGAAAATATACCAAATCATTATTCAACCAGAATAATAATGTCAAAGCAATAAGGCCAATAATAAAGAACACGTTATCTCCTCCGATTTCGCAACATGGCTGGTTGATGAACAGCGATTCAGAAACTAATTGAAAAGCGCAAAATGAAAAGTGCGAACTGAAAACTGCGAAATGAAAAGCGCGAATCACTCAAACTTATACTAACACGAAAATAGCAGAAGGAGCCCAAAGGGTGGCGCTAAAAAACTGAAAAACATAGTACGTCACTACGTTCGTAATTGTTGACCAACAATTGTATGGCCGTGTATATGCAAGACAACTTTGGGCCAACGCCCTTCGGTTTTGTTGGAGAAAAAATCCGATCGTGTGTACGAGGCTGGCTGAGGGGGAGAAGACTCAATCGTGGCCACCCCCTCGCGATCGCTCCCAGCCAATGAGAATCTTCCTCTGCTGCTGTATAGTAAACAGCGGCAGAGGAAGTGATGCCATCACTCCTCGGCTCGGTCTTTTCCGTTTCGACGCCGAGGAGAGAAGACATCTGAGTAAGTGCACAACACAACACATCACAGTAAAACACAAAACACACCAGGCACACTTTGCACCTCTTAATCACCCCCCCCCCCCCCCCCCCCCGTCACAGTGACACCAATCAGTTTTTGTTTGTTTTTTTTTCTGATTACTGCATTGGTGTCAGTTTGTGACAGTTAGAAGTGGTAGGGCAGTTAGTGTTAGCCCCCTTTAGGTCTATGGTACCCCCCTAACCCCCCTAATAAAGTTTTAACCCCGTGATCACCCCCCGTCGCCAGTGTCACTAAGCAATCGTTTTTCTGATCACTGTATTAGTGTCACTGGTGACGCTAGTTAGGGTGGTAAATATATAGGTTCGCCATCAGCTTTTTATAGCGTCAGGGACCCCAATATACTACCTAATAAAGGTTTTAACCCCTTGATTGCCCCCTAGTTAACCCTTTCACCTGTGATCACCGTATAACTGTTACGGGTGACGCTGGTTAGTTAGTTTATTGTTTATAGTGTCCAGGCACCCGCCCTTTATTACCTAATAAAGGTTTAGCCCCCGGATCGCCCGGCGGCGATATAACTTAGGTTTTAGGGTCAGATAGGGTCTGCGTCACCCCAGGCAGCGTCAGGTTAAAATTAAAAAAAAATTAAAAATGAGTTGTCGTTTTATTGTTCTCTCTCTATTCTCTCTTTTGTTCTGTTCTTTTTTACTGTGTTCTATTCTGCAATGTTTTGTTGTTTTTATGTTTTATCATGTTTGCTTTTCAGGTATGCAATTTTTTATACCTTACTGTTTACTGTGTTTTATTGTTAACCATTTTTTTGTTTTCAGGTACGCTATTCAGCTGCAGCGTGGATTTATCTTGACAGCAACAGCGTTTGCTCCCACGATATATAAAGCCGTGACTCCAGCGGAGGCGATATATGCCGAAGCATGGGGGCAGCAGGGGCAGAGGAGCGATTTGCTCTTTATTTTTAGGGCGGATGCCCCCATGCTTCGGCATATATAAATGGTGCATGTATGTCCATCATTAGAACTGGATGAAGGGAGGTATTCTAATGGTGGGCATACCCACCAATCAATCTCTTTTTTTCATTCAGCCCACAGACTGCATGAAAAAAAAAAAAAAAATGATTACAATATATGCCCAACAAGGACCAGCAATGTACTGGTATGTTGCTGGACTTTGAGTGGTTATACCAGAATGATGCCTGCAGGTTTAGGTATCATCTTGGTATCATTCTTTTCAGCCAGCGGTCAGCTTTCATGTAAAAGCAATCCTAGGGACTAATTAGCCTCTAGACTGCTTTTACAAGCAGTGGGAGGGAATGTCCCCCCCCCCCCCCCCACCGTCTTCCATGTTTTTCACTGGCTCTCCTGTCCCAACAGGGAACCTGAGAATGCAGCCGGTGATTCCGCCAGCTGACCATAGAGCTGATCAGAGACCAGAATGGCTCCAATCATCTCTATGGCCTAAGAAACCGGAAGCCACGAGCATTTCATGACTTAGATTTCGCCGGATGTAAACAGCGCCATTGGGAAATTGGGAAAGCATTTTATCACACCGATCTTGGTGTGGTCAGATGCTTTAAGGGCAGAGGAGAGATCTAGGGTCTAATAGACCCCATTTTTTTCAAAAGAGAGTACCTGTCACTACCTATTGCTATCATAGGGGATATTAACATTCCCTGACATAAAAAAAAAAAAAAAAAAAAAAAAAGCACCCCCTGTCCCCCCCTGCTCTCGCGCAAAGGCGAACACAAGCGTTGGTCTGGCATCATATGTAAACAGCAATTGCACCATGCATGTGAGGTATCACCGCGAAGGTCAGATCGAGGGCAGTAATTTTAGCAGTAGACCTCCTCTGTAAATCTAAAGTGGTAACCTGTAAAGGCTTTTAAAAATGTATGTAGTTTGTCGCCACTGCACGTTTGTGCGCAATTTTAAAGTATGTCATGTTTGGTATCCATGTACTCGGCCTAAGATCATCTTTTTTATTTCATCAAACATTTGGGCAATATATTGTTTTAGTGCATTAAAATTTAAAAAAAAAGTGTTTTTTCCCCAAAAAAGTGTTTGAAAAATCGCTGCGCAAATACTGCGTGAAAAAAAAAAAAATGACACACCCACCATTTTAATCTGTAGAGCCTTTGCTTTAAAAAAAAATATATGTTTGGGGGTTCAAACTAATTTTCTTGCAAAAAAAAATATTTTTTCATGTAAACAAATAGTGTCAGAAAGGGCTTTGTCTTCAAGTGGTTAGAAGGGTGGGTGATGTGTGACATAAGCTTCTAAATGTTGTGCATAAAATGCCAGGACAGTTCAAACCACCCCCCAAATGATACCATTTTGGAAAGTAGACAGCCCAAGCTATTTGCTGAGAGGCATGTCGAGTCCATGGAATATTTTATATTGTGACAAGTTGCGGGAAAAAAGACAATTTTTTTTGCACAACGTTGTCACTAAAGGATATATTGCTCAAACATACCATGGGAATATGTGAAATTACACCCCAAAATACATTCTGTTGCTTCTCCTGAGTATGGGGATACCACATGTGTGAGGCTTTTTGGGAGCATAGCCGCATACGGGACCCCAAAAACCCAAGCACCGCCTTCAGGGTTTCTGAGGGTGTACATTTTTGATTTCACTCCTCACTGCCTATCACAGTTTCGGAGGCCATGGAATGCCCAGATGGCACTACACCCCCACCCCCCCAAATGACCCCATTTTGGAAAGTAGACACCCCAAGCTATTTGCGGAGAGGTATGGTGAGTATTTTGCAGACCTCGCTTTTTGTCAAAGTTTTGAAATTTGAAAAAAGGAAAAAAGAAAAAAATACATTTTTCTTTTTTCTTCATTTTCAAAAACAAATGATAGCTGCAAAATACTCCCCATGCCTCTCAGCAAATAGCTTGGGGTGTCTACTTTCCAAAATGGGGTCATTTGGGGGGGAGTTGTGCAATCTTGGCATTTTTATGGCCTTGGAAACTGATAGGTAGTGAGGAGTGAAATCAAAAATTTACACCCTTACAAATCCTGAAGGCGGTGCTTGGTTTTCGGGGCCTTGTACGCGGTTAGGCTCCCTAAAAGTCCCACACATGTGGTATCCCCGTACTCAGGAGAAGCAGCAGAATGTATTTTGGGGTGCAATTCCACATATGCCCATGGCCTGTGTGAGCAATATATATCATATCAACTTTTTGTAAAAAAAAAAATTTTTTCGTCATTATTTAATCACTTGGGACAAAAAAAATATTCAATGGGCTCAACATGCCTCTCAGCAATTTCCTTGGGGTGTCTACTTTCCAAAATGGGGTAATTTGGGGGGGTTTTGTACTGCCCTGCCATTTTAGCACCTCAAGAAATGACATAGGCAGTCAAACTAAAAGCTGTGTAAATTCCAGAAAATGTACCCTAGTTTGTAGACGCTATAACTTTTGCGCAAACCAATAAATATAAGCTTATTGACATTTTTTTACCAAAGACATGTGGCTGAATACATTTTGGACTAAATGTATGACTAAAATTGAGTTTATTGTATTTTTTTATAACAAAAAGTAGAAAATATCGTCTTTTTCGGTTTATAGTGCAAAAAATAAAAAAACCGGCAGAGGTGATCAAATACCATCAAAAGAAAGCTCCATTTGTGGGAAAAAAAGGATGCATATTTTGTTTGGGTACAGCATTGCATGACCGCGCAATTAGCAGTTAAAGCGACACAGTGCCAAATTGTAATAAATGCTCTGGTCGGGAAGGGGTAAATCCTTCCAGGGCTGAAGTGGTTAAAAAAACGAAACCGTAAAGTTAGCCCAATTTTTTTGTATAAAGTGAAAGATGATGTTATGCCGAGTAAATGGATACCAAACATGTCACGCTTTATAATTGCACGCACTCGTGGAATGGCGACAAACTACGGTACCTAAAAATCTCCATAGGCGACGCTTTAAATTTTTTTAAGGTTGCCAGGTTAAGAGTTATAGGAGGAGATCTAGTGCTAGAATTATTGCTCTCGCTCTGATGATCGCGGCGATACCTCACATGTGTGATTTGAACATCGTTTACAAATGCAGGCACGACTTCCGTATACGTTTTCTTTGCTGCATGAGCTCGCGGGGACGGGGGCACTTTAAAAAAAAAAATTTTTCCTCTTATTTTATTAAAATTGTGTTTAAAAAAAAAAAAAAAAATGTGATCACTTTTTTGCTGTCACAAGGAATGTAAACATCCATTGTGACAGTAATAGGTGGTGACAGGTACTCTTTATGGAGGGAAGGGGGGGTCTAAAAGACCTCCGATCCCTCCTTTGCACTTAAAAGTATTCAGATCGACAAAAACGGCGATTCTGAATACTGTAAATTTTTTTAATCTGGTGCCATTGGCAGCTGAGTAAACAGGAAGTGATGTCGCTTCCATGTTTACATTCAGGAGACTGGAACAAGCCGTTTCCGGCTTCGTGCCAGTCTGTCTCTAGCCGCCGGAACTGGTGGATCGAGGATCGGGTCTCCCAGTGGAACGGGAGGCCCGGTCAGAGCGGCGGGAGGCGGCGTTGTCCCCTCCCGCTCCTCTGGGATAACGATCAAACGGCTTTTAGCCGCATCGGTTGTTATCCCTGGATAGCAGATCGCCCGCTCTAAAAAAACGGTACCGGGACGATGCCTGCAGCTGCGGGCATCATCCCGGTATAACCCCCGAAAGCCGAGGCTGCATATCTGCTTACGCTCGGCGGGAAGGGGTTAAACCTCTTTTCTGCTAACTTAAAAGAGTGGTCATGTGTCTTGGTAAACTCCCTTCCGCGAAAAAGTTTTATCCCTATTGTGGGGTCACCAGTAAGGTATTTATAAATTGAAATCATATCCCCTCTCAGGCGTCTCTTCTCTAGAGAATAATTTCAGTGTTCGCAACCTTTCCTCATAACCAATATCCTCCAGACCCTTTATTAGCTTAGTTGCCCTTCTTCGTACTCGCTCCATTACCAGTGCATCCTTCCTGAGGACTGGTGCCCAGAACTGGACAGCATACTCTAGGTGCGGCCAGACCAGAGTCTTGTAGAGCAGGAGAATTATCGTTTTATCTCTGGAGTTGATCCCCTTTTTAATGCAGGCCAAAATTCTGTTTGCTTTATTAGCAGCAGCTTGCCATTGCTGAGCCTATCTACTAGGATCCCCAGGTCCTTTTCCATCCTAGATTCAGAGGTTCTCCCTCCAGTGTATAGATTGCATTCATATTTTTGCCACCAAAATGCATCATTTTACATTTTTCTACATTAAACCTCATTTGTCATGTAGTTGCCCACCCCATTAATTTGTTCAATGAAATCTAAGACAGCAGTAAAAAGCTGACAGAGGTTCTAACCAAATTCCATACTGTCCAAAAACTAAAAAAAAAAGTAAGTTTGGGCTGCGGTTACAATGTGTATGTATTAGTACAACTTTTTTTTTAGTTTAACCCGGTCCATGCCCAAGCCTATTTCCAACATTTACTGCTTACAAGTTAAAATCCGTATTTTTGCTACAAAATTACTTAGAACCCCTAAACATATATTTTTTTTAGCAAAGACTCTAGAGAATAAAATGGCGATCATTGCAATATTTTATGTCACACGGTATTTGTGCAGTGGTCTTTCAAACGCAATTTTTTGGGGGAAAAAAAGACACTTTCATGAATTTAAAAAAAAAAAAAAAAAAACTAAACAGTAAAGTTATCCCAATTTTTTTGTATAATGTGGAAGATGATGTTACGCCGAGTAAATAGATAGCGAACATGTCATGCCTTGATATTGCGCACACTCGTAGAATGGCAGACTACGGTACCTAAAAATCTCCATAGGCGGCGCTTTACAAAAAAAAAAAATAACGGTTACCAGGTTAGAGTTGGTCAGAGGTGGTCTTTTGCTAGAATTATTCTCACTCTGAAGATCATGGCGATACATCACGTGTGATTTGAACACCGTTTACATTTGCGGGCGCGACTTGCGTATGCGTTTTCTTTGCTACGTGAGCACGCAGGGACGTTTTAAAAAAATATTTTTTTTTTTTTTTTTTTTACATTGTCCCTTTAAAAAAAATTAAAAATAAAATTCTGATCACTTTTATTGCTGTCACAAAAGAATGTAAACATCCCTTGTGACCATAATAGGTGGCGACAGGTACTCTTTATGGAGGGGTCTGGGGGCCAAAAAGACAGGAAATACCTCCTTTGCACTTAAAAGTATTCAGATGGCCAAAATAGGCAATTCTGAATACAGTACTGACATTTTTGTTGAAATCGGCGCCATTGGTAGCCGAGTAAACTGGAAGTGACGTCACTTCCCGGACTGTATATCAGAGACCCGATCAAAGCCAAATCTGGCTTTGTTCGGGTCTCCCGGTGGGATGGAAGGCCCAGGAAGAGCAGTGGAAAGTTGGTGGGAGGGGGGACGGGGCGTCCCCTCCCGCTCCTTTAGGATAACAGCCAAGCAGCTTTTAGCTGCATCGGTTATCACTAAAGAGCCAACCGCCCGCTCTACAAAACGGTACAGGGGTGATGTGTGCAGCTGCAGGTATAACCCATTCAAGCCATGAATGCAAATTGCGTACAGTCGGCGTGAAGGGGTTAAGATAGAAAAGGGGAGAGTTAAAGCAGGGGTTCACACAAAAATTAAACCTCCGCTTTTCGGAACCCTCCTCAGGTGTCACATTTGGCACCTTTCAGGGGGGAGGGGGGGTGCAGATACCTGTCTAAGACAGGTATTTGCACCCACTTCTGGGCATAGACGCCCACGGGAGTCTACGCCTCTTCCCGTCCCCCCGCGCTGTCTGCTGGGATACACACGGATCCCAGAGACAGCAGGGACCATTTGGATTGTGCAGAGCGACTCGTGCATGCGCAGTAGGGAACTGGGAAGTGAAGCCGCAAGGCTTCATTTCCTGATTCCCTTACCGAAGATGGCGGCGGCAGCATCCGAGGACCGAGGGACGGTTCGGCCTCGGGTGCCAACATCGCAGGCGCTCTGGACAGGTAAGTGTCCTTATTTTAAAAGTCAGCAGCTGCAGAATTTGTAGCTGCTGACTTTAAAAAAAAAAAAAAAAACATTTGTGCGACTTCCACTTTAATAACAATATCAGGGTATTTTATTTTTTTTTTTTGCTGTCTATAGCTTGTTGTGGAAATTTCCCTTAGAGACAACAGAGAGGTTGTGCCTCAGTGACAATGGTTACCAGGACAAATAGACAGTTAAATCTTCACAAAGGAGACACAGGTCATAATAAAAAAAACTTGGCAGAGGGGACAGCTCTTCCCTATACTATCAAAAACAAAAAAAAAAAAAAAAATTAAGTATGCCACTTGCAATAGGTTTAAAGTTTTCCAAGTTATTCATCTTAAAGTAGACACTTCTCGGTCCTAAGGCAAGGTGGTCAAGGTGCTTGAGCTTATTCTTGAGAATTATAGTATGGGTGCACCGAATGGGTTTTTTGTTGCAGAAACAGATACCGAAAATGAAGAATACACTAGGCCGAAAACCGAAATCCAATACCGAAAATGACTGTTTTTAAAAAATATTTGTATTTTTGTATATTTTTTTTTTTTATATAATCTTTATTTTTATTTTATGTATTAAAAGGAACATACAAACATGTAGTCTATGGTCAATCTTACCACAATACAGTGCAATTCTTACAGTGCAGACCTGGACGTACCAGGCAATAACAAGTTGCCAAACAAATCACAAGACAAAGTAAAAATTGGAGGGGTAAGGGAAGGGGGGGGAAAGGGGATGAGGGATTAAAACTTCTCCAAACTGTATTGCACTGTGAAACAGTCAAAATGATTCCCAGGGGGGGGTCTCGCCATGGCAACTTCTTGGCCGGACCCGTCACAAAAGCCCTCCACTCTGTATTGGAGGGGGGGGGGGTCTCGTCCCTGCTTTAAGGCCCCCGAGATGCCCACTGGGCGGGTCCCTCGGGAGGGGGGCCATAAGCCTCCAACTAACCTCCACCAAGAGGGAGGCGCCCCACGGGCATCCCCCGGGGTCAATGCCTTTGAAAGGTGCCTGTGTCGCCAGGCGGAGCCCCTGTCCCATAGGTCTGCCCCGGTAATGACTCTATAACATTTAATAAGGGAGATACAAAACTTGCCTTTAAATAAAAAAAAAAAAGCAAGAGAAGGGGGGAAAACCAAAGACGCCTAGCGTCACATATTAGCCTTCAACTGTGGACCTTGTGAACCATGCATAAGGAAAGAAAAGGTCAACACCCGGTGCAATCAGTGGGGCAGTGAGACATGTCATTCAGGTACGCACGTCACCACATACGGGCCTCCTTAGCTTCAGGGAGGGCTCCGCTAACTCCAACAGCGCAACTTCCAGGCTAGAGGACACAGGGTTAGTGTCAATGGTGAATCTCCGCCACTGGGCCCAGATACTATCAAAGCGCTCACTCTTATTCTTGCACCTCGCCACCCACTCCTCCGCCTCTCTGATATCTTCCACCTTCTGTAACCATTCTTTTAAGGTAGGAATCCGTGGACTCTTCCAGTGGAGAGGTACCAGCCTTTTAGCAGCGTTTAATAGATGAGGGAGGGCGCTTTTTTTGTAATGGCTCAGAGGGAGGGCGGGGAGGTGCAAGAGAAAATGCTCCGGGGAGAACGGGATCTCGTATTTTTGTATATTTTAAATAAAATGTATACATTTATATAACACAGTGCTAATAGTACTAGCAAAATTTTCATGCAGTGCACCTCTAGCAGATAAGATGCAGGAGATGGTCAGAGACTGCAGACATGATACAGGAGATCAATGCAGCCTCACCGTGCCCTTCACTGCCGCCTCACCGTGCCCTTCACTGCCGCCTCACCGTGCCCTTCACTGCCGCCTCACCGTGCCCTTCACTGCCGCCTCACCATTGTTGCAGCATCTCCCGCTGTGTCACGGAGCCAAGCGTGAAACGTTCGGCCGCGCTATGACAAAAGTCCCACCCTCCTCCTTGACCAGCTTGTATGATAGATGCAGTGTCCTGTCTATCACACGAGCTGGTCTAGGAGGGCGGGACTTTGTCACAGCACGGCATAACATTTCACACAGCTCTGTGACACAGCGGTCTCCCGCTGTGACAAGTAGGGAGGAGGAGGGAGGATCGTGGCTAGGAGGAGGGGAGGGAGCAGTCCGTTATGGCATCACACACACACACACACACACACACGGGGATAGAGGAGGGGAGGAGGAGGGAGCGAAGACTCCCGCAATGAGCGTACCCGGGGTGGACCCCGCCCCCTTTCGGTATCGGCTGATTTTTGCCATCGGCTGATACCGAAAACACCGTTTTCAGTCGATAATTTTCGGCAGCCGAAATTTCGGTGCACCTCTAAATTATAGCCAACCAGCTGCCGTTCATGTGGTTGACAAAACCGAATAACGATATGCATTATCGTTCTTCGGTTTCTTGGTACTAGTTTTTAAACTCTAAAGTATATGTAAAGTGATAGCCTACCTGTCCCCAAAATGTCACAGCATCTTCCACATGAGACACATATACATTCTCTACTGCAAAGGAAAAACATACAATTTAGAGAGAAAACAAATCAAAAGATATATATTCAAAGCTTTCACCAAGTGAGCTCACTGCTCTCTCTATAATCCCCCCCCCCCACCCTTTTGCACAAATGTATATAAATATGGTTTGTTTTGTATACTTTTTCCTTTTTTTTCCTTTTCAAAGGCTCGCAGGGTCTCAGGATAGCTCTGTCACAAAACCCAAAAGGCTTTTAGGACAGTCTATTAGTGCCTACAAATCTTGTGCCTGCACAGCAGCAAGACAGCAGGGGGCAAGTTGTGAATATCAAGAAATGACAGCAAACCCCCAAAAATCAAGATGGCTGCACAGGAAAACAAAAACAAAAAAAAAAAAAAAAGACGAGAAAAGAAAAACACTGTAAACATCATCAGGTGCAAGACAGACAGTGCTGAACTATCTAGTCTAGCGTTTTTGTTTTTTGTTTTTTTTTTTTGTCTGACTTTAGTTTTCAATGTGGAAGTGGAAGCTCCTCTTTAAGGTGACTAGGTAGAGGTTAGATTGGCCCATTTACATTACCTTTGTTGTATGAAGAAGATTCTCCATCCATGTTGCAAAGCTAGTTGGAAATAAAAAAAAAGAAGGTATTAAAAGCAATTATTGCAAGATTAAAATAAATAAAAAAATAAAAAAAAAAAAAAAAAAAAATACAAAAAACACACACACATGTATTGATAGTATATTTAAAAGCAAAAAATTGTCTAAACAAAAAAATTTTCGTCGTTTTAAACTGCAGAGCAGGGTAAATCTCCAAGGCCCCAATAACACCTCAGCATTTTGTAACACTGGAGGAGAAAAAATAAAATAAAAATTATTCTCTATGGAGACCGTTGACATCTCCACTACAAGTCGCCTGAAGCAAAATGCCCGAGACTGGGTTCACACTGGTGCGGTGTGCGAGATCGCATGTGATTCGCACCGCTGTGCAAAACAATGTCTGTGCGATGCAAACTCAGCCATAGCCAATTTCGGATGGGTTCACACCCATGCAATCAGGATTCATGTTCGAATTGACAGTTCGCACTGCGATATGCAAACCGAATATGTGAACCACTCCCAGCGGTTCACATAAGGCAGTGTGAACTGCCTGTGAGTTGGGTGGGATGCGATGTGGTCTCGCAGTACTTCCCAAATCGCACCAATGTGAACCAAGCCTAAATCTCAAAAAAGTTCTGGAGCTTTTTTTGTAGCTTGAATAAGGCTTTTTTTTTTTTTGATCGTTTTTCTGCTCAAATGCAATAATTGCATAAAAATAACTACCGTATATACTCGAGTATAAGTCGTTCGAGTACAAGTCGAGGCCCTAATTTACCACAAAAAAAAAAAAAATGGGAAAAACTTATTGACCCGAGTATAAGACGAGGGTGAGAAAAGCACAGCTACTGTAAGTGGAAAAGAGGGTCAACAATGCCTATTTGCAGCCTCACTGTGCCCATTTGCATGCCTGACTGTGCCCATTTTCAGCAATAGGTCCCCCGAACTTCAAACTCGGTAGTTAAGTGTTTCTAGATGCCCCCTAGCTGCAGCCAAAATTTGGGGTCCCTGAACCCAAAGTGTCACGTAATGACATTGCTGCAGATGGACACAGTTTACCGAATTTGGGGCCCCATATCTCGGGGCCACTTAGTGCTAGCAACCCCAAATTTAGTGTACAAACCCAGTGGAACTAGCACCATAAAATATCCAAAGCTGGGGTTCCCAGCACCAAGTAGCCCTGAGATACTGGGCCCCAAAATCGGTTCAGAAAATGTCAAGCACTTTTCTGCAGCAGAGAATGACATTTTCCGAACCGATTTTGGGGCCCCGTATCTCAGGGCCACTTGGTGCTAGGAACCCCAGCTTTGGATATGTTATGGTACCAGGTCCACTGGGTTTGCAAACCAAATTCGGGGTTCCTAGCACCAAGTGGCCCTGAGATACGGGGCCCCAAAGTCGGTTCGGAAAATGAATTTTTTTGCTGCAGAAAAGTGCTTGACTCGAGTATAAGTCGAGGGGGGCACTCTCAGCACAAAAAAAATGTGCTGAAAAACTCGACTTATACTCGAGTATATACGGTAACTATAAATAAAAACAAATAGCCATAAATAAAATAAATAACCCTATCCCCTAGTACATCACCGAAAAAAATCACCCCCAGGAGGCTTAGATGGGATGTCTCGCCAAACGACGCAATCAACGATAAAAGCCTAACGGAGGAGTGGTATAGATTCTTCAATGACAGCGAAAACGCTTTATTACACAAAATAATCGTACGAAGACAATATAAGCCAGGGCTCGACAAACCCCGGGCGCCAGGTCGCATTTGCGACTAGTGTCCGTTCGACACCCCCCCCCCGCCTCCCGGCGATCGCGTTGGGCCGCGCCGGTAATTGAGGCCCCGGCTTTGCGGCCTACTGCAGTCCTATGGTTCCTTCTGCAATCGGGCGCCCTCTGGTGGTGGCCGTTGGTATGACAAGACATCCACCAATGCTAATGGAGCTTCCCCTGCCTGTTTTCACTGCCTGCTCATCTCCTTCCCTTTACTTAGAACCCCCAAACATTATATATATTTTTTATTCTAACACCCTAGAGAATAAAATGGCGGTCATTGCAATACTTTCTGTCACACCGTATTTGCGCAGCGGACTTACAAGCGCACTTTTTTGGGAAAAAATACTTTTTTTAATTAAAAAAATAAGAAAAACAGTAAAGTTAGCCCAATTTTTTTTTATATTGTGAAAGATAATGTTACGCCGAGTAAATTGATTCCCAACATGTCACGCTTCAAAATTGCGCCCGCTCGTGGAATGGCGACAAACTTTTACCCTTTAAAATCTCCATAGGCGACGTTTAAAAAAATTCTACAGGTTGCATGTTTTGAGTTACAGAGGAGGTCTAGGACTAGGATTATTGCTCTCGCTTTAACGATCGTGGCGATACCTCACGTGTGGTTTGAACACCGCTTTCATATGCGGGCGCTACTCACATATGCGTTTTGCTTCTGCAAGCGAGCTCGGCGGGACGGGGCGCGTTTAAAAAATTTTATTTTTCTTATATATTTTTTTACTTTTTATTTTTTATTTTTACACTGTTTAAAAAAAAATGGTGTCACTTTTATTTCTATTACAAGGGATGGGGCAAATTTAAATTTTTTTTTTTTCTTATTTTAACTTTTTTTTTCACTGTTCTTTAAAAAAAAAAAAAAAGTCACTTTTATTCCTATTACAAGGAATGTAAAAATCCCTTGTAATAGAAAAAAAACATGACAGGACCTCTTAAATATGAGATCTGGGGTCAAAAAGACCTCGGATCTCATATTTACACTAAAATGCATTAAAAAAAAAAATAAATAAAATGTCCCTTTAAGAGCTATGGGTGGAAGTGACGATTTGACGTCACTTCCGCCCTGCAATGACTCGGAGATGGGGGGGGGGCCATCTTCCTCTCACTCGTCTCCATGTCAGGCCAGGGTAAGCGGTGAAGGGCACAGGAGCGCGGCGGTAGGGGGGGCCCTCTCCTGCCGCCGATAAAAGTGATCTCGCTGCGAATCTGCTGCAGAGACCACTTTTATCTGAAAGAGAACCGCCGGCTCTTGAAGAAGATACCGGGGTTATGGTAGCTAGCTGCTAGCATAACAACGGTATTTCTCTTCAAAGACAAGACGTATATAGTCGTCCTGCGGGAAGGAAGTGGTTCATTAAAATGAATTTATTATTTGTCATCTCCCTGCTTGGCCCCTTTCACACGGGCTGTCTGATCAGGTTCGCCTGTCAGTTTTTCAGGCGGACCTGATTGGATCCTTAGCGGGAATATGGTGGTCTTATGTCCCTGCATGGCAGGAAATAAAAGCAGTCACATTCGTTCTAGTCGTCTCTGTGTAAATTTAAGATTGGTTAATTTTTATATTGAAAATTAAGCTTTGTCGGTCGTTTAAAAAAAAAAAAAAAAAAAAAACCTGGCTCCTAACTTTTTTAGCTGGCTCCTAGATTCCAAGCAAATTTGTCAAGCCCTGATATAAGCTGAAAAACATTGAATCAGAAATCCTACAAAATTAGAGATCAGCTGATACCATTCCTTGACTCTAGGGAATACAAAGACAAGGACAACACCTTACAAGAAATAGTTAAAAAGTACGACGACAACGATTTACAACTAAAGAAACAAAAGAAATTTAGAAGAGACATACTAGACTTCAAGAATCAACATGTCTATAAGTGGCAAACGGATGAGACATATGTGGAAGAAGACCACAACACTTCAATGATGGAGGAAGCTGATGATAGCTCAACAGAAGAAGATGCACCAACATGGCAAGAGACAAATACTATAACTAACAGGACACAAAGAGAATCATTAGGACAGGCGCCAACATCTGAAAACGTTAGGCGAGGGAATAGTCCTGAATATAGGAGAAATAGACAACATGAAACGTATGACAATAGAAAACAACAAGAAAACGTACCTTTCACACCAAGAACACCGAGGTACAGAAACAGATACTCACCTCTGAGGTATGAACAAGAATACACCCCTTATGTAGAACCCCAACAGAGAAGGGTTTTTTTTCCCAGGGAATAACGCGGAAGACCACCGGCCTACAGACGAAGAATGTCACCATACAGAAGAGAAAGAGATCCCCAAGGATGGAGATCTTTCAGGATCCCAGACAGGAATTCCAACAAGCATCCACGATCATGGTGGAACCCAAGGGTGAAAAGAAATGTAGATACAAGAATAAGAAACAGAACTCAAGAGGGCACGCAATGGGAAGAGAGAACGAATCAGGGGTACAGAATACCAAGAGGAGGAAGAGAAAACGGACAAGAGGAAAGAGAGGAGGGGCAAAGAAAAAGAAGGAGAGTACTAGGCGGAGGCATTTTTAATCTTAGTGAAGCTACTTTCAACGAAAACGAAATGAGAGTACTCGATTTGGGATTAAAATATGCACCAGAGAAAAGTCTGGATCCCTTCGAAGTATTCATAGATTTGCAAAAATTCGTTAGGAAGTTGAACATTAGAAAAAAATTTGCAATAAAAGGGGAACAAGAACCATAAAAAGAAAATGAAAACTCAATATACAAACATTCGAAACTGAAAAACAATTCCACATTTAATCCCAATACCCAGCAAAATGAGAGCCTGATAACCTTCAAAAAAAATGGTGGAACAAGACATCAGGAAGATGAACCCAAGAAAAACTAAATCGAGAGTTTGGAAAACTATTAAAGAAATAGAAAAAGAATATCGTTATACGGCCAGCAGACAAAGGGGGAGGCCTAGTTATACTAAATAAACAGGATTACGAGCTAGAGATGGGAAAACTACTCAACATCCCAAACACACAAGAAATTGAAGGGTAACCCAAAGGTGGAATATCACAAGAAATTAAAAGCCTATATACATAAAGGGGAGAAAAAAGGAATTTTAAAACAAAAAAGCCAGATACCTGATCCCAGAGGCAGCAAAAACTCCCGTTATCTACTATGTCCCAAAAATTCACAAGAGCCAAACCAACCCGCCAGGAAGACCTATAATAAGTGGCATTGATGGCCTATTTTCAAGACTAGGGGCCTATCTGGACGGATATTTACAGCCATTGGTCATTAGGGGCAAATCATACCTAAGAGACAGCAAACAGTTGATTACTGAGCTTAAAATCTAAACGTCAAAGAAGAAGATATACTCGTAACAATCGATATTAACTCATTATACACCAATATTGTACAAACAGATGGCATCAATGGAGCAGAATGGGCCCTATACCAGGGCTCGACAAAACCCGGGCGCCAGGTCGCATTTGCGACTAGAATTGGCGACCTGGCGCCTGGGGCAGCACAGCTGGGGGTATCCTGTCTCTGTGCGGACATACACCCCCCCCCCCCCCCCCCCGTGCGATCGCGTCGGGCCGCGCCGGCCGGTAATTGAGGCCCCGGCTTTGCGGCCTTCTTCGGTAGTTCTGGAGTCCTTCTGAAATCTGGCGCCATCTTGTGGTGGCCGTTGGTATTGCAACCAGCAATGCTAATGCGAAATACCTGCCTGTTTTCACTGCCCATCTCCTTCCCAAAGTGGAGAAGAGAAGGAAGTGAATGTGGGGATAGCCTTTTTTTTTTTCGTAATAGATTTTATTTATTTATATTTATATAAAAACTGTTTATTTATTTTTTCCTAATTAAAATTTATTTATTTGTTATCTCCCTGCTTGGCCCCTTTCACACGGGCTGTCTGATCAGGTTCGCCTGTCTGTTTTTCAGGCGGACCTGATCGGACCCTTAGAGCCCTTTCACACCGAGCCGCGGGGGGCGTTGGCGGTAAAGCAGCGCTATTTTTAGCGCCGCTTTACCGTAGTTTTAGTGACGCTATTCGGGCCTCTAGCGGGGCGGTCTTTTTCTGTGTAAATTTAAGATTAGTTATTTTTTATATTGAAAATAAAGCTTTGTCGGTCGTTTAAAAAAAACCTGGCTCCTAACTTTTTTAGCTGGCTCCTAGATTCCAAGCAAATTTGTCAAGCCCTGCCCTATACCAACAGACAGACCTCAAAGAAGAACAAATCAAATACTTACTAGAAGGACTTAAATTAGCAATGAGCCACAACTATTTTTGGCACAAGGGAGACTACTACACTCAAGTGAAAGGGGTAGCCATGGGGGCTAAATACGCCCCGAGCGTAGCTAATCTATTACTCAATAAGTGGGAAGAAGAACAAATTTACAGTACCAACAGAAGTCATCTGAAATTTTATCGACGATATATAGATGACATTGTAATTATCTGGGGTGGCACTGAGGAAGAGTTACAAATGTTTTTTGACTAATTAAACCATAACATTTATGGTTTATCATTTTCTGGGAACTGGAGCAGGCGTAACATTAACTACCTCGACCTCCAGCAATTTAAAGAAGATGGACACCTTAGCACAAAGACGCACTTTAAAGATACAGACAGAAATGGCTACATCCCCACTAGTAGTTGCCATCACCCAAAGTGGATTGGAAACATCCCTAAGGGACAGTTCATGCGGATACGTAGAAATTGTAGTAACATAACCAACTTTGGAGGAACAAACAAACAATTTGATCAAGCGATTTGTGGATAAAGGATACAAAAAGAGGGATTTGCTGACATTAAAAGAACAAATAAAGAATATGGATAGAAATAAGTTAATGGAAGGTACACAGAACACCCACAAGCGGGATAAAAACAAGTCCTTGGGTCTTGCTTTTCTGACTGGATATAACAGACAATACAGATCAATAGAATCAATTGTCAAAAAACACTGGCCCATTTTACAGTCAGACCAAGTTTTAAAAACAGTGTTACCAAAAAAAACCATCTTCATTTATAGGAAGGCTGCAACCCTTAGAAATAAACTAGTGAACAATGCACTTGATCCCCCGAAACAAATTAAAATAGGCAACAATTTAAAAGGCTTTTATAAATGTGGAAAATGTTTACCGTGTAGAGAAACCAAAAAAACAAACAAAAAAATTATGAAGTTTAAGTCCACAACAAACGGCAAAGAGTACACAATCAGGGACCTAATAACGTGTAACAATACACACGTTACTTATGTGCTAGGATGCCCGTGTCGTAAACAGTATGTGGGACGCACTACCAAAAAACTGCACATTAGAATTAGAGAACACGTCACAAACATAAAGAACGGTTTTAAAAAACATAGCGTATCCAGACATTTTAGAGTTCATCACAATAGGGACCCCAGTGGTATGCTTTTTTATGGAATTGACAAAATTAAAAGGACACTGGAGGGGTGACAACAAGAAAACAAAGGTGTCACAAAATGAGACCAGATGGATCTTCCAGCTGGACACACTTCAACCGTCTGGAATGAACATAGATGTGGATCTGAATTGCTTTCTTACAATTACTGGGCGCCTTTTATAAGAAAACCCCCTTTTCTGATGATAAACGCTCCTTACCTTTTTTAATGATAATGCTCCTCTTATTGGCGAACAAGTTATTCAAAATACTTTTAGTATTCTAACATACACCTACTACCTGTCTGATATAACTGGTACATGATTTTCTTGCCTCGCTTTTTTACATAATTTTAAACATATTATTTTTATTTTTACATACATCTTCATAATAAAATATTTTTAATATTTTTAGCATTTTAAATATAACAATTTTCCTGTTTGTATATCGTATTGCTAGGATATATGTCATGTCATAAATTTTGTAGAACCCCAATTTTAATATTTTTAATATGGTTTAGTATATTACTGTTGTCTATATCACTATTGTCTAGGTTTCCTAAGTAAGGGCAAACCATTTACTATACACCTATATTCTGTGCAGTAGAATTGTGCATAAATAACGTAATAGTTACTACTGTGACACACATGCAATGGACCCATATATTAGTAAGGTGTCACCAGCAAATCAGCGCTGTATCAGGCCACTCCAAGGGGATTTAATCACTTCATTGGGGCTGCGGGCTTCGGTCTGCATTGTCCCAGGGAAAATGGCCGCCGACACACAAAAACATGGCCGCTGGCATGGGGCTGCGGGCTTCGGTCTGCACTGTCCCAGGGAAAATGGCCGCCGACACACAAAAACATGGCAGCTGGAACACAAACACACACCAAATATGGCCGCTGGAACACAGGTGCACTACGGACCGCACAGCATATAAGGATAGGGGAGACGATGCCGGCGACCACGCTCCCGTAGAAGTCCGTGTGACGAAACGTACGTAGGGCGTGGCCTTTGACTGAACGCCTTGCTGACATCTCCCTGCAAAGCTGACGCTTAAGCATTGTACACCGCTCATTTTTTCCATTACAATGTGAGTACCCTTTTTATCTGACCTAATAAATAGTTGTTTTAAACCGTTTCACACTATGGAATCCTTTCTTCTTATGTCCTTACGATATCATCCTGGTCCTGGTCTTGCCAAGTACTGCTGCACAGTGGCACATACTGTGACTACTCGTTACCCCTGCAGGGGATATACAGCTGGCGAGTCTCTGCACAATCACAACGCGAGACACCAGCACTGGATTAACACCTGTTGTGTGCTTTGAGGAATCCCACAACGGACGCCTTTTTTCACTTATAGTGCACCAGGCACATACCCATATGAACTGTTTATTATCATAGAACCATTTGCATGGCACGTGTGTTTAGTACTTTTCAGAGTGACCTCTTTATAGGGCACTTGTCACTTTGTTATTTGCAACGTTTGTAGAGCAATATTTTAATATTTATTTATTTAGCACTAGACACTTTAGAATTTTTTTGCATGTCACGTGTGATGTATTTATTGCAACTTTGTGTTTTCTAGTGTTTAGACATAGACCACTTCATGCTCTTAGCAGTGGTTAATACTGTTTTTTCCTTTTGAGGGAATATAGCACTAGACACCTTGGATGCGATTTATTGCACTCATTATGCTTCTTATGTTTAAATCACCAGTCACTTTAACCCACAGGAGTGGTAATAACTGCCATACATATTTCACTTAGAGCCCTTGCACACTGGGGCGGGGGCGGCGTCGGCGGTAAAACGCCGCTATTATTAGCAGCGTTTTACCGCCGGTATGCGGCTGCTAGCGGGGCGGTTTTACCCCCGCTAGCGGCCGAGAAGGGGTTAAATACCACCGCAAAGCGCCTCTGCAGGGGCGCATTGCCGGCGGTATAGCCGCGCCGTCCCATTGATTTCAATGGGCAGGAGCAGTAAAGGAGCGGTATACACACCGCTCCGAAGATGCTGCTGGCAGGACTTTTTTACCGTCCTGCCAGCGCATCGCTCCAGTGTGCAAGCCCTCGGAGCTTGCACACTGGAATGCAAGGAGCGGCACTTTCGGGTCGGTTTGCAGGCGCTATTATTAGCGCAATAGCGCCTGCAAACCGCCCCAGTGTGCAAGGGCTCTTAGGCCTCTTTCACATGGACGATCCGTATGTCCGTTTTTCATCCTTCCGTTTTTGGCTCCGATCCGAAAAGTGTAACGGAGGAAAAACCTACTTTTCCATCCGTTTTCGGATCGGGTGACGACGGACACTACGGTCAGTCATCATCCGATCCCCCCATAGGGGAGAGCGGCGCTCTGACAGGTCCGTCGCTGCACAGTGTGCAGCGATTCACCTGTCATCTTCCTGCTCAGCGGGGATCGGCGGATGTTCACGGGGTGGATCATGACTGATCTGCCCCGTGTGAAAGAGCCCTTAAGGGAATACACACGTGACACTTTGGATAGAATTGTATATATGCAGACATTTCTTTTACAACTTTGGGACAGCGCCACACTCACACACTTTTTTTTCTTTTTTCACTATCCCCTAATATTAACACCTGATAACCACAATCCCAAACCTTAATATTAACCCCTAATCCTAACCTAACAATATAATAAGTAAAAAATAATAAAAAAAACACAAATTAACCCCCAACCATAACCTTTAAAAAAAAAAAAAATACTAAAAAAAATAATCAATAATGCATACATAAAAGTGGATGAAAAGCTGAAAAACATAGCAACAAATGATGAAACATAAAATTTTCTCTGTTGGCTAATAAAAAGTGCCAAAGCTCAAAAATTATTAAAAAACACTGTACAAAACGCTATACAAAATGCTCAAAAACACCAAAACACCTGAAAAAACACACGAAAAACTTGACAGACACGACGCTCAGGTATAAATGCCGCCTAATTATCCCCTAATTTACAGATCAAAAGGGATGAACTTCGATCTGCAAATGAAGTCAGTTCAGGCAACCTTGTCAAGTAAAAAAATTATTATTTTTTTGGATTTTGTAAACTTGTTCCTCTGTTTAACCTCTTATTAACCTTTAATTTACTCGCCTTATTAACTCCTTATTCTCCTCTAATTATTTTCCTGCTGATTTTTTTTTTTGTCTTTACATTTACTTCTATTTTTGTTTTTTTTGTTTTTTAAACAATAGATTTTTATTGAAGGGATTTTCTTAACAATACAGATTGACATTGTCACAATAATAATTGTGACTAACTTCTTTGCAATAGTTCTTAAGAATATTCTTATACAAATACAGTAATTGATAGTCTGTACCAGCCTACCCCTATTGGGTTCAAACTGTACTTCTATTTTATAAACGATTGATAATTAAAACTTTTGTTTGCTGTATTCATTAATATTTTTACATGTTTCACGTTATAAAAAGTGCAAACTTTTACTTGGTTCATTTGTAAAATAACTTTTCAATGCTTTGTACCATTGCTGACAGCTGAAGTGTAAACAAAAAAAGATGCTGTAGGTATCAGTAAGACCCCTTTCACACTGGGGCGGTTTTCAGGCGGTATTGCGCTAAAAATACCGCCTGAAAACCGCCCCCAAACAGCTGCCGCTGTTTGTTCAGTGTGAAAGCCCGAGGGCTTTCACACTGAAGCGCTGCGGTGGCAGGACGGTGAAAAAAGTCCTGCAAACCGCTTCTTTGGAGCGGGGAAGGAGCGGTGTATTCACCGCTCCTTCCCCGCTCCTGCCCATTGAAATCAATGGGACAGCGCGGCTATACCGCTGTAATACCGCGGCTATAGCCGCGCTGTACGAGGGATTTAACCCTTTTTCGGCCGCCAGCGGGGGGTTAAAACCACACCGCTAGCGGCCGAATACCGCTGCTAGAACGACGGTACAGCAGCGCTAAAAATAGCGCTGTTGTACCGCCGACGCCCCCACCACCCCAGTGTGAAAGGGGCCTTATTGGTATTGGCAAGTACAAAAAATAAAAAAAAATAAAAAAAAGACCCGGCTGGTCATTTTTTTTCTATTTCTTGACACATTTCACTATTTTTCATAACATTTCTTTAAATTTGATTGAAGCAGAGTATTGTCTTATTTTATTGCCATCTTGTTTGCTAACTTAATGTTCAGGGGTTGTAAATATTTAAAAATAAAAAAGAAGTTCTTCAGAACCATGAGAATCGTGATCTTTACTCTAAGCAAAAAAAAAATTGATTCTCATTTTCTCCAGGATCGTGCAGCTTTAGACTAGAGCTCCACTCTCCACAGGAGACCTCCAAACTTTTTTATTTTTATTTTTTAACCCCCTAGCACCTACCGTATGCACATTTGCGTTCCTGGTTTCAGGGGTTATACTGGGGGGATGTCCCGCCGCCTTCCGCCTCTGTTCCCGGGCTTCCTGTCCCACTGGGAGACCAGAGCCACAATCCAGCACTTCCGCAGGCTAGAGTAAGACTAAAACAAAGCCGGAAACTGCTTTGTTCTAGTCCTCTATGTAAACACAGGGAAGGGACGTCACTTTCGGTTTACTCGGCTGCCAATGGCATAGATTTAAAAAATAAATGACAGTATTCAGAATCACAGTTTCCTAGCAATCTGAATACTTTGAAGAGCAAAAAGGAGAGACTTTTAGTCCCCCGATCCTTTCATAAAGAGTACCTGTCACTAGGGATGCACCGAATGGAAATTTTGGTGC
This sequence comes from Lithobates septentrionalis, assembly GCA_037952835.1. Taxonomy (NCBI): domain Eukaryota; kingdom Metazoa; phylum Chordata; class Amphibia; order Anura; family Ranidae; genus Lithobates; species Lithobates septentrionalis. Next base: position 2,267,808 of record JBBDGP010001693.1, on the reverse strand, counting down.
CGAAAGATGCACTAGCCCGAAAACCGAAACCAATACCGAAAATGACAGTTTTTTAAAAATATTTATATTTTTATATACAATTGTAGTGTATTCAACTTTTTAATATAAATTTAAATTAATATGAATTTATTGTTGGCCATTTTTGGCACCTTTAGCGCAAGAAATGTTAAGAAAAATACAGTCTTTGACACACATACACACACACACACACACACACACACACACACACACAGTGGGGACGGAAAGTATTCAGAGCCCCTTACATTTTTCACTTGTTAAATAATTTTAGCAAATGGCTGCAATATAAAGTTCATTTTTTTCCTCATTAGTGTACACACAGCACCCCATATTGACAGAAAACACAGAATTGTTGACATTTTTGCAGATTAAAAAAGAAAAACTGAAATATCACATGGTCCTAAATATTCAGACCGTTTGCTGTGACACTCATATTTAAATCAGGTGCTGTCCATTTCTTCAGATCATCCTTGAGATGGTTCTACACCTTCATTTGAGTCCAGCTGTGTTTGAATATACTGATTGGACTTGATTAGTAAAGCCACACACCTGTCTATATAAGACCTTACAGCTCACAGTGCATGTCAGAGCAAATGAGAATCATGAGGTCAAAGGAACTGCCTGAAGAGCTCAGAAACAGAATTGTGGCAAGGCACAGATCTGGCCAAGGTTACAAAAAAATTCTGCTGCACTTAATCCTTAAATAGAAGACGTTTTGGACGACCAGAACCCTTCCTAGAGCTGGCCGTCAGGCCAAACTGAGCTATCAGGGGAGAAGAGCCTTGGTGAGAGAGGTAAAGAAGAACCCAAAGATCACTGTGGCTGAGCTCCAGAGATGCAGTCGGGAGATGGGAGAAAGTTGTAGAAAGTCAACCATCACTGCAGCCCTCCACCAGTCGGGGCTTTATGGCAGAGTGGCCCGATGGAAGCCTCTCCTCAGTGCAAGACACACGAAAGCCCGCATGGAGTTTGCTAAAACAACACCTATAGGACTCCAAGATGGTGAGAAATAAGATTCTCTGGTCTGATGAGACCAAGATAGAACTTTTTGGCCTTAATTCTAAGCGGTATGTGTGGAGAAAACAAGGCACTGCTCATCACCTGTCCAATACAGTCCCAACAGTGAAGCATGGTGGTGGCAGCACCATGCTGTAGGGGTGTTTTTTAGCTGCAGGGACAGGACGGCTGGTTGCAATCAAGGGAAAGATAAATGCGGCCAAGTACAGGGATATCCTGGACGAAAACCTTCTCCAGAGTGTTCAGGACCTCAGACTGGGCCGAAGGTTTACCTTCCAATGAGACAATGACCTTAAGCACACAGCTAAAATAATGAAGGAGTGGCTTCACAACTCCGTGACTGTTCTTGAATGGCCCAGCCACAGCCCTGATTTAAACCCAATTGAGCATCTCTGGAGAGATCTAAAAATGGCTGTCCACCAACGTTTACCATCCAACCTGACAGACCTGGAAAGGATCTGCAAGGAGGAATGGCAGAGGATCCCCAAATCCAGGTGTGAAAAACTTGTTGGATCTTTCCCAAAAAGACTCATGGCTGTATTAGATCAAAAGGGTGCTACTACGAAACGCTGAGCAAAGGGTCTGAATACTTAGGACAGGGCTCGACAAAACCCGGGCGCCAGGTCGCATTTGCGACTAGAATTAGCGACCTCGCGCCTGGGGCAGCACAGCTGGGGGTATCCTGTCTCTGTGCAGACATAGACCCCCCCCGTGCGATCGCGTCGGGCCGCGCCGGCCGGTAATTGAGGCGCCATCTTGTGGTGGCCGTTGGTATTGCAACCAGCAATGCTAATGCAATGCTAATGCGAAATACCTGCCTGTTTTCACTGCCCATCTCCTTCCCAAAGTGGAGAAGAGAAGGAAGTGAATGTGGGGATAGCCTTTTTTTTTTTTCGTAATAGATTTTATTTATTTATATAAAAACTGTTTATTTTTTTCCTAATTAAAATTAATTTATTTGTTATCTCCCTGCTTGGCCCCTTTCACACGGGCTGTCTGATCAGGTTCGCCTGTCTGTTTTTCAGGCGGACCTGATCGGACCCTTAGAGCCCTTTCACACCGAGCCGCGGGGGGCGTTGGCTGTAAAGCGGCGCTATTTTTAGCACCGCTTTACCGTAGTTTTAGTGACGCTATTCGGGCCTCTAGCGGGGCGGTCTTTTTCTGTGTAAATTTAAGATTAGTTATTTTTTATATTGAAAATAAAGCTTTGTCGGTCGTTTAAAAAAAACCTGGCTCCTAACTTTTTTAGCTGGCTCCTAGATTCCAAGCAAATTTGTCAAGCCCTGACTTAGGACCATGTGATATTTCAGTTTTTCTTTAATAAATCTGCAAAAATGTCAACAATTCTGTGTTTTTCTGGCAATATAGGGTGCTGTGTGTACATTAATGAGGAAAAAAAAATGAACTTAAAATGATTTTAGCAAATGGCTGCAATATAACAGAGTGAAAAATGTAAGGGGGTCTGAATACTTTCCGTTCCGTGTGTGTGTGTGTATTGCATTACATGTTTGGGAGTTCTAAGTAATTTTGTAGCAAAAAATACAGATTTTAACTTGTAAGCAACAAATGTCAGAAATAGGCTTAGGCGTGAAGGGGTTAATCAACTTTAAAGTAGAACTTTCCCCCCCCCCCCATTTTGGAAAGAGCTAGGGAGGGTTATAATGCCCCACAGATTTTTTTTTTTTGTCACCATCTGTCTCATTACAGACATTTCCCCTCACTTCCTGTCCCATAGCCAAACAGGAAGTGAGGAAATTCCTGCAAATTAAAGGGTATCCCTTGGGGACCCCCTGGTCACTAGAACTAGTGTCACTATTGGAAGATTTCCCCTCTATTACTTTTCTGGGGACAACCCAAAATGTGAGATTTACTTTTACTTTCAATAATAATGGTAATAGAGAAGGAGATTCTCCCCCAACGGGGAGCACAGACAACAATAAAAACTGACAGGTGTTCTAATCCCACTCCTCTCTATTCAAAACAAAAATAAAAAAAAAAGTTTTGCCTTTAAGTGTAACCTTTTCTCTGCCAGAGCCGTTTTGCATACGTTTACAAGATTACATAAGACCCCCAAACATATATTTTCTGAAAGCAGACACCCTAGAGAACAAAATAGCAGTAGTTCCAATTTTTTGTGTCACACGATTAGGGCTGCAACTAACGATTATTTTCATAATCGATTAGTTGGCCGATTATTGTTTCGAATAATCGGTTAATAACCTTAAAAAAAAAAAGTGTGGCGTATAATTTAGTTAACCACTTCAGCCCCGGAAGATTTTACCCCCTTCCTGACCAGAGCACTTTTTACAATTCGGCACTGCGTCGCTTTAACTGCTAATTGCGCGGTCATGCAATGCTGTACCCAAACGAAATTTGCGTCTTTTTCTTCCCACAAATAGAGCTTTCTTTTGATGCTATTTGATCACCTCTGCCGTTTTTATTTTTTGCGCTATACACGGAAAAAGACCGAAAATTTTGAAAAAAAAAATGATATTTTCTACTTTTTTTTTCTAAAAAAAATCCAATAAACTCAATTTTAGTCATACATTTAGGCCAAAATGTATTCGGCCACATGTCTTTGGTAAAAAAAATGTCAATAAAGTGTATATTTATTGGTTTGCGCAAAAGTTATAGCGCCTACAAACTAGGGTACATTTTCTGGAATTTACACAGCCTTTAATTTATGACTGCCTGTCGTTTCTTGAGGTGCTAAAATGGCAGGGCAGTACAAAACCCCCACAAATGACCCCATTTTGGAAAGTAGACACCCCAAGGAAATTGCCGAGAGGCATGTTGAGCCCATTGAATATTCATTTTTTTGTCCCAAGTGATTGAATAATGACAAAAAATAAAAAATACAAAAAGTTGTCACTAAATGATATATTGCTCACACAGGCCATGGGCATATGTGGAATTGCACCCCAAAATACATTTAGCTGCTTCTCCTGAGTATGGGGATACCACATGTGTGGCACTTTTTGGGAGCCTAGCCGCGTACGGGGCCCCGAAAACCAATCACTGCCTTCAGGATTTCTAAGGGCGTACATTTTTGATTTTACTCCTCACTACCTATCACAGTTTTGAAGGCCATAAAATGCCCAGATGGCATAAACCCCCCCCCCAAATGACCCCATTTTGGAAAGTAGACACCCCAAGCTATTTGCTTTAAGGCATGTTGAGTCCATGGAATGTTTTATATTTTGACACAAGTTGCGGGAAAGTGACAATTTTTTTTTTTTTTTTTCCACAAAGTTGTCACTAAATGATATATTGCTCACACAGGCCATGGGCATATGTGGAATTGCACCCCAAAATACATTTAGCTACTTCTCCTGAGTACGGGGATACCACATGTGTGGGACTTTTTGGGAGCCTAGCCGCGTACGGGGCCCCGAAAACCAATCACCGCCTTCAGGATTTCTAAGGGTGTAAATTTTTGATTTCACGCTTCACTGCCTATCACAGTTTCGGAGGCCATGGAATGCCCAGGTGGCACAAACCCCCCCCAAATGACCCCATTTTGGAAAGTAGACACCCCAAGCTATTTGCTGAGAGGCATGGTGAGTATTTTGCAGCTCTCATTTGTTTTTGAAAATAAAGAAAGACGAGAAAAAAATTTTTTTTTTTTTTTTTTAAAACATTGCAGAATAGAATACAGTAAAAAAAGAGCAGAACAAGAGAGAATAGAGAGAGAGAGAGAACAATAAAAACGACAACTGGGAGCGTTGGGAGCAAAAGAGCAAATAATCGCTACTGTAAATATTACTTTCACAGTTCTACAGTAAAAAAATGAACCCCCTACAGTAGCGATTATTTGCTTTTTTTGTACTATAAAGGGCTCATTTTCGTTTTTTTTAACCCCATTATGTTACTAAACGTCTTAGGCCTGGTTCACATCTTTGTGTTTTTTGGTGCTTTTTGCAGAAACACACTACAGTTCATTTAACATGGTTTTCTATGGGACACGTTCACATCTATGCTTTTTTTCAGCCGCTGCGTATTTGGAAAGGGTCAAGGACTTTTTTTTTTTAACGCAAAACGGTGCTTTTTTGGTTCAATATACTTCAATGGAGAAGCTGCAGAAAAGCATGTAATGCGTTTTTGCAGCAATTTTTTAATCTGCCCAACAACAAATTGGCCAAAAAACTGTATTTCTCTTCTAATAGTGTATACAGTATATCTCCTCTAATAGTGTATATACAGTATATCTCTTCTGCCTGTTATTCTCAGAGTGGATTCAATATTTTGCTCCCTTACCATATTGTTGGTTGTTTACATTTACCACTGCATAGAGATATTTAAGAATAAATAGCTTTTTTTTTATATAAAACTTTACATATTAACTAAATTATACACCACACTTTTTTTTTTTTTAAGGTTATTAACCAAATAATCGATTAATCAAAACAATCGACCAACTAATCGATTATGAAAATAATCGTTAGTTGCAGCCCTAGTCTTCTCTCCTCGGCGCTGGAACGGAAACTGCCAAGCCGAGGAGAGATGACATCACATCCTCTGCCTGTGTGAAACTACACACAGGCAGGGGAGGATTCCGATTGGCTGGGAGCAATCGCGAGGGGGGGGCCACGATCGGATGGTCTCCCCCTCGCCTCCCAACGCTCCCAGTGAAATGCCGACCGCCGCTAGCACCGGGGGGGGGTCCTATCGGACCCCCCGCCCGCGGGAGGCAGATCACGTATGGGTACGTGATTCTGCCTGCCCGTGCCATTCTGCCGCAGTATATCTGCGTTAGGCGGTCAGCAAGTGGTTAATATGTAAAGTTTTAAAAAAGGGCAATTTATTCTTAAATATCTCTATACAGTGGTAAATATAAATACCCAACTATATGGTTAGGGAGCAAAATATCTAATCCACCTGAGCATAACAGACAGAAGAGATATACTGTATATACTATTAGAGAAGAGATATACTGTACATACTATTAAAGGGTGATCTGATAAATATTATCACTCAGAGATCAAATGTCTTCCTTCAAAAAAAAACATTTCATTTTAAGAACGTTCGTTCGATTTTCCAATCGTTAATGGGGTCAAGTCGACATTCATTTTCAACCACAGTGACGGGAAAATTTGGAAATAGAAAACTTCTTGGTCAAAGGAATTTTCAGTGTATGAGGTTTTCATTCAGAAATTACATTCATTTTAAAAACAGAATGTTAAAAACAAGTGAAAATTTCAAACAACATTCTTTCATTCAGCGAATGTACAAAGATTTTTCGTCTGAATATTCTCGTCTGAAAATTGATCCGTGCGGCAAGAATAAGGCTCGCTACACACCTAGGCAGTTTTCTTTTGATCTGTTTCTGCAGTGCGTTTTGATTTTTGCGCACATGATTTTGCTGCGATTTGCGTTTTTGCATTTTTTTTGGCCAATTTATTGTTGGGCACATTAAAAAAACACAAATTGCTGCAAAAAAGCATTAAATGCTTTTCTGCAGCTTCTCCATTGAAGTATATTGAACCAAAAAAGCACAGTTTTTGCGTTAAAAAAAAAAAAAAAAAAAGTCCCTGACCCTTTCCAAATACGCAGCGGCTGAAAAAAGCATAGATGTGAACGTGTCCCATAGCAAACCATGTAAATGAACTGTAGTGCGCTTCTGCAAAAAAGCACCAAAAAAAAACACATAGATGTGAACCAGGTCTAAGACGTTTAGTAACATAATGGGGTTAAAAAAAAACTAAAATTAGCCCTTTATAGTACAAAAAAAAAAAAAAAAAAACCAGATAATCACTACTGTAAGGGGTTCATTTTATTACTGTAGAACAGTGAAAGTAACATTTACAGTAGTGATTATTTGCTCTTTTTGTACTATAAAGGGCTTGTTTTAGTTTTTTTAACCCTATTATGTTCCTGGCCGATTATTTGATTATGAAAATAGTAATCGATTAATTTCATAATCGATTAATCGATTAGTTGTTTCAGCCCTACACACGATATTACCATAAAGGTCTGGGAAATGCAAAATTTCAGTAAAAAAGAAAAAAAAAAAAAAAAAAACACTAAGAGTAAAGTGAATTTTAGCGCAGTAAATTACCGGAGTAAGAGATAGCCAACATGTCAAAGCTTAACTTCGCGTGCACCCATGAAATGGCGTCAAACTTCAGTACCCTATATTTTCTATAGGCGATGCTTCCAAAGCCCCCTATAGGTCATCAATTAAGTGTTAGAGTTCTTGTGCCAGAATTATTGGTCTTACTTCCAGGGTGTGCAGCAATATGTAACGTGTATCACAATCAACATTTTCAAGCATAGGCACCCCCAAATCACGTGTTTACGTTTGTACGCGTGTATGTGTGGGGGCCTCAAAATTTTAGGGGGAGGATTTTACATGCTTTGCAAAAAAAAATTAAACATTTTTCTTAACCACCCCCCCCCCCCCCCCCCTAATCACATAGGGAACATAGTCCCCTATGTGATTTTTTTTTTGGTGATGGGTTCTCTAATGAGGGTCTAAAAGTGCCTGCATGTCTCCCCTGGGCTCCACTGAGACCTTAAGAGAGAAAGAGAACAAGAGAACAAGAGAACAAGAGAACAAGAGAACAAGAGAGAGAAAGAGAGAAAGAGAGAAAGAGAAAGAGAGAAAGAGAGAAAGAGAGAAAGAGAGAAAGAGAGAAAGAGAGAAAGAGAGAAAGAGAGAAAGAGAGAAAGAGAGAAAGAGAGAAAGAGAGAAAGATCTGGGACTATTTCTCGTCTCAACCACACCCAGGAAAAGCAGCAGTGTGCAACACATGTACAAACAAACAATCTGAGCGTGGGATTAGCAACTGTAAAAACCAGAAATACTTAAAATCTTTGGGCACATCTAAGAGTTCATCATGTTGAATTATATAATGCACCACAGAGGAAAAACTGAAATCACAAAGTGAAATACTACTATCCCAGACAATAAAAGATGTGTTTCAGAAAAAGCGAAGTGGCTAAATTCAGATGGAAAATCCCAATTGCTTGACAAAGCAATCACAGAGATGATGATTACCGATTTTGGTTTTTTTTGTGTGTAATGGGAGAGGGGGAGACCGTGGAAAAACAATAAATATTTTTTTTGGAAGGTACTATGAGACTGATCCGTGAACTGTCGAGTGTGGTGATTATGTGTTCCGTTATATACATCTCAGAACACATAATTATATATAAATAGAGAGAGAGATCTGATATATCAGGGCTTGACAAATTTGCTTGGAATCTAGGAGCCAGCTAAAAAAGTTAGGAGCCAGGTTTTTTTTAAACGACCGACAAAGCTTTATTTTCAATATAAAAAAATAACTAATCTTAAATTTACACAGAAAGACCGCCCCGCTAGCGGCCGAATAGCGCCACTAAAACGACGGTATAGCGGCGCTAAAAATAGCGCCGCTTTACCGCCGACGCCCCCGCGGCTCGGTGTAAAAGCGCTCTAAGGGTCCGATCAGGTCCGCCTGAAAAACGGACAGGCGAACCTGATCAGACAGCCCGTGGGAAAGGGGGCAAGCAGGGAGATAACAAATAAATTAATTTTAATTAAGAAAAAAATTAAAAATAAACAGTTTTTACTTTAAATATATAAATAAATAAAAATAAAAGCCATTACGAAAAAAAAAAAATAAATAAATAAATAAAAGGGCTATCCCCACAATCACTTTCTTCTCTTCTCCACTTTGGGAAGGAGATGGGTGGGCAGTGAAAACAGGCAGGTATCGCAGCGCTGCCTCCATTAGCATTGCATTAGAATTGCTGGTTGTAATACCAACGGCCACCACAAGATGGCGCCAGATTCCAGAAGGACCGAAGAAGGCCACAAAGCCGCGGCCTCAATTACCGGCCGGCGCGGCCCGACGCAAACCCACGGGGGGGTCGGAGACAGGATACCCCCAGCTGTGCCGCCCCAGGCGCCAGGTCGCCAATTCTAGTCGCAAATGCGACCTGGCGCCCGGGGTTTGTCGAGCCCTGCCTTGGGGTGTCTACTTTCCAAAATGGGGTCATTTGGGGGGGGTTTGTACTGCCCTGCCATTTTATCACCTCAAGAAATGACATAGGCAGTCATAAACTAAAAGCTGTGTAAATTCCAGAAAATGTACCCTAGTTTGTAGGCGCTATAACTTTTGCGCAAACCAATAAATATACACTTATTGACATTTTTTTTTACCAAAGACATGTGGCCGAATACATTTTGGCCTAAATGTATGACTAAAATTGAGTTTATTGGATTTTTTTTCAGAACAAAAAGTAGAAAATATCATTTTTTTTCAAAATTTTTGGTCTTTTTCCGTTTATAGCGCAAAAAATAAAAACCGCAGAGGTGATCAAATACCATCAAAAGAAAGCTCTATTTGTGGGAAGAAAAGGACGCAAATTTTGTTTGGGTACAGCATTGCATGACCGCGCAATTAGCAGTTAAAGCGACGCAGTGCCGAATTGTAAAAAGACCTCTAGTCCTTAGGCAGCATAATGGTCCGGGGCTCAAGTGGTTAAAAAAGCTCAAATTAGCCCTATATACTACAAAAAGAGCAAAAAATCTCTACTGTAAATATTACTTTCAATGTTGCACAGTAAAAAAAAAACGAAGGGCTAATTTTTTTTTTTTTTTAACTCCATTATGTTACTAAATGTCTTAGGCCTGGTTCCCACCCATGTGTTTTTTAGTGCTTTTTGCAGAAATGCACTACAGTTCATTTAACGTTCACATGTATGCTTTTTTCAGCTGCTGTGTATTTGGAAAGGGTGCTTTTTTGGTTCAATATACTTAAATGGAGAAGCTGCAGAAAAGCATGCAATATTACAGTTCCGTTTGAAAATCTGCAAAACAGTCTAGAATTTTTTTTTTTTTTATTATTATTATTATTATACCTTTTACTTTTTATTTTTACACTGTTTAAAAAAAAAAATCTATCACTTTTATTCCTATTACAAGGAATGTAAACATCCCTTGTAATAGAAAAAAAAAAAAAGACAGGACCTCTTAAATATGAGCTCTGGGGTCAAAAAGACCTCAGATCTCATATTTACACTAAAATGCAATTAAAAAAATAAAAGAGCTATGGGCGGAAGTGACGTCATGACGTCGCTTCCGCCCTGCCATGTCATGGAGACGGGTGGGGCCATCTTCCCCTCACTCGTCTCCATGTCAGCCCAGGGGACAGACGCAACCGCCTCCGCCGACGGCTCCGGTAAGTGGCAGAGGGCACCATCTTGCGGCGGAAGGGGGGGCCCTCTCCCGTCATAGATAAAAGTGGTCTTGCGGCGAATCCACCGCAGAGACCATTTTTATCTTGTACCGGACCGCCAGCCGAACACGGGGATACTGGGGTTATGGCAGCTAGTAGGGACGTACATCGGCGTGTGGCAGACCGGAGGTGGTTAAAACATTTGTTACCCCAACATGTGCTATTCCTGATATGTGCCTGCTATACCATGTACTTGTATGAGAAAGTATTCTGTTCTCTTAGTATTGCTTTCTTTGTCTGAAATCCCTGGTGTTTCTGCCAGTCCCTCTGCCTTCCTATTACAAACTGACCACACTAAGAGGGCACAGCATGGTCAGTTCTCTAGCTATGCTGGGAACTCAACCTGCACTCCTCCAATGATCAGGCTTGTCTTGACACACCCTCCCTGCACAGCCTATCACTGGGAAGCTCTTATGTAGCTAAGCACAGAGGGAATGTGATCACTTATGGGAAAAAAAAAAAAAAGGGGGAAGAAAGAGTATAATTTTTCTTAACCTAAATGGGTTGTTTTACAAGGTGATCGTTTACAATCACTTTAAAGTGGCAATAAACACTACTTTTTTTTTTTAATTGTTGGGCCCTGTGCATGTTTAATTTTGCAGATTTAGGTAGGCCATACATAATTTGAATTGTGTATGGGCAGGCTGAATGTAGAAAGTTGATTGAGCGATCAACTTAGGTACAACAAGCATGCCAGGTTTTAGCTGCGATTGTCACTTGCGGCTGCTATAATTGTGTATGACCTGGCAGGAGGGATTCCTGCATCAACACTGTTTGCGTTGATGGGGGGAATTGAAAGAAATTTGCTCTGTGTATTGCTGGTGTTCTGTCAAAAGAGCTGACTCGTCAAAATCTCCAATTTCATCCTTTCGGTGACTCTCCTGCAGCAGAAATGCAGATTTTGAGGACTTGGCTGTTTTGACAGAACACCGGCAGCATATACACTACAGTACACGATATGAGTGGACATTGTAAGTTTACCCGCTAGTAACCAATGTGGCGACAACTTTTTTTATGCCATACCCGGTGTCCTGTCAAAACAGTCAACTCATCGTGTATCGTAGTGTATACACTGCCGGTGTCCTGTCAAAACAGCCAACTCATCGAAATCTGCAATTACTGCTACTGGAGTCACCAGAAGTGGCGAAATTGGAGATTTTGCCAGGACACCGGCCTTACCGTTCAAAAAGAGCCCTCCAGCACCTAACTGTCACCACTCCCAACGCTTTCATCTCCCTCCATCTTGGTTCTGGGATTGCACTCTCCAGCTCCACGCTGGCACAGTGCTCTCTGAATTTATGGTACACTCCGCATGCCCTGAATGCAGATCACATTGCGCATGCGCAGTAACATTGCAGTCAGAATCTGATGTGAATATATTCTAAATTGCACACGTTTAGGAATTTTCATAGCACCTACCAGTAAGACGTATTTTAAGCATATATGAAGGTGCAAGTTTAGACTCAAGATTAATACTTCAATGGCAGGCTGTACACAGCGGTTCCCGGGGACGTCTTTACTCTTCGCACACTATACGGCTGTGTTGTGAATGAGGCCTAATGGAGGATGTGCAGCTTTGCAGTTAGTTGCCACCTCATCGCTTTAAACCCGAATACATATTAATGACACAGGTTCTGAGGCTAATTTAATGCGGATAAATGAGTTTAATTACCACCTCAATCTGCCTCAAAACCTTTGTCATTAATATGTGTTTGGTTTTAAAGGGCTGAGGCGACAACTAAGGGCAAACGTTTTCTTTTTAGCACATGATGCCAGCCAGGCAGACTTTATACAAGTGCGAGGGTGGCAGCCTCCATGTTCCTCCACATGTTCAGGCGCCTCAATGAGATCCGAACGATATTGGCGGGGATAAGGACCAGAAAGCTCATTAGAATCTACTTATAACGAGAGGTTCGTCCGCCCCGACACATCCAGGCAGTCACAACAGCAGATTAATACGACACGGGGCCACCTAAATAATACTTCCCTACCTCACACTCACGGTACCGGCCGAAGTCACGTCTTCGTCTACCCGCGTACTCTCCGCCGCCCCTCACACGCTCCCGGTTCTCCTCAGGAATCTCTCGCGAGAATATAAAAGACAAAAAAGCAGTGCGCGCGCTGACTCCACCCCCGCGTGTCAAGTTCCCGCTCAGTGTCCTGTTGTGTGTTGTTAGTCTACAGCGCCACTAGATGGCGCGCTAGGCGACGACAAATTCTAGATACGTGTGAGAAACTTCTAGAAAACAAATTAGCAGCTTTCTCTGTGTGGTGTTTTTTTTTTTTTTTTAATTGTAGTTATTGCAACTGCAGCCGGGTCATGCTTAGGCTAGGGTCACACAGTTATGTTAAAGTCCTATTGGTTGGACTTTCATATTATGTGTGAATGCAGTGCAGTGACTCCATTGGTTGGAAAGCTGAGTACCTATGGAGGACTCCTAGGTAACAAACATTGCAGCTATTAACCATTTTGAATGACAATTGCGCAGTCATGCAACATTGTACCCAAATTACATTTTTACCATTTTTTTTTTAGACAGAGCTTTCTTTTGGTGGTATTTAACCACTTCGGCCCCAGGCCATTTGGCTGGCCAAAGACCAGAGCACTTTTTGCGATTCGGCACTGCGTCGCTTTAATTGCCAATTGTGCGGGCCCAAATAAAATTGACATCCCTTTTTTTTTCCCCCACAAATAGAGTTTTCTTTTGGTGGTATTTCATCGCCTCTGCATTTTGTTTTTTTTTGCGCTAAAAACAAAAATGTGCGACAATTTTGAAAAAAACGCAATATTTTTTACTTTTTGCTATAATAAATATCCCCCAAAAATGTATTAAAAATTTTGGTAAAAAAAATCGCAATAAGCGTATATTGATTGGTTTGCGAAAAAGTTATAGCGTCTACAAAATAGGGGATAGATTTATAGCATTTTTATTATTATTATTTTTTTTTAATAGTAATGGCAGCGATCTGCGATTTTTATCGGGACTGCGACATTATTTTGGACAAATTTGACACATTTTTGGGACCATTGGCATTTTTACAGCAATCAGTGCTATAAAATTGCATTGATTACTGTAAAAATGTCACTGGCAGTGAAGGGGTTAACCACTAGGGGGCACGTGAAGGGGTTTAGGCCCCTTTCACACTGGGGCAGTTTGCAGGCGCTATTGCGCTAAAAATAGCGCCTGCAAACCGACCTAAAACTGCCGCTACTGTTTCTCCAGTGTGTAAGCCCGAGGGCTTTCACACTGGAGCTGTGCGCTGGCAGGAGAGAAAAAAAAACTCCTGCAAACAGCATCTTTGGAGCGGTGTATTCACCGCTCCTGCCCATTGAAATCAATGGGGCAGCGCAGCTATACCGCCGGCGTAGCGTCGCTTTGCGGGCGGTTTTAACCTTTTTTCGGGCCACCAGTGGGGGTTAAAGCCGCACCGTTAGCGGCCGAATACCGCCGCTAAATCTACGGTAAAGCGGCGCTAAAAATAGCGCTGTTTTACCGGCGACGCCCCCACCGCCCCAGTGTGAAAGGGGCCTTAGTGTGTCCAAGGGATATGTTCTAACTGAAGGGGGATGGGACTGTGCAGGGGAGATGACAGATCGTCTGTTCATACCCTGTATGAACAGACGAGCTGTCTGTTCTCCCCTCAGAGAACCGGAAACTGTGTGTTTACACACACAGATCCCGGTTCTCGGTGTGCCCCGAGCGATCGCGGGAGCCCAGCGGTGATCGCGACTGCCGGGCACCCGCATAGACTCTGTGGGCGCACCCACTGTTACGCTGTGATCAGCTGTGATTGGACACAGCTGATCACATGGTAAAGAACCTACGTCATAGGCTCTTTACCGTGATTGGGGATGCAGTGTGTCCAAGAGACACACTGCACTACCGATCACCACGTAGGAGAGCGCACGAGCAGCTGAAGGACATCATATGACATCCAGTCAGAATGGGAGAGCCGCCACCTGGCCATCATTCTGCTATAGGCCAGGCAGGAAGGTGTTAATGTGGGACTTCACTCTCCCAATCAACATTGATTATTTTTAATCCTTATGTTGTTAGCATTAGTAAATAGGAAAGTACAGTGCATCTGGAAAGTATTCACAGCGCTTCACTTTTTCCACATTTTGTTATGTTACAGCCTGTTTCCAAAATGGATTAAATTCATTATTTTCCTCAAAATTCTACAAACAATACCCCATAATGACAACTTAAAAGAAGTTTGTTTGAAATCTTTGCAAATGTAATAAAAATAAAAAAATAAAAAATCACATGTACATAAGTATTCACAGCCTTTGCCATGACACTCAAAATTGAGCTCAGGTGCATCCTGTTTCCACTGATTATCCTTAAAATGTTTCTACAACTTGATTGGCGTCCACCTGTGGTAAATTCAGTTGATTGGACATGATTTGGAAAGGCACACACCTGTCTATATAAGGTCTCACAGTTAACAGTGCATGCCAGAGAACAAACCAAGCCATGAAGTCCAAGGAATTGTCTGTAAACCTCCGAGACAGGATTGCATCGAGGCAGAGATCTGGGGAAGGGTACAGCAAATTTTCTGCAGAATTGAAGGTCCCAATGAGCACAGTGGCCCCCATCATCCATAAATGGAAGAAGTTTGGAACCACCAGGACTCTTCCTAGAGCAGGCCACCCAGCCAAACTGAGCGATCGGGGGAGAAGGGCCTTAGTCACTGAGGTGACCAAGAACCCAATAATCACTCTGACAGAGTTCAAGCTCATAGCAAGCGTCAAGTCTGGAGGAAACCAGGCACCGCTCATTACCTATCCAATACCATCCCTACAGTGAAGCACAGTGGTGGAAGTATCATGATGTGGGGATGTTTTTCAGTGGCAGGAATTGGGAGACTAGTCAGAATCAAGGGAAAGATGAATGCAGCAATGTACAGAGACATCCTTAATGAAAACCTGCTCCAGAGCGCTCTGGACCTCAGACTGGGGCGAAGGTTAGCGTGACCAGACGTCCCCGGTTTCCGGGGACAGTCCCTGGATTGAGGATGCTGTCCCCGGGGCCCATCTGTCCCCAGATCTGTCATCTCAGCAGGGGGCCCGAAGGTAGAGCGGGTGGGGATTCCCAAATCCTGTCCAATAAGTTAATCCCCCACGGGGCAGCTATTTACAAAACAAACATCTCAGGGCCCCCTGTGTTCAGTGGGGGCCTTGGGACAGTAACCGGCCTATTTCTTCATTTTCAGGTATAGACGGATTAATCATTGCATTGCTTGACACTGGTGAGGCTGCATTCCTGGGCACTGGTGAGGAGGGGTTTTCTCAGCTGAGCATACTTACATGCACACTTGAGCTAAGGGCAGATGGATTCCAGGAAGTAAATGCTACATGAATCATTTGCCCTTACTCAAGATGGCCACAGCCAGAAAAGCATGGGGGTGTTTTTCAAAGGGATTTCTCAGCAAAATAAAGCATGGATGGATGGGGGAGTTTGCTTTGAATATTAAAATAAATTAAATAGTGTTTTTGGGTTGTGGTGCTCAGATGCAGTGTAATTTCACTTTAACCACAGTGGCATGTGTCTAGGCCCAGGGCACTTTAGGGCCCTTATACAAAGAGTTGGTTTACATTCTCGATGACGGTCACACATTTGTAAAAAGCATCACACAACATCATTATGAGGTCATGCGTGCACACGCACACACATGTGCAGTCATAAAAATGCAAGACACATCAAAAATCGAATCACAAACACAACACTTGCGTTTCTGGTGCGATTACATTGAAGTCTATTACACTCAAAACGTGGAAAAAAAGTCCCTGACCATTTCCAAAAACGCATATTATAGGAAACCATGTTAAATGGACTGTGGTGCGTTTCTACAAACTGCAAAACAAAACTAAAAAATGCATAGGTGTGAACCTAGGGTAAGACCTTGCTTACACTTGCAGCTGGGGGGGGGGGGATTAGAACACCTCTCAGGTTTTTATTGCTGGCTGTGTCCCTGTTGGTGAGACTCACCTTCTTTTTCCTGGAAATCTTTATCATTGAGAGTGACAGTAAAAGAAAATATCAAATTTTGTGTTGTCAACAGAAAAGGAATAGAGGGGAAATTTTCCAAGGGGGACACTGGTCAATAGGGATGAGCTTCGAGTTCGAGTCAAACTCATGGTCGACTCGAACATGGGCTGTTCGCAAGTTCGCCGAACAGCGAACTATTTGGGGTGTTTGCGACAAATTCGAATGCCGCAGAACACCCTTTAAAAGTCTTTGGGAGAAATCAAAAGTGCTAATTTTAAAGGCTTATATGCATGGTATTGTCATAAAAAGTGTTTGGGGACCTGGGTCCTGCCCCAGGGGACATGGATCAATGCAAAAAAAAAGTTTTAAAAACAGCCATTTTTTTCGGGAGCAGTGATTTTAATAATGCTTAAAGTGAAACAATAAAAGTGTAATATCCCTTTAAATTTCGTACCTGGGGGGTGTCTATAGTATGCCTGTTAAGGGGCGCATGTTTCCCGTGTTTAGAACAGTCTGACAGCAAAATGACATTTCTAAGGAAAAAAAGTCATTTAAAACTACTCGCGGCTATTAAAGCATTGCCGGTCTGACAATACACATAGAAGTTCATTGATAAAAACGGCATGGGAATTCCCCACAGGGGAACCCCGAACCAAAATTAAAAAAAAAAGACGTGGGGGGTCCCCCTAAATTCCATACCAAGCCCTTCAGGTCTGGTATGGATATTAAGGGGAACCCCGGCCAAAATTTAAAAAAAAAATGACGTGGGGGTCCCCTAAATTCCATATCAGACCCTTATCCGAGCACGCAACCTGGCAGGCCGCAGGAAAAGAGGGGGGGACGAGAGAGCGCACCCCCCTCCTGAACCGTACACATGCCCTCAACATTGGGAGGGTGCTTTGGGGTAGCCCCCCAAAGCACCTTGTCCCCATGCTGATGAGGACAAGGGCCTCATCCCCACAACCCTGGCGTTCCCCTTTAAAATTTATGGCAGACCCAAAGGTCCTAGTATGGATTTTTAGGGGGACCCCCACACTGTTTTTTTTACAATTTGGCATGGAGTTCCCCTTAAAATCTATACCAGACCCAAAGGGCCTGGTATGGACTGGGGGAACCCATGCCGTTTTTTTTCTTAAGTCTGTCATAGGGTTCCCCTTAACCACTTCAATACACTGTATTATATACTGTACACTGACAGCACTGTATATATATATATATATATATATATACATACACACTACACTGAATGCAGTCTAAATGTATATGTGTATATACTTTAATACACTGCCTGGGTATATATATTCTACACTGACTAGACTGTATAATATATATATATATATATATATACATACATACTGTGGGAATGGAAAGTATTCAGACCCGCTTAAATTTTTCACTCTTTGTTGTTATATTTCTAGCTTGAGACCCCTTGTGTAACTCTAACCACCTCCATGTTTTACTGTAGGAATAGTGTTATTTGGAGGGAGCGGCCAGGAGTGCCAGCAAGGGACCTGAGAAGAGGAGGATTGGGGCTGCTCTGTGCAAACACACTGCACAGAGCAGGTAAGTATAACATGTTTGTTGTTTAAAAAAAAAATCTGCCTGTAATATCACTTTAAGAAAGAAAGAATACTCATACTAAGCTTTTCAGCTGGCAGAAACATTGCTCTCTTGCAGAGCTCTGGTAGCTGCTGAAACCCGAAACTTCTGGATGTGTTGGATAGCGTGCGTGTCCCCTAATGTGCATTGTGGCTCCTGCTTTAATGATGTGGGGGCGGCGGGAGCAACCGCAATCTAAATTTTATTCAACATGGCATGTTAAATTTGCTGCATCCATCACCTTGTTGATTCATGGTATCTTACTATTGTATTCACCTGGCAACTAAGTGTAATTCTTTTTACATTATAAGTTGAATGTGCTCAAAATGTAAACCTGTCATATGTATAAAACAGGGCGAAATAGGATTTAGAGTTTATCAGTTTTTCCATTGATCAGAGCCTCGGAGGTGTAGTTTCTGGGCTCCTTAACGCACGGTTACACAGCTTTGTGTGATGGTTTCAATTAGAATACAAACATTTTCTAAATGGCAGCCCTGCCATAGATTTCAGCATCGGGAAAACATAATGTGCAGTTCTAGTTAAAACTAGACCACAGGGGTACAAATTTAATTCTGTAATTAGCTTGAAGGCTTTACTTTCTGACATTTAGCAACAACCCTAATGTTTCCCTTGATATTACTACTGATATTACTATACTTTTGAGTCATGCAGAAATAATAGTCAGTGATTCAGAAAGAAAGAAAAGCAAATCATTAGCATGACAGCCAGGCAATGAGCTTTTTCAGGTTTATAGGTTGTCCAAAAAGCCAGTCTTTTCTTCCGGACAGCTTAATCTGTATGCAAATATAGAGTAATCACATAGTTATCAAAATTATTATTATTATTTTTTTTTTTTTTTTGCAACAGTGTTCCTTTAAACCGCTTTGATATAGTTTATATATGAGCAATGGTTCCGTGGCCATCTGACCAAAGGGAAAAAGCTGCAAGAATTTTTTTAAGGTTTACAAAATGAACAGTGCTTGAGATACCCTATAAATAAGTACAATAAGTTACACAAGCCTTTTATTATGGTTGACTTAAAGTAGACCTAAACTCAAAGGCAACATCTAGAAATATTAATAATGCCTAAGAAGTACTTTGACATTTTTGCCCTTTGCCTTGAATTCCTCATAAAAACAGCAGTGCATTTCCTGGCAGTGGTTTTGCCTAGGCACTCTTGTCCTCTAGCCATATATCTGCAGTGTAGGACCATCTAGGTACTGCTGCCTCTGACTGCTAGTCTTACAAGATCTAGAGTAAGATTTGTTGATGTCACAAAAGTGTTGCTCACTGTTCCTTTGAGGACTTGAGAGAATGTCCTACATGGGTACCTGCAATATTTTAAGCAGAGTTCCACCCAAAAGTGGAACTTCCGCTTATCTGTTTCCTCCCCCCTCCGGTGCCACATTTGGCATCTTTCGGGGGGGAGCCTCAGCGAGGTACATCAGAAGTTCGGCCCCCCTCCTCCTCCCTCCCCTGCTGTCAGGCCAGTAAGAGAGCGCAGCGCAGTAGGGACCTAGCTGTGAAGCTGCAAGTCTTCACTCCCGGGTTCCCTTACCGGCAATAATGGCAGCAGCACCCATCAGCCGAAGGAAACATCGTCTGGGATGCCGACATTGCTGGAATCCAGGAAAGGTAAGACATCCTAATATTAAAAGTCAGTATGTGTAGCTGCTGACTTTTAATCTTTGGAGGGGGGGGGACGGGACTCTGCTTTAATTCATTCCTTTGATCTGTGCTTCATCCACCTGTCCTGCTGCTTCTTGACCTCATCAAATTACCAGATGTGTTGTAAGTCAGTAATGGGGAAAAGATTATCTTCAGGGAGCCTACATGCAATAAGTAAATATGTCTTTTCCCTCTCCTAGCCTTACTTTTGAACATAAATGCCACAGTACAAGTTATTTTTAATGAGCAGTGAATTAGCTATTGGATGCGATTAGCCTGAGTGTGGTTCTTTAGCCCCATGAATACAGAGAAGCCTTTGGTTATACAGTAACTTTGGAATAAAGCAAGGTTTTCTGATTAATTTTTGCAAGGACTAAAAGGTTGTGAACATGGCTATTTACTTAGCTCCTTGCATTAGTATATCCAAGTAGATCTAAACCCAAGAACACAATTACACAAGTACAGAAAAATACCCGTTGATCCTGTCAAAATTCTTGTGTCCTTGTTAGAGCCTGTGGACTAAACTGGAACCTCAAGCAATGTTAAAAGCTTTCTCTTTATTTTTGTGAACTACAAAGAAACACCCTCTATGTAATGAAGATAAGGAGGAAGAAAGTGTTTGTGATTCAAATCAAGAGAGCAGGAAAGGGTGCAGCAAGTGTGCATTGTCCCCTTATGACAGGAAGAGTGTTATTGGGAGAATCACCAGGATAAAGTTACCCTGGGTCAGCAAAGGGGACAAATCCCTTTCATAGCATTTTATGCTGCATACACCCCATTTGTAAAAAGAAAAGAAAAAAGTTTAACCCTGCACTTACCCAACAACTCAGCAGCTCACACAACAAATAGGATTTTTGTCTAAAATTACAAGTGCACAAACAAGTGTAGCGCTTAGAGTATTACAAGCTTATAATGTTACATATACATAACGAAGATTTAAGAAAGAAAAGGAAAGGAGTCTTAATCAATTCTTAGTGCACAAAACACAGTCTCTGGTAATCTTCAGATGTCACTTTAAATGCGGAAAATTATTCATAATCCAATGGTTGCATGCAACATCCTAATCACCACGTGGATAGCTCATGCGGAAAAGTGAGTGTGACGAACCCTCCACACGGAAAGAATGAAGGCTTACCAGACGGGTTGGACTCATAGGAACATACTGTATGCTCAATGAGTCAACCAGACTTGTATCACCAACTTTTAATAAAAGGGGACCTCTCTGCGGTTGAGAAATTCAATGTTACTTGGGAACCATGGGCGCAATACTGTAATATTCCACTCTTTCCGGGAATGGAGATGGGACCAGGAAACTCACATAATTTACAGTGACACTAATCTTCTCTTGCTTTTCTATTCTTCTTTCTAACACGTTTTCCTCCCTCTAAGTAAGGGGTTATCGAGCCTCTTCGGTATTTACTGGCCTCTCTTGGCCCTTTCTTTACCTTATATGCACTAAGACACATTCCTGATGGGGTACTCTATAGGATCCGCTTACCGGACATTTTGAAAAATTCTGTTTTATCTTCGGAAGGGATGAATTAATCATTCCGTACAGTAGACAATATCTAGACACACGAAGCAGACATATACACAAAACGAATCACTCAGGAAAGACATACAATAAGATATTATGCCTTTTCTTTTCCTACAATGTTTAGGTTAAATAGAGTTAAGACAGGGTTCTCTTGTTCCGATTTTGCATATCATATTAGTATAACACAGTTTCAGGACTTAATTAGTATCAAGATTGGTGTGGTGACCATAAGGACAATACAGGAAACAGGATCTTGTGGGGGGGAGCCTTTGATCATCCCAGGTGGGCACAGCAAGAACCCTGACGGGGTGCCCGAGGGGGGGGAGAGGACTTCCTCCCACAGGATACAAGCGTAGGCACCTGTAGTCACTTACCGCGGAGACAACTAACTTTGCCTGACCGAAACAAAATTCATTACAATTTATATGACTATGAGACAGATAGATTTATGTTTCTTAGGTTTTTCTTACTCCTGTATCTCACATTTACTATGTAATGGGTATGTTTACATTATTGTTTGTGTGTAAAACTCAATAAAACATTTTTCAAATAAAAAAAAAAAAAAAAAAAAGGGGACCTCTCAACTGGATGACAGCGGAACTCCAAACTTGTCCGGAACCGTAAGGGAACCCTCTTTATAATGGATGGCAACCCGTCCAATGGACCGTCTGCAGGTAGAAGACAGAGGATGCGGCATGCTGGATCAGCATGCCGCATCATCACCCCATTTGCACTTAAAAGCTGTCTGCGTTTTTATTAGTCAGTTTGTTAAATAATGACCATACAAAAGTTTGTAATTGCTACTATGACATAAACATACCTTCATCGGAGGAGTGATCAAAATGTGCTTGTCAGCTCACACACTTTTTCATAGCACCCAACTTAAAATTGAATATACAAGATTATACAATAGTGCCATTAGGTAGCACTATTATTTAGCATAGATTTACTTACACTGACCCTAGGTTCACATCTATGTATTTTTAGTGCTTTTTGCAGTTTCCAGAAATGCACTACAGTCCATTTAACATGATTTTCTGTGGCACATCTATGTGTTCTATGTTCACATCTATGCGTTTTGCGGCTAGTGTGTTTTTGGAAAAAGTCGACGCTTTTTGCGTGTAATAGACTTCAATAGAATCACACCAGAAACGCAAGTGTTGTGTTAGTGATGCGATTTTTTTATGTGTTTTGTGCTTTTTATTTTTCTGTTTAAACACTGTATATAGCTGGTTGCAAAGGAGGGGGCCAGGAAGTTGGCCGCCGCGTCCCCAACATCTGATGAGTCAACAGCTGTCAGCGGGGGTTCCCCACTGATGGCTGGATGTAAAAAAATACATTTCCGGCAAAAAAAAAAAAAATTGAAAAAAGCAGCATGGGGGTCCCCCCCATTGCCCCGCCCTTTGGGTCTAGTAAAGATTCGGAGGGGACCCCCCATGCCAATTTTTTTTTTAAATGACATAGGGTCCCCCCCTATGTTGATGGGGACAAGGGCCTCATCCCGACAACCCTGGGCTGGGGTTGTCGAGGTCTGCGGGTGCCGGATGGGGGGGTCTGCAGACTTCGGGCCGGTTACCCGCTAAAAATTAAAAAAGCTTTTCTTCCATGGCTGTCTTCCTCCGTTGTGTTGTTGCCCGCTGCCTGGCATCTCTTATGCCTAAAGCCATGGGGCGTGGCCCTTGTGACGACACGTGTTGTCAGCTCGGGGCTTCTTTTTTAATAAAGGGCTTGTCAAAAAACCGGCTCTTGTTTTTTTTTTTTAACATTTCACTGCTTTTTTGGGTAAATGGGTAGGGATACGATGTACCCGATACCCATTCACATGGGGGGGGGTCTGGGGGCCAATAAGAATCCAATAAGGCCCCCGCCCACAGACCCCAACAACCACAGCCCAGGGTTGTCGGGAAGAGGCTCTTGGCCCCAAAGCACCTATCCCCCCATTGTTGAGGGCATGCGGCCTGGTATGGTTGGGAGGGGGGGTGCTCGCTTATCTCGTCCCCTCCCTTTCCTGACCTGCCGGGCTGCATGCTAAGATAAGGGTCCGATATGGATTTTGGGGGGGACCCCAAGCTATTTTTTTTTATATTTGGCGTGGTATGGACCGGGGGGGACCCCATGCACTTTTCTTTTACATTCAGCCATCAGCGGGGAACCCGTGTATTCCTATTCTGATTATTAACTTGCATGCTGCTCCATGTGCTTTTCTTTACTGTACAGTTTTAATCGTTATTCGTTCGTTGGAAACATCGTTAGCAAGTATATACTATGTATTTAGTTGATACAGGGTTTAAACAACATTTTGGTTTTGGTAATTTGTCTTATTAAAAGAAGTTTAGGACATTGTTGTCTAGAGGTCTTTGAAACTAGAATGAATAGCAAACTTCATTGAGTGGAATGTAAGGAGAGGACACTCAGCAGCTGTTTACACATCTGGAATCAGGAACACTAGTGTGGGACACCAGAGCACATTTTTTAGGGTAACCCACACAGGTGCTCCAGTGGATACTTGTTGGGGTGTCTCTATTTGTGAAATGTGGCCAAAAAAGGTAAGTATTCCGGCTTGTTTCAAAGGGAATTTTAATCATGTCTTCACCTTGGATCTCTGCCCAGACAATTGTACACCGCTTCAATAAAATGTTTCACATTCCTATTCCTGGACTCAAATATCTGTGTGCTTAAGTATACCTTTTGTTTCATTCTCATAGGGGAGAAAAGACTCAGACAACCTGATCCCATGGACCCCCGACCTCGCCTGCCGGATTGGGAAATCAGCCCAAGCCCCACCGAGGATGTGGAGGAAGGAGCGGTGGAGGAATTGTGCGACATGGGCACCCCACAAGGTGAGTGTCTGACACCCCAGCTTCTGGTAATCTATGTATGCCTGCATATTTCTAAATACATCTTTTTTCATCAATTTTAGGTGATGTTCTGGTTGTAGAAGGGGAAGCGGTGGAACCAGTTCCAAGCACCAGCGCCCCCCTCCCCCAAGGATGTTGACGAAGGAGAGGTGGAGGAAGTGGGCAACATGTGCACCCCACCAGATGAGTGTCTGACACCCCAGCTTCTGGTAATCTATGTATGCCTGCATATTTCTAAATACATCTTTTTTCCTCAGTTTTAGGCGATGTGCTGGTTGTGGAAGAAGGTGAACCATTTACCACGGACAGTGCCCAAAGATTAATTGGGCAGATCATGGCCTGGAATGGAGATATTGATGCCAAGCGCACTAGCCTTGACATAATGCGTAATCAGCTGTACAATATGCAGAAGGAAATGAAGAACATGATCGATGTTTTGGGGAGAATCTAATCCCTTTTTCCCAAAAAAACCCATCGATCATGTTCTTAATTTTCTTTTTTGCTGACCCCATTCTGGGCTTTGACTTTTAATAATTTTAGGCCTGTTTGTTAAAAAAAATCCAAAAAAAAAAGAGGCCTGTTTATAATAAATAAATAAAAACCAATGATGCCTGTTTTAAAAAAAAAATGTATCTGATCATTATTTTTTATTAAGAAAAATTAAAGATTTTCTGGCATTGCAATGGCCCCCCTACCCGTAAAAAAATCAACATATTTATCCTGAACTTGACTGGCGCTTTGGGGGGCCAAGCCAGACCCATCAGAGGATTCTCTGTAAGTCCGGCCTCAGGCCCAACAGATGCAAGATAATTGCTTGAATGTTTGTGTAAATAATTATGCAGGATGCAGCACGCTAGAACAATGTGATTAAGTTTGTAGTCCGCCACGTGGATGCCTGTCTGAAACAGGCGGAACCGGTTGGCCATTATCCCGAAGGCATTCTCTACAACTCTTCTCGCCGGTAGTTAAAAACCCTCCTCTCCGGGGTGAGGGTCCTTTGGGGGAATGGCCTCACCAGGTGATCTCCCAGACCGATGGCTTCATCTGCAATGAAGACAAAGGGGAGTCCTTCCACGTTATCCGCATCAGGTGGCAATCCCAGGCCACCACTCTGGAGACGCTGGTAGAACTCCGTCTGGGCGAAGACTCCTCCATCCGACATCCGGCCATTCTTCCCCACATCCACATACAGAAATTCATATTGTGCCGACACCACCGCCATTAACACAATACTATGAAACCCCTTATAGTTAAAATAATATGACCCCAAATGGGGTGGTGGCACGATGTGGACGTGTTTCCCATCTATAGCCCCTCCACAGTTGGGAAAGTCCCAACGGGTGGCAAAATGGGATGCCACAGTCTGCCATTCTTGTGGCGTTGAAGGAAACTGGGGAGTCAAACAAGAAAAAAAAAAAAAGTACTTTTGCACATAGCATTGCAAGCACATTACACAAAAAAACATTCTTCCCAGCATCAGTATAATTTTAAGTAATATATAAAGACCAAAATATAAGGCCCACTTATCAGATTCTTCACCCCCACTGATGGCCCATTGATAAAAAAATTTTAATCAATTTAAGGACACACAGACCATTTAGATAAATTTTAGGGGGGGGGGGGGATTATAAATCAATTTAAGGACACACAGACCATTTGGATAAATTTTAGGGGGGGATTATAAATCAATTTAAGGACACACAGACCATTTGGATACATTTTAGGGGGGGGGGGGTTATAAATCAATTTAAGGACACACAGACCATTTGGATAAATTTTAGGGCAAAGCACTACAATGGAGCTAACAAAATACATTGTTAAGTGACTAGACTAGGTGGATATGGGCCGAGCATAGCATAGAAAATAGGACTTTATAAATAGGACACTCTGTTGCAGTAGATTTGCACAGAGCAGCCCAGATCCTCCTCTTATTGGGTCCTTCTTCTGTGATCCTGGCCCCTCCTTCCTGTTCAGTGCCCCCACAGAAAGTAGCTTGCTATGGGGGCACCCGACCCAAGTCACAGCTCCCTATGTCCATTCAGACATGGAGCCACGACTCGGCCCCCCTCTCTCCCCTGATTGGCTAGCTGACTTTGATCGACAGCAGCAGGAGCCAATGGTGCTGCTGCTGTGTCTCAGACAATCAGGAAGGAGACTGTGGACAGCAGAGAAACTTGTGGACATAGCTGGACAGAGAGGGACCTCAGGTAAGTGTTAGGGGGTCGGGGCTGCTGCACACAGAAGGCTTTTATCTTAATGCATAGAATGTATTAAGATAAAAAAACCTACCGCCTTTACAACCCCTTTAATTTCTGAGATTATTAAATGAAAAATCAAAAGAACGCTTAACTTCGGTACACTTACCTGTCCCATGTAGGTCACTTGCAGAAAGCCACACAGCCTCCTCAGGCACAGTGGGTCTGTCACACCACAGGCACTTATGATGGCAGCCTTTCATTGAAATGTATGGGAATTGTACCAGGCATGTGCAGCCCAGCCAGGAGGCTTTTCATGAGACAGCTGTGTGGCTCACAAAGTGAAGATTAGCCTGAAGTTATTTAAAAGGATAACTGTGCTAAAATATTTACCTTCAAATATCTTCTCCATTATTTGTACTGAAACATATTTGTGCCTTATAATAACAACAAAAAAAAATGATTAGCTCTTTTAATCTAATGCCGCGTACACACGAGCGGACTTTACGGCGGACTTTGCCCGGCGGACTGGATTTCGTCGGACAATTCGATGTGTGTGGGCTCCAGCGGACTTTGTTTTCTCAAAAGTTGGACGGACTTAGATTTGAAACTTGTTTAAAATTTATCCGTTGAAATCGAGTCCGGTCGAAAAGTCTGCCGTCTGTATGCTAGTTCGACGGACAAAAAGCCACGCTAGGGCAGCTATTGGCTACTGGCTATGAACTTCCTTGTTTTAGTCCGGTCGTACGTCATCACGTACGAATTCGACGGACTTTGGTGGATTGTGTGTAGGCAAGTCCGTTCATTCAGAAAGTCCGTCGGAAAGTACGTCGAAAAGTCCGCCGGGCAAAGTCCGCCGTAAAGTCCGCTCGTGTGTACGCGGCATTAGATGTTTCAAGCTACCATAAAAGGTTTTGCGCTACCTTAGTTCACAGACGGGAGAACACATTTTGGTCATCATAGTATAAATGAAATCCTGTATCTGTTTCATCATTTTCATTGTAATTAAACAAAACATTTGCATGGATCAAAAAATGTCACGCCTAGGGCTAGAGCGTGGCAGCTGTAAGCTCTGCCCCTACACTGGCCTAAATCAGTGTACATACATGTTCCATCTCAGTTAGGAAAGGAGGGTGTAGTTTCAGTTTGGCATCTTTACTTTGGGTGCCAGAGATCTTTGCCCTTCTAATGTGCCATCCACAACATCCTTGCTGCCACTTCAGCCCCTGAAGAATTTACTCCCTTCCTGACCAGGCCATTTTTTGTGATACGGCACTGTGTCACTTTAACTGACAATTGCGCGGCCGTGCGATGTTGTACCCAAACAAAATTTATGTCCTTTTTTCCCCACAAATAGAGCTTTCTTTTGGTGGTATTTGATCACCTCTGCAGTTTTTATTTTTTGCGCTATAAACAAAGAAAGACTGACAATTTTGAAAAAAAAGCAATATTTTGTACTTTTTGCTATAATAAATATCCCAAATTTAAAAAAACAAAAACAAATGTCTTCATCCGTTTAGGCCGATATGTATTCTTCTACATATTTTTGGTTAAAAAAAAAAAAAAAAAAAAAAATCACAATAAGCGTATATTGATTGGTTTGCGCAAAAGTTATAGCGTCTACAAAAGAGGGGATAGATTAATGGCATTTTTATTATTATTATTTTTTTTTTTACTAGTACTGGCGGTGATCAGCGATTTTTATCATGACTGCGACATTGCGACGGACACATCGGACACTTTTGACACTTATACAGCCATCAGTGCAATAAAAATGCACTGATTACCCTCTCTATTTAGACAGACATGCCTAGATCTGCCCAGTCCCACTCCCATCCCTCCTTCTCAGATCTCCACCTGTCTTCATAGCCTCGTTTTTGATAGCAGTTTCTCCTGAGAGAGAGGGGGGAGAAGGAGGCAGGCTTTGGAAGTATATTACATTTGTTTGAAACTGAAATATAGATTACAATGCAACATGCTGCAGATTTTCTAGTGTACAACCACGTGGTTGTTTCTGCATGGCACTGTGATGGGCACTACGATGGCACTGTGAGGGGCATTATGATGGCACGGTGTGGCACACGCCCAGCTGAGGGAGCTACATGTGAGTAAGTTGGCTACAAAATGAGTTTAAGGCTTCATTTCTACTAGTGCAATTTGTCATGCGACTTTGGACACAAAGTCGCATGACAAGTCAAAGCCCATTGATTTCAAATGGCAAACGTTCCCATCTATGTGACTTTGAAAAGGTGCCTGCACTACTTTGATGTGACTTTTGATGCAAATTTGATCCAGAGTGTAAAGTTGGATCAAAGCTGCACTCAAAGTTGCACTTTAAATTGCACAGCTTTGGAGTCGCACTAGGGGAAATGTAGCCTAAGGCTAGAGTGCGACTTTGGAGTGTGACTTTGATCCAACTTTACACTCTCCGGAACAAAGTCGCATGCAAGCATTGCAGGTACCTTTTTAAAGTCGCTGATTTTCAAAGTCGTATAGATGGGAAAGGGTGCCATTGAAATCAATGGGCTGTGACTTGTCATGTGACTTTGTGTCCAAAGTCGCATGACAATTCATACTAGTGAAAACAGAGCCTTAGTCTACGATTCCACTATTGCGACCCCAAAGTTGCACGATTTAGAGTGCGACTTTATTGCAGCTTTGATCCAACTTTACACTCTCTGCAAGAAAGTCGCATAAAGGCATTGCAGGTACCTTTTCAAAATCGCTGATTTTCGCTGATTTTTTATCTCTGGAGTTGATCCCCTTTTTATAGCATGCCAATATTCTGTTTGCTTTGTTAGCAGCAGCTTGGCATTGCATGCCATTGCTAAACCAATCATCTACTAGGACCCCCAGGTTCCTTTTCCATCCTAGATTCCCCCAGTGTATAGATTGCATTCATATTTTTGCTACTCAAATGCATTTTTTTACATTTTACTACATTAAACCTCATTTGCCATGTAGTTGCCCACCCCATTGATTTGTTCAGATCTTTTTGCAAGGTTTCCACCTCCTGCGGAGAAGTTATTGCCCTGCTTAGCTTAGTATCGTCTGCAAATACAGAGGTTGAACGGTTTACCCCATCCTCCAGGTCGTTTATGAACAAATTAAAAATAGGATTGGTCCCAGCACAGAACCCCGGGGGACACCACTACCCACCCCTGACCATTCAGAGTACTCCCCATTTATCACCACCCTCTGAATTCGCCCTTGTAGCCAGTTTTGAATCCATGTACTCACCCTATGGTCCATGCCAACAGACCTTACTTTGTACAGTAAACATTTATGGGGAACTGTGTCAAATGCTTTTGCAAAATCCAGATACACCATGTCTATAGGCCTTCCTTTATCTAGATGGCAACTCACCTCCTCATAGAAGGTTAATAGATTGGTTTGGCAAGAACGATTCTTCATGAATCGATTCTGATTACTGCTAATGATACCATTCTCATTACAAAAATCGTGTATATAGTCCCTTATCATCCCCACCAAGAGCTTGCATACTATTGATGTTAGGCTAACTGGTCTGTAATTGCCAGGGATGTATTTTGGGCCCTTTTTAAATATTGGTGCTACATTGGTGTACAATGAGAGAACACTGGGCAGGAAACTGTGATCAGCTCCTTCCATCCTGTATACACCCACTGGCTACACAGGAACATTGTCCCTTCCAGGAAGTGACAACACTAGCTTTCAGCAACCACACTCACTGGCTGATTTTACTCTCAGAAGGAAGTAGAATTGAAGTCATGTGACGGCACTGGATTCTGCAAAATAAAAAGGTAGAAAAACTGGGATTTTTTCATTTTGAGACATAAGGCTGAACTTAGCTCACATTAATGATTGCAGGGTGAGAATTTAAGTGTTAAGGTGGACTTCCACTTTTATTATGGGTGGTTGATTAATGCGACACTGAAACTTTTTAAAGTAAAAAAGGTACAGTGTAATTTTGAACTGAAGTTTATACCATTTATTGCAGCTATATTCAGCAGCTTCTTACATTGCTACTAAGTGGACCTAAAGACTTGCATTAATGAATTTGTGACAAACAACCCCACTCTCTGAAAACTAGGAAGCAGGGAAAGTGGAGGTTCAAATCAAAGAAATACATTCAATTAAAAAAAAAGAAGAACATACCACAAACTCTATGGAAAGGGAAAATACCCATAAAACATGAAAACAAGTATCATGTATCAGTCAGGGTTGGACAGAAGTTCTAGAAACAGAGAAGCGGATGTGATTATTCAAGCTTTTCAGCCCTCTCATCACACTATATTTTGGGTGCTTTAATCTCCTTTAGTGCAAAATATTATTTGAAATGTGCAGCAGCTTAGAGGCTGTTGATGAAATAAAAAAAAAATCTCATGGCTGCTATGGGTCATGGCTGCTATTACAGCTAAAAGCTTGTTGAAACCCCTTGATTGTAATAACGTGTGGAACACTTCCTTGGTAGGAATGAGGTTGGATGTGTTTGAATTCTAATCTGAACCCAAGTGGCAAGTCTGCCAATAAGTTGTCATCTGTACTGGGCTGCAAGAAAACACGCCCCTTGTATATATGTGGCTGCAGGGTGAAAAATGTCCCCAGTGCAGGTGGCAGCTTCCTTTTGTGCTCACTCACTTGGGTTCAGATTAAGATCTGAACAAACTCATCCCTCATCCCCAATCCTTGGCAGTCTAATGGCTTAATATTCTTTTGTGTAATGAATTATTTAAAATGTGCAGCACTATTCCAGTATGCTCTTTGTTACTCATAGATGCCTTTTTGTGACCTGAGCAGCAACAACAAAAACACAGCCAGCAAAAGGTGAATCCTACAGCACTGTAATAGAAATTGGGAGTGTTTGGATGGCGATCTCCAGTGAGCTTTACAACAGCTGACGTTTGCAGAAGAGATCCGTCCTATGCACAACTGGCAACTTAACTTTAGAGAAAATTTGGACACCACAAGAGAAAGTTCAATAATATACTATCAATGTCTCTACAAACAATAAACTTTAGAAAATGAACCTGCTAGAAATACAAATATTAGAATAACAGCGTCCTGTTGAAGAAATAAGGCATAAAATCAAAGAAAACTGGATTTGAACTATATTTTTGCACACTTCTCTTCTTTGATTTACATTAAAAATGAGATATTACTAAAACTGCATTGGTCAAGATGCCTGCATACACACAATCATAGAATATTGGATAACAACTAATAGATTAGAAAAAACATCTTTAAATATAAGAAAAGCAGACATTTTGATAGAGACCTCCGTACTCAAGGTCGCTGGGTATTAGGACGTCTGGAATTTTGTCTTTTTTGTTCCTTTTCTTTCTGCAACTACAAAACATGCAACATGAGCAACAGAACACCACTGGTAATGCAAAAAATATAAATAAAGCCCAACTTTTTTAATGCAGTAAGGCTTCATAAACAGTAATACATGTGCAAGTCTTTTTATTTATTTTTAATGTACTATTGTGCTACAGTTCTTGTTAAAATGTTGGCAGCAGTCTGTGTTGTGCAGTTGTCCAGACCACCAGCAATCCAGCACATCTCCTATATATTATTATACAAGATTTATACATAGTGCTCCAAATAACAGCGCTCATGCTCTCAGAGAAGCATTGTTTCTTGGAGCAATATGCAGGGGTGTATCGGACCATTGCTCTATGTTGAGCAGCAGTTCTGACCTCCAACGTACTACCAACGCATCACATTTTAACAAAGGCTGCAGCATAATAATACACTAAAAAAAAAAAAAGACACATCTATTCTTGTTTGTGCAACCTGACTGATTTATAGTAATAAAATAAATACTTACCTGCTCTGTGCAATGGTATTGCACAGAGCGGCCCTGAACCTCCTCTTTTAGGTTCCCCCATCTGCGCTCTAGGCTCCTCCTCCCTTTCGAGTGCTCCCATTGGAAGTTGCTTACTATGGGGGCACTCGTACGTGGGCTCCATCCCGAGCTGGGCTGTGTGCGTCTAAAGACACAGACAGCATGGTTCAACACCACCCCCCGCTCCCTCCTCACAGGATTTTATTGACATTAGCAAGAGCCAATGACTAGTGGGGCTGAGGGGAAACTGATCATGGAAGGTTTTTTACCTTAACACAGAGAATGCATTAAGGTAAAAAACCTTAAGCCTTTACAACAACTTTAAGCCAATTATTATCATGGATTCTCAGCCCACACTATGAACTTGTTCAATACAGCCTTATCTACTGCTACAGTGCCATCTTGTGACTATTATACAATATAACATTTTCACTTACCATATTTCTGTTGAAGTAAAAAATCAAACCACATACTTTTACACATAAATGTGTATCAGCTTGATTCAGATGATACAACCTTCTTTATTATTTAAGTAATGTTCTGTGTTACTATTCACTAACACATTTTTCTCCAACTAAATTTTTTTCATTGATGGCAGGCTTGAACCTGGCAGGTGCCTGCAACATACATCTCTCACTAAACACAAATAAATAGTCATCTTAACAAATTTTTGAAAAATAATTCACTGTAAAAGAGATTCTTATGATAATGCACTTACCATCACAACCTTTTTTTTGAACCCTGATGTACTATAAAATATGGATATTCAAATAGAAATAGCACAATTCTACTTGGAGAAAGTGTATCAGAGAAACAATTTTTTCCCTGAGGCAGGGACTTGTATAAATAACTCATATGTATTACAGTTTTTCTCCATTGTTTTGGCTCATTTCTTGAAACAGAAATGACATTCTCAAAACTCTAAGTTCATTTGGCAAAACAGTCTTACAGTTCAGCACAACTCTATAACTCACGTGCAAAAGCTCATATCTCTCCCAAAACTGTTCACTCATGCTTCAAAACCATATTCCTTTCCCATATAAAGAGTCAGTGCTACCAAAATGGCAAAGATTCTTCTCAATTGCTTTGGCTCATTTTTTGAAACAGACCAGACGTTCTCAACTCTCTTGGTGCTTTTGCCAAAATAACCTGGATGGTTCAGCACAACACCATGGTTCACCTTCAAAAGCTCATATCTTTCCCAAAACAGTTCACTCATGTGTCAAAAATAAATTTCTTTCTCATTCAAATAGTCAGTGCCCCCAAAATGCTTCGTCCCTTTGGCATTGTGTAAGCACTGCAAGTCAAAATGTTTAGATGTTTTGTCTCTAAGGCAGAGGACCATTGAAATATCCCTCATGTCCACCTTTCAGTCTTAGCCCAGTCCTTCATTGACAATGGTTACTGTACAGTTTTTGTCTAGCTAACTGAATACAATTGTGTATACAACTGAAAAAAAAGAAAAGATTTTAGGGTAAGAGTAGCCTCCAAGGTTTGACATCACACATTGCACTCATACTGCCAAGGAAAAATTACTTTACAGTATTGTAACCATTATCATTCACACACAAAGTAACTTCCATACATCAGAGTAAAAAGAAAATGTATACAGCATAATATACGGAAATATAAACACACAAACAAAAAACAAGGAAAATTACATTTAGCCCACAATGCTGTAAATAAAGCTGGAGTTTCACAACTACTGTAACATCTCTTCACTGGCCACCATACTCACCCTCCTGCCCATCCACACGCTGCTGTGTGTCTGGCCACAGATTCTCATCAACATTGCAGCGTATATCCTCCCTTGCGATGCAATGAGGGAAGAAGCTGCGTGCATGTCGCAACCATCCCCTACAAAAAACAAAGGGAAAGGTAATTCATCAAGGAGGAACATGCAATGGTCAAAACGTATATGAAATGCTTTTTATTGAAAGTACACTATAAGCACCAATCCAATAATATACTGTAAAAACAGGTACCATCACCAATATAAAAATGACAACGTTGTCATTGACAGACACAGATGGCCACCACTCACATATACCACACACACCTCATGTGAATTCATTCAAGATAGATATACAAGAATGAATTCAGATTAGATACTAAATTTTCATCTGCTGGATAACTGAAAGTCCTGGTAAATCAAATGATAACAGCAGATGGTAAGTGAAAGGAGAGATATATGGGGTTGTGGATGGTAATGCAGTAGCCCTAGATATCAGGTCCTCATAGATGTAGGAACAAGAAGAACCGGGGGGATAGGAGGGGAAGATGGGGGGAACGGAAATGGGAAGACCCTGTACTGACTCAACAGTAGCGTGGTCACTGGATACTGCAGTCCTGGTCAGTTACTGTAAGATCACCCTGGGCCATCAATATTTCACAGCGCTGATGACAGGGAATGGGAGTTCCTGTTTGCAGGATATGGTGAGCCGTAGCGGATTGAATCAGGCTGAGCAGTGTAACTCATTTAGTGAATCATACATACTGGGTGGATGCACTGATTGAGACAACTGTCCCCTGTCCAGGACACAAACAGATTAGATCTCACCCAGTGTTGACTCTGTGGTGCATCAGGACACATCACCGGACCGAGTTCAGGCTCATGCTGTCTCCAGCTGGCTAGTTGAGTTGTCTCCCGTCCTTCGCCGGGTCCTCAGCTGTGCATATCCTTTGATGGCGTACTGAGGGTAAGTAGAAGGTGTACGCCCTGGGAGATGCGGTGAATAAAGCAGGGTTTTCTAAAGCGTTCAGTCCTCCGCTCGTTCCGTTTCCCGGGAAGTTTCAAACGGCCATGTTACTGTAATTACAGGCCAGTGATGCCTGGGCTGGTGGGTGGATCTGGAGGTCTGTGGGAACGCTATGGTTAGCGTGATGGCATCATGCTGACGCGTTTCATCCGCCAATCGGATTTCATCAGAGCATCCCCTACACTGATCTCCTGTAATATCCTCACAGGCAGCATCCATTGCATGGAGCAGGGACCTCTGATCTTGAGCTCAATGCTCATACACTCTCCACCTCCAAGCGGAGAAAAACTCCTCAATAGGGTTGAGGAAAGGAGAGTAAGGTGGTAGGAACACCATATCCATCCTTGGATGAGCAGTGAACCAGGCCCCCATAAGCAGGCCACGGTGGAAATTCACATTGTCCCACACAATTTTATATTGTGGTAGGTGAAGCCCTATGAGACCTCTCTTATTTTCAGGGATCAAATCCATATGAAGGCGGTCCAAGAAGATAAGAAGCTTCTGTGTATTCTATGGGCCAAGACTGGGGATGTGAGTGGCCACACCATTCTCAGAAATGGCAGCACACATAGTTATATTGCCCCCTCGCTGGCCTGGGACATCCACCGTGGCCCGGTGGCCAATAAAATTTCGGCCACGTCTTTGGCCCTTGGCCAGGTTGAAGCCAGCCTCATCCACATACACGAGTATGTGAGAGGTCTCGTTTCCTTCCAATGCCATTATTCTCTACAATAGAGTAAAAAAAGAAAACATCAAATCAGTCATACAGAAGAGTCATACACTACTTTTACAGACAGTTACATAGGAATGTTCTACACAAGTTCAATATAATACTGGCCAGTATTCCAGTGGTTCCAAACCTGGGGTACATGTACCCTATGCAAAGGTACTACAGGGGGTATTTGACAGAAAGGGGAGGGGAAAAATTATCAATGAGTAGACTTACTGAAATGTTACAGTAAAACCCACAGCATTAGATAGATTTACACGGGAGGCACTACTGTAATTGCAGCTCTTTGACCCTTTTTCTTACTGTATTGTATGTTATATTCTTCAAAATAAGGATTATAATGATAATTGCATCATACAGTAAGCTGCAGTTTTTAGACAAAATGTTTATAAATCAGATACGTAAATCAAATACTTTCATACCTGGATTACCTAGATTCAGAAATCAGGTAAAGTGGGTACTGAAACCAATACATTTCGGGAACCACTGCTTATGGTAGTTGTAAAAAGGTTATCTTGATGGACAACCAGTGACTGACTTACATGTACATACTGGTACCGCAGCTCTTTCACTCTGTCAGATTTCCTCTCAAATGGTACCCTGTAAATTTGCTTCATTGTCATCTGATGCTTCTTCAATATGCGGGCTATTGTGGAGATGCTTATAGAGTGACATTTTGGAATATGGCTTTGTCTTGTAGGATTGCAGTGCAGATCTGTCTCAATGTGATGGCATTATTTGCCAACACCATGTTACAGATCTCTTGTTCTTGTTGTTCATTGAGAAGTTTTCCTCGGCCACCCGTGCCAGGTTGTCGTCCAATCCTAGACATAGAATTCAAAGGACAACACTCCATTCTTAAAGCGGGGCGCCGCCGAAAAATTTTTTTTTAAAAGTCAGCAGCTACAAATACTGCAGCTGCTGACTTTTAAAACATGGACACTTACCTGTCCAGGGCGCCCGCGATGTCAGCACCCGAGGCCGAAGCGTCTCTCCGTCCTCGGGTGCTGCCGCCTCCATCTTCGGTAAGGGAATCAGGAAGTTAAGCCGTGCGGCTTCACTTCCCGGTTCCCTACTGCGCATGCGCGAGTCGCGCAATAAGGATGCTCCCTGCTGCCTCTGGGACCCGTGTGTTTCCCAGCAGGCAGCGGGGAGGGAGCAGGAAGTGGCGTAAATAACCGCAGATTCTGCGGCTATCTATGCCGGAAGTGGGTACAGATACCTGTAATATACAGGTATCTGTACCCCCCTCCCCCCTGAAAGGTGCCAACTGTGTCACCGGAGGGGGGGAGGAATCTGATGAGTGGAAGTTCCACTTTTGGGTGGAACTCCACTTTAATTTTTTACCTTATGTATTCCGTACAGAATGAGTTACCAATGTAATCGTATTGTTGTTTTACTTACAGTAACTTTACCACAATTCCAATGCATCACTGCACAGTGACTGGAATACTACTGTAAACTGTATCATCAATATTGTAGAAAATAAACTATTCCATACTATTCCATAGTTTATTTTCTACAATATTTTTCTTGTCATTGTTAGTATCATACGTAACATCCCACTGAGGTAAGATACTGTAATGCCCCGTACACACGGTCGGATGGAAAATGTCCGATCGGAGCGTGTTGTCGGAAATTCTGACCGTGTGGGGGCTCCATCGGACATTTTCCATCGGATTTTCCGACACACAAAGTTGGAGAGCAGGAGATAAAATTTTCCGACAACAAAATCCGTTGTCGGAAATTCCGATCGTGTGTACACAAATCCGACGGACAAAGTGCCACGCATGCTCAGAATAAATAAAGAGATGAAAGCTATTGGCCACTGCCCCATTTATAGTCCCGACGTACGTGTTTTACGTCACCGCGGATTTTCCGACAACTTTGTGCGACCGTGTGTAGACAAAACAAGTTTGAGCCAACATCCGTCGGAAAAAATCCTAGGATTTTGTTGTCGGAATGTCTGAACAAATATATAATACTGTAGGCCTATCACACACACATACACACTACGTAAATGAATACGTAAATGAGTAAATAAACATATTTGTTGCTCTATGCACAGTGTCCTGTCCTATACATTATATAATTCCATCATTGACTGACTACATACCTGTTTTCCCTGCGAAAGGTTTGGATGATAGAGAAGACTGTAGAGCGAGGCACATTAGGTTGCACTCGGCGACCTTCCTCCGCCATTGTGAGGCCATGGTTGATGACATGATCTATAATTGTGGCCCGAATTTCATCAGGGACAGCATAGTGTCTTCGTGCTCCTCTGCCTCTTCCTCCTATTCCACCACCACTCACCCTTACTCCTCTTCCTCTTCTTCTTCCTCTTCCTCGAGCAGGCAGTTTCCCTTGTTCATTTACTTGGCCAGGTGCCTCCATGTTCAGAAATTGTACTGGTCTTGCATGGTCAAGCTCTATATATACATGTTTGGCAGCATTTACAATCATGGACAGCACCTGTCAGGTAACTAAACATACTCTTTGATTGGTCATCTGAGACCAACTCCGACTCCTCCTTTGTTAGGCTCCCTTCACACTGGGGCGGGGGCGTTGTCGGCGGTAAAGTGCCGCTATTGTAAGCGGCGATTTACCGTCGGTATGCGGCCGCTAGCGGGGCAGTTTTACCCCCCTGCTAGCGGCCGAGAAAGGGTTAAAACCACCGCAAAGCGCCTCTGCAGAGGCGCTTTGCCGGCGGTATAGCCGCGCCATCCCATTGATTTCAATGGGCAGGAGCGGTAAAGGAGCGGTATACACACCGCTCCTTCACCGCTCCGAAGATGCTGCTGGCAGGATTTTTTTTACTGTCCTGCCAGCGCATCGCTCCAGTGTGAAAGCCCTCGGGGCTTTCACACTGGAATGAAAGCAACGGCACTTTCGGGTCGGTTTGCAGGCGCTATTATTAGCGCAATAGCGCCTGCAAACCGCCCCAGTGTGAAAGGACCCTTAGTCAAGTTCTAGTTGCACCTGACTGTCAATTGTTGTAATCATTTTATCAAATGTTCCAAGAGATTCATATATGGTATTCATGGTATTATGTTCCTGAATAATTTTGACAATTGAACAGACTATTGTGCATGTGATGACTTAAACAATGAAATGACGCTGACACGTTTTGGAGAGAACAACCATTAGACTGAGAATTGACAATCAGTTTAGATCAACAAGATCTATTCACTTGGAAATTGTGCTAAATGTAGGCTACTTGTACTTAATCATTTGAAAGATGTACTGAGACATTGAGACATGTACTGAGACATTTGCAATTTTGATGAAATGAGGGAGAAATTCAATTCAGTTGTGAACAATTGCCAAGTGGTTTGGAGATTTGTCCATGTTGTTTTGAGAATGTCATTTCTGTTTCAAGAAATGAGCCAAAACAATGGAGAAAAACTGTAACATATGTATTATGTAAGGCTATACAAAATCTTTTTTTGGGCTGTATGAATGAAAACAATCAAAATGCAGATGATCCAAATAGCTTAGAAATCTAGTCGATTAGCTGTCAATCTTTAATATCAGATTATCAGAAACACAGGGGCTCGGTGTGAACAACAGAAGCTCTTCCTTGCAACAAAAGTGAATGAGATTAAAGTCATTGTAAAGGCAGAAAAACTTTCTGCATGTAGCTCCCCTTAAAGCCACCCAAATACATACCTAAACCCCATGTCCAGTGATGTGCACGAGAGCCAAGGCTCTTTCGCTCCTCATTGGCTCAGATACAGCCAGTACCAGTGATGAGGGAGCGGGGGGCGGGGCCAAGCCCTGCTCTGTGTGTCTTACGGACACACAGAGCAGGGCTCAGGGGCAAGAAGTGGCCCCATAGCAACTAGCTTACTATGGGGGCACTTGACAGGGGTGGAGCACAGAGCACCGGCAGGGGATCCAAGAAGAGGAGGATAGGGACTGCTCTGTGTAAAACCACTGCACAGAGCAGGCAAGTATAACATGTTTGTTATTTTAATAAAATAAATAATGAAGCTTTATAATCACTTTAAAGCTGTACGAAACCCAAAAGCAAACATTATATTGCAGCTTACTAATTCTTAGATGCAATTGCTGCATTACTTTTATTGTTTAGGCTCTCTTTTATTTTCACCTGGTTATCCAGCCAGTAAGTCTGATGTTTTTCAAAAGAACAAGCTCTCATAAGGATGTAGTAGTTACAGGCATCAGACAAACCATTTACCACTGACAGGGATGCTTACATTGGTAAGCTTTTATTCAATTACCGTATATACTCGAGTATAAGTCGTCCCGAGTATAAGTCGAGGCCCCTAATTTACCACAAAAAACTGGGAAAAATTTATTGACCCGAGTATAAGTCGAGGGTGAAAAATGCAGAGGGTCAATAATGCCCATCTGCAGCTGCATGCCTCCCTGTGTCCTGTGCAGCCTACCTGTACCCTGTGCATGTGTCCTGTACATGTGTGTGTGTCCTGTACATGTGTGTGTGTCCTGTACATGTCCTGTGTCCTGTACATGTCCTGTGTCCTGTACATGTGTGTGTGTGTGTCCTGTACATGTGTGTGTGTCCTGTACATGTGTGTGTGTGTGTGTGTCCTGTACATGTCCTGTACGTGTGTGTGTGTGTGTGTCCTGTACATGTGTGTGTGTCCTGTACATGTCCTGTACATGTGTGTGTGTGTGTGTGTCCTGTACATGTCCTGTGTCCTGTACATGTGTGTGTGTGTCCTGTACATGTGTGTGTGTCCTGTACATGTCCTGTACATGTGTGTGTATGTGTGTGTGTGTGTGTGTCCTGTACATGTCCTGTGTCCTGTACATGTATGTGTGCATGTGTCCTACCTGTGTCCTGTGCAGCCTCCCTGTGGCGATCTCCATCCTCTCTGTGGCGATCTCCATCTTCAATCGGCGGCCGGCGTGTGATGATACTGTTCGGCGGCCATTCCACAGTTCAAAAGCCGCGCCTCCTCCTCGTCTGTGATAGGCTGACCGCTGACTGCCTATCACGGACATTCTCTCATTCTCATACCACGGACGAGGATGAGAGAATGTCCGTGATAGGCTGTACACTGACAGCTGTTCAGCCTATCACAGATGAGCAGGAGGCGCGGCTTTTGAAAGCTGCAATAGCCGGCGAACACTACGCCGGCCGCCGTCTGCCTGCATGACACGCTGATCATGCAGACAGACGGAAGGTACTCGAGTATAAGTCGAAGGGACACTTTCAGCCCAAAAAAAAGGGCTGAAAAATTCGACTTATACTCGAGTATATACGGTATGTAAAACATTTATCCCAAAAGGAAAAAAAATAGTTTGTTGGTGTATGTAAATCTGCTAGTACATTTCCCAGAGTGGTGTCACTCTTATACAGGTGGTGTGTTACTGGCCACAGCACCAGGTGAAAACAGAGGGGAAAAGAGGCTAACAAAACGAATGCAGCCACTACATCTAATGATTGGTAATCTGCAACATATTACATTGTTGGTTTTGGGTTTAATGCCGCTTTCAAGTGACCTATGGCATTCCTCTTGTTATTTAATCTAACCTTTTATTGCTCCTTTTCTTTTGCCAAAGCTCTTTAGCAAGCCTTAGATAGAAGCTCTGAAACTCAGTTAAAAGTCCACTTACTTCATCTGGCATTTCTCTCTTGAATTGAGAAACTGAGTAACAAAGAGCTTACAGCAGCCTCACTAAAAACATCAAAGTGTAGGGCTTTAGAAAATAAAAAACACAATATATATGCATCTCCCCATGTTTTGTCTCTTTAAAAACACTGTACAGAAAAAACCTGTTGATCTAGCCAGAAATCCAGTGCTTATAACTTGCTGTAGAAGCTGACAAAATTGCCTCTGCTGCTCTGAAATCCCATGCAGTACTGTTTACCCGGTCTGAGATCTCATCTGCTGGGCTACAAAACACCCCCCCCCCTTAGGTTAGGGAGATAGGGAGGGGTTCTGTAGTCCATAAATTATGTTAATAAATTTAGTGCTGCAGAGGTACTGTGTTGTCTGTTCAAACAGAGTAAGAAATACACTGGATTTCTGGCAGATCACTAGGTTCTTTTGTCTGTAAAGTGATATAGATAAGGAAAGCCGGCAACTTGCACATCCGTATCAAAGTCTTCATTTAGCTACAGAATAGTGACTAAGGTTATCTGCCGAAACAAGCTGTTCTTATCTTCACTATTCTGTTGACTTTGATACGGATGTGCAAGTTGCCACCTCTCCTTATCCATCTGCATTCTGTTCAGGTGTTTGGAGGACACTTAGGCACCATGCACACAGGATGCTCAAAAAGGTCGTTCTGAACGTCGGATTGCTGGCAGGAAACCGCTGCTTTAAAAAGGCGATTTCATCAGCGTTTTGCATTGCCGTCAATGCACGTTTAGCGGCGCTAGCTTTCAGCCGCGTTTCTCTGCCTCTATTCAAAATCAATGGTTCCCTATGGGAGCCCATTGATTTGAATAGAAGTCGCACCAGAAGTTGGATCATCATGATCCTGCGCCCCCCCACCCCAAAGCACTTTGTCCCCATTTTGATGAGGACAAGGGCCTCTTCCCAACAATCCTGGCCATAAGTTGTCGGGGTCTGAGGGCGGGGAGCTTATCGGAATCTGGGAGCCCCCTTTAATAAGGGGGCCCCCAGATCCTGGCCCCCCACCCTATGTGAATGGGTATGGGGTACATCTTCCCTCTTCTCTTCTTCCAATGTTGACGCGATGCTCTCTCCCGCTGTAATGCCACGTGCGCGGTGTGCAACGACTTATATTGGCATGGGGCGTGGTCACGGGGTGATGTCATCTGGTGACCCTGACCCTTATGACGTCACCGTCCCATCATGCCCCGGGTGGTGATGGGAGAAGAATCGAAGAGAGAGCGGAGATGTCAGAAGAGACCCCCGAAATCAGAAGAGACCCCCCAGAGCTGCCTAATAAATTACTTTATAAATCTGTGTAGTGTGTTTTATTTTTGACACTTTTTTCCAGGTGAATGGGTAGGGGGTACTATTCACATAGGGTGGGGGGCTGGGATCTGGGGGCCCCCTTATTAAAGGGGGCTCCCAGATTCCGATAAGCCCCCCGCCCGCAGACCCCGACAACCAACGGCCAGGGTTGTCGGGAAGAGGCCCTTGTCCTCATCAACATGGGGACAAGATGCTTTGGGGTGGGGGGGCGCAGGGCCCCCCCTGCCCCAAAGCCCCTACCCCCCATGTTGAGGGCATGTGGCCTGGTACGGTTCAGGAGAGGGGAAGCGCTCGCTCGGCCCCACCCCCTTTCCTGACCGGCCGGGCTGCATGCTCGGATAAGCGTCTGGTATGGATTTTAGGGGGACCCCCACGCCGTTTTTTCAGCGTAGGGGGTTCCCCTTAAAATCCATACCAGATCGAAGGGCCTGGTATCGTCCAAGGGGGAACCCCACGCCAATTTTTTTTTTCCATTTTGGCAGGGTTCCCCTTCATCCTCAGCACACAAGTCGCACCCCAAGTCGGATCATGATGATCCGACTTCTGATGCGACTTCTATTCAAATCAATGGGCTCTCATAAGGAACCATTGATTTTGAACAGAGGCAGAGAAACGCCCTCGTTTAACACCTTTTACCGGCGTCTGGCGTTTCCAGGACTGCTCTTGAACGCAATTTTATGGCGTTCAGAAAACAGCCCATAAACTCCACTGCTGATAAACGTCCAAAAACGTCCATGTGTGCATGGATACAAAGGATAACATAGAGTGGAGTTCATGGGCTTTAAAAAAAAACGCCAAAATTCCAAAAAAACTTCCATTTATGAGCTCCAGTGTGCATGGAGCCTTAGAGCCAGAGCATTGACTATTCAGATTCCATACGTCTATTCTGGGACCCTGAAGTGAGCGCTGCATGTGCTTTTCATTTGTAAAAGTGATATAACATGCAGGAATGTGCATGTATTGCCTTAATTTGGGTCTTTCACTTTTTTTCATAGAAGGTAGCATTGTGACATTTGTTGAAAAATCTCCCTCTACGATAACAAGTACTTGCCTAAAGTTTCCATTATTGCCCTCTAGCATCTCAGAAATAGCCAATAACTGCACATAATCCCCTTAACCAGAAACATAGCTTCCTCTAATCAATCCATGTATGGCCAGCTCTACTTACTCTTTCTTGGTATCGCTTTTCAAAATAACTCATGTCATCTTCTTCTGTTCTCATCACACTGGGCAACTGTTTATCTGCACTGGGAAGTCCTAAAGGGGAAACAGAAAAGATACTTTTAACCACGGAGCAGTGACAAGTTCTATCAGTCTACTGAATTGTTATAAAGAGATTACGAAGGGTAACCCAAAAACAAAAATTAACTTTTTTTCTTTTTCGTTGTGCGACACAGGAATTCAAAGACTGTTGGGTTATACCAACAACGGTATAACCACCTATATTTCCTGAATGCCTCAGTTTTTTTGTTGGCCACTCCATTTTTTCTTAAACCAAATTTATTTTTCTTTAATCAATTTTCCCCTGCAAGCTGTTTGAGCTGAGCTCTATACACAGCTATTTGGATCTGCATATCCTCAGCATTAGCTTTGGAAGCTGTACCCAAACCCCATTGGACTGATAATCCTGAGGCTTGCCTGGAATAAGAAATGTATAGGCTCTGCATTGTGGCACTTTCCAGACTCAGATGTCATCTTGTCTCTGACGATGCATTTTTATGAGTAGGCTGAGTAAGCTACAAGCAGTCCCCAGTATGTTTTGTGTGCTTGTAAAGCTTAGTACACATGGGCCGAATGTCGGGCAACAGTCGGCCCATGTGTACTGCAGCTGATCTGACAGAAGCCGGCCTTTCAAAAAAAAGGTCTGCCGATTGGCTCCCTATCACCGCTCTCAGCCAATGGCTGAGAGAGCTGACGAGAGTGTACTGGCAAGGGGGGGTGCCCCCTTGTCAGAACACAATAGAACAGCAGGGGAGATCACTGTACTAACATCTAATAGTTAGTAAAGCGGCTCCGACCTGAGCTGTCAGTTTGTAGTGTGTGCCAGGCTTTAGTGTTTTGTTGCTGTTGCCCACCATTCCGTTGGACTTATCATTGTCCCTCAATGAACGAGAAAGAAAATAGGACTTATTGGAGTTCATTGAGGGACACAGATCCCACCCCTCTGTATCTCTGGTCATGCACTTGGTACGTTTTTTTTTTTTTTACAAAGCTGAGGCATACTGGGGACAGAAAAGGGTTATGCCAGCTGTCACTGTTTTTTTTTGTTCTTTTGTTTTTTTTTTACCATCGTCCAAATCCTACTGTAGGCAGCATTATAACCCATCAGGATCTGAATTCATGTGTCCATCAATAAACTCCATGAAATGGATTTTATGGGAAGTACACATGTCCTTTTAAATTGCAGCTTACTATTCCTTAGATGAGGTGCCTGCATTCGTTTTTTGTTTCAGGCTTTT
The DNA here is from genome assembly GCA_037952835.1 of Lithobates septentrionalis. Classification (NCBI taxonomy): domain Eukaryota; kingdom Metazoa; phylum Chordata; class Amphibia; order Anura; family Ranidae; genus Lithobates; species Lithobates septentrionalis. The sequence continues at coordinate 2,222,980 of JBBDGP010001693.1, read as the reverse complement.
CATCCTTTATTTTCATCTATTTATGCTTTGACCAACACACTTCCTTTCTCTAAGTGGCTACATTTACTCTTCCATTGTATCTATGGAGGAAGCCACGGGTGCCACCCAGGATGCACTTCAAACATGTCTGTCTTTGTTCATTGGGGTTTATGGCATTAGTTGTTTACAACTGTAACATGGTTTATATGTTCTATTAAGCTCAAAGGAAGTGACAAGGACAGCGCTTTTCTGGCAAGATCAACCGGTATTTTCCGTACTTGCTCAAATTGTGCGTAACCTGAAAAAAAAATGAGTGCAGCCACCACATATATAGATATAAACATTTTAGTTATAAGCTTAGTTTAAAGCGGAGTTCCACACAAAAATGGAACTTCCGCTTTTCGGAACCCTCCCCCCTTCGGTGTCACAATTTGCACCTTTCAGGGGGGTGCAGATACCTGTCTAAGACAGGTATTTGCACCCACTTCCTGGCATAGACTCCCACGGGAGTCTACGCCTCTTCCCGTCCCTCCTCAGCTGTAGCTTTGGAAGCTGTACCCAAACCCCACTGGACTGTCTCCTGGGAAACACACAGGTCCCAGGAGATAGCGGGGACCAGTTAAGACGCGCATGTGCAGTAGGGAACCGGGAAGTGAAGCTGCAACGATTCACTTCCCGATTCCCTCACCTAGGATGGCGGTGGGAGCTGCCGAGAGTCGAGCGAGTGATTGGCGTCGGCTGCCCACGTCGCTGGACCCTGGGACAGGTAAGTGTCCATTTATTAAAAGTCAGCAGCTGCAGTATTTGTAGCTGCTGGCTTTTAATATTTTTTTTTAGGTGGACTCCCGCTTTAAAGCTAAATGCAGATAAAAAGACAAAAATTAACGCAGTATGTATTCATTAATACCCCAGTAAATGTATATTTTATGCAAGTAGTGCAGGTACCTGAATTTCATGTGGTATCAGCTGGGAAAGGGACAAGACCAAGTGTTGCTTAAAGTAAAATTCCAGGCTAAACCTAACTAGTTTTAAAAATGCTCCCTCATCCCTCCTAACGCCTATGCTGACTACCCTATGTAAATAAGATGTATTTTTAAGACTAGTTAGGTTTAGCTTGGAATTCTACTTTAAACTGCAGCAGAGAAAATTCAGGTCTCCTGCCCTGATAGAAAGGGCTGTGCAGTGGCAGAGCCGTGTAATTCTCAAAACTGGTGAGACAGCTCCCTTATGTATACTCAATCTGTGTATTTAGCTGAGGTTCAGTTTTAGCATTCAAAGGTGTGTTTGGCAGACTGCAGCACTCGGGAGGACAAGGAAGTTGGCAGACAAGTAACTAATGCTGTGTACGACATGCTGTAAAAAACACATTAACATCTGTTTGCAGTTCGCTGTAAATACTGCATTTTAACAGTGTTTATGTTGCTCTGAAAGTGTGAATTTTCCCGATGGCATGAAGCCTGATGTCTTCCCACTTAACCCCTGCCATTTTTATTAGAATAAAACCACAAATATTAATATACTTAAGCAGTGGGACTCTTCGAAAAAATCCCCAAGGGAAATCTTCTCATGCAACTAATTGCCATTATCTAATGCTATTTATCTTTCAGACCATTAGATTTTGCTTGCATCAACAAAACTTCCAGTGTGTTTAGAGGGGCTGTATTGTAAAAAGGCTTAAAATCAAAGAAAACAAGTGGAACCGACATGCATAACTGTTTTTACAGATGGTAGATCCCATTAACAATATCAGAATATGTTTTTTCACTAAACAAAAGTTTCAAAAGCCTCTGATGGAAGCTGCCATTCTCTGACTCACGGACCACATGCTACATCCAAGGTTGTGTATTCAACATAATTCAATTACCATGCAGCCTGTGAGTTGGGCAATAGTTGTTCCAATATAGGCTTCTTATGTGTGTTTTGCTTTGTAAAGGGTTTGCAACATTTTTCACCAAACAGAAACAAATCTAATGGAAGCGCAAATACATAAAATCACACTGTTAATATACTGTATTTAGATGTACTTACCAGCAACTGTTGAGAGTGAAGGACCATATGCTCTTAGAAAAGGGTGGGATCCACAATCTTCTGGTGCTTCCAAAAAACTCCTGTCAGGAGCACCTGAAAGAAATTAAAACCCAAAATATGTTACGTCATTCAGTGACAACGCAGTCAATATCTACTTAATTCCTCCTATACCCATCCTACTTACTTTTCCCCATCCCTACTTACCTCAACAACTCCCCCCATCATCCCTTTGTCTCCTTCACCCCTCCCATCTTTCTCCATCTCTCCTAGCATCTTCTATCCTCGTCTATTCTTTTTCTACTTCCCTAAGGCTGCTTACATTAAAGTGGTTGTAAAACATCAAGGTTTTTCACCTTAATTAAGGTAAAAAACCTTCTGTGTTGCAGCTCCCCCCAGACCCTCCCTTTTTCTTACCTGAGCCTAATCCGATACAGCGATGTGCACAAGCATAGCGGCTCCAGCTGCTGTCACTCTCCTCATTGGATAGATTGATAGCAGCAAGAGCCATTGGCTCCCGCTGCTGTCAATCAAATCCAGTGACATGGGAGCGGGGGGCGGGGCAGAGTCCCGCTGTCTGCGTCAATGGACACAGCAGTGGGACTCAGGAGTGAGCCCGCAGGGGTGCCCACATGGAAAGTGGCTTTCTGTGGGGGCACCCGATGAAGAGGAGGGGCCTGGAGCACCGGCGGGGCACCCCAGAAGAAGAGGATGGGGGCTGCTCTAAGCAAACAGATTGCACAGGGCAGGTAAGTATAGGCACGTTTGTTATTTTATTAAAAAAAAAAAACCCTTTAACCACTTGCCGACCGCCTCACGCCTATATACGTGAGCAGAGCGGCACGGGCAGGCAAAATCACGTACCTGAAACGTGATTGCCTTCCCGCGGGTGGGGGGTCCGATCGGACCCCCCCCGGTGCCAGCTGCGGTCGGCATTTGGTTGGAAGCGATGAGAGACGAGGGGGAGGCCATCCGATCGTGGCCCCCCCCTCGCGATCGCTCCCAGCCAATGAGAAACATCCCCTGCCTCTGTATAGTACACAGAGGCAGAGGATGTGATGTCATCTCTCCTCGGCTCGGGAGTTTCCGTTCCAGCGCCGAGGAGAGATGACATGTAAGTGCACCAACACACACACACACACACACAGTAGAACATGCCAGGCATACATTACACCCCCGATCCCCCCCCGATCGCCCCCCGATCCCCCCCCAATCACCCCCCCCTGTCACAAACTGACACCAAGCAGGTTTTTTTTTTTTTTTTCCTGATTACTGCATAGTGTCAGTTTGTGACAGTTAGCAGTGTTAGGGTAGTGAGATTTACCCCCCTGTAGGTCTAGGGTACCCCCCTTACCCCCCCTAATAAAGTTTTAACCCCTTGATCACCCCCCCTCACCAGTGTCACTAAGCGATCATTTTTCTGATCGCTGTATTAGTGTCGCTGGTGATGCTAGTTAGGAACGTAAATATTTAGGTTCGCCGTCAGTGTTTTATAGCGACAGGGACCCCCATATACTACCTAATAAATGTTTTAACCCCTTGATTGCCCCCTAGTTAACCCTTTCACCACTGATCACCATATAACCGTTACGGGTGACGCTGGTTAGTTCGTTTATTTTTTATAGTGTCAGGGCACCCGCCGTTTATTACCGAATAAAGGTTTAGCCCCCTGTAGGTCTAGGGTACCCCCCTTACCCCCCCTAATAAAGTTTTAACCCCTTGATCACCCCCTGTCGCCAGTGTCGCTAAGCGATCATTTTTCTGATCGCTGTATTAGTGTCGCTGGTGACGCTAGTTAGGGACGTAAATATTTAGGTTCGCCGTCAGTGTTTTATAGCGACAGGGACCCCCATATACTATCTAATAAATGTTTTAACCCCTTGATGGCCCCCTAGTTAACCCTTTTACCACTGATCACCGTATAACCGTTACGGGTGACGCTGGTTAGTTCGTTTATTTTTTATAGTGTCAGGGCACCCGCCGTTTATTACCGAAAAAAGGTTTAGCCCCCTGATCGCCCGGCGGTGATATGCGTCGCCCTAGGCAGCGTCAGATTAGCGCCAGTACCGCGAACACCCACGCACGCACCGTACACGCACCGTACACTTCCCTTAGTGGTATAGTATCTGAACGCATCAATATCTGATCCGATCAGATCTATACTAGCGTCCCCAGCAGTTTAGGGTTCCCAAAAACGCAGTGTTAGCGGGATCAGCCCAGATACCTGCTAGCACCTGCGTTTTGCCCCTCCGCCCGGCCCAGCCCAGTCCAGCCCACCCAAGTGCAGTATCGATCGATCACTGTCACTTTTTTTTGTAGCGTTTTGGTGAACTGGCAAGCACCAGCGGCCTAGTACACCCCGGTCGTAGTCAAACCAGCACTGCAGTAACACTTGGTGACGTGGCGAGTCCCATAAGTGCAGTTCAAGCTGGTGAGGTGGCAAGCACAAGTAGTGTCCCGCTGCCACCAAAAAGACAAACACAGGCCCGTCGTGCCCATAGTGCCCTTCCTGCTGCATTCGCCAATCCTAATTGGGAACCCACCGCTTCTGCAGCGCCCGTACTTCCCCCATTCAAATCCCCAACCAAATGCAGTCGGCTGCATGAGAGGCATTTATATATCCTCCCAAGTACCCCTACCCAACGAACCCCTCCAAAAAAGATGTTGTGTCTGCAGCAAGCGCGGATATAGACGTGACGCCCGCTATTATTGTCCCTCCTGTCCTGACAATCCTGGTCTTTGCATTGGTGAATGTTTTGAACGCTACCATTCACTAGTTGAGTATTAGCGTAGGATACAGCATTGCACAGACTAGGACACACTTTCACAGGGTCTCCCAAGATGCCATCGCATTTTGAGAGACCCGAACCTGGAACCGGTTACAGTTATAAAAGTTACAGTTACAAAAAAAAGTGTAAAAAAAAAAAAAAAAACACAAACAAAAATAAAAAAAAATAGTTGTCGTTCTATTGTTCTCTCTCTCTATTCTCTCTCTCTATTGTTCTGCTCTTTTTTACTCTATTCTATTCTGCAATGTTTTATTGTTATTATGTTTATCTTTACCGTTTACTGTGCTTTATTGTTAACCATTTTTTTGTCTTCAGGTACGCCATTCACGACTTTGAGTGGTTATACCAGAATGATGCCTGCAGGTTTAGGTATCATCTTGGTATTATTCTTTTTAGCCAGCGGTCGGCTTTCATGTAAAAGCAATCCTAGCGGCTAATTAGCCTCTAGACTGCTTTTACAAGCAGTGGGAGGGAATGCCCCCCCCCACCGTCTTCCGTGTTTTTCTCTGGCTCTCCTGTCTCAACAGGGAACCTGAGAATGCAGCCGGTGATTCAGCCAGCTGACCATAGAGCTGATCAGAGACCAGAGTGGCTCCAAACATCTCTATGGCCTAAGAAACCGGAAGCTACGAGCATTTTATGACTTAGATTTCGTCGGATGTAAATAGCGCCATTGGGAAATTGGGGAAGCATTTTATCACACCGATCTTGGTGTGGTAAGATGCTTTGAGGGCAGAGGAGAGATCTAGGGTCTAATAGACCCCAATTTTTTCAAAAAAAGAGTACCTGTCACTACCTATTGCTATCATAGGGGATATTTACATTCCCTGAGATAACAATAAAAATGATTTAAAAAAAAAAAAAAAATGAAAGGAACAGTTTAAAAATAAGATAAAAAAGCAAAAAAATAATAAAGAAAAAAAATAAATAAATAAAAAGCACCCCTGTCCCCCCTGCTCTCGCGCTAAGGCGAACGCAAGCGGCGGTCTGGCGTCAAATGTAAACAGCAATTGCACCATGCATGTGAGGTATCACCGCGAAGGTCAGATCGAGGGCAGTAATTTTAGCAGTAGACCTCCTCTGTAAATCTAAAGTGGTAACCTGTAAAGGCTTTTAAAGGCTTTTAAAAATGTATTAATTTTGTTGCCACTGCACGTTTGTGCGCAATTTTAAAGCATGTCATGTTTGGTATCCATGTACTCGGCCTAAGATCATCTTTTTTATTTCATCAAACATTTGGGCAATATAGTGTGTTTTAGTGCATTAAAATTTAAAAAAGTGTGTTTTTTCCCCAAAAGATGCGTTTGAAAATCGCTGCGCAAATACTGTGTGAAAAAAAAAAAATGAAACACCCACCATTTTAATCTGTAGGGCATTTGCTTTAAAATAATATATAATGTTTGGGGGTTCAAAGTAATTTTCTTGCAAAAAAAAATAATTTTTTCATGTAATCAAAAAGTGTCAGAAAGGGCTTTGTCTTCAAGTGGTTAGAAGAGTGGGTGATGTGTGACATAAGCTTCTAAATGTTGTGCATAAAATGCCAGGACAGTTCAAACCCCCCCCAAATGACCCCATTTTGGAAAGTAGACACCCCAAGCTATTTGCTGAGAGGCATGTCGAGTCCATGGAATATTTTATATTGTGACACAAGTAGCGGGAAAGAGACAATTTTTTTTTTTTTTTTTTTGCACAAAGTTGTCACTAAATGTTATATTGCTCAAACATGCCATGGGGATATGCGAAATTACACCCCAAAATAAATTCTGTTGCTTCTCCTGAGTACGGGGATACCACATGTGTGGGACTTTTTGGGAGCCTAGCCGCGCACGGGACCCCGAAAACCAAGCACCGCCTTCAGGCTTTCTAAGGCCCTAAATTTTTGATTTCACTCTTCACTGTCTATCACAGTTTCGGAGGCCATGGAATTCCCAGGTGGCACAAACCCCCCCCCCCCCCAAATTACCCCATTTTGGAAAGTAGACACCCCAAGCTATTTGCTGAGAGGTATAGTGAGTATTTTGCAGACCTCACTTTTTGTCACAAAGTTTTGAAAATTGAAAAAAGAAAAAAAAAATTTTTTTCTGGTCTTTCTTCATTTTCAAAAACAAATGAGAGCTGCAAAATACTCACCATGCCTCTCAGCAAATAGCTTGGGGTGTCTACTTTCCAAAATGGGGTCATTTGGGGGGGGGTTTGTGCCATCTTGGCATTTTATGGCCTTCAAAACTGTGATAGGTAGTGAGGAGTAAAATCAAAAATGTATGCCCTTAGAAATCCTGAAGGTGGTGCTGGGTTTTCGGGGCCCCGTACGCGGCTAGGCTCCCAAAAAGTGCCACACATGTGGTATCCCCGTACTCAGGAGAAGCAGCTGAATGTATTTTGGGGTGCAATTCCACATATGCCCATGGCCTGTGTGAGCAATATATCATTTAGTGACAACTTTTTGTAATTTTTTTTTTTTTTTTTCGGTCATTATTCAATCACTTGGGACAAAAAAAAAAAATATTCAATGGGTTCAACATGCCTCTCAGCAATTTCCTTGGGGTGTCTACTTTCCAAAATGGGGTCATTTGGGGGGGGTTTGTACTGCCCTGCCATTTTAGCACCTCAAGAAATGACATAGGCAGTCATAAACTAAAAGCTGTGTAAATTCCAGAAAATGTACCCTAGTTTGTAGACGCTATAACTTTTGCGCAAACCAATAAATATACGCTTATTGACATTTTTTTTACCAAAGACATGTGGCCGAATACATTTTGGCCTAAATGTATGACTAAAATTTAGTTTATTGGATTTTTTTTATAACAAAAAGTAGAAAATATCATTTTTTTTCAAAATTTTCAGTCTTTTTCCGTTTATAGCGCAAAAAATAAAAACGGCAGAGGTGATCAAATACCATCAAAAGAAAGCTCTATTTGTGGGAAGAAAAGGACGCAAATTTCGTTTGGGTAGAGCATTGCATGACCGCGCAATTAGCAGTTAAAGCGACGCAGTGCCGAATTGTAAAAAGTGCTCTGGTCAGGAAGGGGGTAAATCCTTCCGGGGCTGAAGTGGTTAACCTTTCACCATGTTGGCTTTTTCACTCCCAGCAAACTCCACTCTCAGTTGAAAAGTACTTTTGTGTTACCTAACGGAACAATCTCTGACCACACCAGAAATGAAAGAAAATAAATAACCTTTATCCTTCTAACCACAAGCCAAACCATAGCTAAAGTTTGCAGACAACCCACTTTGAACTTTATCATGGTGAAGCAAAAGGTGATAGGTACCACTATCCACGAGCAACTCACATCTATAATGAACGATACCCACTGTAAATTTCATAAAATGTATGGTCACCCTGGACTACTATTACGATATTTAGAACCTTGACCACTTTCTACTCGAGCTCTAAAAATGACACAATGGGGGGGGATTTACTAAAACTGGGGCACATTGATTACTATGCACAGCAGCATCAGCTTGTTTAAATAAAGTGAGAGTAAACTCCCATGCATCCAGTATATAGAAATAAAGTGCAGGTGCTACAAGTAATAGTGAAAGAAACTTTGTGTACACTAATGTAACAATAATAAAAAAAATAAGTAATTCATAGGAAATATTTTAAAGTGCTTAATAGTATATAGAAAGTCCATATAACAGTGAACTAGAATAGTGACATGCTATCCAAAATAGCAGTTCGTGCAAATCCAGAGGAGATTATTGGCGACTTGGTGATAAAATTCTTCAGTGTAAATTACACCTATGTGAAAGGTGGTCCCTTACCTTACCACCGTAAGGTAACGGCGTGAGAAAATGCAAAGATGACAAAGGTAATCCGAATTCTTGCCACAAGCCAGTAGGGATTTTCCTTTGAATACCTCAACGGTAGGCATGAGAAAAGAAGGGGGGGACTTCCAGGTCCAATATGATGTATAGGAGGGAAAGAAAAAAGTCCAGATCGTGAAGTATGTTAAGAATGGGTACGTTTTATTAAAACAAAGAGCCGAACGTACTCGCATTTAAAATAAACAAACAAAGCACAGCACCACAAGTGCCAAGCTCGCAACCTGACGTCACTTCCAGATGTGCACTAACTGCTATTTTGCATAGCATGTCATTATTCTAGTTGACTGTTATATGGACTTTCTATATTCTATTAAGAACTTTAATATATTTCCTATGAATTACCTTTTTTTCTATTATTGTAACATTAGTTTACACAAAGTTTCTTTCACTATTACTTGTAGCACCTGCACCTTATTTCTATATACTGGCTGCCCCTTGGCACTGTGTGACTATTACTGAGGACTGTATTTTACATATATTGTATGTTATATCTATTTAGTCAATACCTAGTGCACAACATCACACATTGATTTTTATTTGTGCTCTGAAGACATGTGCTCTGAAGACACTTACACAGCCGGAGTCCGCAAACTCAGGAGGAAGACCAGGTGAAGCTGGAAGCGCCTTCAGCTGGAGGGCTTCGTTCCAAGGTAATTTTCACATAATGTGCTAGTATGCAATGCATATTAGCACATTATGACATCGCCTTAAATTTTTTTTTTTAAAAGCCAGCGGTTTACTAACGCTTTAAGCTTTGACAATAAAACCTAGAGGTGGTTTGGTTACTATGCACAGCTGCATCTGATTTTACGTGCACCAGTTTTAGTAAATCTCCCCCAATGTCTTTTATAGTGGGAGTTTCCAGCCTGGCCCCACACCTCGTTCCCACCCTCTTCCCTTTCTAAGTTCCCCTCCTTTCTCCACAATTTACAGTGCTGTAAAAAAGTATTTGCCCCTTCCAGATTTTTATTTATTTTTTTGTATATTTGCCTTAAATTAATGATTCAGATCATCAAACCAAATTTTAATATTACACAAAGATAATCTGAGTAAAAACAAAATGCAGTTTTTAAATGACGATTTAATTTATTAAGGGAAAAAAGCTGTCCAAACCTATCTGGCCCCGTGTGAAATAGTAATTGCCCCCTACACCTAATAACTGGTTGTGCCACCCTGGGCAGCAACAACTGCAATCAAGCGTTTGCGATAACTGAGAATGAGTCTTTCATATCGCTGTGGAGGAATTTTGGCCCACACTTCTTTGCAGAATTATCAGCCACATTGGAGGGTTTTCGAGCATGAACAGCCTGTTTAAGGTCATGTAACAGCATCTCAATCGGATTTTAGTCCGGACTTTGACTAGGCCACTTCAAAACCTTAAAGAGGTTGTAAACCCTCGTGTTTTTTCACCTTAATGCATCCTATGTATTAAGGTGAAAAAACACCTGGCAATGACTGCCCCCCCCCCCCCCCCCCGTTTTACTTACATAAGCCCTGGAATTTCACACGCCGAAGACGCGCTCTTCCTCTGCCCAGGGTTCTCGACTCTTGATTGGATAGATAGCAGCGCAGCCATTGGTTCCTGCTGCTGTCAATCAAATGCAATGACGCGGGCGCCGGGGGACGAGGTCAAGTCTGGCATAAGTGCCTATGGACGCAAATGCTGGACTCGGGAGCACGCCCGCAAGGTAAGCCCCCCCGCAGGAGCCGCAAGAGCCGCCAAGGGACCCCAGAAGACGATGTTCGTGGGTAACTCTGTACAAAACGAGCTGCAGAGCGGAGGCAAGTATGACATGTTTGTTATTTAAAAAAAAAAAACGAGCCTTTACAATCCCTTTCATTTTTTTTTTTTTTTTTTTTAGCTATTTAGAGGTGGACTTGCTGCTGTGTTTTGGACCATTGTCCTGCTGCATAACCCAAGTGCGCTTGAGGTCACCAAATGACGGCCAGACATTTTCTAGTAGAGCGCAGAATTCATGGTCCCATCATTTATGGCTAGTCGTCCAGGTCCTAAAGCTGCAAAGCAGCCCCAGACCATCATACTACCTCACCATGTCTGTTAGTATGATGTTATGAAATGCTGTGTTAGTTTTGTGCCAGATGTAATGGGATGCACATCTTCCAAAAAGTTCTACTTTTGTCTCAACAGTTCACAGAATATTTGCCCAAAAGTCTTAGGTATAAATCAAGATTTTTTTTTTAGCAAATGTGAGATGAGCCTTTGTGTACTTTTAGGCTAGCAGTGGCTTTCGCCTTGGAGCTCTCCCATCGATGCCATTTTTGCCCAGTCCCTTTCTTATTGTTGAATCATAAACACTGACCTTAACCACTTCAGCCCCAGAAGGATTTACCCCCTTCCTGACCAGAGCATTTTTTGCGCTTCGGCACTGCGTCGCTTTAGCTGATAATTGCACGGTCGTGCGACGTTGTACCCAAACAAAATTTACATCCTTTTTTTCCCCCACAAATAGAGCTTTCTTTTGGTGGTATTTGATCACCTCTGCGGTTTTTATTTTTTGCACTATAAATAAAAAAAGACCGACAATTTTGAAAAGAAAGCAATATTTTTAACTTTTTGCTCTAATAAATATCCCCCCAAAAATATATTAAAAAAAAAACAAATTTCTTCCACAGTTTAGGCCAATAAGCATTCTTCTACATATTTTTGGTAAAAAAAAAAATAATAAAAAATCGCAAGTGTATATCGATTCGTTTGCGCAAAAGTTATGGCGTCTACAAAATAGGGGATAGATTTATGGCATTTTTATTATTATTTTTTTTTTTTTACTAGGAATGGCGACGATCTGTGATTTTTATCGGGACTGCGACATTATGGCAGACAGATCGGACACTTGACACTATTTTAGGACCAGTGACATTTATACAGCGATCAGTGCTATAAAAATGAACTGATTACTGTGTAAATGTCACTGGCAGTGAAGGGGTTAAACACTAGGGAGCGATCAAGGGGTTAAATGTGTTCTCTCAGTGTGTTCTAACTGTAGAGGCGATGGGTTCACTAGAACATGACAGAGAACACTGCTCCTGATGACAGGGAGCAGTAGATCCCTGTCATGCTGCTAGGCAGAACAGGGAAATGCATTGTTTACATAGTTATCTCCCCATTCTGCCTCTCCTCGGTTCTTTTATGACCTCTTGGATGAGTCGCCGTGGTGCTCTTGGAGTAATTTTGGTAGGCCGGCCACTCCTGGTAAGGGTCACCACTGTTCCAAGGTTTCTCCATTTGTGGATACTGGCTCTCACTGTGGTTCGTTGGAGTTCTAAAGCCTAATGCCGCGTACACACGAGCGGACTTTACGGCAGACTTTGCCTGGCGGATGGGATTTCGTCGGACAATTCGATCGTGTGTGGGCTCCAGCGGACTTTGTTTTCTCAAAAGTTGGACGGACTTAGATTTGAAACATGTTTTAAATCTATCCGTCGAACTCGAGTCTGGTCAAAAAGTCCGCTCGTCTGTATGCTAGTTCGACGGACAAAAAGCCACGCTAGGGCAGCTATTGGCTACTGGCTATGAACTTCCTTGTTTTAGTCCGGTCGTACGTCATCACGTACGAATTCTGGTGGATTGTGTGTAGGCAAGTCCGCTCATTCGGAAAGTCCGTCATAAAGTCCGTCGAAAAGTCCGCCGGGCAAAGTCTGTCGTAAAGTCCGCTCGTGTGTACGCGGCATTAGAAATGACTTTGTAACCCCTTCTAGACTAATACATGTCAATTACTTAATAAGGACTGGGTGTGGCAAGTGAAATTTAACTAAGCTTTCCAAAAAATGTGGTTAATCACAGTTCATTCGAGATTTAGCTTGGGGGGGGGGGGGGGAGAGAGAGTGATCACCTCTTCACATAGGGCCTGGCAGGTTTGGACAGCTTTTTTCCCTTAATAAATAAAATCATCATGTAGCTTCCCTGGCGGTATGATTGTGTCAGAGTTTTGCGTCTCAAAGCGGTACAATTATTTTGCATAGAAATTTGGCGTTTTATATTGTAGGCCTGTAATTCTTAGCAATAACACACTTAAATCTGCCCCCCAAGAGTCTAGTAGATATCCCGGGTATGATGAAGTTTGAAACACAAAATCATAAATTATAATATAATTAATAAATATAAATAATTATAAAAAATAATAATATAATAATAAAATTAATTTCTCCACGGTTCACTATCGCTCAATTCTGCAAGTGTTCTAATTTACTATCGCTGTTTTCTAGCTGGTCTAAAACCACTTTTGATGTAAAGGGACACTTTTTGGTTGCTATGGACAATCTCAAGTTTCCAGGCAGAAAGAACAGTATGTCAAGGGTGGAAATACAGCTCTGTCTAGCGAGCCATTCTACTAAAATGTAGTACCATAAAAAATGGGTCCTGCTGCAGCTTAAATGTGAGATACAATATAGTAATTTCAAAAGGAAAAGCTGCGCAGCATGAGACTATAAAAATGTGGTAGCATATATCCACATGTATTAATTGTCCATATCAAATATGATTACTCCCAATCTAATGATATAAAACACTAAAGTAGTAAGTACTAGAAAGTAGTGGAAAGTATCCCGGGAGTGAAGCTTTCCTTCGCTGGTTCCTTGGTAACAGGTGGATATCTCCCTGTCGTTTGACCATCGCAAGCTGACCTGCTGGCAGGCTAATGCATAGGCGCATCTGATCTCTATCATTTGAGATCCAACTTATCTGGATTAATAAATGTTTACGGAATTAGACTATGGAAGCTCTTCTTTTTAACATGCGGAACTGCTGATCGTGAGACACTCAGAGGCAATTCTAGCAGAGAGAGAGAGAGAGAGAGGTGACATCTGGTCGACAATTATAGAGACACTGGCTGGGGTATAAGCCATAAGCGGATGCGATCTCCCTAAAAAGAGATCCACGCAGCTGGTAAGCGGCAGTTATTTCCCAGGTGGAGGAATCTTTCTATCCCAAATCACTACTTCTGCGGTGTTTTCTGTTTTAAGTCCCGAATAACCAGCGAATTGAGGACATTTCATACAATTGGGAATACTATGCGATTGGCAACATTGCTCTTTTAGAGGACTTTCTGTTGATATGAATTTTTCAAAGGACACTTTTGACATCTATGGTGTGGCCAATTTTAAATGCATTTATGTTCAAACATCGTGATGCACATGGTTATATTATAGATCCATGTAATTTAGTGTTTTATATCATTAGATTGGGAGTAATTATATCCTCCATTTGATATGGACAATATATGTGGATATATGCTACCACATTTTTATAGTCTCATGCTGCCCAGCTTTTCCTTTTGAAAAAGAACAGTATATATAATATAAAAGTGCATGCAGGGCATTGGACAAAGCACTGGGGACAAAAGGTATGTGAAATAATTTCATACAGTAATGTAATCTGTAAGATTACAGTGTACTGTATGCATTATGATTTTTCACTTTTTTTAATTTGCCGCCGGGCTCCGCCCCTGTGCGTCGCGACGCTCGCAAGGAACGGAGCCTGGCACACAGAGGCATGGGGCGGAGGACAGAGCCCGCGGACACAGCGGGGGGATATCGCAGGATCCTGGAGACAAGGCAAGTATACCGCACCAGGATCCTGCAATTCAATCCCGAGTGTGGCTCGGGTTACCGCTAATGGTGCTGAAATTTAAACCCTGAGCCACACTCGGGAAAACCGCCAGGGAGGTTAAAAACTGCATTTTTTATTTACTCAGGTTATCTTTGTGTAATATTAACATTTGTTTGATGATCTGAATCATTTAAGTGTGACAAATATACCAAAACATTTTTTTAAAAATCAGGAAGGGGGCGAATACTTTTTCACAGCACTGTATAGCCTCTTGTTCCACCCATTATAGTTGGCACTACCCCAACAGTGTGCTGCCCTATGTCAGGTAACAGGCTGGGTTAAGACCTGGACTGAAGTGCATTGCTTAACTGCAGTGTATTCTGCATGTTGGCCCATGACCAGGCTGTGCTCACTGGTAGAGATTAATGGATCACAAAACTGGTTAAAGAGCGTTACAAATACTTTAGCTGGTAAAAGATTTTACTTTATGTTATGTATGTCAACTGGATATTTCTCTCTATGTCTGGAATTCCACAATAAATATCAAAATGTTAGCACACTTTCATTCAAAGTGACTTGTAGTTCCATCACACTTAGAATCCAAATTTGTCCGAACCTGAAATAGATCTTTTTTTTTTTTTTTTTTTTTTTTTTTACAAGAAATGAAATAGATCTTTACTTTACTTACCAACCCCACTTTCATCGAGTCTCATGTATCCTTCAGCAAGAGAGCTAAAGCCAGTCAAGCCCCCCATAGCAGTGTAAGGGACATCTTGGCCAATGGGTTTTCCCTGGGCTAGACGTTCTTCTTTTGTCTCCACCACAGTGTCATGAGCAAATGCTGGCTGAGAACAACCACATGTGAAAGAACTGTGAAATCCTGCACAACCCGAGCCTGTGTGAAGAGATGAGTAACTGTAATACCTGCTATACCTTAAAAAACCATGTACAACTGAATGCATCATATACATTTTGCCTTCCATCAGACAAGTAGGGTCATGCAAGAATAGTTACACACTTTCTTTAGTCAAAGACAACCTTAAGAATGTCCTTGGTCATATGCTCCTAATACATGCTTTGATCAAATAAAAGGTCAGTAAATTCAAAATGCATTTTTTGTTAAAGGTTATAGGCAAATATTTTTTTCATTTTGAATACAGTAAGGAAGGGTTATAATCCCTGTCAGTGTCCCATTACAGAGATTTCACTTTACTTCCGGTCTCATAGACAAACAGGAAGTGAGAGGAAATCCCTGCAAATTAAGGGAATTCCTTGGGGACCCCCAGGCCACCAGAACTAGTGCCCCCATTGGTAGATTTCCCCTATATTACTTTTCTGGGAACAACTTAAAATTTGGGATTTTATTTTACTTTCACTTTCTTTTTTTCCCAATACTTTATTTAAAGCGGTTGTAAACCCTTACAACACAATTTTTGCTACAGGCAAGCCTATAAATAAGGCTTACCTGTAGCTACCCTGGATATCTCCTAAACCTAAACGGTTTAGGAGATATCCCCTGTATTTGCATGTGCCAACGTCATCGGCACATGCGCACTTAAGCAAACTGAAGCAATGGCACGTACGTGCCGTTCCTTCAGTTAGACTGTGCCGTTACCGGCGGCTCCCGCACTTTAAAGAGAACACACGAGAACTACAGATACCACATCCATATTTACTTTCACTTTCAATGATGATGCTGTAAAGTACAAATAGAGAGGATGAATCTCCTTAACGGGGGCACAGACAGCAATAAAAACTGACAGGTGTCCTAATCCTTCTCCACTCTATCCATAGCTAAAAAAAAAAAAAAAGTTTTGCTTCATAGTTATACTTTAAGGATATATACTAGTGGGCAAACGAATCTATATGCTTCTTGTAAACCAAAGTAACCAGATAAATTCCATAAAAAAAAAAAAAAAAACTTTGCTCCTTATACAAGTTAAAATTAGAACCATTTATGTATTTCAGATTTTACATCTTAAGCCCGGGGTCAGCAACCAGTCGTTCGCGATCTACCAGTCGACCGCGATCTACTAGTCGACCGCTAGTATTTAAATAGTAGATCGTATGCTTGTACCTGCCTTGCCGATCCGCAACTGACAGAGCTGTGCAGGAAAGCCACGAGTGCAGGGAACTTGTCAAAAGCCAACAAAGGCATTCCCCACCCCCCCGCAGCATGCCCTTTGCTTACATGCAGCTGTGGGGTGTGGGAAGCCTCTGCAGTCTATATAGCGAGGTTCAGACTGCGGGTCGAGGAAAGTCTCTGCCGCCTATGACGTTGTGTGGGAGGAGCTAGGAAAGCATCTGCCGGGGTCTGGCTCATTCAGAAGGCACCTAAGCTGGAGTGCATTGTGCTGATCCCTCCCTCCTCCTCAGTCCATCCAAGATGCTTATGGATGATATCATGTGAGATGGACGAGAGGGGAGGACCTGCCACAGTAGCTGCATCAGGTAACAATTTTTTTGTTATCCTGAGCCCCCCCAGTGGTGTGCTCTCCAAACTCCTCAGTAATTCGCCCCCTGATACCCCAGTGGTGTGCCCCCTCTAAGGCCGCCAGTGGCATGTCCCAGACTCCCCCATACCGTGCCCTCCAGAGCCCCCCCTACCGTGCCCTCCTGAGCCCCCCCTACATTGCTCTGCTGACCCACATCCACTGCCCTACTTTTCCTATACACTGCCCTACCTACTACTGACCTCCGCACGCTGCCCTACCTACTACTGACCTCCGCACACTGGCCTACATACTACTGACCTCCGCACACTGCCCTACCTACTACTGACCTCCGCACACTGCCCTACCTACTACTGACCTCCACACACTGCCCTACCTACTACTGACCTCCACACACTGCCCTACCTACTACTGACCTCTGCACACTGCCCTCCCTACTACTGATCTCCGCACACTGCCCTACCTACTACTGACCTCCGCACACTGCCCTACCTACTACTGACCTCTGCACACTGCCCTACATACTACTGACCTCCGCACACTGCCCTACCTACTACTGACCTCTGCACACTGCCCTACATACTACTGACCTCTGCACACTGCCCTACATACTACTGACCTCCGCACACTGCCCTACATACTACTGACCTCCGCACACTGCCCTACATACTACTGACCTCCGCACACTGCCCTACATACTACTGACCTCCGCACACTGCCCTACATACTACTGACCTCCGCACACTGCCTACATACTACTGACCTCCGCACACTGCCTACATACTACTGACCTCCGCACACTGCCTACATACTACTGACCTCCGCACACTGCCCTACATACTACTGACCTCCGCACACTGCCCTACCTACTACTGATCTCCGCACACTGCCCTACATACTACTGACCCCCGCACACTGCCCTACCTACTACTGACCTCCGCACACTGCCCTACCTACTACTGACCTCCGCACACTGCCCTACCTACTACTGACCTCCGCACACTGCCCTACATCCTACTGATCTCTGCACACTGCCCTACCTACTACAGGCCTCTGCACACTGCCCTACCTACTACGGACCTCTGCACACTGCCCTACCTACTACTGACCTCTGTACACTGCCCTACCTACTACTGACCTCTGTACACTGCCCTACCTACTACTGACCTCTGTACACTGCCCTACCTACTACTGACCTCTGTACACTGCCCTACCTACTACTGACCTCTGTACACTGCCCTACCTACTACTGACCTCTGCACACTGCCCTACCTACTACTGACCTCCGCACACTGCCCTACCTACTACTGACCTCTGCACACTGTTCTACATCCTTACTTTTCATTGGGGGCCTGCTGGTTAACTACTACTTCTTCTTCCACACACCGCCTGCCCACTGTCCATGATGTAATCTACAGATGGGGAGACAGGAATCTTCCTCACTGTGTATATGTAAGGAAGATGGCCCCCTTGGTCAGGGAGAAGGCATGGCTGAACAACTGATCATGGGAGATACAGGCATACTGTGCCTTGGCACAGCATCCTGTAACTCCCAGCGGTGATCAGAAGAACGGGCAGAATCACCAGATTTTCAAAGTGAAAGAAAAAAAAAATAGAAACTTTAAAGGGTAGATTTTCTAATAATATAATAATAATAATAATAATAATAATAATAAATAATCCATTTCTTTTCTGATCAATTTCTTTCAAAAGAATAAACGATCTACAGTCAACAACCCATTCGATCAATAGGACACATGGGGGAGTATATTCGATAGATAGTTAAAGTGGAACATCATGCCAGAATTAAAACTGGGCAGAGGCAGGAATTTTAATGCTTTGTCTCTTCTGCATTAACCCCTAGGCACTGAGCGTACGCAAATATGCACCCTTTCGGCAGCCGGGCCTTGGCGCAAAGCGGCTGCATATTTGCATGCAATAGCGCCAATAGCTGGTGTGCCGAAAGCGCTTACTGGCAGCTAACTGAAAGCTCCCGTTCGCTGCTTGCGATCGGGAGCTTTCTGATCCTGTGACCTCCATGACAGCAAAACCCAGCGGTCACATGACCATAAGCCCCACCACCCCAGTGTCCTTAGGCCCTTAATAAAATTACTTACGTGTCTGTTTGAATGCAGGGCTCACTGTAAAAATTCAGCAATACCGAATCTGGCTAAACTCCTGCGCATGCACGGGAGTGACGTCATCCCTGCCAGCCGGCCAACCAAAGATGTCAGCGGCCAGATGAGGAGCTCAGGGACGCCACATTGCTGGAGCCGAAGAGAGTATAGTTCCACTTTAAGATATGATTGTATCTTTCAATAATAAGTTATTGATCACATCTCTGTTTCCACCATGCATTCTAATCAATGGAACTACACATTAATGAACATAGTATCTCAGTGCTGCCAATCGATGCAAAACAATTGATCATTTTCCAACCTAGTCAATTAACTCAGTTTAATCGACTCCAATCTAAAATTCTCAAATTTGACTGCAAAAGTGGAACTAACATTAAAAATTCCCTTGTCTGAATGGTTCAAAAGAGTCGATAGAACGGCCGAGATGGAAAGACTAATTTACCAAGCAAAAGACAATCCGACAAAATTTAATACAACATGAGCTTGCTGGTTGCACTTTAGAGTTTCCTCGACGCAGACTATTCCGCCCGGTGACCCAACCTCTCAGCCATGATAGATACTGATCTGTCGCAGAAACGTCATAGTGTCTGGCTGATCGTGCCCTCCCTCCGTCCATACCCTTCCTTTTACCCAACTGATCCTCACCGATCCTACTGTGAGTGAGCTGTACACCGCGCATGCGGAATTAACCTGACATTGTACCAGACGATGCCGCACACTCCCGAAGCTCGTGCTACTCTGCAAGGGGCGGGTCTATTATTACAGTTATATCGTGTAAGGGGCGGATGCCTACAGATATAACAGTAATAATAGACCATAATAATAAACCCGTCCCTTGCTTAGACGATATAACAGTAATAATAGACCCCCCCCTTGCAGAGTAGCACGAGCATCGGGAGCGTGCGGCATAGTTTGGTAGAATGTCATGTTAATTGCGCATGCGTGGTGTAGAGTTCACTCACAGCTGTTTATGTTCGGCAATTTTCGGCATCACCACAGTAGTTTGTACTGTGCAAGCGCAGCGCATGCGCAGTACAGGGGGTCCTTATCCGCCGGGGGAACTTTCTCGGCAAGACACCGGCAGGAGCACACACCCTAATTGTTTCTGGTCTCCTTACTCCCCCCCTCACTTCTAGATAACATATTATTATTACAGAGCGTCCTCTCAATCATATGGGTACTGAATAGGTTTAAAACCACACACATTACTACACATGGCCCCCACCCATTCACAGTTAGAACCCTTTAGGGGTGAATGGGTTTAAGGGTGGCTTTGATTGGTACATAACATTACCCAGATTGGACCCCTACCCCCACACCAACCCTTTCTCCCTCACGGAGATGCTTAATAATCCTTCGTTTATAAACTTGTTAATTAGGGTATTCCCGCTTTACCATAGGAAAAATTTACTGGGTCGGAATTTCACCTACACCACTAGGGCAGAAGTGACCTAGTAAGAGGCTCAGTTGGCCGTATTTTGAACTCGTTCTTACATTTCTGCTTTATTTGTCGATTGTATGACTTATTGATTGTATTAAAGGGGTTGTAAAGGCAATTTAAAAAAAATAAATAAATAACAAACATGTTATACTTGCCTTCACTGTGCAGCTCATTTTGCACAGAGTGGCCCCGAACCTGGTCTTCTGGGGTCCCTCGGCGGCTGTTTCAGCTCCTCCCCGCAAGAACTAACCACCTTAATGCGAGCTCCCTCGCATGGTGGTTAGTTCTTGCGGGCGCGCTCCCGTGATACAGCCGGCGGCTATAGCCGCTCACTGTATCACTCGGCCCCGCCCCCCTGCGCGCCGCGTCATTGGATGTGATTGACAGCAGCGCGAGCCAATGGCTGCGCTGCTTTCAATCCATCCACTGTAGCCAATCAGCGGCGAGGCTGAGCGGCGAAATGGATGTCGGGAGCGAGCGGCTGACTTTCGAGGGGTCAGGTAAGTAAAACGGGGGGGCTGGGGGTGGCGGTATTGTCGGAAGTTTTTTCACCCTAATGCATAGAATCCATTAAGGTGAAAAAATGTTTACCATTACAACCCCTTTAACAGCTTTTGTTTCAATGTATACCCGATAACTGTGATTTTATGTATATCTGGAAAATTTTAATAAACATTTATTGAAAAAAAAAAATAATTCCCTTGTAAAAATAAAATATGAAGATCAGACATGCCTACTTAAAGAAGGAGTCCCGCAAAAAAAAAAAAAAAAATTAAAAGTCAGCAGCTACAAATACTGCAGCTGCTGACTTTTAAAATAAGGACACTCACCTGTCCCAGGGTCCAGCGATGTCGGCACCCGAGACTGAATCGTCCCTCGGTCCTCGGGTGCTGCCGCCGCCATTCTCTGTAAGGGAATCGGGAAGTGAAGCGCTGCGGCTTCACTTCCCGGTTCCCTACTGAGCATTCGCGAGTCGCGCTGCGCTTCCTAACCGGTCCCTGCTGTCTCTGGGACCCGTGTGTGTCCCAGCAGACAGCGCGGTGGGGACGGGAAGAGGCATAGACTCCCGTGGGAGTCTATGCCGGAAGTGAGTGCAAATAGACAGGTATCTGCACCCCACTCCCCCCTGAAAGGTGCCAAATGTGACACCTGGGGGGGGGGGGGTTCAGAAAAGCGGAGGTTCTATTTTTGTGTGAACCTCCGCTTTAAAAACAAAAGAATGATTTTCTGACAAATGGTCATATTTACAAAACATCAAACCTTCTATGATCAGGAAGGGAACAGAATTGTTTTTTGACTATATTACACAGAGAAAAGCTGGCACACCTATAAAGTGATTTCCCATATTTTGAAGAAAAGAAATGGACAGAACTACATATGAGGGGTCTTCAAAAAGTTTCTGCACTTTTTCTTATTAAAAAGCGTTAAAAAAAAGTGCAAAAACGTTTTGAAAAACCCTTGTAATAACCCCGTAAAGACTATGGATTAGATAACAGGAATATCTCTTACATTTTGTGCAGTGGTAGGATCCGGCTGGACTGTGGTCATCAGCAAAGTGCTTGCATCTGCAGCGAATAGGCTGCGACCCATTCAGAGGCACATAGTGATAACACTTGCACTGGCATTTACTGACTTTACAAGGCAAGTGAATGGGGCGCTCCTTAGGAAGCTCCTTAAAATCGGTCTTATGTTGTTTGTACCTAAAAGACAGGTAACAGCTTTAAAGCACAGAGAAATCAAACATTTATGGTTTAGCACAATAAGGCTTAATGTACACGGGACGTTTTTACAACCTCTCCTGAACAATTTAACTTGACAGACAGTAACCCACGTTGAAAACGTCCGTTTGGCCGCGTTTACATGCCGCGTCTAGTGGCGTTTTCATTTAGAAGCGTTTTAAAAAAAATTATTATATATATATATATATATATATATATATATATATATATATATATATATATATATATATATATATATATATATATATATATATATAATGTGAAAAACGCCTGTAAACGAAACGCGGCTAAACGCGAGTTACCGCGTTTAGTGCTTGAAATGCCTCTAAACTCAGCGTCTGAACTCATTTTTTTGCTTTCCAAAAAAGGCCTCTAAACTCAAATGCCTAAAAACGACATAAAACAAACCTTTGTACATGTACACATAAGATAACATTGGATGAGTTCAGGGGCAGCTGAAAAAAGCATCCAAATGCCTCTGAACGTCCGTTTACCAGCAGCAGTGTACATGAGACCTAAAGGTTATTGGCTGATCAGAGTCATTTATTCCCACTTAAAATGTTTGGAGTCGCACAGCATTCCTGTGCCAATCACATGCAATTCTGTGCGGTGCGATTTGAGCCCAATCATTTTGAGCCCTGGTTCCCACTGCACACCGCAATGCAATTTGCACAGGAATCGCACCACATTCCTGTGCATATCACATGCGATTATGTGCAGTGCACATTGAACCCATTCATAGTTGCACTGGTTTCTTCAAGAAAAAGGTGCGGCAGCTTTTTTTTTTGTTCACACTGGTACCAGATCACATGGACGTTTAGAAGTTTATGACCTGCTTTTGGGGTGTTATTAATTTTTAACTGATGCACGCAGCAGCGCAATTTGCTATGCGGTGCAGAAAGCGCACAGGAATTGCTGCGTTCCCCACACCACATGAGCCAGGGCTTAATGAAACAAATGTGAGCAGAACTGATAATTCGGGGACTAAAAGCCTAACAAGATTAATCAAATGGTCAAGACCCCTTTGCGCTGGGGCACCTGCAAAGCGCCTTGGAAGAGCCGCTCCGGTCTCTCCAATGTGAAAGCCCGAGGGCTTTCACACTGGAGCGGTGCTCTGGCAGGACGCTAAAAAAGTCCTGCTAGCAGCATCTTTGGAGCGGTGAAGGAGCGGTGTGTATACCGCTCCTCCACCACTCCTGCTCATTGAAATGAATGGGCAGCGCGGCTATACCGCCGGCAAAGCGCTGCTGCAGCAGCGCTTTGCGGGTGGTTTTAACCCTTTCGCGGCTGGTTTTAACCCTTTCTCGGCCACTAGCGGGGGTTAAAAGGGCCCCGCTAGCGGCCGAATAGCGCAGCGAAATTGACGGTAAAGCGCCGCTAAAAATAGCGGCGCTTTACCGCCGACACACCCACCGCCCCAGTGTGAAAGGGGCCTCAAGGGGATTCTCAACTATATAGCAGCTGGTAGTTGCATGTACAGTTGCTACAGAAGAAAGATGAGTGGGAAATAAGAAGAGATGTAAAGGGGAAGGAATTAGGGGTTCCCCCCTCTTAGGTTTCCCAATATTGTGATGGAGATCACAATAGCAATGTAAAGGAGGTACCATATACAGTGAATATAAAAAGTCTACACACCCCTGTTAAAATGTCAGGTTTCTGTGATGTAAAAAAGACAGAGATAAATAATTTCAGAACTTCTTCCAATTTTAATGTAACCTACAAACTGTACAACTCAGTTGAAAAACAAACTGAAATCTTTTGGGGAGGGGGTAAAAGAAAAAAAAAACTAAAGTAATGTGGCTGCATAGGTGTGCACACCCTCTTATAACTGGGGATGTAGCTGTGTTCAAAATTAAGCAATTACATTCAATCTCATGTTAAATAGGAGTCAGTATACACCTGCCATCATTTAAAGTGCCTCTGATTAACCGCAAATAAAAGTTCAGCTGTTCTAGTAGGTCTTTCCTGACATTTCTTAGTCGCATCCTACAGCAAAAGCCATGGTCCACAGAGAGCTTCCAAAGCATCAGAGGGATCTCATTGTTAAAAGGTATTAGTCAGGAGAAGGGTACAAAAGAATTTCCAAGGCATTAGATATAGCATGGAACACAATAAAGACAGTCATCATCAAGTGGAGAAATAATGGCACAACAGTGGCCAGGGCCGATGCAAGGATTTTTGACTACACAGGCAAAGGTGCATTTTGGTCCCTCCTCCAGGTCTCACTCAGCTTCCAGCTCCTCCCCAGGCTCACCCTCTTCTCCCACACTCTGTGTGCTGCTGAAATGGAGGCGTTGCTACCGTTCAGCAAGGTGGGAGGAATTGTTTTTCTTCATGATCCAGCGATCTTCCCTCACCTTGAGGGCAGGGGAGGGGGGCGGTGTCATCGAGTGTCAGTGTTAAAGTCTTGCGCTGCAGCTCAGCTGGCACAGCAGGAGGAAAGGAGGAGTGCAGTAGTAGGCAGGGCCGGGATTGTAGTAAGGAGATGCGAGTGAAACTAACAGCTGCGCTGCCTCCTGTCAGTGTGTGGATGAGCTGCGCTGTGCACAGGTTGGAGTAGGGCCGACCGCTGGCGCCAGCATAAGCAATTCTTGGGGAACCTCTGGCTTTGGCACCCCCCCTCTCCTGGTGCCCTCAGGTGGCTGCCTTGGCTACCAAGAACTGGACGTTCCTCCAAAATTGATGAAAAGACAACAAGAAAACTGGTCAGGGAGGCTGCCAAGAGGCCTACAGCAACATTAAAGGAGCTGCAGGAATATCTGGCAAGTACTGGCTGTGTGGTACATGTGGCAACAATCTCCTGTATTCTTCATGTGTCTGTGCTATGGGGTAGAGTGGCAAGACTGAAGCCTTTTCTTACAAAGAAAAACTTCCAAGTTCGGCTAAATTTTGCAAAAATCTAAAGTCTCCCAAAAGCATGTGGGAAAATGTGTTATGGTCTGATGAAACCAAGGTTGAACTTTTTGGCCATACAGTAAACCTTGGTTTGAGAGTAACATTTTTAAATAAATTTTGAGTTGATATAAAAGCGATGTCTTGGTATACAAGTAGCGTCATGTCACAACTGAGTTTAAAAGAGAAGAAAGGTGCCTCTAAGTGTAGCAATACAGTTACATTTAATGAAGGTACAACATTTAGAAACTCACATGGTTAACCACTTAAGGACCGAGCCTCTTTTTGAGATTTGTTGTTTACAAGTTAAAAACTTTTTTTTTTGCTAGAAAATTACTTAGAACCCCTAAACATTACACATTTTTTTTCTAACACCCTAGAGAATAAAATGGCGGTCGTTGCAATACTTTCTGACACACCGTATTTGCGCAGCGGTCTTGCAAGCGCACTTTTTTGGGAAAAAATACACTTTTTTGAATTAAAAAATAAGACAACAGTAAAGTTAGCCCAATTTTTTTTTATTTTGTGAAAGATAATGTTACGCAGAGTAAATTGATACCAAACATGTCACGCTTCAAAATTGTGCCCGCTCGTGGAATGGCGACAAACTTTTACCCTTAAAAATCTCCATAGGCGACGTTTAAAAAATTCTACAGGTTGCAGGTTTTAAGTTACAGAGGAGGTCTAGAGCTATAATTATTGCTATCGCTCTACTGATCGTGGCGATACCTCACATGTGTGGTTTGAACACCGTTTTCATATGCGGGTACTACTCAAGTATGCGTTCGGTTCTGCATGCAAGCTCGTCAGGACAAGCACTGTTTTAAAAAAAATAATAAAATTGTCACTTTTATTCCTATTACAAGGAATGTAATCCCTTGTAATAGAAAAAAGCATGACAGAACCTCTTAAATATGAGATCTGGAGTCAAAAAGACCTCAGATCTCATATTTAGACTA
This sequence comes from Lithobates septentrionalis, assembly GCA_037952835.1. Classification (NCBI taxonomy): domain Eukaryota; kingdom Metazoa; phylum Chordata; class Amphibia; order Anura; family Ranidae; genus Lithobates; species Lithobates septentrionalis. The sequence goes on along the minus strand of JBBDGP010001693.1, from coordinate 2,197,171 downwards.
AAATGCAATAAAAAAAAAAAAAAATTTGTCATTTAAAAAAATTATTTAAAAAAAATGGCCCTTTAAGAGCTGTGGGCGGAAGTGACATTTTGACGTCGCTTCCGCCCAGCAATTGTATGGAGACCAGTGGGGGCCCTTCTTCCCCTCACTCGTCTCCATACCCAGCTACTGACAGGACGCGATCCGGTGCCCTCCGCCGCTTACCGGAGCCGTCCGCAGCGCGGAGGGCACCGGATCGCGGCGGGAGAGGAGGCTCCTCTCCCGCCACTGATAAAAGTGATCTCGCTGCAAATCCGCCACAGAGACCACTTTTATCTTGTAGCAGACCGCCCGCTGAAGACGAGGATACCAGGGTTATGGCAGCTAACTGCTGCCATAACAACGATATCCTCCTTCAAACAGCCGCCGTATAACGACGAAGGGCGGTCCGTAAGTGGTTCATGATTAAAAGAGGCACATCTATGTATGCAGGCATCCGGGGTAAAGCTGTCCACATAGACCATCCTCCTCGCTTTCAGATCGTTCTACTGCAGGGTAATTTTCCCGGTCATGATTGCAGACTGACAGCAGTGAGAGCCAGCGGTGCGGGCGATGGTCTATGTGGATAGCTTTACCCTGGATGCCTGCATACTTAGATGTGCCTCTTTTAATCATCAACCATGTGGGTTGCTAAATGTTGTACCTTCATTAAATGTAACCATATTGATACACTTATAGGCGCCTCTCTTCTCTTTTATACTCTGTAGCTTCTGTTGGATTTTGCTTCTAATCCCCTTGTGGAGGCTTCCATTTGTGGATGGACATTTTATGGTTACACAACCTCACATTGCTATAATCTTTTTATATGGACTATAGACTGAAGGACTTATGAATAAATGCCTGTGGAACGAATCATTGGAGTTTCCATTATTTCTTATGTGGAAATTTGCTTTGATGTACAAGTGCTTTGGATTACAAGCACGTTTCCGGAACGAATTATGCTTGCAATCCATGGTTTTACTGTAATTCCAAAAGATATGTTTGGCGCAAAAACAACACCGCACATCACCAAAAGAACACCATACCCACAGTGAAGCATGGTGGTGGCAGCATCATGCTTTGGGGCTGGTTTTCTTCAGCTGGAACAGGGGCCTTAGTCAAGGTAGAGGGAGTTATGAACACTTCCAAATACCAGTCAATATTGGCACAAAACTTCATCGTTCAATATGACAACGACCCAAAGCATACATCCAAATCAACAAAGGAATGGCTTCACCAGAAGATGATTAACATTTTGGAATTGCCCAGCCAGAGCCCAGACCTGAATCCGATTGAAAATCTGTGGGGTGATCTGAAGAGGGCTGTGCACAGGAGATGCCCTCGCAATCTGACAGATTTGGAGTGTTTATTCAAAGAAGAATAGGCAAATATTGCCAAGTCAAGATGTGCCATGCTGATAGACTAATACCCAAAACGACTGAGTGCTGTAATAAAATCAAAAGGGGCTTCAACAAAGTATTAGTTTAAGGGTGTGCTCACTTATGCAACCATATTATTTTATTTTTACTTCCCTCCACCGAAAAGATTTCAGTTTCTTGTTCAATTGAGTTGTACAGTTTTATAGGTCACATTAAAGATGGAAAAAGTTCTGAAATTATTTATCTTTGTCTCATTTTTTTACATCACAGAAACCTGACATTTTAACAGGGGCGTGTAGACTTTTTATATTCACTGTATACTGATCAGGTCCTGCACTCACCAGTATTCCTGCCCAGTATGTGATCAGTGCAGACCTCCTTTCTGCTCACCCAATGCCATACTCTCCATCACAACTCTGTATCCTCCCCTCTGCCAAATTAAGTGACAGCCCAGCTTCTTCCTCTGTCTGCCACATGAGTTTCCGCCATAGTGATTAGCCCCAGGCAATGTGATAAAGATCCCACACATAACAGAACAATCATGTCCCGCACTCACCAGTCTTCCTGCCTCCCAGAATATGATCGGTGTAGGGAGGGTTGAGTCCTACTTCCTTCTCCCTGTCCACTACTGCCGCTCCTCCTCCCCAGCCACCCTCACCATTCTCCATTCTTCCTTTTGGCAAATTGATTGACAGCCCAATTTCTTCCCCTGCCTGCCACATGACTGGTGGTCCCAGGCCCCCTTGCTCACCTGATGGGGCCCAGGCTCATACAGAATGTTACTGGCTGTACACCCCTATCGACGGCCCTGGTCAGCCTTCTGCCTCAACAATATTGCCTAGCTATCAACTGAACAGGATATGAAATTCAGTCTCATGAATAGCAGTTTGCTAGTATTATGCATTGACTGTACAAGAGTATCTAGTCTCCCACAGGAACTGGGGGCATGTTACGGTTTTAAAAATGTATTATTAAAAATCACCCTGTGCTACCCCAATTTCCTCTCCAAATCCACAAAGCTGTTAGGTGGAATTATCCCCCTGGATAATCAGAACAAATTACATCAAAATACTCAGCGTCATCTCCCCACCAGAAATCACATTACCGATTAGTTATGTGATTACTGGTGGGGGTAATCAGTAAAGTGATTCATTCACCGTGCCATTCCTCCACCAAATGTTCACCTCCTTGGTGCTAAAGGTGGTGAGTGCGTTGGATTTGAGCACTTTGACACTGAGGAGGTGAAGATTTGGAAGAGAAAAGGGCACATTAAATGAGTCACTTTGGTTTTTTTTTTCATACTGGTGACATAAATTTGAGAGACTGTTTAAGTTTTATTTTATTTTTACTGATGTATTTTAATTGATTTATATTACGAGCAAGGCCCTCTGATTCCTCCTGTGTTGAATTGTATTTTAGCTGTACTGTGTGTCCTCATGTTGTAAAGATGTTCCTGCTATATAAATCCTGTATAATAATAATAATAATAATTACAATTCACGTGATTTTTACATGTAGTCACTAAGGTGTATGGTCACATTGATTTATTGCACATTGATTTTGGGTTTCACAGTACATCAGTAAATATTTGATATAAATTTTGACATGGGGGAAATTTGTGTGATTATTCCTGGGGGTATAGCACTGGGTATTTTACTGCAGTATATAGCTGAGCAATAAGACAAATAGACCTATTTTCCTTTCTACAAACACACAAATATAATTTACTTATAAAAAAACATCTACTGCCAAATAACCAACTCCACACTCTGGAAGAATAAAACAATTAATGTTCACTTTCTCCGCTTGTTGGCTTTACACTACTGCTGTATTGTTTATTTTCCTTTTTTCTATATTTTTTTTACTTACCTTTGTAAAATATTCACTTTATACAGTCATTAATACTAAAGGGGTGCTCCAAAAATTATCCTAAACTTTTCAGAGAAAGTTTCTGCAATCTTAGTCATAATGTAAATGTAATTAAACTAAACAGCAAATATGTGTGTCACCCTATGCTCAACAGGGCCGGATTTATAACCCAATGTAACAACTAGATCAGCAATTCTAAAGCAGAGTTCCATGGAATCCAAGGGTTCCTCCAGAGTTTCTCAAGCGTTCTTTATGCTGCGTGTGGAGTCTTGGAAAGAGCTATTTGGTAGTGATGAATAAATACAGCACTCACATTTGATGGAGGAAGTTTTGGCTTGTCATCTGTGGAAGTCTTAACATCTCTAGCAGAGATCGGCAGTCAAGTGGAAAATGAAGAGGCAGCAGTGTCTGGGTGTCCTTGGCTTGCTTGACACTCTTCTGAAATGCAGAGTTCAGCCAGGAAGCTGATGGGCAGAAACAGACAGGAGTGCTGTGGCCGAGGAAGCTAAACCGTGTGCAACGATGTAGAGTGGCGGCTTCTCTGTGTCCTCGGCTGGCTCGGCAATCTCCACTGGGATGAGGTGATGACGTCTCTCCGTCAGGAAAGTTTTCCCTACGGTTTAACAAAGGGGTGGAGCCCCAAAACGCGTAACCAAGCCCCCTGAGCCAGCCGAGGACACAGAGAAGCCACCGCTCTACAGCATTGCACACTGTTTAGCTTCCCCAGCCACAGCACTCCTGTCTGTTTCTGCCCAGCAGCTTCCTGGCCGAACTCTGCATTTCAGAAGTTTGTCAAGCAAGCAGAGGACACCCAGAGGCTGATGCACACCACATCGCTGGCCTCTCCATTCTTCAGCGCTTCCTTCTCACCACCCACCAGCTTCCCGGCTGATCTCTGCACAACACCAGCTGCTTGCCTGCTGATCTCTGCTAGAGATGTTAAGACTTCCACAGATGACAAGCCGATACTTCCTCCATGAAATGTGAGTGCTATGTATAGTCATCGCTACCAAATAGCTCTTTCCAAGACTCCACACTCAGATAGAGGCACCCCCTGCTTTTTTTCTGTTTTCAAAGAACGCTTGAGAAACTCTGGAGGAACCCTTGGATTCCACGGAACTCTTCTTTAGAAAGGCTGATCTAATTGTTACATAGCGTGAGCATAGGGTGATACACATATTTGCTGTTTAGTTGAATTACATTTACATTATGAATAAGATTGCGGAAACTTTCTTTGAAGTCTAGGATAATTTTTGGAGTACCAAAATAGCGGTTTGCAATACTCCACACTCAGATGGAGGCGCCCCCTGCTTTTTTCTGGTTTCACACACTTGGTTTACACTGGACCTATATAGGGGAGCTGCCTTTTTCCTCCAAAATGTTGATCTTTTTAACTGTTTACCCCCCTTTTCATCCCTCACATCCACCCTGCTGCATTACTGGTCTGGCTACAGCAACGCCATCGTTTTTTCCTACCGAGTTACTGCTGTGGATAATTGACGTTCCATTTAACGATGCCTGCATAGCCCAGGAGTTATCGACACTTAGCAGAGCCAGCACCATGACGTCAAGGATCTTTGTTGCTGTCTGCAAGGGGAGGGGGACATTCTTCTTACTGAGAACCAATGTGTGGGGCATTTTCCCACTGATCTCCAATAGATAGTGTTTTAGCAGCGGTTGAGAAAAAAGGTTGAGAAAGACTGAACAAGATACGGGGTACCTTTACCTGTGTGTACAAAAGCAGGGAGTCTCAGGTCCCACAAGTTTACAGTCCATTCCAGTTGGTGATCTCCAGCTGACAAATAATCTGTTTTGCATTCTAATTGGAAGTACTTTTTTCTTGTATTCCTCATATTCTTTTGGGGTAAAAAGTTTTCCTCCATCATCTTCACCAACAATTCTTTAAAAAAAAAAAAAAAAGTCCCGCATTAGTCACAATTGGAGCAAAATAAAATGAAAGGTTTACGTGATATACACTATATTAACAAATTATTGGGATGCCTTCCTTTACACGCACATGAAATTTAATGGCATCCCAGAGTTGGCCCACCCTTTGCAGCTATAACAGCTTCAGTTCTTCTGGGAAGGCTGTCCGCAAGGTTTAGGAGTGTATCTATGGAAATTTTTGACCATTCTTCCAGAAGCGCATTTGTGAGGTCAGACACTGATGTTGGACAAGAAGGCCTGGCTCGAATTCATCCCAAAGGTCTTCTTTCGGGTTGAGGTCAGGACTCTGTGCAGGTCAGTCAAGTTCCTCCATCCCAAACTCACGCATGTACACTATATTGCCAAAAGCATTGAGTTATCCCTCCAAATCATTTGGTGGAGGGGGGATTATGATGTGGGTTTGTTTTTCAGGGGTTGGGCTTGACCCCTTAGTTCCAGTGAACTCTTAATCCGTCAGCATACGAAGACACTTTGTACAATTTCATGCTCTCAACTTTGTGGGAACAGTTTAGGGATGGCCCCTTCCTGTTCCAACATGACTGTGCACCATTGCCCAAAGCAAGGTCCATAAACACATGGATAAGCGAGTTTGGGGTGGAGGAACTTGACTGGCCTGCATAGAGTCCTGACCTCAACCCAAAAGAACACATTTGGGATTAATTAGAGCGGAGACTGCAAGCCAGGCGTTTTTGTCCAACATTAGTGCCTGACCTCACAAATGCGCTTCTGGAAGAATAAGAATGTACAAGAAGAAGGGAGCTTTGGACTTTTTAGGCACAACACTACGCAAATAACATCTTTAATGTATATTAAAAAACACAATAATGACAATAAGATTTAAAATTCACACTAATGGTTTGTACTTACTGTAGATTAATTAATCAGGATGTGGCACTTTTTATATTCCCAGTATCCACAGTACCACTCTGTGGTGATATATGGTCAAATTTGTTGTTTCTTCTGGAAGAATGGTTAAACATTCCCATAGACACACTCCTAAACCTTGTGGATAGCCTTCCCAGAAGAGTTGAAGCTGTTATAGCTGCAAAGGGTGGACAAACTCAATATTGAACCCTACGGACTAAGACTGGGATGCCATTAAAGTTCATGTGCGTGTAAATGCAGGCGTACTAATACTTTTAGTAATATAACATATGTCCATGGGATTCAATGTTTAAATCACAACTTCAGCAAAACCTTTTTGAATAGAGTATGGATACCTCAGGATTTTATTGCTGTCAATTAAACCATTGGGGAGATTTCCCTCATTATTTATCCCCGAGGAACCAGGACAAAAAAAAGTGGGTTGTAAGTCTTAACATTTTTTTTTTTTTTAATAATCTCCCATTGCTTTGGGAAGACTCCTTCGGAAGTGGGGGTGTGTGGAGGATTGTGGATGTGGCCTGTGTCCATAGAGGGCTCATAGAGCCTGGGCTACCCAGAATCTGCACGTGGTTGCCCTGCGCCTTATGTCTTTACACACTACCATGATTATAAGCTTGTTTAAGGTAGATGGGTAACAAGTCGTTCCCAATATGCTGAGGTTGATCAGGCGGGAAGAATGTTTGACCAGTAATCTTAATTAGCCTACTTTAGACACAATGATAGCCTACATGCCCCGTTACTCATTTTATATACTGGGAAGGTTGTTACTGTTAGATTTGTAATCTTGTATTTTGTTATGAAAAGGATATGTGTGTTGCTATGTATAATGGCACTTGTAATCTCTGTCTATTTTTATATTCTCTGAATAAACATAATTGAAAGCAAAATAGGTGGGTTGTGTCAATGAAACAGGAAACACAGGCAGCAATTAAAAAAACCTCATTGAGGTTCTAACCTTCCCCCTTTCCCTTTACTAATATTTTTTTTTTTTTAATTCTCTCACTGTCCCCATTGGGGAGGTTCTATCCAAAACAAACTGAAAATAGGTAAAAAACTAATTTACATAAAAGGTATTTGTAAACTGTGTGGTTACATGCAATGCTTTATAACATTTCCACTTTCACTTGAGTGTTTGACACAAAAAAAAAAAACAGAACTAAAGCAACTTGTGAGAGCTATCAGATGAAGCACTTTACCACTTTTGCGACAAAATTCATTGTATCACTACTGGAATTCACATTGATGCTCTACATGTTCATATAATAAACAATATGTTGGACGGACCATACGTCCATTTCCCGTTCGAGTTAATGAGCATATAATATAGAAAATATAAAGAAAGGAGTTACAAATCAGCGTCCCCAAACACTACCTCCGATATCACAATAAAGACCCTAAAGGTACTCAATTCCTTATCATTGATAAATATTTATCTCCATGGAGGGGGGGGGGGGTCCTAGCATAAGGGGTGTATCACGGTTAGAAACTTTTTGGATATACGAACTTAAATCTTATAGGCCATATGGCATGAATGTTGACTGGGACATTAATGCTTTTATAAATACAGCTTGAATTTTTATTGTCCTTTGTACAATCACGTTTACATCTTACGTTTTATTTAATTGTTCTATTAATGTGACTATTATCCAGTCCAGATTGAGGCCAGGTTCACGTTCCAGGGACCCACTTATGCTCAATGCTGTCCAGGGTGAGGCTTGACCAGTGGCGGATTGAGACTCGGTTTCCATTCCAGAGACCTGCTCATATTGAACGCTTTTTAGAGTGAGGCTTGGAATGCGTTCCATATACTTAGCTCAGCTCTGGTTTATTATTATTCATCCGGACGGCTCCTGTGTCATCTAGCTGAATTGTGAGGGCATAGCTGATGACCATGCTGAGGATTGATCCACAGGGATCCTATTACTGTTCAGTTTCAGACAGAGGCTTGATCTGCAGGGAGGATTACTGTTCAGTTTCAGACAGAGGCGTGGATCACTACCAGGAAGCCATGAAGGATAAGGCTGCATGATTGAGAGATGTCCTATTGGCTAGGGCTCAACTCTATCCAAGCCTCACTATGGATTTGTACCTATCACTACTGGAATTCACATTGAGGCTTGGAGCGCACACCGGATACCATGATGGACATGGCTACGTCAAAATGTTTTATACAGGTTTGTTTAATTATTACCAATTACTGTGTGTGTATTATTGTGCAATGTATGGATTTGGACTCATACCCCAGTTGAAGTCTTTGTGGATGAAACGCGTCAAATCTGACGAGTCCTTTTTATGCTATTGCGCTTTTTGAACTTTTCATGCTTTTGCGATCACGTTTTATTGATGCATAATATCCCGCACTTTATGTAAAGCTTTCTACTTTTACTAAATCCGTAACCAAATGGTTTTAACACTATGTGGAGGATTTTTGACTTTTTTGGATGCCACAATCTATAACCTACCAAATGATTTGGCTGTGGAGGAAATTTGATTGTTTATGGATACCATCTTGGTGATTACCACCTTGCTTGGTTGACAAGTGGCTCAGCTGCGAAGGAGGAATTGCACCACTTATCTGTGGACACCATTCCTGTGACTGCCATCTTGAACCCTTGACAATTATATGCCTGGTTAATGCTGCCTTCTGGTAAGCGTATTTAATCTTCTCCCCTTGGTGGTGGATGCACACATCATGGTGACTCCTTAAAGTGGTTGTAAACCCTTACATGCCACTTGTACCTTCAGGTAAGCCTATAATAGGGCTTACCTGTAGGTACTGGAAATATCTCCTAAACCTGCACAGTTTAGGAGATACTTACCATATACACTTGTGCCAATGTCATTGGCGCATGCGCACTAAAGAAAGGGCATGATTGTGCCCTTTCTATAGGGCCCGTGCCATGACCATCAGCTCCCGCGTGCATGCGTGGGAGTGACATCACGCGACTCCGACCAGTCACAGAGCCGGAGTCCACAGCCCCCGAAGGAAGAGGGGTGAAGAGGGATGCGGCCACCAGTGGGGACATCGCGGGCTTCGTTTGCAGGTACGTGCAACATAATGGGCTAGTATGCTTTTACTTTGCAGGGGAATAAAGAGGAAGTAAAACCCATCAGGGTTTACTTTCTCTTTAAGTTCTACACTCTTGGATATCTTCCCACAAATACATGTGAATGAATTGATATTTCAATAATGAATCACCAATGGGACTATACTATTAATGTTGGTTTCATATACAGAAATGTTTGCACAGTGCACTTTAATTTATGTCAATAATCAGATGTTTGAATCAAAAAGGGCTGGCAACTCGGATGCTCTTGAATAAAAGCCCTTTATTGGTTACATGGGTACACGAGTACAGGCTATACGCTGATGCGTCTCCGAATTTTCGTGCTTTAGTAACCTATTCACATTTAATATGGAGACTAGCATGCAAAAAAAAAATAAAAAATGATCATTTGTCCAATAATCTCATTGTCTGTACAGGCTTAGGGCTCAATTCTGGTTGGAATGAAGATCTAGCAGAAGACTCTATGTAAGATATATAAAGGAGAGTGGGGAAATGGCGCTACCCTATGTGCCAAAAAGTAAGCTAAAGTTTATGTAAGTGGGGCATCAAATAAAGCCAAACCTAGTAGCAGATGACTAGAGTGTGTTTATGTTCCACCAGTGAATGTGAATACACGTATAAAACATAAACAAATGTAATGAATAGGGTGTAACTGGGGGGGACCCCCATATAGCCAAATTTAATAATCCAGCCCCTGGCACTTCATATATCCACACCCCTGCTCTAACAAATCCAAAAAAATCAGCTCAAGATCAAACTAAAAATAACATTAACATGTGTTCAGTGACATATATGTACACGCTAATAATTAGTTAATCAACCAGTATTTGGTGCGACCAGCATCCACAGTGTTAGATACACATATAATTGTCCAATCTATGGTATAGGTCCATAAATCCTGTGCTCGTATTATGAAAACAACTTGTATTGCATAAAAAAGTGCTTATAAACAAAACGTAATAAAGTTCCAAATGTGACTTCCAGTGACTTCTGTGTATGGCAGATTCCGTGACTTAGTGCTCCCCCAATGTGTCCCCACTCACCAGAGATGATAACCCCTGCAGGGGTAGTAGACATAGAGTGGGTAGCTGTAAAACGGATCTCCCCCTTAGGTAGCCATAGTAGTAGTCTGTACCACCGTCACTGCAGTATAAGGTCATGGATTTCCAGCATGAATTTTAACCAGGGTACCTTGAGATACTTTACCGCACCGGTCCGTTCCTCACCGGAAAACACAAAGGAGTCCCATAGTGTAGTAGGAAAGGTTTATTATAAAAACAGCATACATAAAAAACCCGTTCCGCACAAGATACAAAAATGCAGAGGCGCCTCAGTGCTATGAATGGAGAGCTGTCCGTAGCGTGCGCACCAGCCTGTGTTCCAGGCCGAGACTTCCGGGTATGACGTCAGAGTGTGGCTCCGCCTTACGCGTTTCGTCATAGGACGTTATCAAAGGCGTAGCCATCACTCCACGGATCTTATAGGCAGGCGGACTCCATAGTACCTCCCCCCACCTGACGGAGCAATACCATTCAGGACCAAATGATAGTAGCTCCGTGGGGAAGAACGGAGCCGCCGGTCTATATCTACACAGACAACAGTATTAAACATAGCAAGATGAGTAAGTCCACACATATATTTAAAATCACATGTACATGTTCCCACATAGTTCCTCCTATGCACATGTATATAAATAAAAAGGCGGCTCAAAGTGGGTATCACTAAGCATGATAGAACTAATTGGGGAGTTTAACAGATTATTCCCAAAGAGACTGATGAAAATAAATAAAGATAATTAAAAAATTTTAATTAATAAAAAAATAGTAGAAAATAGTAAAAAATAGTAAAAAATATGCTGCTACTAGGTTTGGCTTTATTTGATGCCCCACTTACATAAACTTTAGCTTACTTTTTGGCACATAGGGTAGCGCCATTTCCCCACTCTCCTTTATTTACTTCATTAGAGCCTTCGGGTACTAATTAGGGGAGGCTGTAACCCTTGCTTTCATAAGCATGGATTTTTTACCTTTCTATGAAAGATATGCACCTAAACTACTTGTGTTTATGCCTCATTCAGAAGGCCCATATATTCTCCAAAGACACGCTGTATGCAGCAGCCGCGTCCTAACAGACCTGATTGGGATTCTTACACGTTCCACCTGCCAGCTAGGGAGGCAAAAAACAGCCGTTCATAGTACAGTTGTATGCAAAAGTTTAGGAACCCCTGACAATTTCCATGATTGTCATTTATAAATATTTGAGTGTTTGGATCAGCAATTTCATTTTGATCTATCAAATAACTGAAGGACACAGTAATATTTCAGTAGCGAAATGAGGTTTACTGGATTAACAGAAAATGCGCAATATGCATCAAAACAAAATTAGACAGGTGCATAAATGTGGGCACCCCAACAGAAAAATCACATCAATATTTAATAGAGCCTCCTTTAGCAGAAATAACAGCCTCTAGATCAGGGGTCTCAAACTGGTGGCCCTCCAGCTGTTGTGAAACTACAAGTCCCATGAGGCATTGCAAGAATGACAGTTACAAGCATGACTCTCATAGGCAGAGCCATGATGGGACTTGTAGTTTCGCAACAGCTGGAGGGCCACCAGTTTGAGACCCCTGCTCTAGATGCTTCCTATAGCCTGTAATGAGTGTCTGGACTCTGGATGAATGTATTTTGGACCATTCCTCCTTACAAAACATCTCCAGTTCAGTTAGGTTTGATGCTTGCTGAGCATGGACAGCCCGCTTCAAATCACCCCACAGATGTTCAATGATAATCAGGTCTGCGGACTGGGATGGCCATTCCAAAACATTGTACTCGTTCCTCTGCATAAATGCCGGAGTAGATTTTGAGCAGTGTTTTGGGTCGTTTTCTTGTTGAAATATCCAGCCCCGGCGTAACTTCAACTTTGTGACTGATTCAACATTATTCTCAAGAATCTGTAGAATCTGTTGATATTGAGTGGAATCCATGCGACCCTCAACTTTAACCAGATTCCCAGTACCAGCACTGGCCACACAGCCCTACAGCCCTCCACCAAATTTTACTGTGGGTAGCAAGTGTTTTTCTTGGAATGCTGTTATCAGGAACCATGAATCAGACCGAGACAGAAGTAAAGTTAAATCACATTTGTTTATTAATAATAATAATAATAATAACAGAGTAAGCGTAGTCAAAACAAGCCAGAGTTCAGTAACAGGATCGGGTAGTCAGCCAAGCAAATGTCAGAGAGCCAGAGATAAACGTAGTAGTACAGCATGCAGGATCAGGAGATAGAAGGAACATCAGCCGAGCAAGTCTTCAACAGGAACGCAGGAGAAAGTCTCTGTGATGTAACAAACAACAAAAGACACTCACATGAGTGTAGACGGGTAGGCCGCACACCCCATAGAGTAAATAAAAAATGCAAGAACCCCCTGACGGGGCTTTAAAGCAGCTAATGAGATGCAGTATAAATAGTTGAAAAAGATTCAATTTTATTGGTACAAAAAATATGAATAGTATATTAAAAAGGACATTGAGAGTAAGTACTGACTATTAGAGTCAGGACATGAACTGGACATGGCGTACAGTAGCAACGGACAAATTATACAATTAAAACCAATGCAGGACACAATGTGCCAAAGGGCAACCAATGTTTTTACAAGTGTTGAATCCTTAAAAGTAAGAACAAAAGACAATGCCTATAAATAAGGGCAATATAAAATACGGTGTGTGTGGAACAACGAAGGCTGTATGTGTGAATTCTGACGCGTTTCGACCCTTCCCGGGTCTTCTTCAGAGGATGGTTGTCCACTGTAAAAAGGTCAACATGTATCAATCATAGCACAAACTCAACAGCACAAACCCATACATGTATACCAAATACTGTAGCTGTCCAGGCTGCATAATTACCTATTGTAGGATTTTTGACGTTATAAAGTCAGTTCTAACGTTGTAGAGTATTTAGGATGGTGCGATTTCTCCTCTGCTTCCCCGTCTTCCCCGTGAACCATTTTGGGTGCAGTTTCGGTTGTCTGTTGTCCCTCCCTTTGCTTCCCTCTCCTATATATGGGGGGGTGGTAGACGTGATCCCTCGTAAGATACACTTGGTCCACCACCCGCTCACTTGGGAGCTGGTGTGATACGGGGAAGACGTGGGAGCAGAGGAGAAATCGCACCATCCTAAATACTCTACAACGTTAGAACTGACTTTATAACGTCAAAAATCCTACAAAGAAGAAACACTAAGTCGGAGGTTGCGAGACGACAGCCAGACTCTGTCCCCAATCTGGTGGGAAGGTGCAGGCAGGTGTCTGTGGTCAGCATGGAGTCTGTACCTATCGTTAGCATGTTGCAAAGCCTCCTGAACTTGTGCCCAAGTGGAATGAAGACCACGGAGATGCTCCTCTAATGCAGGAATACTCTGCGGAACAAGCGAGTCAGGCAACATGGAAGGTCGGAAGTCATAATTCGCCATAAATGGGGACAATCGGGAAGCAGAATTCAAGGCACTGTTGTGTGCAAACTCTGCCCACGGTAATAGGTCTGATCACTTGTTATGATGGTCAGAAATATAGCAACGTAAGAATTGCTCCAAGGACTGATTGGCTCGTTCTGCTGCCCCATTAGACTGCGGGTGATACGCAGAGGAGAAAGCAAGCTGAATTCCCAACTGTGCACAAAAGGCTCGCCAGAACCGGGAGACAAACTGACTACCCCTGTCCGAGACAATCACCTTGGGTAGTCCATGTAAGCGAAAGACCTCCCGAGCAAAAATGGAAGCCAGTTCCTTAGAAGTGGGTAGCTTCTTAAGTGGAATACAATAGGGCTGCAACTAAAGATTATTTTCATAATCGATTAGTTGGCCGATTATTGTTTCGATTAAACGATTAATCGTTTGATAACCTTAAAAAAAAAAGTGTGGCATATAATTTAGTTAATATGTAACGTTTTAAAAAAAGGCAATTTATTCTTAAATATCTCTATGCAGTGGTAAATATAAATAACCAACTATATGGTTAGGGAGCAAAATATCTAATCCACTCTGAGAATAACAGACAGAAGAGATTTACTGTATATACTATTAGAGGAGATATACTGTATAAACTGTTAGAGAAGAGATATACTGTACATACTATTAAAGGGTGAATCTGATAAATATTATCAGACTCAGAGATCAAATGTCTTCCTTCAAAAAAAAAAAATTTCATTTTAAGAACGTTCGTTCAATTTAGAATGTTAAAAACCAAGTGAAAATTTCAAACAACATTCTTTCATTCAGTGAATATACAAAGACAAAGTCTGAATATTCTCATCTGAAAATTGATCCGTGTGGCCAGAATAAGGCTCGCTACACACCTAGGCAGTTTGCTTTTGATCTGTATCTGCAGTGCTTTTTGCTGTGCGTTTTGATTTTTGCGCACATGATTTTGGGGCGATTTGCGTTTTTGCATTTTTTTGGCCAATTTGTTGTTGGGCAGATTAAAAAAAACAATATGCTGCATAAAAGCATTAAATGCTTTTCTGCAGCTTCTCCATGGAAGTAAATTGAACCAAAAAAGCACAGTTTTTGCGTTAAAAAAAGTCCCTGACCCTTTCCAAATACGCAGCGGCTGAAAAAAGCATAGATGTGAACGTGTCCAATGGGAAACCATGTTAATGAACTGCAGTGCACTTCTGAAAAAAAAAGCACCAAAAAATACATAGATGTGAACCAGGTCTAAGACGTTTAATAACATAATGGGGTTAAAAAAACTAAAATAAGCCCTTTATAGTAAAAAAAAACAAACAGATAATCACTACTGTAAGGGGTTCATTTTTTACTGTAGAACTGTGAAAGTAACATCTACAGTAGCGATTATTTGCTATTTTTGTACTATAAAGGGCTCATTTTTAGTTTTTTTTAAACCCATTATGTTACTGGCCGATTAATAGATTATGAAAATAGTAATTGATTAATTTCATAATCGATTAGTTGTTTCAGCCCTAGAATACAATGACACGTCTTTGAGAACCGGTCAACCACCATAAGGATAACAGTGTTGCCTTGGGTAACTCCACAATGAAATCCATAGACAGGTGAGTCCAGGGCCTCTCTCCATTGGGTATGGGTTGTAGGAGGCCCACTGGAAGGTGTCGTGGAGTCTTACTCTGAGCACACTCAAAACAGGCAGCTATGAAGGCAGTTACATCAGCCCATAGACTAGGCCACCCAGAATTGTTGGGAAATGGCCCAAACGAGTTGATTCTTCCCAGGGTGGCCAGCTGCCTTGGGAGAATGGTAAGTCTGGAGCATGGCAGTACGGAGACTCTCTGTGACAAAGCAGCGGTCACAAGGTTTCTCAGGAGAAGCATCGACCTGAGCAGCAAGAATTTTGTCACCCAAAGGAGAAGTAAGACTGGTGCGAACTGTAGCTAGGATATGATCAGGAGGAATCACAGGAACCCGGAACCGACTCCAACTTGGAAGTGGAGGAAAATTGTCGTGACAAGGCGTCAGCCCTTACATTCTTAGCACCGGGTAAGAATGAGACAATGTAGTTAAAACTCAACAAGAAAAGAGCCCATCGCGCACTGGGAGAGAGGCGATTAGCCTCAGACAAGAATGTGAGATTCTTATGGTGAGTAAGAATGAGAACCGGCACAGTGGTACCTTCAAGGAGATGTCTCCATTCTTTCAGGGCTAAAATGATCGCCAACAGCCCTCTGTCACCAATCTCGTAATTGCACTCTGCAGGTGACAATTTCTTGAAAAAGTAGCCACACCAATGCAGAGCGCTCTCAGAGTTAGGACGTTGAGACAGAAGGGCGCCAACTCCAGTCTCAGAAGTATCAACTTCTAGGATAAAAGGCAACGTAGGATCAGGATGTGCCAACACAGGAGCAGAAACAAAGGCAGCCTCGAGACTCTCAAAGGCCTTAATGGACTCCAGAGACCAACTCTGTGGGTTACCGTCCTTTCTGGTCATATCAGTCAGGAGCTTGACCAGAGACGAGAAGTTACGGATAAATTTTCCGATAATAGTTGGCAAAGCTCAGGAAACGCTGCAGAGGACGTAAACCCACGGGTCGGGGCCACTGTAGGACTGCCGAAAGTTTCTCTGGGTCCATCGAAAAACCAGCAGTGGAAATGACATAGCCCAGGAATTTAACCTGTTCACGATGGAACTCGCACTTCTACAGTTTACAATAGAGATTGTTTTCTCTTCATTTCTGAAGCACACGACAGACATCTGTGTGGTGGCTCTCCAGGGACTTGGAAAATATGAGGATATCATCAAGATAAACCACCACACATAACTGCAACAAATCTCGGAGGACATCGTTAATAAATTCCTGGAAAACTGCCGGGGTGTTACAAAGGCCAAAAGGCATTACGAGTTACTCATAATTGCCTGTTCTGGTATTAAACGCAGTTTTCCACTCGTCGCCCTCCTTAATCTGCACGAGACTGTATGCCCCTCTCAAATCAAGCTTCGTGAAAACCGTTGCTCCCTTGAGGCGGTCAAATGACTCTGTAAGCAACGGAATCGGGTAGGTATTCTTAATTGTGAAACGATTGAGACCCCTATAATCAATACAAGGTCTCAGCTCACCGCTCTTCTTCACAAAGAAGAAACCAGCACCAGCAGGAGACGAGGATTTGCGGATGAAACCTCGAGAAAGTGCGTCTGCAACATATTCCTCCATGGCCTTATCCTCCAAGACCAACAAAGGGTAAACCCGGCCACGAGGGGGTATGGCACCAGGTAACCAATAACCAGCGGAAACCTAGGTGAGGAAATAACTTGGAACTGGATTATCTCATGGTGAAGAGCCCCTACGGCCATGGACAACGGAACCGTCTCATGAGTCACATGGGCAGGCTGTAGAGGTCTCCCGTCAAGAGCCTCAATGGCAAGTGGAGTGTCACGCAGCTGCAGCGGAATCGAGTGCTGCGATACACAGGCAGCATCAATGAACAGGCCTGCAGCCCCAGAGTCGATTAGAGCCTGTATCTCGATGGAGGACTCATCCTTCTGGATAACTGGGGATGAAACAACGCCACCTAAGGTCTGTCCATGACAGGACCTCAAGGTTCGGGCATTCCCTGGACGGGCAGGACAAGACTTCAAAAAGTGACCTGCCTGGCCACAATAAAGGCACAATCTCTCCCTCCTACTAAAGGCTCTCTCATCCGCAGAGAGACGCGTAAAGCCCAAGTGCATGGGTTCATCTTCACTGACCGACTCGGTACCAGGAGGCATGGGAGGTGAGGGAGGCACGGGTGGGACTGCAAAGCTCGATGGCAAATGTACAGGAGGCTTCCGCAAGCATTCCTTAAAAGAGAGTCTCTCTGAGTCTGGAGTCAATGAGGATGCAAACGTGATCAACCTCTCCAGCTCAGTGGGTATATCTCGGGCTGCTATCTCATCCTTGATGGAATCCGAGAGATCATGAGAAAAAGCTGCCACGAGGGCCTCATTGTTCCCAGCAACCTCTGCTGCCAGAGTATGGAATTCAATGGCGTAGTCGGCAACAGTTCTCGTACTCTGATGGACATGAGGCACTTGGCAGCAGAAGCAGAGCGTGCGGGAACGTCAAATACCCTTTTAAAGGAGGCCACAAAGTCAGGGTAACTCAAGACAACAGGTTTTTGCGTCTACCATAGAGGGTTTTCCCAGGCCAAGGCTCTCTCAGAAAGCAAAGATATCACGAAACCTACTTTGCTTCTGTCCGTGGCAAACGCCTGGGGCAGCATCTCAAAGTAAATCTCAACCTGGTAGAGAAACCCTCTGCATTGAATTGGATCGCCCCAAAATCGCTGTGGAAGCAGAGCGGAACCAGACATACCTCCTATAGAGGTAATACTCGAGGCGGGTGCCTGCACAGAGACTGGCGCAGCAACAGGGATGGCCTGCAACTCAGGTTGTACCAGAGCAGCCACAGTGGGAGTTTCGACTCAGGAGCGTTTATAACGCTATGGCAAACTGATCCATGCAGTGATCTTGCTCATCCAATCTGGAAAAAAATATTATATAATAATAATAATAATAATAAGGTAAACAGAGTAAGCGTAGTCAAAGCAAGCCAGAGTTCAGTAAGCAAATGTCAGAGAGCCAGAGATAAACGTAGTAGTACAGCAAGCAGGATCAGGAGCCAGAAGGAACGTCAGCCAAACAAGTCTTCAACAGGAACGCAGGAGAAAGTCTCTGTGATGTTGACAAAGGCGAAGGTAGAGTTCAAGTGAGCTGTACAACTTTAAGTAGGCAGGACTGACGCACAGAATCAACAACAGCTGGGTAACTGTGGAGAGAGATGGGAGCTGGCAATTAGCCGACAGCTGAGCGGCCAGCTCAGAGAAGGAAGGGCTGAGCGCAGCCCTGACAGCTGTGTTCTTTTGCCGCTATGCATAACGCCCCTTGTTATGACCAAATAACTCAGTCTTTGTTTCATCAGTCCACAGCACCTTATTCCAAAATGAAGCTGGTTTATCCAAATAATATATGTGCATTATATTATGGGGGCGTGGTCCTCGGGTGATGACCACGCCCCCTAAAACGTCACAGTCCCAGCATGCCCAGGGACTGTGACGGCATAAGGGGGCGGGGTCACCGCCTATATAAGCCATAGCAGAGCGCACAGAGAGCATTCCAGCCGGAGAGAGCGTCGTGTCAACATCAGAAGAAGAGAAGAGGGCAGAAGGCAGAAGACTGAAGACCTGGGTCCTCCGCTATAGCAAAAGAGCGGCAAAAGAGCAGAAGAGAGCGGAGGAGCCCGGCAGAAGATCCGGAGAGCGTGGAGAAGAACCGGAGAGACCCCCGAAGTCGGAAGAAGACCCCCGGAGCTGTCTAATAAATTACTTTAAAAATCTGTGTAGTGTTTTTTTTTTTAATTGACACTTTCCCTAGGTGAATGGGTAGGGGTACCATGTACCCCATACTCATTCACATAGGGTGGGGGGCCGGGATCTGGGGGCCCCCTTATTAAAGGGGGCTCCCAGATTCCGATAAGCCCCCCGCCCGCAGACCCCGACAACCAACGGCCAGGGTTGTCGGGAAGAGGCCCTTGTCCTCATCAACATGGGGACAAGGTGCTTTGGGTTGGGGGGGGCCGCAGTGCGCCCCCTCCCCCAAGGCACCAACCCCCCCCCATGTTGAGGGCATGCGACCTGGTACGGCTCAGGAGGGGGGGGGCGCTCGCTCGTCCCCACCCCCATTCCTGTCCGGCCGGGCTGTGTGCTCGGATAAGGGTCTGGTATGGATTGGGGGGGGGACCCCCACGCCGTTTTTTCGGCGTAGGGGGTTCCCCTCAAGGTCCATACCAGACCCAAGGGCCTGGTATGCTCTTGGAGGGGGAACCCATGCCGGTTTTTTTATTTAAAATTTGGTGCGGAGTTCCCCCTCAAGATCATCAGAGCACAAGTCGCGTGCCGAAGTCGGATCATGCGAGACGGCGATCCGACTTTGATCCGACTTCAATGATAGTCAATAGGCTGAAGTAGGATCAAAGTCGGACCAAAGTAGTACAGGGAGCATTTCTAAAGTCGGAACGACTTGTGTCGGACCAGTTAGGACGGCTCCCATAGGGAAACATTGGATTTCACACGTCATGCGACATGAGCTCCCAATGTCGGAGCGTTTGTCGGACCAGTGTGAACCCAGCCTCAATACCTTTTCTCATGATTGGATGCACCTGTCTATTAAGTTCAAGGCTTAATGAGCTCACCAAAATAATTGTGTGTTCCAATTAATCAGTGCTAAGTAGTTACAGGTATTCAAATCAACAAAATGACAAGGGTGCCCAAATTTATGCACCTAATTTAGTTTTGATGCATATTGTGCATTTTCTGTAATCCAATAAACCTCACTTCACTACTGAAATATTACTGTGTCCTTCAGTTATTTGATAGATCAAAATGAAATTGCTGATCCAAACACCCATATATTTATAAATGGAAATTGTCAGGGGTTCCTAAACTTTTGCATACAACTGTATATGGGCCTCTTGTAAACAAGGTCTTAAGCCTCCTACACACGATCAGATTTTCAGACGACTGTTTGTCCGTTTTTTTGTGGCATGCTAGTCTCATGTCAAAAGTGAAGGGGTTACTCACCAAACGAAAATTCTCGTACGACAGAATACAATGTCAGAAGTGACGTAATGTGTTGACCAGTAGCGGCTGGTGCTCAAAATTTTTGGGGGGGCGCAAACTGAAAAATACTGAACCCCCCCAAATCAATTGCAGTTTCACTGTGCCCATCATATGCAGCCACTTGTGCCCATCAAGCGCAGCCACTTTTGCCCATCAAGCGCAGCCACTTGTGCCCATCAAGCGTAGTCACCTGTGCCCATCATATGCAGTCACCTGTGCCCATCAAACATAGCCACTTGTGCCCATCATATGCAGCCACCTGTGCCCATCAATTGGAGCCACCTGTGCCCAAATGCAGCCACCTGAGTCCATCAAACACAGCCACCTGTGCCCATCAAACACAGCCACCTGTGCCCATTAAATGCAGCCACTTGCCCATCAAATGCAGCCACTTGTGCCTATCAAACACAGCCACTTGCGTCCATCATATGCAGCCACCTGTGCCCATCGATTGGAGCCACCTGTGCCCAAATGCAGCCACCTGAGTCCATCAAACACAGCCACCTGTGCCCATCAAACACAGCCACCTGTGCCCATCAAATGCAGCCACGTGTGCCTATCAAACACAGCCACTTGTGCCTATAAAACACAGCCACTTGCGTCCATCATATGCAGCCACCTATGCCCATCAAATGCAGCCACCTGTGCCCATCAAATGCAGCCACCTGTGCCCAACACCCCCCCCCACTCGCGAGGTTTGCGGCTCTGGCTGCCCCCCCCCCCCGAACGTGCGGATCAGGGGGGGATGCAGCCAACTCAGACGAGGGGACAGGGGACAGGGGGGGCGGCCTACAGTGCACAGGCCGCCACTGGTGTTGATTAGGTTTGTTTGTGCTCTTTCGTTTCTGAGCATGCGTAGTCTTGCTCTTATGATTTTTTCGTACAAAAACCATACCAATTAAACGAAAATCAGACGTTGAGTTCACATCTGACAATAATTTTATATTGTTCCACGCCCAAAACAGTGGTAACTTAGCCGAAGAGGGGAGAGCAATGCTGCTGATAGGATATCGCTGGATTGGTGAAGGAGTCAGATAAGTATTTGGGGGTGGGGGATTTTTTGAACAGGTAGTGGGATATTTTTAACCTTAAAGAGGAGTTACACCCATGGGGCCCATGAAAAAAAAAAAAAAAATTAAAAGTCAGCAGCTACAAATACTGCAGCTGCTGACTTTTAATTGGACACTTACCTGTCCCTGGGTCCAGCGATGCGGGGGATCGAAGCCCCGCTCGTCTCCCCCTCTGTTCAGCGGCGCCGGCATTGCAACTGTGTTCACAGCCTGGCACCCACTGCGAATGCGTGAGCGGCGCCGCGCGCCGTGATTGGCCGCTCAGTCACCTGGGACCTGTAATGGGTCCCAGATGATTGACAGGAGGGAGGGAGCAGAGCGGAGCCCTTCCTGTGCCGAGGGGGAAGTGATGTCACCAGCCCAGGCACTGGAAGGGGCAGACTACGAGGGACCCCCTAGCAACAGGCATTTAGAGGTAAGTAAAAAAAAAAAATATCCAAATGTTTGGGGTTTTTTTTAGGATTTTTGATGTATTTTTGTTTTTTTGGGTGGAACCCCACTTTAATGAAGGAAATGCATTAAGGTAAAAAAAAAAAGTTGTGACTTTTAGCTTAATATAATAAATTCCTGTTGAGGTTTTTCTGGCAGTACGGCCCCTTCAATAATAGACCCGCCCCTTGCTTAGACGATATAATAGTAATAGTAGACCCCCCCCCCCTTGCATAGTAGCACGAGCATCGGGAGCGTGCGGCATAGTTTGGTAGAATGTCATGTTAATTGCGCATGCGTGGTGTACAGTTCACTCACAGCTGTTTATGTTCGGCAATTTTCGGCGTCACCGTAGTAGTTTGTACTATGCAAGCGCAGCGCATGCGCAGTACAGGGGGTCCTTATCCGCCGGGGGAACTTTCTCGGCAAGACACCGGCAGGAGCACACACCCTAATGGTTTCTGGTCTCCTTACTCCCCCCCTCACTTCTAGATAACATATTATTATTACAGAGTGTCCTCTCAATCATATGGGTACTGAATAGGTTTAAAACCACACACATTACTACACATGGCCCCCACCCATTCACAGTTAGAACCCTTTAGGGGTGAATGGGTTTAAGGGTGGCTTTGATTGGTACATAACATTACCCAGATTGGACCCCTACCCCCACACCAACCCTTTCTCCCTCACGGAGATGCTTAATAATCCTTAGTTTATAAACTTGTTAATTAGGGTATTCCCGCTTTACCACAGGAAAACTTTACTGGGTCGGAATTTCACCTACACCACTAGGGCAGAAGTGACCTAGTAAGAGGCTCAGTTGGCCGTATTTTGAACTCGTTCTTACATTTCTGCTTTATTTGTCGATTGTATGACTTATTGATTGTATTAAAGGGGTTGTAAAGGTAATTTAAAAAAGAAAAAAAAATAACAAACATGTTATACTTACCTTCACTGTGCAGCTCATTTTGCACAGAGTGGCCCCGAACCTGGTCTTCTGGGGTCCCTCGGCGGCTGTTTCAGCTCCTCCCCGCAAGAACTAACCACCTTAATGCGAGCTCCCTCGCATGGTGGTTAGTTCTTGCGGGTGCGCTCCCGTGATACAGCCGGAGGCTATAGCCGCTCACTGTATCACTCGGCCCCGCCCCCCGGCGCGCCGCGTCATTGGATGTGATTGACAGCAGCGCGAGCCAATGGCTGCGCTGCTTTCAATCCATCCACTGTAGCCAATCAGTGGCCAGGCTGAGCGGCGAAATGGATGTCGGGAGCGAGCGGCTGACTTTCGAGGGGTCAGGTAAGTAAAACGTGGGGGCTGGGGGCGGCGGTATTGTCGGAGGTTTTTTCACCTTAATGCATAGAATGCATTAAGGTGAAAAAATGTTTACCATTACAACCCCTTTAACAGCTTTTGTTTCAATGTATACCCGATAACTGTGATTTTATGTATATCTGGAAAATTTTAATAAACATTTATTGAAAAAAAAAAAAATTCCCTTGTAAAAATAAAATATGAAGATCAGACATGCATACTTAAAAAGGGAGTCCCACAAAAAAAAAAAAAAAAAATTAAAAGTCAGCAGCTACAAATACTGCAGCTGCTGACTTTTAATTGGACACTTACCTGTCCCTGGGTCCAGCGATGCGGGGGATCGAAGCCCCGCTTGTCTCCCCCTCCGTTCAGCGGGGCCGGCATTGCAACTGTGGACGCTGGGCTGTGGCTTCACAGCCTGGCACCCACTGCGCATGCGTGAGCGGCGCGGTGCGCCGTGATTGGCCGCTCAGTCACCTGGGACCAGTAATGGGTCCCAGATGATTGACAGGAGGGAGGGAGCAGAGCGGAGCCCTTCCTGTGCCGAGGGGGAAGTGATGTCACCAGCCCAGGCACTGGAAGGGGCAGACTACGAGGGACCCCCTAGCAACAGGCATTTAGAGGTAAGTAAAAAAAAAAAAAAAATATCCAAATGTTTGGGGGTTTTTTTAGGATTTTTCATGTATTTTTGTTTTTTTTGGGTGGAACCCCACTTTAATGAAGGAAATGCATTAAGGTAAAAAAAAAAAGTTTTGACTTTTAGCTAAATATAATCAATCCCTGTTGAGGTTTTTCTGGCAGTACGGCCCCTTCAAACATCCAGTGCCAAATTCAGAAAAGCCCTGCCACCAACTTTTGTCTGATGAAGAAACGGAATCGACTAACAATCCGAAAATCGGTAGATCGTTAGTCGGACAAAATTTGACTTCCGATTTTCGTATTGTGTGTACGGGTCTTAAGGTGTATATAATTCTTCTAATGACTTCACACATGTATGTGCGTTTACACTCATAAATTCTGCTGGCCCCGTCACAGCTACGTCCTACTTCACACATTTTCCTTTGTAGACGCAGCTATGTGTGTACAGACCATTTATTCCAACAGACGTGTACAAATCTTGATGTAAACGCAGTGTTCTAGACAGATGTGTGAATGAGCCCTAAAAGCTCTGTGCGCCGTAGTACACCGCGGTGTCCAAAAGTAGTGCATGGGT
This sequence comes from Lithobates septentrionalis, assembly GCA_037952835.1. Lineage (NCBI taxonomy): Eukaryota > Metazoa > Chordata > Amphibia > Anura > Ranidae > Lithobates > Lithobates septentrionalis. The sequence continues at coordinate 2,172,854 of JBBDGP010001693.1, read as the reverse complement.
GCTATTTTGATGCTCATGTAAAAAGGTATGACTGGTCATCAATAAATTCCCCCCCCCCCCCCCCCCAATGACCCCCCTAGATCTCTATGTGTGAGGACAATAATCAGTAACAGGGCGATGCACAGTGCTGTCCCATATTGCTGGGATTTAGGAGAATGAAGGACACATCAGCTGAACAGACAGTGACTGGAGTTGTAGTTGTCGTATCTTAGCAACCAATGCCGTGTATGAAATGAATTAGACAGTGAGATAGAACGAGCCCCCTCCCCTCTATAGATCATATAATGAACGGTGCCCACTGACCGGGGTACTCACCTCCTGTACTCCACGTAGTCATCTATGGCTCCTGCGGCCCCCTGGAAGTGAAGTCTCTCCATGGTGTCGGGGCAGGTGGAGGAGGTGACCCAGGAAGACAGCTGACACGGAAGGAGCCTGGGCTGTCCATGTGGGCGGCTCCTCACCAACCTGCTACAACAGGGATGTCTGATCCCAGCTGCCTGCATAGACAAGCCTGCACTTCTACAGAACTACAAGTCCCAGCATGCCCACACTATACAGCTGACTACATTTCAAATTATTTCCCAGGGATGTGTCACTGCTCAGTACCAGACCTAGACTGGAAAAACACAAGGGGGCTCTCCTCAATACAGGAATTAATGGCTGTTCTCCTTAACCGCTTCAGCCCTGGAAGATTTTACCCCCGTCCTGACCAGAGCACTTTTTGCGATTGGGCACTGCGCTGCTTTAACTGACAATTGCGCAGTCGTGCGATGTTGTACCCAAACAAAATTGATGTCCTTTTCTTTCCCCACAAATAGAGCTTTCTTTTGGTGCTATTTGATCTTCTCTGCGGTTTTAATTATTTGCGCTATAAACAAAAAAAGAGCGACAATTTTGAAAAAAACACAATATTTTGTACTTTTTGCTATAATAAATATCCCCATTTTCTTTTAAAAAAAGCAAATTTTTTCTCAGTTTAGGCCGATATGTATTCTTCTACATATATTTGGTAAAAAAAATCGCAATAAGGCTGGATTCACACCTATGCATTTTTAGTGCTTTTTGCATTTTGCAGATTTGCACTACAGTCCATCTAGCATGGTTTCCTATGGAACACGTTCTATAGTGCAAATCTGCAAAATGCAAAAAGCACTAAAAATGCATAGGTGTGAATCCAGCCTTAGTGTATATTGATTGGTTTGCGCAAAAGTTATAGCGTCTACAAAATAGGGAATAGATTTAGAGCATTTTTATTATTATTATTATTTTTACTAGTAATGGCGGCGATTTGCGATTTTTATCGTGACTGGGACACTATGGTGGACACATCGGACAATTTTGACACATTTTTGGGACCATTGGCATTAATACAGCGATCAGTGCTATAAAAATGCATTGATTACTGTAAAAATGTCACTGGCAGTGAAGGGGTTAACACTAGAGGGCGATCAAGGGGTTAATTGTGTTCCCTCTCTGTGTTCTAACTGAAGGGGGGAGGGGACTGACTAGGGGAGATGAGAGATCGCTGTTCATACTTTGTATGGGAATAGGTGTGATTTACACGCCCACAACCACCAGCAACAGTGTGAACCTAGCCGAAGAGGGGAGAGCGATGTTGCAGATGGGATATTGCTGGATTGGTAAGGGAGTGAGATAAGTATTGGGGGGGGGGGGGGTAGGGGGGCAGGTAGTGGGCCATTTTTAACCTTAAAGTGGTTGTAGACCTTTTACAACACACTTTTTGCTACAGGTAAGCCTATAATAAGGCTTACCTGTAGCTACCCTGGATATCTCCTAAACCAGGACGGTTTAGGAGATATCCCCTGTATTTGCATGTGCCGACGATGTTGCTTCAGTGAGTTTGCCGTTTCCAGCGGCGCATGAGCGGGAGTGACATCACCGCGGCTCCAGCCAATGACAGCGCCACAGCCCGCGATACCCAGAATTGACTCCGAGAGCGATGTCGGCCGCCGGAGCTGTGTATGAGGACGGCTGCAGGTAAATCAATATGAGCTAGTATGCTATGCATACTAGGTCATTATGCCTTTGTCTTGCAGGGTTTTTTTTTTGTTTTGTTTTTTTTGTCTTAGGGTTTACAACCACTTTAATGCAGGCAATGCATTAAGGTAAAAAAAAGTTTTGACTAATAAATCCCTATTGAGGTTTTTCTGGCAGTATGGCCCCTTGAAACATCCAGTGCCAGATTCAGAAAAGCCCTGCCATCAGTTTTATTAGCTTTAAAGTGGGGTTCCACCCAAAAAACAAAAATACCTGAAAAATTAAAAAACAAAAAACAAAAAAAATTTGGATATTTTTTTTTTCACTTACCTCTAAATGCCTGTTGCTAGGTGGTCCCTCGTAGTCTGCCTGTTCCTTAGCCTGGGCTGGTGACATCACTTTCCCCTCGGCACAGGAAGGGCCCGGCTCTGCTCCCTCCCTCCTGTCAATCATCTGGGACCCATTACAGGTCCCAGGTGATTGAGCGGCCAATCACGGTGCGCGGCGCCGCTCGCGCATGCGCAGTGGGTGCCAGGCTGTGAAGCCACATCCCGGCGCCCACAGTTGCAATGGCCGGCGCCAACGAGCGGAGGGGGGGGACGAGCGGGGCTTCGATCCCCCGCATCGCTGGACCCAGGGACAGGTAAGTGTCCAATTAAAAGTCAGCAGCTGCAGTATTTGTAGCTGCTGACTTTTAATTTTTTTTTTTTTTAATGGAGCCCCAGGGTGGAACTCCTCTTTAATGACATGTCTGACAGATGCAAGTAGTTCCTAATAGCCTCACTTTTACAAAGTGACAGTTTTTTTGTTTTTTTTACAAGCCCGCAGTGCAATGCACAAAAACAAAACACCAAAAGCAAACCAAAAAAGTGTATGTGAATGCACAGAAAGACGTGCACTTAGGGAGAGCATTGGTCCCCTCCACAAAAAGAGGGAACCTTCCCTGACCCCACCGGTATGTGAAATCCAGCCACCTGGCCAGATCAAGGAGCGGTCGGAGCATGGCTCGGCACTGCAACGTAGCTCTGGAGAGGTCTGGAAGTATCTTGATCGGGGCTCTGTCAAATTCCAGATCTCCTACCTCCCAGGCCTTCCGGACGATGTTCTCCTTGTGGGTGTAATGATGCAGCCTACAGATCACATCCCGAGGTCTGGTGGGGTCGTTCGATCTAGGGCCCAGCGCCCTGTAGATCCGGTCTAACTCCACTCGTTCTGGTAGGTTCACCCCCGCTATGCCTTTAAATATGTCCGTTACCGTGGCGGCTAGATTTTCCGCTTCAGTGGCCTCTGGCAAGCCCTGGAGTCGGCAGCTCCGGTCCTCCATGTCTTTCAAAGTGCACCCTGCAGATGCACTGCCGCCTCTGTGTGCGTGCTCTGTGTTGCTTACAGTACAGACACTCGCTGGTTCAGCATGGAGAGCGAGGCTTTCCCCGTGTCTGGAGGAGAGCACCTGTACCTCCTTTCTCACGACCTGAAGTTCCTGTCTATGGGATGCCTCAACCCACCCGATGACAGCCTCTATGTTGGACTTAGTTGGCAGGGCTTGGAGGAGTGTCCGCAATTCATTGTCCTCTCAGTAGGTCGCAGGTGGGTAGGGTGACGATCTCCATGGGTCCAATAGGAAGGCTGGCAGGATGTCAGGGTAAGCCTCTGAACTCATGCCTCCCAGGCGAGCCGTGGGAGGCATGGTTTCCCGAGGGAGCAGCACGTAGATCCGCCATCTTGAGCTCCGGAGATTGCACCTGAAATAAGCGCTGGATCACTGTCAGGTCACCTTGAGGCTAGGTGACAGATGCACACCGTTGGAATCAGGAGTGCACTGCAAGGTAGTGGACTTTAACGGTGACTGCTGCGGATGGGAGTCAGGGTGGTAAGGAAGGCAGGGCCGCTGGAACACCAACACGGATCCCACCGGGGTTAGAGACTAAGATTCCCTAGGGTGCGGAGTCTAAGAGCCAGCAGGTGTTCACCAGAGCCTCTAGTGGTGAGGATGGACTGGGCTGCAACTGGCTCCAGGTTGGGACCCCCAGGGTCCCCCAGCTCACGTTCACAGTAGGCAACAGATAGTGATAGTAAGGGACAAGCCAAGGTCAGGGCCACAAGCAGACAAGGACAACAGAGTTCACGCCAAATGTTCAGGATCACAGGTAAACAGGGATAGCCGGGGACACGCCAAAGGGTCACGAGCAGACAGGAATAGTTGAGAACACGCCAAGGTCGGTAACAGAAACAAAAGTAGAACACACGGCAAACAGGAAGCCAAACACACAAAGGTTGATCAGCAGGGCTGGCCTGCAGTGCAGAGGTTAATATAGAGTTCTCTGATAGGAGCTGGGGTGGAGCAATGCTAGAGGAGAGATTATAAAAGCAGTCAGGTGAGAGTCAGCTGGTCTCTAGAGATGAACACATGGAAACAGGTAAGCTGACAAACTCTATTGCATAACCATGATAGAACCCCCACTCTAACGAGGCCTCCCCCTTCCCCGCCTGGGACCAGGTTTAGAGGGGAACTTCAAATGAAACTTCCTCAACAGACTAGGTGCAAAGACCTCAGAAGCCGTGATCCACAACCTCTCCTCAGGACCAAACCCTTTCCAATGCACGAGGTACTATCCTCAGAGACCGGCGCTGCGGTAGAGAGAGGACGAGAGAACTTATTGAGGACTAAAGGCTTCAGAAGGGCAACATGGAAGGAGTTAGAGATTTTGAGGCTTTTGGGAATCTGGAGCTTGAAACAAACCAGATTCAGTTTAGAAGTTATGGTGTACGGACCAATGAATCTTGGGGCAAATTTGAGAGAAGGAACCCGGAGTCTGATGTTCCTGGTGGAGAGCCAAACTTTGACTCCTGGCTGAAGAGAAGGCGGCTTACGCCTTCAATGGTCAGCAAAACTCTTGAATTTGTTGGCAGCTTTCTGGAGGGAATCATGAACGTCATCCCACATGGAATTGAATGATTCCTGAACAGTAGCCAAAGCTGGAATGTCGGAAGAACAGGTCATAGGAAGAGGGAGTTGGGGATGTCTTCCATAAACAGTGACAAAGAGTGTTTTCTGAGAACTGACGTTGACATGATTATTGTGGGAGAACTCTACCCACGGGAGTAGTGATGCCCAATCATCGTGATGAGCCGAGACCAAAGAACGGAGAAAGACCTCCAACTCCTGATTGACCCTCTCAGTCTGGCCATTGGATTGGGGATGGTAAGAAGAGGTAAAATCCAAGGTAATGTTGAGGGATTTGCAAAAGGCTCTCCAAAAACGAGAAGTGAACTGAACCCCCCTGTCCGAAACGACATGGGAAGGAACACCATGAAGGCGGAAAATCTCTCGTACAAAAATGGCAACCAAGGCAGGGGCAGAAGAGAGACCAGGAAGAGGAACAAAATGAGCCATCTTGCAGAACCGATTGATTACCACTCAAATGGCTGTATTATTCTCCGACAGTGGAAGATCGGTGATAAAATCCATGGCGATGTGAGACCAGGGCTCCTTAGGAATGGGCAAGGAAATGAGAAGACCAGCAGGGGCTTGTGTGGAAGATTTAGACTGAGCACAGACATGACAAGCCTTAACGTAATTTTTAACATCCGAGCGGAGATTAGACCACCAGTAGTGACGACTGATGAGCAGGAAGGGCACTAGCCACTGAAGAAACCCGAGCTGGCTCCTCGAAGATATTACGAAAGAGCTTCAAGAAATCGGACAGGCTGGGAACCACCGGGTCATTCTTCTCCCACAGGGGGGCAGCCCAGGCTAAAGCTTCACCCGAGAGGAGGGAAATGATATAGGCTACCTTAGCCCAATCAGACAGAAAGTTTTGAGGCTGGAGCTCAAAATGAATGGTGGATTGGCTGAGGAAGCCCATGCAGGCCTTGAAGTCCCCAGAGAAACGGGACGGAGCTGGCAGTAATAATGAATGCGTGGCTGCGACTGGTGCGATAGGTGCAGCTGCTGATTGTACTTGAGGCTGCAGGTTCGGGGGTTCCCAAGGAGGCCTGGAGCTGCTCGAAGCGGGAAGCCAGATCTTGAAGGAATCGTATCACCTGAGTCTGATTAGATTCTTGGGTCTTGAGTCTACGAACTATGCCCTGCAATGAATCGGCTGCAGGAAGCGGCACGTCAGCCGGGTCCATGGCTGATCAAACTGTCAGATCACCTTGAGGCTAGGTGACAGATGCACACCGTTGGAATCAGGAGTGCTCCGCAAGGTAGTGGACCCTACGGCTAATTGCTGCGGATGGTAGTCAGGGTGGTAAGGAAGGCAGGGCCGCTGGAACACCAACACGGATCCCACCGAGGTTAGAGCGTAAGATTCCCTAGGGCGCGGAGTCTAAGAGCCAGCAGGTGTTCACCAGAGCCTCTAGTGGTGAGGATGGACTGGGCTGCAACTGGCTCCAGGTTGCGACCCCCAGGGTCCCCCAGCTCACGTCCACAGAAGGCAACAGATAGGGATAGTAAGGAACAAGCCAAGGTCAGGGCCACAAGCAGACAAGGACAACAGAGTTCATGCCAAAGGTCAGGGTCACAAGCAGACAGGAATAGTTGAGAACACGCCAAGGTCGGTAACAGAAACCGTAGAACACGCGGCAAAGAGGAAGCCAAACACACAAAGTTTGATCAGCAGGGCTGGCCTGCAGTGCAGAGGTTAATATAGAGTTCTCTGATAGGAGCTGGGGTGGAGCCATGCTAGAGAAGAGATTATAAAAGCAGTCAGGTGAGAGGCTGGTCTTTAGAGATGAACACATGGAGACAGGTAAGCTGACAGACCAACTCTATTGCATAACCATGACAATCTCCCTCGTGGAAGGCATAGGGGGAGTGGGTTTAGTGGATTTGGTGTTCCTCTTGGCCGATTTCCTCTTAGAGGAGTGCATGTTGTGCTGGCTCAAACTGAAAAGGTTGGGTGGATAGGAGATGGTCGGGAGCTCAGCGAACATATGTCTCTATCTCCAGACCAAGCCCCCCTCGTGTTTTTATACCTTAATGCATCCTATGCATCCCCCGTAGACCCCGACAACCACCAGCCAGGGTTGCCGGGAAGAGGCCTTTGTCCCCTTTACAGAGCACCCCCCCCCCCCCAAAGCACCTATGCCTCCATGTTGAGGGCATGCGGCCTGGTATGGTTCAGGAGGGGGGGCACTTGCTCGTCCCCTCCCTTTCCTGACCTGCTGCATGCTCGGATAAGGGTCTGGCTTCCCGGCCCCCTCCTTAGCAACCAGCTATATACAGGTGTGTTTACAGTGTGTTTAAAGAGACAAAAAAAGCGCAAAGTGCATGAAAACTGCATGCAAAAACGCATAAAAAACTAGGGTTTAAAAACACAAAACGCACTGCAAAACGTGCCTGAAAAACGCATTAAGTGCAGCCGCATAGATGTGAACCTAGACTCAATGTAGAGGAGCCTGTAGGGTGCTGCAAACATTGAAATTCAGCTTTGATGACTGCTGTGTATATTGCAACGTGGGATAGAATTTTCAAAAGCAGAGGTAAAATAATTATATAATATATGGATTTTTGTTGAATGTACAACAAACTCTGCTATTTGCACCAAAATATAATGGCTTAAAACAGAACCCCATTATAATTTCCAAAATCGATAATATTTTTGGTGAATACAAACTTAATGTAACATTTTTAAAGCAGGATATTGAAAGAAACAGCTGGCTATCTAGCACAAAGGATTTGGGATAGGATTTGTGTATATTTGTAGTCTCTGTACTTGTAATCCCAGACAGCTGAATGTGACAATTTTGCACACATCTGTAATGCCGCGTACACACGGTCGTACTTTTCGTCTACAAAAGTCGGACAGCCTGTCGGACAGACTTCCGGCAGACTTTCGGTGGACTTGCCGCGGACTTGCGGCCTACTTTCTAACGACCGGACTTGCCTACACACGACCACACAAAAGTCGGTCGGATTCGTACGTGATGACGTACACCGGACTAAAATAAGGAAGTTCATAGCCAGTAGCCAATAGGTGCCCTAGCGTGGCTTTTTGTCCGTCGGACTAGCACACAGACGAGCGGATTTCGGGGTCCGTCGTAGGTACGAAGTAAAAGTTTTGAAGCATGTTTCAAATCTAAAGTACGTCGTATTTGAGGCTAAAAAAGTCAGTTGAAAGTCCGGAGAAGCCCACACACGATCGGATTACCAGCCAGCTTTAGTCCATCAGCGTCTGTTGGACTTTTGTAGACGAAAAGTAGGACCGTGTGTACGCGGCATTAGAGATTTACCATTGTACTTGCAACAGATTTTCAGTTTAAACACACGCAGAACTAAAAAGTGGTCACGGCCATGTTTCATTGTGGGTCTCTGCTACTTTGGGAAGCAGGGGAGGAGTTGGCCGCACATATGTATGTCTTAAGTGTGAATGTGTGCTTATTCAATTGTCTGCAATCTGTAAGTTACATCCTTTTTTTTTCTAATGTACTTTTGTCTGCACTATGCTGATGGACACCGTTTTATATCTTCTATATGGGAGTTCAGCAATTGCCAAACTTAGGTACTTCTGTAACCCTGTGAGCTTTTGAATTGTAGTAATACATGGACAATAATATGGGGATGAAGAGACAGTCCAGAAAATATGTAGGCAATGTATAGGCAGTCATGGGAATATTCAGGTAACAAACGGATAATAGTGACAATATATGGTTAAAGTAAGAGCAATTCTTGCAATATACAAGCAAAGAGAGAATTGTGACAATATACAGGCAACAAGCAGTCAATCCATGTGCAATAAAATGCGATAAAACATCAGCACATTCTCCCTCCACCATTCTTACCTTCTGGTCACATGCACTCTCAGGGTCAGAGATATGGATGAGTGAATATGTCTGGGTTTGCTTTCAAATCCAGTCTATTGGGGTAAATCTTGAAATCTGGCTATTTTTAAGGCTAATTGTGAAGGAATTGTCACTTAAATGGCATGGGGAGAAAAGCACTGAAATAGGGGACATGAACCAAATATAGTAAAAATGTTTAAAAGGTCCTCCTTTTATGCAATGTTGAGGGTGACATTAAAAAACACCAATTCCTTAAAAGTTAAAAGCTATACGAAATTTTACTCTAATGCTGCGTACAGACGATCAGAATTTCCGACAACCAAACCGTGGATTTTTTTTCCGACGGATGTTAGCTCAAACTTGTCTTGCATACACATGGTTGCACAAATGTTGTTGGAAATTCTGATCGCCAAGAACCCACACTGGCCCCAATCTGTCACATTAAACTAAAACCGGTACCTAACCAAATCAACACATCCTGAAACCCCAAATCTCGTCACCAACCATCCCCCCTCATGAACGCCTCCAACCCTGCTTAGTCTAAAATGGCCGGGCCTATTTTTGGGCCCAGTCCAGGCCTGGTCTGTAGGGTTCAATATTGAGTTGGCCCACCCTTTGCAGCTATAACAGCTTCAACTCTTCTGGGAAGGCTGTCCACAAGGTTTAGGAGTGTGTCTATCAGTGGCCATGCGTCCATAAGGGCGCACGGGCGCCGCCCCCTCTCTCAAGCCACCCCCTCTGCTTGGGGCTCGCAGTTCACCTAGGTGTGTTAGAAAAGCGAATGAATATTCGCTTTCCTACATTGAACCGCCTCTCCACCAATCAGGTGCTGGGGTCTGTTACCTGTCACCTGATTGGCTGAAACGACAGATGTCGCTATTGGACGCCTATCAGGAGGAGGGAACGGGAGATGAGGATGGCAGGAGACGCATGGAGGACCCCGCTCGTCGCCGTCACCCGCTGCCCCACGGAGACAGGTTAAATGCCAGGCAGACGACGGGTGCGGGGGGTCACACTGGCGGCATTCAATGGCACAGTGGCAGCATTTGATGGGCACACTGGCAGCATTTGCTGAGCACACTGGCAGCATTTGATGGCACAGTGGCAGCATTTGATGGGCACACTGGTAGCATTTAATGGGCACAATGGCAGCATTTGATGGGCACAGTGGCAGCGTTTGATGGCACATTGGCAGCATTTGATGGCACAGTGGCAGCATTTGATGGCACAGTGGCTGCAATTGATGGGCACAGTGGCTGCAATTGATGGGCACAGTGGCAGCATTTGATGGGCACAGTGGCAGCATTTGATGGGCACAGTGACAGCATTTGAGGGCACAGTGACTGCATTTGATGGCAGTGGCAGCATTTGATGGCATAGTTGCAGCCTTTAATGGGCACAGTGGCAGCATTTGATGGCACAGTGGCTGCAGTTGATGGGCACACTGGTAGCATTTGATGGACACAGTGGCAGCATTTGATTTGCACAGTGGCTGCATTTGATGGCACAGTGACTGCTGCCATCAGATGTTTTTTTTTTTCAGAATTTTTGTTTGCGCCCCCCCCCCAAAAAAAAATTTTGAGCACCAGCCGCCACTGGTGTCAATGGGAATGTTTGACCATTCTTCCAGAAGTGTATTTATGAGGTAAGGCACTGATGTTGGATGAGAACGCCTGGCTCGCAGTCTCCGCTCTAATTCATCCCAGTGGTGTTCTATCGTTTGAGGTTAGGTCTCTGTGCAGGCCAGTTGAGTTGCTCCACCCCAAATTCGCTCATCCATATCTTTATGGGCCTTGCTCATAGTGTGTATTGCAGTGGCTGGAAAGAATGTAAGCAGCTTGATTGGGCTGAAACCTAAAAGGGAGGGACAGGAAATTTTTATATCATTAAATACAAATTAGAGTACAGTGGAACCTCGGTTTGCGAGTAACGCGGTTAACGAGCGTTTCACAAACCGAGCACTATTTCTGAAATTCCTAACTCGGTTTGCGAGTGTTGTCTCGCAAAACGAGCAAGATTCAGGCCAAAAGCGGTGTGCAGTACCGCTTTTGGCCTGAGGTGGGAGGAGCCGAGCATAGCCAAAAGTCGCCATTCGGAAATGCGCGGAAAGGCCCAAGGACAGTTCGACTGACCTCGGAAAGGCTCGTGAACGGAGTCTTTCCGATGTTTGCCGAGGTCCGCCGAAGTGTACCTCGGGCCTTTTTGGCCGTTTCCGAGGCTCTCCGGCGCCCCCCGCCTCTGGCCGCATGCGGTATTACATCCCATTGAAGTCAATGCAGAACTAATTATTTTCGTTTTCATTGACTTCAATGGGAAAACTCGCTTTGATATGCCAGTACATTGGATTACAAGCATAGTCCTGGAACGGATTATGCTCGTAATCCGAGGTTCCACTGTATATTATCAGAAATAATATAGTACAGTCACTGCAGAGTATGTAAGCAACTTGTTTATGCCACAACCTAAGAACTTGTTTATGCCGCAATCATATCTAATGACTGGTGAGCTGCAATATTTTACATTTCTGGTTTTGCGTTTAATATTGCTTTAAATACAAATTTGAGTGCATTATTTCAGAGACAAATATTGTACAGCCACAGGAGAGTATATAAGCAGCTGGGGTATGTCACAACATAAGCAGAGGAGACAATGCAGTTTTTATCTTAAAATAGCAATGGAAAGGTGACAAATATATAGCAAGCATCATTTATCATAAGCTACTGACTTGGTGAAAAGATCCCCAACTACCCAAAGCTTTTCTTATCCCATACTTGCATAAATTCTTGTTCATGGCTTGCCAGTGCTGTTGCAGCCACTGCAGCATGGCTAACGTCAAGTTTCAGGGTGTGGTTATATCGCATATCAGGCGGTTAAAAGGTAGCTTGTGTTGCTGCTGCATTTTTTCCAGAAAAACACTTGCTGGGTATCACCACTTAAAGTGACCACACACTCTTCTGGCCTGTTACAGAACATCTTGGAAGCTAGGGTACCTAAACAGAAATTACACTGTACCACAGATTTAGGACATGTACCAGCCAAGACGTGTGTGAACTTTCCCTGCCGAAAGGTGGGCAGCAGGAAGTCACACAAGACCTTGCCTGTCACAAGATGGCATAGGGTCAGCCACCTCTTGGCCTACCCCTGAAGAGCTGCCAGAAATTCTGCCCAGCGTGGCTTCTGTTACCTAAGCATACTAGCTACAAAACAGCATGGCAGCAGTTTTCCTGGCTGGTTACAGGCTCTGGGGCACTTGGTTGCACTAATGGTTCTGAAAGGTAACCAGATGAGGCCACTGAGATGGAGGGGGTGAAGGTAACTGCTCTGTCAACATCATCAATGTGTAAAGCATGGGGCGGCACCACCAGTCCAGGTAGTGTGCCTCATCCTGCATCCTTCCCAGCCACCAGCAAATCAACCCATGCAGACCTTGCCACTGATCATATGGTCCATTGCTGGTCCTTCCACATATTGGTAGGATATGGGGATGGCCTTTTGGGCAAAAAATAGCAGCTGGGTGAAGATGGCTTTGAGACACTGGGCATGAGAGTGATTAAGGGATTTTTTTTCTGCTGCTCCACCCCCTGCTGAAGAGACACCTGTCTGGACAAGAATGTTGCTAGAGACAGCAAGGTGGCATTAGGAGACTTTTGGTGAGGTTCAAGCCTATGATTAACCCTACTCTGCGTGGCCCTATGATGACCATTTTCCCTGCTTGATGTGAAAATCTTCTCAAACCTATCTTCCCTTTCAGATTTCTTTCCTTGAGCTTGAGGCTGCAGATGTTGCAGCTGATGCAGAGATAAAATTTTGCAGAGTGGGGAGAGAGGTGGAAAGTGAAGAACAAGGAGGAAGAGGAGGAGGGCAGGCCAACCTGTATCACTGAGGTGCTGCCTCCACTGAGCTTTGTAGAGCAGATTCATGTGTCTCTTCATGCATGTGGTATAGGGTTGCCACCTCATCCCCTTAAACCCAAACACATATTAAACAGGTTCTGAGGCTAATTTAATGCAGATAAGGCACTAAGCGAGTTTAATTACCACCTTAATCAGCAACAAAACTTCTGTATTTAATATGTGTTTGGGTTTAAAAGATGAGGTGGAAACCCTAATGTGGTACCAAAATGACTGGTAGTTTTTCCATGATTGATAAGCTACAGGCAGAGGATACAAACCACAATGCTGTTCTGAGCTATGTGGAGCAGCCTTGGGGATAGGAGTGGTCTGTTCGCATGGGGCAGTACCATCCGAAAGGAATTGGATGGCTGCTACCCCCATTTCTCTGCAACCTGTCCCTACCCCTGGAGGAAATCTTCACTCACTGCTTTTCTGGCCCCCCCTTTTCTCGTCTACAGTTGCTGGCACTGAAATACGGTCTGCCACCTCATCATCCCCACCCTCCTCATTGCTTGAGCCCACTTGGCAGTAACATAACAATATGAATTCTCAAATATCTTCGTACAGCAAGCGTGCTGAAATAATTTAGCCGACTCTGCATGCTGGTTGGTGGGCTACAACAGGATTAGTAGTAGAGGAGGATGACGAAGAGGGTGCATTTGCAGCTGTTTCAGAAAACTTGACATTCTTTATCTGATGGAAAGAAGATCAGGAAGACTTGCTTGGCCACTCAACTTCCTCCTCCAGGTGCTCTGGCTGCTAGAAAAAAGGCAGATGTGCCCCACCTCTCAAGGATACAGCCCAACCACCTTTGTCCTGAAGATGCAGAATCTGCTCACCCCCTACTAGCTGCATGTGCAGATGCCTCTGTTTCCCCTTTTAGGCCTACCTGACATTATAAATACAGAGTTATCAGTTATGGCAATAGGAGGAATGAGGATGTGGTGCTTTGGTGCATTTAGGAATTTGGTGCTTTGGTGCACTTCACCGTATCGTGTGGTGATGTACTTCAAACAAAGGGCAGCTTTGTCTGCTTTAGTTAAGTTCACACTGCTAAACCCAAAATAATAAAAAGAGACCTTAGCATAATTATTAAGTGCAAGTCTGTCTTAGTGCATCTCCACCATTGAGGAGAAGTCTTGTATTGTTATCATTAAATACAGAGTTTCCACTGACTGCCGGAGGTGGAGAAGTGGGTGGATGATGTAGGGATCTTCACCTCAGCCAGTCAGAGGAAGCCTTGCATTCGCTGATAAAAACCAATTCGTTGCTAAGACCAACTTGATTTATACCCAGCAGCAGAGAGGAAGTGCCCCATACTGCTGCTGAAACACAGCACCACTTACTGTATGTAATTAATGCTCCTTCAGTCTATTACAGCAGCCCTAACAACCAGATCATTGTTACATGTAAATAATTTGTTTGGACCAACTTGGCCAAACAAACTGTTTAAAGTGATAGACATAAACCTGGAATTCTACTTTATGCAATTCAGTGGCAGTGTGCCTGGAACATTTTTTTTACAATCAAGGGCATACCATGAAAATACTATGACTGAAGCCTTACAACTGTAGGGCCAAATCTGGTGTATTATTTAGCATACTTACTTTTTCATTGATGGTTAATAGAATTTGTATTTTTGCAAACTTTTGAGTCTGTTAGTATGTAGCACCCTTATCCTAAACAGGAGTGCTAATAAATCTAGATGTGCTAGGGGGTAGCTAGCCTGGCTAATTTGTAATCTGTTGATCATATGGGTTTCCCCTAAGCCTGGTGTTAACGGCCAAAAGGGTGATTTCTCTCTTTTGTCAATAAGTGGCACTGTTACCTTTGGCATCAGTGTGATGAATAACAGAGAATGCAGTTTATGAGTGTGTGTATACTTTTCTCAGCCAATCAGCAGGAGTTTCTTTGGCTGCCGGGGATGCTGGGAGAAAGTCAGATGATCTGGGTTCATTCCACCCGGACTGCGGTATGGGTGGGTGCATGAGGGGCAGCTGTTGCGGTGAAGGCTTGAAGTCTGAGGCCTAACCACGTGTAAAGGGGCTTTGCCGGAGGGAGCCTGGTCGATGCTGGAAAGCATGAAAGAGGAAATTGCCAGAGGGTCAGCACCTCTTATTGCCAGTAGCAGGTTGAGAAGGATGGAGTTCTGAAAGAGTACCAGAGGAGACTCTTCATAAGCAGGGGACTATGAAGTGGCTGGGAAAGCTTCGGGAGAGAACTCATCCGAGGAAATACAGTGGGATACTGTGAGTTAAGTTGTTGCTACAGGAGACTGTTGCTATAGAATACAGATCGCCTGGTCCAGCTTAAAGGCACTTTTTCTGTATTGCTGTCTGTCTGGTTCTGCATTTGTCTGAGGAGACTGCCAGTCTGCTAAATTGCCATTGCATTTGCCTAAGGGTGCCCTGAGCCCTACCCCTCTCTCCCACATTTTTCTGTTAAGAGAAATACACTTCTCTGTTCATTTTTAAAAGTGACTGGCACCCATCTTTCCATTCTGCACAACACCCACCATGCCTAGTAACCTGCACCCTGAGGAGGAATGTCAGCCCTCCCTGTCTCTGGGGGTCACCATCAGGCCTCTGGAGGTCGGGGAGAGCGCTACAAGTACCAACAAGAACACTCTTTGGCAACTGTGAAGGCATGCCTATTGAACTAAACAGGACATGAGAGTAAGCCCAGCACGGTATTTTGTGACCCAAAACTTTTTGAACAATGCTTGTGTCCATCACAAGTACTAAAGTATAATAGTACAATATATAAAGTATAATAGATCATTAGTAATGTATTAGCTGCTTGCAGAGGCGGCTCTCTAATTAGGCAAATTAGGCCTTTGCCTAAGGCCTCGCAATCTAAGGGGCCTCGCAAAAGCCTAATTTGCCCGTAGCTCAACCTCCCCAGGATAGTCCCGTCGAATCAGAGTCCCTGAATGCCCGTGGGGTGTCTTGGTTCCCACGAGCAACGCTTCGTATGGCAGCCGCAAAGTGGCATCTCTCCCCGGCTGACACACACATACGGAGCTCTGCGTGCTGACCCCGCCCCCTCCTCCTCCTGCTGTGATGTTTTCCTGTACACAGAGGAGGAGGCGGGGAGGAAGCACGGCCATGCACAGGGGCGGGGATGCAATTGCCCCCTGGGCTGCTCTAATGTCCTGCTGACTCCTGCACAAATGCCGATGAGCTGGCCGAGGGTGGCTGCTCAGGTGGAGGGCACGGCCGGTGTCTTGCCGAATAAGTTCCTTCGGCGGATAGGTTCCCCCCCTGTACTGCGCAGGCGCAGCGCCTGCGCAGTACGTACTACTGTCGGCCGCCGGAGATAGCCGAAGCTCAAACGCTTCGATCAGCTGTACACGGCGCCTGCGCTCTGGGTCCAGGTTCCTTCCCCTCTATCCAAGTGGACCTAGAGGGGGAATCTAAAAGTGCCGAGCGCAGCGAGGCCGTGCCCGAAGCGTGGCGAGCGAAGCGAGCCCGCGAGGGGCCCTCTTACAGGCGCCGTGTACAGCTGATTTTCAGCTGTTCCGCTTCGGCTATTTCCGCCGGCTTCTACTGCGCATGCGCAGTAGAGGGGGAACTAATCCGCCGAGCGGAACTTTCTCGGCAGAACACCGGATTCAGTACTGGAAGCCAGCGCCCCTCCCCTCCCTCCTGCACACGAAGCTCTGGCAGAGGCTGGGGGGATCTGCTTTTTCTTTCCCCGCCCACACTCCGGGCAGCCCGTGTGCTGTCTGTGAAGAGGATGTGTGGGCGGGAAAGTTAAAATTGAGCAGTCGGCTGAGCTCAGCAACCACAGTCTTTAAAAGAAAAAAAAACAAGTGAGCCTCCTGGGACTAGTGTCCATTGCGTCCAAGTAAGTGACAAGCGAGCTTCTCCTCCCTCCCTTCCTGTTGTCTCTTCCCCTCCCTGCAGCTTAAGTGTTATATTACAGCCTGTGACAGTACCTCTCCCTCCTAGATGTTATGATGTGGGTTCACACTGGCATACTGCAGTGCTGGTGTACTGGCAGTCTTCCTGCATGTTACCCTCGGTCCCATAGACTTCTATTAGGTTGTACATTTTTGCTGCATGTTCTGAAAGTGCACAAGAAGTCCTGCATGCTGCATCTTTGGTGCAATTCCAGAAAATGCAGCAAAAACGCACAATCTAATTAGAAGTCTGAAGGACTGCGGCTATGGAAAACTGCCAGCACAGTGGCAGCCTGTCCATTAAGGACGCACAGGCACTGCCCCCTCCATTATGCCACTCCCTGTATGTAAAATGTATAGATTCATGCACTGCATGAATCTATCCATGGCTACCCCCTGTTCAGGCGTCTGGCCCCTTCTCAAACACCAGGCGCCTGAATTACAGTGGTGGGGGTGTGTTTTTTTTTTTTTTAAACCACCTGCTTAGTGCCATAGGCTTCAAAAAAGGTGGACTCAGAGCGCAGAGTATTGCACCATGAGCCCACCCAGGTGTGTTAAAAAGCAAATTAATATTCTCTTTTCTAACACTGAACCACCTCTCCGCCAATCAGGAAGTACAGGTCTAATACCCGTCACCTGATTGGCTGAAGGCACAGGCATTCCTATTGGACATCTAGCAGACCAGAAGAAGAGATGCATGGGAACCATGGAGGACACAGGAAAGGGGCATCACCTGACCCACTGCATGTCCCACAGCTCGCCGCCATCACCCACTGCCTGACCCGTCACCAAGATGGGGTAAGTGTCAGTCAGACAGCAAGTGGGCAGAGGGGGTGTCACAGTGGCTGCATTTAATGGGGCACAGTGGCTGCATTTGATGGGGGCACAGTGGCTGCATTTGATGGGGGCACAGTGGCTGCATTTGATGGGGGCACAGTGGCTGCATTTGATGGGGGCACAGTGGCTGCATTTGATGGGGGCACAGTGGCTGCATTTGATGGGGGCACAGTGGCTGCAATTGATGGGGGCACAGTGGCTGCATTTGATGTTTTTCTTCAGTTTGCTTGCCTACCCCCCCAAAAAAATTTTGAGCATCTGTGTGAGCCCAAAGGCTTGCACTCTTAGCAGGCACTGCCACTCCACTGAAGTGATCAATGCTTAGGTCGCTTTTCAGAGGCATTTGACAGGCAGTGAGGAGGCGATGTCTAATTTCCTCCCTGCCTATTTTAACCTCCATGTCTTCAGTGTCTGACCATCTCTTGTATCATGTCCGCAGTTCGATCATCTATTGTATAATTTACACAGTCTCTGACCATCTCTTGTATCATGTCTGCAGTCTCTGACCATCTCCTGTACTATGTCTGCAGTCTCTGACCATCTCCTGTACTATGTCTGCAGTCTCTGACCATCTCCTGTACTATGTCTGCAGTCTCTGACCATCTCCTGTACTATGTCTGCAGTCTCTGACCATCTCCTGTACTATGTCTGCAGTCTCTGACCATCTCCTGTACTATGTCTGCAGTCTCTGACCATCTCTTGTATCATGTCTGCAGTCTCTGACCATCTCTTGTACTATGTCTGCAGTCTCTGACCATCTCTTGTATCATGTCTGCAGTCTCTGATCATCTCTTGTATCATGTCTGCAGTCTCTGACCATCTCCTGTATCATGTCTGCAGTCTCTGACCATCTCCTGTACTATGTCTGCAGTCTCTGACCATCTCCTGTACTATGTCTGCAGTCTCTGACCATCTCCTGTACTATGTCTGCAGTCTCTGACCATCTCCTGTACTATGTCTGCAGTCTCTGACCATCTCCTGTACTATGTCTGCAGTCTCTGACCATCTCCTGTACTATGTCTGCAGTCTCTGACCATCTCCTGTACTATGTCTGCAGTCTCTGACCATCTCCTGTACTATGTCTACAGTCTCTGATCATCTCCTGTACTATGTCTGCAGTCTCTGATCATCTCCTGTACTATGTCTGCAGTCTCTGACCATCTCCTGTACTATGTCTGCAGTCTCTGACCATCTCTTGTATCATGTCTGCAGTCTCTGACCATCTCTTGTATCATGTCTGCAGTCTCTGACCATCTCTTGTATTATGTTTGCAGTCTCTGACCATCTCTTGTATCATTTCTGCAGTCTCTGACCTTCTCTTGTATCATGTCTTCAGTCTCTGACCATCTCTTGTATCATGTCTGCAGTCTCTGACCATCTCTTGTATCATGTCTGCAGTCTCTGACCATCTCTTGTATCATGTCTGCAGTCTCTGACCATCTCTTGTATCATGTCTGCAGTCTCTGACCATCTCCTGTACTATGTCTGCAGTCTCTGATCATCTCCTGTACTATGTCTGCAGTCTCTGATCATCTCCTGTATTATGTCTGCAGTCTCTGACCATCTCCTGTACTATGTCTGCAGTCTCTGACCATCTCCTGTACTATGTCTGCAGTCTCTGACCATCTCCTGTACTATGTCTGCAGTCTCTGACCATCTCCTGTACTATGTCTGCAGTCTCTGACCATCTCCTGTACTATGTCTGCAGTCTCTGACCATCTCCTGTACTATGTCTGCAGTCTCTGACCATCTCCTGTACTATGTCTGCAGTCTCTGACCATCTCCTGTACTATGTCTGCAGTCTCTGACCATCTCCTGTACTATGTCTGCAGTCTCTGACCATCTCCTGTACTATGTCTGCAGTCTCTGACCATCTCCTGTACTATGTCTGCAGTCTCTGACCATCTCCTGTACTATGTCTGCAGTCTCTGACCATCTCCTGTACTATGTCTGCAGTCTCTGACCATCTCCTGTACTATGTCTGCAGTCTCTGACCATCTCCTGTACTATGTCTGCAGTCTCTGACCATCTCCTGTACTATGTCTGCAGTCTCTGACCATCTCCTGTACTATGTCTGCAGTCTCTGACCATCTCCTGTACTATGTCTGCAGTCTCTGACCATCTCCTGTACTATGTCTGCAGTCTCTGACCATCTCCTGTACTATGTCTGCAGTCTCTGACCATCTCCTGTACTATGTCTGCAGTCTCTGACCATCTCCTGTACTATGTCTGCAGTCTCTGACCATCTCCTGTACTATGTCTGCAGTCTCTGACCATCTCCTGTACTATGTCTGCAGTCTCTGACCATCTCTTGTACTATGTCTGCAGTCTCTGACCATCTCCTGTACTATGTCTGCAGTCTCTGACCATCTCTTGTACTATGTCTGCAGTCTCTGACCATCTCTTGTATCATGTCTGCAGTCTCTGACCATCTCTTGTATCATGTCTGCAGTCTCTGACCATCTCTTGTATCATGTTTGCAGTCTCTGACCATCTCTTGTATCATTTCTGCAGTCTCTGACCTTCTCTTGTATCATGTCTTCAGTCTCTCACTATCTCTTGTATCATGTCTGCACAGACCTTTTTCTGTATCATATCTGCACAGCCTCTGACCATCTTCTTTATTGTGTCTGCAGTCTCTAGGGGGGGTTACAGAGGAGTCAAGAGCTGGAGCACTGCTAAGAGGGGGGTCACAAGAGGAGTTGGACTTGTGTGGAGTAGGATAATATAGGATGAAACTAGAGCCACCAAGCTGGAGCCCAGAGAGGACCATCTGGCTGAGCCCTGTACGGTGCACCTGAGATGAGGTCAGTGACAGCGTTGCAAGGATAGTCTGATGGGGGTCAGTGATGTAAGGGGGAGTGAATACAGTAAGGTAAGGGGGCACTGATATAAAGGTTCCCCCTTATATTAGTACCCCCCCTCCTTTTACCTTAGTGTATTCACTCTGCGGGTGGTCTATGGTCACCAGCGTATTCCCCACATTGGAGTTCTCATTTTAAATGCAAGTTGGAACTCCACGGACCCTGATAAAAAGGGAACTCTGATGTAAATGGGAATGCTGTGCACTCTGATATAAGGTGATCTCTGGTCACCAGAGCCCCCCTTACTTTAGAGTTCCCCCTTACTCCAGTCTGCAGCATTTCCCCTTGCACTGTAATGCCCCGTACACACGGTCGGATTTTCCGATGGAAAATGTCCGATCGGAGCGTGTTGTCGGAAATTCCGACCGTGTGTAGGCTCCATCGGACATTTTCCATCGGATTTTAAGACACACAAAGTTTGAGAACAGGCAATAAAATTTTCCGACAACAAAACCCGTTGTCGGAAATTCCGATCGTGTGTACACAAATCCGACGCACAAAGTGCCACGCATGCTCAGAATAAATAAAGAGATGAAAGCTATTGGCCACTGCCCCGTTTATAGTCCCGACGTACGTGTTTTACGTCACCGCGTTCAGAACGATCGTTTTTTCCGACAACTTTGTGTGACTGTGTGTATGCAAGACAAGTTTGAGCCAACATCTGTCGGAAAAAATCCTAGGATTTTGTTGTCGGAATGTCCGAACAAAGTCCGACCGTGTGTACGGGGCATAAGGGGGAATCTTGCAGACTCTGATGTAAGGGGGAACTCTGTGCTGGGTTATATTAACCTGAGCTTTATGTGAATGAAGAAATATGATTTTTGACTTTTATTTTACTACTACTAATACACATTACTAGTAGCAGCTGCACAAATTGTATTTATATTTGTGTGCATGTAATATATATATGTTTAATGATAATTTGCTAGAGAAAATTCTAGAAACTGTGAAATTATAGTTCATAGTGTTTAAGGCTTTTAATATATACAGTTCATTTTTATCGCTTTAATTATTTTTTCCATTATGGGCGTGAGTGGGGCCTCATGTCTAGGTTTTGCCTAAGGCCTCACAAAGCCTAGAGCCGCCTCTGGCTGCTTGTGAAAGTAAGCTACCATCTCAGTGTTAGATCAATCTGCTTGATTGGTTCACATGAGGAAAAATGCATTTGGATACTTTTGCCACAAGGTGGCAGGAGAGGTATGTTTGAAAAATGATTCCTTACAAAGTGTTACTTGATATTTTAAATAAATAAACTTTGGATGCGGAGTATTTTCCACAAAAAAAAAAAAAAAATATATATATATATATATATATATATATATATATATATATATATATATATATATATATATATATATATATATATATATACATATATATATATATATATATATATATATATACATATATATATATAACTAAAGCATTTGTAGTGGAAAAGCAAACTAGTTTAATAAAATATTTTGCTAAATCTAAAGGTACTCGTGCAATTTAAAAATTTGTCCTAACTAAACGAAAATCTTAATGCTGTGTTGCATAATCTTGATTTTTTTTTCAAAAAGGGCTATCACAGTGGCTGGAGTTTGTTTCACATCCTGTTTTTGCTGTTAGATAAGCTCAGACAGTTACTTCATACTTAAAGTTATATTAAAGTCAAGTTTTTTTTTTCTCCAAAATAACAAACATGTCATACTTACCTACTCTGTGCAGGGATTTTGCACAGAGCAGCCCTGATCCTCCTCTTCTCAGGTCCCCTGCTGGCCCCTCCCTCCTGCCAAGTGCCCCCACAGCAAACAGCTTGCTGTGGGGGCACCCGAGCAGGTTGATTACCGAGCTGCTGCTCTGCGTGTCCATTCAGGCATGGAGCCACAGCTAAGCCCTGCCCCTTCTCTCTTCTTATTGGCTCCCTGGCTGTGATTGACAGAAACAGGAGCCATTGACACCCCACTGCTGTCTTAGCATGGAAGACTTGCCTGAGCTTTGGACATTTGGTCGTCCTACCTGGATCCTGATTGGCTGATTGACACAACGCCTGCTCCTGGAGTGATCCCTCCACTGGCTTCGTCCACCTCTCAGTCGGTAGTACTGATGAGCACCTGGCTTTTGGTAAACATACACACTTCATTGGCCCACTGTCGTATGACAGGTGGGTCCACGTTGTCTGGTAAGAAGTACCCATCCATAATCTTTCACTAGACGAATGTTCATCCGTCATGTTCTGTGTTACACAGCTATTCTTGTGTCTACATCATTCCAACCATTGGTCACAGTGGATTTCATCATAGCCATTTGAGTGGACATTACTTTTATGAGTTTATTTAGATTTCGTTCACTGGTGTTTGGACTTCATCATGTCATAATTATCACATTCTATTGGTATATTTTCACTGAGTTTATCACGGCACTTGTTCTCATCAACTGCTGTGATATATATTTCACCTTTACGGTGTTTTATACACTTAGCGCTACAC
Source organism: Lithobates septentrionalis (assembly GCA_037952835.1). Classification (NCBI taxonomy): domain Eukaryota; kingdom Metazoa; phylum Chordata; class Amphibia; order Anura; family Ranidae; genus Lithobates; species Lithobates septentrionalis. Next base: position 2,150,101 of record JBBDGP010001693.1, on the reverse strand, counting down.
TTTTATATTTTATTATGAAAGTAAAAGACCCTGAACCTTTACTACCACTTTAAAGAATTTCTGTAAAAGAAAAAAAAAATGCTCCAAGTGTAAAGTAAAGGCACCTATAGATGTGCCTACAGTAGCCTCCAGAACTCTGCAGACCTAATCCCCAACCAATCTCAAAGGCAAAAGCTTTAACACTTAGGCCTCTCTTACACTAGTGTTGCCTACAATCTACATTTGATTGTTCTCCAGAGTGCATTTGACAGGCAGTGAGGAGCCATTATATCGCCCTGCACCAGCGCACCACAAATGCATGTATTGCATGTGCTTGCAGCATATGTACACCCCTTTCCACTGCCTTTGCAGCTTAGGGGGAACTGCTAGTTTTTACTACCTCCAAACCACAAGTGTCAGTAAGGCCTTATTGATAGTACAGCTGGCCATACACTAGAATTTTTTTTTTCCTCCATTCACACTACACAGGGCAGATGGACAAATTTCTCCACAGGCTGTCAAAATACTTGAACAGCAACTGCATCTGATTGGAGACAGCAATTTTTGGCCATTTTCTGACAGACTCCTTTTGATTTTTGATTTTTTTTTTATCGAAGTGTGTGTCGGGCAGGAGGCAGCTGACATTCACTGAGCGAAATTCATAGTGTATGGCCAGCTTAACTAAACTTGCCTGCCCCTATTTGCATCATTAACACAGGAATGGGGTGAAGGAGGCCATTATAACAAGGTGTGGGAAATAGTGGCTGACTCTGACACTGACTTTAGGCCGCTAGTGGCTGAAAACGGGTCACAGGAGTGCAGTACGAACTTCAATCTTGTGATCCATAGAAGTAGGGACAAAAAAGCTTTGGCCATACTCCTCCTTTAACTGCATTTTTTTAAAATAGACCTATTACACCATGAGAAAACTCTTTCCTCTGTTCTGATTATTGCACATCCATATGCTGTGTGACAGCACTAGGCCCTGCCTCTGGATGAGGATAGGCAGAAAACACACAGGATTCGCACTAAGGCAGAGTAAAGCCCCATACACACTATCAGATTTTCTGCTGATTTTTGTCTTCAGATTTACCAAAACCATGTAGTGCAAGCACCTGCCTGATTGCATACAAATTGAAACTCATAAGGTTTGACCTCATATTATATGGTTTTGGTAAATCTGAAGGAAAAAATCAGCTGAAAATCTGATAGTGTGTATGGGGCTTTAGACGCTCTAGAATATTGTTTCTGAATGGAGAATTTCAGTTTTCTCTGCGTTTGGTAATCCCAGATCAGGATCTGGAGCTTGGAGGCTTTGAAGAGATTTGAGTAGGAAGAAGTCTCCAATCCTTTGTCTTACTGGAGACATTGCAGGCTGTGTGAGTATGCAGTTACTTTGGCATAGTGATTATACTGTCTAGTGGACTGTGTCTGAACCTACCTTCTGTATGCTCATTTATGCTCGAACCACCCATACCAATACATTGAGTTCATTTACCACAAAACGGGCTCATGACTATTACCCTGTTGCTAATTCACATAGTTAAAGGTACCTATACTTATGTTCATGTAGCACTACGCCCACATGGGCCGCTAGCAGCTGGTTCCCCTACCCTGCACAGCCAGGCAACACACATTCTCCGCTTGCATCCAAACACAAGAAGTCAGTCCCTTGACTTTGTTTTTATGTTTTATTAGGGGTAACAACTTGGATGGGGTGAACGGATATATGGGATGCCCAACTTGAATCAACAAACAATAACCAATGACAACTTCCTCCCTATGTACAAGATCTTGAACTGTCTGTACACTGACTGTCTCTGAAGATAAAAATGCAAAAGCCCCTTAACCACCTCAATACAGTGCATTTTCGCCCCCTTCCTGCCCAAGCCATTTTTCAGCTTTCAGCGCTGTCGCACTTTGGATGACAATTGCGCGGTCATACAACACTGTACCCAAATGAAATTGTTGTCATTTTTTTCCCCACAAATAGAGCTTTCTTTTAGTGGTATTTGATCACCTCTGCGGTTTTTATTTTTTGCGCTATAAACAAAAAAGGAGTGACAAGTTTAAAAAAAAAACACAATTTTTACCTTTTGCGATAATAAATATCCAATTTTTTTTCTTTAACTACTTCCATACAGGGCATTTTCACCCCCTTCCTGCCCAAGCCAATTTTCAGCTTTCAGCGCCGTCGCATTTTGAATAACAATTGCGCGGTCATACTACACTGTACCCAAATGAAATTTTTATCATTTTTTCCCCACTAATAGAGCTTTCTTTTGGTGGTATTTGATCACCCCTGTGGTTTTTATTTCTTGTGCTATAAACAAAACAAGAGTGACAAGTTTGAAAAAAACACAATATTTTTTACTTTTTGCTATAATAAGTATTCAAATTTTTTTTTTTTAAACAAATTTTTTCCTCATTTTAGGCCGATACGTATCCTTCTACATATTTTTGGTAAAAAATATCGCAATAAGCGTATATTTATTGGTTTGCGCAAAAGTTATAGCGTCTACAAAATAAGGGGATAGATTTATAGCATTTTTTTTTTTTTTTTTTACTAGTAATGGCCGCGATCTGCGATTTTTATTGTGACTGCGATATTACGGCGGACACATCGGACAATTTTGACACATTTTTGGGACCATTCACATTTATACAGCGATCCGTGCTATAAAAATGCATTGATTACTGTATAAATGTGACTGGCAATGAAGGGGTTAACCAGGAGGGGGCGCTGTAGGGGTTAACTGTGTTGCTAGGGAGTGATTCTAACTGTGTGGGGAGGGGATTCACAAGGGGAGGAGACTGATCGGTGTTCCTCTGTACAAGGAACACACCATCGGTCTTCTCCCATCTGACAGGACATAGATCTGTGTGTTTACACACACAGATCCACGGTCCTGCTCGGCAGACATCGCGGCAGCCGGGCACGCGCACCGGGACCCGAGCGATGCGGCGGGCACGCACGCGCGCCCCCTGGGCTGCCTGGAAGGCTGCGCCGTCATATGACGGCGGCCCAAGATAACAGCTGCACCGTCCCGCCGTCATATGACGGCGGGCGGGCGGGCAGCAAGTGGTTAAAACAAATTTTTTTCTCAGTTTAGGCCGATATGTATTCTTGTACATATTTTTGGTAAAAAAAAATCGCAATAAGCGTATATAGATTGGTTTGCGCAAAAGTTATAGCGTCTACAAAATAGGGGATAGATTTATAACAATTTTTTTTTTTTTTATCTTTTTACTAGTAATGGCAGCGATCTGCGATTTTTATCGTGACTGCGATATTGCGGCGGACACATCGGACACTTTTGACACATATTTGGGACCATTCACATTTATACAGCGATCCGTGCTATAAAAATGCATTGATTACTGTATAAATGTGACTGGCAGGGAAGGGGTTAACACTAGGTGGTGATCGAGGGGTTAACTGTGTTGCTAGGGAGTGATTCTAACTGTAGGGGGCGGGGACTCACTAGGGGAGGAGACCGATCGATGTTCCTCTGTACTGGGAACATACCATCGGTCTCCTCTCCTCTGACAGGACCGTGGATCTGTGTGTTTACACACACAGATCCACGGTCCTGCTGTGTTACCGGTAATCGCGGGTGCCAGGCGGCCTAGGAAAGCGAGGACGTCATATGACGCCCGCCCGCAATGAGAGCTGCGCCGCCTGGCCGTCAATTGAACTCTCAGCCCCCTTGAAAGTAGCACAAAGTGTTGTAAGTTGCATAACGGCAAGGGCTGGAACTCTGAGGGGTCCTTCAGGGACAAAAAATTTGCAGCTGTGGGCCCACGGCGACCATCTTTTTTGGACCCCAGCACGCACGAGGAATACAAAAAATGTGTCGGCGGCCAGGGAAAATGGCCGCCGACACACAAAAACATGGCCGCTGGAACACAAACACATACCAAATATGGCCGCGGGAACACAGGTGCACTGAGGACCACACAGCATATAAAGACAGGGGAGACGATGCAGGGACCACGCTCCCGTAGAAGTCCGTGTGACGAAACGTACGTAGGGCGTGGCCTTTGACTGAACGCCTTGCTGACATCTCCCTGCAAAGCTGACGCTTAGGAACATCTTTGTAAGCATTGTACACCGCTCATTTTTTCCATTACAATGTATGTACCCTTTTTATCTGACCTAATAAATAGTGGTTTTAAACGGTTTCACACTATGGAATCCTTTCTTCTTATGTCCTTATGATATCATCCTGGTCCTGGTCTTGCCAAGTACTGCTGCACAGTGGCACATACTGTGACTACTCGTTACCCCTGCAGGGGATATACAGCTGGTGAGTCTCTGCACAATCACAACGCGAGACACCAGCACTGGATTAACACCTGTTGTGTGCTTTGAGGAATCCCACAAAGGACGCCTTTTTTCACTTATAGTGCACCGGGCACATACCCATATGAACTGTTTACTATCATAGAACCATTTGCATGGCACGTGTGTTTAGCACTTTTCAGAGTGACCTCTTCGTAGGGCACTTGTCACTTTGTTATTTGCAACGTTTGTAGAACAACATTTTAATATTTATTTATTTAGCACTAGACACTTTAGAATTTTTTGCATGTCACGTGTGATGTATTTATTGCAACTTTGTGTTTTCTAGTGTTTAAACATAGACCACTTCATGCTCTTAGCAGTGGTTAATACTGTTTTTTCCTTTTGAGGGAATATAGCACTAGACACCTTGGATGCGATTTATTGCACTCATTATGCTTCTTATGTTTAAATCACCAGTCACTTTAACCCACAGGAGTGGTAATAACTGCCATACATATTTCACTTAAGGGAATACACACGTGACACTATGGATAAAATTGTATATATGCAGACATTTCTTTTGCAACTTTGGGACAGTGCCACACTCACACACTTTTCTTTTTTCACAAAAAATGTAAGGAATACATTTTTTTAACATTTTTTTGTAATGGTTTCCTTCATAGAGTAAAACATTAAAAAATCCAGAGGGTAAAATTCATTTGGGTACACTATTGCATGATGGTAATTGTCAAACTATCACATCACTGAAAACTAAAAAAATGGCCTGGTAATGAAGGGCTGTATACAGGGTGGTATTTAAGATGTTAAGGGTCCCCCCACCCCTGGCTGTTCTGTAGCAATGTCTTAATGGGGAAGCCCATTTACAGGCTGACCATGCATAGAAATTTACCGTATTTATCGGCGTATAACACGCACTTTTTTCCCCTTAAAATCAGGGGAAAGTCGCAGGTGCGTGTTATACGCCGATACCATGCGATCCCGAGCTGTCACAATCTTAAAATCGCCGACCGCGATTTGAAAATGGCGCCGCCGGCGCCGAAATACACCGAGCCGATCCTCGGCTCTTTCCGGCGGCTCTCGTTTACTTTCGGCTCCACTCGTAGTCCCGAGCGGAGCTATCCGAACCTACTCGGCTAGGTTCGGATAGCTCCGCTCGGGACTACGAGTGGAGCCGAAAATGAACGAGAGCCGCCGGAAAGAGCCGAGGACCGGCTCGGTGTATTTCGGCGCCGGCGGCGCCATTTTCAAATCGCGGTCGGCGATTTTAAAGCTCAGGACAGGGGATCGAAGCGAAGGCTGCACTGGGGAAGGCTGCACTGGGGAAGGCTGCACTGGGGAAGGCTGCACTGGGAAAGGCTGCACTGGGAAAGGCTGCACTGGGAAAGGCTGCACTGGGAAAGGCTGCACTGGGAAAGGCTGCACTGGGAAAGGCTGCACTGGGAAAGGCTGCACTGGGAAAGGCTGCACTGGGGAAGGCTGCACTGGGGAAGGCTGCACTGGGGAAGGCTGCACTGGGAATGGCTGCACTGGGAATGGCTGCACTGGGAATGGCTGCACTGGGAATGGCTGCACTGGGAATGGCTGCACTGGGAATGGCTGCACTGGGAATGGCTGCACTGGGAATGGCTGCACTGGGAATGGCTGCACTGGGAATGGCTGCACTGGGAATGGCTGCACTGGGAATGGCTGCACTGGGAATGGCTGCACTGGGAATGGCTGCACTGGGAAAGGCTGCACTGGGGAAGGCTGCACTGACAAGGCTGCACTGACATGGCTGCACTGAGAAGGCTGCAATGATGGGCATTTAAATGTAAGTTTTTTTTCCTTCAACTTCCCTCCTAAAAGTTTTTTTTCCTTAAAATTCCCTCCTAAATTGGGGTGCGTGTTATACGCCGGTGCGTGTTATACGCCGATAAATACGGTAATTAAAACCAGACCTTCACATTTTTCTTTTTACTGCAGAACATGTGCTCCAGTGAACATTTGTTAGGACCTACTACTATTCTAAATGACTGACACCACAACACATCACACAAGGTGATAATAAGTCTTTTGCGAAAAGCAGAAGTGAGCATTTCTATAATGTCAAACATATTATGTGAGGCCATAGCATTAGGTGTATGAGAGCCAGGGGAAGATAAATCTTCTGTGGTCTACTGTAACACCACCCAAGCTCTCTTTATTCACTCTTATGTCTGGGTCCTCAGAGGAAGCATTTCACTTTCCGACCGCTTCCATTTTTGTATTAGAAGACAGCGAGGAGTTGATTGAAGAATTGATTAAAGCTCAACTTCAAAAAAATGAAAATAACCCCTTAGCGCCGACCGTACACACATATGCGGCATCGGCTTGAAGGGGTTATACCGGGTTTTTTTTTTTTAGAGCGGGCGGTCGGTTTTTTAGGGATAACTTTTAGGGCTGTTATCCTAAAGGAGCAGGAAAGGGTGCCCCCCCTCCCGCCGCTCTTCCCGGGCCTCCCGTCCCACCGGGAGACCCGATCCACGATCCCGCACTTCCGTCGGATAGGCTGTGACTGAAACAAAGCCGGAAACAGCTTTGTTCCAGTCTCCTATGTAAAAACATGGAAACAACGTCACTTCCGGTTTACTCAGCTGCCAATAACTCAGATTAAAAAAAAAAAAAAAAAAAAAAGACTATTCAGAAGCGCCGTTTTTGGCGATCTGAATACTTTGAAGTGCAAAGGAGGGATTTGGGATCTTTTAGGTCGTTAGAGCGAGAGCAATAATTCTAGCAAAATGCCTCTTCTGTAACCCTAACCTGGTAACCGTTACATTTTTTTAAAGTGTCGCCTATGGAGATTTTTAGGTACTGTAGTTTGTCGCCATTCCACGAGTGTGCGCAATTTCAAAGCAGGACATGTTAGGTATCTATTTACTCAGCGGGATAAATAATTAAATTTAAATAGTGCATTGTGCATCAATTTACTTTACCCCACAGTCTTGATTTCAAACACCATCTCCTAAGCCATTCTGCAGTGTAATGGATTAAAGTTACAGTTTTCTTTAAGATGAAAAGCAAACCCACTGCCCTGGAGACCAGATATTTTCCCTGCTCATTGTCTTTTTAAACACTGGTCCCCTCACCACCCCAATGAGTTTTCCTGCTATAAGAGAGAACCCAGCCATTGGAAGTGTTGCCTCCATCAGAAGGTGTGCACATTAAGCAGGCAGCAATGTGGACACCTGAGGAGGGATCTTAGGAAGTAAACAAATGAGAGAGGGATCATCACGTGATCGTGGTTTCAGGCAGGTAAAATGGGCATATGGATAGGTTTAATTTTTTTCCTACCAATGGTTAGTTAGAGGAGGTGGGGGTGGGGTCAGAGGGAGGTTGCTAATATTCTGGAGGTTTGGCTTTAAAGAATTCTAAGTAAAATGATAAATTATTTGAGCATAGAATGATTTCTCCATAAGGGAGAACTGGTCCATCACCTTAGGACAAAAAAAAAAACCTCAGGTCTGACTGAATTGGGTAGGGATATAAGGATACACTCAGGGGGTGCGTCCAGCAAAGCTTTGCCAGTTTCTAATCACCAGAAGGTAGCAGCCTATAACTCAGTGTCTATGATTATATTGTATGTTTAAGATATACAGTACCTGTTGCTTTTGCCATAAATTTTGGGAGCTAATACTTTCCCATGCTCTTTGCCTGTACACAAAGAGGGGGTTATCGATCTAGGGGGCAAGGGGGTGTTCTTTGTAATACATCAGAACTTAACTGCTTGCCGACCAGCCGCCGTCGTTATACAGCGGCAGGTTGGCTCTCCTGCGCAAATCGCCGTAGCTGTACATTGGCACGGGCCCGCGGGTCGAGCGGACTCGATGTCCGCAGGCGACCCGCAATCGCCTAGTACAAAAGCAGAAAGGGGATCTGCCTTTGTAAACAAGGCGAATACCCCCTTGATCTCTCCCTAGTGTTAACCCCTTCCCTGCCAGTGTCATTTTTACATTGATCAATGCATTTTTAGTGCACTGATCAATGTAATAATGTCACTGGTCCCCAAAAAAAGTGTCATTTGGGGTCAGATTTGTCCGCCGCAATGTCGCAGTCCGGCTAAAAATCGCAGATCGCGCCATTACTAGTAAAAACAATTTTTAAAAAAATATAAAAGTCCCTAAATCTCATAGTTTGTAGACCTGATAGCTTTTGCGCAAACCAATCAATATACGCCTATTGGGATTTTTTTATTTTTTTTTACATGTATGTAGAAGAATATATATCGGCCTAAACTGATGAATAAATTAGTTTTTTATATTTAAAGTTCATAGTTTTTTTAATACTTTCTTGAGCCCTCTCTCGGTCCAGCGATGTTCATGAGTGTATCAGCCATCTGAGACTCCCTCTCCTGATTGGCAGAGACACAGCAGCAACGCCAATGGCTCCCACTGCTGTCAAAGTCAGCTAGCCAATCAGAAGAGAGAGGGGGAAGGGCCCGGGCCATGGGTCCGTGTCTGAATGTACACAGGGAGCCGTGACTCAGCTTGGGTGGCCCCATAGCAAGCTGCTTGCTGTGGGGGCACTCAACTCGAAGGAGGGGGCAGGAGCAAAGAAGGAGGGACCCAAGAGGAGGAGGATTGGGGCTGCTCGGTGCAAATCCACTGCACAGAGCGGGTAAGTATAACGTTTATTTTTTTAATAGAAAAAAAACGACCTTACAATCACTTTAAAGTAGGCAAGGCTGACAGACCCCACATACCTATGAATTCAGAGTTGTTCTCTCAGGGCAAAAATAAGGTAGGAGTAATGTATATTTTTGGCATGTCAAGTTATTTATTTTTTTTGTACTTGCATCTGTTTAATAGTGATAAAACATCGATGAATGTGCATGAATTTCAAAGCTGTACAAAAAAGGAAGATATAGATGATAGATCCTACAACTTCCAAAAGTAACATCTGAATACCACAAGTCCAGTATGTATTAATGCATCTCATTCTGTTTGTTTCAGTACTTTGGTTTGGTGCAGAGAACAGTGTATTCAAAACCAATACTGGCACATAATAGGTACAAATAAGCAGGCATAAACTTGGTGTGAGGGTAAAATGGAACTTGGGTTAAGTGAAAAAAAAATACTCTTGAAGCGAGGCACTGTAATGGTTAAATGCTTGTTCAGTCTAGGGCAGAGGCCTCCAAATATGTCAGTATGAGGGCCACATTGTATATTTTTACAAATATTCGAAGGCTAAAAAAAAAAAAAAAAAAAAAGTTTATAAACGAATAAATAAAAAAACAGAAAAAGAAATTCAGTAAAAACAGAAAATAACTTGAGCACACCAGAATACCCCCCTACATTGAGGTTCCCATCAGAAATACCTGGCAAGGGTAGATATTGTCTAATTCCTGAAGTTGGGCATTTTTTTTTTTTTTTTTAGTATTTTGACTATTATAGCCTTCCTAAACTAATGTTAAATTTTGTTTCCCATATGCAGCCATTTCCTGGTCTTTGTGAAAGAGTTTGTTACCCCAGCATTTCATATTCCTGATATGTGCCTGCTGTACCATGTAGTTGTATAAAAAAGTATGCTGTTCTTTGTATTGCTTTGTTTATGTGAAATCCCTGGTACTTCTGCCAGTCCCTCTGCTCTCCTATGAGAAACTGACCACACTAAGCAGGAGAACACATCGTGGTCAGTTCTCTAGCTGTGCCGGGAACTCAGTGTACTCTCCTCCACTGATAAGACGTGTCTTGACACGCCCCCCCCGCACAGCCATTCACTGGGAAGCTCAGTGTGCTGCTGCAGAGAACAGAGGGAATGTGATCACTTATAAAAAAGGGAAAAAAAGGTATTTATCATGTTTTTTTTTATATTTATACAAAAATGATTTGCCTTTCATTTAAATTTTAAACTAAATGGGTTGTTTTACAAAGTGATAGTTTACAATCACTTTCACTTGACAAATATTTATAATGATAACCTTGGAATTAATTATACATATTAAGTCACCTCTAAGACATAGATTTCTGAACTGAGATGTTTAAAGTGTCAGATTTTATTAAAATACAACAACCTGCAATTTTTCTTATTTTTTTATTTGTTATGTGAGCTCATAAAAATAATAAGCAGTACAGCACGTCTTCTATGGTTATACTTTAACAAATAGTGCAAATAAATACATTCTTTGGGTCACACTTTCAATAATCTTTGTTTTTAAAGTATGAGTGTACTTTTCTGACAAAATAATCAGTGTTATGCTAACGCGTATATTTTGTTATTTCAGTGCCTACTCAAGGGGAAAAAAACGCAAATATAGCAGAGAAAAAAAATGAGAAGAAAAATGAAAAAGCAGTGATTGAATTCAATAAAAACCATGATCAGTAGATTCAAAGATACAGACAGCTGAAACTGTATGCAAATCCCGACCCCGGTTTTCCTATGACATTAGAAGACCAATAGCGAGGCTTGGGAGGTAGAACAGGAAGGGACTTTTCATGGGCAAAGTTAAAATTTGAATAGAACTGTAGCTCATGAGATTTTTGCATATACGGATCATGCTGACATACAGATTTCACTAACAATATACTCTGATTAGGCTTATCATATGTGTATTTGGAATTTGACAGTAACCAGCTCTCTGCTAAGGGAGCACTGAGCGATCAGCGGTGTTTGATCGCTCAGTTCTCGGGCTACATGGGGCAGGGGACAGATGCAGCATCGGAACAATGTTGCATCCACCTAGGTATGTATGAGATCTAAAAACAAAAAAAAAATCTATCCTTTCACTGCTTTTATAGGGAAAGAAGAGACAAGTGGACAGATAAACCTTGCAAAAATGCTTGATTTGTTGCCCAGATAGGGTATAGGAGCTAAGGGCCTTGATTCAGAAAGCTGCAATATCAGTTAAGCAGTGCTAAATGTTGCTTAAGGCATGGAACATGATAATATTGGTTAAAAAGTCAGTTTAGTATGCCTTAAGGTCACTCTAAGGTCTTGTTCACACGATTGGCCATTAGAGGTACAAAACAGTGGTTGAGTAAAATTTAACTGCCCCCCCAGCCATCCACCCAACAGAAAACATGCAGCCGCTCATGGCTGTAGATATGCCATGGCAAAAATGACACCCTGCTTGGAGGCCAGTACCACCACCAAATGTGACTCAATCAAATGAATGGGGCTGCACTGCAATCTTGAGCTAAGTGCTTGGCTTGCGGTTGCACCACGGTATTTACATGTAAAATGTTGACTGTAAATAAAAAAAACAAAAAAAAAAACACGGGAATTCAGGAAACAGAAGTATTGCCTTTTAAATGCCTGGCAGCCATTGCACTACAACCTTCTGAAAAGCGATCCACTGCAGATTGCTTTTCATAGAGTCAGAAAGAACTGCCGCGTGAAGTGTGAACGAGCCCTAAAAAGATACCTTAAATGCAAATGCAGCTTGATAAATCAGGACCAAGGGTTTCTTAAAGTGCACTTATTCTTTAAGCATAAAACACTCTTGAGTAGCAAAATATAATATACAAGTATACACTTTTGTACAACAGGTTCAAAATATTTTCTCTTTTATCACTAAAACAGTACTAAATTATATCATCTAGAGCAAATCAACAGAATATTAAAATTCACTCCTATAGAAAACATACCCTATTGTTTAAAAAAAAAAATATGGCCAGGTATGCTTGAATTGTGACAAGTGCTAAACACTTGACATTAGCGCAGTCTTTCCATCATATTAAAGCTCTTGAATTAACAATTTATTATACCCATTGTTATAGCTGGAGAGGTTGTGGTGGAATCTTTCGGTCAGCTTGGCATGGAGTACTTGGTTTCTTTGTTGATATCATCTCTTTCCAGTGGCTGGGATGCGTTTGCTAGTAGTTAAAACTGGATTCCCAGTGGTGCTGTTAGTGCTGTTACTGGATGATCCATTCACAATAAAATAGTCAATTTTGTTTTCTAACTTCCCGAGACGTTCCAGGATGTCTCCCAGAAGAACTGCAATTGTCCTCTTCAGATCAGCTGTTCAAGATTAAAGGAAAATTCTGATTAATACATGGCAGAAAACATGCACTGGACACATTGATGACTGGAGTCAGTTAAACTGATTGTACACATTAAAGAGATGTTCTGCTTTAGTTCAGTGAGGGATTGGATAAATGTGTACATAAATTAGGTAAAATATTAAAGCAGACCCAAACCCTCCTATCCTTTACAGCCAAGGAAGTTGCCATCCAATAACCTGTACACACAATCGGATTTTCCGTTGGAAAAAACTTGGATGGTTTTTCCGACGGAATTCCGCTCAAGCTTCCCTTGCATAGACACGGTCACACAAAAGAACGCGGTGACGTACAACACTACGACAAGCCGAGAATACGAAGTTCAATGCTTCAGAGCATGCGTCGAATTGTTACCGAGCATGGGTAGAAATTTTGCGCGGCGGAATTTGTACAGACGAAGGAATTTTCGGATGGGAACTTTTTCCGACCAAAAAATTGAGAACCTGCTCTCAATCTTTTGCTGGTGGGAATTCCGCCAGCAAAAGTCCGATGGAGCATATACACGGTCGCACGATCTGTGTTTTGCTGGCCGAATTTCCGATCGTGTGTGTGCGTGGCATTAGCCTCTGTTTGATCTGACGTTGCCTTAGTGCTGCATGTGATCAACTATGACAGCTATTTGATGAGCTGACATTTTGTTTGAGAGCTAACATAAGTGCACTAGTAACTGTGACAGTTATCACTCCAGGCATGCCTTGAGTGTAACTGTTTTGGGAAACCATTAAATCTGTGGGTTTAATTCCACTTTAATGCTGACCATACACTATACGAAATCGGCCAAACCCATTTTCGAAAAACAAACATTCGGCCGTGAGCGCAAACGATAGTGCCATCATGTAATGACAGATAAATCGTTCAGTGAACATAAATGAATTTTTTTTTTTTTTTTATATATACCTAGTGAAGACAGTTCGTACGGGAAACACATTAACCTTTCAATTTATTGTTCATTCAGCAGAAAATTTCCAAACTTGTCCTTCGTTTTTTCGGCTCAAAAACGTCCCAACAATTATCGATTTTGTGCCCATTAACTGGCTGAAAAACAAACAAACTATCTAAATGACCGAATTTCAGACGATTTTTCGTAAAGTGTATGGCCAGCATTAGATTCCAAAATCCCACGGGATTCCTCTTTTTTAATCTTAAAAGCGGAGTTCCGCCACCCCCCCCCCTTCAGAATTTAAAAGTCAGCAGCTACACATAGTGTAGCTGCTGATTTTTAATGTTGGGACATTTACCTGTCCTAATATCTAGCGATATCGACACCCCAGCCGACGTTTCCATCAGTTCTCAGGTGCTGCCGCCGCCATTGCCGGTAAGGGAATCCTTCACAGCCAGGTCGATACTGCGCATGTGCGCAGCAGGGAAAGGAGGGGGGCCAAACTTCTGACGTACCACGCTGCGGCGAGGTCCGACGGAAGTGGGGACATGGTACCTGTCAAAAACAGGTACTCGCTCCCCCCTGAAAGGAGCCAAAATGTGGCACTGGAGGAATCGGATAAGTGGAAGTTTCACTTTTGGATGGAACTCTGCTTTAAAGCAGTATTAAAGTCCACTTTGTGATTTTTACCTACAGGTAAGCCTATAATAAAACTTACCTGTAGGTAAAAATGAATATCTCCTAAACCTGCACTGTTTAGGAGATAATCACCCTGGATGCAGCCGGTGACGTCACCAGTGCATGCGCACGGTATGCTGAACCCTCAGAGCACCGTGCCGTAACCGAGGGCGCAGGAGTGACATTATCGCGGCTCCAGCCACTCACACAGCCGGAGTCCGTGAACCCAAAAGGAAGACCCGTGGAAGATGGAAGCCCTCAGCAGGGACAGCGCGCCACTGGAGGACTTAGTTTTAAGGTTAGTGTTTCATAATATGCTAATATGTGATGCTTACTAGCACATTATGCTATTATTTTTCAGGAGAAAGGTTTTTTTGTTCTTTATTGCAGGGTTAACTACCGCTTTAAAGTGCTGTCACAAACTGTGAGCAGGCAGGCTCTTCTGAAATACAATACGCCTATCTACCTTCTTATAGCATACACAACTCAGCTTACATCCCCAGCACAGTGCCTGTGTGCTGGGATGACAGACTCCTGCAAATGCACAGGAGGGATGGCATCCTGCGCCGACTGATAAAAACTAAAAACGGCTGAAGACCGGCACCCAAAAGAAGATGTTGGTGCTGGTGAGGGACACTAACTGTTGAAAAAAAGGCAAGTTTAGCTCCACTTTAAGACTCAGCCTGCTGACTTACTTCTATTAAAGCTAAACTCCAGGAAAATATACAACCCCAATTCCAAAAAAGTTGGGATGCTGTGTAAAATCTACATAAAAACAGAATGCAATGATTTGCAAATCTCATAAACACATATTTTATTCACAATAGAAAAAAATAACAAAAAGTTTAAACTAAGAAAATGTACCATTATAAGAAAAAAAATAATAAGGTAATTTAGAAATTGATGGCAGCAACACATCTCAAAAAAGTTGGAAAGGGCAACAAAAAGGCGGCGCAGTAAGTGGTACTAGCAAGGAAGAGCTGGAAGAACATTTTGCAACCAATTAGGAACAGGCTAGTAACATGATTGGGTATAAAAAAAAAATAAAAAACATCTTAGGGAGCCAGAGGTTCACCAATCTGAAAAGCTGCATCAAAAAATTGTGGAACAATTTCAGAATAATGTTCCTCAACATAAAATAACAAAGACTTTAAAAGTATTATCATCTACAGTACATAAAGATTCAGAGAATCTGGAGAAATAACTGTGCCCAAGTTTAGTTTTACATTCTTTTTGGCAACATGAGCACTGCGCCCTCCGGACTAAAGAGGGGAGGGACCTTCCAGCTTCTTATCAGCGCTCAGTTCAAAAGCCTGCATTTCTAAAGGAGTCCAGATCTTTCACCAATTTTAAATATTTGGCGCATCTTCAAATGAAAAATATGACAAAGAAGATCCAGGACTGTTGAGCAGGTAAAATCCAATATTAGGGAAGAATGGGGCAACATTCCTCTCCCAAAACTCCAGCAACTGGTCTCCTTTTGAGACGTGTTGCTGCCATTCATTTCAAAATTACCTTATTTTTTTCATAAAGTTGTACATTTCCAGGTTAAACATTTGATATGTTTTCTATTGAGAATAAAATATGGGTTTATGAGATTTGAAAAACATTGCATTCTGTTTTTATGTAGATTTTACACAGCGTCTCAACTTTGTTGGAATTGGGGTTTTAAAAGACAAACATTTTTGCTCCTTTGTACTTTTTGTGTTTGTTACCCTAAATTTTTTTTTTTAAATGGATCCTGTTCCTTTTAAAGCATGTTATACAGCACAGTGCTTGTGCTGGGTAATTTGGTCCTCTCCATCACCTGAAATACCTTGCTGATCCTGCCCTCCCCCCTGTAAACTGACCACGGTTTATCATGGCTGCTGAGCCCTGACATTGTGGTCAGTCTATGTGTCTCCGTCATCCGCTGCTATCTGCAGCTCTCCTGTGTCTCCTTCTGTCCTCCTCCCCCTTCCCTCCCTGCCTGTCAGCTCTCACTAGTGCCGTTCTGCTCCTTTCCCCGCTGCTACAAAATTATGTTATGTTTATACCATCCACATTGTTAGATAAGAACATGTGTCCTGGTGTCTGTGCTTTATAAAAAAAAAAAAAGCCAATTTCACAGCACCTCCTGGTGCTCATGTGACTTTTCAGCTCTCTCCTCCTCTCCCCCCCCCCCCCCGCCCCCGGCTGACGTCAGCAGGAGTTCTCATTGGAGCTGTCAGACGGGGAGAGGAGAGAGCCGAGCAGTCACGTGAGTGCGGGGAGGAGCTGTGAAATCAGGTAGAAATCTGCTTTTCTTTTTTTCTAAAGCACAGACACTAGGATACATGTTCTTATCTAACAATAGGGATGGTATAAACATAACAGTGGATTAACAACCACTTTAATAAGACATCAAATGTGTTGTGCAAGCAGTGCAAGTACCTGCATTTGACTTTTTATCAGGTTATGCGCTGTTGTACAGTGCCATGCGATTCTGTACGGTGCGCTGCAATAAAATGCAGCATGTCTGAATTTTAGCGCAGACCTAGGCTGCATTGCAGTGTGAAAGGAAACAATTGTTCTTTGTCCCAATGTGTTCTTACAGTGACAGACATTTTACAATGCAGTAAAACATCTGTCACCACACATAGTATGAACTAGCCCTTCATTGGCCCTGTGCCCTGTTCTGTGAAGTGCTGTGCCGATGGCCAAAGTAATCACAGGGTATGCCGCTATACGTACTAGAGGGAATGCATGAGTGTCCCAAGCAGAAGGCCCACTAACAGGCCAGGTTTTATGTATTATCTTGGGGAGATGCAGACTAGAATACTGCAATCACTGAGCAGCAAATGATTTCACCTGTGATGTATTTCAGTTATCTTGCAAACCTGGCCTGTTAGTGGGCCCTGAGGACAGGGTTGATGACCACTGTACTATAGAACAAAAAAGTATAGTAAATAAATACAGTAAAACCTTGGATTGCAAGCATAATTCGTTCTAGAAACATGCTTGTAATCCAAAGCACTCAAAGCAAATATTCCCATAAGAAATGATGGAAACTCAAATGATTCGTTCCACAACCATTTATTAATAAATCCTTCAGTTTATAGTCCATATAAAAAGATTATAGCTATGTGATCAGTGCCGGGACAAGGTCATCTGGTGCCCAGGGCAAAGATGGAAAACTGCGCCCTCCCCCCCGCCGCTGTGAAAGCTACAATGCCTACAGATGATGGGATCTATACTGGGAATTTGTTAAATACTAGTATTGGCAGCGATCAGTGACTTAGGCGCGGTTCACACTGGGGAAACTTGTCACGCCCCATTCAGTACAATGAAACCATTCTAATCGGACCAACAAGACACAGCACATCAGGGCACATCAGGGCACAGGTCACAATACACGAGGGCACAGCACATCAGGGCACAGCACATCAGGGCACATCAGGGCACAGCACATCAGGGCACAGGTCACAGTACATCAGGGTACAGAGCCCAGCACATCCAGGTACAGCACACCAGGCCACATCAGGGTACAGCACATCAGGGTACAGAGCCCAGCACATCAGGTCACAGTACATTGGGGCACATGACATTAAGGCACAGCACATGGGGGCACAAGGCACATCGGGGCACATCAGGGCACAGGGCACATAGGACATCAGGGCACATAGCACATTAGGGCACATCTGGGCACATAGCACATCAGGGCATGGGGCACATAGCACATCAGGGCACAGCACATCAGGGTACAGAGCACATCAGGGTACAGAGCACATCAGGGCACAACAGATCAGGGTACATGGCACAGCACATCAGGGTACAGGGCACATCAGGGTACAGAGCACATCAGGGCACAACACATCAGGGTATAGGGCACAGCACATCAGGGCACATGGCACATCAGGGCACATAGCACATCAGGGCACGGAGCACATCAGGGCACGGAGCACATCAGGGCACGGGGCACATCAGGGTAAGGAGCACATCAGAGCACATGGCACATCAGGGCACAGGGCACATCAGGGCACAAAGCACATCAGGGCACGGAGCACATCAGGGCATGGGGCACATAGCACATCAGGGCACGGGGCACATCAGGGCACAGCGCATCAGGGTACAGAGCACATCAGGGTACAGAGCACATCAGGGTACAGAGCACATCAGGGCACAACACATCAGGGTACAGGGCACATCAGGGTACAGGGCACATCAGGGTACAGAGCACATCAGGGCACAACACATCAGGGTATAGGGCACAGCAGATCAGGGTACAGGGCACATCAGGGCACATAGCACATCAGGGCACATAGCACATCAGGGCACGGAGCACATCAGGGCACGGAGCACATCAGGGCACGGAGCACATCAGGGCACGGGGCACATCAGGGTAAGGAGCACATCAGGGCACATGGCACATCAGGGCACGGGGCACATCAGGGCACATGGCACATCAGGGCACGGGCACACCAGGGCACAGCACATCAGGGTACAGAGCACATCAGGGTACAGAGCACATCAGGGTACAGGGCACATCAGGGCACATAGCACATCAGGGCACATAGCACATCAGGGCACGGAGCACATCAGGGCACATGGCACATCAGGGCACGGGGCGCATCAGGGCACATGGCACATCAAGGGCACGGGGCACAAAGCACATCAAGGCACGGAGCACATCAGGGCACGGAGCACATCAGGGCATGGAGTACATCAGTGCATGGGGCACATCAGGGTACATGGCACATCAGGGCATGGGGGACATCAGGGCACATGGCACATCAGGGCACATCAGGGCACGGCGCACATCAGGGCACATGGCACATCAGGGCACGGGGCACATCAGGGCACGGAGCACATCAGGGCACGGGGGCATATGGCACATCAGGGCACATAATGGCACATGATGGGGCACATGGCACATTATGGGGCACATCATGGGGCACGTCAGGGCACATCATGGGGCACGTCAGGGCACATTATAGGGCACGTTAGGGCACATTATGGGGCACATCATGGGGCACATCAGGGCACATCATGGGGCACATCAGGGCACATAGCACATTAAGGGCACATTGTTTACTAGCCTGCATGCAGAGCAGCGCTGGAAGCATCTGTGATAAGTTCTCTCATGTCACGCTGCTCCCCGGCGGCCCCTCCTCTCTTCTCGTCCATCCCAGATGATGTCACAAGCAAATAGGGAAGGACGAGAAGAGAGGAGGGGCCGCCAGGGAGCAGCGTCACATGAGAGAGAGAACTTATCACAGATGCTTCCAGCGCTGCTCTGCATGCATCTCGATCTACCCGTCAGGCGCCAGCTGTCGGCGATTGACGGGTAGATCCTCCAATGCAGGACAGAAACTGCCTGATAAGGAAGTGAGAGGCGGGGCAGGGCTGGTCTCAGGCTTGTGCCGGGTGCAGGAGCGCACTCGGCACATGTTAAAAATGATCAATTTTCGCTAGGCCGGCGTTGTAAACTCTGGCTAGGTAGCAGGAATTTTTACAACACCGGTTCACTGGCGCTTCTATTGCGCCCCTCTTCCTCCAGTAAATGGTCCCGCCCAGGGCATCCGCCCCTTCCGCCCCCCCCTTGTACCGGCCCTGTATGTGATAGGTTGTGTAACCTTAAAATGTCCATTCACAAATGGTAGCCCCCACAAGGGGATTAGAAGCAAAATCCAGCAGAAGCTACAGAGTATAAAAGAGAAGAGAGGCGCCTCTAAGTGTAGCAATATGGTTACATTTAATGAAGGTACAACATTTAGCAACTCACATGGTTGATGATTAACCACTTCCCGCCCAAGGACTTTCAGTGGGAATATCTGAATGATGCCTGCAGCTATGTGCACCATAAGAACGACCATAGCGGCTGTTCTGCCACTTGATCGTTCTTACAGGCGATGGGAAGGGACATTCCCTCCCTCCGGCCACCATCCGGTGCTTCTCCGGGCTCTCCCGTGCCATCAGGGACCCGGAGAAAGAATCACCCGCTGCCAGATGACGAGCATAGAGATGTCCAGTGACCAGATGGTCACCGGTCATCTCTATGACCGTCGGAGACGTTATGACATCACGTCCAGGCTGCGATTGTAAACAAAGCCGCGATCGTGGCTGGTAAGCATGGGACCGTGGATTTTTTTTCTGATCTCATGCTTTCCAGCCTGGAGGGGAGATGTGGGGTCTTATTGACTCCGCATCTCTCCATAAAGAGGACCTGTCATGAATGATTCCTATTACAAGGGATGTTTACATTCCTTGTAATAGGAATAAAAGCGATCAAAAAAATGTTGTAAAGGAAAGTAAAGATAAAAAAATAAAAGTAAAATAAAATAATAAAAAAAAATTATTTAAAACGCCCCTGTCCCTGGTAGCTCGCGCTCAGAAGCGAATGCTCACATTAGTCCTGCCCACATATGTAAATGCCGTTCACACCACACGTGAGGTAGCGCCACGTGCGTTAGAGCGCGAGAGACAATTCTAGCACTAGACCTCCTCTAACTCTAAACATGTAACCTGCTAAAAAATTTTACAGCGTCGCCTATGGAGATTTTTAAGTACTGAAGTTTGGCGTCATTCCATGAGTGTGCGCAAATTTAAAGCGTGACATGTTGGGTACCTATTTACTCGATGTAACATCATCTTTCACATTATATAAAAAAATTGGGCTAACTTTACTGTTTTGTTTTTCTTTTAAATCATGAAACTGTTTTTTTTCCCAAAAAAAAAAACACGTCTGAAAAATTGGTGCGCAAATACCGTGCGAGATAAAAAGTTGCTATGACCGCCATTTTATTCCCTAGGGTGTCTGCTAAAAAAATAATTAGATAATGTTTGGGGGTTCTGAATAATTTTCTAGCAAAAAAATTATGATTTTTACATGTAGGAGAGGAGTGTCAGAATAGGCCCGGTATGGAAGTGATTAAAAAGGGCACATCTAAGTATGCAGGCATCCGTGGTAAAGCTGCTCACATAGACCACCCCCCACACCGGCTCTCACCGTTGTCACTCTGCAATCGTGACCGGGAAGATACCCTACAGTAGAGCGATCTGAAAGCGTGGCTTGAACCGCTCGTGTTTTAATCATCAACCATGTGAGTTGCTAAATGTTGTACCTTCATTAAATGTAACCATATTGATACACTTACACCTCTCTTCTCTTTTATACTCAGTTGTGACATGACGCTACTTGTATATCAAGTCAAAAATTTTTTTTTTACATTTTACTTGTCTTGCAAAACGCTCTCAAACCAAGTTACTCTCCAACCAAGGTTTTACCGTACAACTCCCCATTTTACATCCAATGAAATCTCACTTGTTTTGCTACACACCACTAAGAATTTCACTCTGAAGGACTTTGCACTTTCAGCATTCCTGTGTACTTACATGCTGCATCAACAATGATATGAGCAGATTACAGTTTTTACACTCAAGACACAAGCACATGAACTGGGAATGACCAATTTAACCACTTGCATCCCTGGGCCTTTTTACCCCTATAGATGTTTTTTTCTATCAGCGATGTCTCTGTTTTGCACCTTATATCTTTGAGATTTTGTAGTCTACCCTAACCTGTCATACATTGGTTTTCTTAGGGCAGATAAAGCTTTAATTTCATAGCAGATTTGATTTTCTAGGTTATAAGTAGAGAGTAAGTAAATGTAAATAAAGCAGCTCCAGATCTGTACCATAAAATATAACCATCAAAATCTGCTGATTAAAAGGGTTTCCAATAACTATGATGTTTTTCAATGTAGCAAAATGGTACAGCTGTAGGCAAAGTGAAAGGAAATTCACCTGACCAGGTTATACGTTAGACCCGTATTTAGGGTGTAACATATTCAGCAACCTCCCCCGCACCCCCTGATCTCCCCCTTTTCTGTGACAGCAAGGGGGAGGGGGGTTCCTCTCTTGCTCTTCCTGCACCCTCTGTCACAATTTAAACACAGCAAGGTTGTGCGTGGCTCCATTTGCACAGCTGCATTATTCATTCTAGGAATCTGTGAATGAATGAACTACAATTCCTGTCCACCATGGCAGACAGCTTGTAGTTCAGAATGAACTGCAAGGGGGCTGGTGAGCACTCTTTTTTTTTTTTTTATAGGTTTGTGATTGATAAAATTCCAAATGACATTGTATGTGCTTAGATGAGCACATGACGCTTACGCAGATTCTTTAAAACAAATATACTTTGTATACTTCTTTTAACTGATTTTCCCCATCTTGGAAGGGGGGAGGTCTAGATATGTTCAGTGCTGATTTGATCAAGACCCTCACCCATGCAGCTTTGCAGCAACAGATCACGTCTAATAGTGATCTATTGCTAGCTGCAGTCATAAGAACAGAGGGAGAGGCAAGGGCTGCTTCAGCTCCATTCAAGAAGTCTCTTCATTTCAAAAGTAAACTCAATGTGCAAGCACTGGAGTGCTTTGTGGCGAGATCAGCCCAGGAGCTGATGGTTTCAAGAGGAGAACAAGTTGAATGCACAGTAAGGGACACCTGCACATTGACTCCCTGTAGGACACTATCATAGGCAGAACCGCCAATACTGGGTGTCATAGGATCGCAAGTGTTTGAACTGGAGATACAATCAAGGAGTCTCTCCATTGCCAGTCCTTGTAGATTAGATGAAATAATAGAATATGTAGCAATGAGTGAATTTATGTGCACTCAGGTTATCTGACATTGCCGTGTGCTAGCCAGTGACTGGTGCCTTCTTCCACCCAGCAACATGATACAAATGCGCAATATGTATACATCACAAGCTTATGCAGAAACTGTGCTTCCAGCATTCACATCACATCTGACATTTCATTAAAGTTTACCAATCATTCGATACATTTTTCAGGTTCACACTGGTACGACTGTCATCCTACTTTGCCCTGCGACATCGGTCCTACTTCCATAGACTTGAATAAACAGGATCCAATTTTGCTCCAACTTTGGGATATTCCGGCTTGTCCTTTGACCAATCAAAACAATCCGAGTGCAACATAAATTCCTTTTCCTGCTGCTGTAATCACCATGTCGGATGTCACAAGTTGGATAGTTAGGACGAGGAGCCAACTTTGATCTGACTTCAATGAGTCAGATCAAAGTCTATTTAATAGACTGAAAACGGACCAAAATTGGACCAAAGTAGTGCAGGAACCTTTTCTAAAGTCAGACCAACTTGTGTCAGACCAGTTAAGACGGCTCTCATAGGGAACTATTGATTTGTAAACGTCATGCGACATGTACTCCCGAAGTTGGAGCGTATGTTGCACCAGTGTAAACCGGGCCTTAGTGAGCAAGAGAAGCAACAGCCAAGTGTAACACTTTCAGGGGACACTGGGGATGTTTAAAGTGTATGGGGAAACAATGAGAGGCAGGTAGGCTGTACAGGGCCCGATCATTTCTAATGGCAGCCCTGGGCACAGCTAAACAGAGTTTAGGGGGACAAAAGAGGCAGTGAGACTGGATTGTGAAAGTGGAGGAGAGAGGATACAGCAAGGCAATCCATTGGCGCTGATACTGTGATTCTGGTAGTTTGGCCTCCAGTCAGAAGGGATCTTCTTGAACTACAGTGATACCATTCTATGGGCCATCTATGCCGTTTTCCATGTTCAGCATCCCTATACATACATACATACATACCATACATACATACGGGACAGCGTACCAATAAGGCATGTCTATGTACTCTTTTTTTATCATATGTTTTAAATGTGACTCAATATATTTTGATATTTTATTATGACGTGAGACCATTTTCTTTCCTATTGGGATTACAGGGGCAACCTTAAAAGCCCATTTTCAATTTATTCCTTTTTTTGTGCTAGAATACAGCAAGGGCCACATCACATGGGCAATCCTGATTTACCAGTGCAACATTTCTAAAACCAGATTGTGCGAGATGGCGAGAGACTAGATTGTGTAGAAAGTGGAGGAAACACATGGAAGACAGAGAATGCAATGGCATTCAGTATCTCATTTATGAAACAATTTCCAATATCATAAAGGATACGCACCCAGATAGAAAGGATAACTTACCACAAAATGTGTGGTAGTGTTGAATTGTAAGTCTGTTAACTTGTCTGTTTCCAGCCCACAGCAGTGCTTTAAGCGTTTGCTACCCCAACACTTCATATTTATGATATGTGCCTGCTGTATGAGACCGTATCCTGTTCTCTTTGTATTGCTTCCTTTATGTGAAATCCCTGGCCTTCCTGCTAGTCCCTTTCCTTTAAAAACTGACCACACTAAGCAGGAGAGCACAGCATGGTCAGTTCTCTAGTGCTGGGAGCTCCCTGTACTCTCCTCCAATGATCAGACTTGTCCTGACACTCTCCCCTGCACAGCCATTCACTGGCAAGCTCAGTGGGCTGCTTTTCCTCCCCCAGGTCTTATGCAGCTGAGAACAGAGGAAACAGAGAAAATGTGATCATTATAAAAAAAAATGTTTAAATGTTTTTTCTTTATATCTATACAAAAAGGCTTTGTCTTTTACCCCCCCGCTAGCGGCCAAGAAAGGGTTAAAACCACCCAAAATGCGCCACAATATCGGCGTTTTGCCGGCGGTATCGCAGCGCTGCATCATTGATTCCAATGGGGAGCAGCGGTATACACTGCTCCAAGGAAGCTGCTGGCAGGACTTTTCCTGACGTGCTGCCAGAGCACCGCTCCAGTGTGAAAGCCCTCGGGCTTTCACACTAGAGACAATGGAGCAGCTGTTTGAGGGCGGATTGCAGGCGCTATTTTTAACGCTATAGTGCCTGCAAAATGCCCTCGGTGTGAAAGGGGTCTTAGGTAGGTGTAAAAAAAAAAAAAAAACGATGTAAATGAAAAATGCTTTCAGAAATAAAAAAAGTGTTATAAATTTATATTTATCAAAATGAAAAATAAAAGAACAGAAGAGAAATCTGAATCAAATTTGGCGTTATCACCCTTTGCCTTCAAAACAGCATTAATTCTTCTCAATACATTTGCAGTTTTTGAAGGAACTTGGCAGGTAGGTTGTTTCAAACATCTTGGGGAACTAACCACAGATCTTCTGTGGATATAGGCTGCCTCAAATCCTTCTATCTCTTCATGTAATCCCAGACAGACTCAATGTTGAGACCAGGGCTCTGTGGGGTCCAAACCATCACTTACAGGACTGCTTGTTCTTTTTTTTTTATAAATATTTTATTTAAGACACAAGAGGCATATCCAAGTTATTACATTGACAATGCTTAACCAATAGCACTTCTATAGACATTCAAATGAGATTAAAACTGTATGCATCCGAATATCAATGCAGGGTACACGCAACAGTCTCATGGTACAGATAATATGTTTTTTTTTTAAATCATATCTTTTTTTATTGGTTTTTCAATTTATACAATATACATCATAACCAAGGTAGAGAACAAAAGGCAAACAAGAAAACACATATTACAATAAATATTTCCCAGAATCACCATCAATTATAAATATATCTTACCCTACCTTTTTCCCTTAAACCCTCCCCCCACCCCTGTTCACCCTCCCTCCTCCCCACCAGTTGCTAATTTTTAAAAATAGTCGTATCCTACGCTTGGTAATACTTCCTACCCCACTGAGAGTATTGTGCACACTACTTATTCCCTAGTATCTATTTCCTCGTGCATAACTTCCTTTCCTCGATACGATTTTATGTTTCCCTATTCTCTCCTTGACACCACCTACCCCAAATCCTAGTAAACTTCTCATAGCTTCCCCTTCTAATATATATAGTCCTTTCTGTTCCCACTAGTACGTTCATGGTACTAATCCATTCTTCAGGGGTAGGGGGCATTGTTGACAGCCATGCTTTTGCGATCAGTTTCCTGGCCTGGTATAAGCATCGTACAATTGCTATTCTTATGTAGCCATCCCCCATATCCTCTTTGATTAGCCCCAGGACACAGACTTTAGCCTCGGGCTCCAGCCTTATCCCGGTCCTAACCTCTATGATGTTTAGGATCTCGGTCCAGTACCTCACTAGCTTCGGGCATCTCCACATAATGTGTATAAGATCGCCCGTATCTAGACATCTGGGGCATTTGTCGTCTGGTCTACGACCCATTCTATGCAGCCTCTTGGGGGTGTAATAAGCTCTGTGCACAAGCAAGAGGTGCGAAGCCTGCTGCGACGGAGAGAGGGACACCAGCGGACCAAGCTCCAGTATTCTCCCCCACTGATCTTCACTCAACTCCCCCACATCGGCCTCCCACCCCTCCCTTGCGCGCAAGAGTGGGGTCAGGCCAGTTGCCCTGGTCATTAGTTGGTCATAACTTACTGATATTAGCCCCTTCGGGCTATGTGCCCTTACCACCTTATTAAGAAGTGCTGCGCTACACCATTCCAGTGCATTGGTCTTAAATTGCTTGTCTAATGCGTGTCTGATCTGGAGATAAAAGTAAAATGATTCCTTGGGGATTGCAAACTCCCGCCTCAGGTCCACAAAAGATTTTAATATATTGCCAACATATAATTGTGCTAGCCTAGTTATTCCCGCCCTTTCCCAGATCCTATTTACTCCTATCGCCTGCATTTCTTGTAGCTGCCTATTCTGCCATATAGGTGTGAACTCCGTAGCCCCCTTATATCCCATTTCAATCTTTACTGACCGCCAAACTTTTATGGCCAGTTTGTTTGTTGGAGATGAGCATCCTAATGCTCCGGCTTCCAATGCCCCTGCCAAGGATTTGTGCGGGCTCCCTGACAGCATGATTTTTACGCTGGAGTCCACTTCCCCCCCACGTTCACACCACAGATAATATGTAAATTAACAATATAGTGCGTCTGCCAAGGGGCAAGCTGTCAGCAGTAGGTTCTAGGACTGCCTCTACCATTTTCCAAGTATCCAGAGAGAGGAAGGAAGAAAAGTAAATCGAAAGTAGAGAAAGAAAAAGGAGGAAAAGAGGAGGAGAGAAGGGGAAAGGGGATCTTGGGTTGGAGTTGGACATCAGCTAATCAGGCATCCATTCCTGATACAGCTGCCTGAGACTCATGTGCCAAGCAAGGCTAGACCCTCTTCAGAGAGGACAAATATATTCCACAGTCTCCACAACTCAGAGTACTTTTCATGTTTATGTTGTGCTGATAGTGTGAGATTTTCCACTTTATTGATCTCTTCCACTTTATGGAGCCAGCAACTGACAGTTGGGGGTAACTGTTCCAGTTAAGGGGGGTGCACAACTTGGCTGCATTCAGTAAATGGAGGACAATTGATTTTTTATATTTTTTTTTGCTGGAATAGGCGTCTCATGTAGCAATTTCACTCCAATATGGTACTATCCTGGGGCAGGACCAGAAGATGTGCAACATCGTACCTCCTTCCTCCTCTCACCTCCAGCAGTGTTCAGCCACCTCAGGGTAGAATTTATGTAACAACTGTGAAGTATGGTACCACCGCGTCAGTATTTTGTAATTGGTTTCCTGAATTTTTGTGCAGATGGATGATTTCAGCGAGAACCTAATCATCTTTTGTATTTAGTCTGGTGTGAACTTATAATTCAGTTCCTTCTCCCATTTCCCCATCCAAGACAGATGCAGTTGCTCTGGAGTGGTAATCAGAAGACTATACATTTTTGAGAGCACTTGTGTCAGTGTCCCATCATCCGAGCAGTATTCTTCAAATGTGCACAACTGTCGACTAAAGCTCTGTGGGACCTGCAGAGAATGGAGGAAGTGATGAAGTTGTAAGGCACTCCAAAACGGCAAGCAAAAGGGACCGATGGGTTCCATTTACCAAGAGATGGAAGGCCAATGTCCCGAGGTTAGAAAATGTGATTCCCGAAAACGTAAGGTGCGAAAATGATGGTCCCTCCAACTCGAGATGAACCGTGGGTTCCCAAGGATGGGCAGCAGGGGTGAATCGGAGGTTGAGAGAGACATTTGTGTAAAAATATGTGAGCATAAGTGGAGCACTGTGGGACCTATTAGGGGGTGTAGTTTTATGTCGGATGGTAGGTTGTCAAAACACCATGGTGACCCCTTCAGTTACACATCTTTCTGGGCTTGTTCAATTTGCACCCAGAGTTTACCGGCCAAATGACAGTTCCAATCTATCTTGATCGGCAGGGTTTGGAAGAGATATAAATACTTAGGTAAAATACACATTTTGAGAAGGTTACATCTTCCGAACCACGAATGCAAGCCCCGATGCCAACTCTCTAACAAAACACGGGTTCTGGTCAGGAGAGGGGGGGAATTGAGTTTAAAGACCCAGGACATGTCAGAAGGGATGCATGTTCCTAAATATTTTAAAACTACCTCAGTCCATTTAAACTTGAAGCTCAGTCTCAAGGTCTGAAGCAGCGTGGGGGGAACTCTCACCCCCATAACCTCCGATTTGCCAAAATTGATCTTCAAGTTTGATAGCAGGCCATAAGTATATAATTCATGGAGTACATTTGGAAGGGACACCGATGGGTTGGAGAAGGAAAACAGCAAGCCATCAGCGTAGGCCGATACTTTATGTTGTGTGTCGCCGTCTTTAACACCAGTGATGTCCGGGTCCAGAGAGAGAGAAAAAAGCAGCAGGGATAAGGGACACACCTGTCTAGTCCCATTTGTTATAAAGGGCCTGATAGAATCCCCTTGGCTTTAACTTGGGCTGTCGGGCGTGAGTTTATCTTCGTAATCCAGTTGAGCATACAATCCCCCAAACCCAGGGCTTTTTTTTTCAGCCGGAACTCACCGGAACTGCGTTCCGGAACCTCTGGCAGCCCTCTCCTCTCCTCGGAGTGACATGTCTGCACAATCATCAGATGCATGTCTCCGGTCCCTGCAGCAGCCTGTCTCACTGGCACACAGCAGAACAAAGCTCTCCCCTCCCCCTCCTCATTCAGCTCTGTATACACAAGAGGAGGGGGAGCAGGAACACACACTGACTTCAGGTCTGTACAAACTTTTCTATGCTTTATAGATAGACAGGGAGGAGGGGGAGAGAGTGGCTGGGATTGGGAAGGAGGAAACGAAAACTATGTACACTTGGTGGAGTGAATGGGGGATTAGGAGGATATGTGCTTTGGTATGAGAAAGGACATATGCCAGAAATCAGTGTGGGATTAATTTGAAACCCGACAGCCCCTTCCAGCACTAGCCCAACTCTCTCCTCCCAGCACATTTGCAACCCCCCCTTCCAGCACTAGCCCCCCCCTTCCAGCACTAGCCCTCCCCCCTCCCTTTCAGCTCTAGCCCTCTCCCCCTCCCTTTCAGCACTAGCCCTCTCCCCCTCCCTTTCAGCACTAGCCCTCTCCCCCTCCCTTTCAGCACTAGCCCTCTCCCCCTCCCTTTCAGCACTAGCCCTCTCCCCCTCCCTTTCAGCACTAGCCCTTTTCCCCCCCTCCCCCTTCCAGCACTAGCCCTTCCCCCCCCCCTTCCAGCACTAGCCCTTTCCCCCCTCCCCTTCCAGCACTAGCCCTCCCCCCTCCCTTTCAGCACTAGCCTTCTCCCCCTCCCCCTTCCAGCACTAGCCCTCCCCCCTCCCCCTTCCAGCACTAGCCTTCTCCCCCTCCCCTTCCAGCACTAGCCCTCCCCCCCTTCCAGCACTAGCCCTCCCCCCCTCCCTTCCAGCACTAGCCCTCCCCCCCTCCCCCTTCCAGCACTAGCCCTTTCCCCCCTCCCTTCCAGCACTAGCCCCCCTCCTTCCAGCACTAGCCCTCTCGCCCCTCCCCCTTTCAGCACTAGCCCCTCTTCCAGCACTAGCCCTCCCCTTCCAGCACTAGCCCTCTCCCCCCCCTTCCAGCACTAGCCCTCTCCCCCCCCCCATTCCAGCACTAGCCATCTCCCCCCCCCCCTTCCAGCACTAGCCATCTCCCCCCCCTTCCAGCACTAGCCATCCCCCCCCCTTCCAGCACTAGCCATCTCCCCCCCCCTTCCAGCACTAGCCATCTCCCCCCCCCTTCCAGCACTAGCCATCTCCCCCCCCCTTCCAGCACTAGCCATCTCCCCCCCTTCCAGCACTAGCCATCTCCCCCCCCCTTCCAGCACTAGCCATCTCCCCTCCCTTCCAGCACTAGCCATCTCCCCCCCCCCTTCCAGCACTAGCCATCTCCCCCCCCTTCCAGCACTAGCCCTCTCCCCCCCCTTCCAGCACTAGCCCTCTCCCCCCCTTCCAGCACTAGCCCTCTCCCCCCCCCTTCCAGCACTAGCCCTCTCCCCCCCCCTTCCAGCACTAGCCCTCTCCCCCCCCCTTCCAGCACTAGCCCTCTCCCCCCCCCCTTCCAGCACTAGCCCTCTCCCCCCCCCCTTCCAGCACTAGCCCTCTCCCCCCCTTCCAGCACTAGCGTCCCCCCCCCCCCCCTTCCAGCACTAGCCATCTCCCTCCCAGATATTCTCCTTCTCACAGAGGGCATGATCATGGCATCTGAGACCCGAGAGATGGAGGACATTTACCTTGGAGGCCCACACAAGCTCCTGCTTGACAAGCCTAGTGCCAGAACTTGTTCCAGCACTGGGCTCCAGGACTCAGCCCGGATTCATGGGACGATGGGATTTTGTTTAAATCTCAAGAAAGGCCCATTAAAACTGGGACAGTATGGAGGTTTAAATTTGGATTAGAAAGGGGGAAAGGATTTGCGTTTGTGGGCGAAAATTTTGTACTGGCAGGGGGGGGATTTAGGTGGGAAGACATGTGATGGAACTTGGGAGAGGACTTGTGTAGGAGGGGCTTGGAGGAATGAGGACAAGGGGAGAGGAATTGTTCCAGGATGGGGAACATGTTGTGCTGGAAGGGGAGGTTTGGGTGAGAGAATTTGTACTGGGAGGAGGATTTATGCTGGGATGAGGAGCTGTGCTGGGATATAGATTTGTGGGGTGGAAGGAGATTTGTGCTCGGAAGGGGTTTTTTTTTTTTGTTTTTTGTTTTTTTAGGGAGAGCTTTGCAGAGACTGAGTTCATTCAGAAAGGAGTGCACTGTGAAAGTGTGTGGGGGAGGGGCAATATGTGCAGAGAGGTAAAGTTTGTGTGCGTTTAGCAGAGAGGAGAGCATTGTACACAGAGGAGAGCCTGGGGGAACTTGTGATGAAAGGGGAGCTGAGAAAGTATGTGTGTGGAGGTGGAGGGTGAGGTCAGCAGAGAGGAGAGCTGGGGGGATTTGTGATGAGAGGAAAGCTAGGAGGGGATTTTTGGGAATTTGCCTTATGTGATACATTTGGCGCCGCTGTAAATCTCTCCTCTAAGGAAGGTGTGTCTGGGGGCGGGGTTTGGGCGTGGTTGTTCCTGCACCTTTTCTCTGAGAAAAAAAAAAGCCCTGCCCAAACCTATATGACACCATTGATATGCCCGAAAATGTTTAATATACATTTAAAACATTTTTTTTTTTTTAGTTAAACTGAAATAATATTTCCTTTGATTTACTGCTTGTGTTTCTTTTTAGCTGTCTCCTAGGTTCTCCAATGGGCTTTTTTGGGGGGGGCATTTTCTTCAATAGTGCAAACGTAATTTATTTGATACATGAGGTGACAATCTCTTCTTCAGAAAACTATTGTTGTGGGTTTGCTACACACACACCTTGTTTTTGTTGTTAATGTATGTGATGCAATACTGTTCAAAATATACATCATTTTCAGCACCATGAATGAACTTTGGTGAGTCACGAAAATGGCATGATTGTGGCAAATTATAAAGCCCTGTGGGAGTTATTTACTAAAGGAAAATCCAATTTGCACTCCAAGCGCACTGCAAAAGTGCATGAAAGTGCACTTGTAGTGCAAACTGGATTTGCCTTTAGTAAATAACCCCCATTTCAGTGTAAACACCAACTTAGTCCAAAAAAATTATATTGAGCATTGAAAGAAGAAGCCACACATTGTTGAGTAGAAAACTTTTTGTAGTCCGGGGCCGGATTGTGCTCACTATTATATGGACTCCTCATGCTACCAATTTTGGCTGTAAAATAGTTGATGTGTGCCCAACTTTGCCTTCCTCTTTATTTTATTATGACCCATAATAAATGGCTATATTATGTGTTTTACTTCAAAAAAGGATAGTTTGTGAGTAGGCAGGTGCATTTCAAAAATACAATGTCAAATTAACAAGGCACACCAACCTCCTTGAGGTTTAAAAATACAAGATAATAATGGTGTTGTGGTAACTTGACACACAAAACGAAAAAAAAAAAAAAAAAAAAAAAAAAAATTATGGAGATCACTAGAAAGAAAAAAAAAAAAAAAAAAAAACCAGGAGATCTTGATTAAAAAAAAAAATCATTATAAAAATAAATACAAAACATTATGGAGATCTGACGAAAAAAATAACATATTATTCAGGAGATCACAAGAAATAATAAAGAAATCATTTTTTCAGAACTCTGTGAATATCAGCAGCAAAACAACTTCATTATTCTAGCATTATAAAGAAGAGAATGCGCTGCATTAAAAGATTTAAAAATTTGCAGCGTGACAAATGTGCAATCTCCTTTACGAGCGCTAGTTTTACCAGACCGAGCGATTCCGTCTCGTAATTGATTCAGAGCATTCGTGTAACTTTGTGCGTAGGAATTGTGTACACACGATCGGAATTTATGAGAACCGATTTTGTTGTCGGAAAATTTGAGATCCAGATCTCAAATTTTGTTTGTCGGAAATTCCGATAACGCCTACACACGGTCGGAATTTCCAACAACAAGCTCCCATCGAACATTTTTGTCAGAAAATCCAATTGTGTGCACACGGCCTAAGAGTAATGCCTCGTACACACGGTCGGATTTTCCGATGGAAAATGTCCGATCGGAGCGTGTTGTCGGAAATTTCGACCGTGTGTGGGCTCCATCGGACATTTTCCATCAGATTTTCCGACACACAAAGTTGGAGAGCAGGAGATAAAATTTTCCGACA
Source organism: Lithobates septentrionalis (assembly GCA_037952835.1). Classification (NCBI taxonomy): domain Eukaryota; kingdom Metazoa; phylum Chordata; class Amphibia; order Anura; family Ranidae; genus Lithobates; species Lithobates septentrionalis. The sequence goes on along the minus strand of JBBDGP010001693.1, from coordinate 2,117,443 downwards.
ACAAAATCCGTTGTCGGAAATTCCGATCGTGTGTACACAAATCCGACGGACAAAGTGCCACGCATGCTCAGAATAAATAAAGAGATGAAAGCTATTGGCCACTGCCCCGTTTATAGTCCCGACGTACGTGTTTTACGTCACCGCGTTTAGAACGATCGGATTTTCCGACAACTTTGTGCGACCGTGTGTAGACAAAACAAGTTTGAGCCAACAACCGTCTGAAAAAATCCTAGGATTTTGTTGTCGGAATGTCCGAACAAAGTCCGACCGTGTGTACGCCCTATAAGAATACCCAGTGATGAATGAAAAAAAAAAATAACCCCAAACGCAAAAAAAAAATACCAAACACTCATAAAACGGTATTGAAACAAGTAGGAGCATCCCACTCATCTTCAAGGAGAAGACTTATAATTTAGGGCGAAGGCATGATGTAACAGTCATCATGGGTCTGTCCCCTAAAGCAGCGTCACATCTCAAGTATAAAACATATCTCCAGAAGGATTCTGTAGAGTATTTGGTAGCCCCATCGCCAGTATTGCTCCATCCCAGTCCCCCCTCTCAAGCCAGGTAAGAGAATGGAGGGTCCACAAGGGAGAAGAAGAGACATGAGGGAACACTCTGGCGTGGAGGCGATCGCCAATGCTCTACATCCCCCCTATATCTCAAAACACACATGAATGAGAATATTACAATACTAAGTGTTATTTAGGCTAGCCAGGAGGTAGTTAGCAGCCATCCGGGAATGTAACAGAACCTGATAAGCGTCCGACACAGCACATCTTCCTGAGTAGTCTGCAGTGAGACACAGGGTGTGTGGTGATGGAAGTCTCTAGCGGGTGATCACATGGTGGGTTCCACATGTTTGGTAAAATAAAACAGATTGCTGTGCAACAGAAACAAAACCCAAAAACATTAAGGCACACAGTCCTCTATAAGGATGCTGAATCCAGGTAGATTCCTTGGAGGGTGTATGGGAGTCAGGTAACTCAATGCCAAGGGGAGATGGATAGCAGCCATGGCCTCAAATAGTGGGGGTCAGAGCCGTGGTCCTCCCCCGCTGCCTGCAAGAAGTAGAAGGAATGCGGCCTGAGTAGGCGGGCAACCAGGAGGGACCCGAAACAGCACATATAGTATGGTCAATGGTAGCAGGATTTGTCTTAGACGTTGTAACCAAGGGTGTATAACTTCAGGTCCGACAATAAACGTGGGGGAGCAGATGCAAGGCTAGGTGCTAACAGGGACATAAACAGTGATAGGCAGTAACAGTTAACTGGATCTGGTGGTCCGTGAAGTAACACTGGGATGTTATCAGCCAGAAAATAGGTAAAGCTGCACCCACTCTCCATGAGAATATCTGTGGAGGTAAGGCTCGAAGCATGGCGGGATTAAATACCTCCGTACATCGGCCAGGCTGCAGTGAAGCAATTAACTGGGGAATATAAAGGATGTGCAGGTAAAGGGAAAGTAACTTCATGAAGCAGGTATTACGAGTCAAAACTCAAGTGAGCTCTCTGGGGAGGGCAGCCGGGAACGGCTCTGTGTTCTCCGTGGCCAGGGTTGGGAGGTCCACCAGAAGGTCATCGGCCCAGTGTGGCTCGTTGGCTTGGGGAGAAACATTAACCAGTTCGGGACGGGATGGGGCTCGCTCCCAAGAATGTGAAGAGAGCAGGCAGATCCCCAGGGGTGCGGAGGATAAATGAACGCTAGTCTTTGCAGAAGGTGGCAGAGAGGGAGAACCCCCATCTATAGGTGACATTCACCTGACGCATGAGATCCAGAACTGGGCGAAGCATGGCCCGGCATTGCAGTGTGGCCCTGGAGAGGTAAGGAAGTATCTTGATAGATGCGCCGTCAAAGTCTAGTTCCCCAAATTCCCATGCCTTTCGCAGGATAAGTTCTTTGTGTGCATAACGGTTGACTCGGCATATCACGTCCCGTGGCCTGTTAGGGTCGGTGGGGCGGGGGCCCAGGGCTCTGTGGATCCTGTCGAACTCCACCTGTTCAGGGATGGCATCTTCCGAGACCCTGCAGAAGATCGCAGCCGATGACACCGCCAGGTCCTTGGGTCTCGACGCCTCCGGTAAGCCCACATGGAGCTGTAAGGTCACAGCGGCATCAGTATGTGTGTCGTGGATAAATTCCAGCGCTGACACTCGCTTATCTAGGGTCAGCAAGGAGGATTTCCCTGTAGTCAGTCAGGTAGTGAGGGATTGCACCTCGTCTGACTCCCTGCAGCTCTTTGCAGTGTTTCTCCTCCAGGCGGCTAATGAGGGATTCTATATCCGACTTTGTCGGAAGTGCTTGAAGGAGGGCCCACAGTTCCGTATCCAGCTGGAGGGTAAGTGGATGGGAAGAAGGGTTCTGTGAGTCAGTACAGAAATCTGCTGGAAAGTCCGAATAGGCATCTGAAGCTGATGAAGCAGCAGGAGAAGCTAGATGGATATGTGGATCTGCAACCTCGTGTGAGGAGCCGTGGGGCTCTGCCATCTTGGAGTCTGGTAAGGCCGTCTGAGAACTCGGGAAGAAATCGGTCGATTTCTCCACTCGCTTTGCTATTCTTAGCTGCCTTTTTGCCTCCCTTTGCTTTCCTTTTCTTGGATGAGAGCATGCCATAAAGATTTGAGCAGTATAAGCCGGGGTAAGTGGGTAAAGGCTGGGAGCTCTAGCTACATGCGTCCACCTAAAGCCATGTCCAGACCACGCCCTCCCTTCTTGTTCTTGGGGCGGATCACACACCTGACTGATGGTATAGCATGATAAATAAGTATCTGTCTGTATTTCTTAGCATTGAGGACACCATTGATCCTGACCAAATATCCAACTCCATTTGCAGAAATGCAGCCCAAACTTGCAAGGAACCTTCACCATGCTTCATTGTTGCCTGCAGACACTCAATGTTGTACCACTCTCCAGCCCTTCGGTCAACAAACTGCCTCCTGCTACAGCTAAATATTTCAAATTTTTACTCATCAGTCCAGAGCACCTGCTGCCATTTTTCTTCACTCCAGTTCCTATGTTTTCATGCATAGTTGAGTCGCTGAGCCTTGTTTACACATCAATGATATGGCTTTTTGGCTGCAATTCTTCCATGAAGACCACTTCTAGCCAGACTTCCCCACACAGTAGATGGGAGTACCTGGGTCCCGCTGGTTTCCTCCAGTTTTATGCTGACGGCACTGCTGGACATCTTCCGATGTCAAAGGGAGGTAAGCATGATGTGTCAGTCCTGAGGTCGGGACCTTTAAAAGAGACTCACAGATATGGTCTTTGAACCATTACTGTTTGCTATATTTATTAGATAGCTTTATTTTGTCTAGCAAGGCTTTACTGATCCAAACTCTTGTTGAGTTTTTGCTGTATCGGGCCATGTGTCAATCTATCTTTGAATTGTATGCCGTTATCCTGAAGTGCATAATAAAACATTTAAATTAAAAAAAAAAGCATCTGCTGCATTAAGTTTCCTTGGCCGACCACTGTGTCTACGGTCCTCAACGTTGCCCTTTTTTTTGCTTCTTCAAAAGAGCTTGAACTGCACATCTTGAATCCCCAGTCTGCTTTTAAATCTTTGCCTGATGCAGTAAAACTATCCTGCGTCTTGTTGATGTGCTCAGTCTTACCATGATGCGTGACCTGTGACATGAATCGGTCTTTCACAACCTCACCTTAGTAGCAGAGTTTGGTTATTCCTCACCCAGTTTTATACCTCCTACACAACTGTTTCTGTTATTGACGGTTTCAACCTACATATGAAACTGATGATCATTAGCCCCTGCTTGGTATAATTAGTTAATCATAGTCCTGACTCTAATCGTACAAAAATTCGTGACTTTGTGTAAGTGTACAAATTGATGCTGGTTTGAAGCCAAAGGGTAGTCATACCAAATATTGATTTGATTTATGTTTTCCCTCCGTTTGCTCACTTTGAATTATGTAAATTGATAAAAAAAAAAAAAAAAAAAAAAAATTAAATACATATTTTTCAAAGCATTCTTTCTTTACAACATTTATTCACACCTTCCTAAAAAAAAAAAAACTTTTGCATAGTACTGTACATACACCTTCATCTTTTTTTCTGGCTTCTAGAGAGATAGATAAACAGATGCAGCCGACACACTCTCTTGCTGCCCTTCATCTCATTACTTACAGCAAACTTTTCCGCTAGATGAAGGCTACTAAGTGGCAGTCTGGATGAAGAGCAAGCATCAGGGTTTTGCTGCTTTGTGGGCAGCCTCAATGTGCTCTAATCCAACATTAAAATTTAACTGTTAATGTGGACTGTACTTTGAGTTCTATATGAAACATTTTTGCTGGTACAGTGGATATAAAAAGTCCACACACCCCTGGTAAAATGTCAGGTGTCTGTGATGGAAAACAAAAATAGGCAAAGATAAATCATTTCAGAACTTTTTCCACATTTAATGTGACCTATAAACTGTACAACTCAGTTGAACAACAAACTGAAATATTTTAGGTGGAGGGAAGTAAAAATAAAATAATATAGTTGCATAAGTGACCACACCCTTAAACTAATACTTTGTTGAAGCCCCTTTTGATTTTATTACAGCACTCAGTCTTTTTGGGTAAGAGTCTATCAGCATGGCACATCTTGACTTGGCAATATTTGCCCACTATTCTTTGCAAAAACACTCCAAATCTGTCAGACTGTGAGGGCATCTCCTGTGCACAGCCCTCTTCAGATCACCCTACAGATTTTTAATCGGATTCAGGTCTGGGCTCTGGCTGGGCCATTCCAAAACTTTAACCTTCTTCTGGTGAAGCCATTCCTTTGTTGATTTGGATGTATGCTATGGGTCCTTGTCATGCTGAAAGATGAAGAGATGAGTTCCTCTTCATGTTCAGCTTTCTAGGAGATGCCTGAAGGTTCTGTGCCAATATTGACTGGTATTTGAAACTGTTCATAATTCCCTCTACCTTGACTAAGGCCCCTGCACCAGTTGGGAAAAACAAAACAAAAAAAAAACAGCCCCAAAGCATGATGCTGCCACCATCATGCTTCACTGTGGGTATGGTGTCCTTTTGGTGATCTGCAGTGTTGTTTTTGCGCCAAACATGTATTTTGGAATTATGGCCAAAAAGTTCAATCTAGGATTCATCAGACCATAACACATTTTCCCACATGCTTTTGGGAGACTTCAGATGTTTTTGCAAAATTTAGCCACACATGGATGTTTTTCTTCAAAAGAAAAAGGCTTCCGTCTTGCCACTCTACCCCATAGCCCAGACATATGAAGAATACGGGAGATTATTGTCACATGTACCAAACAGCCAGTACTTGCCAGATATTCCAGCAGCTCCTTTAATGTTGCTATAGGCCTCTTGGCAGCCTCCCTGACCAGTTTTCTTCTTGTCTTTTCATCAATTTTGGAGGGAAGTCCAGTTCTTGGTAATGTCACTGTTGTGTCATATTTGCTTGATGATGATTGCCTTGTGTTCCATAGTATATTTAATGCCTTGGAAATTGTTTTGTACCTATCTCCTTAATGATACTTTTTTTTTTTTTATAAATTCTTTATTTTCCAATATATCACATGCCATTTGAAACATTTCTTTTTAAACATCATATCAACAAATGCACATTCTTTCTATCATGACATAGCTTTATCACTCGTTTCCTTACCAATTAAATCTAAATCTCTTCTGTTCCAAGGGCAATCATATAGTTCCCCCTTTTTCATTTCCCCTACCCCCATTACCCCCCCACCCCACCAGTACAACAAAAAAAAAAAAAAAAAAAAACCGTTATTTACCCCACCCCCCCCCAGGGGGGAGGGGGGGGAGTCCCTCTCCTCAGGTCCATTCGAACTTATCTATCCCCCTTCTCCTGTTCCCTAATTCTATACTCTACTAGGGGAGACCAAGTCCTCCGATATTTCTCATCTTGTTCTTTCAGCATCATCGTCAAGTTTTCCATTTGTTGAATTTCTATGATTCTAGCCCACCATTGAGATTTAGTCGGAGGGACTGTACTCTTCCACAAGGCCGGGATACACGCCCTTGCGGCGGTGAGAAGGTGTTTGAGCAGGGACTTCCTGTATTTTTCCACCGATAGGGGGACATCGTTTAATAGAAATGCAGCCGGATTGCCCCCAAGAGACACACCTGTAATCTCCTTAATCGTTTCCTCAACTATTTCCCAGAAGCCTTTAATATCCTCACATTCCCAAAATATATGTGTCATCGTTCCCACCCCCCTCTTACAACGCCAACATCTGTCTGAAACTTGGGGATAAATTTTTTGAAGGGCTACTGGTGTTCTGTACCATCTGGTAAGGATTTTGTATCCTCCCTCTTGGTATCTGCTGGCAATTGATGTTTTATGTACTGATTTTAATATTTTCGTCTTCTGCTTTTGAGTGAACATTACTCCTAGCTCTCTCTCCCAAGCTTGCATAAAGTTGAACTCCTGTGGCTCATCCAGGCTTGTTAATATTTCATAGAAATATGACAAGGAGTGCCTGATGTTTTCGCCATTTAGGCAGGTCCGTTCAAACCTGGTCAGCTCCCGTATTACTGCAAATTTTTTATTTTTTGAGCGGATATATGCTCCTAGCTGCATAGCCCTAAAGTAATCCAGGTCTTCTGTCACCTCTCCCTCTATCTCGCCTCTTGTCATTAGGCGACGGTCCTTAGAAAAGTCTATCAGCCTACTTTTCCCTTTGTGTTTTATTACTTCATACCTCCGATCGATTAAGCCTGGTAAGAAATCCGGAGCACCCAGTACCGGGGTCATTGGGCTCGGAGTTGGTGAGAGATTTGTTTTTTTGAAGATCGTATAAATAGAGTGAATGGTTGCCCCTGTTAACGGATGTTTTTTCACTATGGTGGGTAAGTCAGATTTTTTAATCCATGCTAATCCTTCCAATGGAATTTTAGACGTCGCCTGCTCTAACTGTATGTGCGGTTTCCTTACCGCGGCACACCATTCCACCACTCTCGCTAAATGTAGGGCTTCCCAGTAATGTACTGGGTCTGGGAGACCAATACCTCCTTTCCCTTTTGGGAGTACTAGGATATTTCTCCTTATCCTTGCTGGTTTGCCTGCCCATATAAACCTTAAAAACCCTGATCTAAGGTCCCTAAGAAAGTTTGATGGAATCTTTATTGGCAACGTTTGAAACAGATAGAGAATTCTGGGCATCACATTCATCTTTATAATATTTGTCCTTCCAAACCAGGTAAAGATGTCCCTATCCCATCTCCTAAAATCTTGTTTGATTTGTCTTAACAACGGGGCATAGTTTAACTCGAACATTCTACTAAGCTTCTTTGGAATTTTAGTGCCCAAATAACTTATGTGGGAATCTGTCCACCTAAAATTAAATTGTACTTTTATCCGATGTATTTCAGTTGTATCCATCTCCAACCCCATAGCTTCGGATTTAGTATAGTTTACCTTCTTAATGATACTTTTTAACAATGAGATCCTTCTGATGCTTTGGAAGCTCTCCGCGGATCATGGCTTTTGCTGTAGGATGCGACTAAGAAAACTTTAGGAAAGACCTACTAGAACAGCTGAACTTTATTTGGGGTTAATCAGAGACACTTTAAATGACGACAGGTGTGTACTGACTCCTATTTAACATGAGGTTGAATGTGATTGCTTAAAGTGATTGTAACGATTTTTTTTTTTTTTAAATAACAAAAACATTCATACTCGCCTCCACTGTGTAGTTTGTTTTGCACAGAGTGGCCCCCGATCATCAACTTTTGGGGTCCCCCGGCGGCGCTGGTAGCTCCTCCCCGCATCGTTTAACCCCCTAGTAGAAGCACTTTCCCGTGGGTTACCTTGCAGGTGCGCTCCCAAGTCCAGCATTTGCGTCCGTAGACGCAGAATGCCGGACTCGGCCCCGCCCCCTGGAGCCCGCATCATTGGATTTGATTGACAGCAGCGGGAGCCAATGGCTGCGCTGCTATCTATCCAATCAAGAGCCGAGACAACGGGCAGAGGGGGAGAGCGCATCTCTGGCATGGAAATTACAGGACTCAGGCGAGTAAAACAGGGGGGACCTGGGGGGGCGGTCAGTGACAGAAGTTTTTTCACCTTAATGCATAGGATGCATTAAGGTGAAAGAACATGAGGGTTTACAACCCCTTTAATTCTGAACACAGCTACATCCCAAGTTATAAGATGGTGTGCACACTTATGCAACCACATTATTTTATTTTTTTATACCCCCCCTCCAAAAAGATTTCAGTTTGTTTTTCAATTGAGTTGTACAGTTTACAGGTCACATTAAAAGGTGGAAAAAGTTCTGAAATGATTTATCTTTGTCTAATTTTTTTATATCACAGACATTTTAACAGGGGTGTGTAGACTTTTTATATCCACTGTTTATTGACCATTTGGACCTTCGGATTTGTTTAACCCTATTCCATCATGTTATAGTACCATGTGTTGTTCCCGGATTCCATATCATTTATAAATACCACAATGTAGCTTTATTTCAGGACTAGTGAAATGGTAAACAAGCTCTGTTCTACCTACCATATCCTGCCATGGATCCTCCATTCCCGCCATTTACAAGGTCCTTATTCTCTTCAGATAAGGCCTTGACATATCTTCTGCTCAGGTCTAATATTTGCTCTCGGAGCTCTGTGCTGCTCTGATGCCTAGGATACTGAAAGGTGTAGCGTAGCAACAAAAGTCCCCAAACAAAACCAAAGGCAAGAAGTAGAATGCTCAGTTTCTGTGACACAGATTTTCTGGAGAATGTTAAATACATGGTATGGCTCCCAAGATACACAGCTTACACCAAAATATTGCTTCTTCCCCAGATGTCAGACTTAGGGAATGGTCCTGGATGTGCCATTTTCAGTTGCATAGCTTATTTTACGGAAACAGTGCTTCTTTCCAAATGGCAGCTGTAGCATCTGAAAAACAACACAGAAATATGAGTGCCAATAAGAGGTATGATATTTTATTTTTTACTGATTAATAATGCCAACATTTCCCGAGATTCACTGGGCTTGCAACCAGGTTTATATTATGAGAAAAAAAAAATTACTTCTTACAATGTAAGCACTAAATTATGGCGGACATCAAGAACTACCATTTCTGGCCACTGGGATTGAAGTACCTTTACCTCAAATGTAGCTGCTAACATCAAAAGTGATATTTTAGTTATAACTGAAGAGAGGTGGTCGCTATATATACGGATCGAAATTAAGCCAGTTCACCAGGAACCAGACAAATTTCAATCAGTCTATGGGCAGGCTGGTTGTACTGAATTTGATCTATTGATCAACTTCAGTACAAGCAGCCCGTCGGGTTCTTTTTGACTGATCACTGCCGGTGGCAATAGCAGCCAGCAGTGATCATTGTAATATGGCAATGTGGAAGGACACGCTACAGAAGTCATTTGCCCTTACTGAAGACCGCCACATTTAAAAATGCTGGGGGGTGCGCTTTCAACAAAATAAAGCATGAAAGACACGGATTGATGGGTGAGTTTGTGTTAAATAAAAATAAATTAAAAAGAGAAGTATGGACTTAAACCCAAATAAACCCAGACATTTATACTCATCTAGGTCCCTTGCTGGCTCTGAAGTGAGAACTGAGTGATCAAACACCACTGATCGCTCAGTTCTCCCCCCCGTTTTGAGCAGAGAGCCGTGACTGCCTCTCTGCACCCCTCTCCAGGGCTCACTGGAGCGCTAGGTGTGGAGGGGTGGAAGGGGCTGGCTCAGGCTCTCAACGGATCGCTGGGTCAGATGCTGGTCCAGGCATCTGGGTGAATCCCGACCATATAGTCGGGATCGTTCCCGAGCCTGAACCGATTGAGTGACGTTAGCCGACAGCCGACTTTAGCCCACTGTTGGCTGAAAACAGCAGAACGAACTGCACTCCTGTGACCTACAGGAGAAGTATAGCCAAAAAAGCTTTGGGTATACTTGTCTTTTAAACAGCATTTTAGTACTCAGATACAGTTTAGGTCAGCTTTAATTTTACACAGCAGAAGAACTGTGAAAGTAGATACCTTTGTTCACAGGATCCAAATACCTGAAAAGCAGACCTGTCAAAGCACCCCTACTGCTCTACCAATCCTAGCCTTTTCAAATCTATAGTGGCAATCAGCGCAATCTCAAATATCTCAAAAACTGTGAACCCAGACAATCAAAATATATAGCTCAAAAACTGTTGCTAGCGGAACACTTAGTGATCTCACAACACCAAAATCAATGTTTACTTTCTTAGTGCAGTGGAACAAATGTATACATAATAAATCCTTATACAAAAAAAACATACATATATTATAGTGTCATTCTCTCCAACTGTGGTAATATGCAAAAATCTGTCAACTCATATACACAAGTGTCCTTTTATATGTCACGTCTTCCACCGACAGTGCTAAGTGATTACTCCTTTCCGAAATCATTTAGTGGAGGGGGGATTATGGTGTGGGGTTGTTTTTTCATGGGTTGGGCTTGGCCCCTTAGTTCCAATGAAAGGAACTCTTAAGGCATCAGTATACCAAGACATTTTGGACAAATTTCATGCTCCCGACATTGTGGGAACAGTTTGGGGGTGGCCCCTTCCTGTTCCAACACGACTGCGCACCAGTGCACAAAGCAAGGTCCATAAAGACATGGATGAGCGAGTTTGGGTTGGAGGAACTTGACTGACCTGCACAGGAGTCCTGACCTCAACCCAATAGAACACCTTTGGGATGAATAAGAGCGGAGACTGCAAGCCAGACCTTCTTGTCCACATCAGTGCCTGACCTCACAAATTCACTTCTGGACGAATGGTCAAACATTCCCATAGATACACTCCTAAAACCTTGTGGGCAGCCTTCCCAGAATAGTTAAAGTTTCAAAGGGTGGGCCAACTCAATATTGAACCCTACGGACTAAGACGCCCTTTAAGATCATGTGCATGTAAAGGAAGGCGTCACAATACTTTTGGTAATATAGTGTAGATAGCTGAAAAATACATACTTAAGCAAAAGTTAAAATAAAATCTGTTCAAAATTAACAAAACAAATGTTTTCATTATAAAAATTAAAATACCAATAAAATATGGCACAAACTATTGCATTACCAGTAGAACAACTCATTTCCCAACTGTTTTGGGTTCTGCAGGACTGTCCCAGGGTTGAAAACAAATCCCAGCGTCCTGCAACCACATGGGACACTTCTCATTCCGGAACTGGTTTCCACACCCAGGCCCATTTTTGTGCTGGCTGCTTTGAACACCAGTTGTATTTCCCCTAAATCCCCCATTGTTCTCCCATAAATGCCCAGCACTCTACAGATCATTACACATGTTTTCCAGTATATGTCCCGCCTCCTCTCCTGCCAATCTAGATTTCCTTCACTTCTGGTCAGTCTCCTAGTGAGGCTAATCCACTGACCACCAATGTTCGGGAAGAAGGGTGGGTACCTTTAGGCCTCATGCATACTGGTTTATTGTAAACACTGTTTCTCCTGACAGGAGAAAATCAGCGTTAGAGGCGGTTCACACAGGGGCGACTTGTCAGGCGACCTAGCCGCCTGACAAGTCGCCTCCCGTTCTGTACAATGGTACCGTTCTAATCGGAGCGACGCAAGTCGCTCTGACTTAGAAAAAGGTTCCTGTACTACTTTGGGGGCGACTTGAGGCGACTTCTATACAGAAGTCGTTTTGCAAGTCGTCGTGGCAGTCGTGTGCAGGTCGCCTCAGTGAGTGTGAACCGACCCTTAAACTCACTTAAGTTACATTTTTTCAAAACGAGTTAAGTGAGTTTAGAAGCTTTTGGTGTTTGGGTATTTATTTTTCATTGGCCAGAATTGGAATTTATTCTGGCCATTGAAATGAATAACTGCTGAAGTGCTAAACATGCCTAGCACTTTGACATGTTTAGCAGGTTTAGCAGTGTCTGTGGTTTTTATGGCCAGAAGCTCTTCTGAATGCAATTCTGTATTCAGAAGGATTTAACTGCCTCTAAACTTCTACAAATCCTACATGTGCATGGAAACATAGGATTTATTGAGGTGCATTCAGGGACAAAAAATGTTAAAAGCCCCAAAAACGTTTAGGAACAGGGATGTTCATGAGGTCTAATGGTCTATTCATTCCAGGGCAATCTGCTGTGGTGCATTGGAGGTCAGTGAGGACCCATTCATATCAAGTCAAATCTGCACTCCTTTCCCTGAACAACCACAACATATCTGCTATTGCAGCAAAGCTTGAGCCTTAGCCGCCCATTGCCAAGCCTATACACTGTCAGAAAAGGGAGGTGATGAGGGCAAGACCTATAGAATTGGGTCAGTGGAAGGTTTTAAGCAGGGTGTAAAACCTCTTTTTGGTTTTGGCTAGATAGATATAGAATGATTAGGACACAGCGGTTTCAGGGGAAATCTTCTAATAGATAAGCCTGCTCTGGTGACAACTGTCTAAAGCTGGCCATACACGGAGCACATTTCAGCCAGTTCCAGTTTGACCAGTGAAAATTCGCACTGTGTATGGTGACTTTTAGGGATGCACTGATACCTTTCTTTTTTCTTTTTTTTTTTTACGAGTATTGATACTTTTTTTTTTAGTACTTGCCAATACGAAAAAACAGAGAATGGAAGCGGGACTTTGTGTGAGGCAAGCTGGTGGATGTGTACAAATTAGAAAATTCAACATACAATATCAGAGGCAAATCTTATATAGGATGAGGTTATTCAAAAGACATGTTGCAGGGTAATGCTGGTATAAAATTTAATAACAGATCTTGAAACCAGGTACAATCGTGAATAATCACGTATTAAATAACCATGGAGCATATTGTAAACAATATATAGACAGACAAATTTCAATTGTAGGGTATACAGTTGGTAGAGAGACATGATGCAATTGAGCTGTATTGGAACAATAACCATATATTAATGTATGTACACTAGTATGGAGAAAAAGGATGTTAGGGATGCAAGTAACTCATATACTCACAAATAATGCATTGGTCAATAATGACCCATATGTAAAAATATGCAGTATTGATCCGGGTCCACCAAGTCTCCCCCGGGGTTGAGGCAGAGAGCAAGCCCCAAGATGACGTCGGCCACGGCCATCAATGGGAACAAGGCACCCACGGGGGTCGCCAGGCCGACACAGACAACGAGGCCCAGGAGTCAAAGGAAGAACTGTGGGAGTGAAAAGAGAAAGAGTTCTTCCTTTGACTCCTGGGCCTCGTTGTCTGTGTCGGCCTGGCGACCCCCGTGGTTGCCTTGTTCCCATTGATGGCCGTGGCCGACGTCATCTTGGGGCTTGCTCTCTGCCTCAACCCCGGGGGAGACTTGGTGGACCCGGATCAATACTGCATATTTTTACATATGGGTCATTATTGACCAACGCATTATTTGTGAGTATATGAGTTACTTGCATCCCTAAGATCCTTTTCCTCCATACTAGTGTACATACATTAATATATGGTTATTGTTCCAATACAGCTCAATTGCATCATGACTCCTGACGATTGGTTACAAGCCAAGAAACGCGTAGAGTTAACAACCTGTGATGTACATTATATTTTACAGTAAAATGTATATTTCTCTCTACCAACTGTATACCCTACAATTGAAATTTGTCTGTCTATATATTGTTTACAATATGCTCCATGGTTATTTAATACGTGATTATTCACGATTGTACCTGGTTTCAAGATCTGTTATTAAATTTTATACCAGCATTACCCTGCAACATGTCTTTTGAATAACCTCATTCTATATAAGATTTGCCTCTGATATTGTATGTTGAATTTTCTAATTTGTACACATCCACCAGCTTGCCTCACACAAAGTCCCGCTTCCATTCTCTGTTTTTTCTTATTGGGATGGAGGCACGTTGGTGCGTTTTCATAAAAATCAAGTGGACAGGTCACAACCCCATTTCTTGCTACTTGCCAATACCAATACCAATGGTTTTGTTTACACTTCAGCTGTCAGCAATGGTACAAACCATGGAAAAGTAATATACAAATTCATTTTTTTTTTTTTTTTTTTTTTAATTTTGTGCTTTTTTCAATGTGAAACATGTAAATATATGTTAAAGGTGTAAAAATATTAACAAAGTAAACAAAAAAGTTAATTATTAATAGTTTATAAAATAGAAGTGAACAAAAAAAATTAGCAGGAAAATAATAATTAAAATGGATTAAGGCTGATTAGAGTAAATTAAGGGTTAATAAGGTGTTAAACCGAGAAATGTTTAATTAAAATAAATTAAAAAAAACTTTTTTTTTTACTTACTTGACAGGTTGCTTTAAACATCCCTTTGATCTGTAGATGAATACATAGAAAGATACAAAAAGAAACAATATTTCTTTTTATCTTTCCGTTTCAGCATGTTGTTGATAAACATTGCCCGAAGTTGTGAAGTCTCGAGGTCTTTCACCTTAATGCATTCAAGGAGAAGTCCAGCCTGAGCTTTTTAGGCTGGGCTTCTCCTATGGGTCACAGGAGTGCAATTTGTTTTGCACTCCTGTGACCCGTTTTCAGCAAAGAGCGGTCTAAAGTCCACTCTCTGCTGACGTCACCAGGATCAGTCCAGGCAGTGCGTCATTCCGACTTATGAAGTCTGGATCCACCAGGTGCTTGGACTGATGGCAGTCTCAGCGAGGCGCTGAGACTCCGAGATGGCCGCTCCCCGCCCCTTCACAGTTCAGCGCTCCAATGAGCGTGGAGGAGCAGAGCAGGAGGGATGCTGACTGACAGGCAGCAGCTCTTCGCTCAGGGAGGTGAGAGAACCGAGCTATTGGCGGTGTTCGGCGGCTCGGTTCTCAGTGAAGAGGCGGCAGGGGATAGATGCAGCATCGGTCGGATGCTGCATCCATCTAGGTAAGTATGACTAGCCAAAAAAAATACCCCATACTTCTCTTTTAAAAGGGGTTGTAAACCCTCATGTTATTTCACCTTAATGCACTCTATGCATTAAGGTGAAAAACCTTCTGTAGTGCTGCATCCCCCCCCCCCCCCCCCCGGTTTTACTTACCTGAATGCTGTCATCCTCCGGCCGGGAAAAAGCACACCAGCTCTAGCTGGTGTCTCGTGTCCTGTTGGATAGATTGATAGCAGCGCAGCCATTGGCTCCCGCTGCTATCAAATCCAATCATGTGGCGCAGGGCCGAGTTTTGCATTCTGTGTGAATGAACACAGATGCAGGACTCGGGAATGCACCCGCACGGATGTCCACCTTAGGGGAGCCTTCTCCAACGTGGACACTCGATGCAGAGAAAAGCCAGGAGCGCCGCTGAGGGACCCCATAAGAGGAGAACTGGGCCACTCTGTGCAAAACGAACTTCACAGTGGAGGCAAGTATGACATGTTTGTTATTTAAAAAAATAAAAATAAATTGAGGGTTTACAACCCCTTTAAGGTGAAAAACCTTTTGTGATGCAACTGCCCCCCAGAGCCCTCCTTTTGCTTACCTATACCTGATCTTTCCAGCGTCAAGAACGAGCCTAGCAGCTCCAGCCGCTGTCCTGGGTCAATCAAATACAGTAACACAGGAGCCAGGGGGCAAGACCTAGTCTTTCTGTCTGTGTCAATTGAAGCAGCCGCAGGTTTTAGGAGCACGCCCGCACAATTGCCCCCATGAAATGCTGCTCTCCTTGGGGGCACTTGATGCAGAGGAGGAGCCAGGAGCACTGCCGGGGGACCCCAGAAGAGGAGGATCAGGGCCGCTTTGTGCAAAACCCTTGCACAGAGGAGGCAAGTATAACATGTTTATTTGAAAAAAAAAAAAAAATTATAATTAACCTTTACAATCACTTTCAGCTGTCAACAGGGGAACCCCACTGACAGCTGATTGAGTCATCGGTTGTTTAGAACACAGCAGCCCCGCTCCTTACCAACAGATCATTTCCAGCTGTCAGTGGGGGGAATCCAGCTGACAGCTGAAAGAACCGAGCCTGGAAATATGGGTTTCGGATATCGGAGCATTTGTATGAGTACAGATACTCATGCAAATGCTTAGTATCGGCACCAATACCAGTATCAGTGCAAACCTAGCGACTTTAGTCATCAGAACAGACTTCCTCTGTCGGCACCCTCCTTTGTAAATGCTTTTGGCATCATGTGCAGTCTTTCCTATCAAAGGCCCCTATATATATATATCACGCATCAACTTATCAAAAAATGGACGTGGATTTATTTGGTGACGCATAGCACTAGCATCATAACAAACAAGGCAAACCTTTACTGCGGGGGTCTCCATACTTTCTAAGCAAAAGACCAGTTTACTGTCCTTCAGACTTTAGGAGGGCTAGATTGTGTAGAAAATGCCTCAGACTTGGTGGTCAGCGGGGGTAAAATAATTACATAATGCCCATGGGCAGTGGCAGGTATTGGTATTAGGAAGAATAATCTTCATTGTTGGTGTCGGTGGGAGGAAAGGTGCCCCATCTATGGTGTCTGTGGAAGGAATAGTGCCCCATCTATGGTGCCTGTGGAAGGAATAGTGCCCCATCTATGGTGTCCGTGGAAAGAATAGTGCCCCATCTATGGTGTCCGTGGAAGGAATAGTGCCCCATCTATGGTGTCCGTGGAAGGAATAGTGCCCCATCTATGGTGTCCGTGGAAGGAATAGTGCCCCATCTATGGTGTCCGTGGAAGGAATAGTGCCCCATCTATGGTGTCCGTGGAAGGAATAGTGCCCCATCTATGGTGTCCGTGGAAGGAATAGTGCCCCATCTATGGTGTCCGTGGAAGGAATAGTGCCCCACCCATCATTGGAGCACAGGTGTGTCAGGAGGAAGGTCTCTCTGAAGCTACTGCAGGTGATCCGTGTGAGAGGGGAGTGGTGGTGAAATCTCTCCCAGCTCTCCTGGCTCCTTTCTGGGGAAGCCATGGAGGCCAGCGGGGCCTCTCCTGCTGGAAGCTCGCAGCCATCTCCTGGGCCGTCGGGTGACATGCCTGCCCCTTTACAAGCCATGGCTGGTCATCTCTCTACCCCTGGTGAGGATGAAGGTTGCGGGGCCATTCGGGAGCAAGTGGTGGCCGGGATTAAGGTCCTGAATAAGGAGAGAGACAAGCTGTACAAGCTCAGAGCGGAGCTTAAGCGCTTGAGAAGGCAGCGTGGGGGCTTGCATAGCCAGAAACATGGGTCCATGGATCCGGAGATCCAACTGGCCAAGGTCCGGGTCGAACATCAGGAGACCATTGTGTCCATGATGAAAGGCAGAGATGGGCCATTTAAGGAAAAGTTTTGCAATGATAAAAGGTTTGCGAGGATGACAAAGATGGAGGTGGAGGAGGAAACCCCCACTTCAAACCCCCTGCCCCCTCAGGGAGAGGTAAGCAGCCCCATGCTCTCCCAGGACTCAGGAGGCATGCTCAGGGCCATCCAGGTAATGGAGTCTCCTATGCCTGGGGGGGGGGGGGTGAATCAGCTGGCGTTTAATGATGAGGACATAACAGATAATGTGCCTGACAAGGTAAAGCCTGTCAAGTCCCATATTGTGGATAAAGCTATTTTTGTACCATTCAACACTGACTGATACTGACAATGTGCCCAGTGACAATCAGGCTGCTAATACCATGTGTAGCAATGCTGTACCTGCTGATGCTGCAGTACAGCAAAGTTTGCATTTGAAAAATGTCATTCCTGCAGAGGAACTGCAAGATTCAGCAGAACCAATTAACCCCCCTTTAGCTGAGTCTAAAGCTGTTTGCCCCACAGCTGCTGAAGACTCTACAGCACAGCTTCAGGAGACAGCTGGTATTGCAGCAGAAACTGACTATTCTTGATGGGAATGTGAATGTGTGTGTGACTGATAAAAATCATCCCAGTACAAGCGTGATGAACAATGGTCCCAGTTCAAGTGTGATGGACAGCCCTACCAACTCCGTTCAAGCAGTGAATAATAATAGTAATGTACAGACTAATGTGACATCAATGTGGGGCCTTGGCCCTGATAAACCTACGTTTGCTCAGGTGGTACACTGTGCTCCTGGTAGCTCCGCTCCCAAGCGGGTTTTCCCCCTGCAGCCTACCACTTTGGGCACCCTGGGATCTGGTCTTGGGTCTCTGGCTTCTGCTGGGGGTCCGAGAAGAAATGTGGTAATTCTCAAATGGGAAGGTGGTGCAATCCCTCCAGCACGGCGTGCAGTGGTGGATTTGATTTTGGAGATGGGTTTTGGGGCAAATGACCTGTATGCCCTAATACATGTAGCTGGGACACGGGATTATACCACTAGCTTCACCAGGCCAGAGGGTCTTGACCTGTTCTGGAAGCGATATGGGGCTCGGTGCAGTTCAAGACCTGAACAGTCAACAGTGAAAAAGATAACCATCATACTCACTAATGAAAGTGTCCCTTCTCAGGGCCTAGAGGTCTGGTTAAGGAACTATGGTGAGGTTTTGACTAAGCCCAGCAAAATCCATGATGAGCGTAACATCTGGACTGGGGGTTGGTCAGTAACAGTCAGGTTGGCCAGGGATGGGAATGTTGTCCGTTACCTGCCCTCGTCAGCTTTTATAGGGAGGGATAGGATGACTCTTTTCTACCCTGGTCAGCCGAAGCTGTGTCACCGATGTGGAGAAAAGGGGCATTTGAGCACTTCCTGTTCAGTCTTGATATGTTCAGTGTGTCGGGGTCAGGGTCATATAGCTAAGGACTGCACCGAGATGATCAGGTGCAACCTGTGCCTGCGCCTTGGCCACCCCTACAGCAGATGTCCTGAAGCCTGGCACAATATGGAGAAGGAGGTAATTGACGACATGTCAAGGCTGGACAGGATGGAGGGTGAGGCCCCTGGTGTACCATCCTCCTCTGCGGTGACCGACTCCCCTGGTCCTGCTCAGGATCCCTCCCCAGTTCCTGTGGCCACCCCTCCTGTGTCTGTAAGTATTCCTTCTGTATCTGTCTCTGTGTCCCCCCAGCCTACTGTACCCTCTCCTCTTGTGTCAGAACCTTCCAAGTCTGTGCCCCCCCCCCCCCCCCGAGTCAGTTACCCCCCAGGAGTCTACCCCTCTTAAGTCTGACTCAAAGGAAGCACCCCCCCCCACACACACACACACACACACACACACCAGGAGTGGTAGCGTGTACTAAAAGGTTGCTTCTTCCTCTGTAAAGGAATCTTCTGTAAAGACTTCAAAGAAAAAAACAAGAGATGAGTGCATCTCTGAAGCAGACCTGCAGTATCTGGAGGAGAGAAGGAAGGTTGGAAAGCGGAAGAAGCAGGCGGTGAGGACGGAACGGGCTCCAGTGCCTGTCTCCAGCCGTCATAGGTCCTCTAAGTGGGATATTTCTTCATCTGGAGCTTCTTCGGAGCGAAGTTCCGATTCTGAGATGGAGTTTGAGGCGGCCTCAAGAAAGAGAGAGGCTTCTGGTGATGAGCAGCAGAGGGGAGCTAAGAAGAAATCCACCCAATAACCCAAATGGCGGTTCCCCCTGCGTTGAAAGTGGTGACAATAAATGTCGCCAGCATTAAGTCAGTAGGAGCTCGTTCTATGGCTTTCTTTTTTTTCAGCCAATTAGACGCTGAAATTTTATTTTTGCAAGAGACTAGGCTCACCTCCTTGGCAGATATTCATATGCAGGCTTGAGTAGAGGAGATTTGGATGCCGCACACCAGATGTAATCAAAAACTTCACTTTATTGAAAAAATGGGATCATCAAGACAACAAGACCATCATGCAGAAAGTACAGGTTGGCTGACGCGTTTTGCACTCGGGACTGAGTGCTTACTCATAGCCCGAGTGCGAAACGCGTCAGCCAACCTGTACTTTCTGCATGATGGTCTTGTTATCTTGATGATCCCATTTTTTCAATAAAGTGAAGTTTTTGATTACATCTGGTGTGCGGCATCCAAATCTCCTCTACTCAACCCTGCTTTGCCTAGCATTCAGCCAGCACCTGGAGCTCTTCTGCTCTGAAAATTCTACTTCAAACCCTACACCTGGGTCTGTGCCTGCCTGAGCGGTGAAAACACTCTCTTTGCTTGTCTGCATCTAAGCAGATATTCATATGGCCAAGAGAGAGTGGAGGTATGGTCAATCTTACTGGTCTCTTGCGGCCGAGCCTTACGGCGGTGTGGCAGTGTTTAAAACCAGCATGGTAACTGTCCGGCGGGTTATTGAGGTGGAGATTGGGAGATGTATGGTCTTAGACGTCCTTGTGGGAGGGCAGGACGTGCGCCTAATTAATGTCTATGGGCCGCACACAAAATGGGACAGGAAGTGCCTTTTTACAAGGATCAAGCCATTTCTTTTTACATCCCGGCAAGTGGTCTTTGGAGGTGACTTTAGGACAGTAACTAGGCCCAAGGACAGGAAGGACTTCAAGGACAGGCTGGGATATGATAGCGTTTTTTTAAATAGTATGGTTAGGGATGCTGGTCTTGTGGCTGTGCACATTAGGCACCTCCCGGATGACACCGGGTTCACCTTTCATCGAGGTAATAGTCAGAGTAGGATAGATAGGTTTTTTTTGAAGGAGACCTCTGCTTTCTCGCCCCCAATAGAGCAGGCAGTAGAGTTCTCTCATCACTGTATGCTATCTGTGGTCCTGAATGCTTCAGACGCCCCTCAGAGGGGCAAGGGCATCTGGAGATTGAATTCGACTCTACTCAAGGAAGAACATGTTAGACAATCCTTTGAGGAATTCTTTCAGGCTCAGGTGACCATCCTGGACTTTTGTAGAAGCAAGGCTGAGTGGTGGGAGCTGACCAAAAAGAGGATCGCTGGATTCTTCAGGGGCCTAGCCAACAGAAAACAGTTTAATAAATACCTGACCCACCAACGTTTACGGAGGAAGCTGGATATTCTTGTTTCAAGAGGAGGAGATCCTGGGGCAATCTCCGAAGTGAAACTCCTCCTCAGAAAGTGTCAATATGACCGGTGTCTTGTCGAATACAGTCCCCTATCCAAAAGTGTCCGCCCTGTACTGCGCAGGCGCAGTACGGAGGACAAACGAGACGCCGAAAGTCTCCGAAGTTCAACAGCTGATCGTCAGCTGTACATGGCGCCTGCGCATTTATTCTTACCCTATGTCCAGGATCATTCCCTACTATCCAAGTGGACATAGAGTTAGAATAAATAGTTGCCGAGCGCAGCGAGGCCGTGCCCGAAGCGTGGCGAGCGAAGCGAGCCCGCGAGGGGCCCTCTTGCAAAGCCATCACTAACAAGTGCCCGAGCGCCGTGTACAGCTGATGGTCAGCTGATCAACTTCGGACATTTTCGGCATCTCCTTCTCCTCCGTACTGCGCAGGCGCTGCGCCTGCGCAGTACGGGGCGGACACTATCTGATAGGAGGACAGTATATGTCAGAACACCGGCATGCCTCTTTGGTTCTAGAGAGGGACTATGGGAAGTACCACTCGCCTGACCCTTACCAGAACTGCAAACAAGGTGTAGCTGTTGGCCTTAAGGACAGTACAGGTTCGTTGACAAAGTCAAGGTCAGGAATTCTGGAGGTCGTGAGGTCCTTTTATGCTGACCTTCTTGGGAGGAATGAGCTTGACCGTGACAAGATGGAAAGCTTTTTGGACTCTACTCCAGGTCTAAATGGTGGAGATGTTCCATTGATGAATTTGACAGAGGAGATCACAGTTGAAGAGGTGATGAGGGCAATTGAACAGCTTGCCATCAAAAAGTCACCTGGACCGGATGGCTTGACAGCTGAGTTTTACAAAGCCTTTAAGTCTATTCTGGCCCCACATTTGGTAGAGGTTTTTAACAGTTGCCTTGCTGAGGGGGTGCTTTCCCCTTTCATGAGGCACTCGGCTGTGATTCTTCTTTCAAAAGGTAGAGATCCTTCGATGATTGAGAATTGGCGCCCCATCAGCCTTCTTAATGTTGATTGAAAGATACTGGCAAAGATCATTTTCTGGCGCCTATAGTCAGTAGCAGTCTTTGATTTCTCGCCATCAGCACTGTTCGGTCCAGGGTAGGTGCACCTTCACAGCGGTTTTAGCTGACCGGGAGGCCTTGGAGCGGTGCAGGGCTGCAGGCTGGGGAAAGTATTTGCTGACATTGGATCAGGCAAAGGCTTTTGATCGTGTTAACCATGAGTACCTGTGGTTGCTCCTTAGTAAGTACGGTCTGCCGGGTGGTTTTGTCAATTGGTTAAAAGTCTTGTATAAGGGGGCAGAAAGCTTTCCTCTTGTTAATGGTTGGGTAGTCCTTTAAGGTTGGCTCTGGAGTGCGTCAGGGTTGTCCTCTGAGTCCCCTGCTCTATGTGTTTGCAATCGACCCCTTCATCAGGAGGCTAGAGAGCGGCATGTTGTGTGGGGTGCCAGTGGGGCTCCCGGGTGAGCCGCCTTTGAGGGTTGTTGCCTATGCGGACGATGTGTCAGTGATTGTCACTGGGGCGGATGAAGCAGAGGAGGTGGTCTCTCTGACATCACGGTATTCTGAAGCATCAGGCTCCAAGATCAATCAGAAAAAAAGAGTGAAGTTTTCTGGATGGGAAAGAAAGGTGAGGGGTTTGATCTCCCGGACACCTTCCCAGTGCCCCGGGAAAGAATTAAGATTCTAGGCATTGAATTTGGACCCGGCGATTATGGTCTCAAAAACTGGGAAGGCAGACTGGAAATTGCTAATACTAAGGTGGTCAGCTGGAAGTTATCTATGAGGGAAAGGGTTGATCCAATTAAGACTTACCTGATTCCGATCTTCTTGTATGTCAACTTTGTCTGCATCTTGCCAGTGTCTCTCTATGCTAGGGTCAGTAGTGTGTTCTTCCAGATGTTGTGGGGGAACAGACTGCACCCCATCAAGAGGAATGTCACCTATCTATCCAGGAGGGAGGGTGGCTTAGGTATGGTCAACCCAGTTCTTTTCTTTTCACTGCTTTTCCTCAAGTTTAATATTGGTAATATGCTTGCAGTGGAACCTCCTGGATAGGTAGGCATTTTTAAATCTTGGTTTAGGCCTTTTCTATGACTTTGGGAAGAAGTTGGCCAAGTGAAGAATCTCAGGGGTCATCGTGGTCAGCTACCAGCCTATGTCGCTCTGTGGCTGAAGTTACTACGGCAGTGGCGATTGTCGGCTGAAGATCTCAGATCGGTTCCGAGGAAAGTCCTTATGGGTCGAGTCTTGAACGAAGTCTTTCATGACCCACTGGCCTTAAGGGATTGCCCAGGCCCAGCTTTGAGGGCAGGGTTAAGACTTATTAATTTGGACAGAGTACCCCCTAAATTTAGGGATCTGGCCTGGTTGTGCTTCCATGGGAGGCTCTATGTTCGGGGCAATTTGAAATTCCGCAGTGGGATGGATATGAGCTGTCCTCGGAAGGAGTGTGCAGGTGAGGAGGAGACTATGGACCATTTTCTGCTTCATTGCCCTTTTAACATAGAGGTGTACAAACAGGTGGGACGGGCACTCGGTGTTCCTTTCCTCTCCAGGCTGGGTTATGCTGAGTGGGTGTACGGAGCATTCAATACTGGTGGGGTTTTTTGTTTGGATACACTTATTTTAATTAGCCTAGTAGTCCGTTATTTCACCTGGAACGCACGGTGTCAGGTCAGCATTTGGCATAAAATCCTTCCTGTTGAGGTGGTGGTGAATGACATTTTGCATGAGGTGGGGAAGATTCGGGTGCTTGAGAGAGACAAGCGGGGTCAGGGGGCTTGGTTGAAGGCGTGGAGGGGTTTCAAGCCTCCCTGACTGCCAGGAGTCTCTTTCCTGGGTGTGGCTGTCTGTCTCTCATCACCCTAGATTATTATTTTTTTGATTAATTTTTGATAAATGGCTGCGTACATAGGTGATGGGTTGTGCCTCTTAGGCCCTCTCTGCTGCTTTATGTAAGTAGTTTTCTAAAAATGTTTTGGTAATGGATTATGAATATATTGTATATATTCTGAACATGGATGTGTATTCCTTGGATTTCTGTTGAAGTTTTGTACTATGGTTTTGTTTTATACTTTTGTATAAAATTGGTTGCTTGATGCTTTTCAATAAAAGATAAATAGTGCCCCATCTATGGTGTCCGTGGAAGGAATGGTGCCCCATCTATGGTGTCCGTGGAAGGAATGGTGCCCCATCTATGGTGTCCGTGGAAGGAATGGTGCCCCATCTATGGTGTCCGTGGAAGGAATGGTGCCCCATCTATGGTGTCCGTGGAAGGAATGGTGCCCCATCTATGGTGTCCGTGGAAGGAATGGTGCCCCATCTATGGTGTCCGTGGAAGGAATGGAGCGCCATCTATGGTGTCCGTGGAAGGAATGGAGCGCCATCTACCCTGTTTCCCCGAAAATAAGACCTAGCGTGATTGTCGCTGATGGCTGCAATATAAGCCATACCCCCCAAATAAGCCCTACCCTGTTTCTCCGAAAATAAGCCCTACCCTGAAAATAAGACCTACAAGGACTTTAACTAGGGCTTATTTGGGGGGTAGGGCTTTTATTGCAGCCATCACCGACAATCACTCTAGGTCTTATTTTAGGGGAAACAGGGTATGGTGTCCGTGGAAGGAAAGGTGCCCCATCTATGGTGTCCGTGGAAGGAAAGGTGCCCCATCTATGGTGTCCGTGGAAGGAAAGGTGCCCCATCTATGGTGTCCGTGGAAGGAAAGGTGCCCCATCTATGGTGTCTGTGGAAGAAAAGGTGCCCCATCTTTGGTGTCCGTGGGAGAAATAGCACCCTAAGGGCCAAACAAAGACGAACAAAGGGACACATCTGGCCTGCAGGCCATAGTTTGGAGACCACTGCTTTACTGTATATTAAAAAACAAAGGTTTAAGGCAGGGGTCCTCAAACTATGGCCCGCCAGGGTGATTTACCTGGCCCGCAGACTGCCCCTTCCTTCCATAAGACCGCAGCACTCCCCCTCCCCTCTGCTACCTTATTCACACAAGACGTGAAGCATAATAGGTCCGGACAAAGGGCGGGACTTTTCGAGTTAAGAAGCGGGTGACTGGTTACTAGGCAGCGGTCCCAGCAATCAATCACCTGCCTTTCGCTTGAAAAGTCCCGCCCTTTGTCCAGACCTGTCATGCTTCGTGTCTGAATAAAGGTAGCAGAGGGGAGGGGGAGTTGTTATTTACAATATTTAAATATTGTATTGTTTTTTTCCTGTCTTATTGCACTACAAATAAGATATGCGCAGTGTGCATAGGAATTTGTTGATTTTTTTTTCAATCTATAGTCCGGCCCCCCAATAGTCTGAGGGACCATGAACTGGCCCCCTGTTTAAAAAGTTTGAGGACCCCTGGTTTAAGGGGCACTAAAATCTCATCCTTAGTAGCCAGAGTACTTGTTTATAGATTTCTACTGCTGAACTCAACTGTATAGCTGTAAAAAGGACATTGAGAGCCACTAATAGAAAGGAGCTGGATGGAATAAAGGTATTACTGCACAGAGATTATTGTAGCTTGTTCAGCAGTTAAATCATTAAACAAGCTTTGCTTCTTTCAACACAGATCCAGCTGTTAGGATAAATTGAATAGAATGCATTTGCCTGAACCCGACATGAAAAAGATTATTTGAGCGAGATTACCCAGTAATTCTGTTCATGGAGGAAAAAATACTAGACCTCCCTGGGGAAAAAAAAAAGAAGAAGTACACGTGTTGTAATAAAACCAAAATTTGCTACAGCACAGCCATGCTAATGAAACAAACGCGGTGCTTTAAAAACAATATTCATTGTTACGGAAGGTTATTACCCAGATTACATAAATTCTTGCTAGATTTCGTGCACTCTTGTATTATATGGGATTCATTTTAAAAGGATTTTCCAGACAATATGAAAAATGCATCCCGAGCTGAGACCTCACTGTGACAGTCGGGCTTGATAACACTTGTGGCTGGAGGGTGGTAAAAACAGGCAGTTGTGCCACATTTTTTACTGCCCTCCTTCCCCCCACACCTTATGCTGCAAAAGCAACCAGATGGGGATGTACACAGCAAACATTATACCCCCTGTCGTGTTTGACAGGCAGTAGCATCACCAAAATTGACCCATTCAAGTGAATAGGGCTGCAATGCAAGCATGAGGTTGCGATGTGGTGGTGCAGAATGAACAGGGTTAAAACAGGCCTGTCAAACTCCTCTGAAAACCGTTCCCAAGCCGAAAATTCTGGATGATGCTCAAGCTGTAGGAATCCCAATAAATAAAGCCATCCACTGTGAGTGCAGGCTAGGACAGAGCTCATCCCGGCTCCAGACAGCAATGTACAGGGAGGGGGGCACAAACAAACCCCTCCAGGTACGCACTCACATACATACAGAGATATAGAGATCCAGTCTGGGGGGCGGCTAATATCATACAGACAATCCATAGCTGCCCCCTCCGCATTACCTCGCCCAACACTTTCCCCCAGCAGTATCGTCTCCATGGGACGAGAAGCCGGAAACCGAAAGTAACCTGATGACCACGATTGATTCGCTAAAAGCACAAGTGGGAGGGTTTGGAGCGCAGTGCTCTGTGCCCCCAAGACAACCTGAATCAAGCCAATTGGAGCCTCAGCCAGAAATCACATGTTCACATCACAATTACGGACCTAATAGACACCCATTAGTCCGGTGTCTTGCCGAGAAAGTTCCCTCGGCGGATAAGTTCCTCCCCTGTACTGCGCAGGCGCAGCGCCTGCGCAGTACCAACTACTGTCAGCCGGCGGAGATAGCCGAAGCTCAAAATCCACAATCGGCTGTACACGGCGCCTGCGCTCTGGGTCCAGATTCCTTCCCCACCATCCAAGTGGACCTGGAGGGGGAATCTAAAAGTGCCGAGCGCAGCGAGGCCGTGCCCGAAGCGTGGCGAGCGAAGCGAGCCCGCGAGGGGCCCTCTTACAGGCGCCGTGTACAGCTGATTTCCAGCTGTTCCGCTTCGGCTATTTCCGCCGGATCGTACTGCGCATGCGCAGTACAGTGAGGAACTTATCCGCCGAGCGGAACTTATTCGGCAGAACACCGGCACCCCACACAGTGCACACACATTATGTGACACATGAAAACTATTAGTCATATTATCATTTTTTTTTTTTTTTATAAATCGTTGTTTATAACATGGGAAAGTAGCTTTCTTCTTTGGCAAACTAACTTTGGGAACTTTGGGGGGGGGGGGTGGCGCTGCTGCGCCCCTTACGGACCAATCATCTGCTGCAAACTCCAGGTAAGAAAGTGTTATGCCCCGTACACACGGTTGGACTTTGTTCGGACATTCCGACAACAAAATCCTAGGATTTTTTCCGACGGATGTTCGCTCAAACTTGTCTTGCATACACACGGTCACACAAAGTTGTCGGAAAATTCGATCATTCTGAACGCGGTGACGTAAAACATGTACGTCGGGACTATAAACGGGGCATTAGCCAATAGCTTTCATCTCTTTATTTATTCTGAGCATGCGTGGCACTTTTTCCGTCGGATTTGTGTACACACGATCGGAATTTCCGACAACGGATTTTGTTGTCGGAAAATTTTATCTCCTGCTGTCCAACTTTGTGTGTCGGAAAATCCGATGGAAAATGTCCGATGACGCCCACACACGGTCGGAATTTCCGACAACACGCTCCGATCGGACATTGTCCATCTGAAAATCCGACCGTGTGTACGGGGCATAACAGCCTCAGCCTGGGCTCAAGCCAGGCAATGGTCCAAACGCATTTCACTCTGCCCCCCGAGCTTAATCATGGGGATACCCCCCCAAAGTCAGTGTGGCTCATATGGACGTTTTCTTCCCTGTAAATCGTCTGAAAAGCGATCCACCACAAATGGCTTTCAGAGCTGCAGAAATGTTGGCTGTCTGTCTATGCACAGCCCAAGAGAGAATTTAACCCCAATCAATAACATTTCCTATAAGCTGTATTACAGTGAAGCGGCATTAAAGCAAAAAACAAAAATCATTAGATGAGGTGGCTGCATTTGTTTTCTTTTTTTTTAGGCTATTTTTGCTCTGTTTTCACATGGTGATCTGGCCACTAACACACCTCCTGTATTAGAGTGCCCCTGCTCTGGATGAATGAGTAAAGGGGACACATTTGGACAGCAGAATTATCAGTTAGGGTGGGGGTCGGGGGGAGCATTAGATGTACTAGCAGATTTAAACACACCAGCAAATTGAAGCTAAACTCTAGCTACTACTTTATAGGCAGTTACAGCAAACATTGGTTTTTGGGATGACGGTTTTCCATAAATAAATAAAAGCTGATCATTGTAAGCACCCCTGTCAGTGGTAAATTGTTTATCTCATCCCTTTAACTGGATACATCTGCAGGACGGCTTGTTCTTTTGAAAAAGACTTACTAGCTGGATGACCAAATGAAAATAAAAGAAAGAAAAGCCTAAAAAAGAAAACTAACATAGCCATCAGATAGAAGAAGAATCTGTAACTTGCAATATAATAAAATGTTTGCTTTTGGGTTTAATACGGCTTTAATGTTGTTTTCACACTCTAAGGCAGTGTTTCTGAACCTGGGGGTCGAATGATGATTTGCCAGGGGGTCACAGAATCCTGGGCTGTTCCTGAAGCCCGCACCAGTCTCCCAGCCTTTACACGGCCGCCCTGCTGGGCTGTTCCTGGAGCCCGCGGCCTCCCATTTAGCCTCTTTGCAGTCGCCCATTCAGTTCACAGCATGGCTGAGGGGGGAGGACTAGAGGTCAGCTGACTGGTGAGCAGTGTTAATTTTGGCAGCAAATTTTGATTTAGTTTAAAGCTGGCCATACACCATACAATTTTCCTGTTCAATTTTCTTTAGATGTACCTTCAACTATGTAGTACAAGGGCCTGCCTGATTGCATCCAAATTGAAAGTGTTTAGGTTTGACCTCCTATTATATGGTTTTGGTAAATCTAAAGGAAAGTTGAACAGGAAAATTGAATAGTGTATGGCCAGCCTTAGTCTTAGGACTAAAATGGCATTTTTAGTGCCATTTTAGTCTTCTGCAATTGTTTTAGTTTTAGTCGTATTTAGTCGACTAAATCTCCAGTATATTTTATTCGACTAAAATGTCCTACATTTTAGTCGATTAAAATCTCCAGTACATTTTATAGTCGACTAAAACTAATTTTAGCCATCTAAAAGCTAATGGGTGTAATTAAATTGTAATACATTAGTTAACATTTCTCTACACTTTCCAAACTCATACTGCTGGAGTGAAAAATGGAATGTCTTATTATCTATGGTATTGAGGTATGAACATGTAGTACAGACCAGTGCTAGTTTTGAAGTAAAATTTCAATTTAGTTTTAGTCTTTTGACTAAAATAGCATTTTAGTTTTAGTCCCATTTTAGTCTTTTGACTAAAATGCCATTTTAGTTTTAGTCGTATTTTAGTCATCTCTATTGTTTTAGTCGTATTTTAGTCGATTAAAATAGTATTCATTTAGTCGACCAAAATGTTTTAGCCATTTTTTAGTCGACGAAATTAACACTGCTGATGAGGAATGTGAAGTGGGAGGGGCTGGAGGAGACCCTATCTCCTGATTTCGGCAAGATGTCACTGCTACGAGACACCACAAAGTCAGAGACATAGTGAATCTGGAGACACAGTGAGTAACACTACCTGTGATTAGAGTTGCCATTAAAAGTCCTAACTACAGTTTTCAGATCAGCAGATGACCTTGATCAAGAGCACCTTAGTTGGCTGATCAGAACTCCCCCCAGCACAAAAACACACAAATCTCTGTTCTGTCAAGGGAGAGGAGAGGGGAGATATGTCTCCTCCCCCAGACAGACACATCCCCATACAGTTAGAAACAGTAAGAAGGGAACACAGTTAAGCCCTCGATCACCCCCTAGTGTTAACCCCTTCCCTACCAGTGACATTTACACAGTAATCAGTGCATTTTTATAGCACTGATCCCTGTATAAATGTCAATGGTCCATAAAATGTGTCTGATCTGTCCACCGCAATGTCGCAAGTACAAAAAAAAAAAAAAAAAAAAAAAAAAAAAAATACTAATAATACCATAAATTATTCCCATAGTTTGTAGATGCTATAACTTTTGCGAAACCAATTAATATACGCGTATTGTGATTTTTTTTACCAAAAATTTGTAGAATATATATATATATATATATATATATATATATATATATATATATATATATATATATATATATATATATATATATATATATATATATATATATATATACCTAAACTGATGAAATTTGTTTAAAAACATTTTTGGGGATATTTATTAGCAAAAAAAAAAAAAAATGTTTTTTTTTCAAAAATTGTTGCTTTTTTTTTTGTTTATAGCGCAAAAAATAAAAAACTGCAGAAGTGATCAAATACCACCAAAAGAAAGCTCTATTTGAGGGAAAAAAGGACGCAAATTTTGTTCTGCATTGCATGACCACGCAATTGTCAGTTAAAGCGACGCAGTGCCAAATTGTAAAAGGTGCTCTGGTCAGGAAGGGGGTAAAATCTTCCAGGGCTGAAGCGGTTAATATTATTGCTTCACAGGTTTTGAGAGGGGTGGTGGGGTTTTTTTATGTTTTCATCCAAACATGGTCTGCAGGAGATATGATTTGACACATAGATAAAGCATGCTATATGACTCCCTACTGATTTTGTGCACAACTGAGCCAGGGCTTGACAAATTTGCTTTGAATCTAGGAGCCAGCTAAAAAAGAAGTTAGGAGCCAGTTTTGTTTTTTTTATTTATTACCACTTGCCTACCGGCACTTTCACCCCCTGCCTGCCCAGTCCATTTTCAGCTTTCCGTGCTGTCACACTTTGAATGACAAATGCGTGGTCATGCAACACTACCCATATGAAAAAAAAAAATCAGTTGAAAAAATTTAGCAAGTAATTTTTCTTCTTCACTAATGGGCACTGATCGAGGCTGCACTGATGGGCACTGATCGAGGCTGCACTGATAGGTGGCCGCGCTGGCTCTGGTCTGACCAGGGGGTAGCAGGCTCCAGGGGCTGCCCAGACCCGACTCTAAGTCCGTCCGGGGGGAACCAGAGGGTTCCATGTGAGGGGGTGATTGACTCAGGGCCATTGCCGAGCCAGTTCAGAGTTGTTGGTTCCTACTCTGAGGTGAGGCTGAGAGTCCCCTCGGACAGCTGGCCCTGGACCCGCACCCAGTGATACTGCAGGAGGAGCTCCAGGGCCCCCAAGCGGGAGGCTTAAGTCTACACCGTCATGGTGTCACTGAGCCACACAGGGGACACTTAACACCAGGGGTCCCGCTCTGTCAGCTCCACTCCTCCCCTGACCCGCCCCTTCTACTTCCCTACATTCCCGCATCTCCCCTAACCCGCTCTTCACAATCCTGCCCCTCTCCTCCTTTAACCCGCCCTCGCAGCGCCGCCCTAAACCCCCCCCCCGGCCTTGTACATACACATTGACATCTGCGGGTCCCCCTCCAATGACTGGCATCTGTTCAGTGACCGCCCAGCTGCCCCCCACGCTACAGCCACTGGGGCTGACAAAAGCCCAGGAAGCAATTTATAGTCGCCATGGCGACCTGGCGCCTGGGGATTGTGAAGCCATGAACTGAGCTATGTTTACTATAATCATGTGGTGACCCATCACAAACAGTTCTGTTTCAAAGTAACATTCATCAGTTAGCTGTCTATGTGAAATAGCAAGAAACACATCCACAATTATGGGAGAGTTTTTGCCAGCAAGCATTGTATAACATAACTGATATTTAACACCCAACTCCAGCAAAATCCAAAATTCACCCTTGTAGTGGGGTCTCCATGCACTGCAAGGGTTAAATCAGCATAAAACCCAAAAGCAAACATTTATTCTATCGGAGCTTATCAATTCTTAGATGTGATGGCTGCATTCGTTTCCTTTTTAGGCTTTCTTACTTCTGTTTTCATCTGGTGATCCAAAAAGCTGAGTTAGACTTACCGGTAACTCCTTTTCTGAGAGTCTTCCAGGACAGCCCATGAGACCTTGGGCTCCTCCTACCAGGACAGGAAACACGTCACCCCCACCAGATAAAAGGGCGGTCCTCCAGGCCCATGTCAGTATTCTCAAGAACCGTAGGACCCTGCAAAACATATGCATAATACACATAACTTCAGACAATACCGGGTGGGAATCCGGCTGTCCTGGAAGACTCTCAGAAAAGGAGTTACCGGTAAGTCTAACTCAGCTTTTCTCCAAGCGTCTTCCAGGACAGCCCATGAGACGATGAGCCAGAACTTACCAGTCTAGGGAGGGACAACTGCCTGAAGGACCTTACGACTGCCTGAAGGACCTTACGACCAAACGCCTGCTCCTGAGCTGATAGGAGATCCAGGCGATAATGTTTAATGAAGGTCGAGTAACTGGACCAAGTGGCAGCCCTGCAAATTTGTTCCGGTGAGGCACCAGCCCTCTCAGCCCAAGACGTAGACAAGGCTCTAGTTGAGTGCGCAGTAACAAAAGGTGTAGGGACCTCCCTAATTTTGTAAGCTTCCAAGATGGCTTGCTTTATCCATCTAGCCAATGTGGCTTTAGATGCACTATTCCCCTTGTGAACTCCAGAAAAGAGGACAAACAAGGCATCAGTTTTCCTAAAGGTCTTCGTGACCTCAAGATAGACCAAGAGAATCCTTCTTACATCTAGAAAACTAAATTTTCTTTCTAAGTCGCCCTGTGGCGAACTACAAAAGGTTGGCAATACAATGTTCTGAGATCGGTGGAATGTACTTGCTACCTTGGGCAAAAAACCTGGATCGGTTCGTAACACGACTTGATCCTCAAAAATTGTGAGGAAGGGCTCCCTAACTGATAGGGCCTGCAACTCACTTACCCTACGAGCTGAGGTAACAGCTGTAAGGAACACAGTTTTTAATGTAAGTAACTTAACTGACATACTTTCCAGAGGTTCAAACGGAAATTCTACCAGAGTTTGAAGTACTAGGGACAGATCCCACGTTGAACAACTTCTCACTACTACTGGTCTGGCCCTAGAGATAGATTTGAAAAATCTGGCTATAGTGGGATTTTCCAGGAGAGAAAACTGGAGGAACACACTAATAGCTGCTGCCTGTACCTTTAAAGGTACTAACAGAAAGACCTTTGTCGACACCCTCTTGGAAAAATTCCAAAATAGACGGAATATCATGAGTTAATCTATCATTTTCAGATAACCATGAGTTAAACCTTTTCCAAACTTTGGAATATATGGCTCTAGTAACTGGCTTCCTGCAATTAACGAGAGTCCTGACTACTTTGTCAGAGAACCCTTGGGCGCTCAGTATCTTTTCTTCAGATACCAGGCCGTCAAGTTTAAGGAAACCACCTAGATGCACTATTCCCCTTGTGGTGTACAGCAGAAATGGAGGCTAGATTCCCCTCTGCCCATGAAAGGATCTCCTGGGCAATGGACTGAAGCCTCCGGCTTCTCGTGCCTCCCTGTTTGTTGATATACACGACTGTCGCTATATTGTCTGACAGGATTTGGAGGTTGTGACCCCTGATCTCCATCTGAAAAGACTGGAGGGCTCTCTGGACTGCAAGCAGCTCTCTTTGATTGGATGAGGCCCTTGCCTCCTCTGGGGACCACTCTCCTTGTGCTACTGCATTGCTGAGGTGAGCCCCCCATCCCCAGGAACTCGCATCCGTGGTAATCCTTCGGGAAATGGGAAAGGACCATGGGAGACCTCCTGCTAGGTGCTGACCAGCTCTCCACCACCACAGGCTTCTTTTTATCCTGTCGGGAAGCCAGATCCTTGACTCCAGGGACCTTACGTCCCCGTCCCAGTTTCTTAAAAGAAACCTTTGTAACGGACGCTGACGGAGTCTCGCCCATGGTACTGCGGGAAAACATGAGGTCATAAGACCCACTGCCCTCGACACCTGTCTCAGAGAGACCGACTGGTTGGTCTGCAATGTTGACATAGTCTGGAACACTTTGGTAATCTTCTCCTGAGGAAGAAAAACTCTTTGGTTCACGGAGCAAAAATCGTAACCCAGATAAGTTACTTTCTGGGCCGGAATCAAGGACGATTTTTCTTTGTTTATTAGCCAGCCTAGGGACTGTAAGAAGTCCTGTACAGCCTGGAGATCTTCCAACAGCCTTTGGTATGATTTTGCCACTATCAGGAGGTCGTCTAAGTAAGGGATAACCGTTATTGCCTTTAATCTTAGAGGAGCCAGCACTTCCCCCAACACCTTTGTAAAGATGCGTGGGGCTGAGGAAAGACCGAAGGGGAGGGCCTGAAATTGAAAATGTCGGGTCCCCATACCTGTCTTCACTGCCAATCTCAAAAACTTTTGGAAGGCTGGATGGATAGGGATGTGAAGATAAGCATCCCTTAAGTCCAACGTGGCCATAAAGCAGTTTGGGTATAGTAGGTTTTTGATTGTAAAAACCGTCTCCATACGGAAATGCTTGTATCTGATGGACTTGTTTAAGGTCCGGAGATTCAGGATAAGTCGAAACTTTCCTGCCGGCTTTCTGACCACAAATACATGGGAATAGAATCCCTTGCCCCGCTCCGATCGAGGAACAGGAATCAGGACTTTTTGATCTAATAAGTCTCCGATCTGGAGACCCAGAGCCCTCGCTTTCTCCCGATCTTGTGGAGGAAATGTGACCAACAAACGTTCTGGTGGTTGGTGAACAAACTCCAGCCTGTACCCGTTGGTCACAAGGTCCAGGACGAAGGGGCTCAGAGTGACTGCTGCCCACTGTGGGATGAAGGCCCTCAATCTCCCTCCCACCGGGGAACACAAGTCACTGCGGCTTGGCAGGCTGTTGAGGAGGGTTAAATAGCACTCCCCCTTAGCCTCTGCCTTTGTGCCCAGTCCAATGCTTTTTCGGCCTGCTGTCCTTTTCTCTAGGACTCTGTTGCCTGTTTTGGCCACGAAAAAATTTTCTGGCTGTCTGAACTCTTTTTCTCTGGAAACGCCTTTTTCTTATCAGCCGTGCGTTCCAGTGCCTTTTGTAGACCTGGGCCAAATAAATGATCGCCAGTTAAAGGAAGGCCACAAAGGCGCAACTTGGAGGCCGAGTCCCCTGACCAGGTCTTAAGCCAAAGGCTTCTCCTGGCCGAGTTCACTAGAGCCGAAGTCCTGGCTGACATTCTTACCGACTCAGCGGAAGAATCTGCCAAAAAACCCACTGAAATAGGAGAGGAAAAGACTTTAAAATTTGCTCTCTGGAGGTACCTGCTGACAGATGTGACTGAATCTGAGTCAACCAAACCTCCAGATTTCTGGCCACA
Organism: Lithobates septentrionalis; assembly: GCA_037952835.1. NCBI lineage: Eukaryota > Metazoa > Chordata > Amphibia > Anura > Ranidae > Lithobates > Lithobates septentrionalis. Next base: position 2,082,387 of record JBBDGP010001693.1, on the reverse strand, counting down.
CAAGTGGAAGCCAAAGCTGGTTTCAGGTTTCCAACTGCTGAGTCCCAGGCTCTGTGGAGAAGGATATCCCCCCTCTTGTCCATCGGATCCTTAAGCGTACCCATATCATCAAACGCCAGGTCTGAGTTTTTTGAAACTTTTTAAAGAGGTGCGTCTAACTTGGGATTCTTATTCCATGGCTGCGCAGTGTCCTCATCAAAAGGAAACCTCCTTTTTAAGTTACTAGAGAAGAATGGTTTTCTCTCAGGATTATCCCATTCCAGTTTAATAGTATCAACCAAAGAACTATGAACTGGAAACACTCTTGATTTTCTCTTATGTAATCCTTTATACATAAGATCATGTTTGGATAACTGAACCTCTTCCTCTTTTAATTCAAGGGTAGTATAGATAGCCTTTAATAAGTCATCTACATCCTCAACAGATAACTTAAATCTTGAGCCTCGAGTGGATTCTCTATCTCTGGGCTCTGTATCTGACCCTGATTCTTCCAGAGAAGAACGGGTAGATCTGACCTCAGCCTCAGAGTCTTCACTCTCTGCCTGCTGTGGAGTGCTTACTGACGCCTTCAGTGAAGACGGACTCTCTGCTGGAGTCTGGAGCTTGTCAATAAGCGTTCTAAAGGAACTGAAGGTGGACGCAAGCTCATCCCTAACAAAAGTAAGCATCTTCTGGCAAGAGGCAACCGGGTCATCCTTTACTAGGCCTTCTATACAGGTGCGACAAACTGCTTTGCTCCATGAGGAGCTCAATTTGTTTGCGCAAACCGCACATTTCCTTTTAAGTGGCTGCGCTTGGGCCTTGTCCTGAGTCTTGGTCTGCAAGACAAAATAAATGACCCACAATGTAATTAAAGCCACACAATCACTCCGTAACACCACGTGCAGGAGGGAGGAAATGTGTCCCCTTACACCCACTACTACAGAGGGGGGAGGGGGAGGGAACACTCACAGGGATAGCAAGGTGGTGACAGAACACCCCAGGCTTACCTGTGAGGTGCTGGTGTTGGGAACTGCATCCGCTGCCTGTGCAGGTACTGCAGGAGGATCCATTCTGCCCCTCTTGGTCATCCACAGCCTGGCTGCTTAACACCAAGAAACACCAGCAGCCAGCGTTCTCTGTTCGCGCCGTTTATGAAGACTGGAACCTCGTCTCCGGCGCCCGATGATGATGTCATATGCCCCGGAAGTAACCCTCTCCAGGCACTTCCTGTGGGCCAGCTTGGAGCGCAATAGCTCCGCCCCTTCGAACGCTGCGGCTTCCTCCATTCCTTGCTCAGATCAGCCAGGCTGTCGGCAGGGAAGGACAACCGAAGCTCAGCTGAGCTAGAGTGCAATGCACTGCGCTAGGGGCATGACCTCACACCGGTCCTGGCCCTCTCCAGGCACTGAGGACAGAGAACAGCAACACAGCCAACCTCCCCAGCGGTGTGCTGCTTCTGGCAGAGGAAGAGGTAAGTGATATGCCCCAGAAAAAAGCCATACAAAGCCCCTGCTTATAAGGCCTATGGGAGCAGGTTCCATGAACATGTTACCCCCCGTCCGGAGGAAACACAAATAACTGACATGGGCCTGGAGGACCGCCCTTTTATCTGGTGGGGGGTGACGTGTTTCCTGTCCTGGTAGGAGGAGCCCAAGGTCTCATGGGCTGTCCTGGAAGACGCTTGGAGAAAAGCAAGTCTGTTTTTCACAGCACAAACTCTTCAACAGAATGTATCAGTTTACATTGACAAACCTCTTAACACTGGCAGGAGCGATTAAAGGGTTACTAAACCCAGGACCCTGCATTCACTATATCTGGTCTCCCACAGAACATGGAAATGCAATTATATTAGTAAATTTAAACTGCTAAATACTTTTTCTCATCAGCAGTAAATAGCAGCCTTGTAACTTTTATCAGAGTCCAGCAGAGCACTGGCACTGGATAAAGCCTGTAGGAGGAGATTTCATTCTCCTCTGACTGTCTTATGAGGTTGCAGGACCTTGACCCTCCGTCTGGACATGGCTGGACAGTGCTGATTGGCCCTGTGTTGATCACATGCACTCTCCCAAGAAAAAACAAAAACTCTCTAGCAATACACACCAAACTGAGCATGTGCAGTTTGCCCCCAAGGCTCTGTACTTTCAGGAGATGGATTGGAGACAGTGGAAGAAGGGGAGGATCACAGAAGACAGGATCAAACAGCCTTTTTACACAATGCGGAGGATTAACTCCTTAGGTTCCACAGTGAGTATAACAAGCATGCTTTACTGCATACATAGACTGATTTTACTGTTGTGGGTTTAGGAACACTTTAAAAAGATTAGCTTTTATATATTCAGGCAAAACCTTTATGCCAAAAGGAAAAAAAATGTTTGCTGTAACTGATTATAAAGTGAGCTGGAGTTTGGTTTAAATTTGTTTAGTATATTTAAAATTTAAATCTGCTAATACAGTTAACACTCCTCGTGCCCTTCCCCAAGATTGACAATGCTGCGTTCTGTTGTGCCTCCAGTGCACATTCCTCCAGAGTATTGCCTCACTAATATAAGAGCCCTTTCACACTGGGGCGGTTTGCAGGCGCTATTGCGCTAATAATAGCGCCTGCAAACCGACCCGAAAGTGCCGCTGCTGTGTATCCAGTGTGAAAGCCCCGAGGGCTTTCACACTGGAGCGATGCGCTGGCAGGACGGTAAAAAAAGTCCTGCCAGCAGCATCTTCAGAGCGGTGAAGGAGCGGAGTGTATACCGCTACTTTACCGCTCCTGCCCATTGAAATCAATGGGACGGCGCGGCTATACCGCCGGCAAAGCGCATCTGCAGAGGCGATTTGCGGTGGTATTTAACCCTTTCTCGGCCGCTAGCGGGGGGTAAAACCGCCCCGCTATCGGCCGCATACCGACGGTAAAACGCCGCTAATAATAGCGGCGTTTTACCGCCGACGCCGCCCCCGCCCCAGTGTGAAAGGGCTCTAAGAGGTGTGTTACTGGCCAAATCACTCGGGGGAAAAACCCAAGGAAAAAAAAACTGATGCAGGTGCCACATCTTATGATTGGCAAACTGCAATATATTATTACATTTTTGGTTTGGGTGTTAATACCGCTATAAATGCTTATGTCCAGAGAGGACAGTGCAGGCTGTGCTTCTTTCCTCTCCCCCCACTCCAGCCACCTCTAGGGTCTCCTCTACCCCAATATACAATATTACATAAAATATAGGGACTCTACACTGTATTGTACATGGAGGAGGCTGGAAAGTGACTGCAGCCAGTCTCAGCTTACAGAACATCTTCGTGGGACCGGTACCAACACTAAGGAATGCTGAAGTGAGGATGAAAGAGGAACTACAATCTGCTCACATAATTTGTAATAAAAACAAACATCTTTGCCATTCTGAAGCTTCCCTCCAACCACTTTGCATATTATTTTATATATACTGCAATTCTGTACTTCCCAAATATGCTGCAGAAATCTCCCTCCGCTGAGTCTGGCTGCAACCATTTTAACTGTGGGCAGCTGAAGCTTCTGCCTGTTCACTTCCTGAATTTACACAGACACACACTTCCAACTCTGCAGCTCTCATTGGCCTTCTTACGACTCACCCCCCCTCCCTTCCTGGCAAACTCTCACAAGAGAGCTGTGCATGATGTCATAAGCTTAGGCCAATGATCAGACAAGAAACAGGAAGTGGGCTGTCGAAGGTATTTATTGACAGAATTGTTGTTTTTATACCAGGGCTCGACAAACCCCGGGCGCCAGGTCGCATTTGCGACTAGAATTAGCGACCTGGCGCCTGGGGCGGCACAGCTGGGGTATCCTGTGTCCGTTCGACAAACCCCCCCCTCCCGCCGCGATCGCGCTGGGCCGCGCCGGTAATTGAGGCCCCGGCTTTGCGGCCTACTGCAGTCCTATGGTTCCTGGTTCCTTCTGCAATCAGGCGCCCTCTGGTGGTGGCCGTTGGCATGACAAGACATCCACCAATGCTAATGGAGCTTTCCCTACCTGTTTTCACTGCCTGCTCATCTCCTTCCCTTTACTTAGAACCCCCAAACATTATATATATTTTTTATTCTAACACCCTAGAGAATAAAATGGCGGTCATTGCAATACTTTCTGTCACACCGTATTTGCGCAGCGGACTTACAAGCGCACTTTTTTGGGAAAAAATACTTTTTTTAATTAAAAAATAAGAAAACAGTAAAGTTAGCCCAATTTTTTTTATATTGTGAAAGATAATGTTACGCCAAGTAAATTGATTCCCAACATGTCACGCTTCAAAATTTCGTCCGCTCGTGGAATGGCGACAAACTTTTACCCTTTAAAATCTCCATAGGCGACGTTTAAAAAATTCTACAGGTTGCATGTTTTGAGTTACAGAAGAGGACTAGCGCTGGAATGATTGCTCTCGCTCTAACGATCGTGGCGATACCTCACGTGTGGTTTGAACACCGCTTTCATATGCGGGCGCTACTCACATATACGTTCGCTTCTGCAAGCGAGCTCGGCGGGACGGGGCGCATTTTAAAAAATTATTATTTTTTCTTATATATTTTACTTTTTATTTTTTATTTTTACACTGTTTTTAAAAAAAAAATAAAAATTGTGTCACTTTTATTTCTATTACAAGGGATGGGGCATACTTAATTTGTTTTTTTTTTCTTATTTATTTTAACTTTTATTTTTTCACTGTTCTTTAACCACTTGCCGACCGCCGCACACAGATGTACGTCGACAGGGCGGCACGGGCAGGCAAAAGGGCTTACCTGTACGTCCCTGCCTGCCCGCGGGAGGGGGTCCGATCGGACCCCCCCCCGGTGCCTGCGGCGGTCGGCAAATCTTCCCCGGCGATCGGTGGTGAGGGGGAGGCCATCCATTCGTGCCCCCCCCTCGCGATCGCTCCCAGCCAATGGGATCATTTCCCTGCCTCTGTATTGTACACAGAGGCAGAGGAAATGATGTCATCGCTCCTCGGCTCGGTATTTTCCGTTCCGGGCCGAGGAGAGAAGACTGGAATGTAAGTGCACAAACACAACACAACACAGTAGAACATGCCAGGCATACAAAACACCCCGATCCCCCCCCCCGATCACCCCCCAATCACCCCCCCCCCCTGTCACAAACTGACACCAAGCAGGTTTTTTTTTTTTTTTTTTTCTTTTTTCCTGATTACTGCATAGTGTCAGTTTGTGACAGTTACAGTGTTGGGACAGTGAGTATTACCCCCCTTTAGGTCTAGGGTACCCCCCTAACCCCCCCTAATAAAGTTTTAACCCCTTGATCACCCCCTGTCACCAGTGTCACTAAGCGATCATTTTTCTGATCGCTGTATTAGTGTCGCTGGTGACGCTAGTTAGGGACGTAAATATTTAGGTTCGCCGTCAGCGTTTTATAGCGACAGGGACCCCCATATACTACCTAATAAATGTTTTAACCCCTTGATTGCCCCCTAGTTAACCCTTTCACCACTGATCACTGTATAACCGTTACGGGTGACGCTGGTTAGTTTGTTTATTTTTTATAGTGTCAGGGCACCCGCCGTTTATTACCGAATAAAGGTTTAGCCCCCTGATCGCCCGGCGGTGATATGCGTCGCCCCAGGCAGCGTCAGATTAGCGCCAGTACCGCTAACACCCACGCACGCATCATACGCCTCCCTTAGTGGTATAGTATCTGTACGGATCAATATCTGATCCAATCAGATCTATACTAGCGTCCCCAGCAGTTTAGGGTTCCCAAAAACGCAGTGTTAGCGGGATCAGCCCAGATACCTGCTAGCACCTGCGTTTTTCCCCTCCGCCCGGCCCAGCCCACCCAAGTGCAGTATCGATCGATCACTGTCACTTACAAAACACTAAACGCATAACTGAAGCGTTCAGAGTCAGGCCTGATCCCTGCGATCGCTAACAGTTTTTTTGGTAGCGTTTTGGTGAACTGGCAAGCACCAGCCCCAGGCAGCGTCAGGTTAGCGCCAGTACCGCTAACACCCACGCACGCACCGTACACCTCCCTTAGTGGTATAGTATCTGATCGGATCAATATCTGATCTGTTCAGATCTATACTAGCGTCCCCAGCAGTTTAGGGTTCCCAAAAACGCAGTGTTAGCGGGATCAGCCCAGATACCTGCTAGCACCTGCGTTTTGCCCCTCCGCCCGGCCCAGCCCACCCAAGTGCAGTATCGATCCATCACTGTCACTTACAAAACACTAAACTAAAGAGTCAGGCCTGATCCTGCGATCGCTAACAGTTTTTTTGGTAGCGTTTTGGTGAACTGGCAAGCACCAGCGGCCTAGTACACCCCGGTCGTAGTCAAACCAGCACTGCAGTAACACTTGGTGACGTGGCGAGTCCCATAAGTGCAGTTCAAGCTGGTGAGGTGGCAAGCACAAGTAGTGTCCCGCTGCCACCAAAAAGACAAACACAGGCCCGTCGTGCCCATAATGCCCTTCCTGCTGCATTCGCCAATCCTAATTGGGAACCCACCGCTTCTGCAGCGCCCGTACTTCCCCCATTCACATCCCCAACCAAATGCAGTCGGCTGCATGAGAGGCATTTTCTTTATGTCCTCCCGAGTACCCCTACCCAATGAACCCCCCCAAAAAAGATGTTGTGTCTGCAGCAAGCGCGGATATAGGCATGACACCCGCTATTATTGTCCCTCCTGTCCTGACAATCCTGGTCTTTGCATTGGTGAATGTTTTGAACGCTACCATTCACTAGTTGAGTATTAGCGTAGGGTACAGCATTCCACAGACTAGGCACACTTTCACAGGGTCTCCCAAGATGCCATCGCATTTTGAGAGACCCGAACCTGGAACCGGTTACAGTTATAAAAGTTACAGTTACAAAAAAAAGTGTAAAAAAAAAAAACACATACAAAAATATAAAATAAAAAAAAATAGTTGTCGTTTTATTGTTCTCTCTCTCTCTATTCTCTCTATTGTTCTGCTCTTTTTTACTGTATTCTATTCTGCAATGTTTTATTGTTGTTATGTTTTATCATGTTTGCTTTTCAGGTATGCAATTTTTTATACTTTACCGTTTACTGTGCTTTATTGTTAACCATTTTTTTGTCTTCAGGTACGCCATTCACAACTTTGAGTGGTTATACCAGAATGATGCCTGCAGGTTTAGGTATCATCTTGGTATCATTCTTTTCAGCCAGCGGTCGGCTTTCATGTAAAAGCAATCCTAGCGGCTAATTAGCCTCTAGACTGCTTTTACAAGCCGTGGGAGGGAATGCCCCCCCCCCCCAACGTCTTCCGTGTTTTTCTCTGGCTCTCCTGTCTCAACAGGGAACCTGAAAATGCAGCCGGTGATTCAGCCAGCTGACCATAGAGCTGATCAGAAACCAGAGTGGCTCCAAACATCTCTATGGCCTAAGAAAGCGGAAGCTACGAGCATTTTATGACTTAGATTTCGCCGGATGTAAACAGCGCCATTGGGAAATTGGGAAAGCATTTTATCACACCGATCTTGGTGTGGTCTGATGCTTTGAGGGCAGAGGAGAAATCTAGGGTCTAACAGACCCCAATTTTTTCAAAAAAGAGTACCTGTCACTACCTATTGCTATGATAGGGGATATTTACATTCCCTGAGATAACAATAAAAATGATTAAAAAAAAAAAAAATGAAAGGAACAGTTTAAAAATAAGATAAAAAAAAATAAGAATAATAAAGAAAAAAAAAAAAAAAAAAAAAAAAAAAAAGCACCCCTGTCCCCCCTGCTCTCGCGCTAAGGCGAACGCAAGCGTCGGTCTGGCGTCAAATGTAAACAGCAATTGCACCATGCATGTGAGGTATCACCGCGAACGTCAGATCAAGGGCAGTAATTTTAGCAGTAGACCTCCTCTGTAAATCTAAAGTGGTAACCTGTAAAGGCTTTTAAAAATGTATTTAGTTTGTCGCCACTGCACGTTTGTGCGCAATTTTAAAGCATGTCATGTTTGGTATCCATGTACTCGGCCTAAGATCATCTTTTTTATTTCATCAAACATTTGGGCAATATAGTGTGTTTTAGTGCATTAAAATTTAAAAAAGTGTGTTTTTTTCCCCAAAAAATGCGTTTGAAAAATCGCTGCGCAAATACTGTGTGAAAAAAAAATGAAACACCCACCATTTTAATCTGTAGGGCATTTGCTTTAAAAAATATATAATGTTTGGGGGTTCAAAGTAATTTTCTTGCAAAAAAAAAAATATTTTTTTATGTAATCAAAAAGTGTCAGAAAGGGCTTTGTCTTCAAGTGGTTAGAAGAGTGGGTGATGTGTGACATAAGCTTCTAAATGTTGTGCATAAAATGCCAGGACAGTTCAAAACCCCTCCAAATGACCCCATTTTGGAAAGTAGACACCCCAAGCTATTTGCTGAGAGGCATGTCGAGTCCATGGAATATTTTATATTGTGACACAAGTTGCGGGAAAGAGACAATTTTTTATTTTTTTTATTTTTTTTTGCGCAAAGTTGTCACTAAATGATATATTGCTCAAACATGCCATGGGAATATGTGAAATGACACCCCAAAATACATTCTGTTGCTTCTCCTGAGTACGGGGATACCACATGTGTGAGACTTTTTGGGAGCCTAGCCGGGTACGGGACCCTGAAAACCAAGCACCGCCTTCAGGCTTTCTAAGGCCGTAAATTTTTGATTTCACTCTTCACTGCCTATCACAGTTTTGGAGGCCATGGAATGCCCAGGTGGCAAACCCCTCCCCCCCCCCCAAATGACCCCATTTTGGAAAGTAAACACCCCAAGCTATTTGCTGAGAGGTACGGTGAGTATTTTGCAGACCTCACTTTTTGTCACAAAGTTTTGAAAATGGAAAAAAGAAAAAAAAAATTTTTTTTTCTCGTCTTTCTTTATTTTCAAAAACAAATGAGAGCTGCAAAATACTCACCATGCCTCTCAGCAAATAGCTTGGGGTGTCTACTTTCCAAAATGGGGTCATTTGGGGGAGTTTTATGCCATCTGGGCATTTTATGGCCTTCAAAACTGTGATAGGTAGTGAGGAGTAAAATCAAAAATGTACGCCCTTAGAAATCCTGAAGGCAGCGATTGGTTTTCGCGGCCCCGTACGCGGCTAGGCTCCCAAAAAGTCCCACACATGTGGTATCCCCATACTCAGGAGAAGCAGCTAAATGTATTTTGGGGTGCAATTCCACATATGCCCATGGCCTGTGTGAGCAATATATCATTTAGTGACAACTTTTTGTAATTTTTTTTTTTTTTTTTAGTCATTATTCAATCACTTGGGACAAAAAATGAATATTCAATGGGCTCAACATGCCTCTCAGCAATTTCCTTGGGGTGTCTACTTTCCAAAATGGGGTCATTTGTGGGGGTTTTGTACTGCCCTGCCATTTTAGCACCTCAAGAAACGACATAGGCAGTCATAAATTAAAGGCTGTGTAAATTCCAGAAAATGTACCCTAGTTTGTAGGCGCTATAACTTTTGCGCAAACCAATAAATATACACTTATTGACATTTTTTTTACCAAAGACATGTGGCCGAATACATTTTGGCCTAAATGTATGACTAAAATTGAGTTTATTGGATTTTTTTTAGAACAAAAAGTAGAAAATATCATTTTTTTTCAAAATTTTCGGTCTTTTTCCGTGTATAGCGCAAAAAATAAAAACGGCAGAGGTGATCAAATACCATCAAAAGAAAGCTCTATTTGTGGGAAGAAAAGGACGCAAATTTCGTTTGGGTACAGCATTGCATGACCGCGCAATTAGCAGTTAAAGCGACGCAGTGCCAAATTGTAAAAAGTGCTCTGGTCAGGAAGGGGGTAAATCCTTCCGGGGCTGAAGTGGTTAAAAAAAAAAAAAAAAAAAGTCACTTTTATTCCTATTACAAGGAATGTAAAAATCCCTTGTAATAGAAAAAAAGCATGACAGGACCTTTTAAATATGACATCTGGGGTCAAAAAGACCTCAGATCTCATATTTACACTAAAATGCATTAAAAAAAAAAAATTGTCATTTGAAAAAAAAAAATATAAAATGTCTCTTCAAGAGCTATGGGTGGAAGTGACAATTTGACGTCGCTTCCGCCCTGCAATGACTTGGAGATGGGCGGGGCCATCTTCCTCTCACTTGTCTCCATGTCAGGCCAGGGACAGATCCGGATCGCCTCCGCCGTTACCGACGGCCACGGTAAGCGGTGAAGGGCACTGGAGCGCGGCGGTAGGGGGGGCCCTCTCCTGCCGCCGATAAAAGTGATCTCGCTGCTAATCTGCTGCAGAGACCACTTTTATCTGAAAGAGAACCGCCGCCTCTTGAAGATACCGGGGTTATGGTAGCTAGCTGCTACCATAACAACGGTATTTCTCTTCAAAGACAGGACGTATATAGTTGTCCTGCGGGAAGGAAGTGGTTAATTAAAATGAATTTATTATTTGTCATCTCCCTGCTTGGCCCCTTTCACTCGGGCTGTCTGATCAGGTTCACCTGTCAGTTTTTCAGGCGGACCCGATTGGATCCTTAGCGGGAATATGGTGGTCTTGTGTCCCTGCATGGCAGGAAATAAAAGCAGTCACATTTGTTCTAGTCGTCTCTGTGTAAATTTAAGATTGGTTAATTTTTATATTGAAAATAAAGCTTTGTCGGTCGTTTAAAAAAAAAAAAAAAAAAAAAAAACCTGGCTCCTAACTTTTTTAGCTGGCTCCTAGATTCCAAGCAAATTTGTCAAGCCCTGTTTTATACTATCCAAATTTAAAAAGGGAGGAAGATTTAATAGATGGAAAGCTGAAAAAAAAAAAGACTGAAGTTCCCATATTCACTCTTTATTGCTCTACCCCCAGCTTTAAGAAACATTTAACTCTTCAAGTGGGAGGGGGCGCACTGCAAGGGTACATTTTTTTTGTTTTAATATTCCTGGAGTTGGGCTTTGACTCTGTATAAATCTGACCTTACATACGTGCACTATGAAAAAGGTCAGATGAAAAAATACTACCCTGCCAGGGGGGCTTTTTCCTTTGTACGTAAATTAGCTTTTCTACTTCAGAAAGTCCCCATACCGACATCTGCATTCCTGTCGAGATCAAATGTAATACCTTTAGGGCAACCGCCAGCAGACAGATCGCATAGACATGACATCTGCTCAATCGCATTCCAGTCACCGAGTGGCTAGCACCAAGACAAACACCGCTCCAACTCCTAAAACATTAGAGATCAGGGTCAGCAGATCCTGTTTCCTTATAGCAGGTTAAACAGTAAAGTGCTGTCTAACCTGTCCCTCTGTAAGCTGTAAAAAAACCTGCCTGTTCCTGTGTCCCCCTCTGTGTGCTGATCATAGCAATCATGGCTGCCAAGCCCCAATTATTGTGGTCAGTTTACGTGCCTCCGTCACGTGAGTGGCCAGTACAGCAGCCACATGACCTCCCGGGTTGACATCAGGAGGGAGATCTCGGCCCCTCCCGCTGTAGCCCGTAAATTGGAGTAGGAGAGCGGCCGGGAGTCACGTGACCGGCCTAAAGAGATTTTTTTTTTTTTTTTTTAAGGTTACAACCACTTTAAGCCCTGTACATGCGGACTGAGTGTCGCGAGACATCAACCAATTCAATAATTAATAACTGGCTGACTTCAGACCATGTGTATGCCTGCCGGATCAGCCGGCTTCTGTTGGACAAGCACGCTGGAAAACCAGCAGACGACTGGCTCCCGATCAGCACTCTCAACCAATAGCTGAGAGCGCTGACTGTCCCCCTCTCAGAACACACCAGCTCAGCAGGGAAGATCGCTTTACTAACGTCAGATTGTTAGTACAGCAGCTCCAATCGAAGTGGAATTGTTTTTTTTGTTCACCCCGCTGGGTTGAACGAAAAAAAAAAAGCTCTTAGTGTGTACCAGGCTAGATGGAGCACTGAGGTCACAACCTTCATGTGTCAAATGATTGCCAAAAAAACCCCAAAAAAAATAAAACTAAGAAGAGAGGGCAAACCAGCCCTGCGCATTACCCAAATGGTATCTTTAATAATACAATAAAATGAAATATACTCACAAACAACTCAGTGGTAAAAGCATTTCAGAGTCCACAGTATACACAAAGCAACCAGGTCACCAAAACTAATCCCAGCAGGCCAGAGGACCTTCCAGATGGCTGACGCGTTTCGAGGGGAGATGACCTCTTCCTCAGAGTCAATCAACTGAGATTGGTCCAGGTTCTGAGCAGTACATTGACAGCTTAGTCCTGCTCTATATCAGGACCACTGACAGCACAGAGCACCAGTTGTCAAAGTGACAGTGGAGCCCTGCCGATTATACCTGCAGAGCCACTCTCTCCTGGTGTAATCCTTAGGGCTCAGCTCTTCACATATGAATAAGGGCTGTGGTTATAACACCGCACCTTCACTGCTGCCTCCCCATATTTTAGCATAAATCACAATTTAAACACTTTTTTCTGGGTTTTTTTTTTTATGCTGTCACATGATCACAAAGCTCCATCTCCTCTGTGAGTCTGAATAACACAGAGCTGTGATGTCAACCGTCAGCATCCATAGCGCTGGCCATCGTCAGAGGGGGGTCCACATACAAAAAAGGCATTTAGGCTAGGTTCACACTGTCACATCGCATGTGATTCGCTCCGCATTCCTGTGCAAATCAAATGCGATTCTGTGCAGTACGATTTGAGCCCATAATTTTTTATGGCTCAAATCACACCGCATCCGCACGAAGGTGCAGGCACCTTTTTTTTTGTGCCGCACTGGAATCGGGTCGCATGAGTGTCCAAACCAATACGATCCAATTCAGGAAAATGCACTGCATTCTGCTACTTGCTTTTGTGGTGTCGTTAACTTTTAATTGACACTCGCAGCAGATCACATGAACACAGTGCGATTGCTATGCAATGCAGGAAGCACAGCAATTCCTGTGCGTTTCCCGCATAGTATCAGTGTGAACCAGGGCTCACACTGCAATTTATGCTAAAATGTATGAGACAATTGCCAGCAAAAATCGCATGGTCATTTTGACCCTGCCATTTCCCTGTGTTTCCCACACAAGCACATTTTACATGTATGGTGGTGGCAGCCCCATGCGTCTTGGCGGAGCAGTGCGTTTTCACTGCAGGTGGATGCTGGTGTGGGAAACGCTGTGATTCCCGCACCCGCAGAGGTGTGAACCAAGCCTAAGTCCCCGTTCACACCGGTGCGACTTTACATGCGATTTGACAGGTCCAAAAATCATGGCAAGTCTCACCCTATTGTCGGCAATGGAATTGTTCTAATCGGTGCAATGCTGGCTTTGCAGTGCCGCACCAATTTGAAAAAGTAGCTCTTGCACTACTTTTGGTGATTTCAGGTGTGACTTGCATAGACAGACATCTGTACATTAAGTCGCACTGACATGCAGCTTTGAAATTGTGCAATTTCAAATGAAGTCGCACAATTTCAAACTCACATTCAGCCCACGTTCACATTGGGCTGATTTGGCATGCAATTTGACATGTCAAATCGGCGGCTATTGCCGTCAATAGCACGATCCGAATTGGTGCGGCGTCACAACGATTACCAAAAGTAGTTCCTGTACTACTTTTGGCGACTTCAGGGGCGATTTGAATAGACATCTCTGTAGGAACCCGCACAGATGTCTGTCGGACTGCATTGCCGGTTTGAACTTGCACGTTTTCAAACCAGCCCTCAATGTGAACCTGGGCTCAGTGTGAATGGGGGTTTAGGTTTTTTTTTACTGAAACCGGAGTGCAAAAGCTGGTGCAGTTGTGCATAGTAACAAATCAGCTTGCAGGTTTTTTTTTTTTGGTCAAAGCTGAAATTGGAAGCTGATTGGCTACCATGCACAGCTGCACCAGATTTTTCACTCTCCAGTTTTAATGGGTTAAGCTCATTGTGTTCTTTTAACTGTATATAAAAAAAGTGTCTGTAGAATTTGTGTGTCTAGCACTGCAATAAAATTGCTTTGTACCATAAAAAATAGATTTAATGGCTGTATAAAAAGGGACTTGTTGCAGAATATAACTAGCATTTTCGATGAGTTATAGCAGCCTTTCTCAACCTTTTCAAAACAGAGGAACCCTTGAAATAACTTTCCGGTCTCAAGCAACCTCTGCTAAATATTGCGATATCTACAACTCATGACACATTAGTGTGATGGTCAGTGGGAAGAATGCTCCTTATACTTGTGGACAGTGGGAAGAATTACCTCCTTAGAAATAGCTAAAATGATCAATGGTGTCAGTGGGAACCTCTTTGAGAAATTGCTCAAAGAGCCCCATAGCAACCTCTGGAGGAACCCCAGAGTCCAATGGAACCCTGGCTGAGAAACCCTGAACTATAAACTGCTTTAGATCCCAGATGAAATACATTTTGGTGACATTGATGTTAATAAACTGATGACTTTGTTTTACGATGCCGGTTATGAATTATTTCACACTGGTTAAGGCCGGCCATACACGGTTCAAATCTCAGCCGGTTCAGCAGGAACCGGCCGAGATTCTAACCATTAATGAGAAGGTTGAATGTACCAAGTTGATAAACTGGGTACAAGCAGCCTGCCGGATTCGCTTCTGATTTTCACAAGCTGCTAGCGATAATCATTGTCTTCTCCTGGCTGGGAGAAGACAATTGCTTGGCCGTCAGCACTGTGTATTGATGGGTGAACCCGTGGTTGCAAGAAAGAAATTCACACCGTATGGGCTGCCCTAACAAGGCTGCATCACCTTTCCTGATCCCATTTAAATTCGATGGGGCGTGGACAGCTGCTGCTATTCCTCACCCTACGTTGGCCCAGCCACTGCCCATTCGGATGTGTAAGCTCCATCTGTCTCAGCTCAGGAGATTCACTTATAGGATATCTGGTAAAAACAGGCATCAGTGAAATCATCCAAGTTCGCCGCTGTATGGCGTGCATTCCACGGAGGCAGAAATTGTGTCAATGGTTAACGTGAACCAGAAGTGCATCCAATGCCTGTTTTTTGCCAAATATCCTGTAAGTGGCGCCTTTAATGCGCTTGATAACTTATTTTAGCTGTATTTCACTATAAACTTTTATGCACTTTTTTTCATATAAGCATTTTATAGATTTATGCATATTCTATATAATTTTGTATGGCACAAACACATTGAAGTATATGGCACTAATCACCATGATGTGTATTGAATAATATATGCTGCCAGCGCCGTTTCATATTTTCTAGTGTGACAAATTCCTTTTCCTGCTGCTGTGAGCACCATGTCGGATGTCACAAGTCAGATGGTTAGGACGAGGATTAGAGTTGCCACCTCATCCCTTTAAAACCGAACACATATTAATTACTACACAGGTCCTGTGGATGATTAAGGAGGTAATTAAACTCACTTGGTGTCTTAACTGCATTAAATTAGCCTCATAAACTGTGTAATTCATATGTGTTAATTTTGGCAGCAAATTTCGATTCAGTTTTAGTCTTAGGACTAAAATGGCATTTTAGTTTTAGTCTTCTGCAATAGTTTTAGTCGTATTTAGTCGACTAAATCTCCAGTACATTTTAGGCCCAGTTCACAACTATGCGAATTAGATGCGTCTTTCCCCGCATCTAATTCGCATAACAGGAGAATGTGACTGGCTCCCTATAGAGCCGGTTCACATATCTCTGGGGCGGCTGTGGAGCGCACTGCACAAAAATGTTGTGCGTCTTTGGCTCCGTTTCAGGGCTGAATTCAGGCATAGAATCGGCCCTGGTCGACTAAAACTAATTTTAGTCGTCTGAAATCGAACGGGTGTAATTAAATTGTAATGCATTAGCTAACATTTCTCTACAATTTCCAAATTCATTATATACTGCTGGAGTGAAAAATCTCATATGTTATTACCGTATTTATCGGCGTATAACACGCACTTTTTTCCCCTTAAAATCAAAGGGAAACCGCAGGTGCGTGTTATACGCCGCTCCCCCGTTGACTGTGAGCGGAGGAGCGAGCACCGCCGACATTCATATGTAGTGTACTCGGCTAGGTTCGGCTAGCTCCGCTCACAGTCACGCCCTAAGAGCCCTTGCACACTGGGGCGGTGTCGGCGGTAAAACGCCGCTATTATTAGCGGTGTTTTACCGTCGGTATGCGGCCACTAGCGGGGCGGTTTTACCCCCCGCTAGCGGCCGAGAAGGGGTTAAATACCACCGCAAAGCGCCTCTGCAGAGGCGCTTTGCCGGCGGTATAGCCGCGCCGTCCCATTGATTTCAATGGGCAGGAGCGGTAAAGGAGCGGTATACACACCGCTCCTTCACCGCTCCGAAGATGCTGCTGGCAGGACTTTTTTTACCGTCCTGCCAGCGCATCGCTCCAGTGTGCAAGCCCTCGGGGCTTTCACACTGGAATGAAAGCAGCGGCACTTTCGGGGCGGTTTGCAGGCGCTATTAGCGCAATAGCGCCTGCAAACCGCCCCAGTGTGCAAGGGCTCTAAGATGGACATGACACAGGGACTGGGCGTGACTGTGAGCGGAGCTAGCCGAGTACACTATGTATGAATGTTGGTGGCGCTCGGCTTCGCCCACAGGTCTACGAGAGGAGTCGAAAGCAGCCGACAGCCACAGGACCGGCTCTGTGTCTCTCGGTGGCGCCATTTTTAAAAACTGCAGTGTCACTGGGCAAGGCTGCAAATGACACTGATAAGGCTGCATTGATGGGCATTTAAATGTAAGTTTTTTTTCCTTAAAATTCCCTCCTAAACGTGGGGTGCGTGTTATACGCCGATAAATGCGGTATTTGAGTTATTGGGGTATGAACATGCATTAAAGGCCAGTGTTAATGTTGAAGTCAAATTTCAATTTAGTTTTAGTCTTAGTCTTTTTACTAAAATGCCATTTTAATTTTTTGACTAAAATGCAATTTTAGTTTTAGCCGTATTTTAGTCATCTCAATTGTTTTAGCTTTAGTCATATTTTTGTCGACTAAAAAAGTATTCATTTAGTCAACAAAATTAACACTGATTCATATGTGTTCGGGTTTAAAGGGATGAGGTGGTAACCCCAATGAGGATCCGACTTCAATGATATTAAATGAAAATGGACCAAAGTAGTGCAGGAACTTTTTCTAAAGTCGGACCGACTTGTATTGGACCAGTTAAGACGGCTCTCATAGGGAACCACTATACACGTTACGCGTGCCCAAAGTCAGAGCGCATGTCACACCAGTGTGAACCAGGGCCTTAGTGCCTGCATGCTGCTGCAAACCCCAGAGCCGTACACCCGCTCTTCATTCCAGGTCAGCAGTAATCCTCACTGTACATCTCTCCTTCCAGTCGCAGAGCATTTCACAGGCAGGTGGTGTTTTATCACCCCCTTCCACCTGATTTAACCCTATAATGCCGCACTACCACGATGCAGTTGCAACTGATCAAGCGGTGCCACTTGTAAAACTCTGCAGCCCAAGTTAAATATGTGGCTGGGGCATGTGAACGATCTTGTCTGGCTGTTATTTTACAGTTCAGGTTTTTACCACCCCCCTTTCGACTGCCTAAGAGACAGACCCATTTCATGAGCAGTTGTACCGTATATTCCTAGAGCCAGGTGTGTTTTTTTTTGTATATATTTGCGTAGTTGCAGACCTTCCCAGGTCCAAAATTAAGTTGGCCCACCACGCCAGGCCCAGTTTCTCATGTGGCCCCTGTGAAAATAAGCTGCATTCCCCTCTATGATCTGCTAGGCAGGGGATTGTGTATGTAATATATGGCAGCTGGAGGCTACACAAAGTGCCTGGAAAGCTTTAAATTGACATTACTGTCCCAATAATCCTCTGCTGTCATCATCATGTCATCTGCAGCTCACACACTCCAACAATCATCCTGTGATTGGAGAGCAATCATCTAATGGTGGGAATTCAGGAGTTCATTATTGGAGTCAGCCAGCTCCCTCCCTGCTCACCTAGATTGTCCGATGAAGAGTTGTCATGGTGAGAAGAAGGGTGCCCGGTCATGCCCGCTCTGGGTGGTGTCCTCAGGCCCCCTGATGACCAGTGTGATCCATTCTCTCCTGCAATCATCCGCACCGCTCCACGTTCAACAATGACAAGTGCACAACACAGTGCAGACCCTCTTCCTTGCTGACAATGGAAGGCGGACTGCCATTGGCTAAGCTGCACCGGCCTACAGCGCACAGCTTGTACTGCGGGTCCTGATTGGCCGCTCTCTCTGTCCCCCTCCCAGCGCCCCTAGGCTTCCTGTCAATAGCTGCAGCTGGGGGATATAGAGGGCTCTCTATGTATATAGTGTCCGCCTCTTGATAGGCAGATGCTGCACACTATGGAATTTACATTAGTTCTGCTGATTGCAAAGACAGCACTGCCTGGAAATAATATCCGCCACTTACTGCCTGTCCGTACATTATTCATGTGATGACAGCGATATGGAAGGGATGAATGATGTGCTTTACCCTCCACACTCATCCGTCACAACGTCATAAAACAGCTTGGCTGTCAGCAAAATAAAATATAATGTATACAAATGAAAATATATAATAAAAAAAAATATATATATATATATATGGCTGTCAGCAAAATAAAATATAATGTATACAAATGAAAAAAAAAAATAAAAAAAAAAAAAAATATATATATATATATATATATATATATATATATATATATATATATATATATATATATATATATATATATATATATAAATAAGAGAAGGTTATTCATCTTAAAAGGAGTTCCTCTTGCTTGTAAGCCTATTAAAAGTCAGCAGCTATAAAGAGTGTAGCTGCTGACTTTTAATTAACAAAGACTCACCTGTCCCACGGTCCAAAACCTTGCGCCTCTCCCCCGGCCTCTCCGTGGCTTCGTCATTGCAAGTGTGGGCACGTGGCTGTGACAGCTTATGGTGCAAGTCGCTCCCTTAGTGGCCAGGCAATCTTCCAGGACCTGTGACGTGTTCCAGAAGCAGTGGCGTCTCCAGCTTTCATATTTGGGGGGGGGGGGGGACAGGGACAAAAGTAGGGGGGCAACTATAAAATGCAATTATATATATCCTGGGGCCCTTTACTACGATCCTACAAGGGGCCCTTTCACATGTTCTGCAGTGAGCTCCCTTCCTACTGTATTGGGGTTCCCCAGGGTGGCACAAAACAAGAGATTTATGTCACCAGCATACTAAGAAAATATAAGGATCCAAAGCAGTGGGAGAACTATCAGGGTTGTAAAGGTTGTCTTGCCACCGGGTCCTGGTGTTCTGCCACTGTGGGGTTCCCCAGCCTCCTCTTGCTGTCCTGCCCCTGCTATTGACAGTGCTGGTCTGGCATCTCTTGGAATTTACAGGCTGGTTCTCCTGTCCTAAGGACAGGAGAAATCAGTCTGTTTTTTCAGTAACTGAGAGTCCTTCCTGGAACTCGCTCTTCTCCCTGCCAATGAGGATGCAGGGGAAGGAGCAGATCGGGCGGCCGTGGTTGTGTGAGCGCTCGCATTATGCAGTGTCAGCGAGCAGAGGGAGGGGGGAGGAATCGCTCGCAGGAGCTGACTGAGGACGCTCTACCTCTCAATAAAGAATGTGATACTCCAGCGGCTGCCCGAGTAAGATGTGGCGCATTCGCTACGAATGCAAACAAAAAGACATTGCCTTTTTGTAAAAAAATACAAATAGAAAAAAAACTTTTTATTTTAATTGGGGGGGGGGGCACATGGGGGGCACAGCATAATGTTGGGGGGTCAGGGCACCCTCTGGCCCCCCCTAGGGATGCCATTGCCCAGAAGATTGCAGAGGGGGAGGGGACGAGTCGCCTAGGCGGTGGAAGGAGGAGCTGGGTGCCTGTCAAAACTAGGTACTCACTATACCCCCTCCCCCCCCAAAAAAATGACATGCCAAATGTGGCATGTAAGGGTGTGGGGAATGCTTAAAGCAGAAGTTCCACTTTTGGGTGGAACTCCGCTTTAATGCATAGAACGCATTAAGATAAAAAAACCTTCTGACTTTAGAATCACTTTAAGTGACTTTGATCATGGTAGTTTGCCAGACAGGCTGGTCTGAGTATTTAAAAAACTGCTGATATTCAGGGATTTTCACTCACAACTATCTCTAGGGTTTACAGAGAATGGTCCGAAAAAGAGAAAATATCCAGTGAGTGGCAGTTGTGTGGAAGAAAATGCCTTGTTGATATCAAAGGAGAATGGGCAGACTGGTTTGAGATGATAGAAAGGCAACAGTAACCCAAATAACCACTGCTTACAACCAAGGTATGCAGAATACCATCTCTGAACGCACAACACATTGACCATTGACCGCACCGGGTGCCACTCCTGTCAGCTAAGAACAGAAAACTGAGGCTACAATTCACACAGGCTCAACAAAATGGTAAAATAGAAGATTGGATAAACGTTGCCTGGTCTGATGAGTCTCGATTTCAGCTGCGACATTCAGACGGTAAGGTCAGAATTTGGTGTAAACAACATGAAAGCATGGATCCATCCTGCCTTGTATCAACTGTTCAGGCTGGTGGTGTAATAGTGTGGAGGATATTTTCTTGGCACACTTTGGGCCCCTCAGTACAAATTGAGCATCGTTTAAATGTCACGGCCTACCTGAGTATTGTTGCTGACCATGTCCATCCCTTTATGACTACAGTGTACCATCTTCTGATGGCTCCTTTCAGCAGGATAATGCACCATGTCACAAAGCTCAAATCATCTCACCACTGTTTTTTTTGAACATGACAATGCAGACATCCCAACCTGCAAAAACTAATTTCAGGGAGGTGGGCGTGGCTTAAACTGTGCTACATATTGTGCTTGGCTTAAAGGTGTTGTAAAGGTAAAAGTTTTTTTTCACCTTCATGCATTCTATGCATGAAGGTGAAAAAACATCCGACAATACCGCCCCCCATTTTACTTACCTGACCCCTCAAAAATCCCGAGCTCGCCCCCGACATCCTCTTCGCCGCTCAGCCTGGCCGTTGATTGGCTAGAGTGGATGGACTGAAAGCGGCGCAGCCATTGGCTCGCACTGCTGTCACTCACATCCAATGACGCGTCGCGCCGGGGGGCGGGGCTCGAGTGATACAGTGAGCGGCTATGGCCGCCGGCTGTATCACGGGAGCGCGCCCGCAAGCACTCAACACCATGCGAGGGAACTCGCATGAAGGTGTTGAGTCCTTGCTGGGGGGAGCCGAGACAGCCGCCGAGGGACCCCAGAAGAGGATGTTCGGGGCCACTCTGTGCAAAACGAGCTGCACAGTGGAGGTAAGTATAACATGTTTGTTATTTAAAAAAAAAAAATGTGTATATATACATATGGGGTGTGGTTTTATAGAGTCTGAGATGACTTACATAGTGCAGAATGTAGTAATATTAAATAGGGAATGTACAATGCACATTGTATGGCAGTGAGTAGTATGTGCAGGAGAGACGTGCAGAGTGTATGTAGGTGGGTATAATGTGCATGTGAGGAGTGTGGCGTGTACAGCGGTAAGTAGTATGTACAGGATGGTATCAGTAGATCTTTATTTTTATTATTATTTTTTTACAATTTTTTATTTTTTTCATTATTTTATACAATTCATTTTTTTATTTTTTCACAATGATTGGGGGTGGGGGTAGTGGACAGTGTCAGTAGAGCAGTGTGTGAGTAGTTTTTAGTTTTTATCATTTTTTTTCTATTATTTTTTACAATTTTGTTGTTTTATTATTTTCTTGAAATATTTTTTTTTTTTATATATATTTTTTTCACAGTGCTTCTGGGGAAGGGGTGGGGAGTATGTGGCGGTGGTGGTGTCAGTAGGGTAGTGGATGCTGTCAGTAGTTTTTTATTTTTACATATTGTTTTTTTTTACAATTTCATTTTTTTTAATGCTTTTTGGGGGAGGGGGTTGGGGCAGTGGACAGTGTTGGTAGGGCAGGGGGGTGGTGTCAGTATTTTTTTTTTTATAAAATGACCGGTCCCTTCCTCCGCTCGCCATCCTGACAGATCCCCACAGCCGGCAGGAGAGGAGGGAAGCCGGCTGCGGGGGATGAGAGAGGGCAGAGGAGAAGGACAGGGAGCCGGAGAAGAACAGAGGGGAGGGGGGGTGAAGGACACGGATGGGAGCCATAGAAGAACGGGGGAAGAAGAACAGGGGGGTAGAAGGACACGGAAGGGGGCTGGAGGAGGAGGATACAGGGAACAATCAGGGATGATCGGTGGAGCAGGAGGGACAGCTGTGATCACGATCTCCCTGTATAGCTTTTTAGCTGACAGCCACGGGAGGAAGAGAAGAAGCAGCTGTCAGCTATACAGGGAGATTGGTGTTCACAGCTGTCCCTCCTGCTGCACCGATCATCCCCAACTGTGAACCAGGGGACCATCTGGGACCAGCCCCCGCATCCGGGATTTAGGGCAGCACTTGAGGGTGTCCGGGAGCCGCCCCCGAAATGCCGGAGGCTCCTGCACCTCGTGGTAGACTTGGGATGTCTGACAATGAGGTCACTGTTCTCCAATGGCCTCCACAGTCACCAGATCTCATCCAATAGAGCACCTTGGGGATGTGGTGGAACGGGAGATTTGCATCATAGATGTGCATCCGACAAATCTGCAGAAACTGTGTGATGCTATCATGTCAATATGGACCAAAATCTCTGAGGAATGTTTTCAACACCTTGTTGAATGCTATATGTCACAAAGAATTAAGGCAGTTCTGAAGGTAAAAGGGGGTCCAACCTGGTACTAGCAAGGTGTACCTAATAAAGTGGCCAGTGTGTGTATGTATAGGCCCAATTCTGATGCTCACATGACTATTGTAGGTGCTTTAGGCTGTGTACATGGGTCAGCATGGGCAACCTAACCAGTCTGTGGCTACACAGCCCCATAAACAACAAGCTGGAATGCACTGTGTGTTCTGTCACCTTTCTATCAGAAGCAGCATTAACTTTTTCAGCAATCTGAGCTACAAAAGCTCTTCAGTTGGATTAGATGACACAGGACAGCCTTTGCTCCCTGCATACATCAATGGGCTTTCGCTGCCCTTGACCAGTGTTCATTTTAGTCTTAGGACTAAAATGGCATTTTAGTTTTAGTCCCATTTTAGTCTTCTGCAATTGTTTTAGTCATATTTAGTCAACTAAATCTCCAGTACATTTTAGTCAACTAAAATGTCCTACATTTTAGTCGACTAAAATTTTCCAATACATTTCAGTAATTGCAATTTAGTTAGTTATGGTTTTAGTTTAGTTATAGTCTTTTGACTAAAATGGCATTTTAGTTTTAGTCTCATTTTAGTCATCTCAATTGTTTTAGTTTTAGTCGTATTTTAGTCGACTAAAATAGTATTCATTTATCCGACTGAAATGTTTTAGTCATTTTAGTTGACTAAATTCACACTGCCCTTGACCCTGTTGCCAGTTTGCCAATTTTCCTTCCTTGGACCACTTTTACTAGATCCTGACCACTGCAGACATCCCACAAGAGGTGCAGTTTTGGAGATGCTCTGACCTAATTACAATTTGGCCCAAAGTCACTCAAACCCTTACGCTTGCCCATTTTTATTCTGCTTTCAACAAACTGGACTTCAGGGACAACATGTTCACTTACTGCCTAATATGTCCCACCCACTTTCAGGTGCCATTGTAACAAGATAATATTATTTACTTTATCTGTCAGTGCTCATAATGGTGTGTGAGTAGGTGCGGGTGTGTGTTTTGCTTGTCAAACCAAGTGCAAATATGCAGTTCACATTTTCCTAATCAAGAAAATGTGAACTGTATATTTGCACTCGGTTTGACAAATAAAAGAGCAATTCAAATGAATTATGGACTACATATCTATCCTTCATACATACATACATACATACATACATACATACATACATACATATGTATGTGTGTGTGTACATCCCTCACACTTTTGTAAATATTTTATATCTTGTATATTTAAATATGTATTATATATTTTAAATATGTAAATATTTTATTATATCTTTTCATGTAACAACACTTAAGAAATGACACTTTGCTACAATGTAAAGTAGTGAGTGTACAGCTTGTATAACAGTGTAAATTTGCTGTCCCATCAAAATAACTCAACACACAGCCATTAGTGCTCATGCTCACTGAACTTTATATTAGGCTGCAATCGCTCCTGAGCATTTCAAAGTCGCACGTTTTTGCCGCGATTTTGTTCAGGTCACCAATGTAAACGGCAGGAAAATGCCTGTAAACTGCCCCAAAGAAGCTCATGATCTTTTTTGCGCTTAGGGCATTTTTCAGGCGTTTTGCTTCAGGTGACAAAATGCTCAGATGTGAACAGGTGCCATTGGAATTTTGCTTGTTAGATGTTTTTCAGGCGTTTTTTTTCGGGCGTTTTATGAGCTGAAAATGCTCAGGTGTGAATGCAGCCTTAACGTTATAAAGACTGCAGTAGCTTTGCAGTGAGTTTTGCAATGTTTTTGCTATTGCATCTTTTAGCTTTTTTTTTTTCAATGGATCAAAAACATTAAAAAATGCTGGCAAGCTGCGTTTATCTGCGTTCTTAGACATTAGAGCATTTTTACAGCTGAAAAACGCCTCTCAGAACCCACTAGTTTTGGGGTTTTTTTTTTTTTTACAGCCAAAAAATGCCCCAGCCAAAAACAGTTGATACCGTATTTCCCCAAAAATTAGACCGGGTCTTATATTCATTTTGGCTACAAAAAACACACTAGGGCTTATTTTGAGGGGATGTCTTATTTATTTACAGTATGTACAACAAAGTTCCTCCCCTGTCAGCTCAAGAGTCAGCATTGTGAAATTCTGTAATCCCAAAAATAAACCTTAGTTAACCACTTGTCGACCAGCTCAAGCACATTTACGTCAGCAAGTTGGCTCCTTCCCGCGAATCGATGTACCTGTTACGTCAGCTCCTTTTTAAAGCGGTTGTATGGCCTTTTTTGGTATTTTTATAATAAGGCTTACCTGTAGATAAAATGAATATCTCCTAAACCTGTACGGTTTAGGAGATATTCACTTTGCATGCTGACGTCAGCGGCGCATGCGCTGTGAAGGCCCGGCTGAAAGTCCAGCAAATGCTGCCAGACTTTGCCTGGAAGAAGCCTCCCGCGCACATGCGCGTGAGTGACGTAATCGCAGCTTCATCACTGTTGTGAGTGGCCGAAGCCCAGAAGAAACGCAGAGGGAACATGTCAGCTCCCTCGGCATGGACCGGGATCAGATGCCGAGGCCTCATTCTAATGCCCCGTACACACGGTCGGACTTTGTTCGGACATTCCGACAACAAAATCCTAGGATTTTTTTCCGACGGATGTTGGCTCAAACTTGTCTTGCATACACACGGTCACACAAAGTTGTCAGAAAATCCGATCGTTCTGAACGCGGTGACGTAAAACACGTACGTCGGGACTATAAACGGGGCAGTGGCCAATAGCTTTCATCTCTTTATTTATTCTGAGCATGTGTGGCACTTTGTCCGTCGGATTTGTGTACACACGATCGGAATTTTCCACAACGGATTTTGTTGTCAGAAAATTTTATCTCCTGCTCTCCAACTTTGTGTGTCGGAAAAAAAGATGGAAAATGTCTGATGGAGCCCACACACGGTCGGAATTTCCGAAAAACACGCTCCGATCGGACATTTTCCATCGGAAAATCCGACCGTGTGTACGGGGCATAAGGTGAGTATTTCATAATGAACTAGTATGCACTGCATACAAGCTCATTATGCCTTTGCCTTACTTTTTTTTTTTTTTTTTTTAATTTTCAGTGTGGGTATACAACTGCTTTTAAGAGCCATAGCAGCCCTTTTCGGGGTAGGGCTTATTTTTGGGGAAACAGGGTAACAGCCTATGTGAGCATGGACACATAGGATAACATGCTGGAGTTTATTGACTGTAGAAAAAAACGTCTGAACCCAAAAACAGCAGCTGTAAAAATGTCCAAAAACATCCAGTGTGCATGAGGCTTTAATGTCTAAACAGCTGGCAACAAAAGTGAGTACACCCCTAAGTGAAAATGTCCAAATTGGACCCAAAGTGTCAATACTTTGTGTGGCCACCATCATTTTCCAGCACTGCCTTAACCCTCTTGGACATTCAGCTCACCAGAGCTTCACAGGTTGCTACTGGAGTCCTCTTTCACTCCTCCATGATGGAGCTGGTGGATGTTAGAGACCTGGCGCTCTTCCACTTTCCATTTGAGGATGCCCCACAGGGTTCAGGTCTGGAGACATGCTTGGCGAGTCCATCACCTTTCCCCTCAGCTTCTTTAGCAAGGCAGTGGTCGTCTTGGTGGTGTGTTTGGGGTCGTTATCATGTTGGAATACTGCCCTGCGGCCCAGTCTCCAAAGGGAGGGGATCATGCTCTGCTTCAGTATCTCACAGTACATGTTGGCATTCATGGTTCCCTCGATGAACTGTAGCTCCCCAGTGCCAGCAGCACTCATGCAGCCCCAGACCATGACACTCCCACCACCATGCTCGACTGTAGCCAAGACACACTTGTCTTTGTTCTCGGCACCTGGTTGTAGCCACACACGCTTGACACCATCTGAGCCAAATAAGTTTATCTTGGTCTCATCAGACCATAGGACATGGTTCCAGGAATCCATGTCCTTAGTCTGCTTGTCTTCAGCAAACTGTTTGCGGGCTTTCTTCTGGGACGACAGCCATGCAGACCAATTTGATGCAGTTTGCAGTGTATGGTCTGAGCACTGGGAGGCTGACCCCCCACCCCTTCAACCTCTGCAGCAATGCTGGCAGCACTCGTACGTCTATTTCCCAAAGACAACCATTGGATATGATGCTGAGCACGTGCACTCAACTTCTTTGGTCAACCATGGTGAGGTCTGTACTGAGTGGAACTTTCTTATAGCCTTGGCCATCTTTATGTAGAGTAACAATTCTATTTTTCAGATCCTCAGAGAGTTCTTTGCCTTGAAGTGCCATGTTGAACTTCCAGTGACCAGTATGAGACAGTGAGAGCGAGAACACCAAATTTAACACACCCGCTTCCCATTCACACCTGAGACCTTGTAGCACTAACGAGTCACACGACACTGGGGAGGGAAAATGGCTAACTGGGCCCAATTTGGACATTTTCACTTAGGGGGGTCTCACTTTTGTTGCCAGCGGTTTAGACATTAATGGCTGTGTGTTGAGGTTTTTTGTGGGGACAGCAAATTTACACTGTTATACAAGCTGTACACTCACTACTTTACATTGTAACAAAGTTTCATTTCTTCAGTGTTGTCACATGAAAAGATATATAATAAAATATTTACAAAAAACGTGAGGGGTGTACTCACTTTTGTGAGATACTGTATATATGTGTAATTACAGGTATTTATATAGCACTGACAATTTACGCAGCCCTTCACAAACTTATTGTACATTGACATCAGTCCCTGCCCTCAAGGAGCTTACATTATATAAAACAGTCAGTCACTCTATATTTAGCGTTAAAAAAAATTAGAACTAATCTCTCTATAAATACAAATGCACAAATACTTTGCGATCAGATCTCTTTAGTACAATGTAAGCTACAATCACTGTGTAATATCCAAAAACAGATTTCCAATAACAGTAATTTTTTTGTTTTAAGAACTTTTGTTCGATTTTCTAATGGTTAGTGGGGTCAAAATGTGTGTGTTATTTGTTTTTAATCACAGCAATGAGAAAATACGAAGGAGCAGAATGGGAACTTTTTCTCCAATGACCACATTTCTAAAGGCCCGTACAAACAATCGGACTTTTTGACAAAAAACATGCAAATTTGCTGTTTTAAGGCAATATCCGACCGTGTGTATGCTCCATTGGACAAACTTTTTTGGTTTTCATTTGACTTTTGTTGGCTGTGCGAACGACAAACTTTCCGGCAACCAAAGTCCAATCGTGTGTACACAAAACCATCAGACTTTTGTACAAACTACAAACACGCATGCTCACAACCAATGCAAACGATCAGACAACAATACAGAAGTTGACCAAAGGGTGGAGCCAGAGAATTGAACATCCTCTTTTTTGAAGTGTCGTCAGTATGTTGAAACGTCACTACGTTCGTCTTTGTTGCCGAAAAAGTCTGTGTATGTAATTCGTTTATGGCCAACGCCCTTTGTGAAAAAATCCACGGGAAAGTTTGTAAAAAGTCCGATCGTGTGTATGAGGCTTTATAGTGCATGTTGGTTTTCGTTTGGGAATTACATTGCTTTTAAAAAGGGAATGTTGAAAATAAGTGAGATTTTCCAATGACATTCATCCAGTCTTTGAATGTACAAAGGATTTTTGTATGACTGTTTATCCGAATATTCTCATTTGTCTCAGATTTCTCAAAATCTATTGTGTATGGCCAGCATTGAGCACAGCACTTCAATTAGTAAATAAAGTCCTTCCCTTGGCTTGGAATGGTGGTGCAGCTTCCCTCACTTTGCCACAGGGGAATTTGCATATGAATTAAACAGTAAGGCCTCATTCACACCGGGTGTGTAAAAACCGTAAACTGTGTGAGGGTCATGTACACATGCCCCTGGGAGGTATGACATAAGTATAAGCATAACCAAGGTTTAAAAAAAAATTAAACTTTGGCATCTTAAAAATTTTCCATCAATGCTGAACATATTGCAATGTGCTACAAATCACAAATGATCTCCAATACCATCCTGCTCACTCACACATATGAGACTACAATACCGGATGCTAAAATGCAAATCGATGTGGGTGTCATCGATCAACAAGAAGACATGTACATCCAAATGAAGTGTTCATACCCTGGGGGATAACTCCTATTAATGGTGTACATCCAAAATATTTCCCTTCTCAGCAGTAGGTTATCCCAGCTACTACCTCCTGTATGGTTTTCTTACTTGTTCCATGATCATTCCAAATAATTTGTTAACCTGGTGGTTGTGCATGGCAAAATGCATTGCAACTGGTTTGTTGGGGTTCAGGTTTTTTTATTTATTTTTTTTTATTTGCAATTGCAATGGTGCTGCACATGTGATCAGTTATGACGCCAGCATTTTGATGGTTTGACAGTTCAGTTGAGAACACAAGCAAACCTGACCGTTATCATTTACAGTATGTTGAATGTAACTGTTTTGGGAAACCGTTAAATTGATGGGTGTAGTTCTACTTTAATATTTCCATCAGTTTCCTAAACTGCAAACTGACAGTAGCTCTTTTGAAATCTCTTACAGCCATAGTGACCGGTAAGAACTACCTGAATTAGATGTTAACGTCGCTAGTTTTACCAAAACTGTGGCAAAGGCTTATCTGATTTAGGCACAGGTAGTTTTAAAGGCACCTACTAAAAGAAAAGTGTTGTAAAAGGTTTATTGAATTCCTCAGAATGTATAACATAAAAAGTATTCCGAAAATTACATTGAAAGCAAATATCAGTTTTGCAAAGTGCATTCAGTGCAATACAAAATAAGGGAAAACATCCATCCATAGAAATCGTTAGCAACCAGTAGTGTCCAGCGATTATGCACTTTGTGCTGAACTTATCATTAGCCATATATGTCCTTATTACCTCCTTATTTAGGTAAACTCACCAGATTTTATTGACCTTTTTATGAGCAAAAGGTCAAACAGCCCTTCCCCAACTTGGGATATCTACACAATTCTCCACCAACTCGTCCTCTTATGGAAAATGTCTGTAACTAAAAGCTACGGCTATCATTATATACACTTCTGTTTGTCATGTATTCTCTTTATCGGGTTTATAGTTCCACTTTATGCAGGATTATTATGCCCAGTTATTAAGACACATTGATTATTTTGGGTACATTTTATTGAGATACATTTTACTGTACCACATATTTAACCGCTTGCCGGCTTACGTTGGCAGAAGGGCACGTACAGAAATATTAACGTACCTGTACGTTGCCCTTTTAAGAAGTGGCGCAGCCCACCGCGAGCTCTGTGAGTGTGATCGCGGGTCCCGTGGACTCTATGTCCACGGGGATACCCGCGATTGCCTCACGGAGAGTAAGAACGGGGAAATGCTGATGTAAACAAGCATTTCCCCGTTCTGCCTAGTGACACTGATCACAGCTCCCTGTGATCGGGAGCGGTGATCAGTGTCGTGTCACACCTAGCCCATCCCCCCACAGTTAGGACACACTTAACCCCTACAGCGCCCCCTAGTGGTTAACCCCTTCACTGCCAGTCACATTTAAACAGTAATCAATGCATTTTTAATCGCACTGATCGCTGTATAAATGTGAATGGTCCCAAAATAGCGCCTAAAGTGTCCGATCTGTTCGCCATAATGTCGCAGTCATGATAAAAATCGCTGATCGCCACCATTACTAGTAAAAAAAAATAAAAAAATGTATTAATAAAAATGCTATAAAACTATTCCCTATTTTGTAGACGCTATAACTTTTGCGCGAACCAATCAATAAACGCTTATTGCGATTATTTTTGTTTCACCAAAAGTATGTAGAAGAATACGTACCGGTCTAAACTGAGGAAAAAATGTTTTTTTATATATATTGTGGGGATATTTATTATAGCAAATGTAAAAATATTGCGTTTTTTTTCAAATTTGACGCTATTTTTTTGTTTATAGCGCAAAAAATAAAAACCGCAGAGGTGAACAAATACCACCAAAAGAAAGCTCTATTTGTGGACTTCAATTTTGTTTGGGAGCCATGTCACGCAATTGTCAGTTAAAGCGACGCAGTGCAAATTGCAAAAATTGCTCTGGTCTTTTGCCAGCCAAATGGTCCGGGGCTGAAGTGGTTAATCTTTTCTTTTAGTTTGCTTTTGAAATACTCATGAAAGAATACTTTCAACACACTGTAAATATACAGCATCAGATGATTTTCCTTTGTTAAAGTCAGTTATCCCCTTGTTTTGTTTGTTTTATCAGTCTGAACTGCGCACTTCTTGTACACGTTGTATATGAAAGAGGAGCTAAACTCTTTCAATCAACTTGAACTATTTTGAATCCTTATGCTGTTAGCCTTAGTAAATAAATGGGAAAGTTTATTAACCACTTGCCGACCAGCCGCGGTCATTGTACTGCAGCAGGTTGGCTCGTTCCCACGAATTGCCATCATTGTACGTTGGCTCGGGAACTCTAGTTTGTGGGCACGGACTCGATGTCCGCCACACCCCCACGAACATTTCCCGCAGTGCCAGAAAGGGGATCTGCCTCTGTAAACAAGGCAAATCTCCGTTCTAACAGGGGAGATCACGCAGATCCTGTCTTTCTGCTATGCAGGAAGATAGATCTGTGTGTTTCCCCAGGCAACCCATCTCTACACAATTGGAACACACCTTCAGGGAAAACATTTAACCCCTTGATCACCCCTGATATTAACCCCTTCCCTGCCGGTGTCATTAGTACAATAAAAGTGCATATTTTTAGCACTGATTATTGTTAATGTCACTGGTTCCCAAAAAAGTGTCAAATGTCAGTTAGGTGTCCGATCTGTGTGCCGAAATGTCACAGTCCCACAAAAAATCAGAGATCTCCGCCATTACTAGTAAAAAAAAAATAATAATAAAAATGCCATAAATGTATTCCCTATATTGTAGATACTATAACTTTTGCGCAAACCAATCAATATACGCATATTGCAAATTTTTTTTTTTTTTTTTTAACCAAAAATATGTAGAAGAATATATATCGGCCTAAACTGAGAAAGAAATCATTTTTTTTATATATTTTGTTGGATATTTATTATAGCAAAAAGTAAAAAAAAGTTATTATTTTTTTTTTTTTTTTTAAATTGTCGCTCTTTTTTTGTTTATAGTGCAAAAAATAAAAACCGCAGAGGGGATCAAATACCACCAAAAGAAAGCTCTATTTGTGGGGAAAAAAACGATGTAAATTTTGTTTGGGTACAGCCTCACATGACTGTGTAATTGTCAGTTAAAATGACGCAGTTCCGTATCGCAAAAAATGGCCTGGTCATTAAGGGGGAAAAATATTCCGGTCCTGAAGTTGTTAAATTTACTTCATTTAAAAAAAAATTTAAATTCGCGATGTTGCTTCCTGGTTTCTGATCTATGCCAAAATTATATCCTACATCCCAGGATTCACGTAAATTCCGCAACAACACGCCTCAATCACATGCATTGCACTTGGTTGAGAGGTGTTTATAGCGCATTCCATTCCCTTGAATGGGATGTGTTTTGCAGCGGTACTGCCCACCGAGTGTGACAAGTACAATCGTTTTTGCTGTGGACATGAAGAAAAGCATCACAACTGCAGCATGTAAATAACTCGTCTGCTGCCTTTGCAGCTTAAGGGGGGGCAGTTTGACGGATCTAAAAATGCTGCTCAACTGCACGTTTTGTACAACCCCCCCCAACCGCAGGTCTAAACAAGCCCTTACAGTGCACTGCACTGAAACATGTTGCGAAGCACTGGTTAGTGGTAAAATGGAGTGTCGTGTACATATTGATGTGAACAGCGCCTATGCAAAGCAAAGCTTTTAGCCTTGTCTTTGCATTGTGCCAGCAAGGATTCCAATAGAGCACAAGAGACCTGATGTGAACATATACTAAAGCCCAGTGTTGCCAACCCCCTGAAGTGAAATTTACTTGCAGGACGCCAAAATTTACAAACAGCACCAATTTTTTACTGGCAAAAACCCATGAAATTTACTGGCACTGCTAAAAAGCACCTAAAATGTCAGTTTTCAGTGCTAAACACTACAAATATCAATATTTAAATTATAAACATATAGCTAGTGCTATTAGCAATGCGGTTAAGCTAAACAAAAGTCAAAAAACATATTTCTCCATTTACATGAAGGTCAGGTTACTATCCAGCCAGCACAGAGTTCCCCCTTACATCAGAGTCTGCAGGATTTCCCCTTACAGTGAAAGGGCATGCTTATGTAAAGGGGAATGCTGCAGATCATGATGGGGGAACTCTGATGTAAGGGGGGACTCTGTTGACCAGAGACCACCTTATATCAGAGTCCACTGCATTCCCTTTACATCAGAGTTCCCACTTGCATCAGGGTCTGCAGCATTGCCCTTGCACTGAAAGGAGGGAATACTGCAGACTCTTATATAAAGGGGAATGGCAGGAACTCTGATGCGGGGGCACTCTGATGACTAGAGACCACCTTCCGCAGAGTGGATACACTAAGGTAAGGGGGGAGGGGATTACTAATATAGGGGGAACCTTTATATCAGTGCCCCCTTAAATTATTGTATTCACTTCCCCCTTACATCAGCAACCCGCCCCCCACTCAGACTGGCCTTGCAGCGCTGTCACTGACCTCCTCTCAGGTGCATCGTGCAGGATTCAGTCAGACGGCTCCAGGTTGGCGGCTCTGGATTTTATCCTATCCATCCCAGCGGTGTTCCCACTCTTGACTCTTCTCCAGACTGACACAGGAGGTGGACAGTCGCTGCGGACATGACACAGGAGGTGGACAGTCGCTGCGGACATGACACAGGAGGTGGACAGTCGCTGCGGACATGACACAGGAGGTGGACAGTCGCTGCGGACATGACACAGGAGGTGGACAGTCGCTGCGGACATGACACAGGAGGTGGACAGTCGCTGCGGACATGACACAGGAGGTGGACAGTCGCTGCGGACATGACACAGGAGGTGGACAGTCGCTGCGGACATGACACAGGAGGTGGACAGTCGCTGCGGACATGGTAGTTTCAGCCTCTGATCCCTTCATATTACTCTCCACATCAGTATCCTACTATCCTTTTGTGCCCCTTTCACCCCTCCAGTTCTCAGGCACATCAGTGTGACAGTGTCCTCCTGTGCCCATTTTACCTCTCCACAGGGCAGCACATCAGTGTCCTCCTCTGTCCCCTTCACGGCTTCACCAGTTCACCCCCAGTCCTCTACCATCTTTTTATCTTCCTCAGTTAGGCTCTCACTGACTCACTCATATGTGTGACTGACTGTGCTGTCCATCCTGTACTCATCACTCCCACCCCCTGCAGCAGGCATGCCCAGTGTCATTACCAGGAGCTCCTTCTGTCACAATCCATGGTATCATGACATGCCTATGGTATGGAGATTGAAGTCCATGGATGTCCAGCAGCAATGCAGCATGTCTGCACCTTGTGTAAGCCGCCTGTCCCGTCCTGAAGCCCTACACACTTGGAGGCCCCCCCGCACCGAGAACGATTGCCGCTACTTTCCATTTAAGAATGGCGCCAGGCGGCGTCCGCGTCATTGCGTTACAGCGCATGCGCCGCCCGGCCGAGTGTGTACAAGCTTTTGAAGTGCAGTTGAATGGTCGGCTCGCGGCCATCTTTTTTACTGGCACCGTTGCCCGTAACGGACATTTATGGGCACCTCGAAAATGGGCTTAAATTTACGGGCTGCCTGTAATTCTATGGGCGGTTGGCAACACTGCTAAGGCCTTGTACACACGATACGAAAATCAGAAGGGAAATTTCGTACGACGAGCTGTCTGCGGATTTTCGGATTGTTGGTACGGTGCTTTCGACATCCAGTTTGACTTTTTCATCAGACAAAAGCTGGATGAGCGGACTACTACATTTTTGACGAAGGATAGCTCAATGTCTGATTTTCAGATGGGCAGTACAGAAATCCATCACACAAAAGTCGAAAGTAAAAACACGCATGATCGGAAGCAAGGAACGAGCCGGAAGAATTCAGTCTCGTAATTGAGAATTAACATTTGTGACGCGGCAAATTATGAAATGTCGAAATGCAGCGCTCTCTTCTTTTTTAATGGGATAATAATGAAGCTGCTTTGCTGGTGATACTGATGTAGTTATGCCAAACGTATTTTAAAAGACATTTGTTTTGTAGTGATCTAAATAATATTAATATTATGGTTGTTATGGTTTTTATTGTGCAGAAAAAAAACCGTCACAAATTAAATTAGAGATGCTATCTGCCATCCAAATAAAAATAACTTAACAAAAAAGTGCGAATGAACGCTCACCAAACTTCTACTAACATGAAATTAGCAGAAGGGGAGGGAGATGGGCGGAGTCTATCGGAGCAGACATGCATTGTTAGAGCTCCGCACCGCTGAGGAGAGAAGAGAAGGACAAAGCGGAGCCTGCAGGCTCAAAAGGTATCCATTTGAACCTTTTTGCCCCAGGGAACAAACTGTGAAAGTTTGGGCAGGAAATATGGTACTGGGAGGAAACCGTGGCAGGAATAAAAATCGCCTCACAAAGAGCTCACAGGCACTCACTGCAACTAAAGCAGCTCCAGTCACCTCACAATATACAGCATCAGGGCGCTCTCACAGACAAAAAATGTCACAGCAAGACTCTCCATTTGAGTCAGATACAGAACAAATCCTCTCACAAACTTCTCCACAAGCCTCCTCAGCATCCCCAGTAATATTATTACAATTTGAAAAGATGCTTCATAAGGCTTTAAAACAAACCTCAGACCAAATAACAAACAGCCTAACCAAAGAAATAAGAGAGCTGGGAAACCGCACCGCAGCCTTAGAAATAAAAATGGATGAAATTGAAATTACAACCCAAGAAAATATAACAGAATTGGAACAATTAAAAGAAGAGAATTTAATACTTCAAACTAAGCTCGAAGATTACGAAAATAGAGCCAGACGTTCAAACTTGCGCATAAGGGGAATACCTGAAACTGTGACAGACCTGCAATCTACTATTACTGCTCTATTACAAGAACTAAAGCCAGATATCCCTATTGAACGTTTAGAACTGGACAGAGTACACAGAGCCCTCACAGCCAAAAAGAAAGATGGACCCCCACGTGATATAATCACAAAATTTCATTATTACAGAACGAAAGAACAAATACTAATTGCTGCAAGAGAAAAAAAGGAACTTATTTTTCAAGGACACAATTATCAAATTTTTGCTGACCTATCCCAACTTACTATTACTAAAAGACGATCCATGAAACCCCAACTAATGGAACTGCAACGTCACAACATTATGTATCAATGGGGCTTCCCCTTTTCAGTCAGATTTAACTACCAAGGTACAATTTACAGAAGCAGATCAGCAGATGAACTACAACAAACCCTTTTAAAATTAAATCTGACAGAACCCACAAGCAGCAACTCTCCCACACGCAGAAGAATGGCATCATTTTCACCTTCAGGCAGCACCCAGAAAATTTCAGAACAAAATGGGAATCATCATTCTCACAAAAGAGGCCGTTATGCCACATCATCCATGGACCAAGAAGATTCAATGGACTGACATCCTAATTCCTGATATCTCTTCATTTATTATACTAAGAGATGGTTCTCTATAAAAAACCTGTATTTATAACTGAATGTAACTGCATTCTGATAGTCACACACTGTGTGGGATCATGTTACATTCCAGTTATATTTCTTATTACTTCTGATTCATATAGCCTTAGAATTATATAAGTGAAATAAGGAAATTCTTGTTCAGTTATATATTTTCAGGTAATAACAATAGATTTATTACTTTTTAGGACAAATATGTTCAATAATCCAGAAGTAATGGAAGCTTTTTCTTTCTTTTCTTAAAACAAATATATTATTACCTAACTAGTTCCTAGAACTATGTTTTTGTTTATTCTAATCTGAAGCAATACAACCTCAATTTTATGAGTTAACATATCTAAACAGTTACATATGAATAAAATATGTAATTGTTTACTCTAAAAGGGTTAAAATCCCAAAATAATTCAAACTATCTTCATCAATACCAAAGTTATTAACAGTACCTTTCTAACTGAATTATTTAGCCTAGGGCAAGACTAACCATATACAACCACCCTGGAATAAATCATTTCAACAAAAACTATATTCTGCACTCCAATTAATGAATCATCATTTTGATGTCTTTTGACATAGCACTTCTCTCCTGTAAGCGGAAGATCCGTGTACCCTCATTAGCCCTCCTCATTCTCCCAACCATATTATGTGGGAGTGTGACGAAGGCACTTATTCCCCTGAGAGAGATATTTATTCTCTTTCACGGGTAAATTGTGATTACTTGCAAAAAATTATTTATACAATGTATCATCTAATCTCATATGTTTTTTGTTTACTCTTTACTCCAGAATTCACTGGTTTCTTTTCTATCTTTTCATCTCTTCAGTCCGCACAGGTTGATCTGCGCAGTCAGCTCTGCATAACAAAAAGTAAGTCAAAACTATTTGATCTGTTGCCATGGCACCACTGAATATACTTTCCCTGAATGTTCAGGGAATAAATGTCGCTCAAAAAAGGACCAAAGCCTTCCGTACTTTCCATAACAAGAAGGCTCGCATAGTATGCCTCCAAGAAACAGACTTCACCAAAGATTCTACTCCAAAATATATTTCTCCTTTTTATCAACAAATTTACACGGCTTCTGCCTGTACCAAACAAAGGGGAACTCTAATTGCATTTCACCGATCCACACCATTCACCTTATCATCAGAAATTAAAGACCCAGAAGGTAGATACCTGATACTAATGGGTTATATAATGGATACAGCAATCACGGTGATTTCCTACTACGCTCCTAACAAACAACCTACACTATTCCTCTCACATATATTACAAGTGATTTAATACACACAAAATAGGAACAGTGATAATGTGCGGGGATTCGAACCAGGTCCTCCTCCCATTTCTAGATAAATCACCTTTTACACCATCCAAAATAACGTCTAGATTACCTTTTTCTCAACTTCTTTCCAAATACAATCTGGTAGATTCGTGGAGAGAAAGTAACCCAATGAAAAAGAAATTCACTTATTTCTCGCACCCTCATCAAACCTTCACCAGAATAGATCATATTTTTCTAACAATAGGAATGATACCAGAAATTATTGCATCAGATATAATTCCGATTCCGTGGTCTGACCATAATGCAGTATACACTACTATAGCCTCAGCCATACCAAAAGCGCATGACCCAACGTGGTACTTACCGGACATAATGCTCAAACACCCACTACATCAGATGGCCATTGAACAAGCTTTAAAGGAATACATATCAATTAATAATACAACAGACATCTCCCGAATAACACTGTGGGAAGCTCATAAGCCTGTCTTGCGTGGTACAATACAAAGACAAATGGCACTATTTAAACGGGAACGCAAAAATCTAGCAAAAAAACTAGAACTCAATTTTAATGCAGCCTACATATCATTCCAAGATAATCCATCTCAGAGTACAAAATCTCATCTGGAAAAATCTAGATTGGAATACGATCTATTTCTCACTGAGTCAGTTGATAAATCCCTCAAACGCTCCAAACACAATTTCTACATGAATACAAACAAACCAGGTACATATTTGGCTCGGGCATTAAATTCAACTAACAAATCTTTCAAACCAATACGTTTGAAATTATCAAAAAATGTTTATACTTGTAATCCAGTTAAAATAGTCCATAAATTTCATTCACATCTCGCAACTTTATACAAGACAAACAATGAATTTAATCCTACAGAGGCTGAATCCTTCTTCTCAAAAATAACCTTACCTGAGTTGTCTCAGAATCAAAAAAGCAGTTTGGATGAGCCTATAACTATAGATGAAGTTGCTAACGCCATAAAAGACCTAAAACTTAACAAAAGACCAGGCCCAGACGGCTACTCGGCTTTATACTATAAAACATTCTCAGAAATATTAGTGGGGAGGAAAGTAAGGGGATTTGTGGGACTTTATATGAGGTATAGGGGTGCCGCTCAGGTCCCCCCCTCCATCCCGGTTGGATGAAAATGATAAAAAATAAAAAATAAAGAGGTAGCGGGACTTTATATATAAACACACGGGAGCAGGAATAAAATTGATAGCTTTTAATAGAATCAAATGGTTATAGAGTTTCTGTATTCAAATAATTCAATGCATGATGCTATATATAAAATTATTCGTACAACTACTACAATTCATTGAAGCCAAAAGAGATATACATACATACATGTTCCAACAAGGAATCAATACATAATACATAGTATAAAAACATTTAGAGCATGATTACATGATTAAATGGAAAAAATGGAAAACAAAGAAAAGGGGGGGGGTTAATGTAGGGGGAAAAAAACAATTAATATGGAACGGCCTGGTCAGATGCATCAATGTGTACACTAGGTTGTTGTTGGCTCTACGCGTTTCAAGGTATTTAACCTATCATCAGGAGCAAGGAACCATAGTGATAATCTAAAAAATGAAGGAAAAATATTTAATTGAAAGGAAAAAGGAGAAAAGGAAAAAGAAAAAAGAAAAACGGAAAATGGGGGAAAAAAAGAAAAAAAAAAAAAAGGCTCAAAACAGGCAGGGAGGGTCCTCCCTGATGGACCCGAACTGCCCGTACACTTACATGTGTGGTCCACACAGTGGCGGTACGGCCATGAGACACACAGGCCAAACCAAATATGTCACGCACGGGAGCTGAGGGGACATGCCGCAATGGGCAAAACACAGGAATGGACGACGTCCCGCAGGAATAACAATGTAGATAGTATTGGAACAAGAAAGCCAAATCTGTAAAGGAAAAGAAAATTATGTGGCTGTGGAGTGGATGTGAGCAAAAAGTGAAAAGAAATGGGTAGAGAGAGAAAGATGTAGAGCAAGGGAGGGAATAAAAAGGGTGAAGAAAATTTGTGTGAATGGAAAAAAGGTGTGAGGACATGAAGGGAGTGAGGGGAATAGGGGAACTAAAGGGGAAGGGAGCGAGGGTAGAATGGGCAGAGTGATTCGAGAGGAGCAATAGGTGAGGAACAGAATGGAGAAGAAAGGGAGAGAAGTGAAAACGGGAGTGGGAAGAAGAAAAAGGAAAAAATGAAAGCCAGGAAAGTGATAAAGGGAAAGTGGGACTAGGTTGGAAAGTCAAATGGTGGTAGGAGGGAATGTGTACCTGATAACCAGAGTGTCCGGCCAGAAATGCATTGGTGCATGGGTGGTGGGTGATAGCAGGTATGTACCAAAAAGAGTGCGGAATCCATGCGGGGATGGGGTCCATAGCTGCCAAGCCCCCGCAACCATGTCCCCAACGTCAGACGCCGGCCCACAAATAGGGAGAGAAGGGGAGAACGCCGACAGCCCAGGAACCAAACCATTCATGGTCCCACCGGCAGCGGCGTCGACCAAGACAACCCCCCAATGGGTCAGAAGATAGTGATCACTCGGACGGCAAAGGCCGCGCTATGTATGCGCCAGCGTGTCCGGCCGGGATGTGTGACGTCGACGCGCA
Source organism: Lithobates septentrionalis (assembly GCA_037952835.1). Lineage (NCBI taxonomy): Eukaryota > Metazoa > Chordata > Amphibia > Anura > Ranidae > Lithobates > Lithobates septentrionalis. The sequence goes on along the minus strand of JBBDGP010001693.1, from coordinate 2,042,385 downwards.
GTGAGCACAAGCCCCGCCCACCCTCCGTCACAACAGGGTGGAGGGGGGGTCCGCAGTGCGCGTCGCAGCTCCCGAACGGGACAAAGAGGCAGGCCCGGCAAACCCACAGACGCACGCACCACTGCGTGCATGTAATAAAAAAACAAGATTTAGAAAATAAATAACTACAGAATAAAATTAAACCAAAATTAGAAACCAAAAAAAGGAAAATGAAAAAAAAGCAAAACAAAGATGTCAACACAGACAAAAGTTAAATATTGGATTGGGAAGTGATATATTGATTAGAGAGGCAATTAAGCCTCTAGCAAACAGAGATGGGAGTCAGAAAAATATTTTTTATAAATTTAAGGTTAACGCCACCGTGTGCCTATCATCCCTAATTGGTTAATATTAGTGGGGAGGAAAGTAAGGGGATTTGTGGGACTTTATATGAGGTATAGGGGTGCCGCTCAGGTCCCCCCCTCCATCCCGGTTGGATGAAAATGATAAAAAATAAAAAATAAAGAGGTAGCGGGACTTTATATATAAACACACGGGAGCAGGAATAAAATTGATAGCTTTTAATAGAATCAAATGGTTATAGAGTTTCTGTATTCAAATAATTCAATGCATGATGCTATATATAAAATTATTCGTACAACTACTACAATTCATTGAAGCCAAAAGAGATATACATACATACATGTTCCAACAAGGAATCAATACATAATACATAGTATAAAAACATTTAGAGCATGATTACATGATTAAATGGAAAAAATGGAAAACAAAGAAAAGGGGGGGGGGTTAATGTAGGGGGAAAAAAACAATTAATATGGAACGGCCTGGTCAGATGCATCAATGTGTACACTAGGTTGTTGTTGGCTCTACGCGTTTCAAGGTATTTAACCTATCATCAGGAGCAAGGAACCATAGTGATAATCTAAAAAATGAAGGAAAAATATTTAATTGAAAGGAAAAAGGAGAAAAGGAAAAAGAAAAAAGAAAAACGGAAAATGGGGGAAAAAAGAAAGAAAAAAAAAAAAAAGGCTCAAAACAGGCAGGGAGGGTCCTCCCTGATGGACCCGAACTGCCCGTACACTTACATGTGTGGTCCACACAGTGGCGGTGCGGCCATGAGACACACAGGCCAAACCAAATATGTCACGCACGGGAGCTGAGGGGACATGCCGCAATGGGCAAAACACAGGAATGGACGACGTCCCGCAGGAATAACAATGTAGATAGTATTGGAACAAGAAAGCCAAATCTGTAAAGGAAAAGAAAATTATGTGGCTGTGGAGTGGATGTGAGCAAAAAGTGAAAAGAAATGGGTAGAGAGAGAAAGATGTAGAGCAAGGGAGGGAATAAAAAGGGTGAAGAAAATTTGTGTGAATGGAAAAAAGGTGTGAGGACACAAATTTTCTTCACCCTTTTTATTCCCTCCCTTGCTCTACATCTTTCTCTCTCTACCCATTTCTTTTCACTTTTTGCTCACATCCACTCCACAGCCACATAATTTTCTTTTCCTTTACAGATTTGGCTTTCTTGTTCCAATACTATCTACATTGTTATTCCTGCGGGACGTCGTCCATTCCTGTGTTTTGCCCATTGCGGCATGTCCCCTCAGCTCCCGTGCGTGACATATTTGGTTTGGCCTGTGTGTCTCATGGCCGCACCGCCACTGTGTGGACCACACATGTAAGTGTACGGGCAGTTCGGGTCCATCAGGGAGGACCCTCCCTGCCTGTTTTGAGCCTTTTTTTTTTTTTTTTTTTCTTTCTTTTTTCCCCCATTTTCCGTTTTTTCTTTTTTCTTTTTTCTTTTTCCTTTTCTCCTTTTTCCTTTCAATTAAATATTTTTCCTTCATTTTTTAGATTATCACTATGGTTCCTTGCTCCTGATGATAGGTTAAATACCTTGAAACGCGTAGAGCCAACAACAACCTAGTGTACACATTGATGCATCTGACCAGGCCGTTCCATATTAATTGTTTTTTTTCCCCCTACATTAACCCCCCCCCCTTTTCTTTGTTTTCCATTTTTTCCATTTAATCATGTAATCATGCTCTAAATGTTTTTATACTATGTATTATGTATTGATTCCTTGTTGGAACATGTATGTATGTATATCTTTTTTGGCTTCAATGAATTGTAGTAGTTGTACGAATAATTTTATATATAGCATCATGCATTGAATTATTTGAATACAGAAACTCTATAACCATTTGATTCTATTAAAAGCTATCAATTTTATTCCTGCTCCCGTGTGTTTATATATAAAGTCCCGCTACCTCTTTATTTTTTATTTTTTATCATTTTCATTCTCAGAAATACTCTCTCCCATTCTCACTGAAACTTTTAACAAACTTCTAGAAGGACATTCTTTTCGGCAAGAAACACTAATGGCAATTGTTTGTATGATCCCAAAACCCCTTTCTGATGATGCTTCCTGTGTGAATTATCGGCCTATCTCTCTGTTAAACCTTGATATTAAATTATTAGCAAAAATAATAGCAAAACGCCTCAATAGCATTATAGGAAAATGAATACATAGAGATCAAGTAGGCTTCATGCCAAATAGACAGGCAGGCGATAATATACGCAGGGCAGTGTTATTGGCACATATTGCTAAAAAACGGAAAATCCCTTTGTTTTCTATCTCTCGATATTAAGAGGGCATTTGACACAGTATCCTGGCAATATATGCAATATTCATTACAAAAATGGGGTTTTGGACCCCACTTTTTAACATGGATCAAAGCATTATATAATAAACCCAAAGCCTATATAAAATATGCTGGATACAAATCTGATGCCTTTAATATCGAAAGAGGTACCCGACAGGGTTGCCCATTATCTCCCTTATTATTTGCCCTTATACTCGAACCCATGGCCCAATACATCAGAACAAACCAAACTATAACTGGCATTGAAGTAGGAGGTATTACACACAAATTATGTATATTTGCAGAGGATATATTACTTTTTCTATCATCACCACAGGTCTCTGGTCCTAACTTAATACCAGCTCTTGATGGATTTGCAGCCCTATCCGGCCTTATGATTAATCCTAAGAAATGCCTAGTGCTTAATATTTCGCTCACAAACATGGAATTGATCCCGGCTAGGGCTGCACTCCCATTCACATGGGCAGAAAAATCAATCCCATATCTTGGAATTCATTTAACAGCATCTCATTCTGACTTATTCTCAACCAATTATCCTCCTGTATTAAGACAGATCACAAATCTAATAAAACAATGGTCATAACTTCCTTTATCCTGGATAGGGAAGATTAATGCAATCAAAATGACTATTCTACCCAAATTGCTTTATCTATTCAGAGTCCTCCCTATTCCAATTCCTTCCTATTTTTTGAGAATAGTACAAAAAAGAGCAACTTCGTTTATATGGGGCTCTTCTAAACCATGCCTATACACACACTACATCTTCCCAAAAATAAAGGAGGCCTGGGATACCCTAATTTTACTAACTACTACAGAGCAGCACATTTGGCCAGTCTGTCCAAATACCATGCAAAACAGGAAATCCCATTATGGGTATTTATAGAGGCTTCAGAAAATGACCCTCTATTAATATCAAACTTGTTATGGCTTGATCCTAAAGACCGCTTTAAAATTCATAATCCCATAACTAAACACTTCTTATCTCTCTGGGATAAACTAAAAACCAAATATCAGTTACAATCTCCACACAATCCTCTCCTTTCTTTTATCAGAAATCCGGCCTTTTATCCGGCATGGATCTACCCAAATTCTTTTAAAGCTTGGACAACATCAGGCATTCAGACACTAAATGACTTCATAGCATCTAAATCATTCCTTTCATTCCCATCGCTTAGAGAAAAATACGATCTACCAAACTCTGAGATATTTAGATATCTCCAAATCAAAAATTTCTATACACCATTCCTAAAGGGGGATACACCATTATCCCAATTATCATAGGCGTGCGCAGCCTATTGCATTAGGGTGTGCACCCCAAAGCTCAAGCACACATACATATATAGTCAAAAGTATTGGGACGCCTGCCTTTACACGCACATGAACTTTAATGCCGTCTTAGTCCATAGGGTTCAATATTGAGTTGGCCCACCCTTTGCAGCTATAAAAGCTTCAACTCTTCTAGGAAGGCTGTCCACAAGGTTTAGGAGTGTGTCTAGGAATGTTTGACCATTCTTCCAGAAGGGCATTTGTGAGGTCAGGCGCTGATGTTGGACAAGAAGGTCTGGCTCGCAGTCTCCACTCGAATTCATCCCAAAGGTGTTCTATCGGGTTGAGGTCAGGACTCTTTGCAGGTCAGTCAAGTTCCTCCACCCCAAACTCGCTCATCCATGTCTTTATTGACCTTGCCTTGTGCACTGGTCCAAATCATTTGGTGGAGGGGGGATTATGGTGTGGGGTTGTTTTTCAGGGGTTGGCCTTGGCCCCTTAGTTCCAGTGAAGAGAACTCTTAAGGCGTCAGCATACCAAGACATTTTGGACAATTTCATGCTCTCAACTTTGTGGGAACAATTTGGGGATGACCCCTTCCTGTTCCAACATGACTGCGCACCAGTGCACAAAGCAAGGTCCATAAAGACATGTACTTAGCAGGGGTGGTGGGAAATTAACTTCAGGTGCAATAATTCACATTATAACTGTAACTAAAACATATACAATTAAGTGTAACACTCTAAAAAATAAAAAATCCAAAGTGCTATAATGGTGTGAACCTCCCAACTAAAAAGTTGTTGCACTCGAAGGTAATTTGTATTGCAATTATCTGTAGAGGGGTTTCCACCATCCCTGCTAAGGCAGCACTGATAGGCAGCACTGATGGGCACTAATAGGCTGCACTGATTGGCAGCGTTGATGGGCACTAATTGGTAGCACTGATGTGCACTGATAGGTGGCACTGATAGGCAGCACTGATTGGCACTAATGGGCACTGATTGGCACTGATAGGTGGCACTAATGGGCACTGATATGCATCACTGATGGGCTCTCATTGGTAGCACTTATGGGCACTGATAGGCTCTGATTGGCAGCACTGATTGGCAGCACTGATGGACACTGATTGGCACTGATAGGCAGCACTGATTGGAAGCACTGATGGGCACTGATAGGCTGCACTGATAGGCAGCACTGATGGGCACTGACTGGCAGCACTGATGGGCACTGGTAGGTGGCACTGATAGGCAGCACTGATGGGCACTAATTGTCAGCACTGATAGGCTGCACTGATGGGCACTGATATGCAGCACTGATGGCCACTGATGTGCACTGATTGGCAGCACTGATGGGCAGCACTTATGGGCACTGATTGGCACTGATAGGCAGCACCGATGGGCACTGATATGCAGCACTGATAGGCAGCATTGGTTGGCACTGATTTACAACATTGGTTGGCACTGATAGGCAGCATTGGTTGGCACTGATAGGCAGCACTGTTTTGCACTGATAGGCAGCACTGGTTGGCACTGATAGGCAGAATTGGTTGGCACTGATAAGCAGCACTGGCACGGATAGGCAGCATTGGTTGGCACTGATAGGCAGCATTGGTTGGCACTGATAAGCAGCACTGGCACTGATAGGCAGCATTGGTTGGCACTGATAGGCAGCACTGGTTTGCACTGATAGGCAGCACTGGTTTGCAATGGTTGGCACTGATAGGCAGAATTGGTTGGCACTGATAAGCAGCACTGGCACAGATAGGCAGTACTGGTTGGCACTGATGGGCAGTACTGGTTGGCACTGATAGGCAGTACTGGTTGGCACTGATTGGCAGCATTGGTTGGCACTGATAGGCAGCATTCGTTGGCACTGATAGGCAGCATTGGTTGGCACTGATTGGCAGCACTGATGGGCACTGACTGGCAGCACTGATGGGCACTAATTGTCAGCACTGATAGACAGCACTGATATGCAGCACTGATGGGCACTGATTGGCAGCACTGATGGGCAGCACTTATGGGCACTGATAGGCAGCACCGATGGGCACTGATATGCAGCACTGATAGGCAGCATTGGTTGGCACTGATTGGCAGCACTGATGGGCACTGACTGGCAGCACTGATGGGCACTAATTGTCAGCACTGATGGGCACTGATATGCAGCACTGATGGGCACTGATATGCAGCACTGATGGGCACTGATCTGCAGCACTGATGGGCACTGATCTGCAGCACTGATGGGCACTGATCTGCAGCACTGATGGGCACTGATCTGCAGCACTGATGGGCACTGATATGCAGCACTGATGGGCACTGATATGCAGCACTGATGGGCACTGATATGCAGCACTGATGGGCACTGATTGGCAGCACTGATGGGCAGCACTTATGGGCACTGATAGGCAGCATTGGATGGCACTGATTGACAGCATTGGATGGCACTGATTTACAGCATTGGATGGCACTGATAGGCAGCATTGGTTGGCACTGATAGGCAGCATTGGTTGGCACTGATAGGCAGCACTGGTTTGCACTGATAGGCAGCACTGGTTGGCACTGATAGGCAGAATTGGTTGGCACTGATAAGCAGCACTGGCACAGATAGGCAGTACTGGTTGGCATTGATAGGCAACATTGGTTGGCACTGATAAGCAGCACTGGCACTGATAGGCAGCATTGGTTGGCACTGATAAGCAGCACTGGCACTGATAGGCAGCATTGGTTGGCACTGATAGATGGCACTGGTTTGTACTGATAGGCAGCACTGGTTTACAATGGTTGGCACTGATAGGCAGAATTGGTTGGCACTGATAAGCAGCACTGGCACTGATAGGCAGTACTGGTTGGCACTGATAGGCAGCATTGGTTGGCACTGATAGGCAGCATTGGTTGGCACTGATAGGCAGCATTGGTTGGCACTGATTGGCAGCATTGGTTGGCACTGATTGGCAGCATTGGTTGGCACTGATTGGCAGAATTGGTTGGCACTGATTGGCAGCATTGGTTGGCACTGATAGGCAGCATTGGGTGGCACAGATAGGAGAGAGGGGGAGTTTCACATTCAGGAGATCGTGAGAATTGCCAGAGCTGTTCAGTGTATGAAACTGTCAGATAATGACACTGCATACAGGGAGAGACACCAGCTGTTAAAAGTCAGCGGTGATGCTGGTGGTGGGCGGGACTGAACAGTTACCAAACACCAGCCAATAGGATGGGTCTGGGCGGGCCGCTACATTTCTCTGGCTCCGCCCCCTCTCTGAAGCAGCCCAATTATTGGCTGGTGTTGGCGCTTGATCCCGCCCACCCCCGACATCGCGGCTGAGTTGTGATGACTTACATCGGGAGTGGGCGGGACCAAGGGCTATAAACACCAGCCAATGTTTGAGCTGCGTCAGAGAGGGGGCGGGGCCACATAAATGTAGCGGCCCGCCCAGACCCCATCCCATTGGCTGGTGTTTGATGGCCGTTCTGTCCCGCCCACCACCGACATCACCCCGACATTTTGACAGCTGGTGTCTCTCCCTGCATGCAGTGTCATTATCTGACAGTTTCATACACTGAACAGCTCTGGCAATTCTCACGATCTGCTGCCTGTGAAACTGTTTCACAGGCAGCGCGGGCCACACACTCTCTTGGATGCAGCATTTTGGGGCAAATCTCTGGACACAGCACGGGGTGATTAGGGTGTGCCCAGGCACACCCGGCACACCCCGTGCGCACGCCTATGCCAATTATCCATTTTTGAATCAATCTGTACAAAAGATCCATTTGCTAAAGGTACAATTTCATCACTTTATAATCAATTATATGGAGTAGTAAATCTTAATAGACCCTCTTACGTTCAGAGGTGGGAGGAGGACCTGGGACGAACTTTAGAAGACACAAACTGGTCTAACATATGGCTCACATCTAAGTCATCTTCACCCAACATCTTAGCACTGGAGACAAATTATAAAGTCCTAACTCGCTGGTACCTTGTACCCGCTAGAGTGGCAAAATATTCACCTAATACCTCAGCTCTTTGTTTTCGAGGATGCCCAGAAATAGGCACACATTTACACATATGGTGGATGTGCCCAGTAATCCAAACCTTCTGGAAGGAAGTCTTCGTGATTGCATCTAAAATATTTAAAAAAATAATACAACCAGATCCATATATAACTTTACTTAATCTAAAACCGGAATGGTTAACACTCTCTCAATTCAAACTTATGATCCAACTAATAACGGCTGCAAAACAAACAGTGGCCAAGGCATGGAAATCTCCGACATTGGTACTAGTAGAAACAATTCACAGAATGAATAATACAATGTCCCATGCTAAGATGGTAGCCATCGATCAAAATCAAATTCCAAAATTTGAAAAACTTTGGCATCCTTGGATAAAACAACAGTTCCTGTCAAATTTCAATGACTCTGTCCTGTTGCCATGGTAACAGATTAAATGACTTACAGAGACACCCATTCTAAGTCTTCAAAGAGAACTAAAAAGAATAATAAACTGACGAGCGGGACAACCTTGTGGACCATACCTCTGCCTTTCTACCCTTTTTCTTCTTTCTCTTTCCTTTTCTCCACCTTACGATTAAAGCTCATTATCAGAATTTATTTGACCTATATACACTCTACCTGTAAACAATATGTATAGTAGGTATAAATCATTTAAATACCTACAAAAGTAACTAAGGAAATGATATATATCTTTAATTTAGGTTTACGTGAACCCAATGTTTAATATTTGAAATTTCATGATATTTACCTATATAAACCCTACTGTAAAACAATGAGCTTAATTTATAGATCCTTGTAAACTTACTTTATGTTTCTTTATAATATTGTATACTCAATAAACTTCTTTTGACAAGGAAATTGGCAGAAGGGGCCCAAAGGGTGGCGATTGGGAAATTAACTTCCTCTTTATGCTCTCATAGTACGTCACTACGGTCGTGTTTGTGGAACAACAATTTGCGGATAGTTAGTATGCTAGACAAAATCCTGCACACGTGCTTTTGACAAAAATCAGACGCTCGGTCGTACAACAATTGAACCGTGTGTACCGGGCTTAAGTCAGACAAAGCAAGCCAGAAGGCAGACAACTACAGCGGTGCTTTCTCTGTAGAGCCCTTGGGCCTGCAAAGTCTGGATAAATCATTCAACAACACGGCCAAGTAAAGGCATACTGGCTTCAGTGCCTCCTTTGTCTCTCTGACAATAGACTAGTTTAATAATATTGTATTTTACTATTTTGACTTCAGGTTATGAACAATTTGCATGTCCATAAATTACTATTACTTATCTCATAGCTTTGAACTACTGTATGTAAGCATGTTTGTTTGTAAATCAATTTGTGGTGAGGGTGCCATCTTGTGGTTTTAGAAACGCAAGTGAGCTTGATGGGTATTATTTTTACAAACTACAATAACATGCTGGTTTATGATCAGATCAATATCCTAGATGTGTTTAGTAGAGATGAGCAGACTTCCACTTTGCTGACAATCTGATTTGCTCTGCATTTTATTTTATTGTGTTATAATGTGTTGCAACTCATGAATTTTTCTGTTATGGCTTTTAAAGTGTTTCAGCATTCAGCAGAGAAAATGTTGCCTACTGAGCTACCTTACAAGTATTTTTTGACCAAATCACAAATCTGTAAAGACGTTTAGGGGAAAATTATTATGTTAGAAAAGAGTATTTTGCTAAGGCAATTGTTGAATCATTTTTTGCCAGATTCCTTTTTCACAGATGTTGTACTGGAGCCCCTGTCACAACCATACATATTAGTACGACTTCAAGTCGTGCCGACTTCAAAGTAGTCCCTGCACTACTTTGGTCTGACTTTGATCCTACTTCAGCCCATTGAATATAATTGAAGTCGGATCGCCGTCTTATCTGATCCAACTTTGGCATGGGACTTGTGCTCTGATGATCTTGAAGGGGAACTCCACGCCAAATTAAAAAAAACTAAAAAAAAACGCATGGGTTCCCCCTCCAAGAGCACAAGGGGAACCCCTGCGCCAAAAAAAACTCCCTCAAAATTCATACCAGACCCTTATCCGAGCACACAGTCCGGCAGGTCAGGAAAGGGGGTGGCGACGAGCGAGCGCCACCCCCCTCCTGCTGGCAGGTAAGGGGTTAACGGGCGATCAAAGGGTTAAATGTATCTCTAGGGGGTGCTTGCTAACTGTGTGGGTGGTGGTCTGACTGGATGAAGACAGAGGTGCGTGTTCCTGCTTAGCAGAAACACAAGATCTCTATCTTCTCCCCTGTCAGAACGGCGATCTGCCTCTCTTAAGAACAATCGCGGGTGGCTGGTGGACACTGATTGGCTCTTCCTCTATCCAACCAACGCACGATCGCGCCTCCAGCAGCACGAACGGGCCCCCCAGTGGCTATTGCACGAAATGACGAACAGGTACGTGATTTTCGTGCAATAGAGCCGACCTGCCGCAGTACATGTACGTTAGGCGGTCGGCTAGTCAATTTATTAATATCAAGGTAAGGTGGTGAAGTTTACGTTACTTTTAATTTTTTACTGGCAAAATTCATTACATTTACTGACGAAGCCACATTTTTTACTGACAATGCAAAAAAGTACCTAAAATTACAGTTTTCAGTGCTAAATAGTGCAAATATCAATATTTAACATAAAAACACATAGCTAGTGCTATTAGCAATGTGTTTAAGTTAAACAAAAGTCAAAAACCATATCTCTCCATTGATATGAAGGTTAGGTTACTATAACCCAGCCAGCACAGAGTTCCCCCTTACATCAGAGTCTGCAGGATTCCCCCTTACAGTGAAAGGGAACTCTTATGTGCAGGGGAATGCTGCAGCACATGATCTAAGGGGAACTCTGATGTAAGGGGGGGGGCTCTGGTGACTAGAGACCACCTTCCACAGAGTGAATACACTAAGGTAAGGGGGGGGGTTACTAATATAGGGGGGAACCTTTATATCAGTTATCAGTTCCCCCTTACATTATTGTATTCACCCCCCTTACATCAGCAATCTCCCCCAGACTGGCCTGGCAGTGCTGTCACTAACCTTCTCTCAGGTGCACCATGCAGGGCTCAGTCAGACGGCTCCAGCTCTGGTTTTATCCTATAGTGTCCTCTCCACAGTCCAAACACATCTGACACCTCCTATGACCCCCATCCCAGCGGTGCTCTCCTCTCCAGACTCCCCCTCAGAGACAGCAGACATGATAAAAAGACAAGAGATGGTCAGAGGCTGCGGACATAATACAGAAGGTGGACAGAGGCTGCGGACCTGATACAGGAGGTTGACAGAGGCTGCGGACCTGACACAGGAGGTGGACAGAGGCTGCGGACCTGATACAGGAGGTGGACAGAGGCTGCGGACCTGACACAGGAGGTGGACAGAGGCTGCGGACCTGACACAGGAGGTGGACAGAGGCTGCGGACCTGATACAGGAGGTGGACAGACGCTGCGGACCTGATACAGGAGGTGGACAGAGGCTGCGGACCTGATACAGGAGGTGGACAGAGGCTGCGGACCTGATACAGGAGGTGGACAGAGGCTGCGGACCTGATACAGGAGGTGGACAGAGGCTGCGGACCTGATACAGGAGGTGGACAGAGGCTGCGGACCTGATACAGGAGGTGGACAGAGGCTGCGGACCTGATACAGGAGGTGGACAGAGGCTGCGGACCTGATACAGGAGGTGGACAGAGGCTGCGGACCTGATACAGGAGGTGGACAGAGGCTGCGGACCTGATACAGGAGGTGGACAGAGGCTGCGGACCTGATACAGGAGGTGGACAGAGGCTGCGGACCTGATACAGGAGGTGGACAGAGGCTGCGGACCTGATACAGGAGGTGGACAGAGGCTGCGGACCTGATACAGGAGGTGGACAGAGGCTGCGGACCTGATACAGGAGGTGGACAGAGGCTGCGGACCTGATACAGGAGGTGGACAGAGGCTGCGGACCTGATACAGGAGGTGGACAGAGGCTGCGGACCTGATACAGGAGGTGGACAGAGGCTGCGGACCTGATACAGGAGGTGGACAGAGGCTGCGGACCTGATACAGGAGGTGGACAGAGGCCGCGGACCTGATACAGGAGGTGGACAGAGGCCGCGGACCTGATACAGGAGGTGGACAGAGGCCGCGGACCTGATACAGGAGGTGGACAGAGGCCGCGGACCTGATACAGGAGGTGGACAGAGGCCGCGGACCTGATACAGGAGGTGGACAGAGGCCGCGGACCTGATACAGGAGGTGGACAGAGGCCGCGGACCTGATACAGGAGGTGGACAGAGGCCGCGGACCTGATACAGGAGGTGGACAGAGGCCGCGGACCTGATACAGGAGGTGGACAGAGGCCGCGGACCTGATACAGGAGGTGGACAGAGGCCGCGGACGTGATACAGGAGGTGGACAGAGGTTGCAGACGTGATACAGGAGGTGGACAGAGGCTGCGGATTTGGTAGTGTCCTTTTCACCCCCTCACAGTAGCTTTCTCCTCTGTCCACCTTTACCTCTCCACATAAGTGTGTCCTCCTCTGCACAGGGCAGCACATCAGTGTCCTCCCCTGTCTCCTGCACGGCCTCACCCAGCTCCCAGTAATATCCTTTTTGCTATTCCCTCACACACAGTCAATGTAACGCTCCTCACCCCTCCTCGGCTCCTCCTCTGCTGACTGCTGTGGCGAGTGTACTAGGCGGCACCGCCAAGAAGGAGTGAACTGGACTGGCTTCTATTAGAAAATGGCACCAGGAGACGTCATTATGTTACTGCGCATGCGATGCCTGGCCGAGCGTTTACGAGCTTTCCCGAGCCCGGCCGCCTTCGGAACGGCGGATGCACAGTTGCATGCTCCGCTCGTGGCCATCTTTTTTTTTACGGGCAGCGATGCCCGTAACGGACATTCATGGCAGCCCGAAAATAGGCTTCAATTTACGGGCTGCCCGTAAATTAACGGGCGGTTGGCAACACTGCACCCTATTGTTCCTAATGGAACTGCTCAGATCAGTTAAATGCCGACTTTCCAGGTGCGACCTGCATAGACGTATAGATGTCAGGCAAGTTGCACCTGAAGGCACACTGACATGCGGTTGAAATTGTGTGATTCCAAGTGAAGTCGCGCAATTTCCAAGTCGGATTTGGTGTGAACCAGGGCTTAAATTGATGCGGTATTAAATCCTTATCCTCCAAAAATAATGCATACACATCTACTGTTTAAAAGCCCTGTAGCCTATTTTTAATGAACCAGTTACTTACTGTGTTTTTCTGCCTCCTTTTAACTTTCTCCATGAGCTCTCAAAGTCCCCCCCCCCCCCCCCGCATTGTATGTTGGTTGTGGTCAAGCTCTATGCACACTACAAATACCAAAGTCCATCTCAGGAGCGTGCAAAAATACATACTTAAATCGATTTTTTTTATTTTTTATTTATTTTTTTTTTTTCAGTTCAGTGTCAATTTAATCTCTGCATACCTAAAGTCGATTATTTTCAGCCCCAGGGAAGAAAGCAACTGGATGGCTAACTTGGCTATCTCAAGGTAATGATGTCATGAAATTAAGCATATGGGACCAAAGGACAAACCCTGACATGATTTTCCAGACTCTGTTATAGCCTTCATTTATTTATACTGCCTCCGTATAGTGCCCCAGGTAGAAAACAATTTCCATCATGGACTGTATGCTATTCTGGCACTGCTCTCATAGACACAGGTGGTTTCCATAAATTGGATAAACGGCACAATGTCAAAAAGAATGTGTGCAAAGCAGCATTCCCCGTTTTTTTCTTTTTTTTTTTTTTTTGTTGTAGCAATGGTTCAAATACATGGCTAAACATTAGTTACTTTCTGCTTAACCACTTCAGCCCCGGACCATTTGGCAGCTCAATGACCGGAGGACTTTTTACAATTTGGCACTGCACTGCTTTAACTGGTATTTGCGCAGTCATGCAATGTTGTACCCAAACGAAATTTGCATCCTTTTTTACCACAAATAGAGCTTTCTTTTGATGGTATTTGATTGCCTCTGCAATTTTTATTTTTTGTGATATAAACGGAAAAAGACCGAAAATTTTGAAGAAAAAAAAATGATATTTTCTACTTTTTGCTATAAGAAAAATCCAATAAACTCAATTTTAGTCATACATTTAGACCAAAATGTATTCAGCCACATGTCTTTGGTAAAAAAAAATGTCAATAAATGTATATTTATTGGTTTGCGCAAAAGTTATAGCGTCTACAAACTAGGGTACATTTTCTGGAATTTATGCAGCTTTTAGTTTATGACTGCCTATCTCATTTCTTAAGGTGCTAAAATGGCAGGGCAGAAAAAAAACCCACAAATGACCCCATTTTGGAAAGTAGACACCCTAAGGAAATTGCTAAGAGGCATGTTGAGCCCATTGAATATTTTATTTTTTTGTTCCAAGTGATTGAATAATGACAACAAAAAAATTTTTTTTTTTTTTAAAAAAGTTGCCCCTAAATGATTTATTGCTCATACATGCTATGGTTATATGTGGAATTGCACCCCAAAATAGATTTTGCTGCCTCTCCTGAGTATGGGGATACCACATGTGTGGGACTTTTTGGGAGCCTAGCCGCGTACGGGGCCCCGAAAACCATGCACCACCTTTAGGATTTCTAAGGGCATACATTTTTGATTTCACTCCTGACTACCTATCACAGTTTTGAAGGCCATAAAATGCCAAGATGGCACAAAACCCAGCCAAATTACCCCGTTTTGGAAAGTAGACACCCCAAGCTATTTGCTGAGAGGCATGGTGAGTATTTTGCAGATCTCATTTGTTTTTGAAAATGAAGGAAGAAAAGAAAAATGTATTTTTTTTTCTTTTTTCAATTTTCAAAACTTTGTGACAAAGAGTGAGGTCTGCAAAATACTCGCCATACCTCTCAGCAAATAGCTGAACAGCTGAAGTACAGCGGAATGGCCTAAAAAATATATGCCGAAGCATGGGGGCATCCGCCGCAAAAGTTAGGAGCAAATCGCTCCTCCACCCCTGCTGCCCCCATGCTTGTTGCTGTCGAGATAAATAAATCCGCGCTGCAACTGAATGGCGTACCTGCTAAGCAAATGATGCTTAACAATAAAACAAAGTAACATTACAGTATAACATTAAGACATACCATACCTGCAAAGCAAATACAAAAAAAACATAGTAAAAAATAAAACATTTTTTAATGCAATCTGTGCCTAAAATATATATATGCCAAAGCATGGGGGCATCCGCCCCAAAAGTTAGGAGCAAATCGCTCTTCCACCCCTGCTGCCCCCATTCTTTGGCGCATATATGCTCCTTTTTTTTTTTAACTGTGGTGGTGAAATCACCTCCTACAGCGCTGGAGTCACGGCTTTATCTATCATGGGAGCAAGCGCTGTTGCTGTCAAGATGAATAAATACACGCTGCAGCTGAATGGCGTACCTGCTAAGCAAAATGATGGTTAACAATAAAACAAACATTACAGTATAACATGCCATACCTGCAAAGCAAATACAATAAAACATAGTAAAAATAAAAGCAAGAGAGTACGATATAGAACAATAGTGAGCGAACAGTAGAGTGGAAAGTAGAGAGAGAACATAAGAGAGAGAGAACAATAGAGAGAGAGAGAAGAAAAATACAACCACAACTATTTTTGGCTTTTTTATTTATTTTTTTGTGTTTTTGTGTGTGTGTGTATTTTTTTTTTTTTCACTTTTAGAAAAACTGTAAAAAAAACTATAAACTGAACATTGCAGATTAGGGTCTCTCAAAATGTAATGGCCATCACATCTTTCGAGCCCCTGAGACCTTGTGTACATGTGCCTATGACTGTGTGGTGCTGTACCCTACGCTAATACTCAACTAGTGTGTGATAGTGTTCGAAACAATCACTAATGCAAAGACCAGGTTGGTCAGGACAGAAGGGACAATAAAAGCGGGTGAGCCTAAATCTGCGCTTTCTACAGACACAACATCTTCTTTGGGGTGTTCTTTGGGTAGGGGTACCAGAGAGGACATGCGGAAAATGCTTACTGCATTTTTCGTGCAAGCGATTTTTCTCGTGGGCAGTTTGTCAGCGCATTATTTCTATTATTACATTGTAGTAATAAATAAAATAGTAAAACTCACCATAATGCAGAATTAGTGGGAGCCCTGAGTGTGTTAATTGCCACATCGCCTGCCACCAGATGCGGAATGTCACTCGCCGCGCTACCTGCCACCAGATGTGGATTGTTACTTGCCAAATCACCTGCCACATTGCCTGCCACCAGATGCTGAATGTCACTTGGCACATCACCTGCCACGTTGCCTGTCACCAGATGTGGAATGTCACTTGCCTTGTCACTTGCCACATTGCCTCTCACCAGATGCGGAATGTCACTTGCCACATCACCTGCCACGTTGCCTGTCACCAGATACGGACTGTCACTTGCCATGCTGCCTCCCACTGCATTGGTGGCAGCACTGGTCCATATAGCACAGAGGGGTGCCGAGTGAAGGCAGGAGAGTGGTGAGAAATGATGTCATCTCTCTGCTCCGTGCCGCACTTCTGACATTGAGGCTGACAGGGCAGAAGAGCAGCGATGCGGGGGTCGGAGAGAGATGATGTCATCTCTCTGCTCCCCGCCGCACCTTCGACATTGAGGCTGACAGGGCGGAAGAGCAGCGATGCAGGGGGCAGAGAGAGATGTCGCCTGCCCGCTCGCTTATCTCTTCCACCGCACGCCCGCACCCGCGGCCCGGCTGCAGAAAGGCCAGGGCCCTGTAGTGGGCCGCGGCCCGGGGGTTGATGGCCCCTGGTCTACAGGATTGTATTCTGAGCCTGAATCTGACAGATGAGTGACTTCCTCTTCACTATCTGTCATGCTCAGAAACGTGTAGGCCTCTTCACTACTGTACCTTCGATTTGACATTTTGGTCTCTAAATTTACTGGTACAGTAGTGAGACTAACAGGTAAAAAAGCTCTGGACTGTTAGCGACTGATTCAAACACTACCAAAAAAACTGTTAGCGTTCGCAGGGATCAGGCCTGACTCTGCGAACGCTGCAGTTATGTGTGTTTTGTTTTGTAAGTGACAGTAATCGATTGATACTGCACTTGGGTGGGCTGGGCTGGGCTGGGCGGAGGGGCTAAACGCAGGTGCTAGCAGGTATCTGGGCTGATCCCGCTAACACTGCGTTTTTGGGAACCCTAAACTGTTGGGGACGCTAGTATAGATCTGATCAGATATCGATCCGTTCAGACATTATACTATCAAGGGAGGCGTATGGTACGTGCGTGGGTGTTAGCGCTACTGGCTCTGATCTGACGCGGCCTGGGCCAACGCAGACCCTATCTGACACTAAAACCTAGGTTTGATCAACTGCTGTGTGATCAGGGGGTTAAACCTTTATTGGGTAAAATACGGCGGGTGCCCTGACACTATAAAAAAAAAAAAATCTAGCTAAATTGCGTCACCCGTGACACTTATACTGTGATCACAGGTGACGGGGTAATCAAAGGGTTAAACCTTTATTGGAGGTGTTAGGGGGGTCCCTAAGCCTATCTGAGCCTAATACTAATTACCCTAACACTGATTAGTGTCACTAATGACACTAGTACAGAGATAAAAAAAAAAAATCTGATTGCTGTACTGGGTGACAGGTGGTGAAGGGGTTAATTGGGGGGGTGATCGAGGGGTGAATGTGTGCCTACGTGACCTGGTGTCCGTGTAGTGTTGTGCAACTCACTTTTCTGATGCTCTCTCCTCTCGGTCTGGAACGAAAAGACCTACACGAGGAGAGATGACATCACTTCCCCTGTCAGTGTTTACAGTTACACAGACAGGGGAAGGATATCATTCGTCAGGAGCGATTACCAGGCCAGATTTCATTGGCTTGGGCCTGGGGATTGATCAGTTCCTGATGGAATCCAATCGTCACGGCCGGCGGGGGGGGCGCGCGCGCCCACCGTACGATGATGGCGAATCGCCTGCCTGTGCCATTCTGCCGCAGTATAACTGCGGCGGACGGTCGGGAAGTGGTTAAAGTGACACTAAACTCTGCTTTAAGAAAAGAAACTTCTATTCCATACCTCCCAACATTTTGAGATGGGAATGAGGGACACCTACTAGCAAACATATGTAGGCATAGAAATAAATAAAGTGCGCTAACTGTATAAGAATATACACATAAATGTGAATGCATATGGGTGGTAATGAAAACCACAATCTACTGAGAGCAACTAAATGACTCAATGGGTGATGGAAAAATATACGTGCCAATCATAAAAACTCAAATAAAAAGAAAAAAAAGTGTACATGTGAAGTACAACAATAATAATAACGTGAAAACATGATAATCAAACAGACTCAGTCCATGAGTTCAAACATAAAACGTTCATCAGTGAAAAAATACTTCCATCCACTATACAGCTTAGCAGCAACCAATCTCCCTATGAGTGGATCGACAAAGGAGAGGGATGTGCAGGATGGTACAATTCCACTGGCGGTGACTCCAATAAGTGAGAAAAGTGGTAGAGATGGACTCTTACCCTCCGTGTTGGACCCCCTCCTTGGCAGTATCTATCAGGCATGCAGATTTTGCCCTCTGCAGGGACCGTGTGATGAGAAGATCTCCCCAGCAGCTGGGGAGATCTTCTCATCACACGGACACGGAGGGTAAGAGTCCATCTCTACCACTTTTCTCACTTATTGGAGTCACCGCCAGTGGAATTGTACCATCCTGCACATCCCTCTCCTTTGTCGATCCACTCATAGGGAGATTGGTTGCTGCTAAGCTATATAGTGGATGGAAGTATTTTTTCACTGATGAACGTTTTATGTTTGAACTCATGGACTGAGTCTGTTTGATTATCATGTTTTCACGTTATTATTATTGTTGTACTTCACATGTACACTTTTCTTTTTATTTGAGTTTTTATGATTGGCACGTAAATTTTTCCATCACCCATTGAGTCATTTATTTGCTCTCAGTAGATTGTGGTTTTCATTACCACCCATATGCATTCACATTTATGTGTATATTCTCATACAGTTAGCGCACTTTATTTATTTTTATTTTCCATGGTATACACAGATATTGGTGTATTTTATGTGCAGTTTCTACCTTGACTTTTTGCTCTGTAGCGCAGTTTTTCTTTTTCTTTTCGATATGTAGGCATAGGAAATGCCCCCTGCCACACCCCCTTAACCACTTGCCGACCGCCTCACGCCTATATACGTGAGCAGAGCGGCACGGGCAGGCAAAATCACGTACCTGAAACGTGATTGCCTTGCCGCGGGTGGGGGGTCCGATCGGACCCCCCCCCGGTGCCAGCTGCGGTCGGCATTTGGTTGGAAGCGATGAGAGACGAGGGGGAGGCCATCCGATCGTGCCCCCCCCCCCTCGCGATCGCTCCCAGCCAATGAGAAACATCCCCTGCCTCTGTATAGTACACAGAGGCAGAGGATGTGATGTCATCTCTCCTCGGCTCGGGAGTTTCCGTTCCAGCGCCGAGGGGAGATGACATGTAAGTGCACCAACACACACACACACACAGTAGAACATGCCAGGCATACATTACACCCCCGATCCCCCCCCCCGATCGCCCCCCGATCCCCCCCCAATCACCCCCCCCCCCTGTCACAAACTGACACCAAGCAGGTTTTTTTTTTTTTTTTTTTTTTTTCCTGATTATTGCATAGTGTCAGTTTGTGACAGTTAGCAGTGTTAGGGTAGTGACTGTTACCCCCCTGTAGGTCTAGGGTACCCCCCTTACCCCCCCTAATAAAGTTTTAACCCCTTGATCACCCCCCCTCACCAGTGTCGCTAAGCGATCATTTTTCTGATCGCTGTATTAGTGTCGCTGGTGACGCTAGTTAGGGACGTAAATATTTAGGTTCGCCGTCAGCGTTTTATAGCGACAGGGACCCCCATATACTATCTAATAAATGTTTTAACCCCTTGATGGCCCCCTAGTTAACCCTTTTACCACTGATCACCGTATAACCGTTACGGGTGACGCTGGTTAGTTTGTTTATTTTTTATAGTGTCAGGGCACCCGCCGTTTATTACCGAAAAAAGGTTTAGCCCCCTGATCGCCCGGCGGTGATATGCGTCGCCCTAGGCAGCGTCAGATTAGCGCCAGTACCGCGAACACCCACGCACGCACCGTACACGCACCGTACACCTCCCTTAGTGGTATAGTATCTGAACGCATCAATATCTGATCCGATCAGATCTATACTAGCGTCCCTAGCAGTTTAGGGTTCCCAAAAACGCAGTGTTAGCGGGATCAGCCCAGATACCTGCTAGCACCTGCGTTTTGCCCCTCCGCCCGGCCCAGCCCAGTCCAGCCCACCCAAGTGCAGTATCGATCGATCACTGTCACTTTTTTGGTAGCGTTTTGGTGAACTG
The DNA here is from genome assembly GCA_037952835.1 of Lithobates septentrionalis. NCBI lineage: Eukaryota > Metazoa > Chordata > Amphibia > Anura > Ranidae > Lithobates > Lithobates septentrionalis. The sequence continues at coordinate 2,022,064 of JBBDGP010001693.1, read as the reverse complement.
GCAAGCACCAGCGGCCTAGTACACCCCGGTCGTAGTCAAACCAGCACTGCAGTAACACTTGGTGACGTGGCGAGTCCCATAAGTGCAGTTCAAGCTGGTGAGGTGGCAAGTACAAGTAGTGTCCCGCTGCCACCAAAAAGACAAACACAGACCCGTCGTGCCCATAGTGCCCTTCCTGCTGCATTCGCCAATCCTAATTGGGAACCCACCGCTTCTGCAGCGCCCGTACTTCCCCCATTCACATCCCCAACCAAATGCAGTCGGCTGCATGAGAGGCATTTATATATCCTCCCAAGTACCCCTACCCAACGAACCCCCCCAAAAAAGATGTTGTGTCTGCAGCAAGCGCGGATATAGGCGTGACACTCACTATTATTGTCCCTCCTGTCCTGACAATCCTGGTCTTTGCATTGGTGAATGTTTTGAACGCTACCATTCACTAGTTGAGTATTAGCGTAGGGTACAGCATTGCACAGACTAGGCACACTTTCACAGGGTCTCCAAAGATGCCATCGCATTTTGAGAGACCCGAACCTGGAACCGGTTACAGTTATAAAAGTTACAGTTACAAAAAAAAAGTGTAAAAAAAAACAAAAAACACAAACAAAAATAAAAAAAAATAGTTGTCGTTTTATTGTTCTCTCTCTCTATTCTCTCTCTCTATTGTTCTGCTCTTTTTTACTGTATTCTATTCTGCAATCTTTTATTGTTATTGTGTTTTATCATGTTTGCTTTTCAGGTATGCAATTTTTTATACTTTACCGTTTACTGTTCTTTATTGTTAACCATTTTTTTGTCTTCAGGTACGCCATTCACGACTTTGAGTGGTTATACCAGAATGATGCCTGCAGGTTTAGGTATCATCTTGGTATCATTCTTTTTAGCCAGCGGTCGGCTTTCATGTAAAAGCAATCCTAGCGGCTAATTAGCCTCTAGACTGCTTTTACAAGCAGTGGGAGGGAATGCCCCCCCCCCCCACCGTCTTCCGTGTTTTTCTCTGGCTCTCCTGTCTCAACAGGGAACCTGAGAATGCAGCCGGTGATTCAGCCAGCTGACCATAGAGCTGATCAGAGACCAGAGTGGCTCCAAACATCTCTATGGCCTAAGAAACCGGAAGCTACGAGCATTTTATGACTTAGATTTCGCCGGATGTAAATAGCGCCATTGGGAAATTGGGGAAGCATTTTATCACACCGATCTTGGTGTGGTCAGATGCTTTGAGGGCAGAGGAGAGATCTAGGGTCTAATAGACCCCAATTTTTTCAAAAAAGAGTACCTGTCACTACCTATTGCTATCATAGGGGATATTTACATTCCCTGAGATAACAATAAAAATGATTTAAAAAACAAAAATGAAAGGAACAGTTTAAAAATAAGATAAAAAAGCAAAAAAATAATAAAGAAAAAAAATAAATAAATAAAAAGCACCCCTGTCCCCCCTGCTCTCGCGCTAAGGCGAACGCAAGCGGCGGTCTGGCGTCAAATGTAAACAGCAATTGCACCATGCATGTGAGGTATCACCGCGAAGGTCAGATCGAGGGCAGTAATTTTAGCAGTAGACCTCCTCTGTAAATCTAAAGTGGTAACCTGTAAAGGCTTTTAAAGGCTTTTAAAAATGTATTAATTTTGTTGCCACTGCACGTTTGTGCGCAATTTTAAAGCATGTCATGTTTGGTATCCATGTACTCGGCCTAAGATCATCTTTTTTATTTCATCAAACATTTGGGCAATATAGTGTGTTTTAGTGCATTAAAATTTAAAAAAGTGTGTTTTTTCCCCAAAAAATGCGTTTGAAAATCGCTGCGCAAATACTGTGTGAAAAAAAAAAAATGAAACACCCACCATTTTAATCTGTAGGGCATTTGCTTTAAAATAATATATAATGTTTGGGGGTTCAAAGTAATTTTCTTGCAAAAAAAAAATAATTTTTTCATGTAATCAAAAAGTGTCAGAAAGGGCTTTGTCTTCAAGTGGTTAGAAGAGTGGGTGATGTGTGACATAAGCTTCTAAATGTTGTGCATAAAATGCCAGGACAGTTCAACCCCCCCCCAAATGACCCCATTTTGGAAAGTAGACACCCCAAGCTATTTGCTGAGAGGCATGTCGAGTCCATGGAATATTTTATATTGTGACACAAGTAGCGGGAAAGAGACAAATTTTTTTTTTTTTTTTGCACAAAGTTGTCACTAAATGTTATATTGCTCAAACATGCCATGGGAATATGTGAAATTACACCCCAAAATAAATTCTGTTGCTTCTCCTGAGTACGGGGATACCACATGTGTGGGACTTTTTGGGAGCCTAGCCGCGCACGGGACCCCGAAAACCAAGCACCGCCTTCAGGCTTTCTAAGGCCGTAAATTTTTGATTTCACTCTTCACTGCCTATCACAGTTTCGGAGGCCATGGAATGCCCAGGTGGCACAAACCCCCCCCCCAAATTACCCCATTTTGGAAAGTAGACACCCCAAGCTATTTGCTGAGAGGTATAGTGAGTATTTTGCAGACCTCACTTTTTGTCACAAAGCTTTGAAAATTGAAAAAGGAAAAAAAAAAATTTTTTTTCTGGTCTTTCTTCATTTTCAAAAACAAATGAGAGCTGCAAAATACTCACCATGCCTCTCAGCAAATAGCTTGGGGTGTCTACTTTCCAAAATGGGGTCATTTGGGGGGGGTTTGTGCCATCTTGGCATTTTATGGCCTTCAAAACTGTGATAGGTAGTGAGGAGTAAAATCAAAAATGTATGCCCTTAGAAATCCTGAAGGTGGTGCTTGGTTTTCGGGGCCCCGTACGCGGCTAGGCTCCCAAAAAGTGCCACACATGTGGTATCCCCGTACTCAGGAGAAGCAGCTGAATGTATTTTGGGGTGCAATTCCACATATGCCCATGGCCTGTGTGAGCAATATATCATTTAGTGACAACTTTTTGTAAATTTTTTTTTTTTTTTTTTTTTGTCATTATTCAATCACTTGGGACAAAAAAAAAAAATATTCAATGGGTTCAACATGCCTCTCAGCAATTTCCTTGGGGTGTCTACTTTCCAAAATGGGGTCATTTGGGGGGGTTTTGTACTGCCCTGCCATTTTAGCACCTCAAGAAATGACATAGGCAGTCATAAACTAAAAGCTGTGTAAATTCCAGAAAATGTACCCTAGTTTGTAGACGCTATAACTTTTGCGCAAACCAATAAATATACGCTTATTGACATTTTTTTTACCAAAGACATGTGGCCGAATACATTTTGGCCTAAATGTATGACTAAAATTTAGTTTATTGAATTTTTTTTATAACAAAAAGTAGAAAATATCATTTTTTTTCAAAATTTTCAGTCTTTTTCCGTTTATAGCGCAAAAAATAAAAACGGCAGAGGTGATCAAGTACCATCAAAAGAAAGCTCTATTTGTGGGAAGAAAAGGACGCAAATTTCGTTTGGGTAGAGCATTGCATGACCGCGCAATTAGCAGTTAAAGCGACGCAGTGCCGAATTGTAAAAAGTGCTCTGGTCAGGAAGGGGGTAAATCCTTCCGGGGCTGAAGTGGTTAAAGGATAATTAACTGAAAAAAATGTTTAAATCTACAAGGCCTTTTTTTTACCACTACTATTGCTTTATATTGGCTTTTAAAATTTACAAATGCAGTCATTTAAAATTTGGATCAAAGGTTTAGCACTGGGAAACACTTTTTGAAAGAAACACTTTTCTATTTTATATATAACTATATGGATTAGACCAAAATTAAGACAAATGAGGAGGAAAGAGGGACAGAGGGACATTGCTCCAAATCAGGGACAGTCTCTCGAAATAAGGGACAGTTGGGAGCCATGCTATTCAAGTACGTATACTTAACCACTTCAGCCCCGGAAGGGGCTGACCAGGCTGTTTTTTGCGATACGTTCCCAAACAAAATTGACGTCCTTTTTTCCCACAAATAGAGCTTACTTTTAGTGGTATTTGATCACCTCTGCCGTTTTTTTTTTTTTTTTTCGCACTATAAACAAAAAAGTACAATAATTGTTTTTTCCTGACAGACTCCATGGCAGCCTACGTGTGGTTAACCCCGCCTCCTCTCCAATGCTATAGGACCCCATTCCCATAAATGAGTGCTCACCACTAGCTACTGTGTTCCTTTTTTGTCCTCCTCTATGGACCTACACATGCTGTTCGCATCAAGATTGATTGAATCCAAGATTGATTGATTGAATCCAAGATTGGCATACCTGTGCGGTGCAGCTCAAAAGCCCAGCTATGAGCGGGCGAGTAGCTTGAAGAGGCTTGAATGTTCCCCCTTGGTGGATGGGTGGTCGCCTCTGTATGCCCGGCGGACAGTTCTCATCAACGGCTGGCAAGGTCTGTGGATGTTTTCTCATACTCCATGGCAGTGTTTCTATGTGTTGTATGTATTTTTCCTGGTGGTCCAGTGTGTCCTATCCCCCTCATGGCGGCTGGTTCGCGTGCGTTCCAGCCCGCCACGGCACTTCCGGGTTGCGGCAGTCTCCGCCGCTGGCACCTGCCCTGTAGCCACTCCGAGAGCGAGGTTTGGCTCGCGCATGCGCAGTGCGGCGGCTCGTTCGTCGTCCGCGCAGGCGCAGTACGGTGGTTCCCCTTTGCGCATGCGCAGTAGGGGGATAATGATGTCACAGGCGGGGAATTTAAATTCCGCCCTCCTGTCCTGCTGAGTTGGGATCTCCCTTGGTAGGGAAAGGAGGAGCGGATCCCTGCTGGTCTCTAGGTGAGTGGTGGCAACCTCTGCAAAGAAAAAAAAAAAAAAAATAATGGAAAATGTTCTTTTATCTTTATATATGTCTATCTAAATATATACTTGTGCGGCTGGAAGCTGTTTTTTCCTTTGCCTCAAATATACATTGATACATGCCTGTGCATATAAAAATAAAAAATAAAAATTTTTCTTTGAGGCAAGCAGAGGTTTTTTCTTTTCTCTAAAACCTTCTCATATTTTGATGCCTAGGTTTTCTTAGACCATTATCCCTGCAGACTATTAAAGTGACATTTCGTGTCCCTGGTTATGGACAATTCACCGCCTTTAAGTGGCCAGCCCTCACGCACAAGGTATGTGCTCGTGAGGGGAGGGGATGAGATTTATGCACATTATTGTCGTGCTGATACCATGTTCTACCTTTCTTCTCTCCCCTTCCCCTATTTTTTCTCTTCCCAGCCCTTCTAGGTCGGACCCGCTAAATGCGGTCCAGAATGCCAATGACCTTGCCAAGCCACAATACAATTCATCTTCATCCAGACGAGATTCACAGTCCGGATCCCACCAGAGGAGACGCTCTCGTTCCTCCTCAAGACACCGCTCCCACCGCCATGACAGCCGCTCAGACCACAGAGCCTGCTGGGGATGTAGGACACGAGTTCCGGAGGGCAAGTCCTTATGTGACCGTTGTTTTGCCCGTGCGGTTGGGGAAAAAGAGACGGAAAACCAGCGTTTAGAGTCTCTTGTGAAACGAGTGGTACAGCAATCCCTAATAGAGAGGGAAGCACCTCGCACATTGAGCCAGTCTACCACTGCGTCTGGCCCGCCGGCGGAAGAGGCCCGTGATGATCCGGGTACTTCGCAGCCCTATATTACCTCTCCTGACTCCTCAGAGGATGAGTCTATTAATGAGGAGGTCATTGGAGGGTTCGACTTCGCGATGGTTTCCCCTTTAATCAAAGCGATCAAGGAAGCCTTGAAGTGGGAAGACCCTTCCACTCCCCCAGCCAAGCAGAAAAAATTCTTCAAGCACCTGGGGAGAGAACGCGCAAACTTTCCGCTCCTTCCAGAGCTAAAGGAAATCATTGAGGAAGAATGGAGTAAAACAGAGAAAAAATCCTCCATGTCTAATAAAACCTCCAGATTGTACCCCTTCAAGTCAGAAGAAGTAAAGAATTTGGAGAATACTCCCCTTGTGGACGCAGCTCTTATGCGTCTGGCCAAACATGTGACTCTTCCTCTAGAAGACGCAGTATCTTTTAAAGATGGGCTCGAGAGGAAGATAGACCTAGATCTAAAAAGAATCTATGGGCTCGCGGGTATGGCCTGTAAGCCAGCCCTGGCATTAGCGGCCATGTCTAAGGCCATGGAGGCCTGGACGGAGAACGTGGAATCCTTCCTTAAAGGCGTGTCAGAAGAACTGGCTGGAAGTTCAGCAGCCGCAGAGCTGAAGCTTGCAGCGGTCTTCCTGGGGGAGGCGTCCATTGACCTGATCCGCCTTCTGGCTCGTATTATGCTGTCCTCAGTTACGGCCAAGAGAGCCCTCTGGTTGCGTCCCTGGCTTGCGGACCCTGGTTCTAAGCAAGCGTGGTGTAAAATCCCGTTTGAGGGGTCCTCACTGTTTGGCAATAAGCTTGACGATGCCATTACGCGAGCCACAGGTGGCAAATCGGGTTTTCTTCCCCAGGACAGGCGCATGCTGGGTCGAAAGAAGCCCCAGTTCAGAAGACGAAGTCTGGAGCGCTCCAGGGAAGCACGCTCCTACAAGCCTGGCCGGGACTTTAGGAAGAATTGGAGCAGAGGGCAGTCATCCTTCCGCAAACCCGTTAAAAATCAAACGTCCAGTGCTCGTGATCAGGCTAAATCTTTTTGAGATTACGCCCGCCCAGGCGGGCCGGGTAGGGGCTCGTCTGCTCCTCTTCCGGCACGTCTGGGTGGCCTCGATCTCAGACTTTTGGGTCATAAGGACGGTCTCGTCAGGCCACAGATGGGCCTTTTCCAGGACTCCGCACCCAAGGTTCGTCTCTACTCTTCTCCCTCGGGCAGAGGATCAGAAACAAATTTTGCTGTCCTATGTGGACCTCCTGAAAATTCAAGGAGCAGTAGTACATGTACCACAGGACGAATGGTTCCAGGGGATATACTCCCCTCTCTTCCTAGTTCAAAAAAAGGGGGGCTCTTGGCGCCCAGTCATAGACCTCACATATCTCAACGGATTCATAGAGAATGGAAGGTTCAAGATGGAATCCTTGGTGACCATTCAGAGAGCCATACAACCAGGCGACTGGATGATATCAATCGACCTGAAGGACGCTTATTTCCACGTTCCAGTGGAAAAAGAATTTCACAAATACCTCCGCTTTCACATTGGGTCAGATCATCTTCAATTTATTTGCCTCCCCTTCGGGCTGACAACGTCCCCCCGGGTCTTTTCAAAGGTCCTCCTAGCTACGGTGGCACTAATAAGATCCGAAGGGGTAAGTCTTTACCACTACCTGGACGACCTGCTGGTGCTGTCCCAGAGCAGGGAGCAGTTGCTGGTCCACCGGGATCAAGTAATCTCCACTCTGTCCAACTTCGGGTGGCTCCTAAACATAGAAAAGAGTCAACTGAGCCCAACTCAGCGTCTAATATATCTGGGAGCCCAGTTCGATACAGTGGCAAACACTATCTCCCTTCCACTACAGAAAATTCCTACAGTTCGAGACAGAGTCTCCCGGGCTCTACATGCACGGCAAATGAAAGCCTCTCAGTGCCTGAAAGTCGTCGGCACGATGGTTTCTACGACTCCCATGGTCAAATGGGCCTTATGGAGATTGCGTCCCTTCCAGTCAGGCCTCCTACGGCAATGGAAGTCAGGGGACAAGAATCAGGTCATCCGCATAACATCTACAATGAGAAACAGCCTCTTCTGGTGGCTTCAGCGCAAGAACCTCCTGACTTGCCACTCCATCGCTCCCATCTCCTGGGTGACGGTCACGACCGATGCCAGCGGTACCGGTTGGGGAGCCCTTTGTGGGTCGAACCTGGCCCAGGGCAAGTGGGAAACATGTCTCCCCAATCCTGGATCGAATGTATTGGAACTTCGTGCGGCCTGGTGTGCCCTACAGTTCTTCTCTCATCTCCTGATGGGGGAGTCAGTGCTGTTGAGAATGGACAACACCACAGCAGTATCATATGTGAAGAGGCAAGGGGGTACTCGGAGTCCCACACTCCTTCGGGAAGTCGAGCCCATCCTATCGTGGGCGCAGAAATACCTTGCCAACATCTCGGCAGTCTTTGTCCCAGGCGTCCAAAACACTCAAGCAGACTTCCTGTCACGGACCGAGTTGGACAACAACGAGTGGTCTCTCCACATAGAGACGTTCAGGTGGATCTTGTCACTAAAGACCGATCCCGAAGTAGATCTGTTTGCTTCCCCCTGCAATCGCAAGCTGAAGAAGTTCTACACCCGGGGGCTCTGCAGTCAAGCCATCGGGACAGATGCCTTGACGGATCAGTGGAGGTTCAAGCGGGCATACGCCTTTCCGCCACTGCCAGTCATGCTGAGATTCCTGCAGAGGCTCCGAGCGGAGCCAGTGGAGGTGGTGACAATAGCTCCCTACTGGCCGAACAGGCCTTGGTTCCCTCTCCTGGTCCAGCTCAGCTGTCGGGACCCAGTGCCTCTCCCTCTCAGACCGGACCTTCTTTCTCAAGGGTCAGTCCTGCACCCTTGTCCTGCGGTGCTGAGACTGATGGTCTGGTTCTTGAGAGGGAGAGGCTGGAATCCCTAGGTTGTGCCTCAGAAGTAATATCCACTCTCATGAGCTCGAGAAGATCCAGTACAAATAAAGTCTATGGGAGGATCTGGTCCAAATTCGTGGAGTTCTGCTCTCCTCAGGGCAGGTCTTTTAGACATCCAAAAGTCCAGGACGTTCTCAGTTTCCTCCAAACGGGCCTAGATTTACATCTATCTGTCAGCTCTCTGAGAGTCCAAGTTTCGGCACTTTCGGCCTTCTCCGGCACTTCATGGGCAGTTCATCCTCTGGTTAGACAATTTTTCAGAGGTGCATCGAGACTCAAGCCCCAGAGAAAGCCTAGGTTCCCCAAATGGGACCTTCCATTAGTCCTTGACTCAATCTCTGGACTCAGTACGTCGGGGCCCTCCCCGCTCCCTATCAAGGTCTTTTCAGCAAAAGTGGCCTTCTTAGTGGCCATTACCTCAGCCAAAAGGGTCTCTGAAATTGCATCACTTGGTCACGAAGAACCCTTCCTAACGTTTTTCCCGGACAGGGTAGTCCTCATTCCTATGCTGGGTTCCAACCCAAAAGTGTCTTCAGTATTCCACGTCAATCAAGAGATCGTTTTACCTACATTTAGGACCCCAGGGTCCACTGAGAATCACCCTCTAGATGTGGGCGAAGCTATTAAAGAATATCTCAAAGTTACTTCTCCCTTTAGACGTTCTAGTCATCTCTTCGTGCTTCACTCAGGCAGCAATATAGGGAAGAAAGCCTCAACTAGGACTATCGCGTCCTGGATCGTACAGACCATACAACAGGCATATAGGGCTAAGGGCTTGGCTCCTCCAAAGGCGGTGACAGCCCATTCCACCAGAGGAATGGCAGCCTCGTGGGCAGCGGCTCGACATGTGGCTCCAGATACCATCTGCAAGGCAGCTTCATGGGCTTCTATTAATACCTTCATGTTGCACTATTGTATAGAGCCTGCCTCACTATCCTCTGTAAACTTTGGGTTACAAATCCTATCGACCGATAGGACAAATTAAAATTTATGTTTTGATTATGCATACCCACCCGTGTGGTTGGCTAGTTATTTCCCACACGTAGGCTGCCATGGAGTCTGTCAGGAAAAAGGAAAATTTATTGTCAAATACTTACCGTAATTTTCCTTTCCTGATGGACTCCATGGCAGACGGAGTTCCCACCCATTGGTCAACGAGTAGGCTAGTTACAGAACACAGTAGCTAGTGGTGAGCACTCATTTATGGGAATGGGGTCCTATAGCATTGGAGAGGAGGCGGGGTTAACCACACGTAGGCTGCCATGGAGTCCATCAGGAAAGGAAAATTACGGTAAGTATTTGACAATAAATTTTCCTTTTTATTTGGACTATAATATCCAAATAAAAAAGAAAAAAAAAAACAACAAATCTCTTGTATTCTGCTACATGTTTTTGGTAAAAAAAAATCGCAATAAGCGTATATTGATTGGGTTGTGCAAAAGTTATAGCGTCTTCAAAATAGGGGATATATTTATGGCATTTTTATTATTAATTTATTTTTTACTAGTAATGGTGGTGATCAGCGATTTTTAGCGGGATTGCGGCGGACGGATCGGACACTTTTGGCACTATTGACATTTATACAGCGATCAGAGCTAAAAATAGCCACTGCTTACTGTATAAATGTCACTGGCAGGGAAGGGGTTTACACTAGGGGGCGATCAAGGGGTTAGGTGTTCCCTAGGGAGGTATTTCTAACTGTGGGGGCAGTGTACTGACTGGGAGTAGAGAGAGATCGCTGTTCCTGATCACTAGGAACAGCAGATCTCTCTCTACTTCCCTGACAGAATGGGGATCTGTCTGTTTACATTGACAGATCCCCATTCTCTAAGGAGCAATAGCGGGTCGCCGCCAGCCACGCGCATTGGCACGGGATTGCACCGCGGGCGTGCGCATTTTCACCCTCTTCCTGCCCAGGCCAATTTTCAGCTTTCAGCACTGTAACATTTTGAATGACAATTGCACGGTCATGTAACACTGCACCCACAAATAGAGCTTTCTTTTGGTGGTATTTGATCACCTCTGCGGATTTTATTTTTTGCGCTATAAACAAAAAAAGAGCTACAAGTTTGAAAAAAAAACAATATTTTTTACTTTTTGCTATAATAAATATCCCAAATTTTTTTTTTTTTTTTTAAAAACTAAATTTTTCCTCAGTTTAGGCCGATCTGTATTATTCTACATATTTTTGGTATGAAAAAAAACAAAAAAGCGCATTAAGCGTATATTGAGTGGTTTGTGCAAAAGTTATAGCGTTTACAAAATAGGGGATAGATTTTATGGCATTTTTATTATTATTTTTTTACTAGTAATAGCGGAGATCTGCGATTTTTTTTTTTTTTATTGTGACTGTGACATTGCGGCGGACATATGGGACACTTTTGACACTATTTTGGAACCATTGACATTTATACAGTGATCAGCGCTATAAATATGCACTGATTACTGTATAAATGTCACTGGCAGGGAAGGAGTTAACACTAGGGGCGATCAAAGGGTTAAATGTGTTACCTAGTGAGTGATTCTAACTGTGGTGGGAGGGGACTGACTAGGGGAGGAGACCGATTGGTGTTCCTATATACTAGGAACACACGATCTTTCTCCTCTCCCCTGACAAGATGTCGATCGCGAGTGCCCGGCAGACATCGAGGCCGCCAGGCACGTGCATCGGCTCCTCGGTGAAGTGGCGAGCAAGTCCCCTATACTTCCGGGAAGCCAAGGAAATCATATGACGCCTGCCCAGGATGGGAGATCATATCTGCAGACGTCACATGACTATGGGTGGTATTGAAGTGGTTAAAGTAGAACTAAAGGCAAAACTTTTTTTTTTTTTTCATTTTGGATAGAGCAAGGGAAGGGAGGGTTATAACCTCTGTAAGATATTTTTTTCACCATCTGTGTCCCATTGCAGAGATTTTGCTTCACTTCCTTTCCCATAGCTAAACAGAAAGTGAGAGGAAGCCCCTGCAAATGAAGGGAGTTCCTTGGGGACCCCCAGGTCACCAGAACTAGGGTTCCAATTAGAAGATTTCCCCTCTATTACTTTTCTGGGGATAAAAATTTTCTTTTACTTTCACTTTCACTTTCAATGATAATGGTAAACAGGACAAATAGAGAGGGTGAATCTCCTTAACGGCGGCACAGGCAACAATATAAACTGAGAGGTGTTCTAATCCCTCTACACTCTATCCAAAACTAAAAAACACGTTTTGCCGTTTGTTTGTTTTTTAAGTTAGTATAACTTTCTGTTGCTCTAAGCCTCCTCCAAATCTCCAAATTCGTTCTTTTTTATTTTTTTGTTTTGCTGCTGTGATTTGGCTTCCTGTTTGAGTTTGACTAGGTTGGTTCCCCATGGTCCCCCTGTATGTAGAAACGTAGCCACCCTCTCTTGCTCACTCAATATGTACTAGACACTATAAACTATTGAATTTGTAGTGTGCATAGAGCAGTGCCCATGATCACAACTAACGTGCACTACTTGTTCCAAACGAATGGAAGGATGGGAAAAAGGAGTTCAGGAGCTCATGGAAGAAGTTACAAGTAGGCAGAAAAACACAGAAACAATTTCATGAAAAATAGATTAGAGGGCCATTAGGTGGTAGATATGTATGGATTAGTGGATGTGTATAGATTATTATAATATTCATGAAATGTGTGTCAATTTGCAAATGAGCAGGCCTCGCTTGCCAGATCTCATGGGAAGGAAGGGCCCAGAATGGATGCGGTAACAGCAGAGATCCAGTCCGTCAAGCACAAAGAGGTATGGGTTAAGGTACCCAGAGACACACTGAAAGAGAGTACTGACAGGACTATGACAGTGAAATGTGTAAGTTGTTAATGGATGTTACTGTAAACAATGTTTTGGTTTTGGAGGCTAATCACAAAAGGGTTAATGAACCCAAAGCAGCTAAGCTGGTGCAAGTGAGTGCAGGAGCAGATCCGGGGGGGGGCAACGGGGCAATTCCCCACCCCCCCTGAGAAATTAGTGATGGGCGGGTGAACGTGCAGGCCAGTCAGCAGGTGAGTGCGCGGGCCGGCCAGTCAGCGGGTGAGTGAGCGGGCCGGCCGGTCAGCGGGGGTCGGCAGGTGAGTGAGCGGGGCGGGTTGGCGGGTGAGTGGGGGGGGGGGGTCGGCAGGTGAGTGAGCGGGCGGGCGGGGCAGTCATCTGGTGAGTGAGCGGGCGATCCGGTCGGCAGGTGAGCGAAGGTGCTGGCCAGTCAGCGAGCCGGCGGGTGGGGTAGTACAGAGATGACATCATCTCTCACCGCCTGCCCTGCATCACTACAGTTCCGCTCTCACTGTGCAGCCGCGGGCAGCAGAGAGATTACATCATCTCTCTGCTGCCTGTCTTCACTCTGGCAAGTGACAATCTGCACCTTAGCAGGCAAGTGACAATTAGCAACGTGTGGCAGGTGACATGGCAAGTGACAATGAGCAAGGCGTGGCAAGTGACAAGCGGCAACGTGTGGCAGGTGACATGGCAAGTGACAATGAGCAAGGCGTGGCAAGTGACAAGCGGCAACGTGTGGCAGGTGACGTGGCAAGTGAAAATCCGCAATGTGGGGCAGGTGACAATCTGCATCTGGTGGCAGGTGACGTGACAAGTGACAATCGGCAACATGTGGCAAGTGACAATCCGCAACATGGGGCAGGTGACGTGGCAAGTGACAGTCATCAACTAGGCGAGTCTAGGGGACTAAGGGAATTCATAAGTCAGAGGAGTGAGGGAGCCTGGATGTCAAGAGAACCCCTTCCAAGGGGCCAGCAGTGAGCCTGTACAGCTGGGGGCTGTCACCACAGGCTGAGAGACCCAGGAAAGCCCAGAGAACCAGGAGAAGCTGGGTGAGACAGTCTGAGAGACCAGAAACGAGAGGATCTGTGCTGCTGAAGAGAGCCAGGTAGCGCAGCATTTTCTGTTGCGCTGTGCTGTGTGAAGCTAAAACCCCCTGCATGGACAACCAATGTGTTGAACTTTTCTTTTTGTTTTAAATAAAAGTGTTCTGGCAAGTCCCAAAAACTGTAGTTTATATGGCTCAGGCTCCCTAAAAAACACATCTATCATTGAGCTAACAAACCCCTATATCCCAAAACCTGTATGTGGTAAAGTGATATTAACCACTTCCATACCGGGCATTTTCACCCTCTTCTTGCCCAGGCCAATTTTCAGCTTTCAGCGCTGTCACACTTTGAATGAGAATTGTGCAGTCATGCGACGTTGTACCCAAATTAATTTTGATCATTTTTTTCCCCCACAAATAGAGCTTTCTTTTGGTGGTATTTGATCACCTCTGCGGTTTTTATTTTTTGCTATAATCAATATCCCAATTTAAAAAAAAAAAATAATAATTTTTTTCCTCAGTTTAGGCCAATATGTATTCTTCTACATATTTTTGGTTAAAAAAAAATCGCAATAAGCGTATATTGATTGGATTGCGCAAAAGTTATAGCGTCTACAAAATAGGGGATAGAATTATGGCATTTTTATTATTATTATTTTTTTTTTTTACTAGTAATGGCGGCGATCTGCCATTTTAATCGTGACTGCGATATTGCGGCGGACATATCGGACACTTTTGACACTATTTTGGGACCAGTGACATTTATACAGCGATCCGTGCTATAAAATGCATTGATTACTGTATAAATGTCACTGGCTGTACCTTGGAGGTGAGTCAGACGTGCAGAGGGAGACCTCTCGTACGGCTCTGGTTCCGGGATCACTGGAGTGGGAACAGTGACCCTCGGAGCACAGCGGGGTAGGAGAGCCTGCAGGGTCCGCTTGACTGGAGATGATGTCCGCTTGGCAGAGACAGTAATAGGCTTGATTGCTGCGGATGCAGGAACGCTGAGAAGTAGCAGGCAGGTTCGCACAGATGCAGAACTGTAAGCAGGTGCGCACGGATGCAGGACTTGTATGCAGATGCACACGGATGACGGTGTCCCGACGACACCGCGTTCTGTACACCCGGAAGACACGGGGAGTCTATCAGCCGGCCGGCGTTTTGATGCTTGTTTTTTACAACCATTGTGTAAGTGCAATCTTACTCTTTATTAAATAAAGTCGTGGTTTTTATGCTATGTGGAGCTTTTATTTCTTCTATGGGGAGCCATCTTACTCTATTTGCTGTGTGTGACGGAGCGAGTTCCGGGTCCCGGATGACAATAAGTGTCTGCTGTTCTAGATCCCTGGCTGGGGTTGCAGCCATCCGTTCCATTGGTCTCCTATAATCTAGAGACCAACTCTATTTGGTAAGAGGCAGTTGTTTTAAACGGTGGAGGTCTGCCCATGCACCTGTGTCACTTCAGCAAGTCTGTCTCTGCACTTCACCTAGCACTGGGGGATATCTACTTGCCTGTTTTCCACAATATGCAAGAACTTTAATAATTACTGCTCTTCTGGACTTGGATTTTTTATGGACTTTTTTTAGTTTGGTTATAACTTTTATTGTTTCATTTTTTGCTTTTCACAGGGTATATGTTCAGTGTCTTCACAATATTTCTTTACATTGTTGCACGTGGTAATAGTGTTCTGGAAATTAATTTTTGTCGTTCACATTCAACCATGTCAATTTATTTCACTATTTATTTTTCACATAGAAAATAATCCTTTTTGTATATCATTTATTCCATCTCATCGTGGAGTTTATATACATTGGGTATTGTTTCAATTATATTTTTTATTCAAATCTACTTTTTATCACTTTAGGCACTAGATTGTTGCTATTCTCAAATAATTTTTTTAGCGCGACTTTTTTAAATTATATTAGATTCACGGTTTACTACCTTTAGTCGCAGCTTTTTTTATTGTGTTAGCGCAGTATATTTTTTTAACCTCTTAGATGCACACGGATGCAGGACTTGTAGGCAGATGCAGCAGGCAGAGAATGATCAAAGTCCAGGCAGAATCGGCAACAGGAGATGAAACAAACAGGAACACAGAGCAGGCCAAAGGCAAGCTAAGAGGTCAGGACTGGAGACAGCAGTGAGGCCAGGAGAAGCTGGGTAACACTGGAGCAGATGCAGGTTCAGGATCAGGTACATGATGAGCTGCAGATCAGGCAGCAGGGATGCATTCTGAAGAGGCCCCTTTTAAGCATCAAAGCTGCGTTACTGTGCGCGCGTCCGCGTTCTGTGCATGCGCATTGGCGCACTTCTATTCACTGCTGAATGCCTATGGACTGGAACACATCCCAATGGACCCGTGCGCCCGCGGCCAGTTGCAGAGCCATGCGCAGTACGTCCATGACACTGGCAGGGAAGGGGTTTACACTAGGGGGTGATCAAAGGGTTAACTATGTGTCCAAGGGAGTGATTCTAACTGTAGGGGGAGGGAACTCACAAGGGGAGGAGACCAATCGGTGTTCCTCTGTAATGAGAACACACAAATCGGTCTCCTCTTACCTGACAGTACGTGGATCTGTGTGTTTACATACACACAGATCCACGGTCCTGCTCGGTTAACGGGCAATCGCGGGTGCCCGGGGGACATCGTGGCCACCGGGCACGCGCATCGGGTCCCAAGTGATGCGGCGCGTCATATTACTATACAGCGGTAGAGAAGTGGTTAAAGAGGAGCGCCAGTCTCCCAAAAAAATTGAAAGTAACCAGCTACAAATACTGTAGCTGCTGACTTTAAATATAAAGAAACTTGCCTATCCAGAGATCCAGCGATGTCACCACCTGAACCAATTCTTCAATCAGCTTCGGGTGCAGGTGCCGGCACTGTAAGTAAGGGAAACGGGCAGTAAAGCCTTCCGCCTTCACAGCCAGTTTTCTATTACATGCGTGAGTCGAACTGCTCCTTGTAAATGGTCCCGCAGTCTTCTGGGACCTGTGTGTGTTCCATAAGGCTGCGGGGGGAAGGAGGAGGAGGGGCCGAACATGCTTGTAGATCGCCGATCTGAGTCAGGAAGTGGCAGCAGGTACCTGTCAAAACCAAGTACCCGCCCCCCCCAAAAAAGTGTCAAATGTGACAGTGGGTGGAGCTCCACTTTAAAGTGGAACGTCACATAAAATGTGAAGTTTCGCTCATCCTCCTCCTCTTCCCAGTCCCCACATTATAGTGAACATTTGTTTGTTTTTTTTTTGTTTTTTTGGAGCAAGTACCTATTTTTTGACAGGTACTCACTCCCGCGGAGTGAGCAGAGCAGAACTTTGGCCCCCCTGCACCCACAACCTCTGGGACATGTCACATGTCCCAGGAGACTGCGGGACCATTTAGAAGCGTAGCATGTCTCACACATGCGCAGTGGGGAGCTGGCTGTGAATCACAGCTAACTTCCCACATCCAAGATGGCGGTACTGGGGACTGGCAATAAAACGGCTCAGGTGAGGACAGTGCCGGATCCCTGGGCTGGTGAGATTACTTTGTTAAAAGTCAGCAGCTATAGTATTTGTAGCTGGTGACTTAGATTTTTTTTCAAAACCGACCAAAGTTCCTCATTAAAGGCTATTTTAAAAAAAAAAAAAAAAAAGGAGGTTACACTTACCTGTTCTGTGCAACAATATTGTCCCCTGCCAAAGAAGAGGTAAGGAAGCACTATTCTTGTACAACGTGGTCCCTTCCCGGCAGATAAGCCCAAGCCAGGTGCTAAGGAAGAACCTGCACTCCAGAGCCGGGCTGTGTGCGCCAATAGATACACACAGCACTAGTAAGCCACACTCCCGCTGCATCCTCACAGGAGATTTATTTAGGGCTCATTTATATTTGCTTCGGCTTCAACACACATTAATGGCTAGTTTACACTTGCTTTAAAACAAGACTTTGGACAGGCTTTGTTAAAGCTCTCTGAACGCTAGTCAAAGCTCCTGTCACTAAATAAAATGGTTAGCTTACAGTCCTGTTTATACCTGCTTTTTCTTTGCTTTGGCATTGCTTCAAAAATTATGCCCCATGTAGCATTAGTAGTGCTTCAAAGCCTCCATAGAAGTCTATGGCAAAGCTCGCTTGAAACCACACCGAAGCCTCATCGAAGCCCATAAAGCTTTACCGAAGCCCCACCAAAGGCTCATTGAAGCCCCATCGAAGCTCCATCAATGCCTCATCAAAGCCCCACTGAAGCCTCATCGAAGCACCAAGCAAAAGTAGGTGTAAACAGGACTGTAGGCTAACTATTTATTTTATTTAGTGACAGGGGCTTTGACTGGCGTTCAGAGAGCTTTAACAAAGCCTGTCCGAACCCCTGTTTTGAAGCAAGTGTAAACTAGCCCTAAATCTCCTTTTTTTATTTTTTTTAGGAGATGTAAACCTCGTGTCTGTCACTTTTTAAACTATTTGGGCTAGTTTAAACTGTTAAAGCTCTCTTAACGCCAGTCAAAGCTCATGTCACTAAATAAAAGGGTTAGCTTACAGTCCTGTTTACACCTTGTGTTTGCTTTGCTTTGGCTTCGCTTCAAAAATTATACCCCATGTAGCTTTAAGGCTCATTTGTTATTATTTGAGTTACTTATATAGTGCCATCAATTTATGCAGCGATTTACATATATATTGTATATTCACATCAGTCCCTATCCTCAAGGAGCCCACAATCTAAGGTCCCTAACTCACAATCATATACTAGGGCCAATTCGGACAGAAGCCAATTAAACTACCAGTATGTCTTTGGAGTGTGGGAGGAAACCAGAGTACCCGGAGCAAACCCACGCAGGCACAGGGAGAACATGCAAACTCCAGGCAGGTAGTGTCGTGGTGTGGGATTCGAACCATCCTTTTTACTGTTAGGCAAGAGTACTACCCACTACACCACTGTGCCGCCCATTTACACTTGCTTCAACTTTAACACACATTAACGGCTAGTTTACACTTGCTTCAAAACAAAGCTTCATACAGGCTTTGTTAAAGCTCTCTGAATGCCAGTCTAAGCTCCTGTCACTAAATAAAATGGTTAGCTTACAGTCCTGTTTACACCTTGCTTTTGCTTTGCTTTTGCTTCGACTTCGCTTCAAAAATTATACCCCATGTAGCGTTAGTGGTGCTTCAAATGATCTTCAAAGCCTCCATAGAAGTCTATGGCAAAGCTCGTTAGAAGCCCCACCAAAGCTCCACCAAAGCCTCATCGAAGCCCCACCGAAGCCTCATCGAAGCACCAACCAAAAGCAAGGTGTAAACAGGACTGTAAGCTAACTATTTTATTTAGTGACAGGGGCTCTGACTGGAATTCAGAGAGCTTTAACAAAGCGTGTTTTAAAGTCATGTTTTGAAGCAAGTGTAAACTAGCCCTTACAGCAGCAAGAGTCCACTCTCAGTGTCTTCTGTGAGACCATGAAGTGAGAGGAGAGGTGTTGCGGCCAAGACAGAGCTGGAATGGTGACAGGAGTCAGGTAAGTGTTTAGGGATGTGGTAGGTAAGTAGTGGCCGTTTTTTTTTGTCTTAATGCAGAGAATGCATTAAGGTAAAAAAATAATATAGACTGTAGGCTGGCTATACACTTCTTTTTGTGTTTTTTTCTTTTTCCCCTACAAACAAGGACACCACCAGAACATTCTATTCCAACTGAGGCACCCTCCACTGTCAGAATACACTGATCAGTGGCTGAAGTTGAGTGGCTGCAGCCGCTGATTGATGGAAAAATTTTCAACATGTCCGTTCAAAGTTGATTAAACAATCAACTTCTGTTGAGCGGGGAGCCCATACACTGGTCAAAATTTGTCCAGTAAGAACTTTCGATCAATAGATGGCAAGCTTTACGCTTACACATTTCTTAGCTTGTATTCACCTGACATGACAAACCATATCTGATGCCTGGTCCACTTTAGCATTTGTCAGAAAGGCTTATGTTTCTAATGCCGCGTACACACGGTCGGACTTTTCAGCTACAAAAGTCGGACAGCCTGTCCGACATACTTCCGGCGTACTTTCGGCGGACTTGCGGCAGACTTTCTAACGAACGGACTTGCCTACACACGACCACACAAAAGTTCGACAGCATAGTACGCGGTGACGTACACCAAGTCCGGCGAGACTATAAAACGGAAGTTCAATAGCCCGTACGACACCCTTTGGGCTCCTTCTGCTAATCTCGTGTTTATCTCGTGTTAGTAGAAGTTTGGTGAGAGACGATTCGCGCTTGTGAGACTCGTATTTTTCAGTTCGTTTTAACTGTTGTTCAGTCTGTGCTTGTGAGGTTTGTATCTGCTTTTCAGTGCGTTTGGTCAGTTGGCATTGAGAAATCTTTGTTTTATTGTCCGCTCGTTCCTGATTTTCAGGTCGCTCTTCACAGGCCTTGCTGTTCTTCAGTGCGTTCTGTTTAGTGCGTTCTGACCAGCCGACCGTTTTGTAACCATGTTACCTGTACGTACTCGTCGTCGAGCTCGTGCATTGTATGTGTTTGGTGCTGTAGTTTATTCTTCAGACCAAGACCAGTCCATGAACAGGGCGAGGAGTTCATGGACCAAGAATTGGTTGCTCCAGCGTGACCAGTTCTGTCACATGCCATTGCTCCGTGAGATCCGTGAGAATAATCCTGAGGATTTCAGGAACTTTCTCCGGATGACGGACCCCGTTTTTGACCGTTTGGTGGCTTTGCTGACCCCCTATATCAGCAGGCAGGATACCTGCATGAGGCAAGCCATCACTCCGGAGCAGAGGCTAGTTGCCACGTTGCGGTACTTGGCGACAGGGAGAAGCCTGCAGGACCTCAAGTTCTCGACAGGCATCTCCCCCCAGGCTCTGGGGATCATTATCCCAGAGACCTGTTCTGCCATCATCCAGGTCCTGCAGAAGGACTATATTAAGGTAAGATATTTTTCTTTGATTAGCATCACATGTTCTTTTATGTAATCTTTGATAATGTAATGTATTTCTTGCTTCAAACACTACTTACCATCATTGCAATATAGTGTGAATGTCCCCTTTTTATCCTCACACATGCTGCATTTTTTTCCTGTTCTTTTTTGTCATGCATGTATATTTTCATTCAATAACCTCCCCAACATGCAATGATGGGAACATATCCACCTAGTCTACTCATTTTGAATGTATTCTGTTTGAGTGTATTTAGTGTGCTGCTAATTAGCAATTAGCTTGATTTCCCAACCCCCCCACCCCCCACCTAAACTCACTCCAAATAGTGTGCTGCTAATTAGCAATTAGCTTGATTTCCCAACCCCCCACCCCCCACCTAAACTCACTCCAAATAGTGTGCTGCTAATTAGCAATTAGCTTGATTTCCCAACCCCCCACCCCCCACCTAAACTCACTCCAAATAGTGTGCTGCTAATTAGCAATTAGCTTGATTTCCCAACCCCCCACCTAAACTCACTCCAAATAGTGTGCTGCTAATTAGCAATTAGCTTGATTTCCCAACCCCCCACCCCCCACCTAAACTCACTCCAAATAGTGTGCTGCTAATTAGCAATTAGCTTGATTTCCCAACCCCCCACCCCCCACCTAAACTCACTCCAAATAGTGTGCTGCTAATTAGCAATTAGCTTGATTTCCCAACCCCCCACCCCCCACCTAAACTCACTCCAAATAGTGTGCTGCTAATTAGCAATTAGCTTGATTTCCCAACCCCCCACCCCCCACCTAAACTCACTCCAAATAGTGTGCTGCTAATTAGCAATTAGCTTGATTTCCCAACCCCCCACCCCCCACCTAAACTCACTCCAAATAGTGTGCTGCTAATTAGCAATTAGCTTGATTTCCCAACCCCCCACCCCCCACCTAAACTCACTCCAAATAGTGTGCTGCTAATTAGCAATTAGCTTGATTTCCCAACCCCCCACCCCCCACCTAAACTCACTCCAAATAGTGTGCTGCTAATTAGCAATTAGCTTGATTTCCCAACCCCCCACCCCCCACCTAAACTCACTCCAAATAGTGTGCTGCTAATTAGCAATTAGCTTGATTCCCCCCACCCACCCTCGTAAAAATTGGCTTGAATGTTCTGTGTTGTTGATTTGTATAAAGCAAATATATGTTGCACTTTGCAAAATGCATGTACACTCTACAAGTGCATTTGTTCCAGTGCTTTAGTAAATGAGCAGAAGCTCTGCTGATTTCCATCATCAAATCATATGCAAGCCACAAAGTGTTTTCATTAATTGCCCTTGCATGTGATTGTGTACTCCTTGCAACATGACTGCCTTTTTACCTTCCCTCATTTACTGTAAGCTGGTTAGCAACTGCACTTGCAGAGTGCGACAACTGCAGTCTTGTAGCCTTTTTAGTCCCTAAATTCCTGCGTGTCCTAAAAGTAATCTTTTTTATGGATTTCACAACCCCCTAAAATGTAATCAATGTTCCATCAGAGGGGGTGAGCAATCTGATAAGTGCCTTTCCATATTAGATATTACAGAAGATTTAAATTATTTAATGTTATACTGATGCTGGGGAATAATGTTTTTAATTGTATAATTTTCTTGCAATGTTACCTTACAAATTAATGATTTTGGTTTTCTTGTTTGATTCCCCAGTTTCCTTCAACGCCACAGGAATGGCAGACTGTGGCATCCCATTTTGCCAGCCGTTGGGACTTTCCCAATTGTGGAGGGGCTATAGATGGGAAACATGTCCACATCGTGCCACCACCCCATTCGGGGTCATATTATTTTAATTATAAGGGGTTCCACAGTATTGTTTTAATGGCGATGGTGTCGGCACACTATGAATTTTTATATGTGGACGTGGGGAAGAATGGCCGGATGTCGGATGGAGGAGTATTTGCCCAGACGGAGTTCTGTCAGCGTCTCCAGAGTGGTGGCCTGGGATTGCCACCTGATGCGGATAACGTGGAAGGACTCCCCTTTGTCTTCATTGCCGATGAAGCCTTCGCTCTGAGCAAGCACCTCATGAGGCCATTCCCCCAAAGAACCCTCACCCCGGAGAGGAGGGTTTTTAATTACCGGCTGGCCAGAGCTAGAAGAGTGGTTGAGAATGCGTTTGGGATTCTGGCCAGCCGGTTCCGCCTGTTTCAAACATCGATTAATTTGGCGGAATACAAACTTAATTTTATCATTTTATCCTGCTGCATTCTGCACAACTTTTTACAAAAACATTCGCAAAATTATATCGGAACAGTTGGGCCTGAGGCCGTACTTCTAGATGACCACCTTACGGGCCTGGATACTGTCCGTACTGGCTTGGCCCCCCAAAGTGCCCGTCAAGTTAGACAGCAATATGTGAATTATTTTATGGGTAGGGGGGCCATTGCAATGGGCCAGGATATTTAATTTTTTAAATAAAAAAAATTTAGATGAAATCTTGAATTAGATTTATTGCTTGCCTTTCTTTTGGGCTTTCTCCTAAGGTTATGGTCGATCAGTTGTAGTGCCAACTGTATTTTCCTTTTAAATGTCTAAATAAGCTCCATTGCCACTGTAAACAACTTGTTGACAATTATAACCAAACTGATACTGAGCATAGAAATAACAAACCACACATTTCTTGAATTCCTATAAAAGGAGATTTTTTTATTAATCGTTGTTATGCATTCAGTTATGCATTTATTATAAAATATTCCTAGCCAAAAATATAATGATATCTTAATTATGAAAAATATAATTATATATGAAGATTTGTACATAATCCCTAAAAAAAATTTTTGGGCTTTTTTAAAATCCTTTTTTTTTTTTTTTTTTGAAATTTTTTAAAAATCTTTTTATTTTTTTATTTTTTTTTTTAATAAATTTTTTTATTTTTATTTGTGTTTTTATTAAAATCAATTTTTTTAAGTTTTTTTTTTTTTAAATCAATTTTTTTTTTTTTTTTTGTTAAAATCAAGTTTTTTTTTTTTGTTTTTTTTTAATGTAGTTTCTATAAACAGCCCTCCTTTTTTAAATTTTGTTAAACAGCCATATACGTAATGCAAAGATAATAAAGAGAAGGCCCAGAATGGGGTCAGCAAAACAGGAAATGAAGGACATGATGGATGTTTTGGGGTTTCAAAAAGGGAATTTAGATTCGACCCAAAACATCAATCATGTCCTTCATTTCCTGCTGCATACAATCCAGCCGATTCCGCATTTGATCGATCTCCCCATTCCAGGCCATTATTTGACCAATTAGCCGTTGGGCACTGTCTGAGGTGAAATATTCAGTTCTTGTACCTAAAGTGGAATGAAAACAAATAATGTGTTTAGAAATATGCACACATACATAGTTTACCTTACCATAATAAAGCTGTTGTCTCAGACACTGACCTGCTGGGGTGCCCATGTCGCATAATTCCTCCACATCCTCGGGGGTGGGGCTGTTGCTTGACTCAAGCACAACCAGATCACCTAAAATAGAGTAGAATAATTACATAAAAGAAAAGGCAGCCATGCATAGATTTCCGTAAGCTGGTGTGTCAGACACTCACCTGGTGGGGTGCCCATGTCGCCCACCTCTCCTTCATCCACATCCTCAGTGGGGCTTGGGCTGATTTCCCAAGTATGTTGTTTGGCTTGGGGTGGACTGTGTTCTTGTTGGCTGAGTGATTTTTTCCCCTATGTGAAACAAAAAATTAATCTACTTAGCACACAGATATTTTAGTACATAGTAATTTTCCTACCTTTGTAGTGAAGTGGTGTACAAATGTTCTGTTTGTGTAGAGTTCCTATTTTACCTCAATATTAAAAATGAAAAATACATATCGGATAGATAGATATCAATATCTCGAAATATAGTTAATAATCTTTTAATCTCTCTCTCTCTATATCTGTAGCAAAATATAAATATCTAAATAAATGTAAAAAAAAAAAAAACCATAACTTAAATTATTCCAAAATAATGTTTTACATTTCTATATCTATCTATATCGATCTATCTCTCTCTCTCTCTCTCTCTCTCTCTCTCTCTCTCTCTCTCTCTCTCTCTCTCTCTCTCTCTCTCTCTCTCTCTCTCTATATATATATATATATATATATATATATCTATATATATATATATATATATATATATATATATATATATATATACATACATATATATATATATATATATATATATATACATACACATATATACATATATAGATATGTAACGATGTTTATTAAAAAGATCGTTTGAAACGACGAGAAAACAAAAATCGTATAGGAATGAAAAGCACATGGAGCAGTATACAAGGTAATAAACACAAGAGAAAAACACGACAAGTACTTACTTTTTTTAAGCACTTTACGGATCCGTCTGTACTGATCCGGCTCCCTGAGCTTGAGGTCAGACCATCTTTTTCGAATTTGATCCTTGGAGCGCTGGACCCCAAAAGAAGCCTGTAAAGTGTCCACCACCTTCGCCATTATTTTGGCCTTGCGCAAATTTGGCCGGGCGTATGGCCCATACTTCCCATCATAGTCCTTTTTTCGAAGAATGGCCACCATCTCCACAATCTCTTCAAAACTCATATTGGAGGCCTTAAATCTAGGCTTCACAGATCTTGTTGACGTTCCAGCCTCCGGGCTTTTTTCGCTACCTGAGGTAGTTAACATGTCATGTGTCTCCGCCATTATTCACCCCACTACGCGCCGTAATTAAAAATGGGCGGAGAACATGAGTTAAAATCGAACGTCAGGGGCGGGCGACGCAGGCGGAGTTTCACACATGCGTAGTGTATAAAGAGGGGCCTTGTGCACGTGTCGTACGTACGTTCTGTGCGTCGAATTAGGGGGAGGAGAACATGAGTTAAAATCGAACGTCAGGGGCGGGCGACGCAGGCGGAGTTTCACACATGCGTAGTGTATAAAGAGGGGCCTTGTGCACGTGTCGTACGTACGTTCTGTGCGTCGAATTAGGGCGCGGAGAACATGAGTTAAAATCGAACGTCAGGGGCGGCGACGCAGGCGGAGTTTCACACATGCGTAGTGTATAAAGAGGGGCCTTGTGCACGTGTCGTACGTACGTTCTGTGCGTAGGTGATAGTGGACCGGGACGTTACTTAACGAAGGTAATTTAAAATGTTATTTTTTTTTTTGGTTTTTTTATGGTCATGACTTTGTAGCAAGCGGCCTATATGGCTTGATAGATTGATGAGGCCTACATAGGGAGAAGATGATGAGGGGTTAGCAGAAACCTAATAAGTGTTTTTTGTCTTGTGACTTTATCTTTTCCAGATATAATGAATCCCCTATTTAAGGATCCAGAGTTCCTTACAGCTTTCATTACGAAATATCGAGAGATGAGGAATTTGTGGGAGGTAAAACACCCTCAGTATTATGCTAAGCATGTGAGGAAGTCAACGCTGGAGAGACTTCTGTCCTTTGTCCAGGCGACCATCCCGGACGCAACAATGGAGACATTGCTCAAGAAAATTGGGGTCTTGAGGAATATGTATAAGAGGGAGCATAGGAAGATCCAGGAATCAATGAGATCAGGAGCATCAGCAGATGATGTTTATGTACCCAGGCTGTGGTACTACAATCAACTACGTTTTCTTGATGACCAGACTGAAGCCAAGGCATCACTTTCAACCCTTCCCTCCACCCTTCCCTCCACCCTTCCCTCCACCCCAGCAGAGGCTGATGAGGAGCAAGCTGGGTCTTCCATCCTGGATGAACCGGATATGACCATCTGGAGTCAGGTAAATTAGTTTAAACAATATTTACTGTACTAATATTAATGAGGTTAACTGGATGTTAGAATTTTCTCCCAGATTTTTGCACTCAAAATTGTGTAGACATATCAATTGACAGGAGTAGCTAAATATGTTTGGCACCTGCTAGAAAAAATTAGGGTGTCTGATTAGACTCTTTTATTAAAGAGATGTATTCACATTGAATTTTCTAGTCATGAGAAGCAAATTGTGTGTCATTGATGAACCCCAAAAAATATACTAAAACTATGTCCTTTTTTTATACACAGGATGAGTCCATCCAGGAGGAATGTGTGGAAAGTGGCAGGCAGGAGGAGACCGGGCCCATGGACAGCCTGGAGGAGGCCGGATTCCCCATCATCCTGGAGGAGGCTGGGCCCAGTGTCAGGCAGGAGGTGGCTGGTCCCAGTGAGGTGGCTGGGCCAAGTGAGGTGGCTGGTCCCAGTGAGGTGGCTGGGCCCAGTAGGAGCATGACCCAATCACAAGTGCCTCCCCTCCACCTTCCCAAAAAAAGGGCCAGGAAGGGGGCCGTCACACAGGAGGCATCCCTGCGCCTCATGCAAGAGGCCACACGTTTCTTGAGGAGCCCCCCCGAAGCAGAAGAGGCCTATGGCGGCTACTTAGCCAGCAGGCTTCTTCAAATGGACTGGGAGCAGCGTCTCATCTGCGAGCGCCTATTTGGGGAAACTATCCAGAAGGGGCTGCAGGGCACGCTAACCCGAAACACACAACTACATGAGGCAGCCCCCCCTCCTCCTCCTCCTCCTCCTCCTCCTCCTCCTCCTGCCACAACTGAAACACCACAGCCACAGCCTCCAAAGAAGGCTTCAGGGAAGGCTGCAGGGAAGGGTGCAGGGCAGCGTGGAGGGAAGGCTGCAGGGAAGAGAAGAAAGTGATGACCTGGGTTCAGTCTGGTCTGACAGAAGACGCAGGCTGTTGTGTGTACGCGGCATAAGGCCCCATACACCATACTATTATGCCGCGTACACACGGTCGGACTTTTCGTCTACAAAAGTCCAACGGACGCTGACGGACTAAAGCTGGCTGGTAATCCGATCGTGTGTGGGCTTCTCCGGACTTTCAACGTACTTTTTTAGCCTCAAATCCGACGTACTTTAGATTTGAAACATGCTTCAAATCTTTACTTCGTAACTACGACGGACCCCGAAGTCCGCTCGTCTGTATGCTAGTCCGACGGAAAAAAAAACGACGCATGCTCATAAGCAAAAACTAAACGGAAGCACTCGGTCTAGTAAAACTAGTGTTCGTATTGTAGGTAGCACATTCATCACGCTGCAAAATCTGTGATCGTTGAATGCAGCGCATTTTATTTCTTCATTACGAATGCTATAAAGAACGAAGGTGTTTTGCTGTTCATATTCAGAGTTCTCCCAAACTGATTTCTGGATTCTTTTTCTCTTTGATCTCATGAATGATATAGTATGCTTTTTAAAAACAATGTTTCCATACTAATATAATACTTTTTACCTTTTTTTTTTTTGTTTTTTTTTGTGTGGAATCATATTTTCTTGTAATTTTTATCCAGATATTTATTTTATGATTGGTGTTGAACTTTTTTATATGTTTATCTCTAGATTTTTAATTTTCATTTTTTGGTGTTTGTAAAGTTACCACAAATAACCCATTTGCATTTTTTTTTTTTTTTTTTTTTTTTTTTAATTTTTTTTAAGATTTTTTAGGTTTGTAAAGTTACCACAAAGAACCCATTATAATTTTTTTTTTTTTCTAGTGATTATTTTTTATTTTTAAGATAAAGTTAACCCAAAGCACCGTTTTTGGTTATGTATATTTTTGTTCTTTCCCAGACTTACCACTCGAACATTATTAACATTAGTAATGTATTTTTGGTGTGTTTTTGCAAACTCAATGAGATTGTTGTCCCTTGATAATTTAACATTGTGTGTAAAATCAATGATTTAAAAGAAAACACATAAAGTCTTTTGCTAAACTCAAAAAAAGATCCATTTATTCATGGTCAAAATAAAATAAAGAGGAAGTCAATGCTGGAAAAAGTCTGTGTACCAGAAAATTGGGATCTTGAGGAGTCCATATAAGAGGGAGCACAATCTGGTCCAAGAATCCCAGAGATCAACAGCACCAGCAGATGATATAGATGTCCCCAGACTGTGGTACTACAACAGCCTGCGTCTTCTGTCAGACCAGACTGAACCCAGGTCATCACTTTCTTCTCTTCCCTGCAGCCTTCCCTCCACGCTGCCCTGCACCCTTCCCTGCAGCCTTCCCTGTAGCCTTCTTTGGAGGCTGTGGCTGTGGTGTTTCAGTTGTGGCAGGAGGAGGAGGAGGAGGAGGAGGGGGGGCTGCCTCATGTAGTTGTGTGTTTCGGGTTAGCGTGCCCTGCAGCCCCTTCTGGATAGTTTCCCCAAATAGGCGCTCGCAGATGAGACGCTGCTCCCAGTCCATTTGAAGAAGCCTGCTGGCTAAGTAGCCGCCATAGGCCTCTTCTGCTTCGGGGGGGCTCCTCAAGAAACGTGTGGCCTCTTGCATGAGGCGCAGGGATGCCTCCTGTGTGACGGCCCCCTTCCTGGCCCTTTTTTTGGGAAGGTGGAGGGGAGGCACTTGTGATTGGGTCATGCTCCTACTGGGCCCAGCCACCTCACTGGGACCAGCCACCTCACTTGGCCCAGCCACCTCACTGGGACCAGCCACCTCCTGCCTGACACTGGGCCCAGCCTCCTCCAGGATGATGGGGAATCCGGCCTCCTCCAGGCTGTCCATGGGCCCGGTCTCCTCCTGCCTGCCACTTTCCACACATTCCTCCTGGATGGACTCATCCTGTGTATAAAAAAAGGACATAGTTTTAGTATATTTTTTGGGGTTCATCAATGACACACAATTTGCTTCTCATGACTAGCAAATTCAATGTGAATACATCTCTTTAATAAAAGAGTCTAATCAGACACCCTAATTTTTTCTAGCAGGTGCCAAACATATTTAGCTACTCCTGTCAATTGATATGTCTACACAATTTTGAGTGCAAAAATCTGGGAGAAAATTCTAACATCCAGTTAACCTCATTAATATTAGTACAGTAAATATTGTTTAAACTAATTTACCTGACTCCAGATGGTCATATCCGGTTCATCCAGGATGGAAGACCCAGCTTGCTCCTCATCAGCCTCTGCTGGGGTGGAGGGAAGGGTGGAGGGAAGGGTTGAAAGTGATGCCATGGCTTCAGTCTGGTCATCAAGAAAACGTAGTTGATTGTAGTACCACAGCCTGGGTACATAAACATCATCTGCTGATGCTCCTGATCTCATTGATTCCTGGATCTTCCTATGCTCCCTCTTATACATATTCCTCAAGACCCCAATTTTCTTGAGCAATGTCTCCATTGTTGCGTCCGGGATGGTCGCCTGGACAAAGGACAGAAGTCTCTCCAGCGTTGACTTCCTCACATGCTTAGCATAATACTGAGGGTGTTTTACCTCCCACAAATTCCTCATCTCTCGATATTTCGTAATGAAAGCTGTAAGGAACTCTGGATCCTTAAATAGGGGATTCATTATATCTGGAAAAGATAAAGTCACAAGACAAAAAACACTTATTAGGTTTCTGCTAACCCCTCATCATCTTCTCCCTATGTAGGCCTCATCAATCTATCAAGCCATATAGGCCGCTTGCTACAAAGTCATGACCATAAAAAAAACAAAAAAAAAAATAACATTTTAAATTACCTTCGTTAAGTAACGTCCCGGTCCACTATCACCTACGCACAGAACGTACGTACGACACGTGCACAAGGCCCCTCTTTATACACTACGCATGTGTGAAACTCCGCCTGCGTCGCCGCCCCTGACGTTCGATTTTAACTCATGTTCTCCGCGCCCTAATTCGACGCACAGAACGTACGTACGACACGTGCACAAGGCCCCTCTTTATACACTACGCATGTGTGAAACTCCGCCTGCGTCGCCCGCCCCTGACGTTCGATTTTAACTCATGTTCTCCGCCCCCTAATTCGACGCACAGAACGTACGTACGACACGTGCACAGGCCAAAATAATGGCGAAGGTGGTGGACACTTTACAGGCTTCTTTTGGGGTCCAGCGCTCCAAGGATCAAATTCGAAAAAGATGGTCTGACCTCAAGCTCAGGGAGCCGGATCAGTACAGACGGATCCGTAAAGTGCTTAAAAAAAGTAAGTACTTGTCGTGTTTTTCTCTTGTGTTTATTACCTTGTATACTGCTCCATGTGCTTTTCATTCCTATACGATTTTTGTTTTCTCGTCGTTTCAAACGATCTTTTTAATAAACATCGTTACATATCTATATATGTGTATGTACACTACCGTTCAAAAGTTTGGGGTCACCCAAACAATTTTGTGTTTTCCATGAAAAGTCACACTTATTCACCACCATACGTTGTGAAATGAATAGAAAATAGAGTTAAGACATTGACAAGGTTAGAAATAATGATTTGTATTTGAAATAACATTGTTTTTACATCAAACTTTGCTTTCATCAAAGAATCCTCCTTTTGCAGCAATTACAGCATTGCACACCTTTGGCATTCTAGCTGTTAATTTATTGAGGTAAGCTGGAGAAATTGCACCCCACGCTTCTAGAAGCAGCTCCCACAAGTTGGATTGGTTGGATGGGCACTTCTGGCGTACCATACGGTCAAGCTGCTCCCACAACAGCTCAATGGGGTTCAGATCTGGTGACTGTGCTGGCCACTCCATTACCGATAGAATACCAGCTGCCTGCTTCTGCTGTAAATAGTTCTTGCACAATTTGGAGGTGTGTTTAGGGTCATTGTCCTGTTGTAGGATGAAATTGGCTCCAATCAAGCGCTGTCCACTGGGTATGGCATGGCGTTGCAAAATGGAGTGATAGCCTTCCTTATTCAGAATCCCTTTTACCCTGTACAAAGCTCCCACCTTACCAGCACCAAAGCAACCCCAGACCATCACATTACCTCCACCATGCTTAACAGATGGCGTCAGGCATTCTTCCAGCATCTTTTCATTTGTTCTGCGTCTCACAAACGTTCTTCTTTGTGATCCAAACACCTCAAACTTGGATTCATCCGTCCACAACACTTTTTTCCAGTCTTCCTCTGTCCAATGTCTGTGTTCTTTTGCCCATCTTAATCTTTTTCTTTTATTGGCCAGTCTCAGATATGGCTTTTTCTTTCCCACTCTGCCCTGAAGCCCAAAATCCCGCAGCCGCCTCTTCACTGTAGATGTTGACACTGGTGTTTTGCGGGTACTATTTAATGAAGATGCCAGTTGGGGACCTGTGAGGCGTCTGTTTCTCAAACTAGAGACTCTAATGTGCTTATCTTCTTGCTTAGTTGTGCAACGCGGCCTCCCACTTCTTTTTCTACTCTGGTTAGAGCCTGTTTGTGCTGTCCTCTGAAGGGAGTAGTACACACCGTTGTAGGAAATCTTCAATTTCTTTGCAATTTTTCGCATGGAATAGCCTTCATTTCTAAGAACAAGAATAGACTGTCGAGTTTCAGATGAAAGTTCTCTTTTTCTGGCCATTTCGAGCGTTTAATTGACCCCACAAATGTGATGCTCCAGAAACTCAATCTGCTCACAGGAAGGTCAGTTTTGTAGCTTCTGGAAGGAGCTAGACTGTTTTTAGATGTGTGAACATGATTGCACAAGGGTTTGCTAATCATCAATTAGCCTTCTGAGCCAATGAGCAAACACATTGTACCATTAGAACACTGGAGTGATAGTTGCTGGAAATGGGCCTCTATACACCTATGTAGATATTGCACCAAAAACTAGACATTTGCAGTTAGAATAGTCATTTACCACATTAGCAATGTATAGAGTATATTTGTTTAAAGTTAGGACTAGTTTAAAGTTAGCTTCATTTAAAAGTATAGTGCTTTTCCTTCAAAAATAAGGACATTTCAATGTGACCCCAAACTTTTGAACGGTAGTGTATATATATATATATATATATATATATATATAGAGAGAGAGAGAGATAGGTAGATAGATAGATCGATATAGATAGATATAGAAATGTAAAACATTATTTTGGAATAATTTAAGTTATGTTTTTTTTTTTTTTTTACATTTATTTAGATATTTATATTTTGCTACAGATATAGAGAGAGAGAGAGAGATTAAAAGATTATTAACTATATTTCGAGATATTGATATCTATCTATCCGATATGTATTTTTCATTTTTAATATTGAGGTAAAATAGGAACTCTACACAAACAGAACATTTGTACACCACTTCACTACAAAGGTAGGAAAATTACTATGTACTAAAATATCTGTGTGCTAAGTAGATTAATTTTTTGTTTCACATAGGGGAAAAATCACTCAGCCAACAAGAACACAGTCCACCCCAAGCCAAACAACATACTTGGGAAATCAGCCCAAGCCCCACTGAGGATGTGGATGAAGGAGAGGTGGGCGACATGGGCACCCCACCAGGTGAGTGTCTGACACACCAGCTTACGGAAATCTATGCATGGCTGCCTTTTCTTTTATGTAATTATTCTACTCTATTTTAGGTGATCTGGTTGTGCTTGAGTCAAGCAACAGCCCCACCCCCGAGGATGTGGAGGAATTATGCGACATGGGCACCCCAGCAGGTCAGTGTCTGAGACAACAGCTTTATTATGGTAAGGTAAACTATGTATGTGTGCATATTTCTAAACACATTATTTGTTTTCATTCCACTTTAGGTACAAGAACTGAATATTTCACCTCAGACAGTGCCCAACGGCTAATTGGTCAAATAATGGCCTGGAATGGGGAGATCGATCAAATGCGGAATCGGCTGGATTGTATGCAGCAGGAAATGAAGGACATGATTGATGTTTTGGGTCGAATCTAAATTCCCTTTTTGAAACCCCAAAACATCCATCATGTCCTTCATTTCCTGTTTTGCTGACCCCATTCTGGGCCTTCTCTTTATTATTTTTGCATTACGTATATGGCTGTTTAACAAGATTTAAAAAAGGAGGGCTGTTTATAGAAGCTACATTAAAAAAAACAAAAAAAAAAAAAAACTTGATTTTAACAAAAAAAAAAAAAAAAAAAATTGATTTAAAAAAAAAAAAAAAATTAAAAAAATTGATTTAAAAAAAAAAAAAAAAAAACTTAAAAAAATTGATTTTAATAAAAACACAAATAAAAATAAAAAAATTTATTAAAAAAAAAAAAAAATAAATAAAAAGATTTTTAAAAAATTTCAAAAAAAAAAAAAAAAAAAGGATTTTAAAAAAGCCCAAAAATTTTTTTTAGGGATTATGTACAAATCTTCATATATAATTATATTTTTCATAATTATTAAGATATCATTATATTTTTGGCTAGGAACATTTTATAATAAATGCATAACTGAATGCATAACAACGATTAATAAAAAAATCTCCTTTTATAGGAATTCAAGAAATGTGTGGTTTGTTATTTCTATGCTCAGTATCAGTTTGGTTATAATTGTCAACAAGTTGTTTACAGTGGCAATGGAGCTTATTTAGACATTTAAAAGGAAAATACAGTTGGCACTACAACTGATCGACCATAACCTTAGGAGAAAGCCCAAAAGAAAGGCAAGCAATAAATCTAATTCAAGATTTCATCTAAATTTTTTTTATTTAAAAAAATTAAATATCCTGGCCCATTGCAATGGCCCCCCTACCCATAAAATAATTCACATATTGCTGTCTAACTTGACGGGCACTTTGGGGGGCCATGCCAGTACGGACAGTATCCAGGCCCGTAAGGTGGTCATCTAGAAGTACGGCCTCAGGCCCAACTGTTCCGATATAATTTTGCGAATGTTTTTGTAAAAAGTTGTGCAGAATGCAGCAGGATAAAATGATAAAATTAAGTTTGTATTCCGCCAAATTAATCGATGTTTGAAACAGGCGGAACCGGCTGGCCAGAATCCCAAACGCATTCTCAACCACTCTTCTAGCTCTGGCCAGCCGGTAATTAAAAACCCTCCTTTCCGGGGTGAGGGTTCTTTGGGGGAATGGCCTCATGAGGTGCTTGCTCAGAGCGAAGGCTTCATCGGCAATGAAGACAAAGGGGAGTCCTTCCATGTTATCCGCATCAGGTGGCAATCCCAGGCCACCACTCTGGAGACGCTGGCAGAACTCCGTCTGGGCAAATACTCCTCCATCCGACATCCGGCCATTCTTCCCCACGTCCACATATAAAAATTCATAGTGTGCCGACACCACCGCCATTAAAACAATACTGTGGAACCCCTTATAATTAAAATAATATGACCCCGAATGGGGTGGTGGCACGATGTGGACATGTTTCCCATCTATAGCCCCTCCACAATTGGGAAAGTCCCAACGGCTGGCAAAATGGGATGCCACAGTCTGCCATTCCTGTGGCGTTGAAGGAAACTGGGGAATCAAACAAGAAAACCAAAATCATTAATTTGTAAGGTAACATTGCAAGAAAATTATACAATTAAAAACATTATTCCCCAGCATCAGTATAACATTAAATAATTTAAATCTTCTGTAATATCTAATATGGAAAGGCACACTTATCAGATTGCTCACCCCCTCTGATGGAACATTGATTACATTTTAGGGGGTTGTGAAATCCATAAAAAAGATTACTTTTAGGACACGCAGGAATTTAGGGACTAAAAAGGCTACAAGACTGCAGTTGTCGCACTCTGCAAGTGCAGTTGCTAACCAGCTTACAGTAAATGAGGGAAGGTAAAAAGGCAGTCATGTTGCAAGGAGTACACAATCACATGCAAGGGCAATTAATGAAAACACTTTGTGGCTTGCATATGATTTGATGATGGAAATCAGCAGAGCTTCTGCTCATTTACTAAAGCACTGGAACAAATGCACTTGTAGAGTGCACATGCATTTTGCAAAGTGCAACATATATTTGCTTTATACAAATCAACAACACAGAACATTCAAGCCAATTTTTACGAGGGTGGGTGGGGGGGAATCAAGCTAATTGCTAATTAGCAGCACACTATTTGGAGTGAGTTTAGGTGGGGGGTGGGGGGTTGGGAAATCAAGCTAATTGCTAATTAGCAGCACACTATTTGGAGTGAGTTTAGGTGGGGGGTTGGGAAATCAAGCTAATTGCTAATTAGCAGCACACTATTTGGAGTGAGTTTAGGTGGGGGGTGGGGGGTTGGGAAATCAAGCTAATTGCTAATTAGCAGCACACTATTTGGAGTGAGTTTAGGTGGGGGGTGGGGGGTTGGGAAATCAAGCTAATTGCTAATTAGCAGCACACTATTTGGAGTGAGTTTAGGTGGGGGGTGGGGGGTTGGGAAATCAAGCTAATTGCTAATTAGCAGCACACTATTTGGAGTGAGTTTAGGTGGGGGGTGGGGGGGTTGGGAAATCAAGCTAATTGCTAATTAGCAGCACACTAAATACACTCAAACAAAATACATTCAAAATGAGTAGACTAGGTGGATATGTTCCCATCATTGCATGTTGGGGAGGTTATTGAAGGAAAATATACATGCATGACAAAAAAGAACAGGAAAAAAATGCAGCATGTGTGAGGATAAAAAGGGGACATTCACACTATATTGCAATGATGGTAAGTAGTGTTTGAAGCAAGAAATACATTACATTATCAAAGATTACATAAAAGAACATGTGATGCTAATCAAAGAAAAATATCTTACCTTAATATAGTCCTTCTGCAGGACCTGGATGATGGCAGAACAGGTCTCTGGGATAATGATCCCCAGAGCCTGGGGGGAGATGCCTGTCGAGAACTTGAGGTCCTGCAGGCTTCTCCCTGTCGCCAAGTACCGCAACGTGGCAACTAGCCTCTGCTCCGGAGTGATGGCTTGCCTCATGCAGGTATCCTGCCTGCTGATATAGGGGGTCAGCAAAGCCACCAAACGGTCAAAAACGGGGTCCGTCATCCGGAGAAAGTTCCTGAAATCCTCAGGATTATTCTCACGGATCTCACGGAGCAATGGCATGTGACAGAACTGGTCACGCTGGAGCAACCAATTCTTGGTCCATGAACTCCTCCTCGCCCTGTTCATGGACTGGTCTTGGTCTGAAGAATAAACTACAGCACCAAACACATACAATGCACGAGCTCGACGACGAGTACGTACAGGTAACATGGTTACAAAACGGTCGGCTGGTCAGAACGCACTAAACAGAACGCACTGAAGAACAGCAAGGCCTGTGAAGAGCGACCTGAAAATCAGGAACGAGCGGACAATAAAACAAAGATTTCTCAATGCCAACTGACCAAACGCACTGAAAAGCAGATACAAACCTCACAAGCACAGACTGAACAACAGTTAAAACGAACTGAAAAATACGAGTCTCACAAGCGCGAATCGTCTCTCACCAAACTTCTACTAACACGAGATAAACACGAGATTAGCAGAAGGAGCCCAAAGGGTGTCGTACGGGCTATTGAACTTCCGTTTTATAGTCTCGCCGGACTTGGTGTACGTCACCGCGTACTATGCTGTCGAACTTTTGTGTGGTCGTGTGTAGGCAAGTCCGTTCGTTAGAAAGTCTGCCGCAAGTCCGCCGAAAGTACGCCGGAAGTATGTCGGACAGGCTGTCCGACTTTTGTAGCTGAAAAGTCCGACCGTGTGTACGCGGCATTAGATTTTCTGCAGATTTTTGTCTTCAGATTTACCAAAACCATGTAGTGCAAGGGCATGCCTGATTGCATACAAATTGAAACTCCCAAGGTTTGACCTCATATTATATGGTTTTGGTAAATCTGAAGACAAAAATCTGCAGAAAATCTAATAGTGTGTATGAGGCTTAAGATTGCAGACTGCCAAACTGACAGTTGGGGTCTATAGTGCTATCACATTTTGTTAAAAATAATTTCCATTAAAGAGGAGCTCCAGGCCCCCCCTAAAAAATGTAAAGTCAGCAGCTGCAAATATTGTAGCTGCTGACTATTAATATAAGCACACTTACCTGTCCAGGGATCCCCTCACCTGAACCAAATCTTTAATTGGCTTTGGGTGCCGGCGCCCTCATAGCAAGTAAGGGAAGCCTTACTTACAGCAGGTTCCTACTGTGATTGCGCGAAGCGACGCCTTGTGGATGGTCCTGTAGTCTTCTGGGACCTGTGATGTGTCCCAGAAGACTGCGGGGGAAGGAGGGGGGCCGTACTGCCAACTTAGATCGATGTGGGGGGGGGGGGGGCTGTGCAAACCAACGTAATCTCCCATTTGGGTGGAGCTCCGCTTTAAGATGGTCTTCATTGTAAAGCATCAATTGCTCCAATTATAAATGAATAATCATAATCTTTTTCTGAAAAACTTTCAGAATGGTGATGTATTCAGGTCATTTAGGATAACAAGCTAGGTGACACATTTCCTTTTGGCAGGTCATGAATACCTTGACGTTAATATCAACCACAACTGTTATTACCTAAAACTTCTTCTTACAAGCTGCAATACTGGAAGACCTATGTGTGTTTCAGCCTGAAAGCAATAGAATGATTAATATGCTGCATCTGCATTTCCCTTGTGCTGTACTAGGAAGAAATGCATTGGCTCTGCTTTCTTGGGGATTATTTTTCATGAGCACATCTGGCACTCCATATCCCCGGTATGGAATCAGCAATGATATATCATTCACATTGTATACTAAACAGGTTGCGCATAAAACTCTCTCTTGAGTGTATTATATGTTCTTTCATGCAGCTAGTTAGGTCTCTGAGTGAAATAAGTAGGAGATTTACTGTAGTGCTGTAAAAAAAAGCATGTAATTCACCTTCTAGGTTGCTCTGGCTCTCCGCATTTATGACTCTACATCACATATAAAGTTCAGAATTTAAAACACCTACTTGAATTTTCACACCATGAATGGTCAGTACAGTTTTATTTATTAGCACTTAGCCTGTTGTGACTCCAAAGCCATTTCAAGCAAAAGGCGAGAGAGGGGACAGAGTGATGCTGATTGATTGTAGCCTGGAGGGAAGAGAGGGATAGGTGGCAGGTAGGGTGCCAATCATGTTATTGTCTATTTATTTATAAAACATTGGTTGCACAATAAGGATGAGCTCCGGCGTGTTCGCACAGCCCACGTGCAAAGCCTGCCAGGAAGTCAGCACTGCACTGCGCTACTCACAGGCAGTGAGACATTTCCCGATCTCTGCACAGCCGCGCATTGGGTAAATGTCTCGCTGCCTGTGATTAGCGCAGCGCAGTGACGACTTCCTGGCGGTCTCTGCACGTGGGCTATGCGAACACGACGGAGCTCATCCTTATTGCACAAACGTGCAAGCTGAACTAGGTTTCACTGAATGTTTTGAATTGATTAATTCTTGTATAATCGGCTCATTCTAGTGGCCCACATGCGGTATAGTTTTCCAAAATAATGAGAAAATATACATTTTGAACAAAAGATGGGATCTGATGATAAAGAAGTAAAATCTATTTAAAAACATATGGTGAGTTTTAATTTAATTTGCACAAATGTTTTTGACATTTGTGCATCAAATGTTTTATAAATAGACCCCTAAGACTTAAAGGCTAGGTTCACCTTTAAAATAAACTAAAAAATTAAAACGCACATATTTTCGCTGGTAAACAAATGTGCACTTCTTTTTTTTTTGCTGGAGCCTGCAGAGCATTGCACCCGCGATCAGCAGATCACAGGTGCAATGTCAGGTTTCTGCAGAATCTCAGTATAGCTGTCTGCCCATATCTCCTGTACAGGCAAACAGTGGAGAGCAGGAAGATCAATGAACTACGAGAGCGCTCACCATCGCCCCCACAGTTAATTGAGAACTACAAGCTGCCTGTCACAATGGAAGATGGTAGTTGTAGTTCATTCATGCACAGAACTGTGCATGAATGACATGGCCGTGCGGGTGGAGCTCCACACAGCCACGCTCTGCTGTCACAGCGGGAGATCAGAGGGGCAAAGGCAGGTGCTCTTTGGTAACATGTTACACTCTAAAGCCTTGTATACACAATCGGCTTTTCCACAGACAAAACCTTGGACTTTTGTCTGAAGGGCGTTGGCCCCAAACTTGTCTTGCATACAAACGGCACACAAACACGATTGTAGTGACATAATAAGTGGTTTTTCAACTCTTTAGCACCACCCTTTGTGCTCCTTCTGCTAATTTCGTGTTAGTAGAAGTTTGGTGAGTGTTGATTCGCAAAGAAGAAGAAAAAAATGCGCAAAATAACCACTGCAAATAGTGATAAATATTAATATAGACCAAATCTCAACAAAATATATGAAAAATTATAATATATGAAAAATAAATGTGTATCAAAACATATAAAGAAAAAGTCCATGTAATATGTGAAAAATAAATAAATAAACCAAAGTCCTAAAATGAATCTCCAAAATTAGAAAATAAAAAGTCCTTCAATAAATCTCCAGAAAACAGGACACATATTCCTCACTTCAATCATCTGAGATGCGGTGTACAAATACAAACTGCTTACCAGATAAGTTGGATCTCAGATGATCAATGGCGGCCCTAGGGGGGGGGGGCAGAGGGGGCCCTGACCCCCCCAACATTATGCTGTGCTCCACCATGTGACCCCCCCCCAAAAAAAAAAAATATTATTTTTTTTTTACAAAAAGGCAATGTCTAAGAGGAAAAGCATCCCCAGTCAGCTCCTGCGGGTGATTCCTCCCCCTCCCTCTGCTCGCTGACACTGCATAATGTGAGCGCTCACACAACCACGGCCGCCCAATCTGCTCCTTCCCCTGCATCCTCATTGGCAGGGAGAAGAGCGAGTTGCAGGAAGAACTCCACCAGGACTATCAGTTACTGAAAAAACAGACTGATTTCTCCCGTCCTTAGGACAGGAGAACCAGCCTGTAAATTCCAAGAGATGCCAGACCAGCGCTGTCAATAGCAAGGGCAGGACAGCAAGAGGAGGCTGGGGAACCCCATAGTGGCAGAACACCAGGGCCCGGTGGCAAGACATCCCTTGCAACCCTGATAGTTCTCCCACTGCTTTGGACCCTTATATTTTCCTGGTATGCTGGTGACATATATATCTTGTTTTCTGCCACCCTGGGGGGGGCCCAATACAGCAGGAAGGGAGCTCACTGCAGAACATGTGAAAGGGCCGTTGTGGGATTGTAGTAAAGGGCCCCAGGAGATATATATATATTTGCATTCTATAGTTGCCCCCCTACTTTTGTCCCTGTTCCCCCATGTGCCC
Source organism: Lithobates septentrionalis (assembly GCA_037952835.1). Lineage (NCBI taxonomy): Eukaryota > Metazoa > Chordata > Amphibia > Anura > Ranidae > Lithobates > Lithobates septentrionalis. The sequence goes on along the minus strand of JBBDGP010001693.1, from coordinate 1,981,894 downwards.
CCCCTAAATATGAAAGCTGGAGATGCCACTGCAGATGATAGAGATCAAAAGTGCCTGTGCATTAGCCTGCCTGCAGGTGAACTTACGATAGTAGCAAGGATCTGGAGATTCTCATGTAAGAAGGAACATAAGAGGGCTTCATTGTGCAGTATATTCCAGCAAAGGTTTTTATTTCCAAACAGGTCATACAGATAAAAAATCCATAAAATCAAGGCAGGTAAGAAAGGTTTGTTTGAACTAGCAGCGGGGTATACCAATCAGCAGTTCAGCGTGATGACGTCACAGGATCATGCTCTATCCGACACGTTTCCCCTTAAAAGTCATCAACTGGGAACGGAGATCATGCCTGGACGTCAGCACACCATGCTTAAATACCATTAAGGCAGGAGGGACACCGGAAGTAAGCATTTAGCCTGATACAATCCGTGTCACCAATTTAATCATTTAAAATCGATCAAATTTTATATAAAATGATAATAAAAATATTGGAAACTATTCATAGGACCAATAATATGTACTTAAACCATAAACGCCTAAATAAAAAAAAATATATATATATATATATATATAAATATTTTCTCCGATTGTAAACCACCTATGTTTAGGAAAGAGATACATAATCAATATTAGACCATGATTAGTCCTTTACTCTCTCCTCCAAATCTGCTACTTGAATTGAATTCTAGATGTGTTAAACATGCGCATTGCAATATGTACAACTCTTCCCCGAATAAAAGGGCAGAACAACAGTGATGCAGGGTGGGCGGTGAGAGGTGATATCATCTCTCTGCTCTCTCGCCCACCCGGCTCTCTCGTGCTGTCCGCCACACGGCTGCAAAGAGGCCACGGCCTGGTAGTGGGCCACAGCCCTGTGGTTGGGGACCCCTGGGACTCGAGGCTATGGGCTCCAGATTCAGGGCTATAACCTCAAAAGCCACCCCTCGCAATGTCACTGGCTGTCACTGAAACCAGCCCACTAAGCCGTCCGCCCACCGGGAAACTCCGGGTAGTCCCGATGGCCAGTACATGCCTGTGTGTGCCCCAGGTTTAGAAGCATCCAACAAATATAAAAGTGGAACTTTCATAAGACAAAGAAGGTAAAAGCAGCTTATAATGTCTTCTATACTGACAGTTTTTGCTATATACACTAATGACAAATTAAAGAAGAAGTATAGCCAAAGCTATTTTGGCTATACTTTTCCTATGCTCACAGGAGAGCAGTTCCTTCTGCACTCCTGTCACTCGTTTTCTGCTGATATCACTCCGGTCCAGACTTGGGAAAGATCCCAACTTTGCAGTCGGAAGTCACCCAGATGCCTTGGCAGGCAGCTGGCTCAGCCTCTCAGCAAGCCGCTGGGAGACTGAGCCAGCCCCTCTCACCCCCTGGACAGCTTGGCGCTTCAGTGAGCCCTGGAGGGGCAAAGTAGAGAGCCGGCAACTCGCAGTCACTGCTCTCTGCTCAGAGCGGAGGGGGAGAACTGAGGTCTTTGATCACTCAGTTCTCATGGTAGAGACGGCAGGGGACAGCTGCAGCTGGAATTGGTGCTGCAGCTTACTAGGATTGTATGATTTTTTTTTTCTGTTCCCATACTTCTCTTTTAACTTTTTAAGTGACATATCACACTATGTGCAGTGATCAGCATTTTACTGCAGTGTAAAATGCCGACCACCACTAGGACACACAGAAAACTATTTTTTTTTTCTGTGTGTCTTATTCACACTGCAAAACAGCCCAGAGCTGTGCTGCAAAGAGCTGTGTTGTAGAATCTCATATTAGCCAATGTATTTCATATTATACATATTGATTTGCATGTATTTTATTGATTATTATTATTATTATTATTATTATTATTATTATATAGTAGTGGTTTTATCAATATTATTATTCAATAAGTAAAGCAACAATTATTAATCTTTAATAATGTATACTGTGTTTTCCAGATTTAGAAAGTCTTAATTTTTAAGTGTTGAACTTTAAAAGACCTCTGCCTTATGACAAGTACTTGTACACAGGTGTTCTCGAAAATGTATTAAGATAGTCTACTGGGTGAAAGTTCATTAGGATAGATTCAAGTAATATAGAATTGTCTCAAGTCTGAAATGCATATAAATCAGACAGATAAAGATAAGAAAACAGGTGGTTTAGAAATAATTAAAGTTATGTACAGTACATTAAATTTAAGTTTGACAGGGTCAAACAAAGGTCTGCTTGTGCCCTCATTAAAACTGTTAAAATACATACATATAGTGAAACATATAACACATCTGGTGGGGTTATTGAAAGTTCATTTTCCCAAATGTCATAAATCTGTAATTCTTGAACTTGGTTAAATCTTATCAAGATAAGGAGAGTGCCAGACTGTCTCTATACAGGTGTTTTTAATTGGACAAAACCAGTTATAAATCACTTTAATGAACATATAGGAATTTTGGGAATAATTAAGTTTATCTGGTTGTAGAACAGGTGTCAGATTTATGGTTAGTTACATTGACGTAGATCTTAGCGACCAATCATATGTAAGAGAGATGTTAAGATAAGACTTGTAAAAGGGTATATAAATGCAAGCTCTACAATTGTTAGACAGACAAGTCAGATAGGAGCTCATAAGGCTGAACTCTGTGTATGCTGCCCTATTGCACGGGTCATAGAGGTCAGAACCAATGGGCAAGTATCTGTCCTAACTTGTCTCCTCATACGAGTCAGAGAAGACTTCTTAACTTGTTCCAGAATGTGGTCTCAGGTGAATTTCCCTCACGAACTTGGTCGAGCTGGAACCCAGAACTCTGTGAGGGGACCAGACCACCGGCCGATCGACTGGTCCCTATCAGGTGACGGGTTCCCAAGAATTTGCAGAAAAGACCCATTCTGGTTCAAGGTGAGAACAATTCACAATTGTTTCAATTTGGTTAGAGAATAAGAATACCTATATCTAATATGCTTGCATTGTAAGAAACTGTATAAATTAGACCTGTATCTTGTAATACTTTGAACATAAATCTGTATGTTATCAGCTGTTAATAAACCTGCATTACTGAAGCTCTGCCTGATTCGATACTTTACTATTCTACTTCAGCTGCAATAAAATGCAGACATGCAATGTTTCTCAACTGCAGTCCTCAAGTACCCCTAACAGGTCATGTTTTCAGGATTTCCCTCAGATGAAACGGCTGTGGTAATTACTTTAGGTAGTGAAACTGATCAATCACCTGTGCAAAATAATGGAAAGCCTGAAAACATGACCTGTTGTGGGTACTTGAAGACTGGAGTTGAGAAACATTGCTGTACAGAATCTCATGTCACTGCACAGCAGAGCAGCACAAATCTGTGCAATATATGTTATTGTTTCATTTTCACTGCACAGGTTTCACACAATGAACATAAAAAAAAACAACTGTATTTGGATTTGATGCTGAGTCAGAAATGTAAAGTTTAAAAAAACAGGCTCCCTTGTTCTTGTTAAATGTTCCAGCTTGGTTTGCAAGATTTTAAGGAGTTGAATCAAGATGAAAACACAAATTAAGCCCACGTTCACACTGAGGGCCGGTTTCAAACTGGTATTTTAGTCCGACTTTGGGATGATTTGACAGACATCTGTGCAGGTTCATGCACAGATGTCTATACAAATTGCCTCCTGAAGTCGCCAAAAGTAGTGCGTTTCCGGCAATAGGCAGCGATTTGACTTGTCAAATCGCATGTCACAATGGCCCGATGTGAACGTGGGCTTAAATGGGGAGTAAGGATGAGCTCCAGCGTGTTCGCACACCCCACGTGCAGAGCCCGCCAGGAAGTTCGCACTGCGCTGCGCTAATCACAGGCAGTGAGAGATTTCCCGATCTCTGCAGCCGGGCATCGGGACACGCCAGAGCTCATCCTTAATAGGGAGCCATGATTTACTAGCCATTTGGAACACAGTACAGAGAGGGGAAAATCAAACTGCCAATCAAATATCTTGCTAATGGGCCATTAAAAATAAACTGCATCATTATCATAATTTGTATCAGCTGATCCTTGTGGATGTTGAAGGATAGGGGTATGAGCAAGTCGATCCAGACCTTCCTATGCCTAGCCATGGGCTAGAGCTGTCTCTAGTAACATGTCAGCAGTCATCCAATCACAGTCCCAAAAGGTCTGTAAATTGCGTTGTCAGTCCTCAGCATTGTCTTTTATATCACGTCACTTGTCCTCAGTAATTTCTTATGATTTATCTCCTGTTCTTAGTTGTTTTTTTGGTAACATATTGTGAGTCCTCAGCTACCTCTCTAATGCCGCGTACACACGGTCGGACTTTTCGTCTACAAAAGTCCAACGGACGCTGACGGACTAAAGCTGGCTGTTAATCCGATCGTGTGTGGGCTTCTCCGGACTTTCAACGGACTTTCTTAGCCTCAAATCCGACGTACTTTAGATTTGAAACATGCTTCAAATCTTTCCGACGGACTCGAGTCCGGTCGAAAAATCCGCTCGTCTGTATGCTAGTCCGACGGACAAAAACCCACGCTAGGGCAGCTACTGGCTATGAACTTCCTTATTTTAGTCCGGTGTACGTCATCACGTAAGAATTCGACGGACTTTTGTGTGATCGTGTGTAGGCAAGTCTGTTCGTTAGAAAGTCAGTCGAAAGTCCGCCAAAAGTCCGTCGAAAGTCTGTCGGACAGGCTGTTGGACTTTTGTAGCTGAAAAGTCCGACCGTGTGTACGCCCCATAAGGCCTTATTCACATGGCGTACTACAGTGTACAGCCGTGCAGGTACACAGCCCTGAATTTAGGATCGTGCATTCACACCAGCACGACTGTCAAATTGGGAGCAGTGACTGTCCGTGTAGTTACATTATACAAATTTACATAAATGGGCCTGCTTGTACGAGTGTGCAAGGAACACCTGTGCAACCCCATGCAGGTGAATACGGTCCTTGCATGGGTGTGTGCTGTAGTTCGCCCATGTGAAAAAGGCTTAGTCAATAGTCTCTTTTAGCATATCAGCATTTCTCAGCAGTCTGTTGAAACATATCATCAGTAATGTCTCAGCTGTGTTTTGTAGCAGGTATGATGGCGGGAGTCCCTGCTTCAACTATGCCAATGTGTGGGTGGGGTCTTATGTGCCTCTGCACATGGGGTACCTCTGCCGCAGAGTGCGCTTATCAATGCCCGGGACCAGGTGGAGACTACAGTCATGTGTCAAGGCAGTTCCCCGACTAACACTAGGTTCACATCTATGCAGCTGCGCTTGATACGTTTTGCAGTGCGTCTTGTGTTTTTAAACCTGAGGTTTTATCCATTTTTTCATGCAGTTTTAATGCATTTTACGATTTTTTTTCTCTTTTAAACGCACTGTAAACACACTGTATATTGCTGGTTGCTAAAGATGGGGTCGGGGAAGCCAGCCACCGCGTCCTTAACAACTGATGAGTCATCAGCTGTCAGCTGGAAGCTGAATGTAAAAAAAAAAATGCCAACAAAAGAATTTTGTAGAAAAAATGGTGTGTGGTCCCCCCCAGGTCCATACCAGGCGTGGGGTCCCCCCCAGAATCCTTATATGGCATGCAGCCTGGTGGGTCAGGAAAGAGAGGGGATGAGCGAGCGCCCCCTTCCTCCTGAACCATACCAGGCCACATGCCCTCAACATGGGGGAGCGGGTGCTCTGCGCCCCCCACCCCAAAGTACCTTGCTCCCGTGTTGATGCGGACAAGGGCCTCTTCCCGACAACCTTGGCCAGTGGTTGTTGGGATCTGCTAGCGAGGGGCTTATCGGAATCAGGAAGCCTCCATTAACAAGGGCCCCCCCCCCCCCTAGGTATGGAGGTACATCGTACACTTGCCCATTCACCAAAAAAGCAGTGAAATGTTTAAAAAAACAAGAGCCGGTTTTTGACAAGTCCTTTATTAAAAAAGAAGCCTGGAGCCATCTTCTCCCGGTGTCTTCTTCTTGTGCTGTCTTCTCCCACGAAGCTGTCTTCTTCCTTGCCGCCAAGTGATGTCACAAGGGGCGGGCCCTCCGGGCGACATCATCAGATGGCTACGCACCATGGCTATATAAGAGGTGCCAGACAGCGGGGGACATCACAATGGAGGAAAACAGCCTCAGGACAAGAGCGGCCTTTTTTGTTTTTAGTGGGAGAAGACGGCTCCAGGAGAAGATACCAATACCCATTCACATTGGGGGGGGGGCGGAACCTGGGGGCTGTTAATGGGGGCTTCCAGATTCCGATAAGCCCCTCGCCTGCAGACCCCGACAACCACCGGCCAGGGTTGTTGGGAAGAGGTCCTTGTCCCCATCAATCCTGCCCCAAAAGCACCCACTCCCTCATGTTGAGGGCATGTGGCCTGGTATGGTTCGGGGGGGGGGGGGGGGGGCGCTCGCTCATCCCCTCCCTTTCCTGACCTACCAGGCTGCATGCTCGGATAAGGGCCTGGTATGGATTCTGGGGGGGACCCCACGCCATTTAATAAAAGTAATTGGCATGGGGGGGGTTCCCTCCGAAGCCACACTAGACCCAAAGGGCCTGGTATGGACCTGGGGGGACCCCACACCGTTTTTTTCACACATTTTTTTTTTTTTTTTACATTCAGCTTTCAGAAAAGCTGATGACTGATCGGTTGTTAAGGACGTGGCAGCTGGCTTCCCAGCCCCCTCCTTAGCAATCAGCTATATACAGTGTTTTAAACTGAATAAAAACACATCAAAAATTGCATCACAAACACAACACTTGCATTTCTGGTGCGATTCCATTAAAGTCTATTACACGCAAAACATGGAAAAAAAGTCCCCGACCCTTTCCAAAAACGCACCAGTCGCAAAACGCATAGATGTGAACGTGTACCATAGGAAACCATGGTAAATGGACCGTAGTGCGTAACTGCATAACGCACTAAAAAGCGCATAGGTGTGAACCTAGGGTCAGAGATGAGTCTTCATAGTTTGCAGCAATAAAGTGCAAAGTACCTCTGAAAAGCAACTTGTCCCATGTCACTACACTCTGTACTTGTATGTTTGCATTCCACCAGTCCAGCGTACCTCTGTTGCCTCACTCCCCGTAACAGAATGGGGTCCCACCGAGCACGTAGGGGGGGACCTCATGTATATTCTCTCTTAAATGTTTTTTCCTGTACCTCATGACCAGGTCAAAGATCTCCGTAACGCGGGTTCGATCCAATTGCTTTTGGATACTGACTGCTAGAGAGGGAGCCAGAACATCAACCCCCTCACAACCAGAGGACCTGTCATCTTACCAGGTACCACACCTAACGACTGGTTGCTTGTAGCTTGTTCCTTCCCTTGGTTACCAATAGCAACTACACTCCTCTTCTCGTCTTGCCAAGTTAACCTTTAGCAGTAGTGTAACTTCATACCCCGTAGTGCGTTTATAGGCTCAGGTTCTTTTGGAATACACCAGAACCAATATGCACCCCTTTGAACTTCAGACCAGGCTCAGAATGATTAATGTAATGTACTGAACATGATGCGGTATGCAGTTTTGTATAAACAATGTCCATGTCAGTAATTTATGCGTCCGCCAGACGCATGGATTCCAATCTTTGGGTTTTTTTTTAAGCACATAAGAGCACTGCACCCTGAGCCCACTCAATTGTGTGACAATAACAAAATAATATTTGCTATTGTCTTCCTGATTCTCCTCCCGGCCAATCAGGCAGGTCTTAATACCTGATTGGCCGAGAGGAGAAGCAATCGTATTGTCCGCTGAGGGAAGGAGGAGGGAAGCCGCTGTGAAGCCGAAGACGCAGGGTGAAGCCACCGAGCAGGTAGGAGCTGAAGCTGTTTAGATGGGGTGAGTGCGGGGCTGGTGGGGGGACGAGCGTGTCCCGGGGTGGTGAGGTTTGAAACTGAGCGACCGAATGATGGTGGGGGGGGGGGGTTGTTGGTGAGTGTCTTGTTTGCCGCATCCCCCCCCCCCCCCCAAAATATTCAGCACCAGTCCATGTATTGGCCCAGGCATACCTCCATGGAGGTGAGAGTCCATAATGGGGGAAAAAAGGAGGCTCAATTCATTTGGGCCCACTTTTCATGGACTTGCGGCTGCTTTTCTATTGCTTAAAATGGCAACAGCATTTTGCCTCAGCATCAGTGTATTTTAGATTGCCCCTTTGAGTATGCCTTCTAATGCTTAAGGCGGCAACAATTTCTGCTTCAGTTGTACTATATTATTTTATTGCCCTTTTAAGAAAGTTCTAGTTTCTTCTAGGACCTTCCAAAATCTTGAAATTCCCTATAAAAGGGTTTTTTTCTCTCAGCAGTCTTCACAGAGTGGTCGGCAGCAACACTACAAGCTTCTGCGTCGTTTGTATATTGGAGACCCTGTTAAGAAGACTGCTGGAGAAAGCTGAAAGCGCTGGTGGAGAAGAATGGCTGTGCCGGTGCCTGGAGACTGATGAGGGACAAAGCAGTACTAGTACAGAGATGATTCCACTATTGAACAGCACAGAGATGTAATGGGGGTTAATACCACACAGCAAGAAGGTACCTCAGCCTCCTACCTGTGTGCGAGCCAGCAGGAAGATATGCTGCTAACAAATTGTCAGCCGGAGCCCATCCAGCCTCCACCCCCACTTAGAGTTGCCACCTCATCCCTTTAAACCCGAACACCTTTGAATTACACAGGTTCTGAGGCTAATTAAATGCAGATAAGGCATCAAGTGAGTTTAATTACCACCTTAATCAGCCACAGAACCTGTGTAATTAATATGTGTTCGGTTTTAAAGGGATGAGGTGGCAACCATACCCCCACTGCTACTGAATCAACCTGAAGAGCAGCCGGGCTAGCACCTATGTCGCAGGTCACAGCGGAGTCTCCCTCCAGAGTGTCCTCGTACCTCTACAGCCATGTCTGGGAGAGCAGAGGTAAAGCAGCAGAAACGGAAGCAGCAAGTCCCTGTGAATCATCAGGGTACACACAGTTCCAAAAGAAGGCAGCCTCTTTCCTCGGTCCATAGGAGCAGTGGGCGGTCTGAAGCTCAGCTTGATCCCCCTCTGCATTTCTCCCCCCCTTCTGCATCTCATGTCATTGTAAGTCCAGCCGAAACTCCATCATCCAGCCACCATATACTGGATGGAAATCAGACTGCAGCTTCAATACCTCAAATGGCTTCTCCCATTCCTATAGATGAGCAAGCTGTTATTGATAACGCTATTAACATTTCTTCTTTAAGCTTGTAGATACCTTATGGAAAATAGCAGAAGCCTTGTCTACTTCCAAAACAGTGTCTATTCCGGCAGTTCCTGCCAGTGAACATATTGCTATTCAGGATTCTTCTGCACAGGTTTGGTCTAATTTAACCATATCTAATCCAGTTGTGAATGTAATTTAACTCTTAGGCCGCATACACACGGGCAGACTTTCTGACCGGACTGGTCCAACGGACTTTCCAGCGGAATTTCGACTGACTTTTTAACTAATGGACTTGCCTACACACGATCACACCAAAGTCCAACGGATTTGTACGTGATGATGTACACCATACTAAAATAAGGAAGTTGATAGCCAATAGCTGCCCTAGCGTCGGTTTTTGTCCGTCGGACTAGCATACAGACGAACGGATTTCTGGGTCCGGCGGAGTTACGACGTAAAGATTTGAAGCATGTTCCAAATCTAAAGTCCATCAGATTTTCGACTAGAAAAGTCCGCTGAAGGTCCGATGAAGCCCACACACGATCGGATTGTCCGTCGGACCAGTCCCATAGAAAAGTCCGCTCGTGTGTACACTGCATAACGTTTTCCTTTTCAGTTCCTGAATCATGTTTAAACTAAATTCTTCCATGTGGGGTTTCTCCTCTAGGTTTTCACCTTTCTATGTCTCTTAAAGAAAGGATATGGAAGGGTGAATATATTGACATCCTGTCACTTTTACCATTTTCTAAGGAATTTACTGAAAAGTCAGACAAGCAGGGCAATGACAGGTTGGAGGAGGATCAGAGTAGACCCATTGCCAGAACCTTGCACAACTGGTTGCATGCCTTTTGCATATTCTCTGATATTATGGGTAAAAATTCCATAATAAATGTAGTGGCTTATTCCAGCATTTGGAAATAGTCCTGGAAGCTTATAGAAGTTTAGGCTGGTTTTATTATGACGAGTCTTATCGTCAAAAGTTGTCTGTGTACCCCAATTTCCAGTAGGGTATGAAGGACGTAGGACTGTGACTGAATCTTATTGTGCCTCAACGATCAAATTTTTTTAAACAGCCGACCACCAACCCTAATATTGCTTCTGCTTATAAAAAAGGCATTTGTCATGCCTTTAATGAGTCATAATGTAAATGAAGATGTGTGGGGTAAATCCGCGCAGTGTTTAGATGTTTACTGGGATATAGGGCTGCTGCCTTTACGGATACGGTTCCACCTAGGTGGAGTGTATTAGAAATTGGTGAAAAGCAGGAGTAGATATGGCGCTGCCCTGGTGGAGTTAAAAGGGTTTATTTCCCATAGTGAACAATTCTTCTATATATTGCATGGTATACATGTAAAACTTGAGTCTTATTTCTAAATGGTAAACTTTAAACCGTAATCGAAAAATCCTTTATGTACCAAAAATAATGACGTGAATATTTTGGGTTTAAACCCTGTGACTGGTGCTAGGTTGTTAAATACCTCATTATAATAAAGATGAAGTTCTAAAATAAAGTGCCTCAATTATTTCAACAAAGTACATTCGTGCAAAAAACCGTGCTGTTAATGCAATGAAGTGACTGGTGCTAAATCATACAAAAAATCATACAATATCAAACATAAAAAGTGACTGATGTGTTTTTAACCAGTGTTATTGGATAGGAAAAATTCCATTGATTGTGAAAAAAGTTCTTTTTGAAGTGTTTTAAGATGTTCAATCTCTAGGAAAAAAATTTCTGTAGGAAAACTTCTTATCCAGGTGCTGGCTCTTTATACTCTGATACTGCTTGCACTCACCGGATTTTCTTCCCCCTACAGGGGTGCAGGCAGTCACAGTATCTGCCACTGTGTAGCAATCGTAGATGTCTCCGGACTGTGCTTTACATGTTGTTTTTGGCGTATTACATATGAAAGAAAGGAGGGATTCCCATAGCGTAACACCGTATAGGAACCTTTATTGAAGCTAATAAAATATTGTACTCACATTTGCAAAGATAAAAACGAGCATGAGAAAGATATCAAAGACAGCTTAGCTAGAGGTGCTGCAAGACGTCCGTATTCCCACCCTACGTGCATTTCGTCATCAGACTTCTACTGGGAAACCTCCTCAGTTTAAATAGTGTGCCATATAATTTCTTTCATATGTAATACGCCAAAAACAACATGTAAAGCACAGTCCGGAGACATCTATGATTGCTACACAGTTTACTCCATTTCTTTTGGTGTCTTTTGCTTTTTTATTGGAATATTGCAGCCTGCAATCCCATGGGAAAAAGGAGGCTCGATTCATTTGGGCCCACTTTTCATGGACTTGCGGCTGCTTTCCTATTGCTTAAAATGGCAACTGCTTAAAATGGCAACTGCATTTTGCCTCAGCATCAGTGTATTTTAGATTGCCCCTTTGAGTATGCCTTCTAATGCTTAAGGCAGCAACAATTTCTGCCTCAGTTGTACTATATTATTTTATTGCCCTTTTAAGAAAGTTCTATTTTCTTCCAGGACCTTCCAGAATCTTGAAATCTCCTATAAAAGGTTTTTTTTCTCTCAGCAGTCTTCACCCAGAGTGGTCGGCAGCAACACTGCAAGCTTATCTCTCTCCCACCCTTCGTCGATGGCACTTTAGGAGGATTGTCACCTTCTTTTAAGGGGGACTGTTGTTTAATAATTTTGATTAGTTTATGCTTGAGTCATGAGGACTGAGCAGATTTATTGCTTTAAATGCATATCTTGAAAGATTTTATAAATTGATTTTGTTAATCATTTAAACCAATAAAGTGCCGTGGCCATGTTTACTCCATTTATTTTGGTGTCTTTTGTTTTTTTATTGGAATATTGCAGCCTGCAATCCCATGGCATTGTCCATGGTTTGGATATCCTCCGCAATTCCCGGTTCCTTCAACAGCGCCCCTCTCTGGACCTTAGCTGTCCCCCTCTCTGGACCTTAGCTGTCTCCCTCTCTGGACCTTAGCTGTCCCCCTCTCTGGACCTTAGCTGTCCCCCTCTCTGGACCTTAGCTGTCCCCCTCTCTGGACCTTAGCTGTCTCCCTCTCTGGACCTTAGCTGTCCCCCTCTCTGGACCTTAGCTGTCCCCCTCTCTGGACCTTAGCTGTCCCCCTCTCTGGACCTTAGCTGTCCCCCTCTCTGGACCTTAGCTGTCCCCCTCTCTGGACCTTAGCTGTCCTCCTCTCTGGACCTTAGCTGTCCCCCTCTCTGGACCTTAGCTGTCCCCCTCTCTGGACCTTAGCTGTCCCCCTCTCTGGACCTTAGCTGTCCCCCTCTCTGGACCTTAGCTGTCCCCCTCTCTGGACCTTAGCTGTCCTCCTCTCTGGACCTTAGCTGTCCTCCTCTCTGGACCTTAGCTGTCTCCCCTTTGATAGTACAGATGGGGTTGCTAGGACCAAAAGCCCAGGAACTGAGCTAAAATTAATTAACCCTTTACCCAGCCTGGGCCGGCTGCTGGCTAACTAAGCTGTACACAATCTGCCTACTATAACTGCCGGAAATAATTGAACGAAAAAAAAAAACAACAGGCTGGTTGTACTAAAGTCGATATATGGTATAGATCGACTTCAGTAAAACCTGACTGCCCATAGACCGATCGAAATTCAATCCATCTATGGCCGGTTTCCAGGAAGAATGTTACTGGTCAGATCACTAGCTAAAAGAAAACTAATGCAGCCACCACATGTAAGGTTTGGTAAGTTGCAATATATTGAATATTTGTTTTTGGGTTTAATACCGCTTTAATTGATTGAGCCCTTAAAATGAAACATGAATGTAGATATCTAGGCATTAGTAACAATGTAGTAACCAGTCAGAAATGTATTTATCATTCATGGGAGCTTTTTAAAGATTTTTCATGGGGACCCATTACATATAAATTGACACCCTGTTTAAAATCAATATGACATTTTGTATCTGAATTAAAAAAAACAAAATAAAAGGAAATGATAACATAGTTTATCATAGTGTTTCCCAAAGTGTGTGATGTGTACTACCGATATTACAATCTTAAGGTTCGGCACCCTGGGGTCATATCGCTGTTTTGGTACTGTTAGTACTGTTGCTAGCTCCCCAAAAGAGTGAGTATTTTTTTTCTGTGTTGAAATATGCCTATTGTAATGACAGCTGGCATCCACTAGAGGGAGCAATGTGATTTATATTGTCCAGAACTGTGAGCTCCTGTGGCCATTTTGGAAAGGAAAGTTCCTTGTATAAAGGGGAATGTTAGGCTTTAAATGTTTGTATGGAATAATTAGCATAATGTAAAAAAGCCGTGGAAAACCTTGTAGCTGTTTTGCTTGCAAATATGTACAACGTTTGCCATATTCCCAGAAAAACTTTGAGGGCATTTTCATGCAATAGGAGAAAGTAATAGTGCACATAAATTGCCGCTGCACTGTAACCCTTACGTTGCCAGGTCCTGCTCTTCACTTTTAACCTCAGATTGCCAGACATTTTTTTTCACTTTTTTTTTTTTTTTTTTATCATCTTTCACTGTGTTTTTTTCTTTTTCACTTTTTTTTTTTTACCACCAGCTTTGACAGTTTGTATCATTCCCCAAGCCGTACATTTTCTGTAAGCACAGGACCTAAACAATGGTGCTGCTGACTTTATACATTCCATGATAGTAAAAAGTGAAGTAAAACAATGTTTTCTATAACAATAAACAAAAATCATTATTTGTGCACACAAGCACAATACAGTAACTTACAAATTACCTACAAAACCTGAAAGATAAAACTGTATCGATTTGATAAATAACAATTTTATTTTTTTTGTTTACAAACGATTTTTATTATGTAAGAGGTCAAGGTATAAAACAATTACAATGATGGTACAGGTATGTATACAGATATTTTTAACAGTGAATGTTGTATAGGAAAAAAAAAGGGTTATGGTTAGTCAGGTTAAAAAATGCATAGTATTATAATCAGGCCAATCAAGAGTATTGTAGTGGAGGGAAGAAATAATGACAATTGAGTATATGTTAAGAAAAGAAGATGGGAAAAACAAGAACCTTCTTTCTCCCTTTTTTTTTTCCCTTTTTTTTTTCCCCCTAAGCACATTTTAAATGGTGCCTTTATGTGAAACCATGAAAATCAAAAATACACAATACTTTAAATAAACAACTAAGGCCAGGTTCACATGTTCATTGCATTTTTGGTGCAGAGTTTAGACGCACTTTTACGCGCACTCTCATTAACTTCTGTTAGACCGTGCATTTTCATGAAAGGGCATCAAGGATGCAGCGTGCAGGACTTTGATACACTTTCATGAAAACATGCATATTATGCCTCGCTTCCACCGAGCTGATCCGTTCGGTTTGGTACGGTACGCTTGATATTGATACTGTGATGCTTTATAACAATGCACTGCAATGCACATGCACACCAGTACGCAGGTATTATGGGCACCCTAGGGCGCCCTGCTGTATGTGAAAAGACCCTTCGAGCCCTTTCACACTGGGGTGCTTTGCAGGCCCTACAGCGCTAAAAATAGCACCTGCAATCCGCCCTGAAAGAGCCGCTCCTGTCTCTCCAGTGTGAAAGGGCTTTCACACTGGAGCGGTGCGCTGGCAGGACGCTAAAAAAAGTCCTGCTAGCAGCATCTTTGGAGCGGTGAAGGAGCGGTGTGTATACCGCTCCTCCACCGCTCCTGCCCATGGAAATCAATCGGCAGGGCGGCTATACCGCCGGCAATGCGCTGCTGCAGCAGTGCTTAGTGGGTGGTTTTAACCCTTTTTCGGCTGCTAGCGGGGGTAAAAGTGCCCCGCTATTGCCCAAATAGCGGCGCGAATTTGATGGTAAAGCGCCGCTAAAAATAGTGGCGCTTTACCGCCGACGCACCCACCGCCCCAGTGTAAAAGGGGCCTTAGTATGTTGTTGCACCGACATACAAAGGGTGCCGTGTGCATTACCACACTATGTGTAATGTATATGCTATGTGTGTGTGTGTAATTTGTGTGTGCTTGTTTTTTGTTTTTTTTTGGGGGGGGGGTACTTGAACAGACCCTTGATAGTTCACATTTCAGACAGAGAAAGAAAGTGGGAACAGAATCCTCAATTTTCTCCAATGCAGCCTTGCACACACTAACACTGAACATCGAAGTGCTCAATGCTCAGTTATGAATGACCACTCTGGTGTTATGAATGAACACCAGAGTGCTCAGTACTGTTCATTCAGGAAAGTGAAGGATTGGTAAATATGAGAACCATATTTACCGCATCCCGCTTGCCATTCTGATTGGATCTGAACCTCCCAGCTGTGTGCCACAGTATGCTCTCTTCCAAGTCCCCTGCACAAACCACTGTCTCTTCTGGTACAGGTAAAGGAAAAGCGGTGGTGATCAGAGGACATACAGGAGACAGCGGGTTGTGGAGGGGACACAGAGGGGAGCTGACTGGTGATGCACAGTGGGGAGGGTAGTGACTTGCAGGGCACAGTGCGGGGTGGTGGTTTTGGCAGGGAGGGAGCGCCCAGGTTTGTAATGAATAGCTGCTGACCACAGCTATGCATTAGTGAAGAGTCATCTGTATATGCAGTATAGCTAGTGTTGCCACCTGTCTGGGATTCACCCGGACAGTCCGGGTTATGAATCATGAGTCCGGGTTTCAAGGCGACTGAAACTTGGACACATTATTCTGACCGGCTCGTGGCTCCCCAAGTAACCGAGATAGTCGCACACAAATCTGTTGCCGTCCAGGAGCTGCTGGAGGCTGTCTCGGGGGGCAAGTTCGGCATCACTGGAGGGCAGGGCGATGATGTCAGCATGAGCAATTTGGCTACACCCATTGTTCGCTGCGGCACGCTATGCGCACCGCATTACTACTCTCTTTGGGGCACCCAAGGGTGGTCCCGACCGCTAAAGTGTTCAGGTTTGGCTTGAAGAAAAGGTGGCAACCCTAAGCATAGCATGCTTGTTATACTCACTGTGTAACTTAAGGGGTCAATCCTCTGCATTGTGTAAAAAGGCTGTTTTATCCTGTATGCACAGATCCTTCCCCTCCTGTCTATCTGGGGAAGGCCAGCTAATGCACAGGCAACAGTCAACCTGCACATGCTCAGTTGTGTCTTTTATGCTAGAGAGAACATTTACTTGTTTTTAAAAACCAGCCAGGTCACATGATATTGACATCACACATGTGGGCGTGTATACCGGCTGTAGTGGAACTGGAAATCTCCTCCTACCTGAACTCTCACCATTGGAGAAACTGTGCAGTTTATCATATAACCGCGGTATACAGATCAACCAAAAGGGTATATAGTGGCAGTATTTTAATGTAAAAATAAGATTTATAAGTTGTGGGAGCTGTGGGCACTGGGGGGGGGGGAGTTAGTAACACTTTAAGTTCATGGTCCCTTGTTGAGGTAAATTAAACATAGAAAATCTGTATGCATGTGTGAAAATAATGCAAAGACCCTGTACTAGAGGTTGATTTTTATGCAGATAGTGAGCCCCTTTTGAAATAAACACTCTTGAAGTGCTGACGTTACACACATGGGTGGAGTCTTCATGATCATTGTAGTCTTAAATCCCCTCACTTTTTCTGAACAGTAATAGTTGCCAACATTCTTAAAAAATTTTAGGGACCCATTTTTGTCTGTGGGCGTAGTATTAATTTAATTACAGTGTTTCCCCAAAAATAAGCCTGGGTCTTATATTAATTTTTGCAACAAAAGACCCAGTAGGGCTTATATTCGGGGTAGGGCTTGTCATGTGCTGTCTTCTCCCCCTCATCTCCCTCCCTGCCTGTCAGGAATCCCCATTGGCCAGTGGAACTGAGTAAAAGTGGGTGTAAATTCCGAAAATGGACTGTATTGCAGTATTATATCATGTAAACTGTGCATGTTTCTGTAATCTACTTGTGCTAAATATATTCTTATAGCGCTGCACGGCGCTTCCGTGACCCACCTGATCAGTCTTCCATGCTCCGAACATTGCAGAGGTAGGGGTGCCCGAGATCCCCCGCTGACAGCTGGCAGGAGGAGAAAAGGAGAGCAGCAGGGGATCAGCTTCCATCGCCCGCCTGAGCTCTTATCCACTCCAAGCACTGCGGGGGGGGGGGGGGGGGTGTATTTATCACATATAGATTACAGAAACATACACAGTTTACATTATATACTATTGTAATACAGTGCATTTTAGGATTCTACAACCACTTCAAACTAGGGCTTATTTTCGGGGTAGAGCTTATATTGCAGCCCCCCGAAAATTGCAGTAGGGCTTATTTTTGGGGTAGGTCTTATTTTTGGGAAAACACGGTAAGGGTGGGGAATTTATTAGTAGCCGTGGTCTAGTGAGGGCCAAAAAATGCAGAGCGCAAAATGAGCATGGTTTCAATTGAGCAAAATAATGGGCATGGCTTAAAAGGGGTGGGGTTAAATAAAGTCTGAGGTGACTTACATAGTGGAGAATGTGGGAATGTGGTAATATATAGAGAGGGAGAGCGAGGGAGAAAGAGGGATATGGAGAGCGAGAGAGAGAGAGGGTTATGGGGAAAGAGGGAGAGATAGAGCGAGACACCAGCTGCTGCTGCATACTACATACAGGTTCAGCTACACTTTGTTCTTCACAGACACAGATTCAAGTACTCTTGAGACATAATACACTTCTTAACAATGTTCTTCCTCACTGGAATCAGCAACGCGGCTCCACAGCAGCTCAATGCACACAGCCAATAATGGTGCTAGCGCACCCATTGGCTGGAACGGGGTGCTACCCAACTCCTGCTACATCCTTGTCTGTTACATGCCTCCATCCCTCAGTCTCGACTACCAGCCCACCCAGCTTACTATGTGGGCGGCCCGGGGTGACACCGGGTGACGGCGAAGCATTGTGACTTTTTTTCATGGGGGATTTGACACCCTGGCCCAGTCCGCCCCTGCCTGGCACAAAACCTATTTTCCGGGATTCTGGCCGGGACAGGCTCAGACTGGGACATGGGTCTGAATTCTGTGACTGTCCTGGCCAAATCGGGACTGTTGATAACTATGCTATGAATAAGCAGCATTTGTTTAGCTGTCTTTGTAGTGTAGATTGATTGCCCTCACTCTAAAATTAACCCTGTATACCTAATGCAGCCTTCTTCAGGCTAATAAAAAAAATTCCAGTGTGTCTACACAGATAATAACTCATAAGACCCAATAAGGCTTGTAGTTGTGCAAATAAAGTTTTGTATTGCTTGTGGTGTAATCGTGTGCAGAAGTATAATTATGTCATACTAAAAAATGTGATTTTATTATTATTGCTACCACAACTCATGTATACTTACCTGCTCTTGGCAGTGGTTTTGCACAGGGTAGCCTGAGTCCCTCTTCGGTGCTCCTGCCCTCTCGCTCCTGCTCCTGTTGAGTGCCTCCACAGCAAGCAGCTTGCTATGGGGGCACCCAAGCCAAGCCATAGCTCCCTGTGCCCATTCAGACACAGAGCCGCGACCAGGCCCCGCCCCTTTTGGCTGACTTTGATTGACAGAAGCAGGAGCCAATAGCACCGCACTGCTGTCTTAGCCAATGAAGAGAGGAGTCCCGGGCAGTCGAGACACTCCAGCAACATCGCTGGATTGAGATGGGGCTCAGGTAAGTATTAGGGGGCTGCTTCACATAGAAGGCTTTTTATCTTCATGCATCGAATGCATGAAGATAAAAAAAACCTTCTGTCTTCACAACCACTTTAAGGGTAAATGCAAATGCAGATTTTACAAGCATTTTATATGCCTAGTGTAATTGCACCCATGAAACTGCAGGTGCCCTGAACAGCCATTCACTTGTAACGCAGGCTGAACACTGGTAAACGTTAATACTTCTTGGCATCAGCGTTTACTTGCGCATACGTGTTCACAAAATATGTTGAGCATGGAAGACGCAGGCAGATGGCTCAAAGCCAATACCAGTTTTCCTCTACTCATTTAAGCTGCCTTACATCACTCATCTGCTCTGTGCATAGACTCCAGTACTCCATCTAATAAGTCACTTAGCAGATAAAAAAAATGTTACATAGGTTGGCATGGATCAGTGTACATATAATTCATAGAATAAATACTACATTGCTGTTTTTCTCTGCATGCACTGGCCATGTACAGTATATTTGTACCAGTAAGGACATTCTGTAAAGTGCTTATTGTACATGAAGCGGCATGCTGCTTCGACAGTGTATTCCTGTGTTAACTGCTCCATCCGATGAATGCTTTGTGTATGAATAGAAAGGAAAATAGCTATGTTATTAAAATGTTGCTGAAGTAATTATACTAGGGTTGGGAAAAGCCCATTACTTCCAGGTTTGCTACATGACTTTCACCACCTCATTTCAGAAAAAAAAACCTTTGCAGAACAATGTGCTCTCCACTAAAGACAGCTTTCTCTCCCTCTCTCTCCTCTCTCTCCTCTTTCTCCTTTTTCTCATCCCTTGGCCATCCTGCTTGGCTAAGTTTTAACATCCCCCCCCCCCCCCCCCAAAAAAAGCTAGACATAGTAGTGGTCAAAACAACCAAACAAATATAATTGTGAAAAACAGCACACCAAGTGATACCAACTTAGTCACAAAAAAAAAAAATACTGTGCTAAACAAAGTAATTGTGGTTTATTAGAGTCATGTGATATGGTGAAATAAGGCGTAGGGAAGAGGAGCCAGTGACGTTACAACGCAAACAGGAAGCGCACAGAATGCCGTTTTGTTGGAGGTACACAAGGGCTGCATCCTATGCATTAAGGTGAAAAAACTTCTGACTGCCCCCCAGCCCCCCCCCCCCCGTTTCACTCACCTGAGCCCGTACGTTCCTTTGGCAGAGACACACTCTTTCTCTCTGCCCGGGGTTCTCGGCTCTTAATTGGATAGATTGATAGCAGTGCAGCCATTGGCTCCCGCTGCTGTCAATCAAATCCAATGTCGAGGGCGCCGGGGGGCGGAGCCGAGTTCGGCATTCTGTGTCTATGGACGCAAATGCTGGACCTGGGAGCAAGCCCGCAATGTAACCCCCCAGGAGAGTGCTTCTCCCAGGTGGTTTACCGATGCGAGGAGGAGCCGCGAGTGCCAACCGGGGACCCCAGAAGATGATGATTGGGGCCACTCTGTGCAAAACTAACTGCACAGTGGAGGTAAGTATGATATGTTTGTTATTTTAAAAAAAAAAGACGAAGGTTTACAATCACTATAAAGCAGACCTTCAGTCATTTTTTAAACTTTCCATTTATTAAATCTCCTGCCCTTGTTGTTTTAACCTTGGATAGTAAAACATATTTTTTTTCTGCCAGTAAATACAGCCCACTTCCTTTTTCTTGTCTGGTCAATAGCCTAGGCCAGGAAGTGTGCCAGGAAGTGAGAGGGGATGAGTCATAAGAGGGCTAATCAGAAATGCAGGGCTGGAGAGCTGCAGGTGTGTCTATGTGTGTTTGTGTAAATCCAGTGGGTTGAATGAAAAAAAAAAACTGACTCGATTCTCCCGTCCACACACTCTGATGTGGATTAGGGAATCCTCCCCACTTGTAGGGATGTGCAGCGGCAGTAAACACTCAAAGTCCAGTTGCAGAGAACAGTACTTGTATTAATGTCAGAGTTCAATAATTCACAACAAGTCCGACAGGAAAGAGCCCGACCGAGAACACTTTCTGAATGTATCAACGGTGGGTAGCAGAGCAAGTCACGTGCTGACAGTATCTGTCTTGAGGGGCAGAATGCAGCCTGGCCGGTCCATACCCAAATGGGAGGTCTCCAGGAGGGATGGTGTGTCCCTAGCCTTTCCCTTCTCTTCTGGAACCTCTCCTTGCCACTAATAATTGTCCCCGTCAGACGGATGACCTGTTCCTACACTACCCACATGCTAAAAGTGAGCCAAGCCTGGGAGCCAGGGCCTTAAATAGGCTCTGCCTGACCTAAGGTGGCTGCAAGAGTCACATGGGGAGGAAGCATCCAATCGAATAGTTTCCCAGTGACTCAGGAAACCATAGGGGAACCAAATTCCTCTTGACTTCCCTTCCAACTGCAATGCCGCTGCAGTTGAGTTCCATCTACAGTGGAGAAAAGACTGCACCTACCTACACGCTGAGTTGTTGTATTCTGACAGCAAGGACACTTCCCCACTGTCAGAATACACTGATCAGTGTTGCAGGCTATAGCCTGCAGCACTAATGAAGCAGGGAATATCTGACAGAGTGGTTGTATAGAAGTCAACTGGTAGATCCACTTCTGTACAACCTCAAGGCCTACACGTGGATCAAGATTTGGTAGGTCCCCGCAGAACTGGCTGAATTTCGTTCCATGTATGGCCAGCTTCAGCCTTCCCTCCAGGCCCACCAAAAGGCCCCTTTCACACTGGGACGGTGGGGGCGTCGGCGGTACAACAGCGCTATTTTTAGCGCTGCTGTACCGTCGTTCTTGCAGCGGTATTCGGCCGCTAGCGGTGCGGTTTTACCCCCCGCTGGCGGCCGAAAAAGGGTTAAAATCCCTCGTACAGCGCGGCTATAGCCGCGGTATAGCCGCGCTGTCCCATTGATTTCAATGGGCAGGAGCGGGGAAGGAGCGGTGAATACACCGCTCCTTCCCCGCTCCAAAAAAGCGGTTTGCAGGACTTTTTTCACCGCCCTGCCTGCGCACCGCTTCAGTGTGAAAGCCCTCGGGCTTTCACACTGAACAAACAGCGGAGGCTGTTTAGGGGCGGTTTTCAGGCGGTATTTTTAGCGCAATACCGCCTGAAAACCGCTCCAGTGTGAAAGGGGTCTAAAGCTAGGCACTGGAAAACAGGCTGAGGACAAGACAGCTGCATGCTCTGCAGGTATTCCGCCAATTGTTGTAATATTGTCATATCCCTTCATTCCTTTTTAGGTTAAATTCCACTTTATGACCTTGGGGAGTAGAAGGAAGGGGTGCAATTTAAACCACAAATGTATAAACGCTCATTTTAGGTAAACTTATATTCTTGCTCCTAAGGAAGAAGAGGGTCTGTTACTCTCAGTGCCAGTCTACTGATCATACACCGAAAGTAGGTGTCCTGCTCCATTCAACAAAAATCGATTGTTCAATTCACTTTAGTCAAAGGAATCTGCTTTGAAATTTTTGGCCCAACACCAGCTGCATCAAATCAAGTATAGCTGCCCTTTTAGGTGTTCCGACAGCTGCCACTAATGGTAGTCATAATACAGTAGCCCAGCAGGAAGATTCATCCATCTGCACTGTGTAGCGTGGATGGAGGAGTCTGTTAGATTTCTTTCTTCTCATTTCATGCTGTGTTGACTTTTTAAGTGTAAATCAAGCAAATTACTTTGTTATAGGTATTGTCAGTGTTTCAATATCATGTTTAAACTGTTCAAATATTCACTGTGTTAGTTTTCAATAGGAGTTATGTAATTTCACAGGTTACCAGTAAAAAATGTGCTCCACCAGTAAATTTTCCATGGTTTTTCAGTAAAAAATGCTGCGGGAGGTTTACAACCCTGGCTGCCACCCATGTGAGAGAGCCCTGAGTATATGACCATCTTTAATTAATTTTGTAAAGCACTGGTCAAACTGTTGGCGCTATATAAATCCTGTATACAGGGGCGGACTGACCATTCGGTCACTCGGTCGCCGACCGAGGGCCCGACGTCAGGAGGGGCCCCATGAGCGGCTCAGTCAGCAGCGGAAAAAAGCCGCCCGCCGCACCGCACGAAAACCCCATCCTCCCGGAATATTACAGCTCCCAGCACCGCTGCCTGAGCAGACCTCGGCTTAGGCTGAGAGAAGCTCTGTCAGCAGGGAGGGGCGGGGTAGGGAGCTCCACTGACGCTCTGACCCTGCCCTGCCCCACCCCTCCTCTCCTCATGTAGTCTGAGTCTGTATAGAGCATCTCTCCAGCACTTCTGAGAGCTCCGCTCTGGACCACAAAAATCCCCACCCCTACCGACGAAGGCTCCGCCCCTACCAAAGAAAGCTCCACCCCTACCGACGAAAGCTCCGCCCCCTATCGACGAACGCTCCGCCCGGACCTCTGAGAGCGGGAGGTGAGCCAGACTGGTCAGGTAGGTCCTTCTGCCTACATTATATACACTGCCTGTAGACCCCTTTTTTTTTGCTAAACCATCCCTGGAAATGTTGTTTACCCCCCCTGTATAGCTGTGCATTGCTGAAAATTTAAATTTTAAAATTGGCTACCTGGTCATCTCCTGTAGTCGCATTCGCAGTCTGGTTATTTCCTGTAGTCACATTCGCAGTCTGGTCATCTCCTGTAGTCGCATTCGCAGTCTGGTTATTTCCTGTAGTCGCATTCGCAGTCTGGTTATTTCCTGTAGTCGCATTCACAGTCTCTGGTTATTTCCTGTAGTCGCATTCACAGTCTCTGGTTATTTCCTGTAGTCGCATTCGCAGTCTGGTTATTTCCTGTAGTCGCATTCACAGTCTGGTCATCTCCTGTAGTCGCATTCGCAGTCTGGTTATTTCCTGTAGTCGCATTCGCAGTCTCTGGTTATTTCCTGTAGTCGCATTCACAGTCTGGTTATTTCCTGTAGTCGCATTCACAGTCTGGTTATTTCCTGTAGTCGCATTCGCAGTCTCTGGTTATTTCCTGTAGTCGCATTCACAGTCTGGTTATTTCCTGTAGTCGCATTCGCAGTCTCTGGTTATTTCCTGTAGTCGCATTCACAGTCTGGTTATTTCCTGTAGTCGCATTCACAGTCTGGTTATTTCCTGTAGTCGCATTCGCAGTCTGGTTATTTCCTGTAGTCGCATTCACAGTCTGGTTACTTCCTGTAGTCGCATTCGCAGTCTCTGGTTACTTCCTGTAGTCGCATTCGCAGTCTGGTCATCTCCTGTAGTCGCATTCGCAGTCTGGTTATTTCCTGTAGTCGCATTCACAGTCTGGTCATCTCCTGTAGTCGCATTTGCAGTCTCTGGTTATCTCCTGTAGTCGCATTTGCAGTCTCTGGTTACTTCCTGTAGTTGCATTCGCAGTCTCTGGTTACTTCCTGTAGTCGCATTCGCAGTCTCTGGTTACTTCCTGTAGTTGCATTTGCAGTCTCTGGTTATTTCCTGTAGTCGCATTCACAGTCTGGTTATTTCCTGTAGTCGCATTCACAGTCTGGTTACTTCCTGTAGTCACATTCGCAGTCTCTGGTTACTTCCTGTAGTCGCATTCGCAGTCTGGTCATCTCCTGTAGTCGCATTCGCAGTCTGGTTATTTCCTGTAGTCGCATTCACAGTCTGGTCATCTCCTGTAGTCGCATTTGCAGTCTCTGGTTATCTCCTGTAGTCGCATTCGCAGTCTCTGGTTACTTCCTGTAGTTGCATTCACAGTCTCTGGTTATTTCCTGTAGTCGCATTCGCAGTCTCTGGTTACTTCCTGTAGTTGCATTCGCAGTCTCTGGCTATTTCCTGTAGTTGCATTCACAGTCTGGTTATTTCCTGTAGTCGCATTCACAGTCTGGTTATTTCCTGTAGTCGCATTCGCAGTCTGGTTATCTCCTGTAGTCGCATTCGCAGTCTGGTTATCTCCTGTAGTCGCATTCGCAGTCTGGTTATCTCCTGTAGTCGCATTCGCAGTCTGGTTATTTCCTGTAGTCGCATTTGCAGTCTGGTTATCTCCTGTAGTCGAATCCCCAGTCTCTGGTTATCTCCTGTAGTCGCATTCGCAGTCTGGTCATCTCCTGTAGTCGCATCCCCAGTCTCTGGTTATCTCCTGTTGTCGCATTCGCCGTCTCTGGTTATCTCCTGTAGTTGCATCCGTAGTCTCTGGTCATCTCCTGTAGTCATTTTTGATATCTATGGCTATGCATATTTCTTGAATCCATATTGAGCACTATATTTGATTGGCTGTTTGCTTCTGCTTAGGCCTGGCAAACACGCACAATCGCACATGATGATGACTTCATCATCATGTGTGTGATTGTGATTGTGCGTGTGTGCCAAGCAGAAGCAGCCAATCAAATATAGTGCTCAATATGGATTAAATAAATAGTGGGAAGATTGTTCCTTCCATTGGTGATCAGTGAGAAGAATGTTCCTTACATTGGTGGTCAGTGGGAAGATTGTTCCTTCCATTGGTGATCAGTGAGAAGAATGCTCCTTACATTGGTGATCAGTGAGAAGAATGTTCCTTACATTGGTGATCAGTGAGAAGAATGTTCCTTACATTGGTGATCAGTGAGAAGAATGTTCCTTACATTGGTGATCAGTGAGAAGAATGTTCCTTACATTGGTGGTCAGTAGGGATGAGCCGAACACCCCCCCGGTTCGGTTCGCACCAGAACCCGCGAACGGACCGCAAGTTCGCACGAACGTTAGAACCCCATTGACGTCTATGGGACTCGAACGTTCGAAATCAAAAGTGCTCATTTTAAAGGCTAATTTGCATGGTATTGTCCTAAAAAGGGTGTGGGGACCCGGGTCCTACCCCAGGGGACATGTATCAATGCAAAAAAAACTTTTAAAAACGGCCGTTTTTTCGGGAGCAGTGATTTTAATGATGCTTAAAGTAAAAAAAAAAAAGCGAAATATTCCTTTAAATATCGTACCTGGGGGGTGTCTATAGTATGCCTGTAAAGTGACGCGTGTTTCCCATGTTTAGAACAGTCCCTGCACCAAATGTCATTTTTAAAGGAAAAAATCTCATTTAAAACTGCTTGCGGGTTTAATGTCATGTCGGGTCCTGGCAATATGGATGAAAATCAGTGAGACAAACGGCATGGGTACCCCCCAGTCCATTACCAGGCCCTTTGGGTCTTGTATGGATATTAAGGGGAACCCCGCACCCAAATTAAAATAAGGAAAGGTCCCTATATACTCTGAACAGCAGTATACAGGCGGTGCAAACAAGACAGGGACTGTAGGTTTGTTGTTAAGTAGAATCTGTTTGTAATTTTGAACATTTTTAACGTGTTTAGCTCCAGCCAAAAAATCTTTTCTAAGCTTTTTGGAAAACATAGGGAAGGGTTATCACCCCTGTGACATTTGTTTTGCGTCTTTCCTCCTCTTCAGAAGATTTCACCTCACTTTTTTGTCCCAATGAAAAATGTTTTTTGAAAATTTGGGTTTTTTTGTGGAACAAGGATTGGAAAGCATCAGTGGAAAGGAGAAATTGTTTTCCCATATTAACTCTTACATGAGAGAATTTCCCTTCCTAGGGGTAGATTTCATCTCACTTCCTGTTGTCTCCTTCCGTTTGCAAGTAGGAGTCGTTTGTAAGTTAGATGTTTGAAAGTAGGGTCCTGCCCTATATACTCAGCAGAAATTTGGGCCTTAGGTGTTGCTGTGGCCAAAACACTGTAAGCCCTCACAGGGCCCTGCTGTGAAATATTAGATCAAGAATTGTAATTACATGCCCCTGTTGAACAGGAGCTGAAAAATTAGGCCTTAGGCACTGGTGCTGGTGCCACAACACTGCAACCCCTCACAGACACTCTAGTTGGAACGCAGGAACGAGCCCTGCTGCAAAGTATTGCATCAAAAATTGTAATTACACGCCCCTGTTAGACAGGGGCAGAAAAATTGGGCCTTAGGCACTGGTGCTGGTGCCACAACACTGCAACCCCTCACAGACACTCTAGTTGGAACGCAGGAACGAGCCCTGCTGCAAAGTATTGCATCAAAAATTGTAATTACACGCCCCTGTTAGACAGGGGCAGAAAAATTGGGCCTTAGGCACTGGTGCTGGTGCCACAACACTGCAACCCCTCACCGACACTCTAGTTGGAATGCAGGAACAAGCCCTGCTGCAAAGTATTACATCAAAAATTGTAATTACACGCCCCTGTTATACAGGGGCTGAAAAATTGTGCCTTAGGCACTGGTGGTGGCGCCCAGAACCAAAAATGTTCTTACAAGCTATCAGCGTGATGATTGAGGAGGAAGAGGATAATTACTCAGGGATAGTCACTCAGCATCAGCATAGGCAGTCTTTGAAGGGATCTGAAAAAAATTATTCAGTTACATCAGCATCAGGTGCTTGGTAGCTGGTGGTGATCCAAGACTGATTCATTTTTATGAAGGTCAGCCGATCGACCGAGTCAGTGGACAGACGCACCCTGTGATCGGTTACCACGCCTCCAGCAGCACTGAATGTGCGTTCCGAAAGAACGCTGGATGCAGGACAGGCCAGTAGCTCAATTGCATACTGTGCAAGCTCTGGCCAGTGATCCATCCTCAAGACCCAGTAACCCAGAGGATTTTCGGTGGGAAAGGTGTCCAAGTCTGATCTTGCCCCTAGGTATTCCTGCACCATGTAAAACAGACGCTGGCGATGGTTGCTGGAACCGATCATACCTTGGGGCTGCGGACCAAAAAATTGTCTGAACGCATCGGTCAGACGGCCACCTTCTCCACCGCTCCTTCTTTGACTGACCGAAGCCTCAGCAACACGTTGTCCAGAAACAGGAGTTTGTAACCTCCCAGTCTCTGGGAACGCGTTGCACAGACCTTTCTGCAAGGCCTCCCGAAGATGTTTCATCCTCTGCTCCCTCTGCGATGGCAAGATAAGGTCCGCAACCTTACCCTTGTAACGTGGATCAAGGAGGGTTGCCAGCCAGTATTGGTCCTTCTCCTTGATACCACGAATACGAGGATCCTTACGCAGGCTTTGCAGGATCAGGGAGGCCATGCAGCGTAGGTTTGCTGAGGCATTCGGTCCGGAGTCCTCTGGGTCACTAAGGACAACAACGTCCGCAGCCACCTCCTCCCAGCCACGTACAAGTCCATGTGTTCCTTGGGACTGATCCCTTAAAGACTGCTGATGCTGAGTGCCAGGCTCCACCTCCATACTGACACAATCTTCCTCCTCCTCCTCCTCCTCCTCCTCGTCCTCTTCCTGTGTGATCGGCGGGCACGCAGGAACACTGTCTGGATAAAGGGGGCCTTGAGAGCTAAGGAAGTCCTCCTCTTCCTGCCTCTGTTCTGCCTCAAGTGCCCTGTCCATTATTCCACGCAGCGTGTGCTCCAACAGGTGGACAAGGGGGACAGTGTCACTGATGCATGCACTGTCAGTGCTCACCATCCTCGTGGCCTCCTCGAATGGTGACAGGACAGTGCATGCATCCCTGATCATGGCCCACTGGCGTGGGGAAAAAAAACCAAGGTCCCCTGACCCTGTCCTGGTGCCATAGTCGCACAGGTACTCATTTATGGCCCTCTGCTGCGTGTGCAGCCGCTGCAGCATGGCCAATGTCGAGTTCCACCTGGTGGGCATGTCACAGATTAGGCGGTTCTTGGGCAGGTTAAACTCCTTTTGGAGGTCCGTCAGCCGAGCACTGGCATTATATGACCGGCGGAAATGCACACAGACTTTCCTGGCCTGCCTCAGGACATCCTGTAAGCCCGGGTACCTGCCCAAGAACCGCTGCACCACCAAGTTAAGGACGTGAGCCAAACAGGGCACATGGGTCAGTTGTCCCTGTCGGAGGGCAGAGAGGAGGTTGGTGCCATTGTCGCAAACCACCATTCCTGCCTTAAGTTGGCGTGGCGTCAACCACCTCTGAACCTGCCCCTGCAGAGCTGACAGAACCTCTGCCCCAGTGTGGCTCCTGTCCCCCAAGCACACCAGCTCAAGCACCGCATGGCATCTTTTGGCCTGCGTACTTGCGTAGCCCCTTGAACGCCTACGGAGCACCGCTGGTTCCGAGGAAGAGGCCATGGAGGAAGAAGAAGAGGAGGGGGTGGAGGAGAGAGGTGTGTCACAATCAGCATTTTGGAGGCGTGGTGGCGGAACAACCTCCAACACTACTGCACCTTGTCCTGCATCCTTCCCAGCTGCCAGCAGAGTCACCCAATGCGCCGTGAAACTTAAGTAACGTCCCTGTCCATGCCTGCTGGACCATGAGTCAGCGGTAATATGCACCTTACCGCTGACCGCCCTGTCCAGCGAGGCATGGACATTGCCTTCCACATGCCGGTAGAGAGCTGGAATCGCCTTCCGTGAGAAAAAGTGGCGTTTGGGTACCTGCCACTGAGGAACCGCACATTCCACAAACTCACGGAAGGGGGCAGAGTCTACCAACTGAAAAGGCAGCAGTTGAAGTGCTAGCAATTTTGCCAAGCTAGCATTCAACCGCTGGGCATGTGGATGGCTGGGAGCAAACTTCTTTCGGCGGTGCAGCAGCTGGGGCAGGGAAATTTGCCTGGTACAATCTGGCGTCGGTGTACCAAAAGCAGATTGCCCACAAGTACTTGGCTGTGACACACCTAATTCTACACCTTCATTCCTCTCACTGCAGGTCTCAGAGAGGACTGAAGGTCTAGTGGGGTTGGAAATCTCAGCTGATGAGGAGCAAGGAGAGATCCTCTTTGTTCTTTGGTGTGGGTCTTTTAGATATGCTTGCCAACGAACTGCATGGCAGGTCAACATATGTCTGGTCAAGCATGTGGTACCCAAGCGGGAGATGTTTTGGCCACGCGAGATACGCTTGAGACATATGTTGCAAATAGCAGCGGTGCGATCTGATGCACTCGTCTCAAAAAAGGCCCACACCAAAGAACTTTTTGAATAACGCGCAGAGACTGCAGCGCCCTGCACATGTGGAGCTTTGGGGTGTGATGCAGTCAATGTGCTTCCCTTAGGCTGGCCCCTGGAGGGCATCCTGCCTCGTTGGTGATGTGCCGCCTCCTCCTCCTCCTCCTCCTCCTCTCTCCTATCAGGCACCCACGTTGAGTCAGTGACCTCATCATCCCCTCCCTCCTCATCACTGGAGCAAACCTGGCAGTATGCTGCAGCAGGGGGAGCATGACTGCCAGATTGCTGTCCTTCTTGGGCACCCCCTCTGTCCGTGCTCATGTTACTGCCTTCATCGAGCTCAGTATCATCATCAGAGCCTTCCAAACGCTGGGCATCCTCCTGAAGCATGTACCCAACACTGTGGTCAAACAGTTCGAGGGAATCCTCATGAGGACATGGTGGAGCTAGGGAAGGAGTCACTGATGACATTGAGCTGAGGGAAGAGGCCGCTGCTTTGCCAGACAAAGCACCCTGGGCATGGGTGAGAGAGGATGAGGAGGATGAGGACGGCTTGGTCATCCACTCGACCAAGTTTTCTGCATGTTGCGGCTCAACACGGCCAGCTGCCAAAAAAAAGGCCAAGCGTGTCCCATGGCCACGGGCTGATGAGGATGCACCGTCTCCACGACCAGCACTAGACACAGAGCCTGCTTGCCCTCTCTTATTGGCTTGTGACTGTCTGCCTCTCCTTCTTGGCCTTCCAGACATACTAATGGCCTGTAGCTGCACTAAGCTGGGATAGAACACCTGTAATTTTCTTCAGGTAGCTTTATATACTGTAACCAGACAAGCCTGCCTGTCAGTAGGAAGATAACAGGAACGGATCTAGCTGAACACTGTGAGCAGGACGCACTGCACTAAATGTAAATAGCAGGAACGGATCTAGCTGAACACTGTGAGCAGGACGCACTGACTGCACTAAATGTAAATAGCAGGAACGGATCTAGCTGAACACTGTGAGCAGGACGCACTGCACTAAATGTAAATAGCAGGAACAGATCTAGCTGAACACTGTGAGCAGGACGCACTGCACTAAATGTAAATAGCAGGAACGGATCTAGCTGAACACTGTGAGCAGGACGCACTGACTGCACTAAATGTAAATAGCAGGAACAGATCTAGCTGAACACTGTGAGCAGGACGCACTGCACTAAATGTAAATAGCAGGAACAGATCTAGCTGAACACTGTGAGCAGGACGCACTGCACTAAATGTAAATAGCAGGAACGGATCTAGCTGAACACTGTGAGCAGGACGCACTGACTGCACTAAATGTAAATAGCAGGAACAGATCTAGCTGAACACTGTGAGCAGGACGCACTGCACTAAATGTAAATAGCAGGAACAGATCTAGCTGAACACTGTGAGCAGGACGCACTGCACTAAATGTAAATAGCAGGAACGGATCTAGCTGAACACTGTGAGCAGGACGCACTGCACTAAATGTAAATAGCAGGAACGGATCTAGCTGAACACTGTGAGCAGGACGCACTGCACTAAATGTAAATAGCAGGAACGGATCTAGCTGAACACTGTGAGCAGGACGCACTGACTGCACTAAATGTAAATAGCAGGAACGGATCTAGCTGAACACTGTGAGCAGGACGCACTGACTGCACTAAATGTAAATAGCAGGAACGGATCTAGCTGAACACTGTGAGCAGGACGCACTGACTGCACTAAATGTAAATAGCAGGAACGGATCTAGCTGAACACTGTGAGCAGGACGCACTGCACTAAATGTAAATAGCAGGAACGGATCTAGCTGAACACTGTGAGCAGGACGCACTGCACTAAATGTAAATAGCAGGAACGGATCTAGCTGAACACTGAGCAGGACGCACTGCACTAAATGTAAATAGCAGGAACGGATCTAGCTGAACACTGTGAGCAGGACGCACTGACTGCAATAAATGTAAATAGCAGGAATGGATCTAGCTGAACACTGTGAGCAGGACGCACTGACTGCACTAAATGTAAATAGCAGGAACGGATCTAGCTGAACACTGTGAGCAGGACACACTGCACTAAATGTAAATAGCAGGAACGGATCTAGCTGAACACTGTGAGCAGGACGCACTGCACTAAATGTAAATAGCAGGAACGGATCTAGCTGAACACTGTGAGCTGGACGCACTGACTGCACTAAATGTAAATAGCAGGAACGGATCTAGCTGAACACTGTGAGCAGGACGCACTGACTGCACTAAATGTAAATAGCAGGAACGGATCTAGCTGAACACTGTGAGCAGGACGCACTGCACTAAATGTAAATAGCAGGAACGGATCTAGCTGAACACTGTGAGCAGGACGCACTGCACTAAATGTAAATAGCAGGAACGGATCTAGCTGAACACTGTGAGCAGGACGCACTGCACTAAATGTAAATAGCAGGAACGGATCTAGCTGAACACTGTGAGCAGGACGCACTGCACTAAATGTAAATAGCAGGAACGGATCTAGCTGAACACTGTGAGCAGGACGCACTGACTGCACTAAATGTAAATAGCAGGAACGGATCTAGCTGAACACTGTGAGCAGGACGCACTGCACTAAATGTAAATAGCAGGAACAGATCTAGCTGAACACTGTGAGCAGGACGCACTGCACTAAATGTAAATAGCAGGAACGGATCTAGCTGAACACTGTGAGCAGGACGCACTGACTGCACTAAATGTAAATAGCAGGAACAGATCTAGCTGAACACTGTGAGCAGGACGCACTGCACTAAATGTAAATAGCAGGAACGGATCTAGCTGAACACTGTGAGCAGGACGCACTGACTGCACTAAATGTAAATAGCAGGAACGGATCTAGCTGAACACTGTGAGCAGGACGCACTGACTGCACTAAATGTAAATAGCAGGAACAGATCTAGCTGAACACTGTGAGCAGGACGCACTGCACTAAATGTAAATAGCAGGAACAGATCTAGCTGAACACTGTGAGCAGGACGCACTGCACTAAATGTAAATAGCAGGAACAGATCTAGCTGAACACTGTGAGCAGGACGCACTGACTGCACTAAATGTAAATAGCAGGAACGGATCTAGCTGAACACTGTGAGCAGGACGCACTGCACTAAATGTAAATAGCAGGAACGGATCTAGCTGAACACTGTGAGCAGGACGCACTGCACTAAATGTAAAGAGCAGGAACAGATCTAGCCTAATCTAGCTCTCAAATCAAATGACACTGTCTGTCTCTCTCTCTATCAGCACACCGGAACACACTACACAGGGCCGCCGTGCAGGCGGCCTTATATAGTGTGGGGCGTGTACTAAATCCCCTGAGCCATAATTGGCCAAAGCCACCCTGGCTTTGGCCAATTACAGCTCTCTCTACTGACGGCGCTGTGATTGGCCAAGCATGCGGGTCATAGTGCATGCTTGGCCAATCATCAGCCAGCAATGCACTGCGATGCCGCAGTGAATTATGGGCCGTGACGCGCCACACGAATTTGGCGCGAACGGCCCATAACGTTCGCAATTCGACGGACGGTCGAACAGCCGATGTTCGAGTCGAACATGGGTTCGACTCGAACACGAAGCTCATCCCTAGTAGGGATGAGCCGAACACCCCCCGGTTCGGTTCGCACCAGAACCCGCGAACGGACCGCAAGTTCGCACGAACGTTAGAACCCCATTGACGTCTATGGGACTCGAACGTTCGAAATCAAAAGTGCTCATTTTAAAGGCTAATTTGCATGGTATTGTCCTAAAAAGGGTGTGGGGACCCGGGTCCTACCCCAGGGGACATGTATCAATGCAAAAAAAACTTTTAAAAACGGCCGTTTTTTCGGGAGCAGTGATTTTAATGATGCTTAAAGTAAAAAAAAAAAAGTGAAATATTCCTTTAAATATCGTACCTGGGGGGTGTCTATAGTATGCCTGTAAAGTGACGCGTGTTTCCCATGTTTAGAACAGTCCCTGCACCAAATGTCATTTTTAAAGGAAAAAATCTCATTTAAAACTGCTTGCGGGTTTAATGTCATGTCGGGTCCTGGCAATATGGATGAAAATCAGTGAGACAAACGGCATGGGTACCCCCCAGTCCATTACCAGGCCCTTTGGGTCTTGTATGGATATTAAGGGGAACCCCGCACCCAAATTAAAATAAGGAAAGGTCCCTATATACTCTGAACAGCAGTATACAGGCGGTGCAAACAAGACAGGGACTGTAGGTTTGTTGTTAAGTAGAATCTGTTTGTAATTTTGAACATTTTTAACGTGTTTAGCTCCAGCCAAAAAATCTTTTCTAAGCTTTTTGGAAAACATAGGGAAGGGTTATCACCCCTGTGACATTTGTTTTGCGTCTTTCCTCCTCTTCAGAAGATTTCACCTCACTTTTTTGTCCCAATGAAAAATGTTTTTTGAAAATTTGGGTTTTTTTGTGGAACAAGGATTGGAAAGCATCAGTGGAAAGGAGAAATTGTTTTCCCATATTAACTCTTACATGAGAGAATTTCCCTTCCTAGGGGTAGATTTCATCTCACTTCCTGTTGTCTCCTTCCGTTTGCAAGTAGGAGTCGTTTGTAAGTTAGATGTTTGAAAGTAGGGTCCTGCCCTATATACTCAGCAGAAATTTGGGCCTTAGGTGTTGCTGTGGCCAAAACACTGTAAGCCCTCACAGGGCCCTGCTGTGAAATATTAGATCAAGAATTGTAATTACATGCCCCTGTTGAACAGGAGCTGAAAAATTAGGCCTTAGGCACTGGTGCTGGTGCCACAACACTGCAACCCCTCACAGACACTCTAGTTGGAACGCAGGAACGAGCCCTGCTGCAAAGTATTGCATCAAAAATTGTAATTACACGCCCCTGTTAGACAGGGGCAGAAAAATTGGGCCTTAGGCACTGGTGCTGGTGCCACAACACTGCAACCCCTCACAGACACTCTAGTTGGAACGCAGGAACGAGCCCTGCTGCAAAGTATTGCATCAAAAATTGTAATTACACGCCCCTGTTAGACAGGGGCAGAAAAATTGGGCCTTAGGCACTGGTGCTGGTGCCACAACACTGCAACCCCTCACAGACACTCTAGTTGGAATGCAGGAACGAGCCCTGCTGCAAAGTATTACATCAAAAATTGTAATTACACGCCCCTGTTATACAGGGGCTGAAAAATTGTGCCTTAGGCACTGGTGGTGGCGCCCAGAACCAAAAATGTTCTTACAAGCTATCAGCGTGATGATTGAGGAGGAAGAGGATAATTACTCAGGGATAGTCACTCAGCATCAGCATAGGCAGTCTTTGAAGGGATCTGAAAAAAATTATTCAGTTACATCAGCATCAGGTGCTTGGTAGCTGGTGGTGATCCAAGACTGATTCATTTTTATGAAGGTCAGCCGATCGACCGAGTCAGTGGACAGACGCACCCTGTGATCGGTTACCACGCCTCCAGCAGCACTGAATGTGCGTTCCGAAAGAACGCTGGATGCAGGACAGGCCAGTAGCTCAATTGCATACTGTGCAAGCTCTGGCCAGTGATCCATCCTCAAGACCCAGTAACCCAGAGGATTTTCGGTGGGAAAGGTGTCCAAGTCTGATCTTGCCCCTAGGTATTCCTGCACCATGTAAAACAGACGCTGGCGATGGTTGCTGGAACCGATCATACCTTGGGGCTGCGGACCAAAAAATTGTCTGAACGCATCGGTCAGACGGCCACCTTCTCCACCGCTCCTTCTTTGACTGACCGAAGCCTCAGCAACACGTTGTCCAGAAACAGGAGTTTGTAACCTCCCAGTCTCTGGGAACGCGTTGCACAGACCTTTCTGCAAGGCCTCCCGAAGATGTTTCATCCTCTGCTCCCTCTGCGATGGCAAGATAAGGTCCGCAACCTTACCCTTGTAACGTGGATCAAGGAGGGTTGCCAGCCAGTATTGGTCCTTCTCCTTGATACCACGAATACGAGGATCCTTACGCAGGCTTTGCAGGATCAGGGAGGCCATGCAGCGTAGGTTTGCTGAGGCATTCGGTCCGGAGTCCTCTGGGTCACTAAGGACAACAACGTCCGCAGCCACCTCCTCCCAGCCACGTACAAGTCCATGTGTTCCTTGGGACTGATCCCTTAAAGACTGCTGATGCTGAGTGCCAGGCTCCACCTCCATACTGACACAATCTTCCTCCTCCTCCTCCTCCTCCTCCTCGTCCTCTTCCTGTGTGATCGGCGGGCACGCAGGAACACTGTCTGGATAAAGGGGGCCTTGAGAGCTAAGGAAGTCCTCCTCTTCCTGCCTCTGTTCTGCCTCAAGTGCCCTGTCCATTATTCCACCCAGCGTGTGCTCCAACAGGTGGACAAGGGGGACAGTGTCACTGATGCATGCACTGTCAGTGCTCACCATCCTCGTGGCCTCCTCGAATGGTGACAGGACAGTGCATGCATCCCTGATCATGGCCCACTGGCGTGGGGAAAAAAAACCAAGGTCCCCTGACCCTGTCCTGGTGCCATAGTCGCACAGGTACTCATTTATGGCCCTCTGCTGCGTGTGCAGCCGCTGCAGCATGGCCAATGTCGAGTTCCACCTGGTGGGCATGTCACAGATTAGACGGTTCTTGGGCAGGTTAAACTCCTTTTGGAGGTCCGTCAGCCGAGCACTGGCATTATATGACCGGCGGAAATGCACACAGACTTTCCTGGCCTGCCTCAGGACATCCTGTAAGCCCGGGTACCTGCCCAAGAACCGCTGCACCACCAAGTTAAGGACGTGAGCCAAACAGGGCACATGGGTCAGTTGTCCCTGTCGGAGGGCAGAGAGGAGGTTGGTGCCATTGTCGCAAACCACCATTCCTGCCTTAAGTTGGCGTGGCGTCAACCACCTCTGAACCTGCCCCTGCAGAGCTGACAGAACCTCTGCCCCAGTGTGGCTCCTGTCCCCCAAGCACACCAGCTCAAGCACCGCATGGCATCTTTTGGCCTGCGTACTTGCGTAGCCCCTTGAACGCCTACGGAGCACCGCTGGTTCCGAGGAAGAGGCCATGGAGGAAGAAGAAGAGGAGGGGGTGGAGGAGAGAGGTGTGTCACAATCAGCATTTTGGAGGCGTGGTGGCGGAACAACCTCCAACACTACTGCACCTTGTCCTGCATCCTTCCCAGCTGCCAGCAGAGTCACCCAATGCGCCGTGAAACTTAAGTAACGTCCCTGTCCATGCCTGCTGGTCCATGAGTCAGCGGTAATATGCACCTTACCGCTGACCGCCCTGTCCAGCGAGGCATGGACATTGCCTTCCACATGCCGGTAGAGAGCTGGAATCGCCTTCCGTGAGAAAAAGTGGCGTTTGGGTACCTGCCACTGAGGAACCGCACATTCCACAAACTCACGGAAGGGGGCAGAGTCTACCAACTGAAAAGGCAGCAGTTGAAGTGCTAGCAATTTTGCCAAGCTAGCATTCAACCGCTGGGCATGTGGATGGCTGGGAGCAAACTTCTTTCGGCGGTGCAGCAGCTGGGGCAGGGAAATTTGCCTGGTACAATCTGGCGTCGGTGTACCAAAAGCAGATTGCCCACAAGTACTTGGCTGTGACACACCTAATTCTACACCTTCATTCCTCTCACTGCAGGTCTCAGAGAGGACTGAAGGTCTAGTGGGGTTGGAAATCTCAGCTGATGAGGAGCAAGGAGAGATCCTCTTTGTTCTTTGGTGTGGGTCTTTTAGATATGCTTGCCAATGAACTGCATGGCAGGTCAACATATGTCTGGTCAAGCATGTGGTACCCAAGCGGGAGATGTTTTGGCCACGCGAGATACGCTTGAGACATATGTTGCAAATAGCAGCGGTGCGATCTGATGCACTCGTCTCAAAAAAGGCCCACACCAAAGAACTTTTTGAATAACGCGCAGAGACTGCAGCGCCCTGCACATGTGGAGCTTTGGGGTGTGATGCAGTCAATGTGCTGCCCTTAGGCTGGCCCCTGGAGGGCATCCTGCCTCGTTGGTGATGTGCCGCCTCCTCCTCCTCCTCCTCTCTCCTATCAGGCACCCACGTTGAGTCAGTGACCTCATCATCCCCTCCCTCCTCATCACTGGAGCAAACCTGGCAGTATGCTGCAGCAGGGGGAGCATGACTGCCAGATTGCTGTCCTTCTTGGGCACCCCCTCTGTCCATGCTCATGTTACTGCCTTCATCGAGCTCAGTATCATCATCAGAGCCTTCCAAACGCTGGGCATCCTCCTGGAGCATGTACCCAACACTGTGGTCAAACAGTTCGAGGGAATCCTCATGAGGACATGGTGGAGCTAGGGAAGGAGTCACTGATGACATTGAGCTGAGGGAAGAGGCCGCTGCTTTGCCAGACAAAGCACCCTGGGCATGGGTGAGAGAGGATGAGGAGGATGAGGACGGCTTGGTCATCCACTCGACCAAGTTTTCTGCATGTTGCGGCTCAACACGGCCAGCTGCCGAAAAAAAGGCCAAGCGTGTCCCATGGCCACGGGCTGATGAGGATGCACCGTCTCCACGACCAGCACTAGACACAGAGCCTGCTTGCCCTCTCTTATTGGCTTGTGACTGTCTGCCTCTCCTTCTTGGCCTTCCAGACATACTAATGGCCTGTAGCTGCACTAAGCTGGGATAGAACACCTGTAATTTTCTTCAGGTAGCTTTATATACTGTAACCAGACAAGCCTGCCTGTCAGTAGGAAGATAACAGGAACGGATCTAGCTGAACACTGTGAGCAGGACGCACTGCACTAAATGTAAATAGCAGGAACGGATCTAGCTGAACACTGTGAGCAGGACG
Organism: Lithobates septentrionalis; assembly: GCA_037952835.1. Classification (NCBI taxonomy): domain Eukaryota; kingdom Metazoa; phylum Chordata; class Amphibia; order Anura; family Ranidae; genus Lithobates; species Lithobates septentrionalis. The sequence goes on along the minus strand of JBBDGP010001693.1, from coordinate 1,943,595 downwards.
CACTGACTGCACTAAATGTAAATAGCAGGAACGGATCTAGCTGAACACTGTGAGCAGGACGCACTGCACTAAATGTAAATAGCAGGAACAGATCTAGCTGAACACTGTGAGCAGGACGCACTGCACTAAATGTAAATAGCAGGAACGGATCTAGCTGAACACTGTGAGCAGGACGCACTGACTGCACTAAATGTAAATAGCAGGAACAGATCTAGCTGAACACTGTGAGCAGGACGCACTGCACTAAATGTAAATAGCAGGAACAGATCTAGCTGAACACTGTGAGCAGGACGCACTGCACTAAATGTAAATAGCAGGAACGGATCTAGCTGAACACTGTGAGCAGGACGCACTGACTGCACTAAATGTAAATAGCAGGAACAGATCTAGCTGAACACTGTGAGCAGGACGCACTGCACTAAATGTAAATAGCAGGAACAGATCTAGCTGAACACTGTGAGCAGGACGCACTGCACTAAATGTAAATAGCAGGAACGGATCTAGCTGAACACTGTGAGCAGGACGCACTGCACTAAATGTAAATAGCAGGAACGGATCTAGCTGAACACTGTGAGCAGGACGCACTGCACTAAATGTAAATAGCAGGAACGGATCTAGCTGAACACTGTGAGCAGGACGCACTGACTGCACTAAATGTAAATAGCAGGAACGGATCTAGCTGAACACTGTGAGCAGGACGCACTGACTGCACTAAATGTAAATAGCAGGAACGGATCTAGCTGAACACTGTGAGCAGGACGCACTGACTGCACTAAATGTAAATAGCAGGAACGGATCTAGCTGAACACTGTGAGCAGGACGCACTGCACTAAATGTAAATAGCAGGAACGGATCTAGCTGAACACTGTGAGCAGGACGCACTGCACTAAATGTAAATAGCAGGAACGGATCTAGCTGAACACTGTGAGCAGGACGCACTGCACTAAATGTAAATAGCAGGAACGGATCTAGCTGAACACTGTGAGCAGGACGCACTGCACTAAATGTAAATAGCAGGAACGGATCTAGCTGAACACTGTGAGCAGGACGCACTGCACTAAATGTAAATAGCAGGAACGGATCTAGCTGAACACTGTGAGCAGGACGCACTGACTGCACTAAATGTAAATAGCAGGAACGGATCTAGCTGAACACTGTGAGCAGGACGCACTGCACTAAATGTAAATAGCAGGAACGGATCTAGCTGAACACTGTGAGCAGGACGCACTGCACTAAATGTAAATAGCAGGAACGGATCTAGCTGAACACTGTGAGCTGGACGCACTGACTGCACTAAATGTAAATAGCAGGAACGGATCTAGCTGAACACTGTGAGCAGGACGCACTGACTGCACTAAATGTAAATAGCAGGAACGGATCTAGCTGAACACTGTGAGCAGGACGCACTGCACTAAATGTAAATAGCAGGAACGGATCTAGCTGAACACTGTGAGCAGGACGCACTGCACTAAATGTAAATAGCAGGAACGGATCTAGCTGAACACTGTGAGCAGGACGCACTGCACTAAATGTAAATAGCAGGAACGGATCTAGCTGAACACTGTGAGCAGGACGCACTGCACTAAATGTAAATAGCAGGAACGGATCTAGCTGAACACTGTGAGCAGGACGCACTGACTGCACTAAATGTAAATAGCAGGAACGGATCTAGCTGAACACTGTGAGCAGGACGCACTGACTGCACTAAATGTAAATAGCAGGAACGGATCTAGCTGAACACTGTGAGCAGGACGCACTGCACTAAATGTAAATAGCAGGAACAGATCTAGCTGAACACTGTGAGCAGGACGCACTGCACTAAATGTAAATAGCAGGAACGGATCTAGCTGAACACTGTGAGCAGGACGCACTGACTGCACTAAATGTAAATAGCAGGAACAGATCTAGCTGAACACTGTGAGCAGGACGCACTGCACTAAATGTAAATAGCAGGAACGGATCTAGCTGAACACTGTGAGCAGGACGCACTGACTGCACTAAATGTAAATAGCAGGAACGGATCTAGCTGAACACTGTGAGCAGGACGCACTGACTGCACTAAATGTAAATAGCAGGAACAGATCTAGCTGAACACTGTGAGCAGGACGCACTGCACTAAATGTAAATAGCAGGAACAGATCTAGCTGAACACTGTGAGCAGGACGCACTGCACTAAATGTAAATAGCAGGAACAGATCTAGCTGAACACTGTGAGCAGGACGCACTGACTGCACTAAATGTAAATAGCAGGAACGGATCTAGCTGAACACTGTGAGCAGGACGCACTGCACTAAATGTAAATAGCAGGAACGGATCTAGCTGAACACTGTGAGCAGGACGCACTGCACTAAATGTAAAGAGCAGGAACAGATCTAGCCTAATCTAGCTCTCAAATCAAATGACACTGTCTGTCTCTCTCTCTATCAGCACACCGGAACACACTACACAGGGCCGCCGTGCAGGCGGCCTTATATAGTGTGGGGCGTGTACTAAATCCCCTGAGCCATAATTGGCCAAAGCCACCCTGGCTTTGGCCAATTACAGCTCTCTCTACTGACGGCGCTGTGATTGGCCAAGCATGCGGGTCATAGTGCATGCTTGGCCAATCATCAGCCAGCAATGCACTGCGATGCCGCAGTGAATTATGGGCCGTGACGCGCCACACGAATTTGGCGCGAACGGCCCATAACGTTCGCAATTCGACGGACGGTCGAACAGCCGATGTTCGAGTCGAACATGGGTTCGACTCGAACACGAAGCTCATCCCTAATCCCTAGTGGTCAGTGAGAAGAATGTTCCTTACATTGGTGATCAGTGAGAAGAATGTTCCTTACATTGGTGATCAGTGAGAAGAATGTTCCTTACATTGGTGATCAGTGAGAAGAATGTTCCTTACATTGGTGGTCAGTGAGAAGAATGTTCCTTACATTGGTGGTCAGTGAGAAGAATGTTCCTTACATTGGTGATCAGTGAGAAGAATGTTCCTTACATTGGTGATCAGTGAGAAGAATGTTCCTTACATTGGTGGTCAGTGAGAAGAATGTTCCTTACATTGGTGGTCAGTGGGAAGAATGTTCCTTACATTGGTGATCAGTGAGAAGAATGTTCCTTACATTGGTGGTCAGTGAGAAGAATGTCCCTTACATTGGTGGTCAGTGGGAAGAATGTTCCTTACATTGTTGATCAGTGAGAAGAATGTTCCTTACATTGGTGGTCAGTGCGAAGAATGTTCCTTTACATTGGTGATCAGTGAGAAGAATGTTCCTTTACATTGGTGATCAGTGAGAAGAATGTTCCTTACATTGGTGATCAGTGAGAAGAATGTTCCTTACATTGGTGATCAGTGAGAAGAATGTTCCTTACATTGGTGGTCAGTGAGAAGAATGTTCCTTACATTGGTGGTCAGTGAGAAGAATGTTCCTTACATTGGTGGTCAGTGTGAAGAATGTTCCTTACATTGGTGATCAGTGAGAAGAATGTTCCTTACATTGGTGGTCAGTGAGAAGAATGTTCCTTACATTGGTGGTCAGTGAGAAGAATGTTCCTTACATTGGTGGTCAGTGTGAAGAATGTTCCTTACATTGGTGATCAGTGAGAAGAATGTTCCTTACATTGGTGATCAGTGAGAAGAATGTTCCTTACATTGGTGATCAGTGAGAAGAATGTTCCTTACATTGGTGGTCAGTGAGAAGAATGTTCCTTACATTGGTGGTCAGTGGGAAGGAGGAGGAGGACACACCCAAAGAGCTCTTTGTGAGAACCAGCCTTTTTTCAAGCCTGGGCCTTGCCTGTTAGCTTGGCCCAGCAATAATGCCTGATCCTGGGGGAGGCCCAGGGAGGGATCCCCCTGATGATACGGGGCCTAGTGAGGAGGAGGTGGAGGATCTGACTGTGGGTCCAGGCCCTGGTATGGAAGCGAGTATCTTCAGACAGAAGATTGTTGATCGTTTTAGGGAAATTGGAAGGGCTGAAGAGAAACTTCAAGTTTTGAAAACTGAACATAAAAACTTTAGAGCCAAATACTTCCAGGCCCGGAGTAGAAATCGCACAGCCATGAAGCCTGAGTTACAGGAATTAGAGGAAAAGGTAAAGCAGCAAACTTTATTGTTGGAGAAGTTAAAAGCCAGAAGTGGAGCTTTTAAAGAAAAATTTGACAATGAGAAGAGATTTGCCAGCCAGTCGTCAGTAAGTTGCATGGATCAGCAGCCTCAGGTTATGGATGACCCGGGTCCATCTGCCTCTGCACCTCTCCCCCCATGTCAGGCCTTGGAATCGCCAGTGGCAACCAGCCAGGGGGTTGAGAGTGAGCATGGCACCCTGACCTTCATTCAGCAGATGGAGTCACCCCTGAGAGCAGACAAGGTTGCCATTTCTGATGATCCATCAGAAATCCCTGAGGATGAGAAAAAAAATAAACCAGGGAATGAAGATGGACCTGCACCAAATACCCTGAACATGGATGTTTCTACTCCTGCATTTGCTGAGACCAGTAGTTCCTCTACCAAGTTTTCTCCATGTGTTTTACACAGTATGGCTGACACCTGCAAAGAGATTGCCTCCCTGTGTTTCAGCAGAGCTGATTGATGCTGATGGGGGAGGGGATCAGCACATTGCACCATGTGTAGTGGAAGCCATGGATGTGTGAGACCAGCCTGCTGAAAGTCCTGTCCTGATGGAAGAGAACAGGCCAGCTGAAGATTCCACCAGCACAGCAGTGGGAACTGACACTGTTGGGAAGACTACAGGAACTGTGAATATACCAGCAAGTATTAAGAATGACAGTAATGATAAAACAATGAATGTGGTGGGTGGTGGTGAAGGGGTTAATACTGCTGGGAAAAATAAAAATGACATTGCTCTCCCTGCTCAGCAGAGGAAAGACTCATCGATTGTTCAGACCAAATCTGTACAATCGATATCTGCTAGAAATGTGTCAGACGGTTCAAAACTCACAAATGTTTCTTCTGCTGGGAGAAATGTGGGCAGTTATGCGTCTGTTCCATAGTTGCCAACATTGAAAAAAAAATATGTGGGACACTTTTTTGGCTGTAGGCGGAGCCGCACAATAATTAGGGGGCGGGGCATTCATTTCTAGGCGTGGCTTAGTAAACAGTTGATACATGCGGCGCGCTCCGCGTGCCGTGGCGAAAAATGGGTGTGGCTTATGTGAAAAGTGGGTGTGGCCTATGTGAAAAGTGGGCGTAGCTTATGTGAACAGTGGACGTGGCTTAAATGGGCGTGGCTCAAGAGGGTGTGGTTAGAGTCTGAGATGAATGAGGGATGGAGAGGGAAAGGGGGAGAGGGAAATGAAGGGACAGCAGCCCCAGATCCTACACAATAAAAATATGTGTATTCTAGAAAGTTTAACAATCAGCAGATAAAGATACTCCAAACACCTGGTGTTAACGCTTCAATCATTCCGGCACCATGATTGTTATGGTGTCAGGATGATTGAAGCGCATTATTTCTATTATTACATTGTAATATAAAATTAAATCATTCAACTCACCATAATGCCGAATCAGTGGGATCCCTGAGCGTGTCACTAGCCACGTCGCCTGCCACCAGCAGAGTCTGTCCTTGCATCAGGTGCCCCCAGCAGAGTCTGTCCTCACATCAGGTGCCCCCGCCAGAGTCTGTCCTTGCATCAGGTGCCCCCACCAGAGTCTGTCTAGACCCCCTCAGTGCAGACCCCTTCCATCAGTGCAGACCCCCTCCATCAGTGCAGACCCCCTCCATCAGTGCAGACCCCCCTCTATTATTGCAGCCCCCCCCTCGATTAGTGCAACCCCCCTCAGTGCAGCCCCCCTTTATTAGTGCAGCCCCCCTCTATTAGTGCAGCCCCCCCCCTCAGTTAGTGCAGCCCCCCTCTATTAGTGCAGCCCCCCTCAGTTAGTGCAGCCCCCCTCAGTTAGTGCAGCCCCCCCTCAGTTAGTGCAGCCCACCCCTCAGTTAGTGCAGCCCACCCCTCAGTTAGTGCAGCCCCCCCCTCAGTGCAGCCCCCCCCCATGCTGCCCGGCCCCCGCTCAGTGCAGGAGCGGCCGGTGTTCTGCCAAGAAAGTTCCACTCGGCAATGGAGGACCCCCTGCACTGCGCAGAGCTTGCGCAGTACGGGGCTGGGAGCTTTCAGCAAGACACGGCGAAGACGCCGTATCTTCTGCTCGCTTCAGTGGAGAGGGGAGGGGCCGTGCAGCTAAAGAAGGCGCTTCATTGGCTGCACGGATCGAGCCCCCTTCCCCTCTCCACTGAACACTAGAGGAAGAGAGAGCGGCGGCGCCGGCCGCCATTTTGCTGGAGCCCGCTGCTCCATAAGAACAAAAAAAAAACAAAAACCAACATTCCCGATTTTCCTTATGGGAAATCCCGAATTCGGGACACTCTCCAATCGGGACAAGGGTCCCAAAATCGGGATTGTCCCGGGAAAATCGGGACTGTTGGCAACTATGCTGTTCTGGGGAGTCGCACCAAGGAGGGTGGAGGGAATTTTGTAAATATTAGTGGTCACAATTTGGGGGGGCTTGGTAGTGGGATGGTTGGTGGGTACAGGAGGAGGAATGTGGTTCAATTGAAGTGGGAGGGGGAGGGGACCCCACCAGTAAGGGGGAGGGTGGCTGAGTTGGTTTTAGAAATGGGGTTTAAAGCATTGGATATATTTGCTTTGATTTGCCCAGTGGGGAGTTATGAATTTGATTTGTCCTTTGTAAAGCCTGAGGGTCTGGATTTATTTTGGGAGCGATATAGGAAGTGCAAGGGCCTTCCGCAGTGGAGTGGTTTGGTGCCAAAGGTGATTTCCAGGCAGCCTCTGATAAAGTCGGTGACGATCTTGGTGCGCAACAAATCCATACCAGAGGCTGATTTGATAGTATGGCTACGCCGATATGGTGAGGTCCTCGCTCCACTGCGGAAGGTCCTTGATGAGCATGGGATATGGACAGGGGCCTGGACAGTGTCACTAAAATTGGGGGTGCTTGGAAATGTAGTTCAACACCTTCCCTGTTCAGCTTTTCTGGGGAGGGATAGGCTGACTATTTTTTACCAGGGTCAGCCTAAAGTCTGTAATAAATGTGGAGACAAAGTCCATTTTGCATCTACTTGTACCCGTAAGAAATGCTCACTATGCCAGGATCTGGACCATTTGGCTAAGGATTGTACTGAAATTTGGTGCAATTTGTGCCAAAAGCTCGGTCATCCTTATAGCCAGTGCCCGGAGGCATTACATAACTTGCCAGGATTGGAGGCTGAGTTGCAGAGACTTGATAAGGAGGATGAGGCCGCTAAAACTGTTATTGTCCCTCCTGTTTCTGTTACATCTGTTCCAGATTCTGTTTCCCCTAGTGATGTGGTCCCTGAGTCTGTCCCTCCTGTGTCTGTTACATATGTTGTTTCGGATTCTGTTTCACCTAGTAATGTGGTCCCTGAGTCTGTCCCCCATGTGGTGGTCCCTAATCCTGCTGTACGTAGATCCTCCAGACTGGCAGAAGCTGCTGGGGGGGCAGGTTTGGCGGATCTTCCCTCTCGGCCTCCGGTCCCTGTCCCTCAGCAGCACAAACGTGGTCAGGGGAATGTGGGGGTGCTGGATGGGGGTGGGGCTGATAGAAGGGTGTCCATATCCCATGTCTCACCCTCTGTTGAGGGGGATTCAGATGATGAGGGGTGGGATAAGTTTAGGAGGAAGAAAAAGAAGAAGAGGAAGACAAGTAAAGTGGTCATTTCTTCCTCAGGGTCGGACCCAGGAGGGGTTCCTCTTGGTAATACTTTTTCAGTGTTGTCGGGTGATGAGATGTCGGATATATCTTTCTCATCCATGGATGAGGGGGAGTCACGTAGTCTTAAGAGAGATGTTTCGGGTGATGAGAGTGTGGCAAAGGTTAAGAAACGACTACCCCAATCATCCTGATGGCAGTTCCCACTCCGATAAAGGTGGCGACCATTAATGTCGCCAGCATTAAATCTGCAAGAGCTTGTGATATTGCCTTATTTTTGCTCAGCGAGTTTGATGCCGAGATTTTATTTTTGCAAGAGACCTGGCTCAATACTTTGGCCGATGTCCATCTAGCAAAAAGGGAGTGGAGATGCAGTCCCTCCTTTTGGTCTCTTGCGGCTGAGCCCTGCAGCGGAGTTGCGGTCCTTTTTAAAACCGATATGGTAACGTGCCGGCGGGTAATTGAAGTAGAAATGGGGAGATGCATGGTCTTGGACGTCTCTGTTAGGGGGCAGGACCTGCGCCTGATCAATATCTATGGACCACAGTCAAAATGGGGCAGGAAATGCCTCCTCACAGAGATCAAGCCCTTCCTTTTTACGTCCCAGCAGGTTGTCTTTGGAGGTGATTTTAACACCATAATTAGGCCTGAAGACAGGAGAGGCTCCATAGACAGGCTGGGTTATGATAGCGTTTTTCTTAGAGATATGGTGAGACAAGCAGGCCTGGTAGATGTGCATATTAAGCACTGCCCTGGCAGCACGGGATTCACATTTCAGAGAGGGAATAGTCAGAGTAGGATAGATAGGTTTTTTGTAAAGGAGAACTCTGCTTTCTCGGCTCCTGAGTTGAGGGCGGTGGAGTTCTCTGACCACTGTATGCTGTCTGTGACTCTGAATGCCTCGGACACTCCACCCAGGGGAAGGGGTACCTGGAAGCTGAATTCGACTCTCCTGGAAGATGTAGAGGTAAGACAATCCTTTGAGGATTTTTTTCAGGCACAGGTTTCTATTCTGGACTTTTGCAGCAGTAAGTCAGAGTGGTGGGAGCTTGTGAAACAAAGGACAATTGGACTTTTCAAGACCATAAGTAAGAAGAAGCAGCTTGGTATGTACATTGCCTACCAGCATTTGCGGAGGAAGCTTGATAGTCTTGTCTCGTATAGAGGAGATCCAGGGGAGATCTCTGAGGTGAAGTTTCTTCTTAGGAAGTGTCAATATGACCGGCATGCCTCCTTGGTTCTGGAGAGGGATTATGGAAAATATCACTCGCCTGATCCTTACCAGAACTGTAAGCAAGGCATAGCAGTTAAGACGGTCATAGGCCTGAGGGATAGTACGGGTTCCCTGGTGAAGTCCAGATCAGGGATCCTGGAGATATTCAGATCATATTACGCAGACCTTCTGGGAAGAAAGGACCTTTGTCGGGACAGGATGGAAAGCTTTCTGGATTCTACTCCAGGATTGGGAAATGGTACGTTGCCTTTGATGGATTTGACAGAACCAATTTCAGTGGATGAGGTAGTTCATGCTATAGAGAAGCTGGCTACCAAAAAATCGCCTGGGCCAGATGGGTTGACAGCTGAATTCTACAAGTGTTTTAAGTCCATTCTGGCTCCCTTTTTAGTAGAGGTTTATAACAGCTGTCTAGAAGAGGGTTCGCTCCCTCCCTCCATGAGGCAATCCGCTGTGATTCTTCTGTCAAAAGGTAAAGACCCCTCAATGATTGAGAACTGGCGCCCCATCAGTCTTCTCAATGTTGATAGAAAGATCCTGGCGAAGATTCTTTTTTGGCGCTTGTCGTCAGTAGCAGGCGATTTGTTGTCCAGTCATCAGCACTGCTCGGTCCAAGGTAGAAGTACCTTTTCAGCGGTTTTAGCTGTCCGGGAGGCTTTGGAACGATGCAGGGCTGCTGGATGGAGAAAGTACTTGCTGGCATTGGATCAGGCGAAGGCTTTTGATAGTCAATCACGAGTACCTGTATTTGCTACTTGGTAGATACGGCCTGCAGGGGAGGTTTATAGATTGGCTGAAGACATTATATAGAGGGGCTGAGAGCTTCCCACTGGTTAATGGTTGGGTTGGACGGCCTTTTGAGGTTGGCTCTGGTGTGCGACAGGGATGTCCTCTGAGCCCCCTGTTATATGTATTCACAATCGACCCCTTCATAAGAAGGCTAGAGAGTGGATCTTTGTGCGGGGTGCCTTTGGGCATTGCTGGTGTGCCGCCTCTGAAGGTCGTGGCCTATGCCGATCATGTGTCTGTTATTGTCTCTGGGACAGAGAAGGCGCAGGAGGTGGTCTCTATGATAGAGCAGTACACGGAGGCTTCTGGTTCTAAAGTCAACCATGAGTGAAGTTTTCTGGATGGGTGAGGATGGTGAAAGCTTCGAACTTCCGGATGCCTTCCCAGGGCCCCAGCAGGAAATTAAAGTGTTGGGCATCAAATTTGGTCCTGGTGACTATGGTCATCCAAATTGGGAAAGCAGGGTGGTGTGTGCCAATGCCAAAGTAGCAAGCTGGAAGAAATGGAAGCTTTCCTTAAGGGAGAGGGTTGACTTGATCAAAACGTACCTGGTCCCAATCTTTTTATGTCAGCTTCGTCTGTATCTTGCCAGCATCTCTCTATGCAAGGGTGTACAGCTGTTTTTTCCAACTGTTATGGGGAAGTAGGCTGAACCTGATCAAATGCAATGTAACTTACCTGTCTAGGCGGGAGGGTGGCCTAGGAATGGTCAACCCAATAGTTTTCTTTTCTCTGCTCTTTTTAAAGTACAATCTTGGTAACATGCTAGCAGAGAACCCGCCGGGATGGGTGGGCATTTTTCAATCTTGTTTTAGGCCTTTTCTGCGATGCTGGGAAGATGGCGGGCCAGTGAAAAGTCTGAGAGTCCGACATGGCAAGCTCCCGGCTTATGTTGCCCCGTGTCTGAAAATACTTCGGCAGTGGCAGGTGACAGTGGAGGATATCAAGTCCCTCCCCAGGAAGCTTCTGGAGAAGAGGATTTTGAGCTCTGCTTTCAGTGTGTCACTGGCCTTAAGGGATTGCCCAGGCTCTGTAATGAGGGAGGGGTTGCGTTTAATCAATTTAGAAAGAATCCCCTTGAAGTTTAGGGATCAAGCCTGGCTCGCTTTCCATGGAAGGCTCTATGTCAGAGGGAACTTGAAGCATCGCCCTGTGGATGATCGGGATTGTCCTAGAGCGGAGTGTGTTGGTAAAGTGGAGTCTATGGACCACTTTTTGCTGCAGTGTCCCTTTAACATAGAGGTGTATAAAAGGGTGGGGAGGGCTCTAGGCATCCCCTTTTTCTATCGCATGAGTTATACGGAGTGGGTGTACAGGGCATTCCCGACTTGCTGGGATTTTGATTTGGATACACTGTTTTTAGTTAGTATAGTTGTCCGTTACTTCACATGGAATGCACAGTGCCAGATTACCCTGCGGAAAAAAGTCCTCTCTGTTGAGGTGGTGGTGCACGATATTCTGGGTGAGGTTGGGAAAATTCGGGGTCTTGAGAGGGGCAGGGAGCCTCGGGCGGTCTGGAAAAGGGCGTGGAGGGATATCAGACCTGCCTTTGGTGAACTGCCCATCTCTGGGTGAGGTGCTCTTTTCTTTTTCTGTTTCTTTCACTCCCTTAGCTTTTGTTGGTTAGTAGCTTCTTTTTGAAGAAGGGCTGCATGCATAATGGGTGCGGGTTTGTTTCTTGACCTCACAGTTTAGATGTCTGGTGTATTGGTGTGAGTTGTAGTAAGATTATCCCCAATAATGACATGTTCATGATGAGTTTTGTTTTTGCTCTAAAGTAATTTTTTGTTTGAGAGCAGATTTGCTATATTTATTTTCATTTATGTAAATATGTATATATTTATGTATATTATATATAGTGATTTTATGCTTATTGATTGCAAGACTTTTAATAAAGAAAAATTGGGAAGAATGTTCCTTACATTGGTGGTCAGTGAGAAGAATGTTTCTATACATTGGTGGTCAGTGAGAAGAATGTTCCTTACATTGGTGATCAGTGGGAAGAATGTTCCTTACATTGGTGATCAGTGGGAAGAATGTTCCTTACATTGGTGATCAGTGAGAAGAATGTTCCTTATATTGGTGGTCAGTGAGAAGAATGTTCCTTACATTGGTGGTCAGTGAGAAGAATGTTTCTATACATTCGTGGTCAGTGAGAAGAATGTTCCTTACATTGGTGGTCAGTGAGAAGAATGTTCCTTACATTGGTGATCAGTGGGAAGAATGTTCCTTACATTGGTGATCAGTGGGAAGAATGTTCCTTACATTGGTGATCAGTGAGAAGAATGTCCCTTACATTGGTGATCAGTGGGAAGAATGTTCCTTACATTGGTGATCAGTGGGAAGAATGTTCCTTACATTGGTGATCAGTGAGAAGAATGTTCCTTACATTGGTGGTCAGTGAGAAGAATGTTTCTATACATTGGTGGTCAGTGAGAAGAATGTTTCTATACATTGGTGGTCAGTGAGAAGAATGTTTCTATACATTGGTGGTCAGTGAGAAGAATGTTCCTTACATTGGTGGTCAGTGAGAAGAATGTTCCTTACATTGGTGGTCAGTGAGAAGAATGTTCCTTATATAAAGTTAATAAAAATAACTATAAAAAAATGTAAAGCACCCCCATGATCCCCACACATGCTCTATATGAAAAGCTTTATGTAGGATGAGCACATGTATGTAAACATGTGTCTATAGACGCAAATGCTGGAAAAGGGAGCCCACCTGCAAGGTGACACCCCCCCCCCCCAGGAGAGCGCTTCTCCTAGGGAGTTATCTGATGTGGGGAGGAGCCGCGAGAGCCACCCCCAGATGTCGAGGTTCGGGGCCACTCTGTGCAAAAGTTGAGCGAGCTGCACAGTGAAGGTAAGTATATGTTTGTTATTTAAAAAAAAAAAACAAAAAAAAAACGAGCCTTTACAATCACTTTAATTTTGGAAAGGTACCGTTGTTGCACTTTCTTTAATGTAATTCTGTGATGAATGCATGTAGTGTGGGCAGTGCAAAATGTAGGTGGGGATTTGTGTGGGTGTGGCTTGAGTGTGGGTGGGAACACATGAGCGGGGACAGGGGGCCCCAGGATCTCCTATTGCCCGGGGGCCCCATGAGTTGTCAGTCCGCCCCTGCCTGTATAATAAAAATATATTGTTATTACTTCGTCTGTGTGAAAGTTATAGCGTGTACAAACTATAGTGTATATACAGGCGGTCCCCTAGTTACAAACATCCGACTTGCAAACGAATCCTTCTTACAAACGTAGGGAGACAACAGGAAGTGAGAGGAAATTTACCCCTAGCAAGGGAAATGAATTCCTGTAAGAGTTATTATGGGAAAAGGTGTCTCCACTGATGCTTTATCACCAAGGTTTCCACAACAACCCAAAATTTTCATAATCCAGTTGTCATTGGGACAGAAGGTGAAGTGAACTCTTTTGAACAGGGGCACAGACAGCAAAACAAACGTTACAGGGGTGTTAACCCTTCCCTATGCTATCCAAAAAGCTTAAAAATATTTTTTTTGGGCTGGAGCTACACTTAAAAAAAATATGTTCCGACTTACAAACAGATTCCACTTAAGAACAAACCTACAGTCTCTATCTTGTTTGTAACCTGGGGACCCCCTGTATTTCAAACAGGACAGTAAAAATAACCTCTTTTTGGAAAGTAGGCAGCCTAAAACCGCTTCCCACCCACCCAACGTCGTATGACATTGCAGACTTTGAGCGGTGATATCTGAATGATGCCTGCATGAGCCGGTGATTCCCTTCACCATAAGAACGATCATAGCGGCTAAACATTGATCGTTCTTACAGGCGGATGGAGGGGAAGTCCCACCTCCCCCTGCCCCTCCCGCCACTCTCCTTTGCTTCTCCCGGCTCGCCCCTGCGATCCGCTGGCCAGAGAAGGAATTGACCGACACCGGATGATGACCATAGAGCTTTCCGGCGAGCCAGATGGTCCCTGAAGTCTCTATGATTGTTCGGAGGCCGGGCACGATGTTATGACGTCACGCCCGGCCTCTACATTTGAAAAAATGACGCCACCTCGGCTGGGAAGCCAGGACCATTTTTAAATTTTTTTTAAATTTTAGGCTTCCCAGCCTAGAGGTGAGATCTGGGGACTTATTGACCCCATATCTCACTGTAAAGAGGACGACCTGTCATGCACTATTCCTATTACAAGGGATGTTTACATTCCGTGTAATACGAATAAAAGTGATTTAAAAAAATGTAGAAAGAAAGCATCAGACTAGAAAAATGAAAGTAAAATTAACAATAAAAAAAAAAAAGAAAATGTAAAGCGCCCCTGCCCTCGCATGCTCACTTGCAGAAGCAAACGCCTATGTAATTTGCGCCCACATATGTAAATGGCGTTTGAACCACACATGTGAGGTATCGCCATGAACGTTAGAGTGAGAGCAATAATGCTAGCACTAGACCTCCACTGTAACTTAAAACACGTAACCTGTGAAAAATTTAAAGCATCGCCTATGGGGATTTTTAAAGTGATTGTAAAGGTTTTTTTTTTTTTTTTTTTTTCTCTTTTTACATAACAAACATGTGTCATACTTACCTCCACTGTGCAGCTCGTTTTGCACAGAGTGGCCCTGAACATCCTTTTTTGGGGTCCCTCAGCGGCTCTTGTGGCTCCTCCCTGCATCAGATAACACCCTAGGAGAAGCGCTCTCCCGGAGGGGTTACCTTGCGGGTGCGTTCTGAAGCCCAGCATTTGCGTCCGTAGACACGAAATACCGGACTTGGCCTCATCCCCCGGCCCCCGTGTCATTGTATTTGATTGACAGCAGTGGAAGCCAATGGCTGGGCTGCTATCAATCTATCCAGTCAAGAGCCGAGGACCCCTGGCAGAGGAAGAGCGCATCTCCGGCGTTTGAAATTCCCGGGCTCAGGTAAGTAAAACGGGAAGGTGGGGGGCGGTCACTGCCAGGTGTTTTTTCACCTTAATGCATAGGATGCATTAAGGTGAAAAAACAATAGGGTGTCAGAAATGGTACTCACCGAAGCCGAGATGCTGAGAGCGGTTCTCTCTTGCGACTAAGCGCACTCCACCCCTGGTGGTGATACAGAGGGTGAAGGGCACAAAGAGGCACGAGCCACCAGCCGGCAGGGCAGGACTTGCTTGGAGGTAACCGGGAAGCTGACACTGGAATCCAAATGAGGAAGAGGAATAACAAAGTCCAACAGCAGCCTGAGGGTCAAACACAGGTGACAGACAATAAATCTTAAAACAGGCTGATGAGTCTCGCACAAGAGACTGGTAACAAGTCCGTGAGCAGGCTGAGGGTCAAGCCCAGGAGACTGGTAGCAGAGTCTCTAAACAGGCCGGGGGTCAAACACAGGAGACTGATAGCAAGTCCGTAAGCAGGCTGAGGATCAGGCACAGGAGAGTAGTAGCAAAGTCCGTAAAAAGGCCGGAGGATCAAACACAGAAGACTGGTAGCAAGTCCGTAAGCTGGCCGAGGGTCAAACACAGGAGGCTGATAGCAAAGTCCGTAAACAGGCCGAGGGTCAATCACAGGAGAAGATCAGAGCAGGTCAAGGTCAATCCGGGTCACAATAGGTAATCACAAGGCAGGATACAAAGGCAGGGAACACAGGAAGCTGAAAGATAAACCAGCAACCTAAACATGGAACTGAGCAGCCTTTTATAGGCCAGCAAAGGAACTCATGTTATGCACGCGCTACTGCGCATGCGTCCGCACCATTCTGCTGAATTGCGCACAGATATGCGCCGATTCGCCGTTTTGCCGCGCATGCGCGCAGGAAAGTGGCGATACTGGCGAGGCTGGTTTCTGTTTCTTCCCTGACAGAGGGTTTACAACCACTTTAAGTACCGAAGTTTGGCGCCATTCCACAAGCGCATGCAATTTTGAAGCGTGATATGTTGGGTATCTATTTACTTAACATAACATCATCTTTTACATTATGCAAAAATATTGGGCTAACTTTACTGTTTTTTTTTTTTTTTTTTTTTTATTTTAATGCATGAAACTGTTTTTTTCCCCCAAAAAAAACACGTTTGAAAAATTGCTGCGCAAATACCGTATTTTTTATGCAAAAATATTGGGCTAACTTTACTGTTTTTTTTTTTTTTTTTTTTATTTTATTTTAATTTTTTTTAAAATTTTTTTATTTTATTTTAATGCATAGAACAGTTCCCCCCCCCCCAAAAAAAAACACGTTTGAAAAATTGCCCGCCATTTTATTCTCTATGGTCCCTGATAAAAAAAAAATAAAACATATATAATGTTTGGGGGTTCTGTGTAATTTTCTAGCAAAAAAATCAGATTTTTATATGTAGGAGAGAAATGTCAGAATTGGCCTAGTAGGCAAGTGGTTAACATACCGTCACCAGTGCAGCACAGCGTCATCATGACTGGTGTGGCAGTGATCAGGGATACTGACTGGTCACTGTATGTTAAAAAAAAAAAAAAAAATGCATTTTTTTTTATTATTTCATTCTTATCCATTCTTACCCATTTTTTTTTTTTTTATATAACTTTTTTTTTTTTTTTTTTTACATACGGTCACCATAGTGACACTGTACTACTCGGGGTAAAATGCAGCCTGTCTCCATTGTAGCACAGCTCTGGGCTGCGTTGCAATGTGAATGGCACACCGTGAAAACAATCTGAAAGTCCTTGTGGTGACCGGCCATTTACAATGCGTATGAATTCGGAAGAAAAAAAAGCAATTGACCAGGAACATTGCATTCTGGTTTATGAACCCCCCCCCCCCCCCCCCCCCCCAAAAAAAAAAAATCCTCAGCCTGGCAATTTTAGGGAAAGCCTACAGGCACTCCAAGGTGGCAGACCTTCTGTAATGTGTGTAGGAAGTGACTTTGTATACATAGCTGTGAAACCTCCACAATAGCATCCTCCAATCTACCCCCCACCTAGAAGGTTTGTGTTGTTCATGACGAAACTGATCCCACCTCGGTCGGTCTATGGTTAACAGCTCATCATTATAATGTTAATTTCCTATTCCTCCGACTTTTACTTCACTATAGTAATCCACAATTAACCCTTTAATTATGGTGGCGGGCTCTAAGGCGGGAAAGTAGAGGGAGATGATGGGTGTGGAGGGAGCAGACATGAGAGAACAAAGGAGTGAGCAGCATGGCTGTGACCACCCCCATCTCACCACCTCCCTCCACAGCTCCACCGCCTCCCAGAGCGATAGAGAGAGAGCTCTGAGCACCTCATGCATGTACTTCTATCATACACTCCTATCACCGAGTCATAGTAACCAAGCTACAGCTTGTTTACACCGAGTGTTCTGAATCTGAATGGAAGAAGGCGGGAAAAGCTGTTCTCACGTGAGGTGATGGTTATACAAGCAGACAGCATAAGCCTTTCTTCTCAGCTGCCAAGCTAAAGGCACACCAAATAATTATTATACAGGATTTATATAGCGCCAACAGGTTACGCAGTGCTTTATAATATTAAAGGCAGACAATACAGTTACAATCCAATAAAATACAAGAGGGTTAAAGTGGATTTCCACCCAAAAGTGGAACTCCTTTCAGGTATCCTGTCCCCACTTCCAGAAGACTCAGTATTTGCGTCATTGCTAGGGCTACCACCACCTTCCCGGCCACTGGGCCAGTAGGAGAGAGGAGCGGAGCCTCGCGCATGCGCAGTAGGGTTCCCGGCGTGAAGCCGTAAGGTTACACTGCCGGGTTCCTTTACTCACAATGGAGGCGGCAGCACCCGACAGCTGATGTAAACATCAGCTGCAGTGCCGACATCGCTGGATTCCAGGACCGGTAAGTGTCCGATTATTAAGGCCTTATGCAAACTGGACGTTTTTTGACGTTTTTACAGCAGCTGTTTTTGGCTGTAGACGTTTTTTTCTACAGTCATTAAACTCTCCATCATGTTATCCTATGTGTCCATGCACACATAGGGGTTTATTTATTAAAGGCAAATCCACTTTGCAGTATAAGTGCACAGCAAGTGCACTTGGAAGTGCAGTCGCTGTAGACCAGAGGGGGACATGCAAGGAAAATAAAAAACAGCATTTTTGCTTGTACATGATTGGATGATACAATGAGCAGAGCTTCCCCTCATCTAAGATCTTCCACTCAGATCTACAGCGACTGCACTTCCAAGTGCACTTGTAGTGCAAAGTGGATTTTCAGTTTTGCGCAGTGGCGTTTTTGAGCAGTAAAAAAACCCAAAACTAGTGGGTTTTCAGCTATAAAAACGCTCTAATGCCCCGTACACACGGTCGGACTTTGTTCGGACATTCCGACAACAAAATCCTAGGATTTTTTCCGACGGATGTTGGCTCAAACTTGTCTTGCATACACACGGTCACACAAAGTTGTCGGAAAATCCAATCGTTCTAAACGCGGTGACGTAAAACACGTACGTCGGGACTATAAACGGGCAGTGGCCAATAGCTTTCATCTCTTTATTTACTCTGAGCATGCGTGGCACTTTGTCCGTCGGATTTGTGTACATACGATCGGAATTTCCGACAACGGATTTTGTTGTCGGAAAATTTTATATCCTGCTCTCAAACTTTGTGTGTCGGAAAATCCGATGGAAAATGTGTGATGGAGCCTACACGCGGTCGGAATTTCCGACAACAAGGTCCTATCACACATTTTCCGTTGGAAAATCCGACCGTGTGTACGGGGCATAACGCTGATAAATGCTAAAAAACCTTGCTCACCAGTGTTTTTTAATGTTTTTGATCCATTGAAAAAAAAAAATTTTTTTCTTCAAAAAAACAAACAAACGCTAACAAGGAAAAATGCTAGAAAACGCTAATAAACTCAATTTTAAAAACGTTGAAAAAAGTTGAACTCACTGCAAAGCTACTGATGTTTTTATAACGTTATTTTAATGTCCAGTGTGCATGAGGCCGAAAAGTCAGCAGCTGCTGGCTTTTCATTTTTGCAGCGGTGGGCTGACCCCCGCTTTAAAAGGGCCCTGCTCAGAAGAGCTTACAATCTAATAGGGTGGTACAAAAGGTTGTAACTATGGGGAATGAGCTGATGGAAGTGATAGATTAGTTGGAGGCGTGATATTAGTTGGAGATGAGTAGAGGTAGAGAGTTCCAGAGGATAGGAGAGGCTCTGGCGAAGTCCTGGAGACGAGCATAGGAGGAGAAAAGGGAGCCTAAGAGCAGGAGGTTTTGAAAGGAGCGGAGAGGATGGTTTGGGTGATATTTGGAGATAGACTGGTGATGTACAGTAGCTCAGGGCAGAGTTGTTAATGGCTTTGCATGTTGTAGTTAGTTTTTTGACAATTTTGACAATATACTGTAAATATATATACACGTTTTCAGCAAATGCTTCTAATGAAAAAAATTAAAATAAAAAATGATATATATATATATATATAATGCGAATCTCCAGTGTCACCACATCCTAAAGGTGTTCTATTGGATTGAGACCTGGTGACTGTGGACAGGTCCGCCATCAGGGGGTATGGCCGTCACAACTGTAAGGGGCTAGAAGAAGGCAGGACGGGTGAAGGGGAGCTGTGCTGTGCATTACAGAAATGATTTCACAGCTTCTGCTGTTCTCGTGTTACTGAGCTCAGACATCGAGATCTTTACTGCCACCTCTGGCTACTATGTGCATGTGCACCCCTTGTGTGATTTGTACTGAGCTTCTCAGCAACATGTCAGCTTTGTGAAAACGGGCTGGGACTAGGTAGGAAGACCTTCTTTACAAGTAGGGGCTGTGAGGGAAAGGAAGGGGGGCTGTTTGTGTACAGGGAAGGGCGAGAGCCTGGTGTGTTTACAGGTTTGTGTATGTGAAGGGCTGCCATATATACAGGCTTGTGCAGTGGCGTTGCTAGGGGGTGGCTTTTGGGGCTAAAGCCCCGAATCTGGGGCCCATAGCCCCGAGTCTTTGCAGGGATCCCCAAGGGGAGGGGAGGCTCTCTGGGGACCCTGATTTTAAGGGGAGGCTCTCTGGGGACCCTGATTTTAAAGGGGAGGCTCTCTGGGGACCCTGATTTTAAGGGGAAGGCTCTCTGGGTACCCTGATTTAAGGGGGAGGTTCTCTGGGGACCCAAATGTAAGGGGGGCTCTCTGGAGACCCTGACGTAAGTGGGGGGCTCTCTGGGGACCCTGATGCAAGGGGGAGGCTCTCTGGGGACTCTGATGTAAGGAGGAGGCTCTCTGGGGACCCTGATGTAAGGGGGGGCTCTCTAGGACCCTGATGTAAGTGGGGGGCTCTCTAGGTTTATATATATACACACACGTATATTACTGTATATACATGTGTATGCCCGCCCAAGTGTATGACTTTCTTTACTAGGCTGCTATGGGCTCTAGCCCCAGATCTTTTGTAGACCTAGCAACGCCCCTGGGTTTGTGTATGTGAGGAACTGCCATATATACAGGTTTGTGTATGTGAGGGGGCTGCCATATATACAGGTTTGTGTATGTGAGGGGCTGCCATATGTACAGGTTTGTGTATGTGAGGGGCTGCCATATATACAGGTTTGTGTATGTGAGGGGCTGCCATATGTACAGGTTTGTGTATGTGAGGGGCTGCCATATATACAGGTTTGTGTATGTGAGGGGCTGCCATATATACAGGTTTGTGTATGTGAGGGGCTGCCATATATACAGGTTTGTGTATGTGAGGGGCTGCCATATATACAGGTTTGTGTATGTGAGGGGCTGCCATATATACAGGTTTGTGTATGTGAGGGGCTGCCATATATACACATACCTCCCAACTTTTTGATATGGGAGTGAGGGACACCTATTAGCAAAAGTATGTAGGCATAGGACACATCCCCCTGCCACACCCCCTTAAAGGAGAATTATACAAAACAACGATTAGTTAAGACCACAAGTGCTTTATTTTTACCACTAATATTCCTTTATACTGGCTTTTGAAGTTTACAAATGCAGCAATTTAGTAATTGGATGGAAGATTTAGCATCGGAAACACTTTTTTAAGGATAAATAATGCATTTTATATACAATTATATAGATCAGACCAAAATGATGGACAGATGAGGAGGAATGAGGGACAGAGGGACATTGTTCCAAATCAGGGACAGTCCCTCAAAATCAGGGACAGTTGGGAGGTATGTATACAGGTGTAGGGGGGGGGGACTGACATATATACAGGTGTGGGGGGGGGGGCGCTGACATATATACAGGTGTGTGGGGGGTTGGGAAGCTGACATATATACAGGTGTGTGGGGGGGTTGACATATGTGGTGTGGGGGGGTGGGGCGCTGACATATATACAGGTGTGTGTGGGGGGGACTCTGACATATATACAGATGTGTGGGAGGTTGGGAAGCTGACATATATACAGGTGTGTGGGGGGTTGGGAAGCTGACATATATACAGGTGTGTGGGGGGGTGGGGAGCTGACATATATATATACAGGTGTGTGGGGGGTTGGGAAGCTGACATATATACAGGTGTGTCGGGGGGTTGGGAAGCTGACATATATACAGGTGTGTCGGGGGGTGGGGAGCTGACATATATACAGGTGTGTGGGGGGGCGCTGACATCTGACATATATACGGGTGTGTGTGGGGGGTGGGGTGCTGACATATATATATATATATATATATATATATATATATATATTATATATATATATATATATATATATATATATATATATATATAATATATTATTTATATATATACAGGATTGCGGGGGGGGGGGGGGGGGGCTGAGTGCGTACAGGTGACGTGGCCAGTGTGCGGATTCAGTAAGATGACCCGTGGGCAAGCCCTGGGGAATGTTGGTGGTCGGGCTTGGGGGGGGGGGGGAGGTGGGGGAGCTGACCTGGGAGCTTTGGGCCCAGGCCTAAAGCTGTGTAAGGGGCCCAAAAATTTCTGATGGCTGCCCTGACTGTGGAGGTCATTGGAGTACAGTGACCTCATTGTCATGTTCTAGAAACCAATGGTGAAATAATTTGAGCTTTGTGACATGGTGCATTATCCTGCTGGAAGAAGCCACCAGAAGATGGTACACTGTAGTCATAAAGGAATGGACATGGTCAGCAACAATACTCAGGTAGGCCGTGGCATTTAAACGATGTTCAATTGGTACTGAGGGGCCCAAAGTGTGCCAAGAAAATATCCCCCACACAATTACACCACCAGCCTAAGTGCCGGTTCACACAGGGGCGACTTGTCAGGCGACCTAGCCGCCTGACAAGTCGCCTCCCGTTCTGTACAATGGAACCGTTCTAATAGGAGCAACGCAAGTCGCTCCGACTTAGAAAAAGGTTCCTGTACTACTTTGGGGGAGACTTGAGGCGACTTGCATAGACTTCTATACAGAAGTCGTTTTGCAAGTCGCCGTGGAATTCGTGTGCAGTTCGCCTCGGTGAGGCGACCTGCAAGTCGTGCCGCCCCTGTGTGAACCGGGGCTAAACCATTCATACAAGACAGGATCCATACTTTCATATTGTTTACACCAAATTCTGACCCTACCATCTGAATGTCGCA
Organism: Lithobates septentrionalis; assembly: GCA_037952835.1. NCBI lineage: Eukaryota > Metazoa > Chordata > Amphibia > Anura > Ranidae > Lithobates > Lithobates septentrionalis. The sequence goes on along the minus strand of JBBDGP010001693.1, from coordinate 1,921,399 downwards.
GCTGAAATCGAGACTCATCAGACCAGGCAACGTTTTTCCAATCTTTTTTATTGTTCAATTTTGGTGAGCCTGTTCGAATTGTAGCATCAGATTCCTGTTCTTAGCTGACAGGAGTGGCACCCGGTGTGGTCTTTTGCTGCTGTAGCCCATCTGCTTCAATGTTCAATGTGTATGTGTTGTTCAGAGATGGTATTGTGCATACTTTGGTTGTAACTAGTGGTTATTTGAGTTACTGTTGCCTTTCTATCATCTCGAACCAGTCTGCCCATTCTCCTCTGACCTCTGACATCAACAAGGCATTTTCGTCCACACAACTGCCGCTCACTGGATATTTTCTCTGTTTCAGATCATTCTCTGTAAACCCAAGAGATGGTTGTGTGTGAAAATCCCAGTAGATCAGCAGTTTTTGAAACACTCACACCAGCTCATCTGACACCACCAACCATGCTACATTCAAAGTCACTTAAATGCCCCTTCTTCCCCATTCTGATGCTCGGTTTGAACTTCAGCAAGTTGTCGTCACCACGTCCAGATGCCTAAATGCATTGTGTTGCTGCCTTGTGATTGGCTAAATAGCAATTTGTGTTACCAAGCAATTGAACAGGTGTACCTGATAACGTGGCCGGTGAGTGTATGTTGCAGCTCCACAACATCCTGGATCACCTGCCTGCTCATTTCACTGTGAAGGAATATTATAAAACCGTTGAGGGTCTTTTTAAGGGCTGGTTGACACCAGAACATGGTGCTGGAAACCCACATTCTGTGCCACCTTCCACACTGCGTTTAAAAGGCACTGGGTGTGCAATCTGCATTTGCCTGTACCAGATTGCTCTGTACCACAGTACCATGTGATTTGGTTGCAGTGTGTTTTTAAAAGTAGTGCATGCAATACTTTTGGTGTGATCCAGTGCAATTTTAACCCATTCGAATGAATGAGCTGAAAATTGCATCGCATTGAATCTCACAGGAACATGGACCATCACATTCCCGTGAAATTAATCTGTGATCCGGCACCTAGTTCACACTATCTGTGGTGACCTGCAGTTTTCTGCACTGGATAAACACAGGTCACCACTTTGGGCCCTGTTCACGTCATATCTCTGGTTTGATGTGCAATACATACATTGCAGTGTGGAAGAATGCAGCATGTTTGCTTTTTTCTGCACTGCACAGCGCACCATTTTTCTGTGCAGTGAGATGACTGAAGTCCCACTATGTGACACTTCAAATGAAGTTGAGAAACAAAAACAAGCAGTGTGATACACTAACACTGCAGTAGTATGCACAGTGTAAAGTTGCATTTTACCATGCAGGTTAGTATGAACCCAGCCATAAAGATGAATTCCAGGTATGGATATTTTATACATACCGTATATACTCGAGTATAAGTCGTTCCGAGTATAAGTCGAGGCCCTAATTTACCACAAAAAAATGGGAAAAACTTATTGACCCGAGTATAAGACCAGGGTGAGAAATGCACAGCTACTGTAAGTGGAAAAGAGGGTCAACAATGCCCATTTGCAGCATCACTGTGCCCATTTGCATGCCTCACTGTGCCCATTTGCAGCCATAGGTCCCCTGAACTTCAAACTCGGTAGTTAAGGGTTCCTAGATGCCCCCTAGCTGCAGCCAAAATTTGGGGTCTCTGAACCCAAAGGGTCCCGAAATGACATTGCTGCAGTTGGACACAGTTGACTGAATTTGGGGCCCGTATCTCGGGGCCACTTAGTGCTAAGAACCCCAAATTTGGTGTGCAATCCCAGTGGAACTAGCACCATAAAATTTCCAAAGCTGGTGTTTCTAGCACCAAGTGGCCCCGAGATACAGGGCCCCAAAATTCAGTTCAGAAAATGTCAAGCACTTTTACCACCCCAACTTTGGATATGTTATGGTACCAGTTCCACTGGGTTTGCACACCAAATTTGGGGTTCCTAGCACCAAGTGGCCCTGAGATATGGGGCCCCAAAGTTGGTTCAGAAAATGTCAAGCACTTTTCTGCAGCAGAGAATGACATTTTCCGAACCGATTTTGGGGCCCTGTATCTCGGGGCCACTTAGTGCTAGGAACTTCAGCTTTGGATATGTTGTGGTATCAGTTCCCCTGGGTTTGCACACCAAATCTGGGGTTCCTAGCACCAAGTGGCCCTGAGATACGGGGCCCCAAAATCGGATCGGAAAATGAAATTTTTTACTGCAGAAAAGTGCTTGACTCGAGTATAAGTCGAGGGGGGCACTTTTAGCTCAAAAAAATGTGCTGAAAAATTCGACTTATACTCGAGTATATACGGTAGTTACATTGGTCCAGCCTGGATATACCTGGCCGATCCCCCTGGAAGCTGGAAATAATTGAAATAGACACCACTACTCCAGCGATCTCTACTAGCTTCTGCGTTCCACGCCAAGCAGCTACCCCGCTGCATTTTTAACACAGGAGGTTGTCTACTCATTCTCTGAATGAATACAAGGCATTCTCTGACTGGATGAGCTGGAGAAGCAGGCAGTGATGTGCATATCTCATATTTGAGGGGCCACTTAGAAAGCTGACAGACACTGTAGTAGCAGGCAGTACTACCATGATCACCTCGATCTTTTGGGTACTGCACAGAACAGCTGCCCTATTGTATACTGATCTGCTTGCTCAACACCGCTGCCATTCACAGATCTCCTTGCACTTTTTTTTTTTTTTTTATTGACCATGAGGTGTTCTCTGATTGTACAAGGCGGAGCGTTATCATGATCTCCACTTCATCCAATCACATCATGCATTCTCCATCATCAGAAACAAATAAGAACTGCCATTGTGGGCCCTTTTTAAATGCCAATTACCTGGCTTCAATACTTTTGAGTCACAGACCCAGAACAAGCATGCTTAAAATGAGTGTCAGAATTCCTTCTCTCACCCACCTCACCAACCGCTTAGAGCCCTTTCACACTGGGGCGGGGGCGGCGTTGGCGGTAAAACGCCGATATTATTAGCGGCGTTTTACCGTCGGTATTCGGCCGCTAGCGGGGCGGTTTTACCCCCCGCTAGCAGCCGAGAAAGGGTTAAATACCACCGCAAAGCACCTCTGCAGACTTTTTTTACCGTCCTGCCAGCGCATCACTCTAGTGTGAAAGCCCTCGGGGCTTTCACACTGGATACGCAGCAGCGGCACTTTCGGGTCGGTTTGCAGGCGCTATTATTAGCGCAATAGCGCCTGCAAACCGCCCCAGTGTGAAAGGGCTCATAGTGTCCATCACGGTTCTATTCTGTTTTAGGAAACTGGTAAATCAATAGGTTTAGTTCCACTTAATAATAATATACTTGTTTCAGGTCAGAGAAAGACTAAGAAAGCATTGAAGCCAAAGGATCAGCATGGCATCCAGGGTTTTAGCATTCAAAAAGGAGAGGTCAGCAATGGCAGCCTTCATACTTTTCTCATGCCAGACTCACCCTCACCTTCAAGTCTCTGGCCTGGAACAAGCATATAGCAAATTAAAGCGTATGTAAACCCAACCTTTCATATTCCTAATATGTGCCTGCTGTTCCCTGTATGAAAAAGTATCCTGTTCTCTTTGTATTGCTTACGTTGTGCGAAATCCCTGGTGTTCCTGCCAGTCCCTCTGCTTTCCTATTAAATACTGACCACACTAAGCAGGAGAGCACAACGTGGTCAGTTCTCTAGCTATTCTGGGAACTGAGTCTGCTCTCCTCCACTGATCAGACCTGTCCTGACATTTGATACAATTTGCAGTTTTATTGTACAATGCACAACCTTGGTGATGATTTTATTACCGTGTGTGCCTTCCCATCCTGGTGACCCCAATTCCATTTTTTTTTTTTTGTTCTAGTGTCATAAATGTGTTACACGGTGGGGGGTGGGTAATCCTCCCAATGAAGTCACAGAATTCAATACAAACCTGACCGAGATCTCAACCCTTTGCAGCTCTATTTGAAAAAAAAATCTTGGAGTCCAACAGAGTAAATTCTTACTTGCCATACTTGTTCCACATAAGTGGCTCAGAAAATATTTGCGATCCATTTACTTTTTTGCAGTGCGTTAACATGTGTTGCGTTAGAGCCCATTGAAAAAAATGGGGTTGCCAATGTACAAAAATGTCATGAAAAATCAGACGCGACACAATATTTGTAACACAATACACCACAACATGGGATGTCATTCGAAATGAATTCAAAATCACTGCTGCGCATTGCTGCAATGCAATGATGTAACTTCCAGTGGTTCTAAAACCTAAACCATTTTTACTTTAACGCATTTCATGCATTAAAGCGGTTGTTAACCCACTTCTACTAAATCATGTAGTCCCCTTTGTACCATAATAACAAGTGTCCCTGTGTCTGTGTTATGTAAAAAATCTGCCGATCTGTACATATATAAGCTCTCTTCTCTCTCCAGCTCACAGTTCCAGTGGGCGGGGCCGAGACCTCCCGCTGACCTCAGCCAGGGAGGAGGGGGAGAGAGAGAGCCAACAGTCAGCTGAGCGCCGGGAGCCACGCTCATATAGGTACAGATCGGCAAATTTTTTTACATTACACAGACACAGGGACACTTGCTATTATGGGGATTACATGATTTAGGAGAAGTTATGAGAGCAGGATGCTGGTATCAGCAGACAGGCAGAGAGGGGAGGGGGGAGGAGGACAGAGGAGGACACAGACACAGGAGAGCAGGGCTGCAGATGACCGAATCACATAAACGGACCACGGTGTAATGGCTCAGCAGCCCTGATTATCGTGGTCTGTTTACAGAGGAGAGGGTATAGCCAGGCAGGATCAGCCAGGTATTTCAGGTGTTAGAGGGCCAAATTGCACAGCACAAGCACTGTGCTGTATAACATGCTTTAACCACTTGCCGACCAGCCACCATCATTATACTGCGGCAGGTCGGCTTGTTCCCGCGAATCGCCGTAGCTGTACATTGATCTGCTTTATAGCTATAGCAGGCGCCCTCGTGCCGCCGGGGGAGCTGATGCTCGTGGCCGGAAGCTGCGACAGGGATCTGTCAATGTAAACAAACAGATCCCCGTTCTGACAGGCAAGTACAGAGTGATCGTTCCTATTGATTAGGAACAGCGATCTCTCTGTAGTCCCAGTCAGTCCCCTCCCCCCACAGTTAGAAACACCTCACAGGGAACACATTTAACCCCTTGATCACCACTAGCGTTAATTCCTTCCCTGCCAGTGTCATTTATACAGTAATAAGTGCATTTTTTTTAGCACTAATCGCTATATAAATGTCACTGGTCCCAAAAAAGTGTCAAAAGTGTCCAATCTGTCCACCACAATGTCGCAGTCCTGCTAAAAATCGTTGATCATCGCCATTACTAGTAAAAAAAAATAATAATAAAAAAGACAAATCTATTCACTATTTTGTAGACGCTATAACTCTTGCGCAAACCAATCAATATACGCTTATTGTGATTTTTTTTTTTTTTTTTTACCAAAAATATGTAGAAGAATACATATTGGCCTAAACTGATGAAGAAATTCGTTTTTTTTTCTAAATCTTTTGGGGATATTTATTATAGCATTTATTATAGCGCAAAAAATAAAAACCTCAGAGGTGACAAAATACCACCAAAAGAAAGCTCTATTTGTGGGAAAAAAGGACGTCAATTTTGTATGGGACAGCGCAATTGTCAGTTAAAACAACGCAGTGCCGTATTTCAAAAAATGGCCTGGTCATTAACCACTTAAGCCCCGGACCATTTGGCTGTCCAAAGACTAGAGCACTTTTTGCGATTCGGCACTCCGTCGTTTTAGCTGACAATTGCGTGGACGTGTGACGTGGCTTCCAAACAAAATTGACGTCCTTTTTTCCCCACAAATAGAGCTTTCTTTTGGTGACATTTGATCATCTCTGCGGTTTTTATTTTTTGCGCTATAAACAAAAAAAAACCAACAATACTTTTTGCTATAATAAATATCTCCAAAAAATGTATAAAAATACAGTTTTTTTCCCTCAGTTTAGCCCGATACATAGTCTTCAACATATTTTTGGTAAAAAAAAAAATCGCAATAAGCGTTTGGTTTGCGCAAAAGTTATAGTGTCTACAAAATAAGGGATAGTTTTATGGCATTTTTATTAAAAATTAGTAATAGCAGCGATAATGGCGGCGATCAACAATTTTTATCGTGACTGCGACATTATGGCAGACAGATCGGACACATTTGGCGCAATTTTGGGACCATTCACATTTATACAGCGATCAGTGCAATAAAAATGCATTGATTACTGTGTAAATGTGACTGACAGTGAAGGGGTTAACCACTAGGTGGCACTGTAGGGGTTAAGTGTGTCCTAGTGAGTGATTCTAACTGTGGGGGGAGGGGCTATGTGTGACATGACACTGATCACTGCTCTCGATTACAGGGAGCTGTGATCAGTGTCCTGTCACTAGGCAGAACGGGGAAATGCTTGTTTACATCAGAATTTCCCCGTTCATCCTCTCCAGGAGACGATCGCTGGTATCCCCGTGGACATCGAGTCCGCAGGACCCGCGATCACACTCACAGAGGTCGCAGCGGGCACGCGCCCGCAAGCCGCTTCTTAAAGGGCAACGTAAAGGTACGTTAATCTGCCTGTACGTGCCCTTCTGCCGACGTATATCAGCGTGAGCCGGTCGGCAATCAATTAAGGGGGAAAATCTTCCGGTCCTAAAGTGGTTAAGGGAACAGGATCTGTTTGTTAACCCAAAAAAAAAATAAACAAAATGCTTTAAGGTAAATCATGTTTAGGCATCAGTTAACCCCCCTTTTTTACTTACCTGAGCCCTTCATTCGATCCAGCGCCGTGCACGTCTTCCCTCCCCTCACTTCTGGGTCTCGCTGGCTTTGCTGGAGCACCAGAAGCCATTGGCTCCCGCTGCTGTCAATCAAAGCCAGTGAAAGGCGGGGTCTGTCTGTGTCAATGGACGCAGCCGCGGGACTCGGGAGCGAGCATATACAAGTGCCCCCATTGGAAGCGACTTCCCGTGGGGGCACTGGACATGGAGGAACCAAAAGTGCCGGCAGGGTCCTGAGGAGGTTCAGGGCCGCTCTGTGCAATTCCATTGCACAGAGCAGGTAAGTATAGAGATGTTTGTTATTTATAAAAAAAGATAGTCCATCTTGAATGCTACCACAAGACTTATCCACCTTATCCACCTTGCCAACCGGTCAGTGTCTGCTACCCTTCTCTGTCAAATCCTATACTGGCTTCCGCTCACCCAACAAATTAATTCAAGATAATAACAGCAACTTACCTAGCCATCCACAATTCAGCCCCCAGCTACATCACTAACCTAGTCTCAAGATACCAACCTAATCTTTCTCTTCGTTCTTCCCAAGACCTTCTGCTCTCCAGTTCCCTTGTCACCTCCTCCCATGTTCACCTCCAGGACTTCTCCAGAGCCTCCCCACACCAATCTGTCTGACTATCTCCTACTCCTATCCACTTTTAGACGATCCCTGAAAACTCATCTCTTCCGAGAGTCCTACCCTGCCTTCATCTAACTGTACATTTTGTTTCTCCATCAGCAAATCCTACACAGTTATTGCTTGTATCTCTTGACCCTCTCTCCTAGATTGTAAGCTTTAACAAGCAGGGCCCTCTAGATCCTACACCACAACAACAATATGTGTGTTCCAGAAAGTTTAACAATCAGCAGATAAAGATACTCCAAACACCTGGTGTTAGCGCTTCAATAATCCCGGAACCGTGGTTGTTATGGTGTCAGGATTATTGTAGCGCATTATTTCTATTATCACATTGTAATATAATATGAAATATTTCAACTCACCATAATGCAGAATCAGTGGAAGCCCTGAGTGTGTCACTTGCCACGTCGCCTGCCACTAGATGCCATCAGGTGTCCCCAGTGGAGTCCCTCCTTACATCAGGTGTCCCCAGTGGAGGCCCTCCTTACATCAGGTGTCCCCAGCGGAGGCCCTCCTTACATCAGGTGTCCCCAGCGGAGGCCCTCCTTACATCAGGTGTCCCCAGTGGAGTCCCTCCTTACATTTCAGGTGTCCCCAGCAGAGTCCCTCCTTACATTTCAGGTGTCCCCCGCGGAGTCCCTCCTTACATCACATGTGTCCTCAGCGGAATCCCTCTTTACCTCACAGGTGCCCCCAGTGGAGTCCCTCCTTACATCTCAGGTGCCCCCAGTGGAGTCCCTCCTTACATCTCAGGCGCCCCCAGTGGAGTCCCTCCTTACATCTCAATTGACCCGTGGAGTCCCTCCTTACATCTGAGGTGCCCCCCAGTGGAGTCCCTCCTTACATATCAGGTGTCCCCAGTGGAGTCCCTCCTTACTTCTCCTTATGGGCTCCGCGCCATTTACAGAAGACAAGCTTGTGGAGGCGGAAGGGAAGAACCAAGAGGCGGAGCCTGGGTTCCGCCTCTTGTTTCTTCCTCACGATAGCTGTTCTTCTGTAAATACAAAGGTCTAAATATCGGGAAAGTACAAGGAAATTCAGGACAGTTGGCAGCTATGCCTTATTGTTGTAAAGTGCTGTGTAAACTGTTAACGCTATATGAATTCTGTATAATGATCACTTTTATAACCACTTTAACGGCCTATTATTCTCGATGGTGCCTGTTCACATCAATTCATAGCAGTGTGTTACTTGAAAAGGTACAGGTGCTTCTTTTAGGCTGGGTTCGCACTAGAGATCGCAGCGGCTCACAGTAGGAGTCCGGTGTGTCTCCATTCACTGTTTCAAGTTTTATTTCAGCCCGAATTTTGGGCTGAATTCGGACCTGAAATGGACCAAAAGACGCACAGGACTCTTGTGCAATTCGCACCGGAGCCACTGCAGAGATGTGTGAACCGGCTCCATTGAGAGCCGGTCACAATCTCCTGCTATGTGAATAGGATGCGGAGAAACCCACATCGAATTCGCACTGGTGTGAACCCAGCCTTACATAATTATTCTGCTTGAAAAAAAGACCATCCGGTTCAACCCACAGGAAAAAACATTAAAAAAACAGTGCATGCGCTTTTTTTGCCCAGCAGACTTCAATGGGAGCACATGGAAAATGCATGGTTATGCATTCTTAGTGTGGTTTTGGTAGAGTTTTTTGTGTACAAAATCCAGTCCTCCTCCTACAAAAAAACAAACATGTAAGGCATCAAAAAGTGCAAATAATGTGCTACAAAAATGCACTGGAAAACATGATTATGCAGCAACACTAGTGTGACCCTGGACTTCTGACTTCCCAAAGCATGTGGGTTACAGAGTAGCACAACGAATACCATGCATCTTTGTACACAGCCTTACAAGAAATAGTGCATACACATGGCTGTGCATCACAGGATCCAGGAGGCTGCAGGTCCATCTACAAAGTGCAGTGTGACTTGCACATGTGCAATGAGGAGCCAGCTGTGAAGCCACAAAGAACCACAGTAAATATGCCGGGGACGCAAAGACCGCTGAAGAACGGGCCCAGTTGAGGATGGCACTGAATCTCTGGACAGGTATGTGTCCTTTAGCCTCGGTTCACACCAGAGGCGGCACGACTTGCAGGTCGCCTCACCGAGGCGACCTGCACACGACTGCCCGGGCGACTTGCAAAACGACTTCTGTATAGAAGTCTATGCAAGTCGCCCTAAGTCGATCCCCAAAGTCGTACAGGAACCTTTTTCTAAGTCGGAGCGACTTGCGTCGCTCCCCTTAGAACGGTTCCATAGCAAAGAACGGGAGGCGACTTGTCAGGCGACCTAGGTCGCCTGACAAGTCGTCCTAGTGTGAACCGAGCCTAAGGCTCCTTTTACACATATATGTCCATTTTGACTGACTCCACTTGCTCAGCAGGGATCGATCCGTTGATCCTCGCTGAGCCAGCGGATGACAGGTCTGTCTCTGCTCACTGTGCAGACAGACCTGTCAGAGCCCCACTCTCCTCAATAGGGGATTGGATGAAAACGGACCGATTTGTCCATTTTCATCCAATCTGATCCACCAGACGGATGGAAAATAGGGTTTCAGAATCACAGTATATATAAAATAATATGCAAAGTGGTTGAAGGGAAGCTTCAGAATGGCAAAGATGTTTTTATTACAATTTATGTGAGCAGACTGCAGTTCCTCTTTAAACTTTAGTCAGAAAATTAGGTCCTGCTGGATCACTTCATGCTGACCCCTTTTGTAGGTATAGCTATGTAAAACATTGAAGTGCCTATACTGTTTAACCACTTCAATACCGGGCACTTCTACCCTCTTCCTGCCCAGGCCAATTTTCAGCTTTCAGCGCTGTTGCACTTTGATAATTGCTCGGTCATGCAATGCTGTACTCAAACAAAATTTTTCATAATTTGTTTTGAGACAGATAGAGCTTGGGTTTTTTTTTTTTTGCTAAACAAATAAAAAAAGATCAAACATTTAAAAAAAAAAAAAAAAAAGTTTTTCTTAGTTTTCGTTCTAAAATTTTGTAAATAAGTATTTTTTTCTCCTTCACTCATGTGCACTGATGAGGCAGCACTACCGGTAATATGCGGCACTGATGGGCACTAATAGGTGGCACTGATAGGCGGCACTGATATGCACCACTGATGGGCACTAATAGGTGGCATTGATGGGCACTAATAGGTAGCACTGATGGGCACTGATAGGCAGCACTGATGGGCACTGATTGGCATCACTGATCGCTGTGAGGAAAGCTGCTTATTGGCTCTCCTCTCCTCACACGCTGTCAGTGTGAGGAGAGGAATGCTGATAACAAGCACTTTCTATTTTAACTGTGATTGGACACAGCTGATCACATGGTAAAGAACCTACATCATAGGCCCTTTACCATGATCAGTGATGTGGTGTGTCTGAGCGACAAGCAGCTGTTCTGAAGGAAGTCAAAAGACGTCCACTCAAAACAGTGAAATCTGCTATAGACCAGGTGGGAATTGGTTAAAATCCAGTAATGGATTGTCCCACCCTGCTCATCACATGCTCACTTGCTCTCTATTTTTAGGCACTGCCAAGTTTGTAGAGGCCGATTTGCTGACAGACTTAAAGGCGATGTACTGCCAAAGCTCGTTTGGCTGCACCTCTCCTATGGATCACAAGAGTGCAGTTCATTCTGCACTTCTGTGATCCGTTTTCAGCAGCCTGAAGTCCACTCTCTGCTGACATCACAGAAGTCGATCCAGGCTCCGCGTCATCTCGACCATGGAGTCGGGATCTGCCAGATCCCTGGACCGACACCCGGCTCAGCCTCTCAGTGAGCCCCAGAGAGGCTGTAGTGGCGATACCTCACATATGTGATTTGAACACAGTTTTTTCATATGCAGGCGTGACTTACGCATGCATTTTCTTTGCTGCGTGAGCTTGTGGGGACGGGGTCACTTTAAAATGTTTTTATTTATTTATTTATTTATTTTTTGTCTCTTTTAAAAAAAAAAAAAATTTGATCACTTTTATTGCTGTCACAAGGAATGTAAATATCCCTTGTGAAAGTAATAGGTGGTGACAGGTATTATTTATGGAGGGATCAGGGGTCTAAAAGCCCCCAAATCCTTTGCACTTCAAAGTATTCAGATCACCAAAAAATTCTGAATACTGTCATTTTTTTTTCACCGGAAGTGACGTTGCTTCTGTGTTTTCACATAGGAGACTCAATCGTGGCTATTTCCGGCTTTGTTCCAGTCTCACTCCAGCCAGCAGAAGTGCTGAATCCTGCATCGGGTCTCCCGGTGGGACGGGAGGCCTGGGAAGAGCGGCAGGAGGGGGGACATCCCCTAACGCTGCTTTAGGGTAACAACCGAGCGGCTTTTAGCCGCTCGGTTGTTATCACTAAAAAGCCGACCGCCCGCTCTAAAAAACTGAAACAGTACCGGGGTGATGCCTGCAGCTGCAGGTTCCCCATTGAGAATGTTAGCTATGACGAAACGCGTCTGAGGAGGTACGTGCTGATGTCACCATGCTCGTCTCGTCGAGGAGGACGGGAGCTTTTGAAATTTGCCGGCCGGCTTATGTTTTGTGCTTGAAGTTTTTATCGCTTTTGTAAGTGTATTTCCTTCTTTTAATAAACAAGTACTGATGGTGTTACACTATAGTGTGTTATATCTTCCCTTGGGTCCTTAACCATTGGTATCTATGGTCGGACGGTCCCTTCTGTTCCACGCTGTGAGCGCCATTAGCGTCTAACATCCAAGTGCAATTTTGGGTACAGCTGACATCCTGCCTTTCTAAAGGAGACATCTGCCTGTTTTTCCCAGCTTCTGTGTGGTGACGGGTCACTCAAGTTTGCTCTTTTCACGAAGGTGGCATTTTGTCCTTTCCTGGTCACGATGTTAGGGCACTCTGTTTTTATTGTGCACAATACATAGTCTTTATAGTATCACACTATGATATATTTCATTTTTTGACTTATACCGATATCCGCGTACCTGCTTTGAGTGGATTCTACACCTTTTGGTTCAAAGTACAAGATCTACAACCCAGGCTGGGGTTATGGCCATCTGCAAGTTTTGTCTTGCTATCTAGTAAGCTTGTATTTCACATGGTGTTATTTTTATGCTGATTCAATTGATTGGTGAACTACCATCTACATCGTTGGTGCAATATTGGGACTTTTTTCATATATTTAATTTATTCATTTTCTTCACTGTGGACTTTAGCGCGATTTTATCTTTTTTATTAGGCACCTCTCGATATCATGCATGCGCGATGCTCCGGCGGCCGTAGCACTGATTGTTTAGAAAGTTGCCATAACAATGGGCGGCGACGGAGGAAGGTCCCGCCCCGTTGTTATGGCAACCGCCTTAAATCGCATAATTTCCAGTGTGGAAAAACGCGATTTTTGCTCACAGTACTGCCCATTGACTCCTGGGATATGACTCACATTTCCCAGGAGCACAGGCGAGGGAGGAAGTGACGAACAGCTCCGTGGACCAGGAAGTGACAGATTAGGAGCCACTACATAGCAACAGGGCATTTCTGGTAAGTAAAAAAAAAATGTTTCCCCCCAAATGTTTCTTAACTGCTTCAGCCCCGGAAGATTTTACCCCCTTCCTGACCAGAGCACTTTTGCGATTCGGCACTGCGTTGCTTTGACTGACAATTGCGCGGTCGTGCGACGTGGCTCCCAAACAAAATTGACGTCTTTTTTCCCCACAAATAGAGCTTTCTTTTGGTGGTATTTGATCACCTCTGCGGTTTTTATTTTTTGCGCTATGAAAAAAAAAAGAGCGACAACTTGGAAAAAAAGCAATATTTTTTACTTTTTGCTATAATAAATATCCCCCAAAAATATATATATAAAAAAAAAATTTCCTCAGTTTAGGCCGATATGTATTCTTCTACATATTTTTGGTAAAAAATCGCAATAAGGGTATATTGATTGGTTTGCGCAAAAGTTATAGCGTCTACAAAATATTGTAGAAAATATTTTTTATTAGTAATGGTGGCGATCTGCAATTTTTTTCATGACTGCGACATTATGGTGGACACATCGGACACTTTTGACACTATTTTGGCACCATTGCCATTTATACAGCGATCAGTGCTATAAAAATGCACTGATTACTGTGTAAATGACACTAGGGTTAAACTCTAGGGGGCGATCAAGGGGTTAAGTGTGTCCTAGGGAGTGATTCTAAGACCCCTTTCACACTGGAGGCGTTTTAGCGCTAAAAATAGCGGCTTTAAAAAGCCTCAGCTGCAAACCCAGTGTGAAAGCCTGAATGCTTTCACACTGGGGCGCTGCGCTGGCAGGGCGTCACATAAAGTCCTGCAAGCAGCTTCTTTGCAGAGCTGCAGGAGCGGTGAATACACCGCTCCTATAGCGCCCCTGCCCGCGTTTTGCGGGCGGTTTTAACCCTTTTGGGATGCTAGCAGGGGTTAAAACCGCTCTCGCTAGCTGCCAAATAGCGCCACTAAAACTACGGTAAAGCGACGCTAAAAATAGCGCCGCTTTACCACTGACGCCCGGGCACTTTTCAGTGTGAAAGGGCTCTAACTGGGGGGGAGAGACTCCTGTCTCTTCACACTGGAGCGGTGCGCTGGCAAGAGGCTAAAAAAAGTCCTGCTAGCAGCATCTTTGGAGCGTTGAAATTAATGGGGCAGCGCAGCTATGCCACCAGTATAGCCACATTTGAGTGTTTTTAAAGGAACCCTATTTTTTTGGACCAGAAAACACAGAAATATGATGGTAAAGTGCAGCAGAGAATGACATTTTGTGACCCAACTTTGGGGCCCCATAGTGCTAGTAACCCCAAATTTGGTGTGCAAACACAGTGGAACTAGAACTACAACATATCCAAATGGGGTTCCTAACACCAAGTAGCCTCGAGATACGGGGCCCCAAAGTGTCATTCTCTGCTTTACAGACGCCAACGCGGTAAAACGCCGCTAAATACGGCATGCAAACGCGGCAAAACAGGCATTTCTAAACGCTGGTTTCAGCTTTTAAAAACATGTGTTCAGCAGAGTTTGCAGCGGCGTCTCGTGTGCATGAAGCCTTCGTAATCCCGGCATTCCAGGAAAGTAACTGTTTTTTTGAAACAAACGGATGGGTTTAGTTCCACTTTATGATTTACTACGGGGGCTCTGCACTTCAGCAAAATGAACAAGAAGAAGAAAGGAGCAATGCTGGAGGCAGATTACAGCACACTAAACATTTGGTAGCACAATTATTAATGTGGAATGTAGGTTTCTTATTAAAGAACATTATTTTTTCTCAAGTTGTTATGTGTAAAGTTCTGCTTTAAAACTCAGCAGCTGCAGTATTTGTAGTTTTCTTCAAATGACTGGAGAAGCTCAGGGAGGGTGACAAGCCATCAGCTATCCCCATAAGAAGCATGTACAGAGGAAAAATCCAGCAATGGCCGCCCCCCCCCCATCTACACACAGCACACAGGAGCCCCGCCCAGCCCCCCTGCTTACTGGAAAGGCCCCGCCCACCCCTCCTCCTTATGAACCGCCAGAAGAAGAGCCAGGCGCCATTTTGTGAAGCGGCACACAGAAGAGAAAGCGGGTCACTTAGCGGCGGATACGGACGGAGAGAGGTCGTGGAGGAGGAGAGAAGACCGAGCACCGGCACACTCCTCGTCTCATACACAAGCAGCAACCATGAGCGACGCAGAAGGGAAAAAGGTGGAAACCAGAGTAAGTATTATCCCCGGGGAGCTGCCCGCCCCGAGGGCTGAACGTGTGTGTGGTGTGAGGCAGGATGGGTGTGAGGCAGGGAGAATGTTCGAGAAGAAGCCGCGGCTTTGTGTCTGCAACAAGATGGCTCCTGTGTAGACAGACGGCGGAGAGCGGCCCCGGGGTATGTATAGTGTGTGCGTGGGCACATTCACCCCGGGAGGGGGCGACAAACTGGGGAGAATGCCCCTTCCATCACATTGCAGTGAGGATCCCATCCCGTGCATTGAAGATCCCATCCCGTGAGGATCCCATGCCGTGAGCATCCCCTCCATCAGAGCTGATCACCAGAAGGAGATTTTATTTCCTGTCTCCAGTGAGGTTTGTGGATCCAGTCCCCATGGCTGCTTACCTTTTCATGAATGGGCCTCTTACACACAGGGTTATGATTATTACTGGTTGTCTATGACACTGTGTACAGATCAGTAAGCACTACATGGAGTACAGAGCTATACAATAGAGAAGTCTGTACTGGCAGTTAGAGAAGGAAGCTTCACATACCGTATGTGTGTTCTGGTAAAATCATTGAGACATTTTACTGATTGTTCTGTCAGCGTGATCTGAGCATAGACATCACATTATTACATCTGTGTACCTGGCCTAAGGCAGGCCATGCGTTAATCACTTTAATTTTATTCAACCAGCGGGTTAAGTTTAAATTTTAGAAAAAAAAAAATCCTTATTCGAGGTGGTTTAGAATCACTTTGGCTGGTGACTTCCCTGCCATCAGAATACACTGATCACAGCTGCTTGCTATAGTCAGCGATGCTGATCGGGAGGACTTTTTTTGAAGTAATTTTGGTAGATGGACTAAGAAGAAGTCGTCATTTGGAAGACTGACTTCTGTTTATCCAGCCTGCCCATGCATGGATCAAAAGAAGTCAATTTTAGTACGTTTTGCCCCATGTATTGCTAGCTTTAGCCTAGGGTAATATGTGCGGGTCAGGAACCAGTACATAATCTCACCGGACCCCAAACCTACACAAAGATTGCACTGTTTTTTAGCAGAAACCGGAGGGGTGGGCGGCATTTCAAATGGCACCGCCACACATCACAAAACTGCATTTTTTTTTTTTTTTTTTTTTTTTTTTTTTTTTGTTATAGGAAACCTCATGGTGCCACAGCACTTTGCAGGCACGTTTTGGGGAAAAAGTTTTTTTTTTTTTTTTTTTTTGCCACAACTATAGCAGCCCATTCAAATGAATAAGCTGCTGTGCTCATGCAAACGCACCCACACACAATAGTTGTGAACCTATTTGAAGGCTCGAACTTTCCTCAGTGTTGGGCTGCTTGACCCATGGGAAGTCCTCAGTTGTTAGGATCTTTTTAAACCTTCTCTTCATCAGTTGGTTATCTACTTTAGTGCATGTTCATTTTCTGTCCCATGAAGCTTCATCCTGGTTCTTTAGGGACTGCGGGGGATTTGCTCAATAAAGAGTGGTAAGTCTCAGGCTGCCAGTTTGTGTTCTTTCTGCTGAAGTCGCATCAGGTCATATTGGGTTCGATTTGGCTGTAAGCCCAGGTTTACACTGAGGGCGGGTCTGACATCGTGTGGGTTCAGCTGAACTCGCACAATTTCAAACCGGCGTTTCAGTCTGACTTCAGGGGCAATTTGACAGACATCTGTGCGTGTTCATGCACCGATGTCTATTGAAATCGCCCCAAAGTTGCCAATAGTAGTGCAGAAACTACTTAAATCGACCCAATGTGAATGTGGGCTCATGGAGAATTGACAGTCTTTGTTGAAGTACACCAGCCTGGTGGGGTTGTTGGGGCCGTGAGGAGGAGACTACAGGTGATGGGCTATGGTTCAGTGTACACCATATAAGGGGTAGTTCCAAGACTGGAAAATATCTGGGGTCACTTTTTATTAGCTAGATTCTTAGAACTTGGCAACCTAAAGCATACCTTTCCTCCAATAAACTATAACTTGTAGGTGCATGCTGATCTGTAATCACCTTACACGCTCTTGCAAAATAAAGGCTTTCTTTGTGAACTTTACCTTTTTTATTGTATTTGCTTGGCACTGATGTAGCCAGGGCCTTCCAGCCGCCTGCTTCCAAGGCTATATTATCAGTGCCGTTCAGAGAGATCTGAGAGAGATAAGTAAACCCTACAGATATGTGCCCAGCTCAAATTTCATGGCTCGGGTTTACATACACCTTAAAGTGATCGTCTTCTGGGGTCCCCTGATGACTCGCACGGTTCCTCCCCTCATCAGATAACCCCCTAGGAGAAGCGCTCTCCCGAGGGGGTTACCTTGCAGGCGTGCGACTGTGTCCAGCATCCATAGACGCCGAATGTATGCCCCGGCGCCCGCGTTAATAATTATTATACAGGATTTATATAGCGCAAACAGTTTACGTAAAGCTTTACAACTTGAGGGGAGAAAGTCATTGGATTTGATTGACAGCAGAGGGAGCCAATGGCTCAGCGGTTTTCAATCTATCCAATCAAGAGCCGAGAACCCCATGCAGAGAGACAGCGCGTCCCCGCCGGGTCGAATTCCGGGGCTCAGGTAAGTAAAACGGGGCTAGGGGGGCGGTCGGTCACTTGCCAGTTTTTTCACCTTAATGCATAGGATGCATTAATGTAAAAAAAAGGTTTACAACCTCTTTTAAGGAGATTCACCCCCTCTATTTGTCCTGTTTACCATTATCAATGAAAGTAAACAAAAATCCCAGATTTTGGGCTGGTTCTATAAAAGTAATAGAGGGTAATTCTACCAATGGGGACACTAGTTCTGGTGGCTGGGGGATCCCCAAGGAATTCCCTTAATTTGCTGGGATTTCTTCACTTCCTGTTTGACTATGGGACAGGAAGTGAAGGAAAGTACCTGCAATGGGTGTCCCATGGCGAAAATAATCAAAAAATCAAAATTAGGACTTTTTTTTTTTTATTCCTATCAAAACTTATCTGGTTCAGCAGGGGCTTTCTGTGGGGAAGGCTCCCTCACTCAATGGGAGTGATTCACACATTCAATGTGAATGAGGAGTCTGTTGCTTTTTATTTTGGTATGGCTGCCAGCATATGAGCAATGCATATCGATGTTTCAATTTGGCATTACACAGCGGTTGGAATGCTGCTTTTGGTGGGGGGTGCCACTAGGGGGGCGATAAAGGGGTTAACTGTGTTTATTAGGTGTGTTCTAACTGGGGGGAAGGCACTGACTAGGGGAGGAGACCGATCAGTGTTCATATTTGGTATGCATACACACACAGCTCTCAGTTCTTGCTCTCGTGGTCATCGCGCCCACCGGGCTCACGCATTGGCTCCGGGGACACGCTGCGGGCACGCCTCTGCTAAAGCATCTTAAAGAGCTGACGTACAGCTACGACGGGTTGCGCAGGGGAGCCAACCTGCCACAGTGTAACTGGCGACAGGCCGGGAAGGGGTTAAGGTTCCATAACGCAATCTGAGTTGAATCCACTGTAACAATGGTCTACCTGTTTTTTAGCTCACTAGAATACCAGTGCATAGCCAGTGTATGCAAGTGTTAAGGTTTTTAAATGTTCAATTCTTCAGACTTTTAACAGGTATATAGCTGCCCTTTAGCTTCTATGGCTAGTTTGTCTGAAGACTGTACTTGGAGGAACTCTCCTCTTACATGACTGCAATGTCAAATACCTGAATTTCTACTGAGACAGCTTGCAGCTCCTACATAACCATAATGGTTTTGAACATTAAGCCATGTAGGTGTTTTACATTCCTTCTAATTACTGGGCTTTTATATGTTCTATTGTTGCCACACTCCAGACTCTGTGTGATAGATAAATGTTATGTGTCCTCAACTTCCAAGTCCTAGAGTTTTCGGACAGATTAATGATTCTTTCAGCAGAGTCACATATAAACTATCTATCCCCAGCCTGTAAAAGAGCTATACTTGCCTTTCCTGCAACAGCATCTTCAAACCTCATCACCTGGCTGCTGCAAGTATTCAATCCATAGGGCGTGCTGAGTACCTGCTGTCTTGTATGTCTGTAGCACCATCCAGGTCAGTGAGGGGAAATGCCGCATGTGGTGGGAGGAGTGCTACACCTGCAAGTGTGGAATACCTGCAGTGGGTTAAGAAGAGCCAAAGCAGCAATGTTGAAAGGCAAGTATAAATTCTGTTGTACATGTGGGGGTTACAATGATTACCCTTTAATGACTGTGCCTAACTTGGTTAATGTGTCATAACTTTTAGGTGAAGATTCTGAATGTAAAAATGAATATTTCGATTTTTGCATAAGCTAACAAGTTGTCTTGGGTGTGCTGCCTGAGGTCTGCACTATGGGCCCTTGTAACTCTTGTATATTCTGGTTATACAATCTGACAAGTCAACTGTTGGCTTTCATGCACCCCAATACATTTGTCTGTACGTGCATGCGCAAACTTCGGCAATGGGATATGCACTTGTTTGTTTTTTTTTTTTTTAAATAACAATAGTAGTGGCGTTAAGTGAACTTGACTGCAAGTATGTGAGCTCTTTATATAGAAACTGCATTGGACTAGAATTTAATGCCAACCTGAAGCTTTCCCACTGTTGCTTTGCCCCAAATATGTTAAGTTTTATGCTGGCTGACTTTAGAATTCGGAATTTGTGTTCATGCGTTGGATCCCTGTGGCCCCTGAAAACTCTCTATTTATGGTGCTTGCTAAAGACATTGAAGGTTAAAATTCTGTGGCCTGGCCGGTTTGGTTTTTCTTTCACATGGTTTTGTGCTTACTGCGAGAAAGAAAGACGTTTGGGTTTAAAACAAAAAAAATTTGTACTCGACTCTATGCTGCAGGATTGGTGCAATGTTGCAGCTGTCTGACGTTTGCTCTAAGACTGAGAACTAATCAATCACATGTTTGCTGTTAGCTCAGCTCTTTGTTCACTTAGAACAACTGTTGGTCTCCCTTCCTGCAGCACTCACTTGAGGGGTCGGGCAGGAGAGGAGCAGGCACAGCTGGCTATAGTCAGCTGATCTGAGTCACAGAAGAGCAAAAGTGCACTCCTGTGACCGACAAGTGTGACCAAAAAAGCTTTGGCCTTACTTGAGGTTTTTTTTAAAGAGGTCTTTAGTCTGGACAAATTTTTTTTTTTTTTTTTTTTTTTTAAACAAGGGCACTTGCCTGTCCAGGGATCCAGCAGTGTCGGCACCCCAAGCTGATTTTTCAGTCTGCTTCGGGTGCCGCCATCTTTACTAAGGGAAACCAGCAGTGAAACCTTCCTGTGTCCAGAAGGCAGCAGCGGGTGGAAAAGGAGGGCTGGAAATACTCAAATCGCCATGGTGATCTTGCCCAGAAGTGGGAGCTGGGGTACCTGTTGTTGAAGTTGTATGTTAACGTGCCCCAACGTATCATGCCTTTGGTATGACCACAACAGAGGTTGGCACATGCCACTGGCATACCTAATCCTGTGTTCAGGTAAACCAGATGCCTATTGTCATGTAGATGAAGTTTAGTGTTTGATTTAAAAATGTCTTGCTTGACTTGAGATTGTTTACTACCAACTATTTCAATGCACATCTCCTTTATGCTCCCTTATTAAGGTGTTGTAGAGTTTAAATTTGTGCATTTCCATCTTTTAACTCAACTATGTGCACAGCAATAGTCTTGCCTTTTTGGTATTTATGAATTTCTGTAGATCTTAGAATATAGAAATATTCAGTTTTTGACTACTCGCCAAGTTGGATTTGGTTCTGCTTCAGTCATTTGTACTGCTGCAGTTTTTCTGGACAGCCAGCTTACTTGTATATGGATGCCAACTGTTTTGCAAAGTTTGGGCTCAGTTAGTACCAGCTGTCCTTGTTTTAAATATCTTACTACTGAGTGAGCCCAGCTTTTCAGAACTTTGTCTTTTAAAGTGGGGTTCCACCCAAAAAACAAAAATACCTGGAAAAAATCTAAAAAAAAAAACATTTGGATATTTTTTTTTTTTTTTTTTCACTTACCTCTAAATGCCTGTTGCTAGGTGGTCCCTGCACAGGAAGGGCTCCGCTCTGCTCCCTCCCTCCTGTCAATCATCTGGGACCCATTACAGGTCCCAGGTTGAGTGGCCAATCACGGCGCGCGGCGCCGCTCGCGCATGCGCAGTGGGTGCCAGGCTGTGAAGCCACAGCCCGGCGCCCACAGTTGAAATGCCGACGAGCGGAGGGGGGGGGACGAGCGGGGCTTCGATCCCCCGCATCGCTGGACCCAGGGACAGGTGAGTGTCCAATTAAAAGTCAGCAGCTGCAGTATTTGTAGCTGCTGACTTTTAATTTTTTTTATTTTTTTTTTTGACGGCCCCCCTGGGTGGAACTCCTCTTTAAACATTTATGCATACTGGAATTTAAATGAACAAAAATAGATAAGCTTAGGAAAGAGGCCTTTTGGAAGGTCAGTTTTATAGCCCCCAAGAACTTTAAGTGTTACAGGAGTCTCTTGGCAGCTACACTATATGTCCAAAAGTTTATGGACATCTTAAATTGCACCTAATATGAGCATGTAGGGCAGTGGTTCTCAACCTGCCTTTTTAGCCACCCATTCAGTTCATGACATGGCTGGGGGGGGGGGGGCAGAAACTAGAGGTCAAATGACTAGTGAATGCAAAATGGAAGGGGCTGGAGGAGACCCTATCTCCTGATTTCAGTATAGGTGTCACTGCTACAAGTGACCCCCCCCCCCCCCCCCACCCACCCACCCAAGGAGTAAGAGAAGGAATAAAAATGGATAATACATAGAAGGGAGAGGAACGAGTGGGAGGAACAAAGAAAAGGGAGAGATAGAATAAGAGAACAAAGACAGCTAGAGAGGGATGGCAAAAAAAAAAAAAATAGGATAGGGAGAGATGGAAGGGAAAAAAAGAACAGTGGTGCATCCTAAAATGTACCATAAGGGGTTTTAATATTGTACGAGTGGAAGGGACTGGGGGAGCGCTAAATGTCCATGGGTTAGGGGTGCAAATTACTCGTCTTGCCTTGGGTGCTGACAACCCACACTAATTTTACTGTTAGGGGACCCCCTGACTTAACCTCTACTCCTTCTTCCTTTTTTTTTTTTTTTTTTCCCAGCCAGGGTTGGTGAAGTCGGATACTGACAGTCTGTGCTCAAAATGAATCCCAAGCTTATCCAGATGGGTTGTTTGGGCTTTTTGCAAGCCACTGCTTCCTTCATACATTTGTCAAACTATGTGTCTTGACTTTGTGCACAGGGAATATATGATGGATGAGAAAAGGGCCTTCTCAACTATGGTTAGAAGATTAGAATTGTCTAAGTTGTCTTTGTATGATCCATTGTTCACAGCACACACCTGGACTCCAACATCTAGAAGGGTATTGACATATTTTTGGTCATTGTGTATCTTATTATGGGTAAAAGGTATCAGTGTTAAACCGATAGTGATCCCCATAATTGAATGCATGCTGTTACCCTCTTTTGATTTGTTGTGCGCTAAAGGGAGAGGGCATGCTTTGGACCTGGCTATTCCCTATATGGTTCTACTGTAGAGCGAGCACAGATTTTCAATCTTGAGGGCTATTGACATGTAGATGGCTTTGCATTTGCTGATGGTTAGTCAGTTTGAGCACTGTGTTTATTGTATTATCTTTTGTCTTTTATAAAATCTTCATTGTATAAGGAGTTGGCGCAGAATCCAGTGTTTTGGAATGTTTAGGTGCATGGAATGTACAGTCAAGGAAAACCGTTGTATAGTGCAGCCTACAGTTTGGTTGCAAAACAGCAGCCGGGGTTAGGCAGGCCATACATGGGTTGAATTTCGACAGAATTCTCTTTAGAAAATCTTATCTAAGAATTTTCGTTCGTATTTCGCACCATTAGTGGGCTGCAGTAACAGCTGATGTTCGTGCGGCAATCAAATTTGAGTAATCGGACATGTTACATTTTTTGAAAAATGAACGATTTTCTAATCTATGATGGGAGAATCGTGCGAGAAATGTAATCGCAAAATGTGCAAGAAAAGAAAATTCCTAGAAAGAGAAGATTCCCAGCCACAAATTCTTTTCTGTAGCAACATAAGGTGAAATTGAAGGCTTGGTTGGCTGAATTTCGAAATCAGTGGTGGCACCTTTGGATCACAAAATGCACAAATTTTCAAAAGAAAATTCTTTTGAAATTCGACCATATATGGCCAGCCTTAGTTGACCTTTACTGCAGTCAGTTCTTTATGGCTTAATTGCAGAATCTGGTCAGACACACCATGTACCCTTACAAGAAACCCGATGGAATAGAAACTTGTAAGGTACCATTGCTAACTTTTAAAAGTAACCCTCAATGCTATAATCTTTATCCATTCTTTAGTCTGAGTCTAAGATTTAAATGTGGTTTGATGGCTCAGAACACTTATTACATGTTAAGTAGTAATGATGACTGTTAAATCCTAAGGTTTCAAAAACAAGTGATCAGTGGAAGTTTGTTAAAAGGAACTAGTCCAAACCGAATTCACATTTGTTTACAGTAGTATGGAGTTTGCTTGCTGACCCCACCTCTTCTGCAAGATGATTGTGTTTCTAATCCCATGTCTTTGTTACTTTCAGCCACTAACTAGTGCACTGTAAGTTAGTCTGGCCAGGCAGCTAGTATTTCAAAGGTTAGAAATGGCAGCCACTGTGTTGTATGTTACCCAAAATTAGGGTTTCAAAGGTAATCCAATGCATTCAAGGGCATTAATGCATCAGGTATGTGACCTATGCTGAATGGGTGCGCCAGCAAGTAGATGTCTGTCTTTAACCACTTAAAGACTAGCCTCCTTTTGGGTTTTAGGTGTTTACATATTTAAAACAGTGTTTTTTGCTAGAAAATTACTTGACCACTTCAATACCAGGCACTTAGACACCTTCCCGCCCAGGCCAATTTTCAGCTTTCAGCGCTGTCGCAATTTGAATGACAATTGCGCGGTCATGCTACACTGTACCCAAACAATTTTTTTTAATCATTTTGTTCCCACAAATAGAGCTTTCTTTTGGTGGTATTTGATCACCTCTGCGGTTTTTCTTTTTTGCGCAACAAATAAAAAAAGATTGAAAAAAAACAAGTTTTTCTTTGTTTCTGTTAAAACGTTTTGTAAATAAGTACGTTTTCTTCTTCAATGACGGGCACTGATATGGCTGCACTGACGGGCACTGATATGGCTGCACCGGGCACTGATACCGGGCACTCGTAGGTGGCATTGATGGTTACTTATGGGTGGCACTGATAGGTGGGCACTGACAGGTGGCACTGATGACACTGGTTGTTTGCAGTGATGCCCCTAAGGATGGCATTGCTGGGCATTCCTGCAACATAATGGTGCCAATCAGTGCCTTTTTTTTGGCACAGATTGGGCTCATGTGGATGGCCATGGGATACATACCTGGCCATCCACATGTTGCCCCTTCCCTGGTGGTCCTAGTGGCGATCCCTGGTGGTCCAGTGTGGTGATCTGCGGGGGGGCTGCGCTGATGAACAATCAGCGCAGAGCCGCCGATCGGCTTTCCTCTACTCGCGTCTGTCAGACGCGAGTGAGGAAGAGCCGATCAACGGCTCTTCCTATTGACAGCGTGATCAGCCGTGATTGGACACGGCTGATCACGTGGTAAAGAGCCTCCGCCGGAGGCTCTTTACCAAGATCGGTGTAGCGGTGTGTCAGACTGACACACCGATCGCCACCAAGCGCGCCCCCCATGTTATCCTGCTGGACATCATGACGTCCAGTCAGGATAACTGAACCACTTCCCGGACGTCAATCCGCTATAGGGCAGGCGGGAAGTGGTTAAACCCCCAAACATTATATATTTTTTTTTCCCCTAACACCCTAGAGAATAAAATGGCGGTCAATGCAATACTTTTTTTCGTACCGTGTTTGTGCAGCAGTCTTATAAGCGCACTTTTTTTGGAAAAAATTCACTTATTTGAATAAAAAAAATAACAGTAAAGTTAGCCCAAATTTTTTAATATTGTGAAATATAATGTTACGCCAAGTAAATTGATACCCAACATGTCACGTCAAACTTTTACCCTTAATCTCCATAGGCAATGTTTAAAAAAATTCTACAGGTTGCGTGTTTTGAGTTACAAAGGAGGTCTAGGGTTAGAATTATTGCTCTCGCTCTACCGGTCGCAGTGATACCTCACGTGTGGTTTCACCACCAGTTTTATATGTGGGTGCTACTCACGTCTCACGTATGCGTTCGCTTCTGCGCGTGAGCTTGTTGGGACGGGGCGCTTTAAAAAAAATTTTTTTCCTTTACTTTTATTTTTTCCCTTAAAAAATTTGGATCACTTTTATTCCTATTGTAAACATCCCTTGTAATAGAAAAAAGCATGACAGGTCCTTTTTTAAATATGGGATCTGGGGTCAAAAAGTCCTCAGATCTCATATTTGGACTTAAATGCAAAAAATTTTTTTAATAAAATGACGACAAAAAAATATGCCTTGAAGACTTATGACGTTGCTCCTATGGTGTGGGGGCCATCTTCCCCTTACTTGTCTCCATACACAGCCACGGACAGGTCCCGATCGCCTCCGTGGCACCTCTCCCGCCGCAGATAACGGTGATCAGAGCCCACCATCATTGTAAACAGAACCGCCAGCCCTAAACATGGATACCTCGGTTGTGGCAGCTGCTGCCGTTACCGAGATATCCACCTTCAAAGTAATGTTATGTATGTATGTAGGCCGGTCGGTAAGTGGTTAAGCCTAAGTTCACACTAAATGTGGGTTTAAAATTATGTGGGTTGAGCTGAAATCGCACACTTTCAAACCGGCGTTTCAGTCAAACTTCAGAGGCGAGTTGAAAGACATCTGTGTAAATCGCCCCGAAGTCGCCAAAAGTAGTGCAGGAAGAACTTTTGGGAATCGTGTGGTGGTGCAGTTGGAAATGGGCTCCGATTTGGCATGCAATTTTAACGTCAAATTGACCCGGTATGAACAAGCGCTAAAAACACATTTTAGGAAATTCTATCAACATTTGAGTAGACGGAATCTGGAGCAGCTGTGCATGACCAGTTGGCTATCCTTGGCTTAAAGGGAGAGTATGGGCAAAGCTTTTTTGGCTATCTTTCTCCTGTGGCTCACAGGTGTGCCGTTTCTTCTGCACTCCTGTCATCTGTTTTCAGCCAACAGGGCTAATGCCTGCCATACACAGTTCAAATTTTGAAAGCATTTTTTCTTTCGAAAATCGTATCAAAAGAATTTTCGTACGAATTTCGCACAATTAGTGGGCTGCAGCAACGGCTGATTTTCGTGCAGCAATCAAATTTGAGGAATCGGACATGTTGGAAATTTTTAGTAAAACAAACGATTTTCTAATCAATGATGGGAGAATCGTGCGAGAAATGTAATAAGAAAAGAAAATTTACGGAGAGAAAAGATTTCGGCCACATTCCTTTCTGTAGCAACATGCGGTGAAATTGAAGGCTTGGTCGGGCGAATTTTGAAAATCAATGGTGACCTCAAATCACAAAAAAAACTTGATGATTTTGAAAAGAAAATTTTGTTTGAAATTCGACCGTGTATGGCCTGCTTAAGACACGCAGTCTTTACAGTCGGCATCCACCCAGATGCCTTGACCGGAAGCTGGCTCAGTCTCTCTGCTGCTGGTAGGCTCAGTCAGCTTTTCTGCCTCAGCCCAGCACTCTAAGCACTGGAGGAGCAGAGAGTGAGTGAGTGACTGACAGTCACAGCTCTCTGCTCAGTGGAGAACTGACTGATCAGCAGTGTTTGATCACTCAGTGCAGAAATGACGAGGGATAGATGCAGCATCGGATTAATGCTACATCCGCCTAAGCGAGTAAAAGTGTATGTATTATATTTTTTGTGAGTACCCGACCTTTTTACATTATAAAATGCAAAATATTTAAACATACTATAGAGAGGCTCCTTGTTCCCTCTCTATACATACCCGGTTTTGATGCGTTTGATCAGTGTTTGGCTATTTACCTAGTCCTGGAGAAAGGCATCAAGAGGAATCGCCCTTCTAGGCTCTGCATATACTGGAACCCCTCAGGAGGAATGGATAGGAGGCCCCCCTCTTCCCTTTGAGTGACCACCCACCCCCAAATGACACTTGTAGGTGTACAAACTTCTTACCTTACAGCAGTAAGGTAAGAAGTTTGTACACCTACAAGTGTCATTTGCACCGAAGATTCACAGCACTTAAGTCACAGTGCCACTTGTCGGCTAGCACCATTGGTTTGCACTTTGCACCTTCTTATGGTTGGAAGATAAACATCACTTCCAGATTGTGATTCATCCGCATTCATGCATTGTGGACTTTTTAGTATTCATACGCTAGTCACCTTATTTCCATCTATTGCACTTTTTTATTTATGCTTTGAACTTTTTAGCATTTATACGCTATAGTTTATTTACTATTTGCACTTTGCTGATCATTATCATATTTTATTCCTTGCCGATCAATGCATTTGATAATCTACATATATCAGTACGTGTAATACTTGAATTTGATACATATTGTCACTATATTTTAGGACTTTATTTTTGTTGGAGCGCAACACCATCTATAAAAATGTTTTTTTTTTTTTTTTGTTTTTTTTTTCATACCTACAGTGGGTAGTGTTTGACCCTCACGGTGTCTGCTGCACCATAGGAATTTTTATATTGGTCTCCATAGTAGCGTGGGAATACTTTTCTAGTGCAAAAATGGTGTTCTTAACCACTTCCCTACCAGGCCAATTCTGACATTTCTCTCCTACATGTAAAAATCATCATATTTTTTTGCTAGAAAATTATGAATGTTTTTTTTTTAGCAAAGACCCTAGAGAATACAATGGCGGTTGTTGCAACTTTTTATCTCACACAGTATTTGCGCAGGAATTTTTCGAACGTGTTTTTTTTTTTGGGGGGGAAAAAAACAGTTTTGTGTTTTTAAAAAAAACAAAACAGTAAAGTTAGCCCAATGTTTTTGCATATTGTGAAAGATGAAGTTGCGCCGAGTAAATAGATACCTAACATGTCACGCTTCAAAATTGCACACGCTCGTGGAATGGCGCCAATGTTCGGTACTTAAAAATCCCCATAGGCGACGCTTGAAATTTTTTTACTGGTTACATGTTTTGAGTTACAGAAGAGGTCTAGGGACAAAATGATTGCTCTTGCTCCAACGTTCATGGCGATACCTCACATGTATGGTTTGAACACCGTTTTCATATGTGGGCGGGACTTGCGTATGCGTTCGCTTCTGCGTGCGAGCACACGGGGACAGCAGCGCTTAAATTTTTTTTTTTTTTTTTTTTGTCAATTATATTTTATTTTTTTTTTCATTTTGACACTTTTTTTTTAAGAAAAAAAAATTTGATCACTTTTATTCCTATTACAAGGAATGTAAACATCCCTTGTAATAGGAATGACATGACAGGTCCTCTTAATAGTGAGATATGGGGTCAATAAGACCCCACATCTCACCACTAGGCTGGGAAGCCTGAAATAAAAAAATAAAACTATCACCGCTTCCCAGCCGAAGCGGCGCCGTTTTTTTGAATGGAGAGGCCGGGTGTGATGTTGTGACATCGCGCCCGGCCTCAGATGATCATAGAGACTCCGGCGACCATCTGGTCCGCCGGAAATCTCTATGATCTACATCCAGCGCCGGAGGATCCGCTCTCCGCCTCACCGATCGTAACGGTGAGTCGGAACATGCACCGGTGGGAGGGGGGGACGTCCCCTCTCGCCTCCCGTAAGAACGATCAAGCGGCGGAACGGCCGCTAAGATCATTCCTATGGTGTAGAGATTCGCCGGCTGAAACCGGCAATATCTGAATGATGTCTAACCACAGGCATCATTCAGATCTACCCGCTCAAATCCCAGGACGTCATATGACGGTGGGCGGGCGGGAAGTGGTTAAATGCACACAATAAAAATAACAGTGTAGAAAGAGAGCCAAATCCAGTGATGTTGTATTAAAGCGGAGTTCCACCCAAAATTGGAACTTCCACTTTAAGCACTCCTTGCCCCCTTTACATGCCAAATGTAAATTTTTTTTTTGGGGGGGGGGGATCTCATATTTATAAGGACTTCCTGTCACACTTCCTCCTGCTTATTGGCCGCCTAGGAGGCTACTCCTCTCCCTCTAGATGGCCCCTTCCTTCCCGGCCTCTTGCAGGTCACAGCACAGGTCCCTGAAGATTGCTGGCCAATAGCAGAGCGCGCCCGGCTGTGAAGCTGTCATGGCCGGTTGCCCACAGTTGCTATGACGGCGGAGAGGAGTGAGGCTCTGGGCAGCTGCATCACTGCACTGTGGGACAGGTGAGTGTATTAAAAGTCAGCAGCTACACTTTTTGTATCTGACTTTTTTAATAAACAAAAAACAAGTGGAACTCCGCTTTAATTCATGCATTCCAAAATATCCGGGTGATCTATCCACGAGTAAGTGCATTGGCTGCTCACCTCAATTAAGAGAACATCAGGCAGTAGATCAGCCACTGATCAACATGTGATCCAATCTCCATGAATCCATCAGGTGATCAATCCGCCAGCACGCATAGGTCATAAACTCCTCATGGTGTAATATGAAAAGTATATTTATTGATTAAATGTAGTATTTGCAGTTAAAATAAGGATATCGGCATAAGAAAAGACCAAGGGGTCACCAAAAAAACTGAACTCTGAAGCAATCAGACTTCCGGTCTCCGCTGTGACATCACCCAGCTCCTCCCGTTGCGTCACTGACACGTGACTTTATCAAGGGCTGGGTGACTGTCACCAGGAACAAATATATATATATATATATATATATATATATATATATATATATATATATATATATATATATATATATATATATATATATATATATATATATATATATATATATATATATATATATATATATATGTATGTATATGTATATATATATGTATATGTATATGTATATATATATATATATATATATATATATATATATATATATGTATATGTATATATGTATGTATGTGTGTATTACCATAGAAATTGCATACTGATGCGCTAACACTATGCTGCATATGAAGGACAACGCCCAGCAACTTAAACACTCCCATGTATCGGATATTTATGTGTACTTCCAAGATATAAATAAGACCATAATAAAACATGATAGAACGATATTGATACCACATAAAAAATCAACACGTAGCAATATGTTTTCAAAGGAAGAATTCATTGGTTCTAAAAAGCAACAAATGAATCAAAGGCGAATAACAAAGTAACCACACGAACCATATATTGATGATGACATAATAAAGCCACATTGGAAAAATAACTTGAATCGGAGGAAACAACCCTATAGGGTTATTTATCAACAGCCACAATATTACCAGCAACAGAGAAGAACCCCACCTTGTCAATATGATTACCATCATTTATAATCAAGAGGTCCAGTTCATGATTATTACAGTAGGAGGAGTTCTGCTCCCCCATATACTCCATATGGTAATTACCATTATGATGAGAGAAGAGAACCTACCCCATAATCGAATAGATATGAACCCTTGAGGAGATATGAGGATTATGATGCAACGCCTAGACATCAGCAAGGAGAGACATTATAACAATTATAAACATGCTTCACATAGTTTTTTTTTTTAGAGTACAGACAACACTGATCCCCAGGAAGATCAGGTGGAGGAAATGAAAGCAAGAGATCAACTGCACCAGAACCGAGATGGAGAAAGAGGCCAGAAAGATGAGGATGTTGAGCAGTGTTCAAAAAGCAAAAAAACTAGAGTAGAAGGGGATGGGGATCCTTAACATCAGTGGAGTTAGCTTGACCATACAACAAATTAAAGCTTTAGATAAGGGTCTCAAATGTGCTCCTAAAAACTTGACTAAACTTTATGCATATGTCGACATACAAAAGTTTACAGACTGAATATCAAAAAATATCTACTAACTAGACTGGGAGAACCCTCAATCACTAGGTTTTCGGAGAGTGATAACATGCATACCACGTTGAGAAATCTATTCAATCCACTACAAATGAATGAAGGACGTATGGAAGTTTTTAAATGGTGACACAAGATTTGAAAAAATTACAGGTTAAATCATGGGATCCTAAGGAAATCAGAACGTATACAACAACTTGAACAAAGGAAGAATATTGTGATCTGACCTGCGGACAGAGGAGGAGCCATCGTGATGCTCTCCAAAGAAGCTTATACGAATGAGATGTCAACTGCTACAGGATTCCGACACATCTTAAATTGCTGAGTAATCCCACATTTTACTTTTTTTTTTTATTTTTAAAAATTGAAAAAATTGGCGAAAGGACAAAGGAAAGGATTCATTTAAAAATCAAAAACTAAATATTTGTACCCAATACCTGTTGGATTCCGGTAATATATATTGCCGAAGATTCATAAAGCTAAATTAGACCCTCCCAGAAGACCCATTCTAAACAGTATCTGCTCTGTTGGAGCGAGATTGGGAGAGTATATAGACTGGTTTTTGCAACCAGTGGGTCAGAAAACAATCTCCTCTAAGATACTTAACATCTTCTACAATTATATTAAACTGGATTCTGCACAAGTTGATCTTGCAACAGCTGATGTGGCTTTGTTGTACACAATTCTCAATCACTATAAAAACTTGCAGGCTACCAGGAGGCCCTGAAAGAAATGAGCGAATTAAAATGTCCACAAAAGGGGTTCCATTTTGAAGTGCCTGGAATTTAGTTTGGGACACAATTTATTTTTGGTATGGTCATACATACTATGAACTAATACAAGATATAGCAATGGGGGCCAAATGTGCACTGTGTGGCGAACATGTATATAGCTCAATGGGAGGAAGATGCTATTTATGCTAATGGACCAGAACAATTGATTGTGTACAAAAGATATATTGATATTATCGTATGGGCCGGGACTAAAGAAGGCATACTGGATTTGTCAGCATCAATAATGGAAAGAATATTAACTGTCATGGGAGATAGATGAAATTTGTCAGGAACAGGGAAATGTAAAGACCAAAACGCACTTTAAAACCCTGGTGTTTTTTCACCTTTAAAGAGGGAGTCCACCTGAGAAAAAAAATTATTAAAAGCCAGCTGCTGACTTTTAATAAATGAACACTCGCCTGTCCAGGAGTCCAGCAATGTTGGAAGCCGAGCAATAGCTCAGCTCTCGGCTGCTTCCGCCGCCATTCTCCGTGAGGGAATAAGGAAGTGAAGCGTTGCGTCTTCACTTCCCGGTTCCTTACTGCGCGAGTTGCGCTGCGTGTTCTAAGTGGTCCCCGCTGTCTCCTGGGACCTGTGTGTTTCCCAGGAGACAGCAGGGGGGTACGGAAGGGGGTGTGACTCCTGCTGGAGTCTATTCCCGGAAGTGGGTGCAGAATGCAGATACCTGTCTAATTCTGCACCCCCCCCTCCCCCCTGAAAGGTGCCAATTGTGGGGGGGAAGAAATCAGATGAGCGGAAGTTTTAATGCATCCTATGAATTTGCAATGGCAAAGACGCTCTGCCCGGCGGTTCTTAGCACTTGATTGGATAGATTGATAGCAGTGCAGCCATTGGCTCCTGCTGCTGTCAATTCAATCCAATGACGCGAGGGGGCAGGGCTGAGTCCGACATTCATTTCTATCGATACAAATGCTGGATTCGGGAGAATGCCCGCAAGGTAACCCCCCTCCTCTCGGGAGACTGCTTCTAGGGGGTTATCTGATGTGGGGAGGAGCAACCGGGGGACCCCAGAAATCGAGGCCACTCTGTGCAAATCAAGCGGCACAATGGAGGCAAGTGTTTTTGTTTTTTTAAAAAAAAAAAAAAAAAAAAGCTTTACAATCACTTTAAACCAGTGGATAGGAACAGTTCTCTTTCCATGACTAATTGCCACCATAAACCATGACTCAATAATATACCCAAAGGGCAATTAATAAGATTAAGGAGAAACTGTACAGAGATTATGGACAGGCAAAAATACTAGGAACAAGATTTATAGAGGTTGAGGGTCTTCATAAAACAAAAAATTAGCGAAGTTGGTAATATTGAGAGAGGGACAGATATATATTGATGAAAAATGCCTTGCCAAGAAACTGCTTAATTTTGACTATAATCAACATAAACGATTGGAAAGTATCATTGGAAAACACTGGAGAATTTTAACAACTGATGGATTCCTATCACAATTAATACCAAAGAACCCTAAGTTTATGTGTAGAAGAGCACAAATCCTTAGCTCTTTTAGCAAAAAAAATGTGATAGGTCAACCCTCTAAGCGGACATGTATGTACGTTCTTTGAGGGTAAAGGTAATCTGTGTAAATTATTTTGCATGTCGATATACTAAGCTTAGGAGGAAGAAAGAAGAATTTGAATCCACTGTTACTGGGAAAAAGTGTAACATCAGAGAATTCATATCATGTAAGACAGAAGCGGTTTGTTCTGGAATACCCATGCCAGGTTACAATGTGTAGGAAGAACCAAGACCCTTATGAAAACGTTTGAGGGCACATACATAATATACAAAAGGGCTACCCAAAACACAGCATTTCCAAGCATTCTGCTGAATATCATCAGAAAGATCCCTCCTCCCTTCTCTTCTGGGGTATTGAAAAATACAAACCTTATTGGAGAGGGAGTAATAAAATTATAGTAAGGCTGAATCTCGTCGGATTTATGAAATGCAGACTCTTGCGCCTTTTGGCCTTAATATCAAATTTGATCTCAACTACTTTATTTCCGATTTATTGTCGTTCTTAGATTATTTTACTACGTTTACATCTAATAGTTAGGTTCTCTTGATTTTAATAATTTTATTATATTTGTCTTCAGACTCTATCATGTGAGTTATTTGC
Organism: Lithobates septentrionalis; assembly: GCA_037952835.1. Classification (NCBI taxonomy): domain Eukaryota; kingdom Metazoa; phylum Chordata; class Amphibia; order Anura; family Ranidae; genus Lithobates; species Lithobates septentrionalis. The sequence continues at coordinate 1,887,540 of JBBDGP010001693.1, read as the reverse complement.
CACTTACACTCAGTTTTTATGAGATAGCTTGCATTAGAGTTTTTTTTTTTTTTATTATGCCATTATCAATATATGGTTCATGTGTTTACTTTGTTCGCCTTTATTTTTATTTTCATTACTGGATTCATTTGTTGCTTTTTTAGAACTTATTATTCAGGATTCATTTAGCGCCGACAGTTTATGCTGCGCTTTACAACATTAGAACCTATAAAAAAACAATTCCTATCAATAAGGCCCCTTTCACACTGGGGTGGTGGGGGGCGTCGGCGGTACAACAGCGCTATTTTTAGCGCTGCTGTACCGTCGTCCTTGCAGCTGTATTCGGCCGTTAGCGGTGCGGTTTTAACCCCCGCTGGCGGCCGAAAAAGGGTTAAAATCCCTCGTACAGCGTGGCTATATCCACGGTATAGCCGCGCTGTCCCATTGATTTCAATGGGCAGGAGCGGTGAATACACCGCTCCAAAGAAGCGGTTTGCAGGACTTTTTTCACCGTCCTGTCAGCGCACCGCTTCAGTGTGAAAGCCCTCGGGCTTTCACACTGAACAAACAGCGGAGGCTGTTTAGGGGCGGTTTGCAGGCGGTATTTTTAGCGCAATACCGCCTGCAAACCGCCTCAGTGTGAAAGGGGTCGTAATATACTTTTGGTACCACACACCAGAAGGAGTTATTACCTTCTGTGTGCAATTGGTTCGATCACTTGATTAGTGGAGATTGGATCGTATGTTGATCAGTGGCTGATCAACTGACTGTTCTCCTCTTCATTGAGGTGAGCGGCCATTGCACTTACTGGTGGATTGATCACGTGATCGTTGTGTTCAGAGGTAGAACAGGGATCTGCCTTTGTCAGGCAGATCCCTGTTCTGGAAGGGGACATGTCAGATCTTCTGTTCCCAGTGATCGGGAACAGCGATCTGTCAACCCCTTGATCGCCCCCTAGTGTTAACCCCTTCCCTGCCAGTGTCATTTATACATTGATCAGTGCATTTTTATAGCACTGATCAATGTAATGTCACTGGTCCCCAAAAAATGTAATTTGGGGTCAAAATTGTCTGCTGTAGGGTCGCTGTTCTGCTAAAAATCGCAGACATTACCAGTAAAAGGTCCATAAAGCTATCCCGTAGTTTTTAGACACAATAACTTTTTTGTGCAAACCAATCAATATACGCTTATTGCAGTTTTTAACTTTATTTTTTGCGCTATTTATTAAAAAAAAAAAAGTGATCAAATACCACCAAAAAGCTCTATTGGTGGTGGTGGTGGGGGGGGGCGACACATCACATAAGCTTTCTTTGGGCACGACTGCGCAATTGTCAGTCGCAGCGCCGTATCGCAAAAAATGGCCTGTCATTAAGGGGGTAAATCCTTCCGGTCCTTAAGTGGTTAATACTATTTTTACTGAATGAAACTGGTTCATTCAGTGTCTTTTGTTGTCATTTTTTTTTTTTTTTTCCCAAAGCTAATCACATGGTACGGCTGGGCTGTAATTGGCCCGGTCTCATCGGTGATTTACATGGTACAATCACAGCTAGTAACACAATTGTATACAATGGATGACATGAAGTGAAGCATCCTTTGCTTACAATTGCCATGTGATTGGTCTCCGCAATAACATGGTGTTGGATGGCAGTGAGTCGGTACAGTGATCAGTCATTGCCTGTCTCCGGTGACCAATCACACCACTGCGTGGCCCTGTGAGGTGCGTTCTGGGAGGACGTTATGTGCTCCGGACATCCTTGTACTATAGGCCGGGTGGGAAGGGGTTAATAGCAGCACTTACAGCACTATATTGGTAGAGGGCATTTTTCTCAAAATGCCTAGCTGACATTAGTCTAGTCCCCCCCCCCCCCCCCCCCCTTCAATTTGTGTGTACACTCACACGACTGTGTTCAACTGAGTGTACTCATTAGTTGGTGACTTGTTAAAGGAGTAGAGGCTGTTGACTTGGCAAAACAATCACAGGTAAGCGTGGTGAGCCAGTTTACTTTGCATACCCAGTCATGTGCATAGTAATCTTGGTGCAATTTTTTTTTTTTTTCCCTAGCGCATGATTAGTCAACACAGCTTCATCTCGCTACTGATGACAGTTGACCCTCCCTTCTTGACAAAAGTGGGTCAATTTACTAGCTTCACTAGTTCTAGGCTACCAATTCTGTACTTTTTTTTTTTTTTTTTTTTTTTTTTTTTTTTTTTTTTTTTGAAATTTGGCCTGTTCAGCTGGGACTGGCTGATTTTTGATCTTCGTTTGGCCCTCCGGTTTGACAAGTCGATTGTTGGATCAACTTCTGTTAAATGCATACGAAAAAGTTTGCTGATTGGCTACATCTGCTGGTCATTGCGTTCTGACAGCAGTGGGAGTCGCTGTCAATCTGTTGTCCCAGCAGAATGGGGAATTCTCGCTCCACCTCACTTGTGTGGATGGAGTCTCTTGGGCTGCTGGGCGTTTTAGTAAAAAAAAAAACTAAGCCCTGCTTTTCTTACCAAGCCTCTGTCCAATTCTAGTTGTGTTAAAAACTAAACCATCCTTTTGTTTCCTTAAGCACAATTGCCACTATGTATGTACAGTCAACCAAACTGATCCTTTCTCAAGTCAAGACACTCTTGCATGTACCATTGCTGATTGTCACAAGCTTGGAACTTCAGGTTGCTCTGATATGCAAATCTTAACATTTGCTGAAAACCCATTGCTGGCCCTTTGGGATGATGGGCAACCTTTTTGTGAGATTTATGTATTTGGGTACCCTGGGTTTCTCCAGAGACACTAAATGTCTCTGCACGTGTATGAAGGCCTGCCAGCTTTTGAGTTGAGGCAGATTTGGTAAATGGTACATAGGGGCATGTGCACTCCAAGCAGACAAATAGCCTCTACCTTTTTTATTTTATAGCCTAATGCTAACTAAGTGTAAGATTTAGAGGAGGCTAGCATTTTAATGACAGACCCTAGGGAGTTTTGAGAAATTGTACTGTGGTTTTAGAGACTGTAATTTTAAGGAGGGTAGGGTAGTATAACTTAAGTAGTCTATGTGTTTTTGAGGGAGTTGTGACTTTTTTACAGAGACTTGGTTGGGTAATTCGCCCCGGCAAAAAATACCAGACTTGTCTATACTCTACCTGCTGGCTTTTTGTAATTTCAGTGCCACAGAAGAGTATTTAGTCACTATATGCTTAAATATACTAAATGTTCTTTTTCCATTAAGGTTAATATTCGTGAAGAGATGGAAGAGTTTATTCCAAGAATGTTGAAGAGAAGGCAAGATAAAAGAAGGCTAATGAAAAGTTGTAAAGATCAGAAAAATTCATTTGGGGGAAAATTTGAACAGAAGATTGTTCAGATAGAAGCTGAACATGTTAAGGCTTTAATGAATTGGTTGTATTGGGGAAGAATACACGAAGTTGAGAAAAAAAATGAAGAATGAAGAAAAGTTTAAAGCAAGAGTGGCGTAGAATTAAAAGAATCTGGAAGAATGAATGGGTCCTAGGTTAAGTAAATGTATGGTTTATGTTCCAGTGTCTGTATGATCAAATTAATGCATTTGCATGATTTTAGTTAACCAAAAAATTTGGTCATCTGGTACAAAATAGGGTGCCGTTAGCAGAAAGAGTGGATTAAAAATCAGAATTTTGGAGGGTTATTTGTGTTACCTAACCACTTGTTTTCCAGGTTTATACATCGTTTTGTGTTCGCTATACCAAGGTAGGCATTCCTTAGGACTTTCAGATTTTTTAAAGCTTTCTTTGTTCTGTTAGGCATCCCGCTCTCGAACCAAGTCACCTACTGAAAGTGCTGCCCGTGCAAAAACGGAAAGTCGGTCCCGTTCTCGCAGTGGATCAAAGGCTTCAAAACGATCTGAGTCTCGTTCCCGATCAAGGTCAAAATCTCGGTGAGTGGCTTTTGTTTTTGATAAATACATTTTATTCCAGTCATAGACTATGAGCAAGCCAGTTGCCAGAAGCAACACTTATTACAAAGTGATGTGTGGCCTAACAGCTGCCCAATACTTTATAGAACATGATGTTGTGTGCTTTGGATCATGAGCTGTTCCAAGCCTTCTCCACACTTTTTTTTTTTTTTCTTCCCATCATTCTGGTACAGATTAATCTTGGTTTCAATGGTCCAAAGAATGCTTTTCCAGAACAGGTCTGGCTTTTTTAGATGTTTGTATGTGTGTTTTTTTTTTTTTTTTGGCTTTTCTATTCTTCGGGCTTATGAATAGTTTGCACCTTGTGGTGAACCCTCTGTATTTGCTCTCGTGAAGTCTTTTCTTGATCGTAGACTTTGACAATGATACACCCACTTCCTGGAGAGTGTCCTTCACTTGTCTGGATGATGAGTCGGCAAAAAAAGCGCAGGGTTATTAAACTGAATTTTTTTTTTTTTTTTCCCCTCCCATTTGCTGTCAAATGTGTGTTCTGTGCAGCAAAGGGAGGTTTTTAACGTCATGGTGCTGAACTTGGTTTCTTTACACCAGTCCCTATATTAATCACTATGGATTCTAATCTTTTAGTATTAACCTAAAAAAATAAATCCTGTTCCCTTTAAAGCATGTTATACAGCACAGTGCTTGTGCTGTCATTTGGCCCCCAGTAACACCCGAAATACTTGACTGATCCTGCCTGGCTATACCCTCCCCTCTGTAAACTGACCCTGGTATATCATGGCTGCTGAGCCCTTGACACTGTGGTCAGTGTACCTGCCTCAGTCATTCGCTACAGCTCTTCCTCTTCCCGCCGCCTGTTGGCTCCCACTGGCACCACTCTGTTCCTCCACCCGCTCCTACAAAACTATCTAATCTTTTTATATCATCCCCTCTGTTAGATAACCTGTATCTTCGACCCCTTTCACACTGGGGCGGTTTGCAGGCGTTATTGCGCTAAAAATACCGTCTGCAAACCGACCCAAAACACTGAAGCGGTGCGCTGGCAGGAGAAGAAAAAAACTCCTGCAAGCCGCATCTTTGGAGCGGTGAAAGAGCGGTGTATTCACCGCTCCTAAACCGCTCCTGCCCATTGAAATCAATAGCCGCGGTATGCGAGCGGTTTTAACCCTTTTTCGGCCGCCAGCGGGGGTTAAAACCGCACCGCTAGCGGCCGAATACAGCCGCAAAAACGACAGTAAAACAGCGCTAAAAATAGCGCTGGTTTACCGCCGACGCCCCCCCCCCACCCCGTGTGAAAGGGGCCTTAGTGCCTGTGCTTTATAAAAATTAAAAGCTGATTTCTACCTGTTTTAACATACCTCCTTCACGGTTGACGTCAGTGTTAAAAACCCGAGAATCACAATTTATTTTTTTGCTTAGAATAAAGATCACTATTGCAGCGTAGTATCTTTCACATTATACAAAAAATATTGGGCTAACTTTACTGTTTATAGAATTAAAAAAAAATTAAACTAAATTGCATTTTTAAAAGACCACTGCACAAATACCGCGTGACATAAAATATTGCAAAAATCAGAATTTTATTCTCTAGAGTCTGCTCAAAAAATATAAAATATTTTTGGGGGTTCTATGTACTTTCTAGCAAAAAATTGTGAGCAACAAGTGTCAGAAAAAGGTTTAGTCTTTAAGTTGTTAACCACTTCGCATCCAGGCCAATTCTGACACTTCGCTCCTACTCAAAAATCATTTCTTTGCTATAAAATTACATGGAACCCCCAAACATATGTTTTTTTAGCAGAGACCCTAGAGAATACAATGGCGGTCATTGCAACTTTTTTTCTCTTGCACGGTATTTGCGCAGCAATTTTTCAAACGCGTTTTATTTTTTTTTTTTTTTAAAAGTTTCATGCTTAAAAAAAAAAAAACAAAACGGCAAAGTTAGGCAAATTTTTTTGCATAATGTGAAAGATGAAGTTACGCTGAGTAAATACCGTATTTATCGGCGTATAACACGCACCCCAATTTAGGTGGGAATTTTAAGGAAAAAAAAAAACTTTTAGGAGGGAAGTTGAAGGAAAAAAACTTACATTTAAATGCCCATCAGTGCAGCCACCCCCAGTGCAGCCACCCCCAGTGCAGCCTTCCCTCCTGTGATCCCTGCCAGCCTGTCTTTCAAAATCGCCGACCGCGATTTGAAACTGGCGCCACCGGCGCCAAAATACACAGAGCCGGTTCTCGGCGGCTCTCGTTTACTTTCGGCTCCACTCGTAGTCCCGAGCGGAGCTATCCGAACCTAGCCGAGTACACTTGGCTAGGTTCGAGCGGCGCTCGAGTGAAGACGTAAGTGGCAGAGACGAGCAGAGGACTGGCACTGTGTATTTCGGCGCCGGCGGCGCCATTTTCAAATCGCGGTCGTCGATTTTGAAAATCTGACAGCTCCGGATCGCAGGGGATCGGCGTATAACGCACCCGCGATTTTCCCCTGATTTTAAGGGGAAAAAAGTGTGTGTTATACGCCGATAAATACGGTAGATACCTAACATGTCACGCTTCAAAATTGCACATGCTCGTGGAATGGCGCCAAACTTTAATACTTAAAAATCCCCATAGACGACGCTTTAAAAATTTTTACTGGTTACATGTTTTGAGTTACAGAGGAGGTCTAGGGCTAGAATTATTGCTCTCGCTCTAACGTTTGCGGCGATACCTCACATGTGTGGTTTGAACACCGTTTTCATATGTGGGCGGGACTTGCGTATGCGGTCGCTTCTGCGTGCAAGCTCACGGGGGCGCTTTAAAAAAATTTTTTTTATTGTTTTACTTAATTTTTTATTTTGACAATTTTTTTAAAAAAAAAGAAGAAAAATTTTTGATCACTTTTATTCCTATATTACAAGGAATGTAAACATCCCTTGTAATAGGAATATGACATGATCGGTCCTCTTTACAGTGAGATATAGGGTCAATAAGACCCCACATCTCACCTCTAGGCTGGGAAGCCTTAAAAAAAAAAAAAAAAAAAAAAAAAAAATACTATCACCGCTTCCCAGCCGAGGCGGCGCAGTTTTTTTGAATGCAGAGGCTGGGCGTGACGTCATAACATCGTGCCCGGCCTCCGAACGATCATAGAGACTCCGGCGGCCATCTGGTCCGCCGAAAATCTCTGATCTACATCCGGGGCTGGTGGATCTGCTCTCCGACTCACCGATCGCTGAGGTAGAAGCACCGGAGGGAGGTGGGGGCGTCCCCTTTCGCCACCCGTAAGAACGATCAAGCGGTGGAACAGCCGCTATGATCGTTCTCATGGTGTACGGAATCTCTGGCTGAAAATGCCGGTATCTGAATGATGTCTGTAGCCTCAGGCATCATTCAGATATAATCCCGGAAAGTCGAGGCCGTCATATGACGGCCTAAGGATATGAGGTGGTTAAACTGAGGACTCTCTGCACTGAATCAGAAAAATGCTGTGTTAAGATCACGAGGGGGGGTAGAATCGCGATCTTGATTCTTTATTGATTGATCGTGCAGCCGTGCGCTGGATTGTGTTGTGATTTGGCATTTTTGCCTGCAGGGGGCGGGCTGCTTCTGTGAATATTCACAGCAGGACCCTGTCTGCCAGGCACTCCCATGTCCTCTTGCACTGTCCGCTCGTCGGTAAAGAACACAAACTGTGATCTCTCTATGTAAACAAGGCAGATCGCCATTCTGAGTTCCTGCAAAGCGGGGACTAGAATACGTGTATAAAAGACAATTAGTGCCGCCTTCCTAAAGTACTATAAAAAACTGCAAACGAAAATAAATATATATATTTTTTTTTTCTCAGCTGCTGTACACTTCCAGGGATTTCACCTCACCATACAACGTATAAAATATAAGTGCAGCGCTATTAATCTATCGTGAAAAATATATCAAGTGATATCAATGTTTTAAAAATCAATCTATATAATCTATTAAAGTTCATATGTATGAACTTTTTTTGCGTTGAATTATTGTGATTTTCTCAATTTGTATATCATCCACCACTGTGTTCATCGTGTCTTCTGCAGATAATATGTGCACACCATCAGCCGTTATACCTGCTCACCTCATATGCGAGTCGGGTAGACTCGGAAACAATTCCTTCCTTTCTTTCAACTATGGTCTTGTTTGTTCCACATCCGACCTGCTCTGTATCCTCTTCCAAATCAGTAGCCTCACTGGTGGATCGCGAAAAAGATCTCTCGTATATTGCCCCACTGTTTCTCTCCTTCCTCCACACCAGCCTTATTGCTTGTTATTCCTTATAGGATATGGCTCCACATTCATGTAACAATAAATAGAGGATACATGGTTCTCCCCGTTGGCAACATTTATTAAAATACACTTAGACCCCTGTCACACCGAGGGCGTTTTGCAGGCGCTATAGCATTAAAAATAGCGCCTGCAATCTGCCCTCAAACAGCTGCAGCATTGTCTCCAGTGTGAAAGCCCGAGGGCTTTCACACCGGAGCTCTGCGCTGGCAGGATGTCAGGAAAAGTCCTGTCAGCAGCTTCTTTGGAGCGGTGTGTTTTCCGCTGCGCCCCATTGAAATCAATGGGGCAGCGCTGGGATACCGCCGGCAAAACGCCGCTATTGCAGCGCATTGCGGGGGGTAAAAGCATCCCGCTAGAGGCCGAAATGCACCGCAAATCCGGCGGTAAAACGCTGATAAAAATAGCGGCGTTTTACCGCCAACGCTATAGGCAGCTTGGTGTGAAAGGGGTCTTACAAGATATTCAATTAAAATCGGCTCTGTACACAAACATGTCTGCCTGCTCACCACTGGCTGCATGATGTCACGGGCTCGGCTCCTCCCCTCTACACATGTATCGCCCTCTGATTGGGCTTTCTCAAAAGATTTATAAGTGTAAGATCTGTAAGTGTATTTTATTTGGGGCATTTTAATGTTGCAAACGGAGAGCACTATGTATCCTCCATTTATTATTACATGAATGTGGAGCCATATCATATCGAGCCATAACGCTGGTGTGGAGGAAGGAGAGAAACAGTGGGGGCAGTATAAGATCTTTTTCGTGACCCCCCCCCCCCCCATAGCTGAAAGAAAGGAATTGTTTGAGTCATACCTGCTCACCTCATACATGAGTCAGGTAAATAGCTGATGATGTGCACATAATATCTGCAAAAGACACAAACACAGTGGTGGATGATATATGAATTGAGAAATCACAATAGGGGCTAGAATACATTTCTATCCCTGGGTGAACATTTGATCACTGTATTTGTCACTGGTTCCCAAAAGGTCAGTGTCCAATTGTCCACAGCAATATCGCAGTCTCGCTGTAAGTTGCTAATTGCTGCCGTTACTAGTAAAAAAAATACTAAAAAAAAAATGAATTCCAGTGTGTGGATATATCCCATAGTTTGGTTTACGCAAACGTTAGTGTCTACAATCAGTATACGCTTATTGGTATTTGTTTTACCAAGAGCACGTAGCAGAATACATAGAGGCCTAAATTTATGAAGGTGTGTGGGGTGTGGTGTTTTTTTTTTTTTTTTTATTTTTTTTTTTTATAGCGAAGTAAATGCCATAATTTGTTTTTCCCCCCAAAATACTATTTGTGGGGGAAAATTGTCAAATTTTTTTTATTTGGGTGCAGTGCAAAAAGTGGCCTGGTCATGAAGGGGGGGGGGGGCTGGGTGGAAATAGTCGGGCGTACAAGTGGTTAAAAGTCTGCAGTTTTTGTAGCTGCTGAGTTTTTTCATTTGTACACAGGAGACTAGTGCTCTGCTTTAGGTAGAATCTGGGAAAGATGTCTGCAGAGACGTGCATGTTAATTCTTTCCTTATTTTCAGATCACGGTCCAGAAGACGTTCACACAGAAGATATTCCCGCTCTAGGTCCCGCTCCCGTTCACACAGAAGGCGCTCAAAGAGCAGATCCTACACTCCAGAATATAGGAGGCGGAGGAGCCGCAGTCACTCTCCTATGTCTAATAGGAGGCGGCATAATGGTAGTCGGGTATGGTTATGTTCTTGATCTGCTGATTTTCTTTACAGCTGTTTGCCTTCTATTGTAAATTTTTGTTTTGGTTTTCTTTGTAACTTTTATTTGCTTTTCTTAGGCAAACCCAGATCCTAACATGTGTGTTGGCGTCTTTGGCTTGAGCTTGTACACAACTGAGAGAGATCTGAGAGAGGTGTTTTCACGTTATGGTCCTCTTGCTGGTGTCAATGTAGTGTATGATCAACGAACTGGACGATCAAGAGGTTTTGCGTTTGTTTATTTTGAGCGAATTGAAGATTCCAGAGCAGTAAGTGGGGGGGTCTGTGTGTTGGTTTGTTTTATTTATTTACAACGACAAAAGCGGCAAATGCCATAAAATGTCATTTGACTTGACTAGAAAATGTTGCTTGTTGAAAGTTCCAAACATTGGTATCTATTGCTTTGGAAATGTGTTTTTTTTTTTTTTTTTTTTTTTTTTTTTTCACATTATTTAACCACTTCAATACCAGGCACTTAGACACCTTCCCGCCCAGCCCAATTTTCAGCTTTCAGCGCTGTCACAATTTGAATGACAATTGCGCGGTCATGCTACACTATACCCAAACAAATTTTTTTATCATTTTGTTCCCACAAATAGAGCTTTCTTTTGGTGGTATTTGATCACCTCTGGGGTTTTTATTTTTTGCGCAACAAATAAAAAAAGACCGAAAATTTTGAAAACACGTTTTTCTTTGTTTCTGTTAAATTTTTTTTGTAAATGAGTACGTTTTCTTCTTCGATGACGGGCACTGATATGGCTGCACTGACGGGCACTGATACGGTGGCACTGATGGGCACTGATAGGTGGCACTAATGGGCACTGATAGGTGGCACTAATGGGCACTGATAGGTGGCACTAATGGGCACTGATAGGTGGCACTGGTAGGTGGCACTGATGGGCACTGATAGGCGGCACTGTTGGGCACTCGTAGGTGGCATTGATGGGCACTCGTAGGTGGCGTTGATGGGTAGTTATGGGTGGCACTGATAGTTGGCACGGATGGGCACTGATAGATGGGCACTGACAGGTGGCACCGATGGACACTGATGGGTGGCACTAATGATACTAATTGATGGCAGTGATGCCCCTAAGTGTGGCATTGCTGGGCATCACTGCAACATAATTGTGCCAATCAGTGCCCATTTGTGGGCACTGATTGGCACAGATTTGGCACTGACTGGGCACATGTGGATGGCCATGGGGTACATACCTGGCCATCCACATGTTTCTCTTCCCTGGTGGTCCTAGTGGCGATCCCTGGTGGTCCAGTGTGGTGATCTGCGGGGGGGGCTGCGCTGATAAACAATCAGCGCAGACCCCCCCTGCCAGGAGAGCCGCCGATCGGCTCTCCTCTACTTGCGTCTGTCAGACGCGAGTGAGGAAGAGCCGATCAACGGCTCTTCCTATTGACAGCGTGATCAGCCGTGATTGGACACGGCTGATCACGTGGTAAAGAGCCTCCGCCGGAGGCTCTTTACCAAGATCGGTGTAGCGGTGTGTCAGACTGACACACCCGTCCACCGATCGCCGCGATGCGCGCCCCCGGGGGCGCGCTGCGGCATGTTATCCTGAAGGACGTCATATGACGCCCAGTCAGGATAACAACCACCGCCCGGCCGTCAATCCGCTATAGGCCGGGCGGGAAGTGGTTAACCATAACTTGATAAATATTTTTTAGCAAGGAACATGCATTCCACATTAATAATTATGCTAACAAAATGTGTGTGATGTAAATTGCCTACAGCATTATTCCTGTTCTTGCTGGGGGCTGTTTTTTTGCTGAAGCCCGGAGCCCCTGAGCAGCAGTAAATCATTAGGCTGTCAGCAGATCAACCTCTACGTTTGAGGCACAGTACCGAACAGAGCAAGAAGGTGGTGTATTACTGTATTTTAATCAGTATAGCCACTTACTGTATTTATTTTTACAGCGTTTTACCTGCAAAAGGCACCAGCGGGACCTGATCTAGCAAGACTTAATTTTTTTTGACTAATTTTCCACTTTAACCACTTGCTTACTGGGCACTTAAACCCCCCTCCTGTCCAGACCAATTTTCAGCTTTTAGCGCTGTCGCACTTTGGATGACAATTGCGCGGTCATACAACACTGTACCCAAATGAAATTTTTATCACATTTTTTCCTACAAATAGAGCTTTCTTTTGATGGTATTTGATCACCTCTGCGGTTTTTAGTTTTTGTTAAAAAAAAAATTAAAAAGACAGAATTAAAAAAAATATAATTTTTTTTAATATTTTGTTATAAAATTTTGCAAACAGGTAATTTTTCTCCTTCGTTGATGTACGCTGATGAGGCGGCACTGATGTGTGGCGGTGATGGGCACTGATTGATGGCAGCACTGCTAGGTGGCACTGATTGGCACCACTGGAGGGCATTAATAGGTGGCAATTGTGGGCATTGATAGGTGGCACTTGTGGGCACGTGGCAATAACAGATGGCACCTGTTGGCACAGATGAGGCATATGTGCCTCCCTTTCTCTTCGGGACCGATGTCCCTTTGACATAAGCCGGTGATCGGCTTGTTTTTCCTCCTCACGCTGTCAGCGTGAGGAGAAAACGAAACCGATCACCGAGGTTTTGTTTATCATGTGATCAGCTGTCATTGGCTGACAGCTGATCACATGGTAAGGGGCCGGGACCGGCCCCTTACTCGGATCTGTGATCATCCGAGTCTCCGAGACTCTGTGATCACACCGCGCGCCCTGCAGGGTTCGCGCGGTGCGTGTGCACAGGGGAGGACGTCCTATGACTGCCTCCCGGAAATTGAGGTCCGCGCTGTAACCGTCATTCGGCTATGGCCCGGACCTCAAGTGGTTAAAAATCAAACGCTGCACATTTATAAAAGCACTATGTGGTTAGTGCTGGATTTAGGAAAGTAAGCGAAGTGTTACACTTCTAAATAGCAAAGTTAAGAACTGAGCCTGCTTACGTGACACGTCACATGAACAGTCTCCAAATAGCGATGCTCTACACAGTGTTAAGTGGAGAACATCATGGGCCATTGCATGCTCTACACCACAGGCTGCATTTTTTGAGTGGGCATGGTGTGTGATGCTCACTTTTCAATGTAAATCTGCCCCTAATAAACTAAGCATTATGGTGTAGATTGAGCACGTGTAGATGCTTAATCTCAAGTGGGTAATTGAACTAACCCTGTCTCTGAATTAAAGGGGGGGGGGGGGGCGTGCAAAAATGGCACAAATACTTGGCCTGTCCTACTCATGCCCCAAATCTTTGCTAAGGCCTCTGGTAGGTTTTGCAGCCTTTAACACTCATAATTAAGACTTATTCACGGTATGCTACCCCTGGGGTGCACTGACATCTCAGCCAGTGGAGAGATAGTTGGTAGCTATAGCTTTGTTGTAAACCAATGATTGGAGCCACAGATGGCAGTACAGTTCTGGAGTGTGGTCCAGCCAAAGCTTTGTTTTTGGAGTGTGGAAAGTTTGGATGCTTGATTATAATAAAAGTCTCCATCTGCCCTAGAAATGGGCAATATACAGAAGCTGTTTACTAGGATAGAAAACGGCCTCTCTTTGATGCTAGTTATAACCAATTCTATATGAATGACAAGCTTTACTTAGAAGCAGCTGAGGGACCCTGTCATCAAAACCTACACTATGTTTATAAGGTGGTGTGTTATGTAACAATGCCCTCTTTTGGTAACCACTTTATTACATCACTATTAAAGCCATCATTGGCTGTAGGTCTCCATTATACAACGTAAGGGAATGCATTTGACAGCTTACAGTGTTTGAGACTTTGTGCAGGACAGCAGCTCCTGATCACATCCCCAGTGCTATCAATGAAAACTGTTCTCCCACAATCTTGGCTGTAAGTTGCATCTGTGGAAGGAGTAGCAGAGGACAGTGGAAAAGTAGAACCCGGCACATACAGAAATATTGGGGGTTCTTGTTTCCTGCAGGTGATCGGTTTTGCAAATGAAGGAAGTGCTGTCATAATCTAATTGTACAAAGTACACACTTGCACGTGTGCCTGCACACACTTAGTCATTTAACAGAATATGCCCATTATACTAAATTATAAAACACTTTAAATGTACTTGGCTAATCTAAATACGGTGATTATAGTTTTGACTAAATTTCTACTACCTTATCAAGCCTGCATGTGGTGCTTGAAACCAGTGGTTTTAGGTAACCTTTGAATGTGCCATTAGGCCAGAACAGGATGTCCAACTTTGACAAAAATATACTAGTAAAGCTTCTGGTCATTTTTTAGCATGCGTGATTTAATCAATGCCCTACCAATTGGTGAAAGCAACAAAGTTTTGTAGTTGTAATCAGCAGCCTCTAGATGGCAGACAGTGAATATGCTTGCAGCGTGCACTCACGGATTGCTTTTCCCGGTATGCCATTCTTCCCATCTGTAACGGTATGTGTGCTGAAATGGCATCGTCAATTTGTCCTTTACCAACTGTACTGCAGCTTGGTCCAGTCTGCTTGTCTGTGGCTGTGCTTGTTCTTTGTCATTGCAGTGTTTATATAATGGAGCCTCTGCTGGGGGTGTGGGTTTTTATTTATTTTCTTTTAACCTCTTTGGTGCCATGACATTTTGCGTTTCTTGCATCATGCTGGCTTGTCTTCTTCCTTTTTTAGTTTATAAAAAAAAAATTAGTTTTGAGGTGCCTGCTGAAGCAATTGCTCATTCTAAGTTAGTGGTTCTAAGGCTTAAACCTTAAAATTAATGCATTCCCTGCATTAAGGTAAAAATGTTTTACTTAGCAAACCCCCTAGCAGAGGCCAGCCATTAAATTTGAACAAATTTATTGCTGCCTTTGCACCAGAGAGCTTGTGTTAAAACTGCAGTACATGTTCCTGGTAGGCTGAGGGGGACAACCATGGCATTCACTTAAAAAAAAAAAAAAAATAGTAATTCAGTTATTTTCCAGTGTACCATGGCGGGTACTGTAGCAAAATCCCACCTTTCTCTAGGAATGAGTTTCAGACCGCTTTTGTTTGCCTGCTTGCCACAAGGTGGTAACACAGAATGTTACATGATGGAGCTCCAGGCTGGCCAACACTGCCCCACCAGCCTTTCCCCCTTTGCCAAAATGGCAAAGTGAGATGTCATACACGAGGTGAGGATAAACATGAAATGGCAACCAAATCCTGTGCAGGGTGTGTGCATCTGAGCATATAGAGGGGAGATTAATTTGTTCACTGCTGATGCCTTGTTTAGATTTCAATTCTGTAATTGTAAAGTGTAGGTATTCTCTGAATTTTGTATAGTAGTGCAGTGTACATTTTTAGCTTTAATGATTTTTCTCCTAGGCAATGGAGCATGCTAATGGTATGGAACTCGACGGCCGAAGGATTCGCGTAGACTATTCGATAACAAAGCGAGCGCACACTCCCACCCCAGGCATTTACATGGGACGACCCACACAGTGAGTCTTCTCTTTTTTTTTTTTTCTCTGTAGAGCATGTTGTACTATCCTTGTTGCTTTAAAGTGCATACATACATTTTGATCATGTTCAACTTTTAAGAGGATAGTTTATCTTGCAATTTGTGCCTGTGCTGGTCATAAATGCATGAACATATGCGTATCCGTACAAATTCTCACGTGTAAAAAAGAGAAACTTATGCTACGTTGCTATTATGAATTGGGCCCATTCCTTCAGAATTTGTGTGCAGTTTGCTTGTTAGTGTTACTAAACCCTAGGACCCTGCATTCACTATATTTGGTCGTACACAGGAAATGCAATTTTAGTAAATTTAAACTATTTAACCACTTCAATACAGGGCATTTTCACAGACCAATTTTCAGCTTTCAGCGCTGTTACTTTGCATGACAATTGCGCGGTCATGAAACACTGTACCCATATGAAAATTTGATTCCCCCCCCCCCCCCCCCTCACAAATGGCTTTCTTTTGGTGGGATTTGACAATTTTGAAAAAAACACTAGTTTACTTTTTGCTATAATAAATATCCCATAAAAAAAAAAAATTCTCAGTTTAGGCCGATATGTATTCTTCTACATATTTTAGGTAAAAATCACAATAAGCGTAACCATTGATTGGTTTGCACAAAAGTTATAGCATCGACAAAATGGGGGATAAATTTATGGCATTTTTTGTTTACTAGTAATGGCGGCGATCTTCGTCTGCGTCTCACCCCCCCCCCCCCCTCAGGACTGCGATATTGCAGCGGACACTTTTGACACTATTTTGGGACTATTTTATACAGCGATCAGAGCTATAAAAATGCACTGGTTACTGTGTAAATGTGACTGGCTGGGAAGGGGTTAAATGTGTATCCTAGGGAGTGATTCTAACTGTAGGGGGAGGGGACTCACCATGAGAGGAGACCGATCGGTGTTCCTCTGTACCGGGCACACATCATTGGTCTCCTTACCTCTGACAGGACGTGGATCTGTGTGTTTACACACAGATCCACGGTCCTGCTATGTTCACGGGCAATCACGGCCGCCGGGCACACGCATCGGGTGCCTAGTGATGCAGCGGGTGCGTGCGCCCCCTAGGGGCTCAGAAAGTGCGTCATATGCCGACGACCCGGAGGGACAAAGGGTTTCTGCCGCCGCCATATCACTGCGCGGTAGGGAAGTGGTTAAATTCCTTTTCTCATCAGCAGTATACAGCAGTTTTGTGACTTCTATCAGTGTTTGGTTAAAGCTTGTAGGAGGAATCTTCATTCTACTGTCTTATGAGGCTGCTGAACCCCTGACCCTCTGTCTGGACAGTGCTGCTTGGCTCCATGCCGATCACATGCACCCTCCCCAAAAAAAAAACTAGCCATATACGCTAAGCCTTTTGCAGTGAGCCCACATGACTCTGTATGTCGGAAGATGGATTGGGGACTGTGGAAGGGGAAGATCAGAGAAGACTGGATCAAACAACCTTTATACACCATGCATGTGATTAACCCTGAGAGGAGGATCTGGGCTGTTTTGTGCATATATAGACTGATTTTTACTGTTGTGGATTTAGTAACACTTTAACCCCTTGCCACCCAGCCCAATTCTGACATTTCTCTCCTACATGTAAAAATTATTATTGTGTTTTTTGCTAGAAAATTACACAGAACCCCCAAACATGTTTTTTTTTTTTTTATCAGAGACCCTAGAGAATAAGATGGTGGTCGTTGCAACTTTTTTAGCTTGCACGGTATTTGCGCAGCAATTTTTCAAACGTGGTTTGAAAACGTGGAATGGCACCAAACGTCGGTACTTAAAAATCCCCATAGGCAACGCTTTTAAAATTTTTATCAGGTTACATGTTTTCAGGTATGTCTAATGCTAGAATTATTGCTCTATCTCGAACGCCATTTTCATATGTGTGAGCGACTTACTTATGCGTTCGCTTCTGCGAGCACGCAGGAAAGCTTTATAAAAATGTTTTACTTTTTTTTTTTTTTTTAATTTATTTTTTCTATTGACTTTTTTTACTATTTTTATCACTTTTAATTCCTATTACAAGGAATGTAAACACCCCTTGTAATAGGAATAGTGCTTGACTGCTCCTCTTTACAGTGAGATATGGGGTCAAGAAGTCCCCAGATTTCACCTCTAGGCTGGGAAGCTGAAATTAAAAAAAAATCTCAGCTGAGGCGGCTATTTTTTCAAAAAAATAGCAAGGCCGGGCGCGATGTGATAACCGCAGTGACGTCCCTCCCTCGCCAGTCATGGCACGACTCATGGAGAAACTACACCAGAGGCCCATTTCTTCAGTGCGCATGCGCTGATGTCGGCTGCAGCGCATGTACTGAATATCTCCTAAACTGTACAAGTTTAGGAGATATTCAAGGTACCTACAGGTAAGCGTTTAGAGGCAGAAAAAAATAAAGCCAAACACCCCGCAGTCGTGTGCATGAGGGTTTAGATTTTAAACCTTATTTGTAGCTGCTATTTTACTGTAGAAACAGGGCTGTAGTGTTCAAAATGCTGAATGAAGGGTTTGAGTAGCAGTGTATGTGGTGGTGACATGATGGAAGCTGCTTATAGCTAACTAACTAACTATAGCTAACTATAACTAAAAATACATTTTATAGTGACCTACCT
Organism: Lithobates septentrionalis; assembly: GCA_037952835.1. Lineage (NCBI taxonomy): Eukaryota > Metazoa > Chordata > Amphibia > Anura > Ranidae > Lithobates > Lithobates septentrionalis. The sequence goes on along the minus strand of JBBDGP010001693.1, from coordinate 1,869,586 downwards.
GATTTTATTAGACGTGCCATCTTTTTCTGGTCTGTGGTTGATCCCATATAACTTCTTTTTTTTTTTTTTTGTATTTATTTTTAAGTAGCAGTAGCAGTGGACGTCGTAGAGATTATTATGACAAAGGATATGACCGAGGCTATGACAGATATGAGGAATACGACTACGGCAGCAGCAGATACAGCAGCAGGTACAATTTTTTTTCAATTTTATTCTGCTTTCAATTTAAGTATACTTTAAAGGGGTTGTAAAGGTAAATTTAAAAAAAAAAAAATAAAAAAAATAACAAACATGTCATACTTACCTTCACTGTGCAGCTCGTTCTGCACAGAGTGGCCCCGAACCTGGTCTTCTAGGGTCCCTCAGCGGCTGTTTCAGCTCCTCCCCGCAAGAACTAACCACCTTAATGCGAGCTCCCTCGCATGGTGGTTAGTTATTGCGTGCGCGCTCCCGTGATACAGCCGGCGGCTATAGCTGCTCACTGTATCACTCGGCCCCGCCCCCGGCGCGTGGCGTCATTGGATGTGATTGACAGCAGCTCGAGCCAATGGCTGCGCTGCTTTCAATCCATCCACTGTAGCCAATCAGCGACCAGGCTGAGCTGCAATAGAGATGACGGGAACTAGCAGCGGAGATTCGAGGTGTCGGGTAAGTAAAACGGGGGGCTGGGGGCGGCGGTATTGTCAAGTTTTTTTTTCACCTTAATGCATATATAATGCATTGTGAAAATATTTTTACCTTTACAACCCCTTTTTAAAGACAACTTTTTTCAGTTTTGGAATTGAGTAGAGCGGGTTTAGAGCAAGTCAGATTTTAATTGCAGTTTTTACTGGTAGGGAGATTCACCCAATGGGTTGTCACTAGAATAATGTAAGGGAAATCCTCAAATGGGGACACGATTTCTATTTACCTTGGTGACGACCTGAAATTCCTTCATCTGGCCTAGAGGATCGAATTGTGGAGGGTATTCCTATGTTCCTCCATATCTCTGTACTGGCTCAGGTGGATGTGGTATGCCTACCTGATCTGAGCTCTTGCAGATCTCCTGGCTCTTCTGTTCCAGGGACTAATTTTATCATGTTTCACAATTTTGCTGGCCTTAACAATAGAACTGCTGAAGCCCCGCTTCGAGACAGTAGTCTGAGGCCAATGCCAATGATTCTTCTCACAGAGCCCATATTTGAATGTCAAGTTTATACATCAATTGATGTGTCTCAGGACTTGGACCCTAGAAGGTTCTCCTCGTGTTCAGCAGCTAGGTCTGGACCAGTGTTTGGTTTTAACTTTTGACTGGGGCCAGATTTGTCCTTTTTTTGGTCTTGGAGACTCTTGGCCTCATTCGTTTGCTGAGTTCTTTCTGTACTAGGCATCTCCCATTTTAGTCCCCACCTGACATTCCCCTAAGGCATAGGTTTCTGAGGCACAGAGGGAATCCAAAACCGATCCCACTGTTTTAGCCAGTTATAAAAAAAAAAAAAAAATTAAAAAACCTGCAAGACAAAGGCATAATGTGCTAGTGTGCATTGCACATTATGAAATACCTTAGAACGAAGTACTCTTAGCAGCCCCTGGTCACCACTGAGAGGGCTGACATCTTTCTTCCTGGGATCGCGGGCTCTGGCGCTATGAGTGGCCGGAGCCCTCTGTTCTGGCAAGAAGATCTGAAGTTCCGGCATAGTAAGCTGGACCTTCAGAGTGTAAGTGCCACTGACGTCTGCAGCTGCATGCAAGGTGAACATCTAAACCGCATGTTTAGGAGTTATTCATTTTTACCTACAGGTAAGCCTTATTTTCTTTTAGGCTTACCTGTAGGTAAAAATCAAAAAGCTGAGTTTACAACCGCTTTGACCACTTACTGGGCACCTAAAATCCCCCCTCCTTCCCAGACCAAGTTTTCAGCTTTTAGCGCTGTCGCTCTTTAAATGACAATTGCGCGGTCATACAACACTGTACCCAAATGAAATTTTTATTTTTTTCAGCAAACATATAGCTTTTTTTTTTTTTTTTTTGGTGGTATTCACTTTTTTTTTTTTTTTTTTTAAATTTAAAGACTTCATTCTTGTATGCTGATGAGGCTGCACTGATGGGCACCGATAGGGCTGCACTGATGGTGGGGGAGGAGGCGCCGTAGCCATCATTTGGCTATAGCGCGGGTCTGCAGGAGATGGGGCAAGAAAAGTGTGTTGTGTTGAAAATTTTAATTTCAGTATGTGAGCTTTGCAGTCGAGAGGTTATCAGTTGAGGTGTGAGGCACGTTAAAATATATTAATCGCTTCAAATTCTTGTCTTGTACCTTTTTCTTGTCTTATATCTTTTTTTTTTTTTTTTTTTTTTTTTTTTTTATAGCAGGAGACGTTCACCTTCTCCATACTACAGCCGGTACAGATCTAGATCAAGATCCCGCTCTTACAGTCCAAGTATGTACTTAAATCAGCGTTTTGGAGCATGTCGTGTATTAGTATGAAATTTTTCTATCTTGATCTGGGGGAGAGCATTCTAGGAAAATTCAGTCTGTATGAAGAGGATCTGTCCAAATGTTGTGCAGCGCTAGTCTTCAAAATCTAACAAATATCTATACTTGGTAATCCATACATGCAAATTATATTTGACACAATTTCACATTTAATAAGTGAAAGCCAAATCTGTCCGTCCTGCTTTTATCCATGTGTACACTAATCCACCATTAAAGGGGAACTGCAGTCTGCTCACATAATTTGTAATAAAAACATCTTTGCCGTTCTGAAGCTTCCCTCCAACCACTTTATAGATTTTATGTATACTGTGACTCTGTACTTTCCAAATATGCTGCAGAAATCTCCCTCCACTGATCTGGCTGCAACCATTTTAACTGGGCTGCTGCCTGTTCACTTCTTGGATTTACACACACCTGCAGCTCTCAGTGGCCCTCTTATGACTCGCACCCCTCCTTCCTGTCAAACTCTCACAAGAGTGAAAGCGAGCTGTGCCTAGGCTTTTAACAAGACAAACAGGAAGTGGGCTGTATAAGGCATTTACTGGCAGAAAAAGTTTTACTAGCCAAAGTTAAAGCAAGGGCAGAAGGTTTAATAAATAGAAAGATAAAAAAAAATTACTGAAGTTACGCTTTAAATAACGTGGGGAAAAAAAACTACCACTTTATTGCCCACTTGTGAGAATCCTCACCACCTAGTTTGACCCCAAGATTATTACAGACCTAAATAAATGAGCCGCTCCTTTTTTTTTTTTTTTTTTTTCCCACCTCCAGCCAGTACATACCCCACAGCTCCCCCATAAATAGGATGCATTAAGTAGCAGATATAAATTTCCTATATGGACTTCAAACCTCTCAGGTGCAGCAGTCCTCAAAATAATAAAGCCACAGCTAACTGCTCTGTGCAACGTTTTATTGCTTTAAACAAAAAAAAAACTCCTCTAAAAATTGTCAACAAGGTGTATCGTTTCAGCTGGAGCTACGAAATATTGGGTTACACATATTTCATGCAATCACTAGTTGTATCACTGTTTTCTGAATCCTGCATACTTGAGGCTAGGTTGGTGGCACTGCAGGCCACGGTTTGCATGTGCACAGCAGCCTATTAATTTGAATGGCCTGCGGTGCCTCCTGAAGTGCAGGAAAAAGGACCCTGCAGCAATTCAGAAATTGCAGCCAGAACTGCAAATGCAGTGCGGGAATGATTTCCAGTGCGTGCAGTGTGCCGATTTAATGGCACCTGCACACATTCCTGCTGCAGGAACAGGTGCCTAAAGTGGTTAAAGCCAACTTTTTTTCTTTTTTTTTCTTTTTTTATTTTAAACTATTTACAAACTGATACATACTTTGTTATTTGTAAACTCATCTGTGTAAATACAACTGTTGGCAAAAAGATATTGAGGTTCATTTTTTTTTTTTTCTCCTTTTGTAGGACGTTACTGAAGGTATGAAGATGAAGACCTTAAAGGACCTTTAAATATCTAACGCATACGTTTGGCCCTACCCTTTTTTTAAGAATTTGTAAAAAATTTTGCAGAGTTCTGTTGTACTGTTTATGTGACTTAAAGCAATGGTATTGCCAGAAGTATGGTGTAGGCCGAACATCTGGAGATGTTGAAACTACAGATTTTCAAAGCGATTAGTCTTTGTTTTGCAAACCGGAATACATTTTGTTTTCTTATCCCTTCTGTTAGGAGGTTTTTTTCATTTATTTTGTGAACAAGCTGTATTTAATGAGCGTTCTACTTACAAGGGAACTATTTTGTGATAGTAACTGCGTGTATAATAAAAAAAAAAGTGGAAAATAGTCTTGTCGTCTTTTACAAAAAGCCAGTTTACACGTACTGATTACTCTTTCCTTCCAACCTATTCTCATCTCCACTTTACTTGTATATTGCAGAATTCTGAATTTGCATTATTTTTGGCAGCATATGCATAATCTGTAGGCAAATCTAAGACCACTAAAAAAGTAGCTTTAGTCTTCCCAAAAAATTACTGTTGCTTACTTTTTAATACAAGTACATTTTCCTGTCCAGGGATCCAGCATTGTCCTAACACTGCAAAATCTTATTGCAAAGTGATAGTGTACTCGATACGATAATTTTACTTGCCTTGCTTTTTTTGTTGTCCTCTTTCCTGCAGTGCTGCATCTACTGTAAAATGTCATGTGATGCAGATTTTCTGTTTAGAGGCCACTTGGCACATGCCACAGCCCTTATGGTCTGCAGAGTCCTATTTAGTCTAAGCTGCTCACCGACGTGTTCAGAAGAATTGGTAGACTACCTCATGTTAAGCGCATCCCTATTGGCTTGACTTTATGTGGCTGGTAGAACAAGTTGAAAAAAAAAATCCATCACAATTGTGATTGTAACTTCTCTGAGAGGAGCAACTTCAGCAGTGTTTGCACCATTTTTATTTTTCTGGTCTTACGAGAGTAATCACAATCGGCAGACTATATTCATAGCCAAGGGTCAAAAGACTGGGTGGTCTGACTGCACCTGCCTGATTGCTTTTTTTGCTGTGGGTTCTTTGTATTGCCCGCCCCTAGTCTGTTTTTAGGTGTGGTGGCCTTGTTGCTCTTCCCTCATGTTCTTGGCTTTAGGGCATCCCCATGTAGAATATAAAGTCCTCTGTGTCCCATTATGTGGAATTAAGACATAGAATTTTTGATCTACCTGTTGATCCTTTTCTTGGATTACATCACATGACACAGATCCCTCTTGCCTGTTTTTCATTGTTTGCTACAAAAGTGAAGCATAGTTAAGCTGGGGGTGAGTATGTCTGGAAGGGGATTCCTGCCATTTTGGCCAGTGTCCATTCACCTGAAGGTGGCAGCATAACCCAAGTAGCCATGACTATCAAGTACTCTATCATGTGGTGTACTCCAAGAAAAGTATGTTTACAGTTAAGCCTGAATCCTAATTTTTCAGGATACTACTTGGGCACATTTAACACTTAAAATCCATAACAGTTATGGATATTTAAGTGTTAAATGTGCCCAAGTGGTATCCTGAAAAATTAGGATTTAGGCTTGCCTGTAAAATCAGTCCTCAAGTACCTCCACCGGCCCATGTTTAGGGGATTACCCTTAAATAAAATGGCTGTTTAAAGCGGAGGTTCACAAAAAAATTGAACCTCCACTTTTCGGAACCCTCCCCCCATCCGGTGTCACATTTGGCACCTTTCAGGTGGGAGGGGGTGCAGATACTTGTTAAGACAGGTATTTGCACCCACTTCCAGGCATAGACTCCCACTGGAGTCTATGCCTCTTCCCGACACACACGGGTCCCAGAGACAGCACGGATCATTCAGATTGTGCTGCATGACTCGCGCATGCGCAGTAGGGAACCGGGAAGTGAAGCCGCGAAGCTTCATTTACTGATTCCCATACCAAAGATGGTGGCAGCAGCATCCGAGGGACGGTTCGGCCTTGGGTGCCGACTTCGCTGGACCCTGTGACAGGTAAGTGTCCTTATTTTAAAAGTCAGCAGCTGCAGTATTTGTAGCTGCTGACTTTAAAAAAAAAAAAGTTTTGCAAGACTCCCTCTTTAACGATGTAATAATATATATTATTTTATAAAAACCCCACCCTGGAGTTCTTTAACTGCTTGCCAACCAGCCACCGCAGTTTTACTGCGGCAGAATGGCACAGCTGGGTGAAACGATGTTGCCTTGCGTCGCCTTTTGGCCACTAGGGGCGTGCGCGAAGACCACCAGGCACATGCAATCGCTTGTGACAGAGCGAGAACTGGCTCTCTCCCTCTACAGTTAGAACACGCCTAGGGAACACAGTTAACCCCTTGATTGCCCCCTAGTGTTAACCCCTCCCCTGCTAGTGACATTTATACAGTAATCTGCATTTTTATAGCACTGATCTCTATAGAATTGTCAATGGTCCCAAAAAATGTGTCAAGTGTCCAATTTGTCCGCTGCTATATCGTAGTCCCGATTAAAAATTGCAGATCGCTGCCATTACTAGTATAAAATAAAAATGCCATAAATCTATCCCCTATTTTGTAGATGCTATAACTTGCACAAACCAATCAATATACTCTATTGCTTTATTTTTTTTTTTTCTTTGATATTATATCAAAAAGTACAAAATATTTAGTTTTTTCAAAATTGTCGCTTTTTTGTTTATAGTGCAAAAAACAAACTGCAGAGATGATCAAATACCACCAAAAGAAAGCTCTATTTGTAGGAAAAATTTCAAATTTGTTTGGGTACAATGTCACATAACTGTGCTATTGTCAGTTAAAGCAACGCAGTGCCTTATCGCAAAAAATGGCCTGGTCATTGAGCAGCCAAATCTTCCGGGGCTGAAGTGGTTATAACAGAACCTCTGTTGTGGTGAACTTGAACACTGAAGTTGGGTGCCATTACAAATCTTCACTTTGAGTTCAGTTCCACTTTAAACTGGCAAGACTCAGTATGTGGTGGGAGCCCTTGGTGATGACCAAATAAAGCTGAAAGCTAGTGTTTGTCTCCCTTTTCATGCTTGTGCTGTCTTCACTATTTGTGTGTGTGTGTGTATGTAATATTATATATATTATCACAATATATAATTTTATACAAATAGTTGTGCTTGTTGTGGCATGGGTGCATGTAACTGCCTAAGCACTCATTTCATCAGAAAAGCTTTTGGCAGAATCCATGGAACAGGTTTTAAAGGGAAGGAGAGAATGCCATCATACCCTCAATTAGCCAAAACGTGTCTCGTGAAGGAAAATGCACACTGCATATCTGCTAAAGAATAGCTCAAATCCCAAACCATATGAATGTTAGTCAATAGTTTTTTAATATCTGCTTGACTATATTCATTATGATTTTTCTTAATCCAGCATCTCTGGTAGTCGACATTCACAGAATATTGCTCCAGCTGCATTCATTTATGAGTTTTTTTTTTTTTTTGTTTTAAATCCTCTTTATTGAAAAGAAACATTTCACATAAAAAAAAAAAAAGGCAGTTAAGATCACATTCTGGGGACTGACATAACCAGCATTTGCATAGTCCTCAACTTTTACCATATTTATACAGCAGTCCACAAAAAAGGCAAGGAGCATGAACATCAATAAAATGCCCTCCTCTACCGGAGGGACATACAAAAATTTTTCCCCTTTCTTTTACTCCCTTACCTGCAAGTATCTATAGAATGAACGGTTGGGGATCGCGAATTCAATCGCTAGTTCCTGGAATGTTTTTAATCTCCCAGCCTTATAAAGCTGTGAGAGATAATGGATACCCTGCTGATCCCACTCCTCAATCTTCCCCATTATTTTCACTTCATTAAGCTTGCTATTATCCCACAGTGGGGAAAACTCAGAGAAATCTACATAGCCCATTATTTTTTTTGACCTTGGTCCAGCTCTTGACCATCAACTGGGTAGTGGGACATCTGGTGATAAAGGAGTCCGCCTCCAGCGCTTCTACTATGGTGTCATGGTTAGTGTCACCTAGAAGTACGTTATTCCCTGTTACCCCTTTCCCGGGCCTATTACACCCCCCCATATGCTGGACCTGTGATGCCAAAAAATAACATCCCGGATCCGGCACTCCCAGTCCCCCCTTCTCTGCCGGTTGCCGGAGCGTCTGCAAGCCGATCCTTGCTGCACCGCCTTTCCAAATCAGCTCTCTGAATAAGCTGTCCATTTTGTTGAACCAACGTTTAGCGATCCAAACAGGTGAATTATGTATAATATATAAAATTTGCGGCATCCAAACCATTTTTATCAGGTTACAGCGCCCGGCGACCGACAGAGGCAACCGTCCCCACACCCGACATTTCTGTTTAAGTTTTTTCATTAATGGGACTAGATTTTCTGCAATATATTGTTCCGGATCCCTTGAGATATTAATCCCCAGGTATTTCAGCTGATTGACTACCTTAATTTGTGGGGTTTGATACGGAAGGGGCTCCGTCAGGGGGTCTATAGGTAATATTGCTGACTTTTCCCAATTAATTTTTAACCCGGAGAAATGGCCAAAGTCTTCAACTATCCCCATGGCCGTCCTTAATGAATCCTGCGTGTCCCCTAGGAACAACAAAATGTCGTCTGCGTACATTGCTATTTTCTCCTCTCCCCTCCTTCTTTTAAACCCCTGGACCCCCTGGGACGCCCTTATAGCCACAGCCAACGGCTCTATTGCCAGAGCAAACAGGAGGGGCGACAAAGGGCACCCCTGCCTGGTGCCCCTTCTTAATTGGAACCATTCTGAGCATTCTCCATTGACTCTAACCTTTGCCTTTGGCCTGTCGTATAAGAGACTCAGCCAATGAACAAAGCTGGGGCCAAACTGGAGTTCCGCCAACACCTTCCAGATATAATGCCACTCCAGGCAATCAAATGCCTTGGTGGCATCTAACGAAAGGAGTGCTCTCTTACCGCTATTCGCCGTGGGGATCTGCATATTTAAATATACTCGTCTTATGTTCGTACTTGTAGCTCTGTCCGGGATAAACCCGGTTTGATCTGTATGGATTACTCTTGAAATTATTTTCTTTAGCCTTGTTGCCAGGGCCTTTGCCAGAATCTTCACGTCCGAACATAACAGTGATATCGGTCTATATGATGCCACCTCTAACGGGTTTTTCCCCTCCTTCAGCAACATTATAATGGCTTCTGTCATTGAGACTGGCAAATTACCATCCTTCCCAGTGCCGTTTAGTACTTCCAAAAGCATGGGGAGCAAGAACTCCCCGTACTTTTTGAAAATTTCTATGGGTAAACCATTGGGACCAGGGGCCTTCTGGTTCGCCATGTCTGCCACAGCCCTTTGTAATTCCCCAAGTGTCAGAGGGGCCTCCAACATTTCCCTATCCTCTCTCGTAAGCGGGGTTAACTTAAGCTGACCAAAGAAAGCTGTCATTTCCCCCGCCACATTTTCCTGTGCCGAGCTATATAGATTTTTAAAGTACTCCCTAAACTCTTCTAATATTTCTGGGTTAGTATTTTTTATTGTTCCCTCTCTTCCTTCTATCGCAGGTATGGAATTCGGAGGGCCATTGGCCTTTATAATCAGGGCCAGGGTCCTCCCGACACACTCCCCCTCACAGGCAAACGTTCGTTTTTGAAATAACCTTTTCCTCTCTGTCTTTTCCAGGACTATTCTACTATACTCATTTTGTCTCTCTACCCACGCCTCGTATCTGGATGGGGTTGGGTCCTCAACGTACCGTTCTTCCGCTCTTATAACACTCTCTTTAACTTTTAGTTCTTCTATCTGTGATTTTTTCTTAGTGTGGGATATTTTTTGAATTAGGATCCCCCGGAGGAAAGCTTTCAGAGTATCCCAAACTATCCCTAATGGAGCTGTGCCTATATTCAACTCTGCAAATTCCACCAACCTCTCCATCACAGTACCCGCGTCCTCGATAATCTCGAGCCAAAAGGGGTTTACTTTCCAGTCACCCTTATTAATGCCTCTCTCACCCTTTAAGTCAATTATCACTGGTGAGTGGTCCGAAATCCCCCTTGACTCGTAGACTATTTCTCCCACCATGCCCAGCGATTCCTCATTACCCAACACTAGGTCTATCCTGGACAGGGTGGCATGTGTCCTGGAGTGGCAGGAATATTGTCTCACCCCAGGGTGCCTCTCTCTCCAGATGTCCACCAATCCCACTTCCTCACAATACTGTAGAAGCGGACTCTTAGGTTTTCCCCTACCCAGCTTTTTTAAAGGGAACCTGTCTGCCTCATTATTCATGGTCATGTTGAAATCCCCGACCGCCACTACCGGGACCCCTGGGAGACTCGCCATAAATTCGGTTAGGTCATCCAAAACCTCCCTCCCAAAAGGGGGAGGGATATAGATGTTAGCTAATACACATTTCCTATTCTCAATTGTGCAATAGAGAAAAATATACCGGCCTGCTGTGTCCACCTTACTATGGCTGCAGGAGAAAGCTATCCCTGATTTTATCAAAACACTCACACCCCTTGAATACGGAGTGTGAGTGGAATGAAATTGCATCTGAAATTTTTTATGATCCATTATCTTAATTGATTCCTTATCCAGGTGCGTCTCCTGCAGACATAGTATCTGAACCTTCCCCTTATCTACCATAGAGAGGATCATCTGCCTTTTCAGATTATCTTTGACCCCCCGAACGTTCCAGGAACATATAGTGAGCTTTTTTTTTTAATTTCCAAGTGCTATCTAAACCACCACTACCATACATCTGTGAGTCCTGTCTCTTTGTGTCCCTTAGCAAAGTTAAACCACCTCTTTATGTGACTCCTGTAATATTTGTGAAATGAACTTCCCCTTACTCCAGAATCAACTTTCCCCCCTCCCCACCACACACTCATACACATATTCCTCCCCCCACCCCACCTCCCCCCCCATTGTTTTTATCCCTATTGCCCAATTTTGGGCCTACCCCCGAGGCTTCTATAGTGACCGGACACATTTATTCAAGGTGAGAAAAACAAACCTACCCCCCCCCCCCCGGACCCAGTAAGTGGGGAACTATCCCCATTATTTCCATTGTGCTTATAAACCAACAAATTTTGCGTGTTCCCCCCTCCCTCCCCACTCCCCCTTCAAAAAGAAAAAAAGTCCAACAAAAAAAAAAAGAAAAAGAAAAAAGTCCTCTCTTGATTTCCAGATCTCTTGCCTTTTCTACATTTCCTCTTCTCGCTGTACTCTTCCTTTATTTTTTTCTAACCAAGTTGTAACTTCGGTGGGAGTATTGAAAAATTGAGTTTCCCCCAGTGCCACAATGCGCAAGCGTGCTGGATACAACAAAAATTAATACAATTAATTTTTAACTGCTGCAGCTTGCGCTTGCATTCCATAAATTTGGCTCTCTGCCTTTGAAGCTCAGGAGAAAAGTCCGGATATATTGAGACCCTTGCACCTCTATATTGAATGTTCTTCATCTCCCTTGCCTTCCGGAGAATGGTGGTTTTATCCCTGAAGCATAATAGTTTAAAAATCAGTGGTCTTGGGTGACCCCCTGGAGCCCATGACCTAGTGGCCACTCTATGCGCACGCTCAATGGAAAAAAATTCTGAGAGTGACTCCCTCCCGCATCTCTCCTTTAACCAATCTTCCATAAATTTAACAGGATTATTGCCTTCACAGCCTTCAGGAAGGCCCAACACCCTCAAATTCTCTCTACGTAATCTGTTTTCCATACTGTCCATTTTTTGCATGCATTCATTAAGTTGTTTTTTCATAAATGAGACTTCCTGTCTTAAAGGGGAGACATCATCCTCCATTTGGCTGATCCTGTCTTCCAAAACTGCTGTCCTAGTGCACACCACCTGCACATCACTTTTTACCGACAATAAATCACTTTTAAAACTTTCCATTTGTGCTGATAGGACAGTAATAGATACCTTACAACTATTTACTGCTAGAAAGATGTCTCTCAGTGATGGTTCCTTCTCAGCCATTGATGCCACTCCACCATCCCCCACCTCCGTGGCCAAGCCAGGACCCCCCTCCACCATACCGTTCACCCCCAAATCCAATGGGGCGTTTACCGCTGCACCCCCTGTTGGGGCAAGGCTTCTCCTTCCAGGATGGCTGGTTTGATGCTGGGTCCCCCCTATATGGTTTCTCTTTTTGGGTGTCGTGCTTGCATGCTGGTTTGGTGTGTGAGCAAATCGCTCCAGTTTGGCAGCTACTTGACTTCCTTTTTCTTTGGGATTACGCTGTGCTAGGGCCCCTGCACCCTCCTGTGCTGATGTCTCCTCCAGCCCCTTTTTTCTGGTCATGGCGAACCCGTTATGCACTGTGTGCACCCACAAATGTATATCCCTCAGCAAGGACCACTGCAGCCTCTCTCCTCCAATGGCTGTGCAATTCCAAGTGTCCCGCGCCCGCACAGGGGCTCCAGCTGCCACCCAAACTGTCTCACAGGATTGCAACAGTCCTCCCACACACCTCAACACTCGCCGCTGCGAGTCACTCACCCCTCCGGTCCAAGGATGTTACAGCATGAGTCGGGTCGGCTCCGCACACGGCTACCCCTGCAGCTCCTGCTCGATCTCGGGTGGACGCCAGGGCTGGACTGGGACAAAAATCTGGCCCTGGACTTCATCATGACCGGCCCACTTTAATTTTTAGTGTCCCCAACAGCGTCCCCCTTACATCAGAGTCCCCATCAGCAGCCCCCTTCACATCGGAGAGTACCCATCAGAAGACCCCTTCACATCAGAGAGTCCCCATCAGCAGTCCCTTCACATCAGAGAGTCCCCATCAGAAGCCCCCTTCACATCAGAGTGTCCTCCCTCTCCTTCCCCTCCCACAAGTACTCACAGTTTTGAAGGCAACTTCTCGTTCCTCTCTCCAGTCATGTGATAACAAGTGATAAGGGGAGCGAGGAAGGAAAGTCTGCCGACTGTCTATCTCCCCCTGCAGGCTGGAGGGAGCAGAAAGCCTAATGCTTTCTCCAGCAAGTGACGGAAGCTGCTCCTCCTGACAGGATTGAAATAGCGATCACTCACTGTCAGAGAGGAGCGGCTCCAGGACTGCACCTGACCGGCCCACTGAGCCATCGGCCCACCGGGAAACTCCCGGTAGTCCCGATGGCCAGTACATGCCTGGTGGACGCGCTCCCCTCTCTCTCACACAGGCGGCGCGTCACTATCAGTCCTCCCGGGAGAGCTCCGAGTGCGAGGTTTCTCTTGCGGCTGACGATCCTGCGATTCTCCTTCCCTCCTTACGCGGCATCCGTCTCTCAAAGAGACTGGCAGGGGGGGCGTGGCCGGATGTGATCGAGGCAGCAAGCGTTTCCCAGAGGCTCCGTTTATCCTGACAAAATCCGTGCATTTGGAGCATTCCTTTTACCACCCAAATTTAATAATCAGGTGGGGGAAGAAGTCAGGAGCAGAATGATGCCTTCCGCATCCTCAAAGAAGCAGCAGAAAGCAGCAAACGAACAGCGCCATACCCGCTCTATGAAGGACGGAACGAAAGACTCCGCCCCCGCCATCTTGCCAGCACGGACATCAGCAAAGCGCGCCACGCTGACTTCTGGGAAGATGGCGACGGAAAGTGAAACTGCTGAGATGGAGCTAGCAGGGGATCAAGCAGAGGAGAATCAGGGAGCTGTAGATACAGACGCCATAATTCGTCCGATCCTAGAAGCCATAAATGCCAGTAAGTCGGAACTCATGGGTAGAATCGATCATCTATCCTCTGAATGTACCTTGATAAGGCACGATCTAGACAAGATCCGGGGGCGGCTTACCACGGTTGAAACGAGGGTCTCGGATGTGGAAGATATTACACATTCCCAGGGGACAAATATAGCGGAACTGAAAGACATGGTGCTCGCCTTGCAGCGTAGAGCTATAGATGCAGAAGACCGTCAGAGGAGAAATAACGTCAGAGTGGTGGGCCTACCCGAAGGGGCAGAGGGGGACAAGCCTGCACTATTTGCTGAAGGTTTCTTCAAACAACTCCTATCGCTGAAAGATTTGCCCCCAACTTATGTTGTGGAAAGAGCCCACAGAATACCAACAGGGCGCAGACCGCCAGGAGCTTTCCCGAGACCCCTACTGGTCAGGTTTCTGAATTATAGAGACCGAGATATGATTTTGGCCAAGGCCAGACAAGTTCCGGAGCTGAAACATGAAAACGCAAAAGTAATGTTTTTTCCTGATTTTTCGGCAGCCACACAACAACAACGCAGGTCTTTTAACGACGTACGCAAACGTTTGAGAGACAAAGAAATCCAATACAGCATGCTATACCCGAGTAAGCTCAGGATTCAACACAAGGGCAGCGTGAAATTCTTTGAGGATCCTGGAGAGGCCAGTGATTGGCTAGACAAGGAACTTTCCTAAAACTACATGAGACTGAACTCAAATGTAACTGAGCTGCAAGTTGCACCTGTTGTGCGTTGTTGGGTGACACAAGTTATATCATTAATACTCAGGAAATCGAGGAATAAAGAGCAAGTGTAATTGCAATTCTCCTGGATTGCACGAAGTCGGACCTCAAAGGAATCCTCTATACTCCGCAGAATATCTACATAGAACCAGGATCCAGCTATGCAGGAGACCTACAGGACAGAGTATCAGGAGCTGTGCAAAAGATCATACGCCAAAATGACAGAGAACTGCTGGGGTTACAGACGGCGTTAACAACCAATAACTCCAGACAGAGGACGACTTCACGGAAATTCTCAACATTTTCGCAAGGAAGGAAGGCTCTTTCCCGCCACGAGCAGAGGTACTTTTTCTATGCTAACTATTATTATTTTCATTTTTCGTTTTTGGATGCTCCAAAACAACAATTTTTTTTGGAAGGGAGCGAAGAGGAAACAGAGTAGACACCGAGCTGCAGAACTGTTGATCGCGGCGACCAAATTCCACAAGAAGGTTTTTTTGTTGTTTTTTGGGATGAAGCTACCTACCAGAACTGTTTTTGAGTTTAGTTGGGGACGTTTCTCTGGTATAATAGCAGGGAGGGAAGGTACAATTGTCACAGCCCAAAGGTCTAAATTTTCTAAAAGGTTTGGTGATCTATTAATGTATGTGAATGAAGGAAACACCGCTGGGAGGAGAAGATTGGGTCCCCTGATGTTCCTTATTAATGGACATTTAAACAGGATAAATTATGACGGATAAAATAAACATAGTGTCCTGGAATGTCAGGGGACTCAATAACAAGTTCAAGAGGGCCTCAGTCTTTCGTTACTTAAAACATCAAAAACCTCACCTGGTGGTACTGCAAGAGACCCATCTAGAGGGAAGTAAGGTGTTAGCCCTAAGTAAAAGGTGGATACAAAAAGCTGTTCACTCCACATATTCCACGTATGCAAGAGGAGTGTCCATTCTCATAAGTAGATCTGTTTCTTGCACTATTCATCACGTAATTACTGATCCAGAGGGCAGGTATGCTGCAGTGATAATGGACATTCTTAATAGTCAAATGTTGCTAATAACTGTATACGTACCTCCACCTTTCCAGGTCCAAATTCTATATGACATGATAACAAGACTGGCACAATTTCTACACTTGCCCCTGGTGGTGTTGGGGGATTTCAATGCTGTGTTACATGCGGCCTTGGACTCCTCCAACCCAGGCAGGACAAGCTCAGAGGACCTAAAGAGTTGGGCCACCACGGTTGGAGTAGAGGAAATATGGAGATGGAAACATCCAGCTGACAAATGTTTCTCTCATATATCGACAGCACATGGCTCCTCAGCGAGAATAGACTTGGCTTTTGGAAATCACATCATGTTACAATATGTGTCTAGTATAGAGTACCTAGCAGGGGGTCTATCGGATCACAATCCCCTCCTCCTCACATTAGCAGTAAGAACGGGGGGGGAGAAAGGGTGTTGGCGCCTATCTCCTGAATGGTTGCAGCACGAACAGGTTGCTGCCCAGCTGGAAGATGCGACAAAAAACTACTGGCAGAGCAATGTTGATTCAGCAGAGCCACCAATGGTCTGGGACGCCTATAAGGCGGTAGTCAGAGGGGAAGCCATATCGGCTATTAAGACAGCCAGGGTAAATGAAAATGAGGAATATAAAAGTATTCAACAGGAAGAGAAAGATCGGGCCAGGGCATATGCAGCAGCCCCATCGAGGGAACTGTTTGAATCCCTCCTTGAGGTCAGAAGACGTCTGTCACTGCAGGTTAAAGGACAGACAAAATTAGAGGAATCCCAGAGAGCACATAAAATATTCGCTGAGGGAGACAAAAATGGAAAGCTCCTGGCCATGTTGGTGGCGGATCACCCTCCGATGGCTCACATTCCGGTTATCAAAAACGGGAGTGGGACGCTGGTCAGTGACCCGGTACTTATCATGCAGGAATTTGTGGACTTTTTCTCATCGCTGTATTCTCCCATTCCTCCTTATAACAGGGAGGAATTGGATAATGTAATGCGAAATCTACCGATACCTAGATTATCGGAGGAAGATTGCAACATCCTGGAAGCTAAAATAACAAAAAAAGAAATAGAGGCCGCAATATGCGCCTTCCCACCCAATAAGGCCCCGGGGCCGGATGGTATACCGGCGGACTTTTACAGGGCCAACATTGAACAACTAGCAGGTAGATTCAATTGGTTATTGGAACATTGTCTAGAGCACTCCTCCCTACCTGACTCAATGATGGAAGCCTATATGATTCTCCTACCAAAACCAGGGAAGGATCCGACAGAATGTGCATCATATCGTCCAATTGCCCTTCTAAATTCAGACCTAAAAATCTTAACAAAAGTACTAGCAACCAGACTGGCCCAGGTTATACAGACTATAGTGAATATAGACCAAACCGGCTTCATGCCAGGAAAATCGACAGACACCAATCTTAGGAGACTGTTTACACATCTACAGCTTCCACCCACAGACTCTGAATCAAAAATAGTGGTATCTCTTGACATAGCAAAGGCATTTGATTCGGTAGATTGGCAGTTCATGAATAAGGTGTTGGAGGTCATGGGATTTGGACCACAGTTTCGAAAATGGGTTTCACTGCTTTATAGCAACCCCAAGGTGGCGATCCGTATGGGTAGGAGGGTGTCTCCATTTTTTGAAATAGGAAGGGGCACGAGGCAAGGGTGCCCTTTGTCCCCCTTCCTGTTCGCTCTTGTGGTGGAGCCATTGGCCATTGCCTTAAGGGTCTCCGGGAGGGTTCAAGATGTTAAAGTTGGCACCATACACGAAACAGTTGCACTTTATGCAGATGATATGCTCCTGTTTCTGTCAGACCCGAAAAATTCACTAACTGCGGTACTTGAAATCCTGGATGATTTTGCCAGGTTTTCGGGGTTACAAGTGAATTGGAACAAGTTCTCAATACTTCCTTTAGATGATAGAGCAAGGGAGGGGGTTGACCCAGATCTGCCACTACAATGGGTAACGTCTTTGAAATACCTTGGGGTAAAGATCACAGCAAAAATAGAAGATTACATGTCCCTTAACGTTATTCCACTGATAGCATTCCACAAACAAAAAACGCAGGCGTGGTCCAGACTTCCATTGTCTTTGATAGGCAGGATCAGTCTACTCAAAATGAAGGTCTTACCGGTGATATTATACTTTTTGAGACATGCTCCAGTGTGGATACCAAAATCTTTTTTTCGTCAAATGGACGGTATAGTGGGCTCCTTTTTGTGGGCACCAAAACTTCCCAGGATTGGGATTAAGGTACTTCAGGAACCGGGAGACGAGGGGGGTCTGGCCCTCCCAGATTGGCACAAGTACTATCTGGCAGGGCAGATGGTTTTTGCCCGTAGATGGCTAATCATGGACGAAGGGGACGCAGCCACGGTGTTGGAAGCGGCACACCTGGGGTCCTATGAAAGTTTGCGTATGGCACTGTTCAGGGGACTTAAATCTGAATTACCATTGACTATAACTATGAAGGCTACAATAAAAGCATGGGACATGGCGATGCATTTGGCATCCCCAAGTTATCAAGGTCATTCACCCACGACGCCGCTGTGGATGAATCCTGTGCTACAGCACTTCTACAATATGCCTGACCCCATGATATGGGCAATAAAGGGGATTAAGACATTAGGTGACATAACAGCTTTTGGAGATCTTCTGACGTTCCCTCAGCTAAAATCAAGACATAATTTAGAAAACGTCTATCTATTCCGTTACCTACAACTTCGACATGCTTATCAGTCGCAATTCAGGGTACGTAAAGTAGAGTCTTTGACATCCAATCTTGAGTCAATGCTATCGGAGGAGGCTCTGGACAAACCCCTCTCCAGATCATACAAAGAATTTTTCAAAATTACACCAAAAGCTATCGCAAAGACCAGAAGTAAATGGGAAATAGAAGTTCCGGAACTCCAGGGGGAGGATTGGGAGGAGGTATGGGACCAACCATTTAAGCATCTGGTATCAGCCAGAGATAGGCTGATTCAATTCAAATTCCTTCACAGGAGTTATTACACCCCGGCAAGATTAGGAAAAATTTTTGGGCAGACATCAGCGGAGTGCTGGAGATGCACGTTTTCCCCGGCAGATGCCAGTCACATTTTCTGGGATTGCCCACAAATAAAGAGATATTGGGGGGAGGTCCTGTCATGTATCTCGGGCCTCCTCACAATACCTATTCCACTAAGTATCAAGGTGTGCCTGTTGGGGTTGGTGCAGGAGGTGGTACAAACCAGAGCCTTAAGAACACTGCTCACTATTCTGCTTTTCTACGCCAAAAAGGCCATCTTACTAAAATGGAAGGATCCCCAAGCGCCAGATGTCGCATTTTGGAAAAAGTTGGTAAATAATATGATGCCTTATTATAAATTTACATATCAAGCTAGAGGGTGTAAAAATAAATTTGACAAGGTATGGCAGGCATGGTATGGAGATGATAACACACTAGGGTAACCATACTAATACACTGTGAATAACGACAGGTAATGGATAACTTATTAACGTGAGGTAACGCTAATTAACACAGAAACAGGAGGCAGATAGAAGTGCGAGGGAGTGGGGAATTATAATGTAATAATCCACTCTGACCCGGCGGTGTAACAACTTTATGCTACAAGAGACACTAAGAATACGTTAGTTACTTTGAATAGGCATTGGGCTGTGACAGGGAGGGGGGGGGGGGGTGTCCGGGGGGAGGGTGGAAGGAATTAGGGGGTAAGACACACTGTTGGGCCCTGCGAGGCCAAACCTGGGCTCTGTCATGTTGGCAGCCTAGTGGTTATTGTATAAATGAAAAACTTTAATAAAAAGAATTAAAAAAAAAAAAAAAAAGAGACTGGCAGGCACCACGAGGACAGGCTAGCAGCATCTCCCACTCTGCTTTACCGCGAAGCTCACAACATAGGAGCGGGGATAGAGCAGGACTGGGTCCGGCTGTGTCTCTCTCCCTCACCTCAACATCCGGTCACGCCCCCACACTACCCAGCCATTTATGAGAGTTACAGCTCCCCCTATTTGATATGCCGAGAAGTCCTCTAGTAAGATTTACATCAGCAGGAGCAACTTGGAATTTGAGAACTTGCACGAGAGTCCCTGAAGTATATAAAATGGGTTCAAATTGCGCAAATCTATGTCAAAATATTAGTTTTGGGTCAACCAGCAAGGTTAACTTTAATACTCAATCCAAAATAATTTGGCAAGTGTGTTTTGAAGGTTACATTTTAATAGCACAAACTGTTTGTGATCCCAACCAAATATTGGCAGAGTGGGTTCACTAACATAATGGTATGCATAATGCAACACAGTGTATGTGGGAAGACTCTGGCAACGCAAAACTATTCCTTCCTTCTGCTGGGCAGAAATAATGGTAAAGTAATGAATGTGTTCTTATTTAACCCCTACAATGCTGTTGTGTCTGCTTTTACTTTTTATACATGGAAGAGCAGTAAAAATGATTAAACTATTGTTTAACCACTTGCCGACCAGCACACGCCGATGTACATCGGCAGAATGGTTCTGGCAGGTAAAAGGGCGTACAGGTATGTCCCCTTTAGGAAGTGGTGTCGTGTGCGCGTGCCGACTATGTCCACTGGGTGCCTGCGATCGTGTCATGGAGAGGAAAGAACGGGGATATGCTTTATGTAAACAAAGCATCACCCGTTCCGCACCGGAAACTGACTGCATGGTGTGAACTAGAGCCATTGGAAAACATTGAAAACACTGTGCATGCATTTTTAGTGCAGAAAAAACGCACGGAACTGCATCTGGTGTGAACTGGCCCTAAAGGCAAAACTTTTTCTTTAACCACTTAAGCCACGGACCATTTGGCTGCCTAAAGACCAGAGCACTTTTTACAATTTGGCACTATGCTGTTTTAACTGGTAATTGCGCGACCATGCAATGTTGTACCCAAACGAAATTTTTCCCACAAATAGAGCTTGCTTTTGATGGTATTTGAATGCTTCTGCGATCGGAAAAAGACCGAAAATTTTGAAAAAAAAATATTTTCTACTTTTTGTTATAAGAAAAATCCAATAAACTCAATTTTAGTCATACATTTAGGCCAAAATGCATGCAGCCACATGTCTTTGGTAAAAAAAAATGTCAAGCGCATATTTATTGGTTAGCGTTTACAAACTAGGGTACGTTTTCTGGAATTTACACATGCTTTTTAGTTTGACTGCCTATCTCATTTCTTGAGGTGCTAAAATAGCAGGGCAGTTCAACCCCCCCCCTCCCCCCAAATTACCCCATTTTGGAAAGTATACACTAGAGGTCGACCGATATGGGTTTTTCTCTGGCCGATGCCGATATTTACAAATCGCGATGGCCGATATGTGATGCCGATTTTTTTTGGGCCGATATATTAGGCCGATTTTTTTTTTTTTTCTTTTTTTTTTTTTCTTTTTTTACCTTCATCTCATAAAATCTAACAGTTAGACCCCTTTCACAATGGGGCGTTTTTCAGGCGCTTTTGGGCTAAAAATAGCACCTGTAAAGTGCCTGTAAAACGGCTCCCCTGCAGTCTCAGTGTGATATCCCGAGTGCTTTCACACTGAGGCGATGCGCTGGCAGGATGTTAAAAAAAAAAGTCCTGCAAGCAGCATCTTTGGAGCGGTGTATACCACCACTCCTGCCCATTGAAATTAATGTGCACCGCTGTCGAAGCGCCTGCAAAGCGTTGCTTCAGGGGCGCATTAAACCCCTTCCTCGGCCGCTAGCTGGGTTATAAGCGCCCTGCTAGCAGCCGAATAGCGCTGCTAAAATGATGGTAAAGAGCCGCTAAAACTAGCAGCATTTTACCGTCAACTCATGCCCGCTCCAGTGTGAAAGCAACCTTCAGTGATACGGAAAATTTTTTACATTTAAACATTTATTAAACAAAACAAACCTCCAATCAGTTCACTTGTATGTAGAATTTAGATAAAAAAAATATAAAAAAACACCTCTCTTTAATATTAAATACACAAAAACAGGTAATCAAAACTTCTGGATGAAAAAAAATGGGCTTACTTTACTGCTTAGTTTTTTTTTTAAATTTATTAGTGTATTTTTTTTTTAAAAATTGCATTTGAAAGACCGCTGCGCAAATACCGTGTGACATAAAATATTGCAACAACCGCTATTTTATTCCCTAGGGTCTCTGCTAAAAAAATATATATAATGTTTGGGGGTTCTAAGTGATTTTCTAGCAGAAAATACAGGATTTTTTACTTGGAAGCAACAAATGTCAGAAAAGATTTAGTCTTTAAATGGTTAAACTGGGAGCTTCTACACACAAAATTTAGTTCATTCATAAGTGTAAACATTGTATCCTTCAGGTTCTTTTTATCAGATTTGGCAGGCTGCCCAGAGAGGGGGAGAAGTTCACATAGGCAACTTGCACTGACTTCTGACAGAAGTCTTTTGCAAGTCGCAAGTCGCGCTGAAGCTATATCGGCTTTTTTTATCAGCACAATCGGCCGATGCCGATTAAGTAAAAAACACCAAATATCGGCCGATATATCGGCCGGCCGATATATCGGTCGACCTCTAGTAGACACCTCAAGGAAATTGCTGAGAGGCATGTTGAGCCCATTAAATATTTAATTTTTTTTGTCCCAAGTGATTGAATAATGACAAAAAAAAAAAATAGTTTACAAAAAGTTGTCACTAAATGATATATTGCTCACACATGCCATCGTTATATGTGGAATTCTACCCCAAAATACATTCTGCTGCTTCTCCTGAGTACGAGGATACCACATGTGTGGGACTGTTTGGTAGCCTAGCTGCGTACGGGGCCCCGAAACCAATCACCGCCTTCAAGATTTCTAAGGGCGTACATTTTTGATTTCACTCCTCATTGCCAGTTTCGTAGGCAAGAAAATGCCAAGATAGCACAACCCCCCCCCCCCCCCAAAATGACCCTATTTTGGAAAGTAGACACCCCAAGCTATTTGCTGAGAGGCATGGTGAGTATTTTGCAGCTCTCATTTGTTTTTGAAAATGAAGAATAAAGATTTTTTTTTTTCTTTTTTCAATTTTCAAAACATTCCAAAATGGGGTCATTTGGGGGTGGGGTGGGGGGGGGGGGGTTGTGCCATCTGGGCATTCCATGGTCTCCAAAACTGTGATAGGCAGTGAGGAGTGAAATCCAAAATTTACACCCTTAGAAAGCCTGAAGGCGATGCTTGGTTTTGCGGGTCCCGTACGCGGCTAGGCTGCCAAAAAGTCTAACACATGTGGTATCCCCGTACTCAGGAGAAGCAACAGAATGTATTTTGGGGTGTAATTTCACATATGCCCATGGCACGTTTGAGCAATATATCATTTAGTGACAACTTTGTGCAAAAAAAAAAAAAAATTCTGTCTTTGTCCCGCAACTTGTGTTAAAATATAAAATATTCCATGGACTCGACATGCCTCTCAGCAAATAGCTTGGGGTGTCTACTTTCCAAAATGGGGTCATTTGGGGGGTTTTGAACTGTCCTGGCATTTTTTGCACAACGTTTAGAAGCTTATGTCAAACATCACCTACTCTTCTAACCACTTGAAGACAAAGCCCTTTCTGCAAGAAAATTACTTTGAACCCCCAAACATATATATTTAAAGAAAAGGCCCTACAGATTAAAATGGTGGGTGTTTCATTTCTTTTTCTTTCACACACTATTTGCGCAGCGATTTTTCAAACGCATTTTTTTTTTTGAAAAAACACACTTTTTTAATTTCAATGCACTCAAACACACTATATTGGCCAAATGTTTGATGAGATAAAAAAAGATCTTAGGCCGAGTACATAGATACCAAAAACGACATGCTTTAAAATTGCGCACAAACATGCAGCGGCGACAAACTACATACATTTTTAAAAGCCTTTACAGGTTACCACTTTAGATTAAGGCCCCTTTCACACTGGGGCGGTTTGCAGGCGCCTGCAAACTGACCTAAAACTGCCGCTACTGTTTCTCCAGTGTGAAAGCCCGAGGGGGTCTATTAGACCCTAGATCTCTCCTCTGCCCTCAAAGCATCTGACCACACCAAGATCGGTGTGATAAAATGCTTTCCCAATGGCACTGTTTACATCCGGTGAAATCGAAGTCATGAAATGCATGTAGCTTCCGGTTTCTTAGGCCATAGAGATGATTGAAGCCATTCTGGTCTCTGATCAGCTCTATGGTCAGCTGGTGGAACCACCGGCTGCATTCTCAGGTTCCCTGTTGGGACAGGAGAGCCAAAGAAAACCATGGAAGAGGGGGGACATTCCCTCCCACTGCTTTTAAAAGCAGTCTAGAGGCTAATTAGCCGCTATGATTGCTTTTTACATGAAAGCTGACTGCTGGTTGAAAAGAATGATACCAAGATGTTACCTAAACCCACAGGCATCATTCTGGTATAACCACTCAAGGTCCAGCAACATACCAGTACGTTGCTGGTCCTTGTTGGGCATATATTGTAATCTTTTTTTTTTATGCAGCCTGTGGGCTGAACGAAAAAAAGAGATTGATCAGTGGGTATGCCCACCATTAGAATACCTCCCTTCATCCACCCACTTCTAATGATGGGCATACATGCACCATTTTGTTTTTAACTGTGGTGGTGAAATCACCTCCTACAGCGCTGGAGTCACGGCTTTATGTATCGTGGGAGCAAATGCTGTTGCAGTCAAGATAAATAAATTGGCGCTGCAGCTGAATGGCCTGAAAAAATATGTGCAAACGGTTCATCTTCATTCCTATAGAGTGTACCCTTAGCATATTTTGGGAAACTGACTTACAACGCCAGTTTACTAGTGTCCAGAAGCAAGCAATCATCAGATTCTCCCTGAAAGCATCCATTTGTACAAAGATGCATAAACTTAACTATAAGATCCTGACCAGATGGTACAATACCCCTAACAGGCTACATAAATATTTCCCAACCACCTCAGATCTATGTTGGAGGTGCCAAACGGATAAGGGTACACTCCTCCATATCTTCTGGTCTTGCCCTCTGCTTCGGCACTATTGGACAACAGTCCGGGCAGTTACTCAAAAATTCACAGATTATACGTTAAGTGATTATCCAGCTCTCATTCTGCTGCATGCTACCATAATCCCACCACAGAAGTACAAAAAGTCGATAGTACGACACTTATTGAACGCAGCCAAATCTTGCATCCCACTTCTGTGGAAGAACAGTTCACCTCCAACTATATGATTGTGGCTACGCAAGGTGGAAGAGATCAGGAGATTGGAGGACTTAGTCTTTACGGCACAAAATAAGTAGGAACAACATTCCCAGGCGTGGATGCTATGGAATACATTTATATACTCTGATGAAGGAATGACTATGCTAGCCACTTAACGGGTAAAAGCAGACAGAGAACATTATTAACTTAATACACTCAGGCCTGCATCCCCATGTTCGGGCCCTCCAGGGCATCTCCTTCTGGAGGGGCAGCGTTGTGGGGGCAGTCGGGTTGCCAGCAGCTGTAGCCGCCATTGTTCTATAGGGAACCTGCCCTTCCCAGCGGTGCTGCGGGCCCGAGGGGTCTCCTGCTTACGGGACTACCCGCTACAGCAGTGGGTGGCCCCGCTTGTAGCCTCCTATGATGGCCTCTTTGGAGGGGCATCAGTGGACGACCCCCTTTGCAAGGTTCAGTCGGTGTTCCTCTTTGCGAGCCCTCAGTCGGCGGTCCCCTGTGAGTGTTTGTTAAAAGAGTGGAGGTGCGTTTGGACATAAGACTAGCAAAGAGCTCCCTCTCCTGCCCATCTGTCTCGTCAGATTCTGATTCGGCCCCCTTGGCGCCCTGCGGGGTTTTGTCGCCATGCTCCCTGATCCGTCAGCTGGTGGAGATGACCCTACCGCAGCTGCAGCAGTGCACGAGAAGGCGCTGGTGGACGCACTTGTTACCTCTGTGCATGAGACGTTAAAGATGGAGGATGCAGCTGAGGCGGATGTGGCTGCTACTATTGGCATTCGCAAGCTGGCTCGTACAGCAAAACAGTGTTTTCTTTTTCCCTCCTATTTGACAATTTGTCTGCAAGTTTAGGAGCGCCCAAAACCCCCTTTGGTGGTCTCTAAACATTTTTGTGGTGCGGTGTCCCTTTGTGGAGTCACTTCTATAGAAGTGGACTGTCCCACCTGTGGTGGACCCTCCTGTTACCAGGTTGAATAAAGTAAACATGATTCCGGTAGAGGAATCCCTGGCCTTTAAAGATCCGACTGACAGAAAAGCAGAGTCTGTGGCCCGCAGCATGTTATCTATTGCTGATTTGGTGTTGTGGCCGGTCCTGGCAGCTGCCTGGTGCCGCAAACACTAACTGAGTGGGCTGCACTTCTGCGCGATGGTTTGATGACTCTCTGGATGCAGCTCCCTTGATTTCTAAGCTCTCTGTTTCAGCCATAGTGCTTAGGCGTGTTTTGTGGCTTCAGTGTTGGTCTGCGGACCAAACATCCAAAAAAGCTCTAACTGCTTGCCCTTTCGAGCCGATGGCCCATTTGGGGCTACCCTGGATGATGTCCTTAAGAGTTTTAATGGGGGGGAAGAGTACCTTTCTTCTGCAGTATGAGAAGGGGGAGGTGCCTCGGCACACAAACAGATTTTTCATCCATCAGGGGCCACTGACAAGGGTTACAAACCTTTCAAGTCCTCTTCGGGAGGTTCCAAGCGGCCCTGGTCCGGAAAGCCGTGAGCAGGTTTCTCTAGATTCGCAGACAAGGCTCCTTCAGCATGAAGAGGCGCCCTCACTTATGCCTGGGGTGGGGGGAAGTCTTCGCTGGTTTCCGGGCCCGTGGACCTCCTTGGTGAACGACAACTGGGTCCATGGAGTAATTCTGTCCGGTTACAAGATAGAGTTTTGTTCTTGCCCTCCGGAAAGATTATTCCCTCCAATGTGTGTTTATCCTCAGACCAGCTGCAAGCTCTTTTTGGGGCAGTGCAGGACCTGTTGTTTCAGCGAGTGCTTGTCCCGGTTTCGGTAGTGGAATGACTTCAAGGTTTTTATTCAAATCTATTTACGGTCCCAAACAAGGAGGGCAAGTTTCGTCCAAGTCTGGACTTCAGGCCCTGATCTGTTTTGTGTGGGTGCAGATATTCAGAATTGAGTTCATCCGAACAATGGTGGCATCCCTACATCAGGGGGATTTCTTAGCCTCTATCGACATCGACGTTGCTTACTTGCGCATTCCAATATGTGCCCCACACCAGCTTTCCTCCGCTTTGCTATGGGAGAGGAGCACAGTTTGTAGCGTTACCCTTTGGTCTTGCCTCCGCTCCTCTGGTTTTCCCCAGTCTTGGCGTTTCTACGTCAGCAGGGGATCGATGTGGGGAGTCCTCATCTGCATTAACAAACGATGTGAAGATCACTTTCCAAACCTTGAAGGATATCGGTTGGCTTCTGAACTACCAGAAGTCTGCCTTAATCCCGCCAAGAAAATTGGTTACCTGGGTCTGACTGGTTTCTTCTTCTGGACAACATCCAGAAGTTACATTCTGAGATTCAGCTGTTGCTGTCCCATAGGGGGTCCTCCCTTCGGACTTGCATGTGATGGCTGGGCCATGTGTCTACCTTCATGGCGGTTCCGTCTGCACAGTTCCATACGAGGTTTCTTTAGAGGGGGATCCTGGTAAAATGGGACAAGTGTCCAAAGTCTCTGGACAATCAGATTTGGCTGAGCCGGGCAACCAGGGGTTCCCTGGTCTGGTGACTGCGTTCGCTGACCTTTCGGCAGGGCAAGTCTTTTCCCCCCTTGTATTGTACAATGGTGAGGACGGATGCCAGCCTGTCCAGATGGGGAGGTGTCCTGGGGCTGAGCTCCGCTCAGGGTTGTTGGAAGCTGGAAGAATCCAGGTTACCAATCAACGTCTTGGAACTTCGGCGATCAGACTTTGGATCACTGGACGGATCGGCTCCAGGGGCTCCCCCTATGGATCCAGTCGGACAATGCCACGGCTGTGGCTTATGTCAATCACCAGGGCAGAACAAATAGTGTGTTGGCGGCTCTGGAGGTCTCCCTAATTCTCCAGTGGGTGGAGCGCTTCATCCGGCCCTCTCCACTTGCACTTTCCAGGTGTGAAAAATTGACAGACGGACTATCTCAGTCAGTAGGCATTGGCATCTCGGCTCAACAGAAAAGTACTGAGGTTTGTGGAAAGGTCACGAGATCCTCTGGCGGATGCCACAGATGCTCTGGTGGCCCTGTGGGGCCAGTTTTGTCTGATTTGTGCCTTCCCTCCTCTCAAGCTTCTTCCGCGGCTTCTGCGCAGGATCGAGTACAAAGGGATTCCGGTCATTCTGTTGGCCCCAGACTGGCCTCGCCGTTCTTGGTACGCCGACCTAGTGCGACTGGTTGCTGACGTCCCTTGGAGGCTGCTTCTCAGGGAGGACCTGGTGTCCCAAGGACCAATCTTCCATCCTGTTTTTTTTTTTTTCAATCACTGTCTTTGACGGCCCAGCTGTTGGGAGCCAGGTGCTGAAGGATGGAGGTTTGCCTGGGTTGGTGTTTCCGACTATGCTGAAGGCGAGGAAGTCTACGATTTACCATCGTACATGGAAAGCGTACATTTCGTGGTGTGAGTCACTTGGTGTTTAACTTGGTGTTTAACACTGCTTGCCGCTGTGGGTCCCTCCCCCCCCTGGCCATTTCCAGGCTCTTTGGGTCTGATATTAAGGGCAAACCCACACCCAAATTTTTAAAAAACTGGTGTGGGGGGCCCCCAGGCACTATATACTTTGAACAGAAGTATATACTAAACGGCCTGCCCTATATACTCTGCAGAAAATTGGGCCTTAGGTGTTGGTGGTGCCAGAACACTGTAACCCCTAACAGTTACTCTTGGTGGGTGCAGGAATGGGCCCTGCTGTTAAATATTATATCAAAAATTGTAATTACATGCCCCTGCTAAACAGGGGCAGAAAAATTGGGCCTTCGGTGGTGGTGCCACAACACTGTAAGCCCTCACAGTTACTCTTGGTGGGTACAGGAATGGACCCTGCTGTTAAATATTATATCAAAAACTGTAATTACTTGCTCATGTTAAACAGGGGCAGAAAAATTGGGCCTTTGGTGGTGGTGCCACAACACTGTAAGCCCTCACAGTTATGCCCCGTACACACGGTCGGATTTTCCGATGGAAAATGTCCGATCGGAGCGTGTTGTCGGAAATTCCGACCGTGTGTGGGCTCCATCGGACATTTTCCATCGGATTTTCCGACACACAAAGTTGGAGAGCAGGAGATAAAATTTTCCGACAACAAAATCCGTTGTCGGAAATTCCGATCGTGTGTACACAAATCCGACGGACAAAGTGCCACGCATGCTCAGAATAAATAAAGAGATGAAAGCTATTGGCCACTGCCCCGTTTATAGTCTCGACATACGTGTTTTACGTCACCGCGTTTAGAATGATCGGATTTTCCGACAACTTTGTGTGACCGTGTGTATGCAAGACAAGTTTGAGCCAACATCCGTCGGAAAAAACCCTAGGATTTTGTTGTCGGAATGTCCGAACAAAGTCCGACCGTGTGTACGCCCTATTACTCTTGGTGGGCGCAGGAACAGGCCCTGCTGTTAAATATTATATCAAAAATTGTAATTACATGCTCCTGTTAAACAGGGGCAGAAAAATTGGGCCTTGGGTGGTGGTGCCCTAAACCAAAAATATTGTTGGAAGCTAGAATAATCAAGATTGAGGAGGAATAGGATAGTCACTCAGCATAGGCAGTCTTTAAGGGATCCCACATCCATAGAAAAATCAACCAGTTATATCAGTATCAGGTGCTTGATAGCTGCTGCTGATCCAAGACTGATTCATTTTTATGAATGTGAGCCTATCAACTGAGTCTGTGGACAGGCGCACTCTATGATTCGTTACAAACCCTCCAGCAGCACTGAATGTGCGTTCAGAAAGCAGGACAGGCCAGTAGCTCAATTGCATATTGAGCAAGTTCTGGCCAGTGGTCCATCCTCAAGACCCAGTAACCTAGTGGATGGTCTGTTGGAAAGTTCTCCAAGTCTGCTCTTGCCCCTAGATATTCCTACATCATGTAATGCAGACGCTGGTGATGGTGCTTGAACCGATCAGAGCTTGGCGCAGAGGACTGAAAAATTGTCTAAAGGCACTGGTCAGCCGGCCACCTTCTCCACCATTCTTCCTCTGACTGAACTAAGCCTCAGCAACACGTTGCCCAGCACCAGGAAATTGTAACCTCCCAGAGTATGGAAACGCATTGCACAAACCTTTCTTCAAGGCCTCCTGAAGATGTTTCACCCTCTGCTCCCTCCTGCGAAGGCAGGATGAGTTCTGCAACCTTACCCTTGTAATGTGGATCAAGTAGGGTTGCCAGCCAGTAATGATCCCTCTCCTTCATATCACGAATCCTAGGGTCCTTTCACAAGCTTTACAGAATCAGGGAGGCCATGCAGCATAAGTTTGCAGAGGCATTCAATTCTTAGTCCTCTAGGTCACTAAGGATCACATGATCCGTAACAACCTTGTCCCAGCCAAGTACAACTCTTTGGGTTTCTGAGGACTGAAAACTATCCCTTGAAGACTGCTGCTGAGTGTTAACGTCCATGCTGACACAATCCTCCTCCTCCTCCTCTTCTTCCTGTGTGTTTGGCGGGCCCGCAGGAATACTATCTAGATGAAGGGGGCCTTGAGAGGTAAGGAAGTCCGCCTCTTCCTCCCGCTGTTCTGCCTCAAGTGCCCTGTCCATTATTCCATGAAGCGCATGCTCCAACAGGAAGACAAGAGGGACAGTATCACTTATGCATGAATTTTCGCTGCTCACCATCCTCGTGGCCTCCTCAAATGGTGACAGGACAGTGCATGCATCCTTGATCAGTAGCCACTGGCGTGGCGAAAAAAAGCCAAGCTCCCCTGACCCTGTCCTGGTGCCATACTCACATGGGTACTCATTGGTGGCCCCCTGCTGCGAGTGCAGCCACTGCAGCATTGCCAACGTTGAGTTTTACCTGGTGTCACAAATGAGGCGGTTGGTGAGCAGGTTGCATTCCCTTTGAATGTCAGCCAGCCGAGCACTGGCATTGTATGACCGGCGGAAATGATCACAGACTTTTCTGGCCTGCCTCAGGAGATCCTGTAAACCTGGGTACCTGATCAAGAACTGCTGCACCACCAAATTCAGGACGTGTGCCAAACATGGGACATGGGTCAAGTGTCCCTGTCGGAGGGCAGAGAGAAGGTTGGTGCCATTGTCGCATACAACCATTCCTGGCTGAAGCTGGCGTGGCATCAACCACCTCTGAGCCTGCACCTGCAGAGCTGACAGAATCTCTTCCCCAGTGTGGCTCCTGTCCCCTAAGCAGACCAACTCAAGCACCGCATGGCATCTTTTTGCCTGAGTGCTTGGGTAGGCCCTTGAACACTTATGGAGCACTGCTGGTTCTGAGGACAAATCTGTAGAAGAGATAAAAAGGAAAAAATCCTGCGAGCCAGAATGTACCTTATGCTTAGCCAATAGCACTACTCAGCTGCATGCATTGAACACGTCTCATATATCGTGCAAAAATAAAAAAGCAAAACAAAACACACTGCGCTAAAGTGTGCTATAATAATAAATCAAAATATGTGTGTGTCCATGGACATGAATATAACCATATAGTGGATACCCCCACTGGGTGAAACATAAAAATTATTATAGTGATAATAATATTGAAATAAATGACTAAATATTGAAACACTCCCCAGATTGACTGATGCCCAACGTGAACTCTTAGAAGCTCCCATTACTAAGGAAGATATCTCTGAGGCTATTTCCTGTCTGGCTACATCTAAGGCCCCAGGATCAGATGGCTTACCACTCTGAAATTTTAACCCCTAAACTTCATGATCAATACAAATCCATTTTTGATACAGGAATCCTACCCCCCTCTATGAGAGAAGCCCAAATTGTGGTAATCCCTAAGCCTGGTAAGGACCCCAAATACCCAGAATCATATAGACCCATTTCATTACTACAGGTCGACATTAAAATACTTGCCAAGATTCTGGCCTCCCGCCTTAACCAGGTTATTCTTTCCCTGATCCACCCCGATCAGACGGGCTTTATGCCAGGGAAGAACACTGCTATGAATATTCGCCGTCTATTTATGAACATCCAGGGGTCCCACGATGAAGTCGGCTCGAGGGTTGTGGTGGCTCTTGACGCCGCCAAGGCCTTCGATTCCGTGGAGTGGAACTATTTATGGGAATGCCTTTCGAGATTTGGATTCGGCCCCAACTTTATTCGTTGGGTCCAGCTCCTTTATCAATCTCCGAAGGCCAGGGTGTTCGTAAATGGTTGGCTCTCCGATCAATTCCCGCTGGAGAGAGGGACCCGACAAGGCTGCCCCCTTTCCCCTATGCTGTACGCATTGGCCGTGGAACCATTGGCCATCATGGTTCGCGCAGACACCAATATTCGAGGCCTTAGGGTAGGGAATCTGGAAGAAAAGATTGGGATGTACGCAGATGATACGCTCCTTTACTTAGCCGACTCGGGTCCCTCCCTCGTTGCAGCCCTCCACTCCATGGAGCATATTGGTAGCCACTCGGGCCTAAGCATAAATTGGTCTAAATCCCAGGTCCTTCCGCTTGACCATTTCCCTCCCTCACTCACGTCCCCCCCTCTGACTCTCCCCAGGGTCTCTGTAATTAAGTACCTCGGCGTGCAAGTTACTAGATCGCTTACAGATTACATACTTTTGAACATTGAACCCCTGTACACCCTGATCAAGACTAAGACACAAAATTGGGCTTGACTACTTCTGGGTGTCATGGGACGCATTAGTCTAGTCAAGATGATACTTCTCCCAAAGATTCTTTATTTGGTGTGGCATGCTCCCCTGTATATACCACAAAAATTTTTCAAAACAATTGAATCTATTCTCAATTCGTTTATATGGGGATCCAGCAGACACAAATTATCCTGGAAAATACTTAAAAACCCAGTGACATTAGGAGGAGTTGCTCTTCCAGACTTTCAGGACTATTATCTTGCCTCCCAACTGTCCCACTTCTATCATTTTGACAAGAACGAGCTACCAAGATACCAGTTACTACTCTGTGAACACCCTGATAACCCAGCTCATACCCCACTACAATCAGTCTTAAGGGCCCCATTGACAGGACATACCCCCCAACATAAAGCAGACATGCTGACACATCACCGGCGGGTATGGCGGTTGGCACTACAGAAACTCGGGATTCCACAGGTTCATTCCCACACCCCCCTTTGGTTCAACACGCGCCTACCTGAGCTGTTGTCTATTCCGGACCCCGTGGTCTGGATACGTTGCGGGGTCTTGTATATATATCAGATCATGACGACTACGGGACTTAAAACATTCCAAACACTAAAAGACGAATTCTCACTTCCCAATCACCTGTTTTTCAGGTACTTGCAACTTCGCCATGCTATACAAACTCAGTTTTCTGGCTCCAACCCATCCCTGACAGTCCGCACCATAATTGACACGATCACAGGCGCTGAGCCAGCGAAACTAATCTCCACTCTTTATTCCGCCATCCGTCTTCCTAACTCCACAGCCCTAGCTTATAGTGCTAAGAATAGATGGGAGGTGGAGGTTGGAATGCTTGAGGATGAGGATTGGGATGAGATTTTGGAAAACGGAAAAAAAGTTTCCCCTAAACTGTCGGACCGCCTAACACAATTATATATCATACATAGAACGTATCTGACTCCCCAGAGGATGGCGCGTTTTGAACCCACGCATAACCCAGGATGCCGCCTATGCAATCACACCCCAGGCTCTTTCTATCACCTCATATGGTCCTGTCCAATTATCCAAGCGTACTGGATACAAGTGATACGCTTCCTCCACGATCAGATGGGCTCTCCTGCTACTCTAGACCCAAAGATGTGTCTGCTTGGCCTGCTACCTGACTTAGATGCTGACAAACCCCTCCGTACCTTGCTACATGAAACGCTATTCTCGGCGAGAAAAGCGATTGCCCGTAATTGGATGCAGGCCCTACCCCCTACAATCCAGTGTTGGAAAAAAGAAATTAATGACACTCTCCCATATAAGAAGCTGATTTATGTACATAGAGGATGCCCACTTAAATACGAGCAGGTCTGGAACAGATGGCTGGAGGATAGTGAAACATGTACTTGAAATGTTGATATGTTCCTCTCTCTCTTTCTTCTTTCTTCCTCCTTCTTTACTGTGTACTGGCTTCATGTCCGGCGGATATCTCACCCTATATTATGTAGATAACTCAATGTGCTCATGTATGTACTGCTGATTTGGCCATGTTGGCTTATATTATTTTTCATGTACCAAGCATATATTTTTTCAATAAAGTTGGTTTTCCAATTAAAAAAAAATATTGAAACACAAAATTAAACCTAAATGTATATAAGCATACTAAGTTACAGTATACACAACCAATTCAACCTTACATTAAAGTGCAAAATGTAAAATCAATTCAAACAAGCATGCTACAGTGAAAAAAAAATATTATAAATAAATGATTCCAAAAGTGCTTAGTGCCACACAATACACGTGAAAAAACAGTCCTCAATAAAACAATAAAAATGTTTGGTGAAATCTGGTAAATCAATATAAAAAAAATGTGCTTAAGTGTCCAATGATGTTATTTTCCAGCGTGCTCATAAGTTTTCTTTGTGATGCAAACCATGCTTTGGTGCAATCCAGTGCCCCCCAGGAAATATGCTCACCTCAGGGCGCGTGACTCAGCTGCTACACTAAGTCAAATCACGCCTTTGAACCACCCCTTTCACCGGATCCCAGGTTCCAATGCGATATGCCGAAATCTTGGAAGGATGGGAGACTGTCTCTATGCCTTCATGTTTTAGAAGAATATTCTTGGCCTTTGCTTGCTTTCTATGTTGCTTCTTCTCCTCTTTGCTGTGTTTTCTATTTTTCATGTGCTCCAATCTTTGTTCTGATGGTGAAGACTGACGGACTCCAGTGCGCGCACACTCCCGGGCGGCTCCTGTCATATCCAGGTGGCAGGGAGAGAACCATCTGCAGAAAAAAATCTGCAGAAGAGGCCATAGAGGAAGAAGAGGAGGAGGTGGAGGAGAGAGCTGTGGCAGAATCACCACTAGCATTTTGGAGGCGTGGTGGCGGAACAAGCTCCAACAATACTGAACCCTGTCCTGCATCCTTCCCAGCTGCCAGCAAAGTTACCCAGTGCGCCGTGAAGGAAAGGTAACGTCCCTGCCCATGCCTGCTAGACCATGAGTCAGCGGTAATATGCACCTTACTGCTGACTGCCCTGTCCAACTAGGCCAAAACATTGCCTTCCACATGCCGGTAGAGAGCCGGAATGGCCTTCCGTGAAAAGAAATGGTGTTTTGGAACCTGCCACTGAGGTTCAGCACATTCCACAAATTCACGAAAGGGGACAGAGTCTACCAGCTGAAAAGGCGGCAGTTGCAGTGCTAGCAAATTAGCCAAGCTAGCATTCAGACGCTGAGCATGTGGATGGCTGGGACCTAATTTCTTTTTACGGTTTAGCAACTGGGTTAGGGAAATTTGCCTGCTAAAATCAGAAGTAGGTGTACTGATAGCAGATTGGCTGCAAGTACTTGGGACACCTATTGCTATACCCTAATTCTTCTCAGTGCAGGTTTTTGAGAGGACTGGAGGTATAGTGGGGTTGGAGATCTCAGATGAGGAGCAAGGAGAAGTCCGCCTTTTTCTTTGATGTGGGTTTTTCAAGTGCTGTTGCCAACGGACTGCATGGGAGGTTATCATATGTCTGGTCAAGCATGTGGTGCCCAAGCGGCTGCTGTTCTGGCCACGCTTGATCCACTTCAGACATAGGTTGCAATCACCAACGGTGCAATCTGCTGCACGCGTGTCAAAAAAGGCCTGCACCATGGAACTTTTCAAAATCCGCGGGGAGTCAGCAGCGCCCTGCACCTGCGGAGCTCTGCGGTGTGATGCAGTAGGGTGGCTGCCCTTAAGCTGCCCCCTAGAGGACATCCTGCCTCGTTGGAGTTGTGCCTCCTCCTTTTCCTCTCTTCTATCAGGCACCCAAGTAGAGTCAGTGACCTCATCATCCCCTCCCTCCTCGCTCCTCGTCACTGGAGCAAACTTGGCAGTATGCTGCGGGTGGGGGAACATGACTGCCAGTTTCTTGTCCTTGTTGAGCACCCCCTCTCTCTAGGCTCACGTTACTCCCTTCCTCAACCTGGGAACCAACATCGGAGCCTTCTAATCGCTGCACATCCTCCAGCAGCATGTACCCGACACTGCGAGGTCTGCTGAGGAAGGAGCGCGACTTGCAGAGCATCCAAGTGCGCACGCTCATGAAACGCGTCCAACTGCACTATGGTTGCACTGCATTGTGTGCTGTATACACCATCAGAAGTGTAGTATCGGCTGCACTGTATTGTGTAATGTGTACACCACCAGAAAAGTAGTAGCAACTGCACTACGGTTGCACTGTATTGTGTGCTGTGTACACCACCAGAAACGTAGTAGCAACTGCACTACGGCTGCACTGTATTGTGTACACCACCAGAAGTGTAGTAACAACTGCACTATGGCTGCACTGTATTGTGTAATGTGTAAACCACCAGAACAGTAGTAGCAACTGCACTCTGGTTGCACTGTATCGTGTGCTGTGTACACCACCAGAAAAGTAGTAGCAACTGCACTATAGCTGCACTGTATTGTGTATTGTATACCCCACCAGAAGTGTAGTAGCAACTGCACTGTATTGTGTAATGTGTATACCACCAAAAAAGTAGTAGCAACTGCACTACGGTTGCACTGTATTGTGTGCTGTGTACACCACCAGAAAAGTAGTATCAACTGCACTACGGCTGCACTGTATTGTGTACTGTGTACACCTCCAGAAGTGTAGTAGCAACTGTACTACGGTTGCACTGTATTGTGTGATGTTTACCCCACTAGAAAAGTAGTAGCAACTGCACTATGGTTGCACTGTATTGTGTGCTGTATACACCACCAGAAAAGTAGTAGCAACTGCACTATGGCTGCACTGTATTGTGTAATGTGTACACCACCAGAAGTGTAGTATCAACTGCACTATGGTTGCACTGCATTGTGTGCTGTGTATACCACCAGAAAAGTAGTAGCAACTGCACTACGACTGCACTGTATTGTGTACTGTGTACACCACCAGAAGTGTAGTAGCAACCGCACTACGGCTGCACTGTATTGTGTAATGTGTACGCCACCAGAAAAGTAGTAGCAACTGCACTACGGTTGCACTGTATTGTGTGCTGTGTACACCACCAAAAAAGTAGTAGCAACTGCACTATGGCTGCACTGTATTGTGTACTGTGTACACCACCAGAAGTGTAGTAGCAACTGCACTATGGCTGCACTGTATTGTATAATGTGTAAACCACCAGAAAAGTAGTAGTAACTGCACTATGGTTGCACTGCATTGTGTGCTGTGTACACCACCAGAAATGTAGTAGCAACTGCACTACGGCTGCACTGTAATGTGTACACAATCAGAATAGTAGCAACTGCACTACGGTTGTGCTGTATTGTGTGCTGTGTACATTACCAGAAAAGTAGTAGCAACTGCACTAGGGCTGCACTGTATTGTGTACTGTGTACACCACCAGAAGTGTAGTAGCAACTGCACTATGGTTGCACTGTAATGTGTACACCACCAGAAAAGTAGTAGTAGTTTCACTACGGCTGCACTGTATTGTGTACACCACCAGAAGTGTAGTAGCAACTGCACTATGGCTGCACTGTAATGTGTACACCACCAGAAGAGCACTAGCAACTGCACTACCATTGCACCGTATTGTGTACTGTGTACACCACCAGAAAAGTAGTAGCAACTGCACTACGGTTGCACTGTATTGTGTACTGTGTACACCATCAGAAAAGTAGTAGCAACTACACTACGGCTGCACTGTATTGTGTACTGTTTACACCATCAGAAGTGTAGTAACGACTGCACTACGGCTGCACTGTATTGTGTAATGTGTACACCAACAGAAAAGTAGTAGCAACTGCACTACGGTTGCACTGTATTGTGTGCTGTGTACACCACCAGAAAAGTAGTAGCAACTGCACTATGGCTGCACTGTATTGTGTAATGTGTAAACCACCAGAAAAGTAGTAGCAACTGCACTATGGTTGCACTGTATTGTGTGCTGTGTACACCACCAGAAATGTAGTAGCAACTGCACTACGGCTGCACTGTATTGTGTAATGTGTAAATAAAAGAAAAGTAGTAGCAACTGCACTATGGTTGGACTGTAATGTGTACACCACCAGAAAAGTAGTAGCAGCTGCACTATGGCTGCATTGTATTTGTGTACACCACCAGAAAAGTAGTAGCAACTGCACTACGGTTAAACCGTATTGTGTACTGTGTACACCACCAGAAAAGTAATAGCAACTGCACTACGGCTGCACTGTATTGTGTACTGTGTACACCATCAAAAGTGTAGTAACAACTGCACTACAGCTGCACTGTATTGTGTAATGTGTACACCACCAGAAAAGTAGTAGCAACTACACTATGGCTGTACTGTATTATGTAATGTGTAAACCAAAGGAGAAGTAGTAGCAATTGCACTATGGTTGGACTGTATTGTGTACACCACCAGAAAAGTAGTAGCAACTGCACTACGGTTAAACCGTATTGTGTACTGTGTACACCACCAGAAAAGTAGTAGCAACTGCACTACGGTTGCACTGTATTGTGTACTGTGTACACCATCAGAAAAATAGTAGCAACTGCACTACGGCTGCACTGTATTGTGTAGTGTGTACACCATCAGAAGTGTAGTAACGACTGCACTACGGCTGCACTGTATTGTGTAATGTGTAAACCACCAGAAAAGTAGTAGCAACTGCACTATGGTTGCACTGTATTGTGTGCTGTGTACACCACCAGAAATGTAGTAGCAACTGCACTACGGCTGCACTGTATTGTGTAATGTGTAAATAAAAAGAAAAGTAGTAGCAACTGCACTATGGTTGGACTGTAATGTGTACACCACCAGAAAAGTAGTAGCAGCTGCACTATGGCTGCATTGTATTTGTGTACACCACCAGAAAAGTAGTAGCAACTGAACTACGGTTAAACCGTATTGTGTACTGTGTACACCACCAGAAAAGTAGTAGCAACTGCACTACGGCTGCACTGTATTGTGTACTGTGTACACCATCAGAAGTGTAGTAACAACTGCACTACGTTTGCACCGCATTGTGTAATGTGTACACCAACAGAAAAGTAGTAGAAACCGCACTACGGTTGCACTGTATTGTGTGCTGTGTACACCACCAGAAAAGTAGCAGCATCTGCACTATAGCTGCACCTTATTGTGTACACCACCGGAAGTGTAGTAGCAACTGCACTATGGCTGCACTGTATTGTGTACTGTGTACACCACCAGAAAAATAGTAGCAACTGCACTATGGTTGCACTGTATTGTGTACTGTGTACACCACCAGAAAAGTAGTAGCAACTGCACTATGACTGCACTGTATTGTGTAATGTGTACACCACCGGAAAAGTAGTAGCAACTGCACTAAGGCTGTACTGTATTGTGTACTATGTACACCACCAGAAGTGTAGTAGCAACTGCACTACGGCTGCACTGTATTGTGTAAAGTGTACACCAACAGAAAAGTAGTAGCAACCGCACTACGGTTGCACTGCATTGTATGCTGTGTACACCACCAGAAAAGCAGTAGCATCTGCACTATAGCTGCACCGTATTGTGTACTGTGTACACCACCAGAAGTGTAGTAGCAACTGCACTATGGCTACACTGTAATGTGTACACCACCAGAAAAGTAGTAGCAACTGCACTACGGCTGCACTGTATTTCGTACTGTGTACAGCATCAGAAGTGTAGTAGCAACTGCACTACGGCTGCACTGTACTGTGTAATGTGTACACCACCACAAAAGTAGTACCAACTGCACTATGGTTGCACTGTATTGTGTGCTGTGTACACCACCAGAAGTGTAGTAGCAACTGCACTATGGCTGCACTGTGTTGTGTAATGTGCAAACCACCAGAAAAGTAGTAGCAACTGTACTATGGTTGCACTGTATTGTGTGCTGTGTACACCACCAGAAGTGTAGTAGCAACTGCACTATGGCTGCACTGTATTGTGTAATGTGTAAACCCCCAGAAAAGTAGTTGCAACTGCATTATGGTTGCACTGTATTGTCTGCTGTGTACACCACCAGAAAAGCAGTAGCAACCGCACTATGGCTGCACTGTATTGTGTACTGTGTACACCACCAGAAGTGTAGTAGCAACTGCACTACGGCTGCACTGTAATGTGTACTGTGTACACCACCAGAAAAGTAGTAGCAATTGCACTACGGCTGCACTGTATTGTGTAACGTGTACACCACCAGAAAAGTAGTAGCAACTGCACTACGGTTGCACTGTATTGTGTGCTGTGTACACCACCAGAAAAGTAGTAGCAACTGCACTACGGCTGCACTGTATTATGTACTATGTACACCACCAGAAGTGTAGTAGCAACCGCACTACGGCTGCACTGTATTGTGTAATGTGTACACCACCAGAAAAGTTGTAGCAAATGCACTACAGTTGCACTGTATTGTGTGCTGTGTACAATACCAGAAAAGTAGTAGCAGCTGCACTACTGCTGCACTGTATTGTGTACACCACCAGAAAAGTAGTAGCAACTGCACTATGGTTGCACTGGATTGTGTGCTGTGTACACCACCAGAAAAGTAGTAGCAACTGCACTATGGCTGCACTGTATTGTGTACACCACCAGAAGTGTAGTAACAACTGCACTATGGCTTCACTGTATTGTGTAATGTGTAAACCACCAGAACAGTAGTAGCAACTGCACTACGGTTGCACTGTATCGTGTGCTGTGTACACCACCAGAAAGGTAGTAGAAACTGCAGTATAGCTGCACTGTATTGTGTATTGTATACCCTACCAGAAGTGTAGTAGCACCTGCACTGTATTGTGTAATGTGTATACCACCAAAAAAGTGGTAGCAACTGCACTACGGTTGCACTGTATTGTGTGCTGTGTACAACACCAGAAAAGTAGTATCAACTGCACTACGGCTGCACTGTATTGTGTACTATGTACACCACCAGAAGTGTAGTAGCAACTGTACTACGGTTGCACTGTATTGTGTGCTGTATACACCACCAGAAAAGTAGTAGCAACTGCACTATGGCTGCACTGTATTGGGTAATGTGTACACCACCAGAAGTGTAGTATCAACTGCACTATGGTTGCACTGTATTGTGTGCTGTGTATACCACTAGAAAAGTAGTAGCAACTGCACTATGACTGCACTGTATTGTGTACTGTGTACACCACCAGAAGTGTAGTAGCAACCGCACTACGGCTGCACTGTATTGTGTAATGTGTACGCCACCAGAAAAGTAGTAGCAACTGCACTACAGTTGCACTGTATTGTGTGCTGTGTACACCACCAGAAAAGTAGTAGCAACTGCACTATGGCTGCACTGTATTGTGTACTGTGTACACCACCAGAAGTGTAGTAGCAACTGCACTATGGCTGCACTGTATTGTGTAATGTGTAAACCACCAGAAAAGTAGTAGCAACTGCACTATGGTTGCACTGTATTGTGTGCTGTGTACACCACCAGAAATGTAGTAGCAACTGCACTACGGCTGCACTGTAATGTGTACACAATCAGAATAGTAGCAACTGCACTACGGTTGTGCTGTATTGTGTGCTGTGTACATTACCAGAAAAGTAGTAGCAACTGCACTAGGGCTGCACTGTATTGTGTACTGTGTACACCACCAGAAGTGTAGCAGCAACTGCACTATGGTTGCACTGTAATGTGTACACCACCAGAAAAGTAGTAGTAGTTGCACTACGGCTGCACTGTATTGTGTACACCACCAGAAGTGTAGTAGCAACTGCACTATGGCTGCACTGTAATGTGTACACCACAAGAAAAGCACTAGCAACTGCACTACCGTTGCACCGAATTGTGTACTGTGTACACCACCAGAAAAGAAGTAGCAACTGCACTACGGCTGTACTGTATTGTGTACTGTGTACACCATCAGAAACGTAGTAGCAACTGCACTACGGTTGCACTGTATTGTGTACTGTGTACACCACCAGAAAAGTAGTAGCAACTGCACTACGGCTGCACATTATTGTGTACTGTGTACACCATCAGAAGTGTAGTAACGACTGCACTACGGCTGCACTATATTGTGTAATGTGTACACCAACAGAAAAGTAGTAGCAACTGCACTACGGTTGCACTGTATTGTGTGCTGTGTACACCACCAGAAAAGTAGTAGCAACTGCACTATGGCCGCACTGTATTGTGTAATGTGTAAACTACCAGAAAAGTAGTAGCAACTGCACTATGGTTGCACTGTATTGTGTGCTGTGTACACCACCAGAAATGTAGTAGCAACTGCACTATAGCTGCACTTTATTGTGTACACCACCGGAAGTGTAGTAGCAACTGCACTATGGCTGCACTGTATTGTGTACTGTGTACACCACCAGAAAAATAGTAGCAACTGCACTATGGTTGCACTGTATTGTGTACTGTGTACACCACCAGAAAAGTAGTAGCAACTGCACTATGACTGCACTGTATTGTGTAATGTGTACACCACCGGAAAAGTAGTAGCAACTGCACTAAGGCTGTACTGTATTGTGTACTATGTACACCACCAGAAGTGTAGTAGCAACTGCACTACGGCTGCACTGTATTGTGTAAAGTGTACACCAACAGAAAAGTAGTAGCAACCGCACTACGGTTGCACTGTATTATATGCTGTGTACACCACCAGAAAAGCAGTAGCATCTGCACTATAGCTGCACTGTATTGTGTACTGTGTACACCACCAGAAGTGTAGTAGCAACTGCACTATGGCTACACTGTAATGTGTACACCACCAGAAAAGTAGTAACAACTGCACTACGGCTGCACTGTATTTCGTACTGTGTACAGCATCAGAAGTGTAGTAGCAACTGCACTACGGCTGCACTGTACTGTGTACACCACCAGAAAAGTAGTAGCAACTGCACTACGGCTGCACTGTATTTCGTACTGTGTACAGCATCAGAAGTGTAGTAGCAATTGCACTACGGCTGCACTGTATTGTGTACACAACGAGCAGTGTAGTATCAACTGCACTACGGCTGCACTGTATTGTGTAACGTGTACACCACCAGAAAAGTAGTAGCAACTGCACTACGGTTGCACTGTATTGTGTGCTGTGTACACCACCACAAAAGTAGTACCAACTGCACTATGGTTGCACTGTATTGTGTGCTGTGTACACCACCAGAAGTGTAGTAGCAACTGCACTATGGCTGCACTGTGTTGTGTAATGTGCAAACCACCAGAAAAGTAATAGCAACTGTACTATGGTTGCACTGTATTGTGTGCTGTGTACACCACCAGAAGTGTAGTAGCAACTGCACTATGGCTGCACTGTATTGTGTAATGTGTAAACCCCCAGAAAAGTAGTTGCAACTGCATTATGGTTGCACTGTATTGTGTGCTGTGTGCACCACCAGAAAAGCAGTAGCAACCGCACTATGGCTGCACTGTATTGTGTACTGTGTACACCACCAGAAGTGTAGTAGCAACTGCACTACGGCTGCAGTGTAATGTGTACTGTGTACACCACCAGAAAAGTAGTAGCAATTGCACTACGGCTGCACTGTATTGTGTACACCACGAGCAGTGTAGTATCAACTGCACTACGGCTGCACTGTATTGTGTAACGTGTACACCACCAGAAAAGTAGTAGCAACTGCACTACGGTTGCACTGTATTGTGTGCTGTGTACACCACCAGAAAAGTAGTAGCAACTGCACTACGGCTACACTGTATTATGTACTATGTACACCACCAGAAGTGTAGTAGCAACCGCACTACGGCTGCACTGTATTGTGTAATGTGTACACCACCAGAAAAGTTGTAGCAAATGCACTACAGTTGCACTGTATTGTGTGCTGTGTACAATACCAGAAAAGTAGTAGCAGCTGCACTACTGCTGCACTGTATTGTGTACACCACCAGAAAAGTAGTAGCAACTGCACTATGGTTGCACTGTATTGTGTGCTGTGTACACCACCAGAAAAGTAGTAGCAACTGCACTATGGCTGCACTGTATTGTGTACACCACCAGAAGTGTAGTAACAACTGCACTATGGCTTCACTGTATTGTGTAATGTGTAAACCACCAGAACAGTAGTAGCAACTGCACTACGGTTGCACTGTATCGTGTGCTGTGTACACCACCAGAAAAGTAGTAGAAACTGCAGTATA
This sequence comes from Lithobates septentrionalis, assembly GCA_037952835.1. Classification (NCBI taxonomy): domain Eukaryota; kingdom Metazoa; phylum Chordata; class Amphibia; order Anura; family Ranidae; genus Lithobates; species Lithobates septentrionalis. Next base: position 1,825,982 of record JBBDGP010001693.1, on the reverse strand, counting down.
GCTGCACTGTATTGTGTATTGTATACCCTACCAGAAGTGTAGTAGCACCTGCACTGTATTGTGTAATGTGTATACCACCAAAAAAGTAGTAGCAACTGCACTACGGTTGCACTGTATTGTGTGCTGTGTACAACACCAGAAAAGTAGTATCAACTGCACTACGGCTGCACTGTATTGTGTACTATGTACACCACCAGAAGTGTAGTAGCAACTGTACTACGGTTGCACTGTATTGTGTGATGTGTACCCCACTAGAAAAGTAGTAGCAACTGCACTATGGTTGCACTGTATTGTGTGCTGTATACACCACCAGAAAAGTAGTAGCAACTGCACTATGGCTGCACTGTATTGTGTAATGTGTACACCACCAGAAGTGTAGTATCAACTGCACTACGGTTGCACTGTATTGTGTGCTGTGTATACCACCAGAAAAGTAGTAGCAACTGCACTATGACTGCACTGTATTGTGTACTGTGTACACCACCAGAAGTGTAGTAGCAACCGCACTACGGCTGCACTGTATTGTGTAATGTGTACGCCACCAGAAAAGTAGTAGCAACTGCACTACAGTTGCACTGTATTGTGTGCTGTGTACACCACCAAAAAAGTAGTAGCAACTGCACTATGGCTGCACTGTATTGTGTACTGTGTACACCACCAGAAGTGTAGTAGCAACTGCACTATGGCTGCACTGTATTGTGTAATGTGTAAACCACCAGAAAAGTAGTAGCAACTGCACTATGGTTGCACTGTATTGTGTGCTGTGTACACCACCAGAAATGTAGTAGCAACTGCACTACGGCTGCACTGTAATGTGTACACAATCAGAATAGCAGCAACTGCACTACGGTTGTGCTGTATTGTGTGCTGTGTACATTACCAGAAAAGTAGTAGCAACTGCACTAGGGCTGCACTGTATTGTGTACTGTGTACACCACCAGAAGTGTAGTAGCAACTGCACTATGGTTGCACTGTAATGTGTACACCACCAGAAAAGTAGTAGTAGTTGCACTACGGCTGCACTGTATTGTGTACACCACCAGAAGTGTAGTAGCAACTGCACTATGGCTGCACTGTAATGTGTACACCACAAGAAAAGCACTAGCAACTGCACTACCGTTGCACCGTATTGTGTACTGTGTACACCACCAGAAAAGAAGTAGCAACTGCACTACGGCTGTACTGTATTGTGTACTGTGTACACCATCAGAAACGTAGTAGCAACTGCACTACGGTTGCACTGTATTGTGTACTGTGTACACCACCAGAAAAGTAGTAGCAACTGCACTACGGCTGCACGTTATTGTGTACTGTGTACACCATCAGAAGTGTAGTAACGACTGCACTACGGCTGCACTATATTGTGTAATGTGTACACCAACAGAAAAGTAGTAGCAACTGCACTACGGTTGCACTGTATTGTGTGCTGTGTACACCACCAGAAAAGTAGTAGCAACTGCACTATGGCTGCACTGTATTGTGTAATGTGTAAACCACCAGAAAAGTAGTAGCAACTGCACTATGGTTGCACTGTATTGTGTGCTGTGTACACCACCAGAAATGTAGTAGCAACTGCACTACGGCTGCACTGTATTGTGTAATGTGTAAATAAAAAGAAAAGTAGTAGCAACTGCACTATGGTTGGACTGTAATGTGTACACCACCAGAAAAGTAGAAGCAACTGCACTACGGCTGCACTGTATTGTGTAATGTGTACACAATCAGAAGAGTAGTAGCAACTGCACTACTGTTGCGCTTTATTGTGTGCTGTGTACATCACGAGAAAAGTAGTAGCAACTGCACTACAGCTGCACTGTGTTGTGTAATGTGTACACCACCAGAAAAGTAGTAGCAGCTCCACTACAGCTGCACTGTATTGTGTACACCACCACAAGTGTAGTAGCAACTGCTCTATGGCTGCACTGTAATGTGTACACCACCAGAAAAGTAGTAGCAACTGCACTACCTTTGCATTGTTTTGTGTACACCACCAGAAAAGTAGTAGCAACTGCACTAGGGCTGCACTGTATTGTGTACTGTGTACACCATCAGAAGTGTAGTAACAACTGCACTACGTTTGCACTGTATTGTGTAATGTGTACACCAACAGAAAAGTAGTAGCAACCGCACTACGGTTGCACTGTATTGTGTGCTGTGTACACCACCAGAAAAGTAGTAGCATCTGCACTATAGCTGCACTGTATTGTATACACCACCGGAAGTGTAGTAGCAACTGCACTATGGCTGCACTCTATTGTGTACTGTGTACACCACCAGAAAAATAGTAGCAACTGCACTATGGTTGCACTGTATTGTGTACTGTGTACACCACCAGAAAAGTAGTAGCAACTGCACTATGACTGCACTGTATTGTGTAATGTGTACACCACCGGAAAAGTAGTAGCAACTGTACTAAGGCTGCACTGTATTGTGTACTATGTACACCACCAGAAGTGTAGTAACAACTGCACTATGGCTTCACTGTATTGTGTAATGTGTAAACCACCAGAACAGTAGTAGCAACTGCACTACGGTTGCACTGTATCGTGTGCTGTGTACACCACCAGAAAAGTAGTAGAAACTGCAGTATAGCTGCACTGTATTGTGTATTGTATACCCTACCAGAAGTGTAGTAGCACCTGCACTGTATTGTGTAATGTGTATACCACCAAAAAAGTAGTAGCAACTGCACTACGGTTGCACTGTATTGTGTGCTGTGTACAACACCAGAAAAGTAGTATCAACTGCACTACGGCTGCACTGTATTGTGTACTATGTACACCACCAGAAGTGTAGTAGCAACTGTACTACGGTTGCACTGTATTGTGTGATGTGTACCCCACTAGAAAAGTAGTAGCAACTGCACTATGGTTGCACTGTATTGTGTGCTGTATACACCACCAGAAAAGTAGTAGCAACTGCACTATGGCTGCATTGTATTGTGTAATGTGTACACCACCAGAAGTGTAGTATCAACTGCACTACGGTTGCACTGTATTGTGTGCTGTGTATACCACCAGAAAACTAGTAGCAACTGCACTATGACTGCACTGTATTGTGTACTGTGTACACCACCAGAAGTGTAGTAGCAACCGCACTACGGCTGCACTGTATTGTGTAATGTGTACGCCACCAGAAAAGTAGTAGCAACTGCACTACAGTTGCACTGTATTGTGTGCTGTGTACACCACCAAAAAAGTAGTAGCAACTGCACTATGGCTGCACTGTATTGTGTACTGTGTACACCACCAGAAGTGTAGTAGCAACTGCACTATGGCTGCACTGTATTGTGTAATGTGTAAACCACCAGAAAAGTAGTAGCAACTGCACTATGGTTGCACTGTATTGTGTGCTGTGTACACCACCAGAAATGTAGTAGCAACTGCACTACGGCTGCACTGTAATGTGTACACAATCAGAATAGCAGCAACTGCACTACGGTTGTGCTGTATTGTGTGCTGTGTACATTACCAGAAAAGTAGTAGCAACTGCACTAGGGCTGCACTGTATTGTGTACTGTGTACACCACCAGAAGTGTAGTAGCAACTGCACTATGGTTGCACTGTAATGTGTACACCACCAGAAAAGTAGTAGTAGTTGCCCTACGGCTGCACTGTATTGTGTACACCACCAGAAGTGTAGTAGCAACTGCACTATGGCTGCACTGTAATGTGTACACCACAAGAAAAGCACTAGCAACTGCACTACCGTTGCACCGTATTGTGTACTGTGTACACCACCAGAAAAGAAGTAGCAACTGCACTACGGCTGTACTGTATTGTGTACTGTGTACACCATCAGAAACGTAGTAGCAACTGCACTACGGTTGCACTGTATTGTGTACTGTGTACACCACCAGAAAAGTAGTAGCAACTGCACTACGGCTGCACGTTATTGTGTACTGTGTACACCATCAGAAGTGTAGTAACGACTGCACTACGGCTGCACTATATTGTGTAATGTGTACACCAACAGAAAAGTGGTAGCAACTGCACTACGGTTGCACTGTATTGTGTGCTGTGTACACCACCAGAAAAGTAGTAGCAACTGCACTATGGCTGCACTGTATTGTGTAATGTGTAAACCACCAGAAAAGTAGTAGCAACTGCACTATGGTTGCACTGTATTGTGTGCTGTGTACACCACCAGAAATGTAGTAGCAACTGCACTACGGCTGCACTGTATTGTGTAATGTGTAAATAAAAAGAAAAGTAGTAGCAACTGCACTATGGTTGGACTGTAATGTGTACACCACCAGAAAAGTAGAAGCAACTGCACTATGGCTGCACTGTATTGTGTAATGTGTACACAATCAGAAGAGTAGTAGCAACTGCACTACTGTTGCGCTTTATTGTGTGCTGTGTACATCATGAGAAAAGTAGTAGCAACTGCACTACAGCTGCACTGTGTTGTGTGCTGTGTACACCACCAGAAAAGTAGTAGCAGCTCCACTACAGCTGCACTGTATTGTGTACACCACCACAAGTGTAGTAGCAACTGCTCTATGGCTGCACTGTAATGTGTACACCACCAGAAAAGTAGTAGCAACTGCACTACCTTTGCATTGTTTTGTGTACACCACCAGAAAAGTAGTAGCAACTGCACTAGGGCTGCACTGTATTGTGTACTGTGTACACCATCAGAAGTGTAGTAACAACTGCACTACGTTTGCACTGTATTGTGTAATGTGTACACCAACAGAAAAGTAGTAGCAACCACACTACGATTGCACTGTATTGTGTGCTGTGTACACCACCAGAAAAGTAGTAGCATCTGCACTATAGCTGCACTGTATTGTATACACCACCGGAAGTGTAGTAGCAACTGCACTATGGCTGCACTCTATTGTGTACTGTGTACACCCCCAGAAAAATAGTAGCAACTGCACTATGGTTGCACTGTATTGTGTACTATGTACACCACCAGAAAAGTAGTAGCAACTGCACTATGACTGCACTGTATTGTGTAATGTGTACACCACCGGAAAAGTAGTAGCAACTGTACTAAGGCTGCACTGTATTGTGTACTATGTACACCACCAGAAGTGTAGTAGCAACTGCACTACGGCTGCACTGTATTGTGTAATGTGTACACCAACAGAAAAGTAGTAGCAACCGCACTACGGTTGCACTGTATTGTGTACTGTGTACACCACCAGAAAAGTAGTAGCATCTGCACTATAGCTGCACCGTATTGTGTACTGTGTACACCACCAGAAGTGTAGTAGCAACTGCACTATGGCTACACTGTAATGTGTACACTACCAGAAAAGTAGTAGCAACTGCACTACCGCTGCACTGTATTGCGTACTGTGTACAGCATCAGAAGTGTAGTAGCAACTGCACTATGGCTGCACTGTACTGTGTAATGTGTACACCACCAGAAAAGTAGTAGCAACTGCACTATGGTTGCACTGTATTGTGTGCTGTGTACACCACCAGAAGTGTAGTAGCAACTGCACTACAGTTGCACTGTATTGTGTGCTGTGTACACTACCAGAAAAGTAGTAGCAGCTGCACTACTGCTGCACTGTATTATGTACACCACCAGAAAAGTATTAGCAACTGCACTACGGTTGCACTGTATTGTGTGCTGTGTACACCACCAGAAAAGTAGTAGCAACTGCACTACGGCTGCACTGTATTGTGTACACCACCAGAAGTGTAGTAACAACTGCACTATGGCTGCACTGTATTGTGTAATGTGTAAACCACCAGAACAGTAGAAGCAAATGCACTACGGTTGCACTGTATCATGTACTGTGTACACCACAAGAAAAGTAGTAGCAACTGCACTATAGCTGCACTGTATTGTGTATTGTATACCCCACCAGAAGTCTAGTAGCAACTGCACTGTATTGTGTAATGTGTATACCACCAAAAAAGTAGTAGCAACTGCACTACGGTTGCACTGTATTGTGTGCTGTGTACACCACCAGAAAAGTAGTATCAACTGCACTATGGCTGCACTGTATTGTGTACTGTGTACACCACCAGAAGAGTAGTAGCAACTGTACTATGGTTGCACTGTATTGTGTGATGTGTACCCCACTAGAAAAGTAGTAGCAACTGCACTATGGTTGCACTGTATTGTGTGCTGTATACACCACCAGAAAAGTAGTAGCAACTGCACTATGGCTGCACTGTATTGTGTAATGTGTACACCACCAGAAGTGTAGTATCAACTGCACTACAGTTGCACTGTATTGTGTTCTGTGTATACCACCAGAAAAGTAGTAGCAACTGCACTACGACTGCACTGTATTGTGTACTGTGTACACCACCAGAAGTGTAGTAGCAACCGCACTACGGCTGCACTGTATTGTGTAATGTGTACGCCACCAGAAAAGTAGTAGCAACTGCACTACAGTTGCACTGTATTGTGTGCTGTGTACACCACCAAAAAAGTAGTAGCAACTGCACTATGGCTGCACTGTATTGTGTACACCACCAGAAGTGTAGTAGTAACTGCACTATGGCTGCACTGTATTGTGTAATGTGTAAACCACCAGAAAAGTAGTAGCAACTGCACTATGGTTGCACTGTATTGTGTGCTGTGTACACCACCAGAAATGTAATAGCAACTGCACTATGGCTGCACTGTAATGTGTACACAATCAGAATAGTAGCAACTGCACTACGGTTGTGCTGTATTGTGTGCTGTGTACATTACCAGAAAAGTAGTAGCAACTGCACTAGGGCTGCACTGTATTTTGTACTGTGTACACCACCAGAAGTGAAGTAGCAACTGCACTATGGTTGCACTGTAATGTGTACACCACCAGAAAAGTAGTAGTAGTTGCACTACGGCTGCACTGTATTGTGTACACCACCAGAAGTGTAGTAGCAACTGCACTATGGCTGCACTGTAATGTGTACACCACCAGAAAAGCACTAGCAACTGCACTACCGTTGCACCGTATTGTGTACTGTGTACACCACCAGAAAAGTAGTAGCAACTGCACTACGGCTGGACTGTATTGTGTACTGTGTACACCATCAGAAACGTAGTAGCAACTGCACTACGGTTGCACTGCATTGTGTACTGTGTACACCACCAGAAAAGTAGTAGCAACTGCACTACGGCTGCACTGTATTGTGTACTGTGTACACCATCAGAAGTGTAGTAACGACTGCACTACGGCTGCACTGTATTGTGTAATGTGTACACCAACAGAAAAGTAGTAGCAACTGCACTACGGTTGCACTGTATTGTGTGCTGTGTACACCACCCGAAAAGTAGTAGCAACTGCACTATGGCTGCACTGTATTGTGTAATGTGTAAACCACCAGAAAAGTAGTAGCAACTGTACTATGGTTGCACTGTATTGTGTGCTGTGTACACCACCAGAAAAGTAGTAGCAACTGCACTATGGTTGGACTGTAATGTGTACACCACCAGAAAAGTAGAAGCAACTGCACTACGGCTGCACTGTATTGTGTAATGTGTACACAATCAGAAGAGTAGTAGCAACTGCACTACTGTTGCGCTGTATTGTGTGCTGTGTACATCATGAGAAAAGTAGTAGCAACTGCACTACAACTGCACTGTGTTGTGTAATGTGTACACCACCAGAAAAGTAGTAGCAGCTGTACTACAGCTGCACTGTATTGTGTACACCACCACAAGTGTAGTAGCAACTGCTCTATGGCTGCACTGTAATGTGTACACCACCAGAAAAGTAGTAGCAACTGCACTACCTTTGCATTGTTTTGTGTACTGTGTACACCACCAGAAAAGTAGTAGCAACTGCACTAGGGCTGCACTGTATTGTGTACTGTGTACACCATCAGAAGTGTAGTAACAACTGCACTACGTTTGCACTGTATTGTGTAATGTGTACACCAACAGAAAAGTAGTAGCAACCGCACTATGGTTGCACTGTATTGTGTGCTGTGTACACCACCAGAAAAGTAGTAGCATCTGCACTATAGCTGCACTGTATTGTATACACCACCGGAAGTGTAGTAGCAACTGCACTATGGCTGCACTGTATTGTGTACTGTGTACACCACCAGAAAAATAGTAGCAACTGCACTATGGTTGCACTGTATTGTGTACTGTGTACACCACAAGAAAAGTAGTAGCAACTGCACTATGACTGCACTGTATTGTGTAATGTGTACACCACCGGAAAAGTAGTAGCAACTGTACTAAGGCTGCACTGTATTGTGTACTATGTACACCACCAGAAGTGTAGTAGCAACTGCACTATAGCTGCACCGTATTGTGTACTGTGTACACCACCAGAAGTGTAGTAGCAACTGCACTATGGCTACACTGTAATGTGTACACTACCAGAAAAGTAGTAGCAACTGCACTACGGCTGCACTGTATTGCGTAATGTGTACAGCATCAGAAGTGTAGTAGCAACTGCACTACGGCTGCACTGTACTGTGTAATGTGTACACCACCAGAAAAGTAGTAGCAACTGCACTATGGTTGCACTGTATTGTGTGCTGTGTACACCACCAGAAAAGTAGTAGCATCTGCACTATAGCTGCACTGTATTGTATACACCACCGGAAGTGTAGTAGCAACTGCACTATGGCTGCACTGTATTGTGTACTGTGTACACCACCAGAAAAATAGTAGCAACTGCACTATGGTTGCACTGTATTGTGTACTTTGTACACCACCAGAAAAGTAGTAGCAACTGCACTATGACTGCACTGTATTGTGTAATGTGTACACCACTGGAAAAGTAGTAGCAACTGTACTAAGGCTGCACTGAATTGTGTACTATGTACACTACCAGAAGTGTAGTAGCAACTGCACTATAGCTGCACCGTATTGTGTACTGTGTACACCACCAGAAGTGTAGTAGCAACTGCACTATGGCTACACTGTAATGTGTACACTACCAGAAAAGTAGTAGCAACTGCACTACGGCTGCACTGTATTGCGTAATGTGTACAGCATCAGAAGTGTAGTAGTGTGACAGACTCACCCGAGACAGAGGCTATTGGAGGGGACTGAACGCTACCCTGTTGCCTTTTGATTATGGGCCCTGGATTTTCAATGGAACGGTGCTCTTTGTGGGGTGAATTGGAGGTCCGGTTTGAACTGTTTTAATCGGACTCAGTCGTGTATATATGTATATTTTGTTGGTTGTGTGATTCTGTTGGGGACTCCTTGCTGTGGATCTGTGTCCCTGAAGAGGGAGGGGGGGTTCCTCCAGCAGCCCCCTGCTGATAAGACTGATTCATTCTGTTGGGACACATCATGTGAGGAGATGCTGGTGTCAACTTGTGCTTATGTTAATTGAATGAGCTAATGACATTGTCCTCCATACAATGTAGGAGACGGGACGACTCCTATTGGAGCTCATGTTAATTAGGTTAGCTTTGAGTCATCCTGGTGTATAAATGTGTGGGAGATCTCAAATAAAGAGTAGTTCTGATGTACTCCAAGACTGGTGTTGTCTAGTTCTTGGGGTTCCTATAGCCAGATCCATTGGGCTCGTGTTCCAGAACTTAGGAAACGGTATACTGACGGAAGCACTCAAGCGGAGTGTGGGACGTTCCGTGACATTGGTGGCAGCAGTGGGATAGCTTCCTGAAGTCTGGGACATCCAAACCTCCAACTGGATCCAAGATCAGCATAGCAGACTTCAGTCACCCCAGCGGAGATATGGACCTGGCATCAGAATTCCCGGGGCTGCTGCGGATCATCCTTTCAACGTACACCAGGACTGTGTCTGAGGATGAATACCTGGAGCTCAGGCAGCTGATTCGGGTGGAGCTCTGGATTGCAGCCCTCCGTCTCGCTGGTATAAAACAGGGCAAGTGCTTTCCAACCCAAGAGCAACGGGCCAGTGACCAACGGGCATTGCGGATGGCACTCCTGGGAGAGCAGCCCCAGGAGCAATGGGTGACTGAGTTGGACAGGCTGGTCCAGCGGGAGATAGAGCTGGACAATCGTTATCGGGCTCTGCAATGGCACGCAGAGGAGGGATATTTAGGGGAGACGACAGAATGCTCTCCGGAGGGATATGACTTTGGCGGCCCTGGATTGCTGTGGGAGAACCTTACAGATCTTTTTATGTTTGGCGATGAAGGGGAACCTGACCTTGAGGACCTGCGAGATTATAGAGAGTCTATGCTCGGTCTTGCAGGGGTCTCAGAGCTCAAACCTGATCTGGACCATTTGCTAAGGAAGGAACAGCATCTGGAAAGGGCATACAGGAAACTGCTAGAACACGTTCAGCAGCATGCCAGAGAATCGGCAGTGGAAAATCCGGAGATTGCCGTCCCCAAACCTGAAGTGCTGACAACAGGGCAGAGCTCTGCTAACCTCTGTCCAGAAATGATAGCATCTTCTGGGTTCCATGGACAGGAGATGGTGAACCTCTATCCCTGGACATCAGTTGCAGAGACATGGGATTTGATAGACTTTTCTGCTGAGGAAGAACAACCTGATGAGCCTCCAGCAGAAGAGCTGCTATCAGGGCCAAAGTTCACTGTGTTCTGCCCAGCACCAACAGTGGCTTCAGCCTTCTTGAGAGAAGAGGTAGTCGGCCTTTTTCCTTAACACTGACAGGGACATGTGATTTTCTGCCAGCAGCATCTATGGAGTTAAAACAAACTTCTCCAGCTGAAGATCTGGTAACTGAACAGAGGGTCCAAGACCTCTGTCCCACACTTTTACCACTTCCAAAGACTGGGGATTTAATAGACGTTTCTGTAGAGGAGGAACCACCTAGCAAACCCCCAGCAGAAGTGCTGGCAACCGGACAGAGGGTCCAAGACCTCTGCCCCACACCTGTGGCAGTTTCGGAGGCTCAGGGTGAGAAGGTGGCAATCACTTCCCAGCAACAGATACAGGGGGAGAAGGGAGAGGAGGTGTGTGTTGTCCCTCCCCAACAGTTGGCCAGGGTGGAGGAAGCGGGCTTTCCTCCCCAGCAAAGATCCGTGTACCTGGGAGACAGTACCATCGACATGTCGTCCCAGCAGCCAGATGAGGGAATGGAAATGGAAGCAGCCGGCTCCCTTTTCCAATGGCAACTACACAGTTTGGGAGTGGAGGAAGCCAGCCTCCTGCCCCAACGGTTAGCTGGAGCGGAGGATGCAGAGTCCCCAGCAGAAGTGCTGGCAACAGAGCAGAGTGCTACCAACCTCTTCCCAGCACCGGCAACAACTGTGGAGTTCCAGGGAGCCGGGGCAGTTGGCCCCTCTCTCCGACGACAAGCTGATGTAGTGGAGCTGCTACTCCCAGCTGAATCGCTGGCAACAGGACAGAGCACCGCTGGCCTCTGCATAGCACCTAGTGTCCCTCTACAGCTTCAAGAAGCAGGGGTGATTGGCCCCTCTGCCCAGCAGCAGACCGAGTCCAGGAATGTTAAAAACAATCCAGCTGAAGCCCTGGCAGCCAGACAGAGAGTAAATGACCTCTGCCCCACACCTACTGAGGTCAACTATTCCTTGCAGCCAAGAATGGAGATCATGCGGGAAGACTATGTGAGTTCACTCTGCCTGACTAACGTATGTCCAGACCAGGTGGAGGTCTGGGACCTTGTTAGTCAACCTTTGATGGGGGAGAAATGTGACAGACTCACCTGAGACAGAGGCTATTGGAGGGGACTGAACGCTAGCCTGTTGCCTTTTGATTATGGGCCCTGGATTTTCAATGGAACGGTGCTCTTTGTGGGGTGAATTGGAGGTCCGGTTTGAACTGTTTTAATCGGACTCAGTCGTGTATATATGTATATTTTGTTGGTTGTGTGATTCTGTTGGGGACTCCTTGCTGTGGATCTGTGTCCCTGAAGAGGGAGGGGGGGTTCCTCCAGCAGCCCCCTGCTGATAAGACTGATTCATTCTGTTGGGACACATCATGTGAGGAGATGCTGGTGTCAACTTGTGCTTATGTTAATTGAATGAGCTAATGACATTGTCCTCCATACAATGTAGGAGACGGGACGACTCCTATTGGAGCTCATGTTAATTAGGTTAGCTTTGAGTCATCCTGGTGTATAAATGTGTGGGAGATCTCAAATAAAGAGTAGTTCTGATGTACTCCAAGACTGGTGTTGTCTAGTTCTTGGGGTTCCTATAGCCAGATCCATTGGGCTCGTGTTCCAGAACTTAGGAAGCGGTATACTGACGGAAGCACTCAAGCGGAGTGTGGGACGTTCCGTGACAAGTAGCAACTGCACTACGGCTGCACTGTACTGTGTAATGTGTACACCACCAGAAAAGTAGTAGCAACTGCACTATGGTTGCACTGTATTGTGTGCTGTGTACACCACCAGAAGTGTAGTAGCAACTGCACTATGGCTGCACTGTATTGTGTAATGTGTAAACCACCAGAAAAGTAGTTGCAACTGCACTATGGTTGCACTGTATTGTGTGCTGTGTACACCACCAGAAAAGCAGTAGCAACCGCACTATGGCTGCACTGTATTGTGTACTGTGTACACCACCAGAAGTGTAGTAGCAACTGCACTACGGCTGCACTGTAATGTGTACACCACCAGAACAGTAGTAGTAACTGCATTACGGTTGCACTGTATTGTGTACTGTGTACACCACCAGAAAAGTAGTAGCAATTGCACTACGGCTGCACTGTATTGTGTACACCACGAGAAGTGCAGTATCAACTGCACTACGGCTGCACTGTATTGTGTAATGTGTACACCACCAGAAAAGTAGTAGCAACTGCACTACGGTTGCACTGTATTGTGTGCTGTGTACACCACCAGAAAAGTAGTAGCAACTGCACTACGGCTGCTCTGTATTGTGTACTATGCACACCACCAGAAGTGTAGTAGCAACCGCACTACGGCTGCACTGTATTGTGTAATGTGTACACCACCAGAAAAGTAGTAGCAACTGCACTACAGTTGCACTGTATTGTGTGCTGTGTACACTACCAGAAAAGTAGTAGCAACTGCACTATAGCTGCACTGTATTGTGTATTGTATACCCCACCAGAAGTGTAGTAGCAACTGCAGTGTATTGTGTAATGTGTATGTGACAGACATAGCCAGAACAGAGGCTGTTGGAGAGGACTGTATGCAAGCCTGTTGCCTTTTGATTATGGGCCCTGGATTTTCAATGGAACAATACTCTTTGTGAGGTGAATGAGAAATCCAGTCTGAACTGTATTAATCGGACTCAGTCGTGTATATATGTATATATTGTATGGGGACTCCTTACTGTAGATTTGTGTCCCTGAAGAGGGAGGGGGGGTTCCTCCAGCAGCCCCCTGCTGATAAGACTGATTCATTCTGTTGGGACACATCCTGTGAGGAGATGCTGGTGTTATCAACATGTGTTTATGTTAATTGAGAGAGCTGATCACATTAGCCACCAGCACTGGCTAGGAGACGAATGGTCTAGGCTGAGGAGGGGGGAGATTGTTGTTTGTATTGTTAATTATAGTTAGCTCCAGCTATTGTGTTTATATTAATGTGTGAAGCTCGGTGCCCACAAGACTGTCATCTGGTCTGGGTACATTTTGTAGTAAATTAGCTCATGTTAATTAGGTTAGCTTTGAGTCATCCCTGCTGTATAAAGGTCTGTGAGATCTCAAATAAAAAGTTAGTTCTGATGTACTCCAAGACTGGTGTTGTCTAGTTCTTCTGGTTCCTATAGCCAGATCCATTGGACTCGTGTTCCAGAACTTAGGAAGCGGTATATGACGGAAGCACTCAAGCGGAGTGTGGGGCGTTCCGTGACATTGGTGGCAGCAGTGGGATAGCTTCCTGAAGTCTGAAGTCTGGGACATCCAAACCTCCAACTGGATCCAAGATCAGCATAGCAGACTTCAGTCACCCCAGCGGAGATATGGACCTGGCATCAGAATTCCCAGGGCTGCTGCGGATCATCCTTTCAACGTACACCAGGACTGTGTCTGAGGATGAATGCCTGGAGCTCAGGCAGCTGATTCGGGTGGAGCTCTGGATTGCAGCCCTCCGTCTCGCTGGTAAAAAACAGGGCAAGTGCTTTCCAACCCAAGAGCAACGGGCCAGTGACCAACGGGCATTGCGGATGGCATTCCTGGGAGAGCAGCCCCAGGAGCAATGGGTGACTGAGTTGGACAGGTTGGTCCAGCAGGAGATAGAGCTGGACAATTGTTATCGGGCTCTGCAATGGCACGCAGCGGAGGGATATTTAGGGGAGACAACAGAATGCTCTCCGGGAGGGATATGACTTTGGCGGCCCTGGATTGCTGTGGGAGAACCTTACAGATCTTTTTATGTTTGGCGATGAGGGGGAACCTGACCTTGAGGACATGAGAGACTATAGAGAGTCTATGCTCGGTCTTGCAGGGGTCTCAGAGCTCAAACCTGATCTGGACCACTTGCTAAGGAAGGAACAGCATCTGGAAAGGGCATACAGGAAACTGCTAGAACAAGTTCAGCAGCATGCCAGAGAATCGGCAGTGGAAAATCCGGAGATTGCCGTCCCCAAACCTGAAGTGCTGACAACAGGGCAGAGCTCTGCTAACCTCTGTCCAGAAATGATAACATCTTCTGGGTTCCATGGACAGGAGATGGTGAACCTCTATTCCCAGACATCAGTTGCAGAGACATGGGATTTGATAGACTTTTCTACTGAGGAAAAACAACCTGATGAGCCTCCAGCAGAAGAGCTGCTATCAGGGCCAAAGTTCACTGTGTTCTGCCCAGCACCAACAGTGGCTTCGGCCTTCCTGAGAGAAGAGGTAGTCGGCCTTTCTCCCACAACACTGACAGGGACATGTGATTTTCTGCCAGCAGCATCTATGGAGTTAAAACAAGAAGTGTAGTATCAACTGCACTACCGTTGCACTGTATTGTGTTCTGTGTATACCACCAGAAAAGTAGTAGCAACTGCACTACGACTGCACTGTATTGTGTACTGTGTACACCACCAGAAGTGTAGTAGCAACCGCACTACGGCTGCACTGTATTGTGTAATGTGTACGCCACCAGAAAAGTAGTAGCAACTGCACTACAGTTGCACTGTATTGTGTGCTGTGTACACCACCAAAAAAGTAGTAGCAACTGCACTATGGCTGCACTGTATTGTGTACACCACCAGAAGTGTAGTAGTAACTGCACTATGGCTGCACTGTATTGTGTAATGTGTACACCAACAGAAAAGTAGTAGCAACCGCACTACGGTTGCACTGTATTGTGTGCTGTGTACACCACCAGAAAAGTAGTAGCAACTGCACTACGGCTGCACTGTAATGTGTACACAATCAGAATAGTAGCAACTGCACTACGGTTGTGCTGTATTGTGTGCTGTGTACATTACCAGAAAAGTAGTAGCAACTGCACTAGGGCTGCACTGTATTGTGTACTGTGTACACCACCAGAAGTGTAGTAGCAACTGCACTATGGTTGCACTGTAATGTGTACACCACCGGAAAAGTAGTATTAGTTGCACTACGGCTGCACTGTATTGTGTACACCACCAGAAGTGTAGTAGCAACTGCACTATGGCTGCACTGTAATGTGTACACCACCAGAAAAGCACGAGCAACTGCACTACCGTTGCACCGTATTGTGTACTGTGTACACCACCAGAAAAGTAGTAGCAACTGCACTACGGCTGTACTGTATTGTGTACTGTGTACACCATCAGAAAAGTAGTAGCAACTGCACTACGGTTGCACTGTATTGTGTACTGTGTACACCACGAGAAAAGTAGTAGCAACTGCACTACGGCTGAACTGTATTGTGTACTGTGTACACCACCAGAAGTGTATTAGCAACTGCACTATGGCTACACCGTAATGTGTACACTACCAGAAAAGTAGTAGCAACTGCACTACGGCTGCACTGTATTGCGTACTGTGTACAGCATCAGAAGTGTAGTAGCAACTGCACTACGGCTGCACTGTACTGTGTAATGTGTACACCACCAGAAAAGTAGTAGCAACTGCACTATGGTTGCACTGTATTGTGTGCTGTGTACACCACCAGAAGTGTAGTAGCAACTGCACTATGGCTGCACTGTATTGTGTAATGTGTAAACCACCAGAAAAGTAGTAGCAACTGCATTATGGTTGCCCTGTATTGTGTGCTTTGTACACCACCAGAAGTGTAGTAGCAACTGCACTGTATTGTGTAATGTGTAAACCACCATAAAAGTAGTTGCAACTGCACTATGGTTGCACTGTATTGTGTGCTGTGTACACCACCAGAAAAGCAGTAGCAACCGCACTATGGCTGCACTGTATTGTGTACTGTGTACACCAACAGAAGTGTAGTAGCAACTGCACTACGGCTGCACTGTAATGTGTACACCACCAGAAAAGTAGTAGTAACTGCAGTACGGTTGCACTGTATTGTGTACTGTGTACACCACCAGAAAAGTAGTAGCAATTGCACTACGGCTGCACTGTATTGTGTACACCACGAGAAGTGTAGTATCAACTGCACTACGGCTGCACTGTATTGTGTAATGTGTACACCACCAGAAAAGTAGTAGCAACTGCACTACGGTTGCACTGTATTGTGTGCTGTGTACACCACCAGAAAAGTAGTAGCAACTGCACTACGGCTGCACTGTATTGTGTACTATGTACACCACCAGAAGTGTAGTAGCAACCGCACTACGGCTGCACTGTATTGTGTAATGTGTACACCACCAGAAAAGTAGTAGCAACTGCACTACAGTTGCACTGTATTGTGTGCTGTGTACACTACCAGAAAAGTAGTAGCAGCTGCACTACTGCTGCACTGTATTGTTTACACCACCAGAAAAGTAGTAGCAACTGCACTATGGTTGCACTGTATTGTGTACTGTGTACACCACCAGTAAAGTAGTAGCAACTGCACTACGGCTGCACTGTATTGTGTAATGTGTGCACCACTAGAAAAATAGTAGCAACTGCACTATGGTTGCACTGTATTGTGTGCTGTATACACCACCAGAAAAGGAGTAGCACCTGCACTATGGCTGCACTGTATTGTGTACTGTGTACACCATCAGAAGTGTAGTAGCAACCGCACTACGGCTGTACTGTATTGTGTAATGTGTACGCCAACTGAAAAGTAGTAGCAACTGCACTACAGTTGCACTGTATTGTGTGCTGTGTACACCACCAGAAAAGTAGTAGCATCTGCACTACGGCTGAACTGTATTGTGTACTGTGTACACCACCAGAAATGTAGTAGCAACTGCACTATGGCTGCACTGTATTGTGTAAACCACCAGAAAAGTAGTAGCAACTGCACTATGGTTGCAATGTATTGTGTGTTGTGTACACCACCAGAAATGTAGTAGCAACTGCACTATGGCTGCACTGTAATGTGTACACAATCAGAAAAGTAGTAGCAACTGCATTACTGTTGCGCTGTATTGTGTGCTGTGTACATCACCAGAAAAGTAGTAGCAACTGCACTAGGGCTGCACTGTATTGTGTACTGTGTACACCACCAGAAGTGTAGTAGCAACTGCACTATGGTTGCACTGTAATGTGTACACCACCGGAAAAGTAGTATTAGTTGCACTACGGCTGCACTGTATTGTGTACACCACCAGAAGTGTAGTAGCAACTGCACTATGGCTGCACTGTAATGTGTACACCACCAGAAAAGCACGAGCAACTGCACTACCGTTGCACCGTATTGTGTACTGTGTACACCACCAGAAAAGTAGTAGCAACTGCACTACGGCTGTACTGTATTGTGTACTGTGTACACCATCAGAAAAGTAGTAGCAACTGCACTACGGTTGCACTGTATTGTGTACTGTGTACACCACGAGAAAAGTAGTAGCAACTGCACTACGGCTGAACTGTATTGTGTACTGTGTACACCACCAGAAGTGTATTAGCAACTGCACTATGGCTACACCGTAATGTGTACACTACCAGAAAAGTAGTAGCAACTGCACTACGGCTGCACTGTATTGCGTACTGTGTACAGCATCAGAAGTGTAGTAGCAACTGCACTACGGCTGCACTGTACTGTGTAATGTGTACACCACCAGAAAAGTAGTAGCAACTGCACTATGGTTGCACTGTATTGTGTGCTGTGTACACCACCAGAAGTGTAGTAGCAACTGCACTATGGCTGCACTGTATTGTGTAATGTGTAAACCACCAGAAAAGTAGTAGCAACTGCATTATGGTTGCCCTGTATTGTGTGCTTTGTACACCACCAGAAGTGTAGTAGCAACTGCACTGTATTGTGTAATGTGTAAACCACCATAAAAGTAGTTGCAACTGCACTATGGTTGCACTGTATTGTGTGCTGTGTACACCACCAGAAAAGCAGTAGCAACCGCACTATGGCTGCACTGTATTGTGTACTGTGTACACCAACAGAAGTGTAGTAGCAACTGCACTACGGCTGCACTGTAATGTGTACACCACCAGAAAAGTAGTAGTAACTGCAGTACGGTTGCACTGTATTGTGTACTGTGTACACCACCAGAAAAGTAGTAGCAATTGCACTACGGCTGCACTGTATTGTGTACACCACGAGAAGTGTAGTATCAACTGCACTACGGCTGCACTGTATTGTGTAATGTGTACACCACCAGAAAAGTAGTAGCAACTGCACTACGGTTGCACTGTATTGTGTGCTGTGTACACCACCAGAAAAGTAGTAGCAACTGCACTACGGCTGCACTGTATTGTGTACTATGTACACCACCAGAAGTGTAGTAGCAACCGCACTACGGCTGCACTGTATTGTGTAATGTGTACACCACCAGAAAAGTAGTAGCAACTGCACTACAGTTGCACTGTATTGTGTGCTGTGTACACTACCAGAAAAGTAGTAGCAGCTGCACTACTGCTGCACTGTATTGTTTACACCACCAGAAAAGTAGTAGCAACTGCACTATGGTTGCACTGTATTGTGTACTGTGTACACCACCAGTAAAGTAGTAGCAACTGCACTACGGCTGCACTGTATTGTGTAATGTGTGCACCACTAGAAAAATAGTAGCAACTGCACTATGGTTGCACTGTATTGTGTGCTGTATACACCACCAGAAAAGGAGTAGCACCTGCACTATGGCTGCACTGTATTGTGTACTGTGTACACCATCAGAAGTGTAGTAGCAACCGCACTACGGCTGTACTGTATTGTGTAATGTGTACGCCAACTGAAAAGTAGTAGCAACTGCACTACAGTTGCACTGTATTGTGTGCTGTGTACACCACCAGAAAAGTAGTAGCATCTGCACTACGGCTGAACTGTATTGTGTACTGTGTACACCACCAGAAATGTAGTAGCAACTGCACTATGGCTGCACTGTATTGTGTAAACCACCAGAAAAGTAGTAGCAACTGCACTATGGTTGCAATGTATTGTGTGTTGTGTACACCACCAGAAATGTAGTAGCAACTGCACTATGGCTGCACTGTAATGTGTACACAATCAGAAAAGTAGTAGCAACTGCATTACTGTTGCGCTGTATTGTGTGCTGTGTACATCACCAGAAAAGTAGTAGCAACTGCACTACGGTGGCACTGTATTGTGTACAGCATCAGAAGTGTAGAAGCAACTGCACTTTGGCTGCACTGTATTGTGTAATGTGTAAATAAAAAGAAAAGTAGTAGCAACTGCACTATGGTTGCACTGTAATGTGTACACCACCAGAAAAGTAGTAGCAGGTGCACTATGTCTGCACTGTATTGTGTACACCACCATAAGTGTAGTAGCAACTGCACTATGGCTGCACTGTAATGTGTACACTACCAGAAAAGTAGTAGCAACTGCACTACTGCTGCACCGTATTGTGTACTGTGTACACCGCCAGAAAAGTACTAGCAACTGCACTGTATTGTGTACACCATCAGAAGTGTAGTAACAACTGCACTACAGCTACACTGTATTGTTTAATGTGTACACCACCAGAAAAGTAGTAGCAACTACACTATGGCTGCACTGTATTATGTAATGTGTAAACCAAAAGAAAAGTAGTAGCAACTGCACTATGGTTGCATTGTATTGTGTGCTGTGTACAAATCCAGAAAAGTAGAAACAACTGCACTATGGCTGCACTGTATTGTGTACACCACAAGAAGTGTAGTAGCAACTGCTCTACAGCTGCACTGTATTGTGTAATATGTACACAATCAGAAAAGTAGTAGCAACTGCACTACTGTTGCGCTGTATTGTGTGCTGTGTACATCATGAGAAAAGTAGTAGCAACTGCACTACGGCTGCACTGTGTTATGTAATGTGTTTCACCACCAGAAAAGTAGTAGCAGCTGCACCACGGCTGCACTGTATTGTGTACACCACCACAAGTGTAGTAGCAACTGCACCATGGCTGCACTGTAATGTGTACACCACCAGAAAAGTAGTAGCAACTGCACTATGTTTGCACTGTATTGTGTACTGTGTACACCACCAGAAAAGTAGTAGCAACTGCACTACAGCTGCACTGTATTGTGTACTGTGTACACCATCAGAAGTGTAGTAACAACTGCACTACGACTGCACTGTATTGTGTAATGTGTACACCAACAGAAAAGTAGTAGCAACCGCACTACGGTTGCACTGTATTGTGTGCTGTGTACACCACCAGAAAAGTGGTAGCATCTGCACTATAACTGCACTGTATTGTGTACTGTGTACACCACCAGAAGTGTAGTAGCAACTGCACTATGGCTACACTGTATTGTGTAATGTGTACACCACCAGAAAAGTAGTAGCAACTGCACTACGGCTGCACTGTATTGTGTACTGTGTACAGCATCAGAAGTGTAGTAGCAACTGCACTACGGCTGCACTGTACTGTGTAATGTGTACACCACCAGAAAAGCAGTAGCAACTGCACTATGGTTGCACTGTATTGTGTGCTGTGTACACCACCAGAAGTGTAGTAGCAACTGCACTACGGCTGCACTGTAATGTGTACACCACCAGAAAAGTAGTAGCAACTGCACTACGGCTGTACTGTATTGTGTACTGTGTACACCACCAGAAAAGTAGTAGCAACTGCACTATGACTGCACTGTATTATGTAATGTGTAAACCAAAAGAAAAGTAGTAGCAACTGCACTATGGTTGCACTGTATTGTGTGCTGTGTACACCACCAGAAAAGTAGACGCAACTGCACTACGGCTGCACTGTATTGTGTACTGTGTACACCACAAGAAGTGTAGTAGCAACTGCACTACGGCTGCACTGTGTTGTGTAATGTGTACACCACCAACAAAGTAGTAGCAGCTACACTACGGCTGCACTGTATTGTGTACACCACCAGAAGTGTAGTAGCAACTGCACTGTAATGTGTACACCACCAGAAAAGTAGTAGCAACTGCACTTAGGCTGCACTGTATTGTGTACTGTGTACACCATCAGAAGTGTAGTAACAACTGCACTACGGCTGTACTGTATTGTGTAATGTGTACACCAACAGAAAAGTAGTAGCAACTGCACTATGGTTGCACTGTATTGTGTGCTGTGTACACCACCAGAAAAGTAGTAGCAACTGCACCCAAGTAGAGTCAGTGACCTCATCACCCCCTCCCTCCTCGTCACTGGAGCAAACTTGGCAGTATGCTGCGGCTGGGGGAACATGACTGCCAGTTTCTTGTCCTTCTTGAGCACCCCCTCTCTCTAGGCTCACGTTACTCCCTTCCTCAACCTGGGAACCAACATTGGAGCCTTCTAATCGCTGCGTATCTTCCAGCAGCATGCACCCGACACTGCAAGGTCTGCTGAGGAAGGAGCACGACTTGCAGAGCATCCAAGTGCGCACTCTCATTAAACGTGTCCAACTGCACTATGGTTGCACTGTATTGTGTGCTGTATACACCATCAGAAGTGTAGTATCAACTGCACTACGGCTGCACTGTATTGTGTATTGTGTACACCACCAGAAAAGTAGTACCAACTGCACTACGGCTGCACTGTATTGTGTACTGTGTACACCACCAGAAGTGTAATAGCAACTGCACTATGGCTGCATTGTATTGTGTAATGTGTAAACCACCAGAAAAGTAGTAGCAACTGAACTATGGTTGCACTGTATTGTGTGCTGTGTACACCACCAGAAATGTAGTAGCAACTTCACTACAGTTGCACTGTATTGTGTACACCACCAGAAGTGTAGTAGCAACTGCACTATGGCTGCACTGTATTGTGTAATGTGTAAATAAAAGGAAAAGTAGTAGCAACTGCACTATGGTTGCACTGTAATGTGTACACCACCAGAAAAGTAGTAGCAGCTGCACTACGGCTGCACTGTATTGTGTACACCACCAGAAGTGTAGTAGCAACTGCACTATGGCTGCACTGTAATGTGTACACCACCAGAAAAGTAGTAGCAACTGCACTACGGTTGCACTGTATTGTGTACTGTGTACACCACCAGAAAAGTAGTAGCAACTGCACTACGGCTGCACTGTATTGTGTACTGTGTACATCAGAAGTGTAGTAACAACTGCACTACAGCTGCACTGTATTGTGTAATGTGTACACCACCAGAAAAGTAGTAGCAACTACACTATGGCTGCACTGTATTATGTAATGTGTAAACCAAAAGAAAAGTAGTAGCAACTGCACTATGGTTGCACTGTATTGTGTGCTGTGTACACCACCAGAAAAGTAGAAGCAACTGCACTACGGCTGCACTGTATTGTGTACACCACAAGAAGTGTAGTAGCAACTGCACTACTGTTGCGCTGTATTGTGTGCTGTGTACATCATGAGAAAAGTAGTAGCAACTGCACTACGGCTGCACTGTGTTGTGTAATGTGTACACCACCAGAAATGTAGTAGCAGCTGCACTACGGCTGCACTGTATTGTGTACACCACCACAAGTGTAGTAGCAACTGCTCTATGGCTGCACTGTAATGTGTACACCACCAGAAAAGTAGTAGCAACTGAACTATGGTTGCACTGTATTGTGTACTGTGTACACCACCAGAAAAATAGTAGCAACTGCACTATGACTGCACTGTATTGTGTAATGTGTACACCACCTGAAAAGTAGTAGCAACTGCACTAAGGCTGTACTGTATTGTGTACTATGTACACCACCAGAAGTGTAGTAGCAACTGCATTACGGCTGCGCTGTATTGTGTAATGTGTACACCAACAGAAAAGTAGTAGCAACCGCACTACGGTTGCACTGTATTGTGTGCTGTGTACACCACCAGAAAAGTAGTAGCATCTGCACTATAGCTGTACTGTATTGTGTACTGTGTACACCACCAGAAGTGTAGTAGCAACTGCACTATGGCTACACTGTATTGTGTAATGTGTACACCACCAGAAAAGTAGTAGCAACTGCACTACGGCTGCACTGTATTGTGTACTGTGTACAGCATCAGAAGTGTAGTAGCAACTGCACTAGGGCTACACTGTACTGTGTATGCCACTAGAAAAGTAGTAGCAACTGCACTATGGTTGCACTGTATTGTGTGCTGTGTACACCACCAGAAGTGTAGTAGCAACTGCACTATGGCTGCACTGTATTGTGTACTGTGTACACCACCAGATGTGTAGTAGCAACTGCACTATGGCTGCACTGTAATGTGTACACCACCAGATGTGTAGTAGTAACTGCACTACAGTTGCACTGTATTGTGCACTGTGTATACCACCAGAAAAGTAGCAGCAATTGCACTACGGCTGCACTGTATTGTGTACACCACGAGAAGTGTAGTATCAACTGCACTACGGCTGCACTGTATTGTGTAATGTGTACACCACCAGAAAAGTAGTAGCAACTGCACTACGGTTGCACTGTATTGTGTGCTGTGTACACCACCAGAAAAGTAGTAGCAACTGCACTACGGCTGCACTGTATTGTGTACACCACCAGAGGTGTAGTAGCAACTGCACTATGGCTGCACTGTAATGTGTACACCACCAGAAAAGTAGTAGCAACTGAACTATGGTTGCACTGTATTCACCACCAGAAAAGTAGTAGCAACTGCACTACGGCTGCACTGTATTGTGTAATGTGTACACCACCAGAAAAGTAGTAGCAACTGCACTGTGGTTGCACTGTATTGTGTGCTGTATACACCACCAGAAAAGTAGTAGCAACTGCACTATGGCTGCACTGTATTGTGTACTGTGTACACCACCAGAAGAGTAGTAGCAACCGCACTACGGCTGCACTGTATTGTGTAATGTGTACGCCACCAGAAAAGTAGCAGCAACTGCACTACAGTTGCACTGTATTGTGTGCTGTGTACACCACCAGAAAAGTAGTAGCAACTGCACTACGGCTGCACTGTATTGTGTACTGTGTACTCCACCAGAAGTGTAGTAGCAACTGCACTATGGCTGCACTGTATTTTGTAAACCACCAGAAAAGTAGTAGTAACTGCACTGTGGTTGCACTGTATTGTGTGCTGTGTACACCACCAGAAATGTAGTAGCAACTGCACTACGGCTGCACTGTAATGTGTACACAATCAGAAAAGTAGTAGCAACTGCACTACGGTGGCACTGTATTGTGTACAGCATCAGAAGTGTAGAAGCAACTGCACTTTGGCTGCACTGTATTGTGTAATGTGTAAATAAAAAGAAAAGTAGTAGCAACTGCACTATGGTTGCACTGTAATGTGTACACCACCAGAAGAGTAATAGCAACTACACTATGGCTGCACTGTAATGTGTACACTACCAGAAAAGTGGTAGCAACTGCACTACGGCTGCACCGTATTGTGTATTGTGTACACCACCAGAAAAGTAGTAGCAACTGCACTATGGCTGCACTGTATTGTGTACTGTGTACACCATCAGAAGTGTAGTAACAACTGCACTACAGCTGCACTGTATTGTGTAATGTGTACACCACAAGAAAAGTAGTAGCAACTACACTATGGCTGCACTGTATTATGTAATGTGTAAACCAAAAGAAAAGTAGCAGCAACTGCACTATGGTTGCACTGTATTGTGTGCTGTGTACACCACCAGAAAAGTAGAAGAAACTGCACTATGGCTGCACTGTATTGTGTACACCACAAGAAGGGTAGTAGCAACTGCTCTACGGCTGCACTGTATTGTGTAATGTGTACACAATCAGAAAAGTAGTAGCAACTGCACTACTGTTGCGCTGTATTGTGTGCTGTGTACATCATGAGAAAAGTAGTAGCAACTGCACTACGGCTGCACTGTGTTGTGTAATGTGTACACCACCAGAAAAGTAGTAGCAGCTGCACTAATGCTGCACTGTATTGTGTACACCATCACAAGTGTAGTAGCAACTGCACCATGGCTGCACTGTACTGTGTACACCACCAGGAAAGTAGTAGCAACTGCACTATGGCTGCACTGTATTGTGTACTGTGTACACCATCAGAAGTGTAATAACAACTGCACTACGACTGCACTGTATTGTGTAATGTGTACACCAACAGAAAAGTAGTAGCAACCGCACTACGGTTGCACTGTATTGTGTGCTGTGTACACCACCAGAAAAGTAGTAGCATCCGCACTATAGCTGCACTGTATTGTGTACACCACCAGAAGTGTAGTAGCAACTGCACTATGGCTGCATTGTAATGTGTACAAAACCAGAAAAGTAGTAGCAACTGCACTACAGTTGCACTGTATTGTGTACTGTGTACACCAGCAGAAAAGTAGTAGCAATTGCACTACAGCTGCACTGTATTGTGTACACCACCAGAAGTGTAGTAGCAACTGCACTACGGTTGCACTGTATTGTGTGCTGTGTACACCACTAGAAAAGTAGTAGCAACTGCACTACGGCTGCACTGTATTGTGTGCTGTGTACACCACCAGAAGTGTAGTAGCAACCGCACTACGGCTGCACTGTATTGTGTAATGTGTACACCACCAGAAAAGTAGTCACAACTGCACTATGGTTGCACTGTATTGTGTGCTGTGTACACCACCAGAAAAGTAGTAGCAACTGCAGTACGGCTGCACTGTATTGTGTACTGTGTACACCACCAGAAGTGTAGTAGCAACTGCACTATGGCTGCACTGTATTTTGTAATGTGTAATCCACCAGAAAAGTTGTAGCAACTGCACTATGGTTGCACTGTATTGTGTGCTGTGTTCACAACCAGAAAAGGAGTAGAAACTGCACTACGGCTGCTATGTATTGTGTACTGTGTACACCACCAGAAGTGTAGTAGCAACTGCACTACGGCTGCACTGTATTGTGTAATGTGTACACAACCAAAAAAGTAGTAGCAACTGCACTATGGTTGCGCTATATTGTGATCTGTGTACATCACCAGAAAAGTAGTAGCAACTGCACTACGGCTGCACTGTATTGTGTACACCATTAGAAGTGTAGTAGCAACTGCACTACGGCTGCACTATGTTGTGTAATGTGTACATCACCAGAAAAGTAGTAGCAACTGCACTATGGCTGCACTGTATTGTGTACACCACCAGAAGTGTAGTAGCAACTGCACTATGGCTGCACTGTAATATGTACACAACTAGAAAAATAGTAGCAACTGCAGTACGGTTGCACTGTATTGTGTACTGTGTACACCACCAGAAGTGTAGTAGCAACTTCACTACAGCTGCACTGTATTGTATAATGTGTACACCACCAGAAAAGTAGTAGCAACTGCACTACGGCTGCACTGTATTGTGTACTGTGTACACCACCAGAAGTGTAGTAGCAACTGCACTATGGCTGCACTGTACTGTGTAATGTGTAAACCACTAGAAAAGTAGTAGCAACTGCACTACGGTTGCACTGTATTGTGTGCTGTGTACACCACTAGAAAAGTAGCAGCAACTGCACTACGGCTGCACTGTATTGTGTACTATGTACACCACCAGAAAAGTAGTAGCAACTGCACTACGGTTGCACTGTATTGTGTGCTGTGTACACCACTAGAAAAGTAGTAGCATTGCACTATGGCTGCACTGTATTGTGTGCTGTGTACACCACCAGAAAAGTAGTAGTAACTGCACTACGGCTGCACTGTATTGTGTACTATGTACACCACCAGAAGTGTAGTAGCAACTGCACTACGGCTGCACTGTATTGTGTATTGTGTACGCCACCAGAAAAGTAGTAGCAACTGCACTACGGTTGCACTGTATTGTGTGCTGGGTACACCACCAGAAAATTAGTAGCAACTGCACTACGGCTGCACTGTATTGTGTACTGTGTACACCACCAGAAGTGTAGTAGCAACTGCACTATGGCTGCACTGTATTGTGTAATGTGTAAACCAAGAGAAAAGTAGTAGCAACTGCACTATGGTTGCACTGTATTGTGTGCTGTGTACACCACCAGAAAAGTAGTAGCAACTGCACTAAGGCTGCACTGTATTGTGTACTGTGTACACCACCAAAAGTGTAGTAGCAACTGCACTATGGCTGCACTGTATTGTGTAATTTGTACACAACCAAAAAAGTAGTAACAACTGCACTACGGTTGCGCTGTATTGTGAACTGTGTACATCACCAGAAAAGTAGTAGCAACTGCACTACGGCTGCACTGTATTGTGTACTATGTACACCACCAGAAGTGTAGTAGCAACTGCACTACGGCTGCACTGTGTTGTGCAATGTGTACACCACCAGAAAAGTAGTAGCAACTGCATTACGGCTGCACTGTATTGTGTACCCCACCAGAAGTGTATTAGCAACTGCACTATGGCTGCACTGAATTGTGTAATGTGTACACGACCAGAAAAGTTGTAGTAACTGCACTACGGTTGCACTGTATTGTGTACTGTGTACACCACCAGAAAAGTAGTAGCAACTGCACTATGACTGCACTGTATTGTGTAATGTGTACACCACCAGAAAAGTAGTAGCAACTGCACTACGGTTGCACTGTATTGGGTGCTGTGTACACCACCAGAAAAGTAGTAGCAACTGCACTATAGCTGCACTGTATTGTGTACACCACCAGAAGTGTAGTAGCAACTGCACTACGGCTGCACTGTATTGTGTAATGTGTACACCACCAGAAAAGTGTTAGCAACTACACTACGGCTGCACTGTATTGTGTACTGTGTACACCACCAGAAGTGTAGTAGCAACTGCACTACGGCTGCACTTTAATGTGTACACCACCAGAAAAGTAGTAGCAACTGCACTACGGTTGCACTGTATTGTGTACTGTATACACCACCAGAAAAGTAGTAGCAACTGCACTACGGCTGCACTGTAATGTGTACACCACCAGAAGTGTAGTAGCAACTGCACTATGGCTGCACTGTAATGTGTACACCACTAGAAAAGTAGTAGCAACTGCACTATCGTTGTACTGTATTGTATAATGTGTACACCACCAGAAAAGTAGTAGCAACTGCACTACGGTTGCACTGTAATGTGTACTGTGTACACCACCAGAAACGTAGTAGCAACTGCACTACGGTTGCACTGTATTGTGTAATGTGTACACAACCAAAAAAGTAGTAGCAACTGCACTATGGTTGCGCTATATTGTGATCTGTGTACATCACCAGAAAAGTAGTAGCAACTGCACTACGGCTGCACTGTATTGTGTACACCATTAGAAGTGTAGTAGCAACTGCACTACGGCTGCACTATGTTGTGTAATGTGTACATCACCAGAAAAGTAGTAGCAACTGCACTATGGCTGCACTGTATTGTGTACACCACCAGAAGTGTAGTAGCAACTGCACTATGGCTGCACTGTAATATGTACACAACTAGAAAAATAGTAGCAACTGCAGTACGGTTGCACTGTATTGTGTACTGTGTACACCACCAGAAGTGTAGTAGCAACTTCACTACAGCTGCACTGTATTGTATAATGTGTACACCACCAGAAAAGTAGTAGCAACTGCACTACGGCTGCACTGTATTGTGTACTGTGTACACCACCAGAAGTGTAGTAGCAACTGCACTATGGCTGCACTGTACTGTGTAATGTGTAAACCACTAGAAAAGTAGTAGCAACTGCACTACGGTTGCACTGTATTGTGTGCTGTGTACACCACTAGAAAAGTAGCAGCAACTGCACTACGGCTGCACTGTATTGTGTACTATGTACACCACCAGAAAAGTAGTAGCAACTGCACTACGGTTGCACTGTATTGTGTGCTGTGTACACCACTAGAAAAGTAGTAGCATTGCACTATGGCTGCACTGTATTGTGTGCTGTGTACACCACCAGAAAAGTAGTAGTAACTGCACTACGGCTGCACTGTATTGTGTACTATGTACACCACCAGAAGTGTAGTAGCAACTGCACTACGGCTGCACTGTATTGTGTATTGTGTACGCCACCAGAAAAGTAGTAGCAACTGCACTACGGTTGCACTGTATTGTGTGCTGGGTACACCACCAGAAAATTAGTAGCAACTGCACTACGGCTGCACTGTATTGTGTACTGTGTACACCACCAGAAGTGTAGTAGCAACTGCACTATGGCTGCACTGTATTGTGTAATGTGTAAACCAAGAGAAAAGTAGTAGCAACTGCACTATGGTTGCACTGTATTGTGTGCTGTGTACACCACCAGAAAAGTAGTAGCAACTGCACTAAGGCTGCACTGTATTGTGTACTGTGTACACCACCAAAAGTGTAGTAGCAACTGCACTATGGCTGCACTGTATTGTGTAATTTGTACACAACCAAAAAAGTAGTAACAACTGCACTACGGTTGCGCTGTATTGTGAACTGTGTACATCACCAGAAAAGTAGTAGCAACTGCACTACGGCTGCACTGTATTGTGTACTATGTACACCACCAGAAGTGTAGTAGCAACTGCACTACGGCTGCACTGTGTTGTGCAATGTGTACACCACCAGAAAAGTAGTAGCAACTGCATTACGGCTGCACTGTATTCTGTACCCCACCAGAAGTGTATTAGCAACTGCACTATGGCTGCACTGAATTGTGTAATGTGTACACGACCAGAAAAGTTGTAGTAACTGCACTACGGTTGCACTGTATTGTGTACTGTGTACACCACCAGAAAAGTAGTAGCAACTGCACTATGACTGCACTGTATTGTGTAATGTGTACACCACCAGAAAAGTAGTAGCAACTGCACTACGGTTGCACTGTATTGGGTGCTGTGTACACCACCAGAAAAGTAGTAGCAACTGCACTATAGCTGCACTGTATTGTGTACACCACCAGAAGTGTAGTAGCAACTGCACTACGGCTGCACTGTATTGTGTAATGTGTACACCACCAGAAAAGTGTTAGCAACTACACTACGGCTGCACTGTATTGTGTACTGTGTACACCACCAGAAGTGTAGTAGCAACTGCACTACGGCTGCACTTTAATGTGTACACCACCAGAAAAGTAGTAGCAACTGCACTACGGTTGCACTGTATTGTGTACTGTATACACCACCAGAAAAGTAGTAGCAACTGCACTACGGCTGCACTGTAATGTGTACACCACCAGAAGTGTAGTAGCAACTGCACTATGGCTGCACTGTAATGTGTACACCACTAGAAAAGTAGTAGCAACTGCACTATCGTTGTACTGTATTGTATAATGTGTACACCACCAGAAAAGTAGTAGCAACTGCACTACGGTTGCACTGTAATGTGTACTGTGTACACCACCAGAAAAGTAGTAGCAACTGCACTACAGCTGCACTGTTTTGTGTAATGTGTACACCACCAGAAAAGTAGTAGCAACTGCACTACGGTTGCACTGTATTGTGTACTGTGTACACCACCAGAAAAGTAGTAGCAACTGCACTACCGCTGCACTAAATTGTGTAATGTGTACACCACCAGAAAAGTAGTAGCAACTGCACTACGGCTGCACTGTATTGTGTACTGTGTACTCCACCAGAAGTGTAGTAGCAACCGCACTATGGCTGCACTGTATTGTGTAAACCACCAGAAAAGTAGTAGCAACTGCACTGTGGTTGCACTTTATTGTGTGCTGTGTACACCACCAGAAATGTAGTAGCAACTGCACTACGGCTGCACTGTAATGTGTACACAATCAGAAAAGTAGTAGCAACTGCATTACGGTTGCTCTGTATTGTGTGCTGTGTACATCATCAGAAAAGTAGTAGCAACTGCACTATGGCTGCACTGTATTGTGTAATGTGTAAATAAAAAGAAAAGTAGTAGCAACTGCACTATGGTTGCACTGTAATGTGTACACCACCAGAAAAGTAGTAGCGGCTGCACTACGGCTGCACTGTAGTGTGTACACCACCAGAAGAGTAGTAGCAACTGCACTATGGCTGCACTGTAATGTGTACACTACCAGAAAAGTAGAAGCAACTGCACTATGGCTGCACCGTATTGTGTACTGTGTACACCACCAGAAAAGTAGTAGCAACTGCACTATGGCTGCACTGTATTGTGTACTGTGTACACCATCAGAAGTGTAGTAAACACTGCACTACAGCTGCACTGTATTGTGTAATGTGTACACCACAAGAAAAGTAGTAGCAACTACACTATGGCTGCACTGTATTATGTAATGTGTAAACCAAAAGAAAAGTAGCAGCAACTGCACTATGGTTGCACTGTATTGTGTGCTGTGTACACCACCAGAAAAGTAGAAGCAACTGCACTACGGCTGCACTGTATTGTGTACACCACAAGAAGTGTAGTAGCAACTGCTCTACGGCTGCACTGTATTGTGTAATGTGTACACAATCAGAAAAGTAGTAGCAACTGCACTACTGTTGCGCTGTATTGTGTGCTGTGTACATCATGAGAAAAGTAGTAGCAACTGCACTACGGCTGCACTGTGTTGTGTAATGTGTACACCACCAGAAAAGTAGTAGCAGCTGCACTAATGCTGCACTGTATTGTGTACACCATCACAAGTGTAGTAGCAACTGCACCATGGCTGCACTGTACTGTGTACACCACCAGGAAAGTAGTAACAACTGCACTACGACTACACTGTATTGTGTAATGTGTACACCAACAGAAAAGTAGTAGCAACCGCACTACGGTTGCACTGTATTGTGTGCTGTGTACACCACCAGAAAAGTAGTAGCATCCGCACTATAGCTGCACTGTATTGTGTACACCACCAGAAAAGTAGTAGCAACTGCACTACGGTTGCACTGTATTGTGTACTGTGTACACCAGCAGAAAAGTAGTAGCAATTGCACTACAGCTGCACTGTATTGTGTACACCACCAGAAGTGTAGTAGCAACTGCACTACGGTTGCACTGTATTGTGTGCTGTGTACACCACTAGAAAAGTAGTAGCAACTGCACTACGGCTGCACTGTATTGTGTGCTGTGTACACCACCAGAAGTGTAGTAGCAACCGCACTACGGCTGCACTGTATTGTGTAATGTGTACACCACCAGAAAAGTAGTCACAACTGCACTATGGTTGCACTGTATTGTGTGCTGTGTACACCACCAGAAAAGTAGTAGCAACTGCAGTACGGCTGCACTGTATTGTGTACTGTGTACACCACCAGAAGTGTAGTAGCAACTGCACTATGGCTGCACTGTATTTTTTAATGTGTAATCCACCAGAAAAGTTGTAGCAACTGCACTATGGTTGCACTGTATTGCGTGCTGTGTTCACCACCAGAAAAGGAGTAGAAACTGCACTACGGCTGCAATGTATTGTGTACTGTACACCACCAGAAGTGTAGTAGCAACTGCACTACGGCTGCACTGTATTGTGTAATGTGTACACAACCAAAAAAGTAGTAGCAACTGCACTATGGTTGCGCTATATTGTGATCTGTGTACATCACCAGAAAAGTAATAGCAACTGCACTACGGCTGCACTGTATTGTGTACACCATTAGAAGTGTAGTAGCAACTGCACTACGGCTGCACTATGTTGTGTAATGTGTACATCACCAGAAAAGTAGTAGCAACTGCACTATGGCTGCACTGTATTGTGCACACCACCGGAAGTGTAGTAGCAACTGCACTATGGCTGCACTGTAATATGTACACAACTAGAAAAATAGTAGCAACTGCAGTACGGTTGCACTGTATTGTGTACTGTGTACACCACCAGAAGTGTAGTAGAAACTTCACTACAGCTGCACTGTATTGTATAATGTGTACACCACCAGAAAAGTAGTAGCAACTGCACTACGGCTGCACTGTATTGTGTAATGTGTACACCACTAGAAAAGTAGAAGCAACTGCACTACGGCTGCACTGTATTGTGTACTATGTACACCACCAGAAAAGTAGTAGCAACTGCACTACGGTTGCACTGTATTGTGTGATGTGTACACCACTAGAAAAGTAGTAGCAACTGCACTATGGCTGCACTGTATTGTGTGCTGTGTACACCACCAGAAAAGTAGTAGTAACTGCACTACGGCTGCACTGTATTGTGTACTATGTACACCACCAGAAGTGTAGTAGCAACTGCACTACGGCTGCACTGTATTGTGTAATGTGTAAACCAAGAGAAAATTAGTAGCAACTGCATTATGGTTGCACTGTATTGTGTACTGTGTACACCACCAAAAGTGTAGTAGCAACTGCACTATGGCTGCACTGTATTGTGTAATTTGTACACAACCAAAAAAGTAGTAGCAACTGCACTACGGTTGCGCTGTATTGTGAACTGTGTACATCACCAGAAAAGTAGTAGCAACTGCACTACGGCTGCACTGTATTGTGTAATGTGTACACCACCAGAAAAGTAGTAGCAACTGCATTACGGCTGCACTGTATTGTGTACACCACCAGAAGTGTAGTAGCAACTGCACTATGGCTGCACTGAATTGTGTAATGTGTACACCACCAGAAAAGTTGTAGTAACTGCACTACGGTTGCACTGTATTGTGTACTGTGTACACCACCAGAAAAGTAGTAGCAACTGAACTACGGTTGCACTGTATTGTGTGC
This sequence comes from Lithobates septentrionalis, assembly GCA_037952835.1. Taxonomy (NCBI): domain Eukaryota; kingdom Metazoa; phylum Chordata; class Amphibia; order Anura; family Ranidae; genus Lithobates; species Lithobates septentrionalis. The sequence goes on along the minus strand of JBBDGP010001693.1, from coordinate 1,792,304 downwards.
TGTGTACACCACCATAAAAGTAGTAGCAACTGCACTACGGTTGCACTGTATTGTGTGCACCACCAAAAGTGTAGTAGCAACTGCACTATAGCTGCACTGTAATGTGTACACCACCAGAAAAGTAGTGGCAACTGCACTACAGTTGCACTGTATTGTGTGCTGTTTACACCACCAGAAGAGTGTTAGCAACTACACTACGGCTGCACTGTATTGTGTACTGTGTACACCACCAGAAGTGTAGTAGCAACTGCACTACGGCTGCACTTTAATGTGTACACCACCAGAAAAGTAGTAGCAACTGCACTACGGCTGCACTGTAATATGTGCACCACCAGAAGTGTAGTAGCAACTGCACTATGGCTGCACTGTAATGTGTACACCACCAGAAAAGTAGTAGCAACTGCACTATCGTTGTACTGTATTGTGTACTGTGTACACCACCAGAAAAGTAGTAGCAACTGCACTACGGTTGCACTGTAATGTGTACTGTGTACACCACCAGAAAAGTAATAGCAACTGCACTACAGGTGCACTGTTTTGTGTAATGTGTACACCACCAGAAAAGTAGTAGCAACTGCACTAAGGTTGCACTGTATTGTGTACTGTGTACACCACAAGAAAAGTAGTAGCAACTGCACTACCGCTGCACTGTATTGTGTAATGTGTACACCACCAGAAAAGTAGTAGTAACTGCACTACAGCTGCACTGTATTGTGTACCGTGTACACCACTAGAAGAATAGTAGAAACAGTACACCATGGAATGCACTGTAGATATAGGCTACACTGGGTGCTGCAGAGTATATATATAGGAAGGCCGGTTTACCGGCCTGAAATTATGGGAGGAGCCTGGAGGGTATATAACCAGACCATCCACGATGGTCTGTGTCGGTTCCAGTGCGCGGTACCTACGTCACCAGGCCGACTTTTCGAGGAAAGCACCGCATGTTAGCAAGTTCCTACGCTCCAGTTCCAGCGTCGCAGTTCCCCGTTCGCAGTCCCCGACTTTCGATCGTTACACCGGCGCAGGTAGGAGGTATTGTTACCGTTTATAGAACGTATTTGTTACCTTATCCGTACGGACCCACGCACGGGACAAGCCGCCCACAAGTCCCGAAACCTTGTACCACACATCACCCCCCCCCCCCCGCTACTAAACCATACACCTTTTACAAAAACCCCCACTGTCATCTAAAACTGACACTACACCTTCACAAGCACACACAGGCATTCACTTACAATATGCTTCTTTATTCGACCGATCTGAGTCCAGCCGCAACAGCGGCTTAATGATTCGGATCTTCAGCCACACAGGCATTCGCTTACAATATGCTTCTTTATTCGACTGATCTGAGTCCAGTCGCAACAGCGACTCAATGGTTCGGATCTTCAGCCACACAGGCATTCACTTACAATATGCTTCTTTATTCGACCGATCTGAGTCCAGTCGCAACAGCGGCTTAATGATTCAGATCTTTAGCATACACTAGTACTCACCCACAATTTGCTTCTTTAGCACACACAAGTACTCATCCACAATATGCTTCTTTAGCACACACAAGTACTCACCCACAATATGCTTCTTTAACATACACAAGCACTCACCAACAATGTGCTTCTTTCATCCGACCGATCCGAGCCCAGCTGCTACAGCGGCTCAAGGATTCGGACCTGCAGCATACACAAGCACTCACCAACAGTATGCTACTTTCATCTGAACGGCCAAGTCCAGTCGCAACAGCGGCTCAAACGATTCGGATCTTCAGCATACAAGCACTCACCAACAGTGTGCTTCTTTCATCCGACCGATCTGAGTCCAGTCGCAAAAGCGGCTCAATGCTTCAAATCTTTAGCATACACAAGCACTCACCAACAGTGTGCTTCTTTCATCCCACCGATCCGAGTCCAGTCGCAAACAGCGGCTCTACGATTCGGATCTTCAGCATACAAGCACTCACCAACAGTGTGCTTCTTTCATCCGACCGATCTGAGTCCAGTCGCAAAAGCGGCTCAATGCTTCAAATCTTTAGCATACACAAGCACTCACCAACAGTGTGCTTCTTTCATCCCACCGATCCGAGTCCAGTCGCAAACAGCGGCTCTGCGATTCGGATCTTCAGCATACAAGCACTCACCAACAGTGTGCTTCTTTCATCCGACCGATCTGAGTCCAGTCGCAAAAGCGGCTCAATGCTTCAAATCTTCGAATCCAGTCGTAGCACCGGCTCAAACGATTCGGATTCTCGCCAACCCAACTTTCACTGACCGATCCCAGTCCAGTCGCATACCGGCTCAAATGATTCAGGATCCTCGGCACCACAAACCCCACCATCCAATCCGAGCCCAGTCGTAGCACCGGCTCAACGATTCGGGTCTCTCACAACAAATACCATAAAACACACAACTCACACCACCTATTTTTTACCAATGCCGCGCACGGTTTTCCTACATAATCAAATTTCTGCAAAAAAAAAAAACTCTTTCACTTTGTAATCACCGCAAACATTTACGAAATGGCTTCATACAGCCATTCATCTCCCGTAGCAACACGGCTACTCATCGATTTCTCCATCCCTTCCCCCTTTTTCAGGCCAGTAGAGTTCTTCAGTTGATCCATCCTGCAACAGGTGTGGACAGTATCTTCCTCAGCTTCCCGGTCGACCCAAGTCTCGACCCCAAAAAACTAAAACTCCACTACTAGGGCTTCAAGGCAGGTGCGTAATTCAAAAAAAAAAAAAAAATCTATCCCCTCCTACCTTTTTTTTTAAACTTGTCTAAAAAACATACGCATTTCCCCCCCTATCTTAGCGGACACCATGTCGCAGGCCGGCAGCGAGGACCTCGCCTCCACCCCGTCGTCACCTGGGGCAGACTCAGCAAACGACGACTTACAGTCTCTCAGAGCTTGGACCATCCCCAAGCTTACAGCTGAACTACGGCGCAGGGGAATACCCTTCCCTGCGACTGCTAGGAAAGCTGAGCTTTTCAGGTTGCTGTTTTCTCTGCCAGCGGCAGCCCAATCGGGCACCCAGGCATCACTACAGTCAATCTCATCAGCAATCACTCAGCTGCACTCCTTGGTGACCACACTATCGGCAGCAGTCACCGATGTCCAGACAAGAGTGGGAACCCTGGAGGTACATCAAGCTGCACCCTCACCATCTACAGTAACCACCGCCACCCCCATGCCTCTCCTTACAGGTACGCCCGACATCTATACCTACGTCCTCCCCGCACATCTCGTCCCAGCAGGCATCAGGAAGGACATCATGGATGGGAAGGACATTAACTTAGCATCCCTCCTCATCGCAGTACACGACCCAGCCGAAAACAAGTCCTATTCGTGGGGAGACATTTCCGTCGTCCTAAAGGCCAAAGACCATAGGCTTACCCGCAAACTCAATATTGCGGAGTTTGTACTAGCATTTGGCATGTTCAGAGACGTGCTATGCACGATCAACCCCAACAGGAGAGAGGAGCTGGACCTATACCTACACGCAATAGTAGATCTAGGTTATAAATATGGGGGGTGCTCCTTTTATGACTATCACAGGTCATTTTCAGCAAAAGCAGCAGCCAGACTTTCCCAGTTTCAGGTAAAAACCAACTGGAGTACCATCGATACAGAGCTGTTCTGTCGCCATTTCGCTGGCCTACGTTCCCCACTCTGTACTAACTGCCAGTCGTCCACCCATACGGCCAACTGGTGCTCCGAGTCAGGTGGCAGACGCCCCCCCAACCCTCCCTTCTTTCCCAGCGCCAGGCAGACAGATTAGGATGACCCGTCCAGGCACTAGGGGGAGCAGCCATATGCAATAACTTCAACTTTGGGGGTTGTAACTTCCCCCACTGCAAACTACTTCATGTCTGTCTCACATGCCACAAAGCTCACCCCAGGTACGATTGCGCTGTGAAACAGCCTAAACCCGAATGACTAAGCCGAGTGCACGTCGAATGGCTCGCGTTTTACCTCACCTCACACCCAACACCTTCATTGGCAGCCTTTCTCATCCGGGGATTCACGACAGGCTTTCACACCGGACTTATCACACTCCCAAACACAACTCACGAATGCAAAAACCTGCTTTCAGCCGCTACCGACGAGGAAACCATCACCACCCTGCTGCAAACAGAACTAGACCGGGGATACATAATCGGCCCCTTTACACAATCACCTTTTTCTGTATGGAGAGTCAGCCCTATCGGCCTTGTGAAGGGCAAGTTTTCAAATAAACTCCGTTTAGTTTATGATTTGTCCGCGCCTCATTGTTCCCACATACCCAGTTTAAATTCCCTAATACCTTCAGAAGAGTTTTCACTTAAATATTCAACAGTAGACTCAGCTATTCAATCTATCATTCTCGCAGGAGCAGGCGCCTGGTTGTCTAAAGCAGACATCTCGGACGCATTCAAATTGTTGCCAATTGATCCGTGCCTATGGCGATGGCACGGAATCAAATGGAAAGGCCTATACTATTTCGCCACCAAGTTAACGTTCGGCTCCAAAAGCAGCCCGTGGCTATTCGACACTTTCGCTCAGTCCCTTTCCTGGATTCTCTCACAACATGCGTCCTGTCAGAAAGTGATCCACTACTTAGACGACTTCCTACTCATAGAGAAACCCAACGAGCCCCCAGTTGATCTAAACAGCCTTAGAACAATCTTTCATAATCTTAACGTACCTTTAGCGGATAAGAAAGTAGAAGGCCCGGCACAGATCGTCACCTTCTTGGGTATCATACTCAACACTCACACCATGCAAGCTAGCCTGCCTCCCGACAAATTGACCCGCATCAGGACAGTCATCCACACATTTACTAATACACAAGGCTGCACAAAAAAGCAACTACAATCCCTCCTTGGCATGCTGAACTTTGCCATAAGGATCATCCCTCAAGGGCGATCCTTCGTCTCACGTCTCCTGGTGTTCCTTTCCCAGGTACAAGACCCTGACCTAATATTTAAACTAGACAAGGCAGCCGTAGCTGACCTAGCCATGTGGGACGATTTTCTAACAAACTGGAACGGCATTTTGATGTTTATCCCATCAGCGTCTCCCACTTCACCTCAAATAATCACGGACGCCGCAGCCTCCACAGGTTTTGCAGCTATTTTTGGCCACCACTGGTTTGCAGCACCATGGCCGCCAGAAATACTCTCGATCCCCGGGTTCAGTCAATCCTCCTCGATGTTCGAGATCTACCCCATTGTTGCAGCAGCCCACGTCTGGGGCAACAACTGGGTAGGACAAACAGTGACATTTTCCACAGATAATCAAGCCACAGCCTCTATTATAAACAAAGGTCGCTCCAAGTCCTTGGCCATCATGTCCTTCCTACGCAGGCTGGTGCAACTCTCACTACAGCACCAATTTAATGTCCTCTGTGTTCATATCCCCGGTAAATGCAACACTTCGGCCGACGCGCTATCTCGTTTTAACTTCACAACCTTCTTTTCGCAGGAGCCGACCCGACCATGTCTGCTATCCCACATTGGTCTCAGCTAACCCTGGATTAAAGCGACATCTTCATGACGCCACTAGTCTTATTAACCAGTCACTATCTCACAATACCCTGAAAGGCTACCATGCTGCCTGGAAAAGCTATCACAGGTTTCTAGCGGCTAACCCCGGGGCTATACCAGGAGATCTCCATCATATCCTGGCCTTCATTTCATACTGCCACACTCAGCTGAAGTTATCCTACAACACTATTAGACTCTACCTAGCTGGCATCCAGCATTTCACCTCTTTACTAGATCCTAACAAACCATCTTTGTTCGCTACCCATGCGGTCAAGGCCATCCTCCGAGGCATCCACAAGCAAAAACCCCAAGTTAGCGGTAAACGCTTACCAGTCACCAGTGCCATGTTTCGAGACATGTCCACTATACTCTCACGCTCACCTTTCGGTTTTTTGCCCAGCTTGGTCATCCAAGCAGCCATCTACCTGGCATTTTATGGCTTTCTATGACCCAGCGAATTCACAGTCAGCAGCACCAGTCATAGGGCCTTACGCAGGCGCCACCTCACGCGTCACCACAGCCACTTCACAATACACCTCGAGGTGTCCAAAACACAACAGTCCGGTCCAGGGGTTGACATCAAGCTCTTCAGAACGCACAACGCCTGGTGCCCCGTAGCCATCCTAGATCGTCTATTAGCCCATTTACCTGATCCCTCGCAGGACAGCCCATTGCTGCCTTTCCCGATCAGCCCGCTTAGTACCAACCAGTTCACTACTCACGTCAGGATCCTTCTGCGCAACTTAGGCCTTGACCCCAACCGTTATTCTGGACATTCTTTCCGCATTGGAGCAGCATCAGCAGCCTCACGAAACGGAGTCCCGGACCACGTGATCAGGAAAATGGGAAGGTGGAAATCCACCTGCTTTGCTCGCTACATTCCCAATCCACAAGTAGAAACGTCACGAGCCTTTTGCAAGCTCGCTCTGTAAGATGACCATAAACTTAAATAAAACATTACCTCCCTAAACCAAGTCTTTTTGCGCCCTTCTCTGGCATACCGCCCAGCAGATCTGGGTTTACCATACAGCAGGCCAGGGCACACTTCAGGTCTATTTATGTTGTTAGTCTTGTGACGTGTTTATGTGTTTCATATCTGTCAGGACGGACCATAAATAGGAAGGCCGGTTTACCGGCCTGAAATTATGGGAGGAGCCTGGAGGGTATATAACCAGACCATCCACGATGGTCTGTGTCGGTTCCAGTGCGCGGTACCCACCCACCCATTCCCCTTCTCAAGGTACTTCTCTTCAAACAATTTCTCTACAGAAATATCCATTACTTTCTTAAGGTATGCGCCCTTCTCTGGCATACCACCCAGCAGATCTGGGTTTACCATACAGCAGGCCAGGGCACACTTCAGGTCTATTTATGTTGTTAGTCTTGTGACGTGTTTATGTGTTTCATATCTGTCAGGACGGAGGGCTCCGACCATAAATATATATATATATATATATATATATATATATATATATATATATATATACACACATTGGGGACGGAAAGTATTCAGACCCCCTTAAGTTTTTCACTCTTTGTTATTTTACAGCCATTTGCTAAAATCATTTAAGTTAATTTTTTTCCTCATTAATGTATACACAGCACCCCATATTGACAGAAAAACACAGAATTGTTGACATTTTTGCAGATTTATTAAAAAAGAAAAACTGAAATATCCCATGGTGCTAAGTATTCAGACCCTTTGATCAGTATGTAGTAGAAGCACTTTTTTGATCTAATACAGTCATGAGTCTTTTTGGGAAAGATGCAACAAAATTTTCACACCTGGATTTGGGGATACTCTGCCATTCCTCCTTGCAGATCCTCTGTTCTGTTCTCAGTTCTGTCAGGTTGGATGGTAAATGTTGGTGGACAGCCATTTTTAGGTCTCTCCAGAGATGCTCAATTGGGTTTAAGTTAGGGCTCTGGCTGGGCCATTCAAGAACACGGAGTCGCAGAGTTGTTGTGAAGCCACTCCTTCGTTATTTTATCTGTGTGCTTAGGGTCATTGTCTTGTTGGAAGGTAAACCTTCGGCCCAGTCTGAGGTCCTGAGCACTCTGGAGAAGGTTTTCGTCCAGGATATCCCTGTACTTGGCCGTATTCATCTTTCCCTCGATTGCAACCAGTCGTCCTGTCCCTGCAGCTGAAAAACACCCCCACAGCATGATGCTGCCACCACTATACTTCACTGTTTGGACTGTACTGGACAGATGATGAGCAGTGCCTGGTTTTCTCCACACATACCGCTTAGAATTAAGGCCAAAAAGTTCTATCTTGGTCTCATCAGACCAGAGAATCTTATTTCTCACCATCTTGGAGTCCTTCAAGTGTTTTTTTAGCAAACTCCATGCGGGCTTTCATGGGTCTTGCACTGAGAAGAGGTTTCCGTCGGGCCAAACTGCCATAAAGCCCCGACTGGTGGAGGGCTGCAGTGATGGTTGACTTTCTACAACTTTCTCCCATCTCCCGACTGCATCTCTGGAGCTCAGCCACAGTGATCTTTGGGTTCTTCTTTACCTCTCTCACCAAGGCTCTTCTCCCCAGATAGTTCAGTCTGGCCGGACGGCCAGCTCTAGGAAGGGTTCTGGTCGTCCCAAACGTCTTCCATTTAAGGATTATGGAGGCCACTGTGCTCTTAGGAACCTTAAGTGCAGCAGAAATTTTTTTGTAACCTTGGCCAGATCTGTGCCTTGCCACATTCTGTCTCTGAGCTCTTTAGGCAGTTCCTTTGACCTCATGATTCTCATTTGCTCTGACATGCACTATGAGCTGTAAGGTCTTATATAGACAGGTGTGTGGCTTTCCTAATCAAGTCCAATTAGTATAATCAAAAACAGCTGGACTCAAATGAAGGTGTAGAACCATCTCAAAGATGATTAGAAGAAATGGACAGCACCTGAGTTAAAAATATGAGTGTCACAGAAAAGGGTCTGACTACTTAGGACCATGTGATATTTCAGTTTTTCTTTTTTAATAAATCTACAAAAATGTCAACAATTCTGTGTTTTCTGCCAATATGGGGTGCTGTGTGTACATTAATGAGGAAAAAAAATGAACTTAAATGATTTTAGCAAATGGCTGCAATATAACAAAGAGTGAAACATTTAAGGGGGTCTGAATACTGTGTGTATATATATATATATATATATATATATACACACGACTGTCTGTATATATATATATATATATATATATATATATATATATATATATATATATATATATATATATATATATATATCAAATACACCACCTGAAATAGATTAGAAACAGTACACCACGGAATGCACTGAAGAATGTAGATCTAAGCTACACTGACTGGATGCTGCAGAGTATATATATATATATATATATATATATATATATATATATATATACATACTAGACTGACTGTATATATATACCCGAACATCAAGCTCATCCCTAATGTATAGCGCCAAATCCTTTATTTCAATATTTTACATAATAAAAAACTTGGTAAAATATATCTCAAAGCTGATATCTGTATACCTTGAACCATACATTATACAATCTGATAGTACAAAAAATACATAATCATAATAATAAGAATAATACTTAATCCTTAACCGCTTGCCGACCGTCGCACGAACATTTACGTCGGCGGAATGGCACATACAGGCAAATGGGCGTGCAGGTACGTCCCTTTAAATTTGCCACCGCGTGGTCGCGTGAGCGTCGCCGGTGGCGGCGCACGTGCGACCCTGCCGCAAGCTCCGTGAGTGTGATCTCTGGTCCTGCGGACCCGATGTCCGCGGGGATACCCGCAATTGTCTCACGGAGAGGAAGAACGGGGAAATGCTGATGTAAACAAGCATTTCCCCATTCTGCCTAATGACACTGACACTGATCACAGCTCCCTGTGATCGGGAGCGGTGATCAGTGTCGTGTCACACGTAGCCCATCCCCCCTACAGTTAGAATCACTCCTTAGGACACACTTAACCCCTGCAGCGCCCCATCCTGGTTAACGCCTTCACTGCCAGTCACATTTACACAGTAATCAATGCATTTTTAATCGCACTGATCGCTGTATAAATGTGAATGGTCCCAAAATAGCGCCAAAAGTGTCCGATCTGTCCACCATAATGTCGCAGTCACGATCGCCGCCATTACTAGTAAAAAAAAAAATTAATAAAAATTCCATAAAACTATCCCCTATTTTGTAGACGCTATAACTTTTGCGCAAACCAATCAATAAACGCTTATTGCAATTTTTTTACCAAAAATATGTAGAAGAATATGTATCAGCCTAAACTGAGGAAAAAAACAGTTTTTTTTTATATATTTTTTGGGGATATTTAGTATAGAAAAAGTAAAAAATAATGCGTTTTTTTCAAAATTGTCGCTCTTTTTTTGTTCATAGCGCAAAAAATAAAAACCGCAGAGGTGATCAAATATCACCAAAAGAAAGCTCTATTTGTGGGGAAAAAAGGGCATCAATTTTGTTTGGGAGCCACATCGCACGTCCGCGCAATTGTCAGTTAAAGCGACGCAGTGCCGAATTGCAAAAAGTGCTCTAATCTTTGGCCAGCCAAATGGTCCGGGGCTTAAGTGGATAAAGCGGAGTTTCACCCAAAAGTGGAACTTCCGCTTTAAAGCCTCCTCCCCAGCTCCTGTTTGTGAAACTGAGCTTTTGGGGAGGAGGGGGGAGCGGGTACCCGCTTTTGACAGGTACCTGCTGCCACTTCCGTTCTGGTTCTTCCCTCTCTCTCATGTGTCCCAGAAGTCTTCTGGGACACATGTCAAGTCCTAGAAGACTTTGGGGGACCAGTCACAGAGCACAGTGCCGCTTGTGCATGTGCAGTGGACACCCGGCTATGAAGCCGCAAGCTGTCACAGCCGGGTGCCCATAGTAGAGATGCCGAGGGAGAAGAGAGTGTAAAGGCTGCTGTGGATAGAGCTACAGTTTTTGTAGCTGCTGACCTTTAATAAACACAAAAATGACTGGAACTCCGCTTTAAGTAAAGATTTTTTTAGAAGAGGTACAGCAGAGAATCTATAATCTATTGACTTGGCCTTTGACAGACACCTTGCCAAATATGATGATACTTCTGAAATGTCTACAGTGGCTTCCAAGAGGGCTGATTCAAGCACAACTGGACCGATCTTCAGTATTCAATGTAAAAATTAGTATTTGTCTATTAGGAGATCCCTTTAGAAACACTGGAGTATTCTCATGTGTGACCCCAAATTAGGCCCAAGACTACCATAATGCCCGAGGGTTGTGTTTAAGAAATCCAAGAACAATAATGCCTCGTGTTCCATTATTGTAACTGTAGTGATGTGAGTTATTTATATTCTACTGCTCAAGGTCATCACCAAGGTCTGATTTTTCACATGTCTGCCTCCTGAGGGTACATGTTATCATGTGGTGCACAGAGTTAGTCACTGCTGCCGATACTGGTGTGCTGGGAGCTTGTCAAAAGTGATGTGAATTTTTGGAAACATCTTTGAAGAACCATCCAAAGACAGGTAAATACAACTTTACTGCACTATACCCTATACTAGTAATTTTTTTTTTTCTATTGTTTTTCTACTAGTTACGCAATTGTGCTGTAAAAATAAAATACCAAAATCATTATTGTTGTTTCGGGTATGGTTTTGACAAAACCACTACCACTAGGACTAATATCTTTTTTCAGTTTTTCTTTAGTTGAAATCATTTTACAAGTCTCAAGATTCCTTGAACTCTAAGTTTACATGAAATAACTGACCTGTTAGAGACAAATGACAGCATAGAAGCAAGTGCTATAGCAATACAAGTACCTGAAAATGCCACAGCAACTGTTTTTGATGAGGACTCAGGAGATGAAGATGGAACAATAAATAATCTGCCAGGTTCTTTGCTGCGCGCACCTTATTCAAGATGGCTCTGATGCTGAGTCTGAATCAGATGATCCCTCAAATGCACCTGAAGATGAAGCTCATGACAATGAAGTTCCATCTACATCTACTGCGCAGCAACCTCCTCCATCAAAGAGAAAGAAAGTGACAAAAAGTGTTTGCAAGTGGAAAAAAGCTGACCTAACTGCACAGCAGGTAGAGTTACAGATCCACCAAATGATTTCTTCACCAAAACGAGAACTCCCACAGAAATTCTTGAACTTTTTCTTGAGGATGAGGTCATTGAACTCATTGTCACCTACTCCAACTTATTCCCTCAGGCCGGGTTCACACCTATGCGAATTAGATGCGTTTTTCCCCACATCCAATTCGCATAGCAGGAGAATGTGACTGGCTCCCTATGGAGCCGGTTCACATATCTCCGTTGCGGCTGTGGAGCGCACTGCACAGAAAAGCTGTGCATCTTTGGCTCCGATTCAGGACCAAATTCAGGCATAGAATCGGGCCTGATTCGTCCCTGAAATGGGGAACAGGGACGCACAGCGCTCCTGTGCGGTCCTCATTGGGTTACAGTGTGAATCCAGCCTCAAAGTAAGGGTGTACAGCTTGGCTTGGCTTGGCTAGCTCCGAATTCAAATATTTTCTGGAAATTATTTTTCTGAGTGGTTATGTCTCAGTTCCTAGAAGGCGTAAGTTCTGGGAACAAAGAGCAGATGGGCAGAATGTATTGGTTAGTGCTGCCATGAGACGTGACCACTTTGAAACCATATTTTCTAATTTGCATGTTGCTGACAATGCAAATTTGGACCCAATGGACAGGTTTTCCAAGTTGCGACCTCTCATGAGCAAACTCAATGAGAGATGTATGTCATTTGTTCCAAATGAACTTATTTCATCTTTGATGAATCTTTGGTTCCTTATTTTGGTTGTCACGAGTGCAAACAATTTATTTGGGGAAAGACCATTTGGTTATAAGTTGTGGGGTGGTGCCACACGCCTGGGCTACATTTGCTGGTTTCAGCCGTATTAGTGTAAAAACCCAAATATTAAACATGAGGAATACGGTTTTGGTGCATCACTTGTCCTTCAGTTTAGAGAAGTACTTACAGAGGCACACCCTGGACAATACCATTTTGTATTCACCAGTATTGCACTTCTTGATAAGCTCAGTTCAATGGGACATCAGGCAACAATTACAGTGAGAAAGGATCACATTCATAAAGCTCTATTGGAATCAGATGTAGCTCTAAAGAAAAAAGAAAGAGGCACATTTGATTATCGAATTGATGGCAAAGGCAATATTGTCTGCAGATGGAATAACAGTGTTGTCACTGTTGCTTCATCTGGTGCTGGTATCGATCTCCTGTGTCTTGTCAATCATTATTCCCAGAAACCAAAAAAGAAAATCCAAGTTCAGCAGCCAAATATGATCAAAGTGTATAACTATTTCATGAGAGGCTTAGACAGAGCTGAAGAAAACATTGACAAGTATCGGGCATCAATCCATGGAAAGAAATGATATTTATGCCCTCTTTTGTTCTGTCTTGAACTGGTCTTACAAAATGCTTAGCAACTGCATAAAACATATGATGAGAAGCCAATGGATTTTCTGGAGTTTCATCGACGTGTGGTATGCCATTATCTGGAGACCCATGGTCATCCTCCAGAACCTGGCCGAAGAGGAAGACTATTCGTTTCAGAAGCATATCATTGACTCACATTATGATGGTATGAATCATGTGATAGTCAAACAGGGAAAACAAACATGGTGTGATGAATGTCATAGGAACACCACTTTTCAATGTGAAAAATGTGATGTTGCCTTACATGTGACGTGTTCTGTAGAATATCACACTGAATAGCAGGCGTCACCACCTCCTGAAACAAGAAACATTATTTTTATACATTATGTACAATGTACTAGTGGCTTTGTCTAGTGTTTCATTTTTGGAACACCACATACAGTGCCTTGAAAAAGTATTCATACCCCTTGAAATTCTCCACATTTTGTCATGTTACAACCAAAAGCGTAAATGTATTTTATTGGGATGTGATAGACCAACACAAAGTGGCACATTATTGTGAAGTGGAAGGAAAATGATAAATGCTTTTCAAATATTTTTACAAATAAATATCTGAAAAGTGTGTTGTAAAGGAAATTTGTAAGTTCTGTGTATAATTGTATTCTATTTTGTATGTATTGCACACTGCCCTCACTGTGCACACAGCACTAATAAAGTTTTCATTACATGTTTGCATTCTTTCGAGTCCTGATTACAATTGGTCTGCCTATGTTACGCCCCTTGTTACCATAAATGTACAATTGTAATATTAATGTGATACCTACGTAATCATGTGTATAAAAACCTTCAATTGCGTCATAATAAAGCAGAACAGTTATTTGGAAAGATGCAGAGTGTATCTTTTGTGTCTGTTCCCTACCGCAGTAGTTATTAATAACTTGGAGTTGCCTATCTATGAATTCCCATGTCAGATGGCGAGCTTTGCCTAGGAGGGGATTTGCAGGTGACCCTGAGAATTCGAAACGAGGAGCTTGAGAAGATCCAGGAATCTCTGATATTCAGCCGGCTGAGGTAAGGCATTTTTGGGACAAAGGGTACTGATTTTACTTCCCTTAATCGAACTGTATTGATTGGTGGTTATATGTTATGTCGTCACTGTCTACTGTGCATCAGAGTGTTATAGATAAAAAAGAGAAGAATAGTGCTGTTCACAGGTATTTACTGATGATGTGACTGCTGACAAAAGCAGCAGGATGAATTCTGAAGTGTTTCGGGCAATATTATCTGCTCATATTCAGCAAAATGCTTCAGAACTCATTGGACGGCGCTTCACAGTGCAGATGGACAATGACCCGAAGAATACTGCGAAAGCGACCAAAGAGTTTTTTAAAGGAAAGAAGTGGAATGTTATGCAATGGCCAAGTCAATCACCTGACCTGAATCCGATTGAGCATGCATTTCACTTGCTGAAGACAAAACTGAAGGGAAAATGCCCCAAGAGGAAGCAGGAACTGAAGCCAGTTGCAGTAGAGGCCTGGCAGAGCATCACCAGTGATGAAACCCAGCATCTGGTGATGTCTGTGCATTCCAGACTTCAGGCTGTAATTCACAGCAAAGGATTTGCAACCAAGTATTAAAAAGTGAAAGTTTGATGGATGACTGTTAATCTGTCCCATTACTTTTGGTCCCTTTAAAGCACGTCTTGTTCATTTCATTTCAAATCCATTGTGGTGTTGTATAGAGCCAAAAAGATTAGAATTGTGTCGATGTCCCAGTATTTATGGACCTGACTGTATGTTGTCAGAGAAGGAAGATGGGATTAGCACTATGGCTGCCCACCTGATCATAGAAGCTACACTATGTGAAGTATGGGATTACAATACATGGGATGCAAAGGATATCAGAACAAAATAAGGAAAGCAGAATTTAAGCAGGGTAATTTTAAAGAGAGTTAAAAGAAAGTGAGAGAATGATATGTATGTGTTGTGTACAAATGGGAAAAAATGTAAGCGATTTTAGAGAGATATTCGTGTTTGTGTGTGAATGCTGGAACCTTTAGTTCTATCTCTTGTGTGTGTCATGTATGCAGATGTGACCCCCTCCTTTGCGCTCTCATGAAAGAATGTAGCTGGGATGAGAGATCAGTGATAAGCTGCAAGGACACCATGCCAATTTCAGTTTTTTAGACAAAACATTTATAACAAAATGTGCCAGGTTAATCAATCCAATGATAAACAATGTGATCACAATTATTTTGAATCTGTTTTCCAAACATGGTAAAATGAAGGTTACACGGGACGTACTAAACTGCATATTGGAATGATGGGATGATTGGATTATTGGCTGCAATACTGAGAACTCTCAATAGATGTCAATGTACTATATACACATATATATGGTAAAGACTCTGTTGTTTCTCAAAATATGTTATTCTTTCCTACAATGTTGCAAGAAGCAGTTGCTAATGTTTAACTCTTCACTTGCTGATATATATGCAGCTGTACAAAATGGATACAGAAGTAATGTAAAAATTACATTTGACCTGTTTTTGATGGGAATATGGGTAGAATTATTATTTCTCATGGGGATTATTGGAGGAATATCATGTTAACACCCAACAATGAACATATTTAACCCATTACTAATAATAATATGCATATACTTTTTCTACATGAATATGCATATACTTTTTCTACATGGGGATTATGGGTGGAATATTGTAGTTAGACATACATAGGAATATATTAAACCTATTTCTGATATAAATATGTATATAATTATTTTTCTACATGGGGATTATTGGTGGAATTTTGTTTATAAATATACATAGCAACATATTAAACCTATTTCTGATATGAAAATGCATGTAATTATTTTTCTACATGAGGATTATTGGTGGAATATTGTTTATAAATATACATAGCAACATATTAAACCCATTTCTGATGAGAATATGCATATAATTATATTTCTACATTGGGATTATTGGTGGAATATTGTTTATAAATATACATAGCAACATATTAAACCTATTTCTGATATGAAAATGCATACAATTATTTTTCTACATGGGGATTATTGGTGGAATATTGTTTATAAATATACATAGCAGCATATTAAACCCATATCTGATGAGAATATGCATATAATTATATTTCTACATGGGGATTATGGGTGGAATATTGTTTATAAATATACATAGCAACATATTAAACCTATTTCTGACTGATTCATTTTTATGAAGGTGAGCCGATCAACCGAGTCTGTGGACTCTGATCGGTTATTAAGCCTCAAGCAGCACTGAATGTGTGTTTAGGTAGAACGCTTGATGCAGGACAGGCCAGTAGCTCAATTGCATACTGTGCAAGCTCTAGCTCAAAACCTAGTAACCCAGTGGATTTTCGGTTGGAAAGGTCTCCAAGTCTGATCTTGCCCAAGGTATTCCTGCACCATGTAAGTCAGACGCTAGCGATGGTTGCTGGAACCAATCAGACCTTGGGGCCTGCGGATTAAAAAATTGTCTGAACGCATCGGTCAGACGGCCACCTTCTCCACCGCTCCTTCTATGACTGACTGAAGCCTCAGCAACACGTTGTCCAGGAGGACCAGGAAATTGTAGCCTCCCAGGCTCTGGAAACGCATTGCACAAACCTTTCTGCAAGGCCTCCCGAAGATGTTTCATCCTCTGCTCCCTCTGTGAAGGCTGTTTAAGTGTATAAGCTGTATAACCTTACCCTTTTAATGTGGATCAAGAAGGGTTGCCAGCCAGTATTGATCCCTCTCCTTGATACCACAAATACGAGGGTCCTTTCACAGGCTATGCAAGATCAGGGAGGCCATGCAGCGTAGGTTTGCTGAGGCATTCGGTCCGGAGTCCTCTGGGTCACTAAGGACGACATGATCCACAGCCACCTCCTCCAAGCCACCTACAAGTCCATGGGTTTCTAGGGACTGAAAACGATCCCTTGAAGACTGCTGCTGATGCTGAGTGCCAGGCTCCACCTCCATGCTGACACAATCCTCCTCCTCCTCTTCCTGTGTCATAGGCGGGCCTGCAGAAATAATGTCTGAATAAAGGGGTCATTGGGAGTTAAGGAAGTCCTCCTCCTCCTCCCTCTGTTCTGCCTCAAGTGCCCTGTCCATTATTCCACGCAGTGTGTGCTCCAACAGGTAGACAAGATGGACAGTATCACTGATGCATGCACTGTCACCATCCTCGTGGCCTCCTCAAATGGTGACAGGACAGTGCATGCATCCTTGATCATTAGCCACTGGCGTGGCGAAAAAAAGCCAAGCTCCCCTGACCCTGTCCTGGTGCCATACTCGCACAGGTAGTCATTGATGGCCCTCTGCTGCGTGTGAAGCCGCTGCAGCATTGCCAACGTTGAGTTCCACCTGGTGGGCATGTCGCAGATGAGGCGGTTCTTGGGCAGGTTGCATTCCTTTTTGAAGATTAGCCAGCCGAGCACTGGCATTATATGACCGGCAGAAATGCCCACAGCATTTCCTATCCTGCCTCAGGAGATCCTGTAAGCCCGGGTACCCACACAAGAATGCGTTAGCATTCAGAGGGATGGGTCCAGGGAGGGTTAGCCCAAATGGATGGGTGTTGCCTATATGTTTTTTGAGGAGGGGGGGCGTCGCCACCAATTAGGTGTGGCAGATACAGGCACATTTATAGAGAGGGAATTTTGAGAGACCAACCATTGCCCGCTCAGGCTCTGAAGAAAGGGGTGCTCCCCCGAAATGCGTTAGCCGTTTGCACCGGTTTGACCCTCATGGCAATAGGTCCTCGTGTGTCGATTCACAGAAACAGCGCTGTTGCGCCCTTTTCAAAGCTGGTTTTGCAAGCTTGTTTGTGAGTATTATTTTCGGTAGTGGTGACTCTGCCACACCTCTCTCCTCCACCCCCTCCCTCTTCTTCTTCCTCTATTGCCTCTTCCTGTGCAGATTTGACCTTGGAACCAGTGGTGCTAAGTAGGCGTTCTAGGGGCTTCGCAAGCACTCAGGCAAAAAGATGCCACGCGGTGCTTGTGTTGGTCTGCTTAGGACAGGAGCCACACTGGGGCAGAGATTCGGCATCTCTGCAGGGGCAGGTTCAGAGGTGGTTGACGCCACGACAGCTTCAGGCAGGAATGCTGGTTTGCAACAATGGCACCAACCTCTAAACCGCCCTCCGACAGGAACACTTGACCCATGTTCCCTGTTGGGCTAACATCCTTAATTTGGTGGTGCAGCGGTTCTTGTGTAGGTACCCGGGCTTACAGGATCTCCTGAGGCAGGATAGGAAATGCTGTGGGCATTTCTGCCAGTCATATAATGCCAGTGCTCGGCTGGCTAATCTTCAAAAAGGAATGCAACCTGCCCAAGAACCGCCTCATCTGCGACATGCCCACCAGGTGGAACTCAACGTTGGCAATGCTGCAGCGGCTGCACATGCAGCAGAGGGCCATCAATGACTACCTGTGCGAGTATGGCACCAGGACAGGGTCAGGGGAGCTTGGCTTTTTTTCGCCACGCCAGTGGCTAATGATCAAGGATGCATGCACTGTCCTGTCACCATTTGAGGAGGCCACGAGGATGGTAACAGTGCATGCATCAGTGATACTGTCCATCTTGTCTACCTGTTGGAGCACACACTGCGTGGAATAATGGACAGGGCACTTGAGGCAGAACAGAGGGAGGAAGAGGAGGACTTCCTTAACTCCCAACGACCCCTTTATTCAGACATTATTTCTGCAGGCCCGTCTATGACACAGGAAGAGGAGGAGGAGGATTGTGTCAGCATGGAGGTGGAGCCTGGCACTCAGCATCAGCAGCAGTCTTCAAGGGATCGTTTTCAGTCCCCAGAAACCCATGGACTTGTAGGTGGCTTGGAGGAGGTGGCTGTGGATCATGTCATCCTTAGTGACCCAGAGGACTCCGGACCGAATGCCTCAGCAAACCTACGCTGCATGGCCTCCCTGATCTTGCATAGCCTGTGAAAGGACCCTCGTATTTGTGGTATCAAGGAGAGGGATCAATACTGGCTGGCAACCCTTCTTGATCCACATTAAAAGGGTAAGGTTATACAGCTTATACACTTAAACAGCCTTCACAGAGGGAGCAGAGGATGAAACATCTTCGGGAGGCCTTGCAGAAAGGTTTGTGCAATGCGTTTCCAGAGCCTGGGAGGCTACAATTTCCTGGTCCTCCTGGACAACGTGTTGCTGAGGCTTCAGTCAGTCATAGAAGGAGCGGTGGAGAAGGTGGCCGTCTGACCGATGCGTTCAGACAATTTTTTAATCCGCAGGCCCCAAGGTATGATTGGTTCCAGCAACCATCGCTAGCGTCTGACTTACATGGTGCAGGAATACCTTGGGCAAGATCAGTCTTGGAGACCTTTCCAACCGAAAATCCACTGGGTTACTAGGTTTTGAGCTAGAGCTTGCACAGTATGCAATTGAGCTACTGGCCTGTCCTGCATCAAGCGTTCTACCTAAACACACATTCAGTGCTGCTTGAGGCTTAATAACCGATCAGAGTCCACAGACTCGGTTGATCGGCTCACCTTCATAAAAATGAATCAGTCAGAAATAGGTTTAATATGTTGCTATGTATATTTATAAACAATATTCCACCCATAATCCCCATGTAGAAATATAATTATATGCATATTCTCATCAGATATGGGTTTAATATGCTGCTATGTATATTTATAAACAATATTCCACCAATAATCCCCATGTAGAAAAATAATTATATGCATTTTCATATCAGAAATAGGTTTAATATGTTGCTATGTATATTTATAAACAATATTCCACCAATAATCCCCATTTAGAAATATAATTATATGCATATTCTCATCAGAAATGGGTTTATTATGTTGCCATGTATACTTATAAACAATATTCCACCAATAATCCCCATGTAGAAAAATAATTACATGCATATTCATATCATAAATGGGTTAAATATGTTGCTATGTATTTTTATAAACAATATTCCACCAATAATCCCCATGTAGAAAAATAATTATATGCATTTTCATATCAGAAATAAGTTTAATATGTTGCTATGTATATTTATAAACAATATTCCACCAATAATCCCCATGTAGAAAAATAATTATATGCATTTTAATTTCAGAAATAGGTTTATTATGTTGCTATGTATATTTATAAACAATATTCCACCAATAATCCCCATGTAGAAATATAACTATAGGCATATTCTCATCAGAAATGGGTTTAATATGTTGCTATGTATATTTATAAACAATAGTCCACCAATAATCCCCATGTAGAAAAATAATTACATGCATAAATGGATTAAATATGTTGCTATGTATATTTATAAACAATATTCCACCAATAATCCCCATGTAGAAATATAATTATATGCATATTCTCATCAGAAATGGGTTTAATATGTTGCTATGTATATTTATAAACAAAATTCCACCAATAATCCCCATGTAGAAAAATAATTATATGCATTTTCATATCAGAAATAGGTTTATTATGTTGCTATGTATATTTATAAACAATATTCCACCAATAATCCCCATGTAGAAATATAATTATATGGATATTCTTATCAGAAATGGGTTTAATATGTTGCTTTCCTGGTGCCTCCCATGTCAGCATACCCATGGTTGGTTGCTCCGCCCTCTACCAACCCACAGGACCATTTTAACTCTATAAAAAAAGAGTTCCTCCCCTTAATCATTATTCTTTACTTTGTCCTTATGCCTGCAGGATCATTATCAGCCTTACCTCACCGATTTATGGTGTAACCGTTGCAGGTTCATGCTCTCCTGCAGTATGGAGTCCCATCGCTTGGGCTGCTAAAGGCGCCAGATAAGTATGGGAGGCCGTTTTTTTCTGTGGATCTTTTTTTGGGCCATATTGGAAGATTAACAGGAGCTTAGCCTCTCCTCTATGCTCTTCCCTGATGGTATGTCTCCTATCCGTATGTGAGCAGGCTGTTACTTGCACATGTGACAGTACGGTGCATGCCCAGTAGCAAACTGAAGCTGTCGGCAGCCATCTTGGTACTCCCAAAGTGCTCTCAGCATAAATGGAGAGCCTGGGATTCATTACAGGGCCAGCTATCAAGGTGAAGACATCTCCCTTAAGTGTCTTCCCTATTTTTTGCAATGGAGACTGGCCAAGGTATTTAGGGGCTTGCAAATGGGTACTTCTGTTTAATGTTATGTATATGTATTGTGTAGATATGTGTATCTATGTGTGTGTATATATATATATATATATATATATATATATATATATATATATATATGTGTGTATGTGTATATATATATATATATATATGTGTGTATGTATATGGTTAAAAAGGAAAGCAGAAAGAAATCTATCCTTTTTTTGTTTTTCTCTTGCCCAGCTGCCCCTAGTAATGTGATACCGCAACAAAAGGATCCTCATCATACCGCTAGGTAAGGGCTGCAACAATCAGGTAAGTTTTAAAGGAAAATAAAAAAGAGCACTACGGGCAAATTAGAACATATTTTTTGTTTCTACAGCCCGCACCGGGGATCATCCCGCAGATCATCTCACCGTAGCTCCTCAGATAGGAGATCCAAAGGTCATATATGCTCAGGACACTCTCACTCATCCTCAGCTCATGCCTCCCGCAGTGGCCAGAGGTCACCCCGACATACCCCTAGCAGACACGAATCCCACAGACCGGTGTATCCAAAAGAGAAGACCTGTTGGGTATGTGGAAGACAAGCGCTGCCGGAAAAATTGGTATGCGAGAAGTGTCTACTAGAGGCTATAGAGGATAAAGAGAAAGATAAGCAGCAGTCTCTGGAATCAATTAAGAGCTTGATCAAGGATTCAATCAGGGAGTTGGCCCTCTCCCAAGACCAAATTAACCCACCCTCGCCTGAAGCAGCAGTAAGCGCGTCCACTCCTCATTCGGACGCAGAGGTGGATTCTGAAGACGAGGCGGAAGGGGTGGATAGCAATATTTCAGCTTTTCACTTCGCTCTAGTTGAGCCTTTCATAACTGAGGTCAAGGATGCAATCCAGTGGGAGGAAAATCCAGAGCCACCTTCTAAAACAAAGAAATATTTCCCACATCTGAAAAAGAAGGTATCAACTTTTCCCTTGATGGAAGAAATCAAGGAGGTGGTAACAGATGAATGGCAGAAGGTAGACAGAAGACCTATGGCGTATAATCGTTTTCTTAAGTTATATCCACTGGCAGAAGCAGATGCGCAACTTTTTGATGCTGTACCAACTGTGGACGCCTCAGTTATGAGGTTGGCTAGAAACTCAACCTTGCCACTAGAAGACGCAGTCTCCTTTAAAGATGTCCTTGACCGAAGGATTGACTCAGACCTGAAAAAAACATATCAGGCGGCTGGGGGAGCATGCAAGCCAGCGGTAGCTCTGACTTCGATCTCAAGGGCCACCAGAGTATGGTCAGACAACATGGAAACGGCCCTCAGACAAGGGGTAGGTTCAGAAGAAATCATTAAGGCACTGGATGAATTAAAGCTGGCCTTAGATTTCATAGCAGAAGTGGCTATTTACGTCCTAAGATGCTCTTCCAGGGCCATGCGGTATTCCATAACGGCCAGAAGAGGGTTGTGGCTAAAACCATGGTCGGCCGACCCAACGTCTAAGCAATCATGGTGTCGTATTCCATACGATGGGAAAGCCCTGTTTGGCGAAAAAATGGATACGGCAATTACCAGAGTCACAGGGGGGAAAAGTGGGCTAATTCCCCAGGACAGAAGCAGGAGGAAGAGATTTGCAAACCGCCCAGCGGGCCAGTTAAGAGGGAAGGACTCCAGATCCTACCGTCCGGGAAGGGAGTATAGAAGGGGCTGGAAAGGTTCACAAGCTACCTTTCTGAGGTTGGCTAAACCAAAAGCCTCTACATCCACAGTTGATGGCCAGAAGTCCTTTTGACGCCCTCTCCACCCAAACCGGTCCGGTAGGAGCCCGTCTAAAGGCGTTCGCCCGGGTTTGGGTGGAAGGTTGCGTAGATCAGTGTGCAGTGTCCACGGTCTGTCAAGGTCATTTCTGGGGATTCAAAAGGCAGCCTCCCCTCTATTCCTTTCAGGCCACCAAGATTCCAACCTCCAGAGAGAAGAAAGAGGCCCTTCTTCAATATGTCAAAATGCTTGTTCTCCAGCAGGCAGTAGTACCAGTTCCAGACTTGGAGAAGCACTTAGGCTTTTATTCCCCAGTCTTCTTGGTCCCCAAAAAATCGGGGGGTTGGAGGCCGGTGCTAGACCTGAAGAGGCTGAACAGGTATATCCGGTTGGAACATTTCAAGATGGAATCCTTAAACACGGTCATTCTATCTGTTCAGCCAGGAGATTGGATGGCGTCCATAGACCTTCAGGATGCGTATCTGCACATACCTATCCGCCCTCAGTTTCAACCTTTTCTTCGGTTCAGAATAGGCGACTTACATCTTCAATTCCAATGCCTTCCCTTTGGGATTTCAACAGCGCCCAGAACTTTCACCAAAGTGCTAGTAGCGATCTTGGCTCCTCTTCGAGAGAAGGGGATTCGAGTACTACACTATTTGGACGATATTCTAGTTCTTTCTCAGCACAGGCAGACCTTGGTGATACATGTACAGTTGGTCCTAGACACACTGATAAAGTTTGGTTGGCTAATCAACTACGCCAAAAGTCAACTTACGCCCACACAGGAGATAATTTACCTAGGGGCATTCTTCAACACTCCAGGAAGAGCAGTTTCATTCCCGGCAGAAAAAATCCCTTCATTGATAGGGAAAGTGAAAAGGGCGCTAGCGAGCCATTCTAAGGCAGCATCAGACTGTCTACGCCTGCTAGGTTCCCTCTCTTCATGCATAACTATGGTAAAATGGGCCAGATGGCATCTACGGACTTTCCAGGTGGGCTTCTTATCACAGTGGAAGAAAGATCGCCTAGAGCAGAGGATATTGATTACACCTACAATGAAATCCAGCCTTTGGTGGTGGACAAGACCATCCAACCTTCTGCTTCACTGTCCCCTTGGCCCCATCCCATGGACTGTTCTGACGACAGACGCAATTCAGTTAGGATGGGGGGCACTGTCAGGATATCTAATTGACCAGACTGTGTGGACTGCACAGAGGAGACCAGAAACACATGTAAGTGAAATGGTGTTTATTAACAAGTGATAAGTGACAGGAACAAACAGTGCAAAAACCCACACAACAACCCACTACAACAACAATGTATATATATATAAGTAAAGGGAGATACCATAATCGTAAACAAGCCAAGCCAAGGTCATACACAGGGAAGTCAGCAAAAGGGTAAGGACGGGAACCTGAACAGGACAAGGAGAGGATGGATGGATGGGGTTCAGGGCAGGGATCCAAGGGAGCCAGGAACAGAAGGGACAGGACTAGGAAGGCCTCAGAATAGGGATTGGATCAGATCAGGACAAGGCAGGTAGCAGGCTCAAGGTCAAACAGGCAGCAAGGTCAGAACGCAGGGGGAGAGAGAGAGAGAGATACCAAGGCAAGCCTATGAGGGCTTGCCGGGTATTTGTAAGGCTGTGGTAATTGACCTCACGTTACAGCTGAGCGCAGTGTGACCTGTTTGCTCCACACTGCCAGAGTGCACCCGCTGGTTGACGCCGGTACTACGGCCCAAGGATGCAACAGTGCCACCAGCAGGAAAGACCTCTTACTGCAGGTCCTAGGTGTTGGAAGACACCTGCTGATGGACACTGGTACTGCGATCCAAGAGACCGATAGCGCCACCAACGGGTAGACCTGACAGTACCCCCCCCTAAAGGAGCGGCCTCCGGACGCTCCAACAAGGTGTATCTGTTCAAAGTTCATGGCCTTCAACTGGACAGGTGAGGGCACATCAGGCCGGGCATCGGGTACATCAACCTGGACAGTGGGTACTGCTGGCATGTCAGAGTCATTAAGCTGGGCAGCAGACGACAGGAACCACTTGAGCTGGGCAGCAGACGACAGGAACCACTTGAGCTGGGCAGCAAACGACAGGAACCACTTGAGCTGGGCAGCAAATGACAGGAACCACTTGAGCTGGGCAGCAAACGACAGGAACCACTTGAGCTGGGCAGCAAACGACAGGAACCACTTGAGCTGGGCAGCAAACGACAGGAACCACTTGAGCTGGGCAGCAAACGACAGGAAACACTTGAGCTGGGCAGCAGACGACAGGAAACACTTGAGCTGGGCAGCAGACGACAGGAAACACTTGAGCTGGGCAGCAGACGACAGGAAACGCTTGAGCTGGGCAGCAGACGACAGGAAACGCTTGAGCTGGGCAGCAGACGACAGGAACCACTTGAGCTGGAGGGCAGACACCCGAACATCAGGCTGGAGGGCTGGAACATCAGACTGGAAAGCTGGAACATCCGACTTGGAAGCTGGCACATCAGACTGAGAAGCTATCTTCGAGGCATCAGGCTGAAAGGCAAGCTGCAAGACATCAGGCTGGGAAGCTGGCACATCAATCTGGGAAGCTGGCACATCAATCTGGGAAGCTGGCACATCAATCTGGGAAGCTGGCACATCAATCTGGGAAGCTGGCACATCAATCTGGGAAGCTGGCACATCAATCTGGGAAGCTGGCACATCAGACTGGGAAGCTGGCACATCAGACTGGGAAGCTGGCACATCAGACTGGGAAGCTGGCACATCAGACTGGCAGGTAGGCATCAAGACATCAGGCTGGAAGACAAGCTGCAAGGCATCAGGCTGGGAAGCTGGCACATCAATCTGGGAAGCTGGCACATCAATCTGGGAAGCTGGCACATCAATCTGGGAAGCTGGCACATCAATCTGGGAAGCTGGCACATCAGACTGGCAGGTAGGCATCAAGACATCAGGCTGGAAGACAAGCTGCAAGGCATCAGGCTGGGAAGCTGGCACATCAATCTGGGAAGTTG
The DNA here is from genome assembly GCA_037952835.1 of Lithobates septentrionalis. Classification (NCBI taxonomy): domain Eukaryota; kingdom Metazoa; phylum Chordata; class Amphibia; order Anura; family Ranidae; genus Lithobates; species Lithobates septentrionalis. Next base: position 1,766,483 of record JBBDGP010001693.1, on the reverse strand, counting down.
GCACATCAATCTGGGAAGCTGGCACATCAATCTGGGAAGCTGGCACACCAGACTGGTAGGTAGGCATCAAGACATCAGGCTGGAAGGCAAGCTGCAAGACATCCGGCTGGAAGGCAGGGACATCAAGCTGGAAGGCAGGCATCGGGACGACAGACTGGGAGGCAGGCACATCAGACTGTAAAGCTGGAACATCAGACTGCAAAGCTGGAACAGCGGACTGCAAAGCTGGAACAGCGGACTGCAAAGCTGGAACAGCGGACTGCAAAGCTGGAACAGCGGACTGCAAAGCTGGAACAGCGGACTGCAAAGCTGGAACATCAGACTGCAAGGCTGGAACATCAGACTGCAAGGCTGGAACATCAGACTGCAAGGCTGGAACATCAGACTGCAAGGCTGGAACATCAGACTGCAAAGCTTGAACATCAGACTGCAAAGCTTGAACATCAGACTGCAAAGCTTGAACTTCAGGCTGGAAGGCTGGAACGTCAGACTGGAAGGCTGGAACGTCAGACTGGAAGGCTGGAACAGCAGACTGGAAGGCTGGAACAGCAGACTGGAAGGCTGGAACAGCAGACTGGAAGGCTGGAACAGCAGACTGGAAGGCTGGAACATCAGACTGCAAAGCTGGAACATCAGACTGCAAAGCTGGAACACCAGACTGCAAAGCTGGAACATCAGACTGCAAGGCTGGAACATCAGACTGCAAGGCTGGAACATCAGACTGCAAGGCTGGAACATCAGACTGCAAGGCTGGAACATCAGACTGCAAAGCTTGAACTTCAGGCTGGAAGGCTGGAACGTCAGACTGGAAGGCTGGAACGTCAGACTGGAAGGCTGGAACAGCAGACTGGAAGGCTGGAACAGCAGACTGGAAGGCTGGAACAGCAGACTGGAAGGCTGGAACAGCAGACTGGAAGGCTGGAACATCAGACTGCAAAGCTGGAACACCAGACTGCAAAGCTGGAACACCAGACTGCAAAGCTGGAACACCAGACTGCAAAGCTGGAACATCAGACTGCAAAGCTGGAACATCAGACTGCAAAGCCTGAACTTCAGACTGCAAAGCTGGGACTTCAGACTGCAAAGCTGGGACTTCAGACTGCAAAGCTGGGACTTCAGACTGCAAAGCTGGGACTTCAGACTGCAAAGCTGGGACTTCAGACTGCAAAGCTGGGACTTCAGACTGCAAAGCTGGGACTTCAGACTGCAAAGCTGGGACTTCAGACTGCAAAGCTGGGACTTCAGACTGCAAAGCTGGGACTTCAGACTGCAAAGCTGGGACTTCAGACTGCAACGCTGGGACTTCAGACTGCAACGCTGGGACTTCAGACTGCAAAGCTGGGACTTCAGACTGCAAAGCTGGGGCTTCAGACTGGAAGGCTGGAACATCAGACTGGCGAGCCGGAACGTCAGACTGCAAAGCTGGAACAGGTTGGGTTACTGGCAGGACGGTATGGGTCGGGAAGAATTTTTGCTTCTTCTTGGGTTTAGCCCGTGCAGTTTTGTATGTAGGTGCAGGGCTGTAAGCAAAGAAAGTAGCTGGATCGAAGGAAGACCAAGGAACTGTAGCTAGAGAGGGGTTTTGTGGGACTGTTACAGGTGGAGGAGAAGAGACAGGTGAATTGAAAGCAGGATAGGTGCGACACTTGGAGACTGGGTGGTAGTATTTGGTAGGGAGCTGATTAAACTGGGTTGTAGCGGAGGTTGCCATAGGTGACGGGGAGATAGATCTTTTGGAAGGCAGATGATTAATGGCAGGGCTGGAATGTTGTGGCTTAGCTAAAGACAGGAGGTCGGACCATGCCTGCAGCAAAGGTTGAACAAACGCTGATTCACATACAGCCTGACTAACCAGAGATTGTACTGAATAAATGCAATCGGATAACACCTGCTGGGAACAAGCGGAATAATGTTCATCAAAGTAAGCCGGATCATCCTCTAACAACCATACCAGGGATTCCACCTGGTCACAACTGAAAGGAGGGGAGTAATCGTCTCTACCTTCGGGAGTGCATGACAGGGCTGACTTTATACATAATTGAATCAAAGGCTGAACATCCTCAAACCGTATACTGCCCTGATCGACCACAGAATGAGCTAAACGGATAATCTCCAGCAGCTGATCACTGGACCACCCTTCCAATGTCTGGCGGAGATATTCAGAACTCTCTGTTGCCAGCAGAACATAATAAGCAATTATGTCTGAATTCATCCCAGTAATGTGCAACAGAACCGAGATGGTTCCCTTGTGCAGCCACTTCTGGTCAGAGATGGCCTTGGTATACTGTCAGGATATCTAATTGACCAGACTGTGTGGACTGCACAGAGGAGACCAGAAACACATGTAAGTGAAATGGTGTTTATTAACAAGTGATAAGTGACAGGAACAAACAGTGCAAAAACCCACACAACAACCCACTACAACAACAATGTATATATATATAAGTAAAGGGAGATACCATAATCGTAAACAAGCCAAGCCAAGGTCATACACAGGGAAGTCAGCAAAAGGGTAAGGACGGGAACCTGAACAGGACAAGGAGAGGATGGATGGATGGGGTTCAGGGCAGGGATCCAAGGGAGCCAGGAACAGAAGGGACAGGACTAGGAAGGCCTCAGAATAGGGATTGGATCAGATCAGGACAAGGCAGGTAGCAGGCTCAAGGTCAAACAGGCAGCAAGGTCAGAACGCAGGGGGAGAGAGAGAGAGAGATACCAAGGCAAGCCTATGAGGGCTTGCCGGGTATTTGTAAGGCTGTGGTAATTGACCTCACGTTACAGCTGAGCGCAGTGTGACCTGTTTGCTCCACACTGCCAGAGTGCACCCGCTGGTTGATGCCGGTACTACGGCCCAAGGATGCAACAGTGCCACCAGCAGGAAAGACCTCTTACTGCAGGTCCTAGGTGTTGGAAGACACCTGCTGATGGACACTGGTACTGCGATCCAAGAGACCGATAGCGCCACCAACGGGTAGACCTGACAGGCACATTACCAAGACCAGTTGGTACAGGGCAGATGGCAATTCAATGCGACAGAGGTAGTATCAGACACCTTGGAGCTAAGGGCGGCTTGGTTAGCAATCCTGTCTCTGGCCACCTTCCTCAGGGGAAAATCCATCCTTCTCCAGATGGACAACAAAGCGGCAGTAGCTTATGTTCAGAATCAAGGAGGAACGCACAGCAGGTCCCTTCTGAACGAAGTGACACCCATTCTGACATGGGCCGAGAGGAATTTAGTCAACCTACGAGCCTCATATATCCCAGGGCCAGAGAACCAGTTAGCCGATCAGCTTTCAAGATCTTTCAGCCACAACAACGAGTGGTCTCTGAATCCGAGGGTCTTCTCCTGGATATGCCAACAATGGGGCACTCTCCAAATAGACCTATTTGCCTCCCCGCTCAATGCGAAGACACCGCTTTTCTTTTCAAGGTTCCCATCTCCGAAATCAGCAGGGGTGGATGCCCTAACCCAGCCATGGAACTTTCAGATGGCATACGCATACCCACCAACTCCACTGATACTGAGGTTTCGCCAACGTCTAACCACAGAAGCGATCACAGTTTTAGCAGTGATTCCATACTGGCCCAAGAGACCGTGGTTCACGTTGCTAATCAAGATGACCTTGTGCAAACCGCTTCACCTTCCACGCATAGACAACCTTCTGTCTCAAGGCAAGTTCTGTCACCCGCACCCGGAGGTCCTAGACTTGAGGGTTTGGAAGTTGAGCGGAAAAGGTTGGGCGAGTTAGGATGTTCGCATAATGTCATTCAAACACTACTACAGGCCAGAAAAGCATCTACGAATTCCACATACTATAGAGTTTGGAGAAAGTTTACGGAATTGGCAGAAACGAACCATTTCGATCCTCTAAACCCCGGAATCCAGAACATACTCCTCTTTTTACAGAGCGGATTGGACTTAGGTTTGGGCCTGAATATGCTTAAGGTCCAGGTTTCAGCCCTTTCAGCTCTAACAGACACCCAGTGGGCGCTAGATCATCTGGTGGAACGTTTCTTGAAAGCAGTTCTAAGATTGAGACCGCCTAGAAAGACGCTATACCCCAAATGGGATTTGACTATTGTGCTTAATATCCTTTCAAAACCTCCATTTGCTCCCACAGAAGAAAGCACCTTGGAGGATATTTCTCTGAAGGCAGTCTTTCTAGTCGCCATCACTTCGGGTCGCAGGGTATCAGAGATCCAAGCATTAGGGTCACAAGAACCCTACATTACCTTCTTCCCGGACAGGGTGGTGTTGCAACCTATTCATCAGTTCATCCCTAAAGTACCTTCAGTCTTCCATCTAAACCAAGAGTGGGTTCTTCCAGCATTCGGGGAGGATCCAGCCTCCTCAAAACTGCATGAGTTGGATATAGCCAGATCCCTAAGTCACTACCTAAATTTGACGCAGCAGTTCAGGAAAGATTAACAGCTATTTGTCATCCCCAAGGGTGCCAGAAAGGGAATGGCAGCATCTAAGACGACCTTGGCAAGCTGGATTGTAAGGTTAATCCAAAGAGCATATCGGGCTAGTGGTCTCCCAGTTCCAGATGCGGTCAATGCGCACTCAACGCGTGGAATAGCCTCCTCCTGGGCAGCTTTGGCGTGGGTCTCCCCTGAGACAATTTGTCAAGCGGCCAGCTGGTCAGCACGTTCATGTCCCACTATAGTGTGGACCCAGCAGTTCTTACTTCCCGAGAGTTTGGGGAAAGGAATTTGCAGTCATCTGTACTGTAGCTTTTTTGTTTAATTAAATTGCTTTATTGCAGTACCCTCCCTGTAAGCGAGTTATTTACCACGGGTATGCTGACATGGGAGGCACCAGGAAAACAGAAAATTGAATACTTACCTTTCCGTAATTTTCCTTTCCTGGTGCCTGCCCATGGCAGCATACACCCTCCCTTCAATGATCCTTAGCGTTATGAGATCTAGTTACAAGAATACTGACTAAGGGGAGGAACTCTTTTTTTATAGAGTTAAAATGGTCCTGTGGGTTGGTAGAGGGCGGAGCAACCAACCATGGGTATGCTGCCATGGGCGGGCACCAGGAAAGGAAAATTACGGAAAGGTAAGTATTCAATTTTCCGTTATGTATATTTATAAACAATATTCCACCAATAATCCCCCATGTAGAAAAATAATTATATGCATTTTCATATCAGAAATAGGTTTAATATGTTGCTATGTATAATGTAGAAAAATAATTATATGCATTTTCATATCAGAAATAGGTTTAATATGTTGCTATGTATATTTATAAACAATATTCCAACAATAATCCCCATGTAGAAAAATAATTACATGCATATTCATATCATAAATGGGTTAAATATGTTGCTATGTATATTTATAAACAATATTCCACCAATAATCCCCATGTAGAAAAATAATTATATGCATTTTCATATCAGAAATAGGTTTAATATGTTGCTATGTATATTTATAAACAATATTCCACCAATAATCCCCATGTAGAAAAATAATTATATGCATTTTGATATCAGAATTAGGTTTAATATGTTGCTATGTATATTTATAAACAATATTCCACCAATAATGCCCATGTAGAAATATAATTATATGCATTTTCATTTCAGTAATAGGTTTAACTTTAATATGTTGCTATGTATATTTATAAACAATATTCCACCAATAATCCCCATGTAGAAATATAATTATATGCATATTCTCATCAGAAATGGGTTTAATATGTTGCTATGTATATTTATAAACAATATTCCACCAATAATCCCCATGTAGAAAAATAATTACATGCATATTCATATCATAAATGGGTTAATTATGTTGCTATGTATATTTATAAACAATATTCCACCAATAATCCCCATGTAGAAAAATAATTATATGCATTTTCATATCAGAAATAGGTTTAATATGTTGCTATGTATATTTATAAACAATATTCCGCCAATAATCCCCATGTAGAAAAATAATTATATGCATTTTCATTTCAGAAATAGGTTTAATATGTTTCTATGTATATTTATAAACAATATTCCACCAATAATCCTCTTGTAGAAATATAGTTATATGCATATTCTCATCAGAAATGGGTTTAATATGTTGCTATGTATATTTATAAACAATATTCAACCAATAATCCCCATGTAGAAAAATAATTATATGCATTTTCATTTTAGAAATAGGTTTAATATGTTGCTATGTATATTTATAAACAATATTCCACCAATAATCCCTTTGTAGAAATATAATTATATGCATATTCTCATCAGAAATGGGTTTAATATGTTGCTATGTATATTTATAAACAATATTCCACCAATAATCCCCATGTAGAAAAATAATTACATGCATATTCATATCATAAATGGGTTAAATATGTTGCTATGTATATTTATAAACAATATTCCACCAATAATCCCCATGTAGAAAAATAATTATATGCATTTTCATATCAGAAATAGGTTTAATATGTTGCTATGTGTATTTATAAACAATATTCCACCAATAATCCCCATGTAGAAATATAATTATATGCATATTCTCATCAGAAATGGGTTTAATATGTTGCTATGTACATTTATAAACAATATTCCACCAATAATCCCCATGTAGAAAATTAATTACATGCATATTCATATCATAAATGGGTTAAATATGTTGCTATGTATATTTATAAACAATATTCCACCAATAATCCCCATGTAGAAAAATAATTACATGCATATTCATATCATAAATGGGTTAAATATATTGCTATGTATATTTATAAACAATATTCCACTAAAAATCCCCATGTAGAAAAATAATTATATGCATTTTCATATCAGAAATAGGTTTAATATGTTGCTATGTATATTTATAAACAATATTCCACAAATAATCTCCATGTAGAAATATAATTATATGCATATTCTCATCAGAAATGGGTTTAATATGTTGCTATGTATATTTATAAACAATATTCCACCAATAATCCCCATGTAGAAATATAATTATATACATATTTATATCAGAAATAGGTTTAATATATTCCTATGTATGTCTAACTACAATATTCCACCCATAATCCCCATGTAGAAAAAGTATATGCATATTATTATTAGTAATGGGTTAAATATGTTCATTGTCGGGTGTTAACATGATATTCCTCCAATGATCCCCATGAGAAATATTAATTCTACCCATATTCCCATCAAAAACAGGTCAAATGTAATTTTTACATTACTTCTGTATCCTGTTGTACAGCTGCATATATATCAGCAAGTGAAGAGTTAAACATTAGCAACTGCTTCTTGCAACATTGTATCAAGCACTGCAGGAAAGAATAACATATTTTGAGAAACAACAGAGTCATTACCATATATATGTGTATATAGTACATTGACATCTAGTGAGAATTCTCAGTATTGCAGCCAATAATCCAAAAATCCCATCATCCCAATATGCAGTTCAGTACTTCCCCATTTAACCGTGTATTACACAAATTGAATATCCTTTGATAGTGGAAAATGTCCTAATTTAAGGAAATATATCTCTGGATATATGTTAGAATTAGGGTGTGATATTGAGATTATTACTTGAGTATTAATTTCTGATATTATTAATTTTTATTAATAATATAGATATATTGTAACTGGTTTGGACAACCTTTGGTTGGAAATTAAATTTAGGTTATTGAGGAAATTTGTAAAATGGGTTTAGTTTAGATTAAGATAACAATTTTGTAATTTTACCTTTATTGGGAGAAAAAAAAGATTAAGATGAGTTTGTTAATTGGAATACAGCTGATATAATATTTAACAAAGCCTAGATGGATGGGATACATAAGAAGTTTTTCTACAAAGATGAAATCTAAAGGTCTGATAATAACTTGATGTGCGGTCCATGATGTGAGAGTAATAATAAATAAAATTTAAATATAACAGACCCATCACATCAAGTCCACACACCCTGTTAGGCCTCTTTCACATGGATAATCCGTATGTCCGTTTTTCATCCTTCCGTTTTCGGATGAAAAACAGACATACATTCATCCCTATGGAGCGTCGGATGTCAGCGGTGACATGTCCGCTGACATCCGACCCGCTCCGATCCGAAAAGTGTAACGGAGGAAAAACCTACTTTTCCATCCGTTTTCGGATCGGATCGGGTGACGACGGACACTACAGACCGTCATCATCCGATCCCCCCATAGGGGAGAGCGGGGCTCGGACAGGTCCGTCGCTGCACAGTGTGCAGCGATGCACCTGTCATCTTCCTGATCACGGGGCGGATCATGACTGATCTGCCCCGTGTGAAAGAGCCCTTAGGATAGATGCCACCTAAAGCCAGTTGTATAGTGTTTGATCTGACTGAGAGCTTTCTGTTCTGTCATATACATCTCGTTGGTCCTTTTGTTTTCATTTATTTTTATTTTTAAAATCCAAAGCAGAATGTGTGGATTGTGAAATGATGTGCCCCTTTTCCTTTTAAGTGCAGTGGTATAAGCAGAAGAATACTTTGGATTTATTGGACATCTCTGCATGACTGCAGGGTATTGTTATCATTTATTATGTTATGACATCAGGAAAATAATGTCAGATGGAAACTTAGAACTTGTATTATCTAGCTAAAGCTAACAACAGACCAAGGAATGAGTAATGTATAATATTGCCAGGAAAAAGTTGTCTTTTTGAAACATGAAACTGGAGTTCTTACACAAACAGCATGATAGAAAACAAGCCAATGTAGAATATTTATGCAAGCTGGACCCAGTAATGAAGGGTTCACCCCGATAGATCAGAGCTGAAGCTTTATGCAAAGGTGCTATTAGACAAAGTTAGACTTTTTTTTGGTCAAATATTTAACTTTTAATGGCCCCACATTCTGCGCAGCAAATATGCAGCTAACTAAATGTTTGTCTAATGAAAGGTTCAAAATATGAATTTTTTTTGTTTGTACAAATCTAACAATGAAAAATGCGTACATTTGAATGTACGTAGACTGTTGCTGAACTTTTAAGGTTTTTGACAAACTCATTTATGTGTTTTCTCCCCAATTCCAGATCCTAAAAGTTTGGAAGGATCTAAAACTAAAGCCAGGTGACTTGTGGATTGTTAAGAGACATTTATATATAAAGAAATGTTTGGAGACTCAATACAGCGTCTATTTCATGTACAGTTGTGTAAAACTTGAAGGAAAAGTCACCTGGATCCGCACCAGACACAGCAAAAATGTCTAAATTAAAGAAATCTCTGTGTTTGATTTGTTTCCCTCTTTAAATCGCAGTCCAGGGTACTATTTATTCAAATACTAATTGTAAGGGATATATATATATAATGTGATTTGAAAAGTAGTTTAGCCATGTTGAAGTCATATTTATCTTTTGTACGTCTTCCATTTTATGTAGAATTGTCTGTGTTTACATATGCTGATAAGTCAGCATGCCAACAATTAAGCTAGAAGACCATTCTAGCCACAGGAGTGTACAGCCAGTACTCTGTAAATATGTCTTATCAATCATTTGTTTTTCACAATGAAAAGTCATTTTGTAATGAAAAAAGCTGCTCAGCTATTATATTCTCCACAATGGAGTTTTGCCTCTTTGGCCAGGACTACCTTTACCTAAGCGTGTGGAGGTTCCAGGTTGAAGGTGATAGCAGGTATGGTTAGTGATCAAAATATTGATCAAAAGAGAGGAGACTGTAAAGGAAATTTGTAAGTTCTGTATATAATTGTATGCTATTTTGTATGTATTGTACACTGCCCTCACTGTGCACATGGCACTAATAATGTTTTCATCACATGTTTGCATTCTTTCGAGTCCTGATTAGAATTATGCCGCGTACACACGGTCGGACTTTCCGGCATACTTGGTCCGGCGGACCAGAGTGTGCCGGACAATCCGCCCGTGTGTGGGCGCCGGCGGACTTTTCCGGCGGACTTTTTCCCAAAAGCCAGCCGGACCTAGATTTGAAAAAAGTTTTAAATCTTTCCGCCGGACTCAGTTTCGGGCGGAAAGTCCGCTCGTGTGTGTGCTGGTCCGACGGAAAGCCCGCTCGTGTGTATGCTGGTCCGACGGACCAGATACGACACGAGGGCAGGGTATTGCATCTCGCGCTCGCTGCAAAAGGAAAAACAAATTTTCCTATTGCGGCGAGCGCGGGGCATACCAGGCCCTTAGGTCTGGTATGGATTATAAAGGGGAACCCCCCTACGCCGAAAAAACGGCGTGGGGTCCCCCCTAAAATCCATACCAGACCCGAATCCGAGCACGCAGCCTGGCCGGTCAGGAAAGGGGGTGGGGACGAGCGAGCGCCCCCCCCCTCCTGAACCGTACCAGGCCGCATGCCCTCAACATGGGGGGTGGGTACTTTGGGGGAGGGGGGCGCCCTGCAGGGGCCCCCCCACCCCAAAGCACCTTGTCCCCATGTTGATGAGGACAAGGGCCTCTTCCCGACAACCCTGGCCGTTGGTTGTCGGGGTCTGCGGGCGGGGGCTTATCGGAATCCGGGAGCCCCCTTTTAATAAGGGGGCCCCCAGATCCCGGCCCCCCACCCTATGTGAATGAGTATGGGGTACATGGTACCCCTACCCATTCACCTAGTGAAAAAGTGTAAGTAATAAAACACACTACACAGGTTTTAAAAATATTTTATTAAACAGCTCCGGGGGGGGAAGATCTTCCTCCGGCTTCGGGGGTCTTCTTCCGGCTTCGGGGGTCCCTCCGCTTCATCTTCTCCCAACGACCGGTTGGTTCTTCTCCGCTCTCTTCTCCCGGTGTTCCAGTTCTTCGGCCGGCTCCTCTGCTGTCTTCAGGTAGCTCTCTTGCCAGCAGAGGTCCGGACTTCTGGGCTTCTTGTCTTCTTGTCTTCTCTTCTCCAGATGTTGACACGACGCTCTCTCCGGCTGGACTGCTCTCCGAGGGCTGCGTTGTGACTTATATAGGCGGAGACCCCGCCCCCTTTTGATGTCACAGTCCCTGGGCATGCTGGGACTGTGACGTTTTAGGGGGCGTGGTCACTGGGTGATGTTGACCACGCCCCCTAAAACGTCACAGTCCCAGCATGCCCAGGGACTGTGACATCAAAAGGGGGCGGAGTCTCCGCCTATATAAGTCACAACGCAGCCCTCGGAGAGCAGTCCAGCCGGAGAGAGCGTCGTGTCAACATCTGGAGAAGAGAAGACAAGAAGACAAGAAGCCCAGAAGTCCGGACCTCTGCTGGCAAGAGAGCTACCTGAAGACAGCAGAGGAGCCGGCCGAAGAACTGGAACACCGGGAGAAGAGAGCGGAGAAGAACCAACTGGTCGTCGGGAGAAGATGAAGCGGAGGGACCCCCGAAGTCGGAAGAAGACCCCCGAAGCCGGAGGAAGATCTCCCCCCCCGGAGCTGTTTAATAAAATATTTTTAAAACCTGTGTAGTGTGTTTTATTACTTACACTTTTTCACTAGGTGAATGGGTAGGGGTACCATGTACCCCATACTCATTCACATAGGGTGGGGGGCCGGGATCTGGGGGCCCCCTTATTAAAGGGGGCTCCCAGATTCCGATAAGCCCCCGCCCGCAGACCCCGACAACCAACGGCCAGGGTTGTCGGGAAGAGGCCCTTGTCCTCATCAACATGGGGACAAGGTGCTTTGGGGTAGGGGGCCCCTGCAGGGCGCCCCCCTCCCCCAAAGCACCCACCCCCCATGTTGAGGGCATGCGGCCTGGTACGGTTCAGGAGGGGGGGGGGGGCGCTCGCTCGTCCCCACCCCCTTTCCTGACCGGCCAGGCTGCGTGCTCGGATTCGGGTCTGGTATGGATTTTAGGGGGGACCCCACGCCGTTTTTTCGGCGTAGGGGGTTCCCCTTTATAATCCATACCAGACCTAAGGGCCTGGTATGCCCCGCGACGGGGCTCGCAAGGTGTCAATCTCGCCGATAAAAGCGGCAAGATAGACATCCTTTTCTAGTCCCGTCGCACCTGAGTCACGTTCAAAATGAACGGACTTGTCCGTGTGTGGGCAAGTCCGTTCATTCTGAAAGTCCGCCGGAACTCCGGCGAAAGTCCGTCGGAAAGACGGGCGGACTTAGCCCGCCGGAAATTCCGGGCGTGTGTGGGCAAGTCCGTCCGTTTTAAAGTCCGGCGCACCTGGCGGACAAAGTCCGTCGGAAAGTGTGCCGGACCAAGTAGGATAGAAAGTCCGACCGTGTGTACGCGGCATTAGTCTGCCTATGTTATGCCCCTTGTTACCATAAACGTATAATTGTAATATTAATGTGATACCTACGTAATCATGTGTATAAAAACCTTCAATTGCATCAAAATAAAGCAGAACAGCTATTTGGAAAGATGCGGAGTGTATGTTTTGTGTCTGTTCCCTACTGCAGTAGTTATTAATAATTTGGAACCACTAATCAATATGAGGATAGAAGTTGCCTATCTATAAATTCCCATGTCGGTGTCGTGCATTTGTATTCAGCCCCCTTTACTCTGATACCCTTAACTAAGATCTAGTGGAACCAATTGCCTACAGAAGTCATCTAATTAGTAAATGGAGCCAACCTGTGTCTAATTTAATCTCAGTATAAATACAGCTGTTCTGTGAAGCCCTCAGAGGTTTGTTGGAGAACCTTAGTGAACAAACAGCATCACGGAGACCAAGGAACACTCCAGACAGGTCAGAGATAAAGTTGTGGAGAAGTTTAAAGCAGGTTTAGGTTATAAAAAAAATATCCCAAGCTTTGAACATATCACGGAGCGCTGTTCAATCCATCATCCGAAAATGGAAAGAGTATGGCACAACTGCAAACCTATCAAGACATGGCCATCCAACTAAACTGACAGGCCAGGCAAGGAGAGCATTAATCAGAGAAGCAGCCAAGAGGCCTGTGGCTCCACAAATATGGCCTTTATGGGAGAGTGGCAAGAAGAAAGCCATTGTTGCAGTTTGCAAGAAGCCATGTGGGGGACACAGCAAACATGTGGAAGAAGGTGCTCTGGTCAGATGAGACCAAAATTGAACTTTTTGGCCTAAAAGCAAAGCGCTATGTGTGGCGGAAAACTAACACTGCACATCACCCTGAACACAACACCCCCTCCGTGAAATATGGTTGTGGCCGCATCATGTTGTGGGGATGCTTTTCTTCAGCAGGGACAGGGAAGCTGGTCAGAGTTGATGGGAAGATGGATGGAGTCAAATACAGGGCAATCTTAGAAGAAAACCTGTTAAGCCGTGTACACACGAGCGGAATGTCCAACAGAAAAAGTCAGATGGAAGCTTTTCATCATCTATTTCGATCGTGTGTATGCCTCATCTGACTTTTTTATTTTAAAATTCTGACGGACCCAGAAATGGAACATGTTCTAAATATTTCCGACGGAACCAATTCCTATCGTGAAAGCCGCTCGTCTGTATGCTGTTCCGACGGACCAAAAACTATGCATGCTCTGAAGCAAGTATGAGACGGAAGCGCTCGGTGTGGAAAAACTAGTGTTCATATTGGAGCTAGCACATTCCTGACGCTGCTAATTCTGTGATCTTTTAATGCAGCGCATTCTTTTCTTCTTTATAATGCTAGAAGAATGAAGTTGTTTTGCTGCTCATATTCACACAGAGTTCTCACAAACTTATTACTTCATTATTTATCCTCATCTCATGAATAATATTCTATTTTTTAAAAGCCTGATCTCCATAATAATGTTTACAATTTTTTTTTATACTCAACTTTTATAATTTTTTATTTCATCAAGATTTATTTTACGATTACTTAAAAATTATTTTCTAGTGATCTCCATATATATTTTTTTTTTTTTTTTTGTGTCAAGTTATCACAATAACATTATTATCTTTACAAGCAAAATATTTAATCCAACATGCCACTAATAACCCAATGATCCCCTAGAGGCACATGGAATAAATCAGGGGCGCTTCAAATAAAAAAGGGTCTATGACCAAAAAAACTGGGTTTAGCACAATAGTGGTGGAACCCTCCTACTGTGTTTAGTGTTACACGTGACAAATGAATAGTGCTATCAATCTATAAATAACACACATTAAATAAATGATTGTGACATTCACGTGAAACACTATGTGAAATCACTGCACTCCATGCTGTGACATCTCAAAACATCATATGACAGTCCATATATATCAGATCCATCCAAGAGGAACTGCTTGTGATCACATCCAGTGTAAATCAGCTGCATGCACTCAAGTGTCTTCGTGTGTCTTCCACCTCACCCCTGTGCTCAGTGAATCACACCCTCCAGAAATGCACTCACCGAGTTACAATGCCAGCATTTTCATGCAAGGCTAAAAATGCTAGTTTTACCACACTCAGGTGTAAATGGAGATATACGTGTCCAGGAGGATAGTTGTTATATGGATCCACATGTAAGAAAATAAAGTGCTCCAATAGTGTAAACCAGCAAAAACTATTTATTAAAACCACTGCAATCTTCAACTGATGCACTCACATTGTACAAAAGATAAAACAGCAGAAATCATTTGTGGATCACATCAATCTTCAAGCAATCTTCAAACAGGTGTAACTCAAACAATAAACAACTGTTGGTCACGGCGGACCCGAGGTGTGCTTTCTCTGGGCTGCAGTAACACTGCAATCTCACCCTCCCTTCAGCTATCCTCCGCTCCTCCGTCCACTAGAACTTCCTGACTCCTGTGTAGTTTAACTGCGCTGTGTGTCACGTCTCACAGCCACGCCCCCGACATGTTTTCGTCATAAGCAGACTTAATCATGGGATTAAGTCTGCTTATGACGAAACATGTCGGGGGCGTGGCTGTGAGACGTGACACACAGCGCAGTTAAACTACACAGGAGTCAGGAAGTTCTAGTGGACGGAGGAGCGGAGGATAGCTGAAGGGAGGGTGAGATTGCAGTGTTACTGCAGCCCAGAGAAAGCACACCTCGGGTCCGCCGTGACCAACAATTGTTTATTGTTTGAGTTACACCTGTTTGAAGATTGCTTGAAGATTGATGTGATCCACAAATGATTTCTGCTGTTTTATCTTTTGTACAATGTGAGCGCATCAGTTGAAGATTGCAGTGGTTTTAATAAATAGTTTTTGCTGGTTTACACTATTGGAGCACTTTATTTTCTTGCATGTGGATCCATATAACAACTATCCTCCTGGACACGTATTTCTCCATTTACATCTGAGTGTGGTAAAACTAGCGTTTTTAGCCTTGCATGAAAATGCTGGCATTGTAACTCGGTGAGTGCATTTCTGGAGGGTGTGATTCACTGAGCACAGGGGTGAGGTGGAAGACACACGAAGACACTTGAGTGCATGCAGCTGATTTACACTGGATGTGATCACAAGAAGTTCCTCTTGGATGGATCTGATATATATGGACTGTCATATGATGTTTTGAGATGTCACAGCATGGAGTGCAGTGATTTCACATAGTGTTTCACGTGAATGTCACAATCATTTATTTAATGTGCGTTATTTATAGATTGATAGCACTATTCATTTGTCACGTGTAACACTAAACACAGTAGGAGGGTTCCACCACTATTGTGCTAAACCCAGTTTTTTTGGTCATAGACCCTTTTTTATTTGAAGCGCCCCTGATTTATTCCATGTGCCTCTAGGGGATCATTGGGTTATTAGTGGCATGTTGGATTAAATATTTTGCTTGTACAGTTTATAATTTAAAGGGGCAGCTGTTCCTATTTTCACTATTTTCATCATTTTCACGTTTTCATTTATGCACACCATTTAACACTGGTCAACACTATTTGTTAGATTAGGGAATCTGAGTTATTGGTGTTCACCATTTAACACTGGTCTACACTATTTTTTTGGTTTATTTAGAGACATTGGCGCGGTGGGGGTGTCTGGTTGTTGGAAGGGCGCTCTATTGAGGATACCCAGTTATCACAACATTATTATCTTGTATTTTTTTATTAACCTCAAGGAGGTTGGTGTCCCTTGGTAATTTGACATTGTCTTTTTGAAATGTACCTGCCTGACTCACAAACAAACTGTCCTTTTTGAAGAAAAACACATAGGAAAGTATTTATTGAAAATAAAATATCCATTTATTCTGGGTAACAAAATAAAGAGGAAGTCAACACTGTAGAAACTTTTGGAATTAGAGTCCATATAATAGGGAGCACAATCTGGTCCAGGAATCCCAGAGATCAGGACCAGCAGCAGATGACATATCTGTCCCTAGGCTGTGATACTACACCAACCTGCGTCTTCTGTCAGACCAGACTGAAGCCAGGCCAGCACTTTTTTCTCTTCGCTGCAGCCTTCCCTCCACGCTTCCCTGCACCCTTCCCTCCAGCCTTCCCTGCAGCCTTCCTTGCAGGCTGTGGCTCTGGTGGTGGACTAGTGGCAGGAGGAGGAGGAGGAGGAGGATGGGCTTGCTCATATATGTTGCTGTTCTCAGTCAGCTGGCCCCTCAACCCCTTCTGAAGGGCATCAAAAAAATTCTCTCACAGAGGAGGCGTTGGCCCTTCTCCAATTCTCCAATTCCACCATCCTGGTGGCTAGATAGCAGCCATAGGCCTCTTCAGCGTTGGGGGGGGGGGGCTCCTGAGGAAATCGCTGGCTTCCCTAATGAGGCCCAGTGCTGCCTCCTCTGTCATTGTCCCCTTCCTGGGCCTTTTGGTGGTAAGGCAGAGGGGAGGCACCTGGGATTGGGTGAGGCTCCTACTGGGCCCAGCCACCTCCTGGCTGCCACTGGGCACAGCCTCCTCCTGGCTGCCACTGGACACGGCCTCCTCCTGGCTGTCACTGGGCACAGCCTCCTCCTGGCTGTCACTGGGCACGGCCTCCTCCTGGCTGTCACTGGGCACGGCCACCTCCTGGCTGACGCTTTCCAGACCCTCCTCCTGGCTGAGCTCATCCTGTGTATAAAAAAGGGACATAGTTGTAGTTTTTGCTTCATCAATCACACACAATTTTCAGCTCATGACTTGCAAATTGAATGGTAATAAATAGAAAAGACTATCATTCTGACCCCAGCATTTTTCAAGCTGGTCACCAACATTTTTGGCCACTACTGTCTAGTGATATGTATACATCATTTTTTGTATAAAATCATTGATATGTAAGCAATTCTAAGATCTAGTTAACATCATTAATATTAGGACAATAAATATGTCTAAAAAAGAATATACCTGACTCCAGCTGGGTGCATCCACTTCCAGGATGGAAGGCCCAGGTTGTTCCTCGTCAGCCTCTGCTGGGGTTGAGGAAACGGTGGAGGGAAGGCTGCAGAGAAGGGTAGAAAGTGATTCCCTGGCTTCAGTCTGGTCGTCCAAAAACCGCAGTTTGTTGAAGTACCACAGTCTGGGTACATGCACTTGCGCTGCTGATGCTCGTGATCTGAGGGATTTCTTGATTTTATTATGCTCCTTCTTATACATGTTCCTCAAGATCCCAATTTTATTTTCCACAAACCTGATGGTTGCATCAGGGACCCGAGTCTTCCAGAAGTTTCTCCAGCGATGAACTCCTAGCTGGTTTATTATAATGCCCCGTACACACGGTCGGATTTTCCGATGGACAATGTCTGATCGGAGCGTGTTGTCGAAAATTCCGACCTTGTGTGGGCGCCATCGGACATTTTCCATCGGATTTTCCAACACACAAAGTTGGACAGCAGGAGATAAAATTTTCCGACAACAAAATCCGATCGCGTCAATTCCGACCGTGTGTGGCCTGTTCTGACGCACAAAGTGCCACGCATGCTCAGAAGAAATTCCGACACGGGACAGCTCGTTCTGGTAAACTTAGCGTTCGCAATGGATACAGCACTTTCGTCACGCTGCAATGTTAAAAATGGTTTAATACAGCGCACTCTCTTCTTTATAATGTGACAAGAATTAAGTAGTTTTGCTGCTCATATTCACACACACTTCTCACAAACTTATTTCGTTACTATTTATCGGGATTCCCTCAATATATTTTGATTTCTCACATCTGACAACATATTTTTGTATTTTTTTTTTTTTTTTGCCTTTAATGTAGAATCTTTTTTTGTGTTTCTCTTTTTTATTTATTTTTTTTGGTGATTTTGATTTGTACTCCCGAAAATGTTTGTGTGTGTTTTTTGTGACAAGTTCCCACAACACCATTGATATGTTGTTCTATTTAATCTGTAGGAGATTGTTTGGTGTTGTTGTCCCTTGTTAATTTCACATTTTATGTTTTTAGAAATGTACCTGAATCGTCACCAACAAACTGTCCTTTTTGGATGAAAACACACACAGGAGAGTAGAATTTACCGAAAAATTTTTATTAAGGGGTCACAACTATAAAAAAACAAAGAGGGAGGCAACGCTGGAGAAACTGCAGAAGTGGGCGAAGCCTGGGACCCACAGGGCAGACATCAATTATTTAAAAGCAAAATTGGTGGCCTGAGGAGTCCTTATCTTAGGGAGGGCAGTCTGGTCCAGAAGTCCCAGAGATCCGGAAAGCAGCAGATGACATCTGTGTCCCCAGGCTGTGGTCATACGAGAGACTGCATCTTCTGTCAGACCAGACTGAACCAAGGGCAATCACTCTTTGGTCTTCCTTCCACGCTTCCTTACAGGCTTTGGCTGTGGTGGTGGAGTTGTGGCAGCAGGAGGAGGAGGAGGAGGAGGATCGTCGATCTCAATGACATCCGTCTTGGGTGTCAGTTCCCCACTCTCCCCCTTACGAAGGACTTTATAAATCAGATCCTCAGAGATCCTGCATTGGCCCTCCTGCATGCCCTGCAATTTGGTGGCAGCCATGCAGGCAAAGGCCTCTGCAGGATTGGGGAAGGCTCTGAGGGACGCCGAAGCCTCCTGGATCAGCCTGTATGCTGAATCCTGCACAGGACTGGGAGTCATCTTCCTGGCTCGTTTATGTGGCAGGTGGAGGGGAGGAACCTGAGACTCAGTCAGGCTGCGACTTGTCCCAGGCTTCTCTTGGCTGACACTTAGCCCCGCCTCCTCCTGGCTGCCACTAATCCCCGCCTCCTCCTGGCTGCCACATTCCACAACCTCCTCCTGGCTGAGGTCTTCCTGTGTATGAAAAAGGGACATAGTTTTAGTATTTTTTACATCAATCACACACAATTTTCACCTCCTGACTGCTGCAAATTGAATGTTAACAAATATAACAGACTATCATTCTGAGCCCAGCATTTTGCATTCTTGTCCCAATTTTGGGTGCCCACTACTGTCTATTGATATGTAAAACACTTTTTTTAATCAGCAATTAGTGATCAATAATAACATCTAGTAAACATCATTTCTTTATTGCCCAGAAATCTGTAGAAGAATGCTATACCTGACTCCAGCTGGGCTCCTCCACTTCTTCCTGGCAGGAAGGCCCAGGTTGGACATCGGAAGCCTCAGCTGGGATGGAAGGAAGCGTGGAAGGAAGAGTAGAGAGGGATTCCCTGACCTCAGTGTGGTCTGACAGAAATCACAGTCTCTCATAGTACCACAGCCTGGGGACATAAACGTCATCTGCTGCAGCTCCGGACCTCTGGGAATCTGTGACCTTCTTGCGCTCCCTAAGATATGTGCTCCTCAGGCCACCAATTTTAGCTTTTAAATAAGGGATGGTTGCTGTGGGGACCACCGGCTTCACCAACTCCAGCAGTTTCTCCAGCGCTGCCTGCCTCTTCTGTTTGTGATTATAGTGGGGGTGTCTCACCTGCCACAGACAGGGCAGCTCCCTGTACTTGTCAATAAACAGGGGCAGGAAATTGTGGTCGTTGAACCCATCCATTTTCTCTGCAAGACACAACACAAGACAAACCCTAATGTCAGGTCAAACTCCCCTAATCTTGTTGCAATATAGGCTTCCATTTCGAAGCAGTATAGGCCCAAGTTTAGATCCTACCTTCGTTAGCACGATCGGCGTCTCCGATGCTCCTTCCTCCGCTCACAGATCGTACGTAAGACGCGCGCGTTACGATTTATACACACTGTGCATGCGTATAACTCCGCCCGCCCTGACGTTCTTTCTAGTCTATTCCCCGCCCCTTTTCGTTCGGCGCAGTGGGGGAAGAGCACATGGCGGATAGACAGCAGGATCGTGCTAATTGTAGCAACGAGGAGGAGGGGGAGGAAAGGCCGGAGCCTGAAACGTCTCGATCCATAAGGAGATTAAAGGACTCAAATATGTCCTTTGGGGAGATGTTGGAGATGGTGGACATCCTGAAGAGGGCCGACTATGAGGGAAAGTATGGGCCTTACCCCAACCCCAATGTCCGAAAGGCCAAGATCATGGCGAAAGTGGTCAGGAGTCTGCACCGGAATTTCGGGGTACGACGATCGAAAAATCAGCTCAAGAAGCGGTGGTCGGACCTGAAATTACGAGAACATGAGCAGTACAGAAAGATCCGGAGAGTGCTGCAAAAAAGTAAGTAGTTGTGCTGTGTTCCTATTTTTTTTGTGTTTATTACGTTCGTGCTGCTCCATGTGCTTTTAGGAACTGTTGTACAGTTTAAAATGGCAACTTTCATGTTCATGGGCACATTATTCGTTCGGATCAAACATTTTTCTTTCGGACGATAAAATACCATTGTTTAGGCCATATGCATTTGGCCACCATTTTGACGCCCTATACTTGTCTTCAAAGAATTGGGTTGTGTAGATGGCTTTGTTACTAGAATGAAATGCAAACTAGATTGTGTGTAAGGAGAGGACACTGAGCAGCTGTTTTCACATCTGGACACTGGAGCACTAGTGTGGGACAAAAGAACACCATTTTTATTAGGGGGGCCACACAGGTGCTCCAGTGTATACTATAGGGGGGGGTCTCCATCTGTGAAGCTTGTACCAAACAGGTAAAGTATTGCAGCTTGACAAAGGACACTAAAAAAGCTACATCTTGGAACTCGGCTAAAATAGATCATTGTACCCCACTTCCAAGCAATGTTTCATCTTTATAGTTCTGCCATCAAATATCTGTGTGCTAATTATACCATTTTTGTTTTACATAGGGGAGAAAAGACTCAGAGGACACCCCTCATCCGAGGAGACCAGAGCCCCCCCCCTGGAAAAAGGGGAAATCCCCCCAACACAAGATGAGCAGGAGGAAGAAGACGTGGTGGAACTAGTCACCACAACAGGTGAGTGTCTGCGACCACAGGCTCAGATAAGAGATGGATGGCGGCATTTTTTTGCAAACATAATTTATTTTGGGGTTCCTCTCTTTTTAGGTGATCGTGAGGTTGTGGATGAAGATCCTTTCACATCCGAAAGTGCCCAGATCCTGATCGGGGAGATCATGGGGTGTAATTTACAATTGGAAAACATCAAGCAAAACATCAATGATGTTATTCCAAAATATAAAAACATCATTGATGTTTTGGGGCGAGTTTAAAGCCCCTCCAAATCACTTTCTTCTTTTGTGTGCTACAATGTGCGAAATGTTTTTGTGATTTTTCCCAAAGCCAAATTTGGAGGATGCACACAGTGTGCCAACATGTGCTATCTGCCATCACGGGAGATCAATGGACGCTTTTTGGGGATGCAACCCCTTCCTCAATAATAAAGTAGCGGTGAGGAAGGTCTTTCTCCCCCAAAACACGTCCCTTGATCCCCCGTGATGGCAGATAGCACATGTTGACATTGTGAAATTTGTGTGCATCTTCCAAATTTGGCTTTTCCTGGGGTGATTTCCCCCCATCTGAACGCTATATCAAACCCAGTTCCTAAATACTCATGTCTGATATAGCCTTCAGGTTCTACCAAATGTGAACTTTGTAAGATCAAGATTTGTGTCTTTCTTGTGGGTTTTACACAGGCCTGTTTTCTATAAAATGCACATTTTGATTTTGGATAATGACACCACAAAAATTGGTATACAACAAACATGTCGGTTTGTCAGAAAAACCTTGGGTAAATGCACATGTGATTGTGCAGGTATTAAAAAGATTGTTCATCAAGAATGTGTGGATTATTGTCTCAACGCTACAACATTTTTGGGGTGATGTAATTGTTGTTTTATGAGAAAATGGGGGTAATTTCCTAAGGGCAAATACTCTTTGCACTACAAGTGCAGTTTCAGTGCAGTTGCAAGTGCACTGGTAGTGCAAAGTGTCTTTGCATTTAGTAAATAACAGCCAACAGTGCTTTGTAAGGTTACACAATCACGACATTTTCTGCACTCAACACATTTCTGTCAGGGTCAGCTCAAACAAACACAAGCAGTAAATGTCCACAAAGAAGAGCCTGGGGGGATATGCCTGTCGAGAACTTGAGGTCCTGCAGGCTTCTCCCTGTGGCCAAATACCGCAGGGTAGCGACCAGCCTCTGCTCCGGAGTGATGGCTTGCCTCATGCAGGTATCCTGCCTGCTGATATAGGGGGTCAGTGAAGCCAACAAACGGTGAAACACGGGGTCCGTCATCCTGAGAAAGTTCCTGAAATCATCAGGATTATTCTCACGGATCTCACGGAGCAAAGGCATATGACAGAACTGGTCACGCTGAAGCAACCAATTCTTGGTCCATGAACTCCTCCCCACCCTGTTCATGGACTGGACTTGTGTCAAGGTCAGGACCCCAACACCAAGCCCCCGCACAGCACGAACTCTACGAGGAGTACGCATACGAAACATGGCTAGAAAACGGTCGGCTGCTCAGAACGAAGTAACAGAACGCACTGAAGAACAGCAAGGCCTGTGAAGAGCGACCTGAAAAACAGCAACGAGCAGGCAAGATCACGCAGATAAAAACCCACAATCACAAACTGAACGGCAGAAAACGATCTGAAAGCCACGAGTCTGAAAAAGCGCGAATCGTCTCTCACCAAACTTTTACTAACACGAGATTAGCAAAAGGAGCCCAAAGGGTGCCACGCTTGGTTCTGAACTGGCCTTTTCTAGTCTCGTCGTACGTGGTGTACGTGACCGCGTGGTTGGCGATCGGAAATTCCGACAACTTTGTGCGACCGTGTGTAGGCAAAACAAGTTTGAGCCAACATCCGTCAGAACAAATCCTAGGATTTTGTTGTCGGAATGTCCGAACAAAGTCCGACCGTGTGTATGCCCTATAATATAAGGTGTTTTTCACCTCCCACAAATTCCTCATCTCCCTGTATCTGTCTATGAAACTGCCCATGAATTCTGGGTCCTTAAAGGGATTCATCTTTGCTGTAAGACAATACACAAGACAAAAACACTAATGTCAGCCTAAACTCTCATTATCTTATCCCAATATAGGCCTCAATCTTGAAGCAGTATAGGCCATTGTGATGGGCCAAGTTCAAATTTACCTTAGTTTAGCACGCTCGCCACTTCCGTTCGTCCTCTCTACACACAGATCGTACGTACAACAAATGCGTGTTCGCTTTATATACACTGCGCATGCGTGAAACTCCCCCCGCGCCGCCTGCCCCTGACGTTCTTTTTCACGAATATTCCCCGGCCCTTCTCTCTTCGGTGCACAGTAGGAGCGACATGGCTGAGACACAGCAGGTGGTTGGAAATTATTCCAGTAACGAGGAAAGCCCGGAGCCCAAAATGTCCCGATCCCGGAGGAGGAGATTTAAGGCCTCCAATATGACCTTTGAAGAAATGGTGGAGATGGTGGACATCTTGCAGAGGAAGGATTATTATGGTAAACATGGACCGTACACCCAGCCGAATTTGCACAAGGCCAAAATCATGACAAAAGTTGTGAAGACTCTGCAGCAGAATTTTGGGGTACGACGCTCCATAGAACAATTAAGGAAACGCTGGTCCAACCTTATACTGAGGGACCTGGATCAGTATAGAAGAATAAAGAAAGTGCTTCAAAAAGGTAAGTACTTGTCGTGTGTTCCTATTATGATTATTAACTTGCATGCTGCTCCATGTGCTTTTCTTTACTGTTGTACAGTTTTAAATGGCTACTTTCATGTTCGTGGGTACAGTAATCGTTCGTAGGAAACATTGTTCGTTTGCAAATAAATACGATGTTTTTAGCTGATACAGGGTTAACTACATTTTGGTCATGCTAATTTGTCTTATTAAAAGAAGTTTAGGACATTGTTGTCTAGATGTCTTTGAAACTAGAATAAATTGCAAACTTCGTTCAGTGGAATGTAAGGAGAGGACACTCAGCAGCTGTTTACACATCTGGACTCAGGAGCACTAGTGTGGGACACCAGAGCACATTTTTTAGGGTGACCCACACAGGTGCTCCAGTGGATACTTGGGGTGTCTCCATCTGTGAAACTTGGCCAAAAAAGGTAAGTATTCCAGCTTAGTTAAAAGGGGATTAATCATGTCTTCAACTTGAATCTCTGCCCAAACAGACAATTGTACACCACTTCCAAGCAATGTTTCATATTCCTATTTCTGGACTCAAATATCTGTGTGCTAAGTATACCTTTTGTTTCATTCTCATAGGGGAGAAAAGACTCGGAGGACACCACTCAGAGGACGCCAGGGACCCCCCACATCGCCAACAAGATTGGGAAATCAGCCCAAGGCCCCCGAGGATCT
Organism: Lithobates septentrionalis; assembly: GCA_037952835.1. Classification (NCBI taxonomy): domain Eukaryota; kingdom Metazoa; phylum Chordata; class Amphibia; order Anura; family Ranidae; genus Lithobates; species Lithobates septentrionalis. The sequence continues at coordinate 1,742,076 of JBBDGP010001693.1, read as the reverse complement.
GGAGGAAGGAGAGGTGGAAGAAGTCGGCGAGATGGTCACCCAAACAGGTGAGTGTCTGACACTCCAGCTTCAGGTAATCTATGTATGCCTGCATATTTCTAAATACATGCTTTTGAACCAATTTTTAGATGATGTGCTGGTTGTGGAACAGGAAGCTGAACCTTTCACTAGGGCCAGTGCCCAAAGGCTCATCCTCGACATCATGCTGTGGAAAGGGGAAATCGACGAAAATCAAAATAAACTGAATGTTATGGAACAGCAAATGCAGAACATGATAGATGTGTTGGGGAGAATCTAAATTGTTGGCAAATCACATCCATTTTTCCATTTGTTGGACTACCCCAAAAAATTGTTTTTTGTACATTTTAAAAGCCAAATTTTGAAGATGCACACGGTGTGTCAACATGTGCTATCTGCCATCAGGGGATCTTAATGTACGCATTTTGTGGGTGCAACCCCTTCCTCGTAACTCTAGTAGGGGAGAGGAAGGGGTTGCACCCCCAAAACACGTCCATTGATCCCCCATGATGAGAGATATTACCCATTTGGACTCCCAATTTGTGTGCATTTTCAAAATTTGGCTTTTACAGCTTTTACATCACCCCATCTGATGAATACAATATCAAGACATTTTTGACACTATAATGTCTGATATTGCCTTCAGTTTTTATACGTTGAACTTTGTAAGTTCCAGAGTTGTGTATGTTATGTTTTAAAACATGCCTGTTTTTAAAAAAAAAAAAAAAAATATTGAGAAAAAAAAATATTCTTTTAAAAAATTTTCTAAAACGCACATGTGAATGTGCACAGAGTAAAAATTTTGAGAAACAACAATGTGTGGCTTCTTCTTTCAATGCTCAATACCAGTTTTGTAAGTAATTTTGTGTTTACAGTGACAATGGGGCTTATTTACTAAAGGAAAATCCACTTGGCACTACAAGTGCACTAGGAGAACCTAGGAGACAGCCAAAAAGAAAAGCAAGCAATAAAGGAATTTTAAGATTTTATCTGATCATTTTTTTTATTAATAAAAATTCAACATTGTCTGGCATTGCAATGGCCTCCCTACCGGTAAAATATTTAACATATTTCTCCCTAACTTCACGGGCACTTTGGGGGGCCAAGCCAGTACAGCCAGTATCCAGGCCCGTCAGGGAATTCTGTGTAATAAGTCCGGCCTCAGGCCCAACTGAGGCTATATAATTATGTGAATTTTTTTCGTAAATAATTGTGCAGTATGCAGCAGCATAGGATGATATGGTTGATTTTGTAGTCCGCCATATGGATTGCTGTCAGAAACAGGCGGAACCGGCTGGCCATTATCCCGAAGGTGTTCTCAAGCACTCCTCTCGCTCTGGCCAGCCGGTAGTTAAAAACTCTCCTCTCCGGGGTGAGGGTCCTTTGGGGGAATGGCCTCATCAGGTGCTCATCCAGACCGAAGGCTTCATCTGCAATAAAGACGAGGGGAGTCCTTCCATGTTATCCGCATCAGGTGGCAATGCCAGGCCACCAGTCTGGAGATGCTGGTAAAACTCAGTCTGGGCGAAGACTCCTCCATTCGACATCTGGCCATTCTTCCCCACGTCCATATAGAGGAACTCATAGTGTGCCGACACCACCGCCATTAACACTACACTATTAAACCCCTTATAGTTATAATAGTAAGACCCCGAATGGGGTGGTGGCACAATGTGGACATGCTTCCCATCTATAGTCCCTCCACAGTTGGGAAAGTCCCAATGGTCAGCAAAATGGGAGGCCACAGTCTACCATTCCTGTGGCGTTGAAGGAAACTGTGGAGTCAAACAAGAAAAAAAATATAAGTACTTTTGCACATAACATTGCAAGCAGATTACATAAAAAACATTCTTGCACAACATCAGTATAACATTTATTTTAAGGAGTATTTAAAGACTAAAATATAAGGCCACTTATCAGATTCCTCGCCCCCTCTGATGGCCCATTGATAAAATTGTATGGGGGAAGGGTTTGAGGTGACTTTGAGAGCCCCAAAAAAAAGCCTCCAGCACTCTGCCTGAATTTAAGGACACACATAACATTTGGACACATTTTTTTTTGGGGGGGGGGGGGGGGGTTATAGATGAATTTAAGGACACATATAACATTTGGACACATTTTAGGGGGGGAGGGTTATAAATGAATTTAAGGACACACATAACATTTGGACACATTTTAGGGGGGGGGGTTATAAAAGAATTTAAGGACACACATAACATTTGGACACATTTTAGGGGGGGTATAAATGAATTTTAGGACACACATAACATTTGGACACATTTTAGGGGGGGAGGGTTTATAAATGGATTTAAGGACACTCATAACATTTGGACACATTTGGGGGGGGGGGTTATAAATGAATTTAAGGACACATATAACATTTGGACACATTTTAGGGGGTGTTTCGGGGAAAGCAGTACAATGGAGCTGACAATATACATTGTTAAGGGACTAGGCTGTAGGCGTATATGGGCCCAGGATAGCATGCTGGGGTGGTTAGTAAGGCAAATATGCATGTAGGCCAAAAAAGGAGCATTAAAAGCTTCCAGCATGCATGAGGATAAAGGGGACATTCACAGCATATTCCAATCATGGTAATTAGGGAATGATGAAATAAATACAATACATTAGCAAACATTAAATACATATAATGTGATGTAAAAGGAGAAAACGTACCTTAATATAGTCCTTCTGCAGGACCTGAATGATGGCAGAACAGGTCTCTGGAATAATGATCCCCAGAGCCTGGGGGGAGATGCCTGTTGAGAACTTGAGGTCCAGCAGGCTTCTCCCAGTCGCCAAGTACCGCAAGGTGGCGACTAGCCTCTGCTCTGGAGTGATGGCTTGCCTCATGCAGATATCCTCCCTGCTGATATAAGGGGTCAGCAAAGCCAACAGATGGTGAAAAATGGGGTCCGTCATCCCAAGATAATTCCTGAAATCATCAGGATTATTCTCATGGATCTCACGAAGCAAAGGCATGTGCGAGAATTTGTCAAGCTGGAGTAACCAATTCTTGGTCCATGAACTCCTCCTCGCCCTGCTCATGGACTGGACTTGGGTCAAAGTATGAACCTCAACACCAAGCCCCCACACAGCACGAACTCTACGACAATTACGTACCCGCACCATGGTTTCAAAACGGTCGGCTGGTCAGAACGAACTTAACAGAACGCACTGAAAAACAGCAAGACCTGTGAAGAGTGAGCTGAAAATCAGCAACGAGCAGACAAGAACGCACTAAAAGAACAGATACGAACTGACTACATGCACTGAAAACCAGATACAAGCCCACAAGCACAAACTGAACAGAAGTAAAACGATCTGAAAAACCTGGAGTCTGAAAAGCATGAATCGTCTCTTACCAAAATTCTACTAACACGAGATAAACATGAGATTAGCAGAAGAAGCCCAAAGGGTGGCACACAGAGTATCAAACTTCCTTTTTCTAGTCCCGTTGTATGTGCTGTACGTCACCTCGTCCTGGACAGTTGGACTTTGGTCAGACTTTGGTTGTGTGTAGGCAAGCCCACTTGAATGGAAATAAGTCGGAGTTCCGTCTGAGAAACCTTCGGAGTTTATTCCAACGGCAAAACCGGTCGTGTGTACAGGGCATTAGAGTCTGCAAAAGACTTGAGACTGGGGAAGAGGTTCAGCGAAAGGCTACAAAGTATTGAGGGGGGCTGAATATAAATGCACTCCACACTTTTCAGATATTTATTTGAAAAAATGTTAAAAACCATTGATCATTTTGCTTCCACTTCACAATTATGTGCCACTTTGTGTCGGTCTATCATATAAAATCTCAATAAAATACATTTACATTTTTGGTTGTAACATGACAAAATGTGGAAAATTTCATAGGGCATGAATACTTTTTCAAGGCACTGTAAATCAACAATGAAATATAATAAAAATATTATTTTCAAATTCTTGTTCCTTGAATTTTCATAGAATTCATACATATATGAATTTCATGCACAAATTATAAAAATTTCAACCTCAGGCATAAATCTCAGGCATACCTCAGGCATAAATGGGTTAAGAACTTAACAGCCCTGACCAAGCTTTTCACCAAAAAGCTGCTCCCATGTTCAAAATACCCACTTTTTTGACACTTAAAGGAATGTACCAATGCAGAAAATACAATTGCTTAACATGTGAATTTGTTACCCATGTTCAACAGTCCTTTAAATACCACTGGGGGCACCCCTATCCTACTGATGGATTTTTTACTTGTTCCTCCTCCTTTGTAGTCTACTGTATCCACTGTTCCTGCAGGTTCGAGTATGTGGGGTGGACAATTAGATCTCTTTGTGCAAGTTACAGAGAACATAGATGACGTGTGAAAAGTGGTTTCCCCAAGTTTAGTCTTTCTTTTGTCTTAAACATCATTGGAAAGATCCCAGTGGTATTAGGGTATTTTGAGGCCACTTCTGCGTCCCTCACAGAGGGAGAACGTTTCAAAACCCTTTATGCCAAGAAGATTTAAGCTGGATTCCCTGTCCCCTAGTGGTCTCAATGAGGCACTAGATGTCAAATTCCATTCTTTAGTTGTGGGTTCTTCTCGGTTTTTTTGGGTCCCCTATGGGTCTTCCACATGGTGCGATATGTACATACAGATGTGTGTGTACATGTGTACAGAGATAGATGGATAGGTGAATGAGAAGAGAGAGAGAGGTGCCGTTTTGTCCCCATGATAAACATGCAATATGATACAACTTTTTTAAAATATGGTTTTATATTATGTTATTTAAGGGACATTGTTATAGTAATCAGCCTGTGGAGCAGGTTGTTTGCGCCTCTTTATAAGTTCCATAAAGCAGGAGGCAACATGAACCCTGATATCCAAAAATCTTATTTTGTTTGCAAAAACTCCCCTTACTGTTTTCTTTCTAATTAATAATTTATTGTTGTCTTTTTGTGCATCATTTGTACCCTATTTTGTATGTAGTGTGGGGGTTTTCTCAAGTGGGGATTACCTTTCCTGGGTAAAAGGCAGTCCAAAGACAGGTATTTCTTAAAATTCTGACTTGTAGTCAGTTTTATTAAAAAGGTTGCACAGCAAAACAAACAAAGCATGGGTGAAGGGCTTTTCCCAGTCACCCACAAAAACATAACAAAAGCAAGCATTAAGCAAACCTTTTCTTTGCCTCTTACAGAGAAGTCTTTCACATCTAGGGCTCTCTCAGATTTTGACTTATTGAGTCCCAGGTTAGAGCAAACTTTCTCCAGTCCTGATTTATTTATACCACCTGCTGGTGGTCACCAGTGGAATGCAAAATCCAGTTTGGAACCAACACTGCCAAGGTGGCTTGTAAAACCCAGACTGGATTCCACCTTAGTTTCCTACATATGAAAGCATGCGAGGTGACACATAGCATTTATCAATCACCTCATCTTTCCCATTGTCACATATCCCCCCCTCTGCTCAAGCCCCTACGGCTGAGCAACTGTAATAACAAGTCAATGGACATGGAAAAGGGCGTCTGCACAGGGCCAGATTAACATAGGGGCTATTGGTGCTGCAGCTCAAGGCCCCTACCTTAACCACTTGCTTACTGGGCACTTAAACCACCCTCCTGCCTGGACCAATTTTCATCTTTTAGAGCTGTCACACTTTGAATGATTATTGCTCGGTGATGTAACACTGTATCCCAATTAAATTTTTATAATTTTTTTCACACAAATAGTGCCTTCTTTTGGTGGTATTTAATCACCACTAGTTTTTTTATTTTTTGCTAAAAAAACAAAAAAAGAAAATTTTGAAAAAATAAAAACAGTTTCAAAGGTTTTTTTTTAAATTAATTAATTAATTAATTTTTAAAACAGGTAATTTTTCTCTTTCATTAATGTGCACTGATGGGCACTAATAGGCTGCACTGATGGGCACTGATAGGTGGCACAGATGGGGAGAAAGGCGGGGTGTTGTTTGTGCATAGGCGAGGGCAGTGGGGGAGCAGGGGTCAAAGCTAAAGCATCTGCATGGAGAGATGGAGAGCTTAGCTGAACCCTGAATTCTATGTATTACACACTCCTGAACCCAGTGCTTTGTGTATTATGCACTCCTGAACCCAGTACTCTGTGTATTAAGCACTCCTGAACCCAGAACTCTGTGTATTACACTCTTCTGAACCCAGGACTCTGTGTATTGCACTCTCCTGAACCCAGCACTCTGTGCATTACGCACTCCTGAACCTAGCACTCTGTGTATTATGCACTCCTGTACCCAGCAGTTAGGGATGGTCTGGATGCTCGTTTATTCGCAGAACATATTGGGCGTTCGAGGTAAATTTGATTTGATTTGATTGATTTGGTTGCTGATTGATCAAAGCATGCATCTGACTTGCATGCTTTGGCCAATCACAGTACCATGTACTTTCAGAGCCATGCTTGGCCAAAGGCTAAGTCCACGCCCCACACTATATAAGGCTGCTTACACGGCAGCCGTATGTAGTGTAATAACATGGAGAACTTGAGCTAGATTAGGCAGGTTAGTTAGTGGCTTGCAGGCAGTTTAATATATATATATATATATATATGCATATTTTTTATATATATATATATATATATATATATATATATATATATATATATATATATATATATATATATATATATATATATATATATATATATATATATATATATATATATATATATATATATATATATAGTGCAGCCAGTGAAGTATATACTTCAGTGAAGTGTCAATATTTTGTGTGGCCACCATAATTTTCCAGCACCGCCTTAACCCTCTTGGGCATGGAGTTCACCAGAGCTTCACAGGTTGCCACTAGAGTCCTCTTCCACTCATCCATGACGCCATCACGGAGCTGGTGAATGTTAGAGACCTTGAGCTCCTCCACCTTCCGTTTAAGGATGCCCCACAGATGCTCAATAAGGTTTAGGTCTGGTGACGTGCTTGGATAGTCCATCACCTTTACCCTTAGCTTCTTTAGCAAGGCAGTGGTCGTCTTGGAGGTGTGTTTGGGGTCGTTATGTTGGAATACTTCCCTGCAGCCCCGTTTCTGAAGGGAGAGGATCATGCTCTGTTTCAGTATGTCACAGTACATGTTGGCATTCATGGTTCCCTCAATAAACTGTAGCTTCCCAGTGCCGGCAGCACTCATGCAGCCACAGACCATGACACTCCCACCACCATGCTTGAATGTAGGCAAGACACACTTGTCTTTGTACTCCTCACCTGGTTGCCGCCACACGCTTGACACCATCTGAACCAAATAAGTTTATCTTTATCTCATCAGGCCACAGGACATGGTTCCAGTATCCATGTCCTTCTTCTGCTTGTCTTCAGCAAACTGTTTGCAGGCTTTCTTGTGCATCATCTTTAGAAGAGGCTTCCTTCTATGACAACAGCCATGCAGACCAATTTGATGCAGTTTGCGGTGTATGGTTTGAGCACTGACAGGCTGACCCCACACCCCTTCAACCTCTGCAGCAATGCTGGCAGCACTCATACATCTATTTCCCAAAGACATCCTCTGGATATGACGGTGAGCACGTGCACTCAACCTCTTTGGTTGACCATGGCGGGGCCTGTTCTGAGTGGAAGCTGTCCTGTTAAACTGCTGTATGGTCTTGGCCACTGTGCTGCAGCTCAGTTTCAGGGTCTTGGCTATCTTCTTATAACCTAGGCCAGTGATGCCAAACCTTGGCACCCAAGATGTTTTGGAACTACATTTCCCATGATTCTCAACTACACTGCAGAGTACATGAGCATCATGGGAAATGTAGTTCCAAAACATCTGGGGTGCCAAGGTTTGCCATCACTGGCCTAGGCCATCTTTATGTAGAGCAACAATTCCTTTTTTCAGATCCTTAGAGAGTTCTTTGCCATGAGATGCCATGTGGAACTTCCAGTGACCAGTATGAGAGAGTGAAAGCGATAACACCAAATTGAAGACACCAGCTCCTCATTCACACCTGAGACCTTGTAACACCGAGTCACATGACACGACGGGGGGGGGGGGGTTAGGGGGGGACATAGGTAATTGGGCCCAATGTGGATTTTTCACTTAGGGGTGTACTCACTTTTGTTGCCAGCGGTTTACACATTAATGGCTGTGTGTTAAGTTATTTTGAAGGGACAGCAAATTTACACTGTTATTCAAGCTGTACACTCACTACTTTACATTGTGCAAAGTGTCATTTCTTCAGTGTTGTCACATGAAAAGATATAATAAAATATTTACAAAAATGTGAGGGTATACTCACTTTTGTGAGGTACTGTATATACAGTTGTGCTCATAAGTTTACATACCCTGGCAGAATGTACGATTTCTTGGCCATTTTTCAGAGAATATGAATGATAACACAAAAACTTTTCTTTCACTCATGGTTAGTGTTTGGTTGAAGCCATTTATTATCGATCAACTGTGTTTACTCTTTTTAAATCATAATCACAACAGAAACTACCCAAATGATCCTGATCAAAAGTTTACATACCCCAGTTCTTAATACCATGTATTGCCCCCTTTAACATCAATGACAGCATGAAGTCTTTTGTGGATTAGGCTCTTTATCTTCTCAGATGGTAAAGCTGCCCATTCCTCTTGGCAAAAAGCCTTCAGTTCCTGTAAATTATTGGGCTGTCTTGCATGAACTGCACGTTTGAGATCTCCCCAGAGTGGCTCAATGATATTGAGGAAAGGGGACTGAGATGCCCCCCCCCAGAACCTTCACTTTATTCTGCTGTAGCCAATGACGGGTCGACTTGGCCTTGTGTTGGATCATTGTCATGTTGGAATGTCCAAGTACGTCCCACGCGCAGCTTCCTGGCTGATGAATGCAAATGTTCCTCCAGTATTTTTTTATACCAAACTGCATTCATCTTGCCATCAATTTTGACCAAATTCCCTGTGCCTTTGTAGCTCACACATCCCCAAAACATCAGCGATCCACCTCCGTGATTCACAGCAGGAATGGTGAACCTTTCATCATAAGCCTTGTTGACTCCTCTCCAAATGTAGCGCTTATGGTTGTGGCCAAAAACCTAAATTTTGGTCTCATCAATCCAAATGACTTTGTGCCAGAGGGTTTGAGGGTTGTCTCTGTGATATTTGGCATATTGTAAGCGGATACTTTGTTGCATTTGCGTAGTAATGGCTTTCTTCTGGTGACTCGACCATGCAGCCCATCTTTCTTCAAGTGCCTCCTTATTGTGCATCTTGAAACAGCCACACCACATGTTTTCAGAGAGCCCTGTGTATCACCTGAAGTTAGTGGGTTTTTCTTTGCATCCCGAACAATTTTCCTGGCAGTTGTGGCTGACATTTTAGTTGGTCTACCAGACCGTGGTTTGGTTTCAACAAAACCCCCCCATTGTCCACTTTTTGATTAGAGTTTGAACACTGCTTGTTGGCATTCTCGATTCCTTGGATATCTTTTTATATCCATTTTCTGTTTTATACAGTTCAACTACCTTTTCCTGCAGATCTTTTGACAATTCTTTTGCTTTACCCATGACTCTGAATCCAGAAACGTCAGTGCAGCACTGGATGAAAGATGCAAGGGTCTGTCAGGAGTCCAGAAACTCATTGACCTCTTATACACACACTAATTACAAACAAACAGATGAGGATGGTTACTTTTAATAGCCAGTCAAACCCATTTGTGTCAACTTGTGTGCATGTTATCAGGCCAAAATCACTAGGGTAGGTAAACTTTTGATCAGGGTCATTTGGGTATTTTCTGTTGCCATTATGATTTTAAATGAGTAAACACAGTTGATTGATAATAAATGGCTTCAGCCAAACACTAACCATAAGTGAAAGAAAAGTTTTTGTGTTATCATTCATATTTCCAGAAAAATGGCCAAGAAATCATAAATTCTGCCAGGGTATGTAAACCTATGAGCACAACTGTATATATACCGTGCAGTCAGTGTACAGTATATATTACAGTGCAGGCAGTGTAAAGTATATAATACATTGCAGTCAGTGTACAGTATATAATACAGTGCAGTCGGTGTACAATATATAAGTGCAGGCAATGTACAGTATATAATACAGTGCATTCGGTGTTGTACAGTAATACAATGTAGTCGGTGTACAGTATATAAGTGCAGGCAGTGTACACAGTATATAATACAGTGCAGTTGGTGTACACAGTATATAATACACTTCAGGCAGTGTATAGTATATAATACAGTGCAGTTGGTGTATAGTATACAAGTGCAGGCAGTGTACAGTATATAATATAGTGCAGTCCGTGTTGTACAGTATATAATACAGTGCAGGCGGTGTACACAGTATAAAATACAGTGTTGTACAGTATATAATGCATTGCAGTCAGTGTACAGTATATAATAAACTGCAATCAGTGTACAGTATATAATACAGTGGAGTCGGTGTACAGTATATAATAGTGCAGTCGGAGTTGTACAGTATATAATACAGTGCAATATATATGGTAGATATTCCCACACTACTATAAAAAAAGGGGGGGGGGGTTATAACTGCTGCAACACACTGGAAAGTTACTCCATAACCACAAGAGAAAGACAAAACAAAAAATAGTGCTGCGCTGTTAAATACTAGGGGAGTAACTACTAGTGTACAGATGGAACTAGGAACGATGCATTGTAAAAGCACCTAGTAAATAAACAATGGCAATGAAGTGCAAAATGAAAAAAATATATATCGGAGTGTACTTGTGCAAATCACATGAAAATCTTGGTATAAACATATAATCAAATATGAAAAAGTCCTCTAAAAAGTAATAGATGATCCTCTGAAAAGTGATAAAAATGGAAAAAGTGCAAAGTGCAATATACAAAGAAAAGGTGACTTTCTTTCTTCTGTACAAAGAGATAAAGTGCAAAATGATTTCTCTTGTTTGGTGGAACACACTTTACAACACACTTCTGTGCATGTACGTTCAAGTTAAATTTGTGGTGCAAGGTGATGACCTCTTCTGTGCGGTGCACTATGGTGATAGATGACCTCTTACCTCACGGCTGTAAGGTAACAGCATATATATAATAATCACAGGTGATTCCTCTGTATATCCTGATGGTAACCGGACTCCTATGCGTGCATTTTCAATATGGGGGTAGAAGTCTGCTCCTTTGCGATCAAATACAGCTATTACTTCCACAGTATCGCTTATGACTCCCGCAGTAAAAGTGCATGTAGGATAACATAGGGGAGAAGAAGGGTATTCCAGAATGGTGTAGTATGTTTTTACAGCTTCATTTATTGAATAAAACAAAGATTCATATACTCACATTACATAATATCATTCAGTTAAAAAACCCCTCGAGCGCCGAGCTCGCCATCGTCACTTCCGGTGCCTCTGTATCCCTATGCGTATCGTCACTGTCACATGACTTAATCAGGGGATGTGTATAGGCACTGGAAGTGTCCTGAACCACTTGCTGACTGCCTAACGCATATATACTGCGGAAGAATGGCACGGGCAGGCAAAAGCACGTATCTGATACGTGATTTGCCCCCCCCGGTGCCACGAGGCGGTTGGCATCGTTAGGGGAGTGATCCGTGCTGAGGGGGAGGCCACTCATTCATGGCCACCCCCTCACGATCGCTCCCAACGAATGACAATTTTCCTCTGCCTCTGTAATGTAAACAGCAGCAGAGGAAGAGATGTCATCTCTCTGATACATGATTTGCCCCCCCCAGTTGCCACGAGGCGGTTGGCATCGTTAGGGGAGCAATCCGTGCTGAGGGGAAGGCCACTCATGTGTGGCCACCCACTCGCGATCGCTCCCAACCAATGACAATCTTCCTCTGCCTCTGTAATGTAAACAGCGGCAGAGGAAGTGATGTCATCTCTCCTCGTGTCGGTCTTTTCATTCCGGCGCCGAGGAGAGAAGACATCCAAGTAAGTGCACCAACTCTACACGTACAGTAGAACACTCTAGGCACACTTTCCCCCCCCAATCACTCCCCGATCACCCCCCTGCACCCCCTGTCACAGTGTCACCAATAGCAGTTTTTTTTTTAATTTTTTTACTGATTACTGCATTGGTGTCATTTGTGACAGTTATAAGTGGTAGGGCAGTTAGTGGTAGGCCCCTTTAGGTCTAGGGTACCCCCCTAACCCCCCTAATAAAGGTTTAACCCCGTGATCACCTCCCGTCGCCAGTGTCACTAAGCGATCATTTTTCTGATCGCTGTATTAGTGTCACAGGTGACGCTAGTTAGGGAGATAAGTATTTAGGTTTGCCATCAGCAATTTATAGTGTCAGGGACCCCCATATACTACCTAGTAAAGGTTTTAACCCCCTGATTGCCCCCTAGTTAACCCTTTCACCATTGATCACCGTATAACTGTTACGGGTGATGCTAGTTAGTTGGTTTGTTTTTTATAGTGTCAGGGCACCCGCCGTTAATTACCTAATAAAGGTTTAACCCCCTGATCACCCGGCGGGTGATACAAGTTAGGTTTTAGGGTCAGATAGGGTCTGCGTCGCCCCAGGCAGCGTCAGGTTAGTGCCAGTACTACTAACACCCAGGCACGCAGCATACACCTCCCTTAGTAGTATAGTATCTGAACGGATCAATATCTGATCTCATCTATACTAGCGTCCCCAGCAGTTTAGGGTTCCCAAAAATGCAGTGTTAGCGGGATCAGCCCAGATACCTGCTAGCACCTTCGTTTTGCCCCTCCGCCCAGCCCACCCAAGTGCAGTATCGATCGATCACTGTCACTTACAAAACACTAAACACACATAACTGCAGCGTTCGCAGAGTCAGGCCTGATCCCTGCAATCGCTAACAGTTTTTTTGGTAGCGTTTTGATACAGTCGCTAACAGTCATAACTGCAGCGTTCGCAGAGTCAGGCCTGATCCCTGCAATCGCTAACAGTTTTTTTGGTAGCGTTTTGATACAGTCGCTAACAGTCAGGAGCTTTTTTACCTGTGAGTCTCACTAGTGTACCAATAAATTTAGAGTCCAAAATGGCAAATCGAAGGTACACTAGTGAAGAGGCCTACACGTTTCTGAGCATGACAGATAGTGAAGAGGAAGTCACTCATCTGTCAGATTCAGGCTCAGAATATGATCCTGTAGAGGACAGCGGCTCCATGACAGATAGCTCTGACGACGGAGTTGTGGTCCCTGCCAAGGTCATGCGTACCAGACCCCGAACTTCTTCTGATATTGATGTGCAAGAACCGCAGGTCCCTCGTATGGAGCAGAGCAGTACTAGCGCCGCTATTCCTTCTGGTGAACTGGCAAGCACCAGCAGCCTAGTACACCCTGGTCGTAGTCAATCCAGCACTGCAGTATCACGTGGTAACGTGGCGAGTCCCATAAGTGCAGTTCAAGCTGGTGAGGTGGCAAACACAAGTAGTGTCCCGCTGCCACCAAGAAGACGAACATAGGCCCGTCATGCCCATAGTGCCCTTCCTGCTGCATTCGCCAATCCTAATTGGGAACTCACCACTTCCTTCTGCAGCATCCGTACTTCCTCCATTCACTGGCCAACCCGACATTCAGGTGGAAACAGTTGATTTTACGTCACTTGATTTTTATTTGCTGTTTTTCACCGAAGATCTCTATAGATCTATTGTGGACCAAAGCAATATAAACGCTGATCAACATATTGCCACTATTCCCCAGTCCTCCCTTGCCAGAGATTGGAGACCAATTACGGTTTCCGAATTTAAGCTCTTTCTGGGCCTTTCCCTCAACATGGGCATAACTAAAAAGAGTGAGTTGCGGTCATATTGGTCCACTGACCCAATTCACCATATGCCCTTGTTCTCTGCCTCCATGACCAGGGTACGATACGAGCAGATCTTGCGGTTCATGCACTTCAATGACAATGAACTCTGTCGTCCTTGTGGAGACCTTGGATATGATCGGCTCTACAAAATTCGGCCCCTCGTAAACCACTTCAACCAACGTTTTGCAGACTTGTTTACTCCCCATCAAGTTGTCTGCGTTGATGAGTCCCTGATTAAGTTTTCTGGCCGCTTGTCATTCAAACAGTACCTTCCCAGCAAGCATGCCAGATACGGGGTCAAGATGTATAAGTTCTGTGACAGGGCCACAGGCTATACATGTAGTTTTATGGTTTACGAGAGAAAAGATAGCCACGTAGAGCCGACAAACTGCCCTGACTACATAGGAAGCGCTGGCAAGCTTGTGTGGGACTTGGTGTCACCCTTATTCGGAAAGGGGTACCACTTATATGTGGACAATTATTACACGAGCGTGCCACTTTTTAGTCACTTGTTTGATCAGCAGATTGGAGCATGTGGCACCGTGAGACCTAATTGCCGGGGCTTTCCCCAGTGGCTTGTAGATTCCCGTCTTAGGCTGGGGGAGAGAGCCTGCTTCAAGTCTAATAACTTGCTCGCTTTGAAGTGGAGGGATAATAAGAATGTTTTCGTTCTTACCTCGCTTCATGCAGACACAACGGTTCAAATTACTAAGGCGACTGGTGTTGTGGAGAAACCCCTCTGAGTCCACGAATATAACCAAAATATGGGAGGGGTGGACCTCAATGACCATTTGTTGGCGCCGTACCTAATTGCCCGTAAGGCCAGATGCTGGTACAAGAAAGTGTCTGTTTATTTATTTCAATTGGCTTTGCTGAACGCTCATGTGCTATACAGAGCTTCAGGACGGACTGGATCCTTCCTTAAATTCCAGGAAGAGATCGTCAGAGCCCTTCTGTTTCCAGACGGTGTTCCACCTCACCTTCCCCAACCAAATGCAGTAGGCCGGCTGCATGAGAGGCATTTTCTTTATGTCCTCCCGAGTACCCCTACCCAACGAACCCCCCCAAATAATTGTCTTGTCTGCAGCAAGCACGGATATAGGCGTGACACCCGCTATTATTGTCCCTCCTGTCCTGACAATCCTGGTCTTTGCATTGGTGAATGTTTTGAACACTACCATACACTAGTTGAGTATTAGCGTAGGGTACAGCACTGCACAGACTAGGCACACTTTTACAGGGTCTCCCAAGATGCCATCGCATTTTGAGAGACCCGAACCTGGAACCGGTTACAGTTACAAAAGTTACAGTTATAAAAAAAAAGCGTAAAAAAAACCCCCCAAAAAACAATATAAAATAAAAAAAACAAAAATAGTTGTTGTTCTATTGTTCTCTCTCTATTCTCTCACCACAGTTAAAAAAGAGCATATATGCCGAAGCATGGGGGCAGCAGTGGCGGAGGAGCGATTTGCTCCTACCTTTTGCGGGTGGATGCGCCCATGCTTCGGCATATTTATATTTTAGGCACAGGTTGCATTAAAAAATGTTTTATTTTTTACTATTTTTTTTTGTATTTGCTTTGCAGGTACGGTAAGTCTTACTGTTATACTGTAATGTTACTTGTTTTATTGTTAACCATCATTTGCTTAGCAGGTACGCCATTCAGTTGCAGCGCGGATTTATTTATCTTGACAGCAACAGTGTTTGCTCCCATGATAGATAAAGCTGTGACTCCAGCGCTGTAGGAGGTGATTTCACCACCACAGTTAAAAAAAAAGCATATATGCCGAAGCATGGGGGCAGCAGGGGCAGAGGAGCGATTTGCTCCTACCTTTTGGGGCGGATGCCCCCATGCTTCGGCATATATAAACGGTGCATGTATGCCCATCATTAGAAGTGGGTGGATGAAGGGAGGTATTCTAATGGTGGGCATACCCACCAATCAATCTCTTTTTTTCGTTCAGCCCACAGGCTGCATGAAAAAAAAGTTTACAATATATGCCCAACAAGGACCAGCAACGTACTGGTATGTTGCTGGATTTTGACTGGTTATACCAGAATGATGCCTGCAGGTTTAGGTATCATCTTGGTATTATTCTTTTCAGCCAGCGGTCGGCTTTCATGTAAAAGCAATCCTAGCAGCTAATTAGCCTCTAGACTGCTTTTACAAGCAGTGGGAGGGAATGCCCCCCCCACCGTCTTCCATGTTTTTCTCTGGCTCTCCTGTCCCAACAGGGAACCTGAGAATGCAGCCGGTGATTCGGCCAGCTGACCATAGAGCTGATCAGAGACAAGAATGGCTCCAATGATCTCTATGGCCTAGAAACCGGAAGCTAGGAGCATTTTATGACTTAGATTTCGCCGGATGTAAACAGCGCCATTGGGAAAGCATTGTATCACACCGATCTTGGTGTGGCCAGATGCTTTGAGAGCAGAGGAGAGATCTAGGGTCAAATAGACCCCAATTTTTTCAAACAAGAGTACCTGTCACTACCTATTGCTATCATAGGGGATATTTACATTCCCTGAGATAATAAAAATGATAAAAAAAAAAATTGAAAGGAACAGTTTAAAAATAAGACAAAAAAGCAAAGAAAAAAAAAAGCACCCCTGTCCCCCCCCTGCTCTCGCGCAAAGGCGAAAGCAAGCGTCGGTCTGGAGTCAAATGTAAACAGCAATTGCACCATGCATGTGAGGTATCACCATGAAGGTCAGATCGAGGGCAGTAATTTTAGCAGTAGACCTCCTCTGTACATCTAAAGTGGTAACCTGTAAAGGCTTTTAAAAATGTATTTAGTTTGTCGCCACTGCACGTTTGTGCGCAATTTTAAAGCATGTCATGTTTGGTATCCATGTACTCGGCCTAAGATCATCTTTTTTATCCCATCAAACATTTGGGCGATATAGTGTGTTTTAGTGCATTAAAATTTTAAAAAGTGTGTTTAATCTGTAGGGCCTTTGCTTTAAAAAAATATATAATGTTTGGGGGTTCAAAGTAATTTTCTTGCAAAAAAAATAATTTTTTCATGTAAACAAAAAGTGTCAGAAAGGGCTTTGTCTTCAAGTGGTTACAAGAGTGGGTGAGGTGTGACATAAGCTTCTAAATGTTGTGCATAAAATGCCAGGACAGTTCAAAACCCCCCCAAATGACCCCATTTTGGAAAGTAGACACCCCAAGCTATTTGCTGAGAGGCATGTCGAGTCCATGGAATATTTTATATTGTGAGATAAGTTGCGGGAAAAAGACAAAAAGTTGTCACTAAATAATATATTGCTCAAACATGCCATGGGAATATGTGAAATTACACCCCAAAATACATTCTGTTGCTTCTCCTGAGTATGGGGATACCACATGTGTGAGACTTTTTGTGAGCCTAGCCGCGTACGGGACCCCGAAAACCAAGTACCACCTTCAGGCTTTCTAAGGGTGTAAATTTTTGATTTCACTCTTCACTGCCTATCACAGTTTCGGAGGCCATGGAATGCCCAGATGGCACAACCCCCCCCCCCCCAAATGACCCCATTGTGGAAAGTAGACACCCCAAGCTATTTGCTGAGAGGTATGGTGAGTATTTTGGAGACCTCGCTTTTTGTCATAAAGTTTTGAAAATTGAAAAAAGAAAAAAAAAATTTTTTCTTGTCTTTCTTCATTTTCAAAAACAAATGAGAGCTGCAAAATACTCACCATGCCTCTCAGCAAATAGCTTGGGGTGTCTACTTTCCAAAATGGGGTCATTTGGTGGGGTTTTGTGCTATCTTGGCATTTTATGGCCTTCGAAACTGTGATAGGTAGTGAGGAGTGAAATCAAAAATTTACGCCCATAGAAATCCTGAAGGCGGTGATTGGTTTTCGGGGCCCCGTATGCAGCTAGGCTCCCAAAAAGTCCCACACATGTGGTATCCCCATACTCAGGAGAAGCAGCAGAATGTATTTTGGGGTGTAATTCCACATATGCCCATGGTATGTTTGAGCAATATATCATTTAGTGACAACTTTGTGCAAAAAAAAAAAAAAAAAGTTTGTCACTTTCTCGCAACTAGTGGCAAAATATAAAATATTCCATGGACTCAACATGCCTCTCAGCAAATAGCTTGGGGTGTCTACTTTCCAAAATGGGGTCATTTGGGGGGGGGGGGTTGTGCCATCTGGGCATTTTATGGCCTTCGAAACTGTGACAGGTAGTGAGGAGTGAAATCAAAAATTTACGCCCTTAGAAATCCTGAAGGCGGTGCTTGGTTTTCGTGGACCTGTACGTGGCTAGGCTCCCAAAAACTCCCACACATGTGGTATCCCCATACTCAGGAGAATCAGCAGAATGTATTTTGGGGTGCAGTTCCACATATGTCCATGGCCTGTGTGAGCAATATATCATTTAGTGACAACTTTGTGCAAAAAAAAAAAAAAGGTTTGTCATTTCCCTGCAACTTGTGGCAAAATATAGGTAGTAATAAACTAAAACCTGTGTAAATTCCAGAAAATGTACCCTAGTTTGTAGACGTTATAACTTTTGCGCAAACCAATAAATATACGCTTGTTGACATTTTTTTTACCAAAGACGTGGCTGAATACATTTTGGCCTAAATGTATGACTGAAATTGAGTTTATTGGATTTTATTTATAACAAAAAGTAGAAAATATCATTTTTTTCAAAATGTTCGGTCTTTTTCCGTTTGTAGCGCAAAAAATAAAAATCGCAGAGGTGATCAAATACCATCAAAAGAAAGCTCTATTTGTGGGAAAAAAAGGACGCAAATTTCTTTTGCGTACAGCATCTCATGACCGCCCAATTAGCAGTTAAAGCGACGCAGTGCCAAATTGTAAAAAGTGCTCTGGTCAGGAAGGGGGTAAATCCTTCCGGGGCTGAAGTGGTTAAAAATGTTCACAAATTGGCTAGTAGGGTGGCCATTTTATTGTAGCCCAATGTAAGGAAGTGCGATGGAGGCCATTTTCCCATGGATGCTGTATGGGACGTCAATCGCGGCCATTTCCATGTAGTTCGGCGTCATACATACAGCATAACGGCCATTTTCCCGGTGATGTGTTGGTGTGTTAAAAATAAGAAGTACATTTAAAAAGGGGGCATTAACAAAGAAAGAGAGGGAAAAATAGATAACGTTGCTAAATAGCATACAAGGTGTCAGTGGGTGAACCACTTTAACATTCGACTCACAAGAGAAAAAAAGAGAACCTCTGAACCAATGAATACTGGCAGGCAGTATAACTTTACTGGAATGGTGTCACGGACTCTATATATGATAATTTTGAGGTGCAGGGGACACCAGAACTAGCATAACATAAGCTAAGTTCATTATGTGTATATATAAAAATAGGAATATAAAAAGATAGAAACATGCTCCGGAAATGACGCAGGCGATAATAAATTTTGACAATATAAAAAAATATATATAATAAATCACATACATATGACCAATAATTGTAATAAAATCACTATATAAAAATTGAAATTCTAAAACCAGACATGATATGTGTAGATCAAGGTGAGAGACAAAAATGCTAAATAGAAACTAGATTAGAGGGCCAAAATAAAAAATCACTAAGAAAACAATTAAGATGAAATTCTACATTTAATCCTTGTGGTGAAAAGGTATCGAATGTGAAAATGCATTTGGATTCCAATTGGCTCAATGTCCTGACTTTATGGCTACCCCGCCAATGTCTAATATAGTGTTCTATCCCCCAAAATTTTAAATGGGTGGGATCTTTATTATGGCATGTGGCAAAATGTTTAGATACACTGTACTTATCGAATCCTTTTATGATGTGCTGTACATGTTCTTTGATGCGTATCTATAGCAGTCTTTTGGTTCGCCCTACATATTGTAGTCCACAGCTGCATTTTTTTTTTTTTATTGTCACTTGTCTATTGTCGACCATTTTGAGAGGTGTGAATCAACTTTGCAGTTCATTTGTCTTCCATCTCCTCTCCTTTGTCTCATCATTGTGACACTTTGCCATATCAAAAATGATTAAAACCAGGTATTAATAAATCTAACATCTTGGCTTATCCCCCCCAGGGGTCTAACGTGACCGAATAAACAATATCATCTTCTACTCAATGATCCCCATCCCACCTCCCTCCCCCCTCCCATGCCACCATCCCTCCCGATCCCTATCTCTCCAAGGTCTAATTCTCCCGTCTCTCCTTCTCTATTCTAGACTTTCAGTTCTTTATTCTGCACCACGTTTTTTTAAATTTTACCCAGCGTTCCCACTCCGCTGAGCCCGCAGTTCCTATTTCCTCTATTGCGCAAGCCTTGCTCTCCATATTGTATGTTTCCTCCACTGCATCTATCCATTCCCATATCTCAGGACTCGCCTTCCTCTGTCAGTTCTTCGGGATTATTCGCTTCGCGGAATTCAGGAGGTAAGGTACCAATGATTGCTTGTACTTTTTAATGTCTCCTCCTCCCCCATGGAACAGAACCTCCCAGGGATCTTCTGCTACTTCTTTTCCCGTTATTTTCTTAATTAGCACAAGTATCTTCCCCCAGAAATTTTTTATTTTAGGGCATGTCCACCACAGGTGCGCCATTGTTCCTATCTCTTGGCAACCTCGCCAGCAGTATGCCGATCCATTTTGATATTTGCTTGTTATCTCTGGGGTAAGATAGCTTCTACTTATACATTTATAGTTCATTTCTGCCGTCCGTACATCTAAAGCTGAATTGCAAATCATTTCCAAAATTCTCCTAATTGTATTTTCATCTTTCTTTGTGCCTAGTTCCCTCTCCCATTTATTTATAAATGGGGGTATCTCCAGCTGATCCATCTTCATCAGGACTTTGTACATTTTTGAGACTGTATTTCTTGGATCTTTTGTATCGCATAACCTCTCAAAGTCCGTAAGTTTATCCCCCGCCCTAATCGGACTTGGCAGTTTACTCACAAAATGACACAGCTGGAGGTACCGCCATTCGTCTAACCCTCGTGTCTCCCTCCCAGCTCTAATTTCCTGCAGTGTCATAATTTTACCCCCCCTAATAATGTGTCTGAATTGTGTCTTTCCCCATAGTGCATCCTTTCCTCCTATAATTTCTAATCCTGGTGGAAAAAAATTGTTATCCGTTAGTGCAATTATATGTGAGTTGTGGTTTCCATTAACTTTCTTATATACCCCGTCCCAGATTTTGAATACATTACGTGTTATTACATGTGTGTCTTTATCTAAAATTCTAGCATGTGGAGGATTCCAAATAACACTTCCCAATGGTGCTTTACTTAAATATTCCTCTATTCTTACCCAACGTTTTTCATTACCTCGCTTTGCCCATTCAGCCATTCTAGACAGTACTACGGCCTTGTAATAATTCTGGATATCTGGTACTGCTAGGCCGCCGTGTGTTTTCTTTTGTTTTAAGATCCTGAAGGAAACCCTCGGTTTTTTATTTTTCCATATGAAACTCATTATAATTTTTTTTAACTTTCTCAAATAATATAGGGGAAGTGGAAGCGGTACCATCTGGAACAGATATGTGATCTTGGGGAGTAGGAACATCTTAATGACATTTATACGGCCTATCGATGAGAGGGCTTTACGGGCATAATTTTTACAGTCAGTTCTGACTGTATCTAGCAGGGGTAAGTAGTTTATTGTGAATATTTTCTTGGTTGAGTTAGCCAGCTTTATTCCTAAGTACTTTAGTTCTTTAGTAATCTAAAACTGTGTTCTTTTTTCAATGTGTCTATTTCTATTTTATTTAGATTTATGTTTAGTATTTCTGATTTTGCCAAATTTATTTGAAAGTTAGACACCTCTCCATATTCCTTTAAGGCCTTAACTAACTTGGGCATAGTGGTCACAGGGTCCGAAATATAAAATAACACAACGTCAGCATAAGCTGCGACCTTGTGTTCGTCTTCACCGATCTTAATACCTCTTATTTCTGGATCTGCCCGTATTGTTGCTAAGAAAGGTTCCATAGTAAGAACAAAGAGCAGCGGGGACAGGGGACACCCTTGTCTCGTTCCATTTTCCATCTCAAATGGCTGAGACATTACTCCGTTCACTCCCACCTCTGCCGTAGGCTGTTGGTACAGGGTTTTGATCCGCTGGATCATTTTGGGTACGAGTCCCATGGTCTCCAAGGTCAGGAACATGAACCCCCAGTCTACCCTGTCGAAAGCCTTCTCGGCATCGATCGACAGTAGTAGCCCTGGGAGTCCGCTCTCGCTTGTTTTTTGCAACAAGAGTAATGTCCTGACTCCATTATCCTTCCCCTCTCTTTTAGGAACGAAACCCACCTGGTCTGGGCTGACCAAAGCATTCATTGATCCCTTTAACCTCTCAGCGAGTATCTTTGCGTAGAGTTTTGTGTCAGTATTAAGGAGAGAGATGGGACGATAACTTGAACATAGTGTTTTTTCTTTTCCTTCTTTGAGTATGACCGTGATGGAAGCCTTTAAGGCCTCCTTGCTCATCTCGTATCCTTCTCCCAGCCCATTAAAATACTGACACAACCTGGGGATCAATACTTCTTTAAATGTTCTTTAATAGGTTAGTGTAAATCCATCCGGGCCTGGACTTTTCCCGAGAGCCATTCCTGCTATTGCTTTTCTCACTTCTTCTTCAGAAATTGGTGTTTCCATACATTCTCTTTCCACTTCTGTAATCTTAGGCAGCATTGCCTTCTTTAAATACTTATTATTTCTCTCTCTTCTATTGTTAAGCTGAGTACCCTGTTTAGGAATTGAATATAGCTCCTGATAATAGTTTTTAAATACCTCCGCTACTTTTCTGGAGGCGTACTCTGTATGGCCCTCTTTGGTCTGGATTTTTTCTATAAAGTTCCTGGCTTTCCGTTTTTGCACTATTTTTGCTAGGTGTTTACTCGGTTTATTAGCCCAACGATACCTATCTCCTGTGATCTTCCTATGTGTCGCTCTGACTTCTTGTTCCATTAAATTTTTCAGCTCTGCCCTTTTGATTACTATGTGTTTATATGTCGCTTTGAACAAGTGTCCTGATTGTATCTTATGTTTCTGTTCTAAGCTGGCTAGCTCCTCTGTTAATTTTTTAATTTTCTTACCTCTCTTTTTTCTGCCTTGACCCTAACTCAATTAGTACTCCTCTTCTGTAAGCTTTATGGGCCTGCCATAAGGTGGACCCAGGTACTTCTCCTGTGTCATTTACCACAAAATAATTCTTCAGTTCCTTATTAATTCTATTGAACCCTTCCTCCCCCCCTATCAGTTCTTCATTTAGGCGCCATTGCCCTGAATGTCTATTTTCTTCGCCTATTTTTATTTCCATGGTCATTGGTGCGTGGTCTGAGTAAGTTATATTTCCTATCCAAGAATCTACCACCTTCTCAATTTCCCTATGGTCAATCAGACCATAATCGATCCGGGAGTATGACCCGTGCACAGAGGAATAAAACGTGTAGTCCCTTTTTCGTGGATGTTGCACTCTCCATATGTCTACCAGTTGAAGGCTGGCGAGTTTTTGCCTGATCTTACTTAATTGCCCACTGTTCTTCCCCTGTGCTCGGGCCGTACTATCTAAGCCCGGATCCAAACAAAAATTAAGGTCCCCCATTATTATCAAGTGCCCTTTCCTAAACTCTGTTAACTTCTCCAAAGTTTTTGCCACATATTCTATCGGGTTTTTATTTGGTGCGTAGATATTAGCTAGTGTATACTCTCTTTCGTTTAATCTACCTCTTAGGAATAAGTATCTACCTTCTGTATCCACTAATCTCTCTTCCAGCATGAACCTAATTCTTTTTGAAAATCCAATGGCAACCCCCCGTGTTCTATTTGAAATAGTATCTCCTTGGTACCAGGTCGGGTATTCCCCCGAGAATAGTCTTAATCTTGATTGATGTGATATATGTGTTTCTTGAAGGAATACCACCTCTGGCCCAAGCAGTCTAAGCTCATTAAAGATACTTTGTCTTTTGTGGACCGTATTTAGGCCTTTGACATTGTATGTTATGCATTTTATTGTGGTTAGTGTCATTTTTCTACCTCCCTTCCATCGCACTCTGTCATTAGACCCTGGAGAAATTTAACAATCCCATCTATCTTAGACCCTGGAGAGATATCCCTTATTTTAATTATTAAAGTTAAAGTGCAACCCCTTCCCTTCTCCCACTCCCCTGCCCCCCCTCCCTCCCCCTCTCCCATTCCCCCCAACCCCTTTTGGTCTTCAATGGACCCTTAGGCCAATGTGGATCACGTAAATCGTAACCCTCCATAGGTCTCCACCTCTAAAGGTGGAGCTGTTGGTGTGCCAGATCACCGGCCAACACTGCTGCCAGCGGATAGGGAAAAAAAAAAAAGAAAAAACAATCAAGCTCCTTGCGGCACTCCGACTTCGCTGTTTTCTTTACAAAATTTTTCCTCCCTCTCTCCCTCCCCTCCACCCCCCCCCTCACACCACTCCCACTCCTACATCTATCCATCGTTCGTTGGACCAGTCCATCGTCGTGGGCACCTGTAGGCCTAATTTCCTGCAGAATTCCTCTAACTCTTCCGGGAATCTTAGCCTAGCTGTTCTACCATCTTTACTGCCTACTAGGCAGGCGGGGAATCCCCATGTATACTTTATATTTTGATTTGTCATTTGTTCCAAAAGGGGCTTCAGAAGACGTCTTCTCGATAATGTGTCTTTAGCTAGGTCTGCGAATACTTGGATCCTTGCCTCCTCGTATTGAAGTGGGGTTCGCCATCTCAGTTTTATCCATATTTTTTCCTTATCTGTGTAGAATCTAAACCTCACGATTATATCACGACTTCTTTCTGTTCGGCTAGTATCCAGCCTTCCTATCCGATGGACCCGCTCTATTTTTGGAAAGTCCTCTCCTTCCAGCTCCAGAAGGGGGGAGAAGATGTCCGCTACGATCTTCCTTAGGTGCTCACCCCTCTTTTCCCGGACACCTCGGATTCTCAGATTCTGTCTGCGACTTCTGTTCTCCTGATCCTCTAACCTATAACATATTTTTATCTGGTTTTGTTGCGTTATTTTAATTTGTTCTTTTAAATCGGAGATTTCTCGCTCTTGTTGATCCATTATGTCTTCTGCCCTCTCGACTCTGGCCAAAAGGTTACCTAGATCTGTCCTCAGCATACTTATTTCTATTTGATCGAAGTTTCGAGTGCTTTAAACATCTCCGCAATTTCGTTTTTTGAGGGAAGTTCAAGATCTTGTCTATGTTCCATCGTTCTAGATGATTCGTGCACATTTTCAATTAGTGATGACTCTGTTGATTGATTAGGAGTCTGGTTTACCTTCTCGTTTTGGCCCTTTTTCCTCGTGTCCACCATAGTTGACGTTTGTGCTACTTGGTGGGTGCCCCCCGGGCTCCCCCCCCTTGGCTAAATACTGCTTAATTGAGCTCCCGGTGGAACTTCCAGAAATATTATCCTTTGGCGTCTTCGGTGGGCCACCTCTCCCTGCTTTATTTGTATTTCTGCTCATTATTTATCCCAGAGAGCCCTGTAGATAGGATTTTGAGCACTTTGCTTTAATAATACAAATAACTTTTCGCAGTTCCAAATCTAAGGCTATTTTTATGTAGTTGTAATTGTCTTCTGAGAGTTTATATATTCCCCACCAGGCCTATACCACTTAGGTCCTCGGGTTTTTTATGATTAGAGACAAAATAGATACGCTGTTTTCTGTCTCAGGAATGCTGTAGGGGGTCTATTGGTCCTTACTTCTGTCTTTGTTTTCTTCCCACTCTTTTTAGGGATTTACTGCTTCTTGGTGCTTTTTGTTTCCCCTTCCCGGTGTGCCTGATGAGGTAGACTTGCAGAAATGGCATCAATCTTCTTATGCCCCCTGTATAGTTACAGAGATGCCGTGTACTATTTATAGACAAAATAGCCAGGTACCTTGATGTCTAATATATCATGCGCAACCTCTCCTGTAGGGAGACGTCATGGTGTTTTAGTGGTTTTCACTGGCCAGTATAGCCCTGTGCTTGTGCACTTGTATCTCCAGGTCCCTCTATCTCTAATAGGACAGTAGGATAGTGATGTACATAATACAGATCTTTAACCGAAGTTTTGGGTTCTATGATACTATCAACTTTTACCGCATTATCTTTTGAGATATTTAAATCACAGATTTCCCATGCGAGCGTACTCTTTCCTGGCTATTTGTTTGTTTATAAACTTAGAGCGGGAGTTAAATGTCCCAAGCTATAGTAGTGATCCTGCGGCAGTACCAAGAAACCCAGCAAACCCCCGTGCTGGAATATATAGTCGCGCAATAGGCCCTCCTCTTCTATCTCCAATTTACATCGATGTAGCGGATTCCCCGCTAACCTACCCGTTGTTTCTGGGGCTGATGTTTTATGAATCCGTGTACCGCGATTCACTTCCTGTCCTGCAAAGCCCGTCTGAGAACGTGATGACGTCACCGTCGTAGGCTCCTCCCTACGCGTTTCATCACGATAGGACGTCGTCTGGGGATTGGCCTATCGTGATGAAACGCGTAGGGAGGAGCCTACGACGGTGACGTCATCACGTTCTCGGACGGGCTTTGCAGGACAGGAAGTGAATCGCGGTACACGGAGACACCGCCGCTGTGTCTAATACCTCTCATGCTACATTTTTTCTGCCAAATTGTAAGTGCAATCTCTCTATTCTATTATAACCTTTTATCATACGTTATTGCGCTATGGATGTGTTTTGCTTTCTATTTCCGGTTATGATCGAGTGCTAAAGCTACTGGTCCCGCTCTGTACCTGTGGTTTGGGGAGACCATAATCCCTATGCTGGGCGAGACTGCCGTAATAGCAGTCATCGCCGTCCGGTAAGCAGACTCTACTCACACACTCCTTCGTGGATTATCTACTAATACTCCTTATCACATCTTTCCTGGATGGGTGTTTTTTGTTTGTGGACTCAATATAATTTTTAATGTTTTGGACTCTTTTTTTATATACTTTTTTACACGCATTTGTGATCAAAGTTTGTTTATGATTGATTGATTTTGTGCATTTATATCTACTGATTGATGTTATGTCACTCGGTGGGACTTCATTTCTTTTTATGTCACATATATACTTATATACGCTGCACTTTGCTGTTTACCATATTTTAGGAGTCAGATACTGGACTTTTTTAGGTGCTGGCAGCTTTTTTTCTCCCACATGTTTTTTGTTTCTTTAGATCTGAGCGCAGCTTTGACTCTAGTTTGGGTTTTTATATATATTTTACACTCTGATGTTTTATTAGGCTGGAATTCTGTGTCACTGCCCCGTAGTAAGTGATTTATACTAGTACATTAATCCTTGTGTCTTAATACCCCCTTAAGACCACATATATCCCTCCACGGGAATATCAGTATCCCTGGGGTTTAACCGTATGTCTAAGTGTTCTTCGCTGCAATGTATCCTATCCCTTCTGTGTAGACCGGTGTTACCCCTTCCAGATTTTATTATTTTATTACTGTGTGGTGATGTAAAGCAGGTATAGCAGTATATATTAGAATATATTAGTCAGAATATTGGTCCATTGCCCACCATCATTATATGTATCCAACATTCGATTCAGACGAGTACCAATAAAACTTCAATTTATACTGAATTGTAATTCCAGAGAGATTGACGGGGTTTATAATATTTTGTATAACCTCATGTTATTTAATTCCACTCTGTGCATGTCAGTCAAGCAGAAGGTACCATAAGCCACAGTATTAGAACCACACCAATGTTCATATAGCGATCGTAGTAACCTTAGAGAGCTGTACTTAACTGCACACAATGTCTCCTATTATCCAGTCCAGCCTCTGTCATTCCTTAACTTTCACTCTGATGACATTTCATCCTTTTAAGCACCGATCTCTAATATTCTCTTACCTCTGGAAATCAAGCAGGATAACGTATTTCTTACCATCTGCCGACCATCTGTGCTACCTTCTTTTAAGGGTGGTGTGCTCTCCGTTATGTGGTCCACCTTTGGAACGCTACAGGTTGTTAGGGGGTCCCGGTCCGAGAGGAGATTTCATCCAAATCCTCTCCTTCCAGCCGCCGTCTCACTGCAGAGTTTAGAAGGAGGAGGGGGGGAGGGAGCGGGGGGAGCCCACGGGGGGAGCCCACGGGGAGAGCGCGGCCGTCACTCCATCAGCTGGGATCGTATCTCAGCGGTCCGGATCTCACCGTAATCCGGTCTTCAGTCTCTTGATTCCAGTGCCGGACACCGCGCTCCTCTCTTCTCCTCTCCTCGTGGTCTATCTCCTCCGCTTGCTTTACTGTCGGAGCGAGGCCGCCAGGACGCCAGCACTCTGACACACCGCCAGCTCCTCCCTTCCTATCTGACGTCTTACGTCATCCCGCCCTCAGCTCCCACAGCTGCATTCTAAAGTATATACTGCCCCTTCCGTATATGAACTCTCTCACTTCATAGGTGTTTCCTGTATTAGTGGAGGTGAAACTAGTTTTCTTCTCATTTGGGCGTTTTGTTTTGGTGCATGCAAAGCACCGTTTACAGGGCAAGAAGCCTTTTCCGGTAAAGAACGTGAAGCCTCTATTGGGTGGATCTGGGATGCTGTTCACTATTTTGTCTCGAATCGTAGGAGGTCTTCTGTACACAAAGTTAGGATATTTGGGGAGTACTCCTTGCAAATGTCTATCAGCTAGTAAAATGCACCAGGGTCACTTAGTGATTTTTTCGCGTTGGATACTGTAATCTAAAATGATCGGTATCCTATCAATTACTGGTTCTTGTTTCTTCTTATCCTTTTTTTTTTTTTTGAAAAATTCTGTTTATTTCTTGTTTTGAAAGACATATAAATACAACATTTGGACGTGTCATTTGGACACCATCCATACTTGGTCAACATGACCATATCCCTATCTAACAGAGGCCTACTAACTAAACATATTCCCCTCCCCCAACTCCCCCCCCCCCCGAACCACAGCTCGACATAAAACGGATCTTCAGTTTTCCACCTTTTCAAGATCAAGAATTTGTGCTTACATTTTTAAATACGTATACTAGTGATAATTTCAACAGGCGTCCCCCTAGTCAAAACCCTCAGTATGCGTATTTCCGCCAAGGGACATGTTGTATATAGTACTTCTATATCTATTCAATACTCTCTTCCACTACCCCACCGTGTTGTTAGAATTAAACCACGATTGCCACACCCTATCAAATTTTTTCCTACACCCCCTGGATTCATAAGTAGCTTTATAAAAGGGTAGCATGGAGTTCACTTGGCTTTTCCAGGAGGAAATACTCGGTGCCTCTGGTCTTTTCCATGCCAGCAAGATAGCCTTCCTGCCATAAAAAAACAGAACATTCAGCATTGTGCGCATGGCCCGTGTGGGTACTACCTCATCTACCAGTCCAAGCAGGCAAACCCTGACTGTCAATGGGATCGGTGTTGATATTAATTCCGCTATGCAGGTTGTGATATCAGTCCAGAATCTTTGAATCTGGGGGCATTGCCAAAAGATGTGGTTGGCATCTGCAGGTGAGTGAGAGCATCTCCAACACTCTGCCGAGGCTGTGGGAAAAATCTTTTTTAGTCTAGCTGGTGTGTAATAGCTTCTATGTAAAAACTTGAACTGAATTAACCTGTCCCTTGCAGACACCAGATGTTTGAATGGTTGAGTCCATAGATCATCCCAGTCCTCACCCTGTATATCTGGAACCTCCACCTCCCACTTTTCCCTGCATCTGGTAATTGCCAGTGGGGTTACTTTGAATAGTTCTTTATATGTGTTTGAAAGGGGTTTTGTCAGGTACTCATCGGCTAGCAGCGTTTCCAGAGACGAGGGTAGAGATTCCACCTTCCTCTCTCCAAACTGCGTCTGAAAAGCGTGCCTAACTTGTAAAAAACGAAACAAGTATGAGTTGGGAAGATCGTGTCTCGACTGCATTTGGGAGAAGGTCAGTAATTCACCAAAGGTTGTTATGTCTTTTAATGTCTTGATTCCTCTACTAGCCCAGATCATAGGATCTGGCAAGTTGTAAAATTGGGGTAAAGTCGGGTTCATCCAAATAGGAGTTGAAGGTGACACCCCCCCATAGCTAGGGCACGCCAGTTTTACTGCTGTCTCCCAGGCCTTAATAGTGGCTTTCATTGTTAGCGTTAGGGGCAACTCTGACCTGGTACCCCTAAACAAAGCAAAACGCAGACTGTCGTAGGATCCCAGGTGAGCCGCCTCCAAGACTGTAGCCGCATCTCCATCATCTGTTACCAACCACCTGTGTGCGAACACCATCTGTCCCGCTATGTAGTACTTGTGCCAATCAGGCAGTGCCAATCCCCCTTGCTCCCCCGGTTCTTGCAGTACTTTGAGTCCTATTCTGGGGGCCTTAGGAGCCCAAATGAAAGATGAGACAATACTGTCTAGCTTCCGGAAAAATGACCGTGGTATCCAGACAGGTGCATGTCTCAAGAAATATAGTACAACCGGTAAAAATTTCATTTTTAATAAACTGATGCGCCCTATTAAGGATAACGGAAGTTTTGTCCAAGTTTGTACTTTTTGCTTCAATAGCGTTATCAGGGGCAGTAAATTAAGTAGCATATAGTCTTGAACGTTTGGGGTGATCTGTACTCCCAGGTATTTAAGGGACGTGACCCATTGTAGCGGTAAGTGGGGATCTGCTCTTTCCTTGGCCCCTGAGTCTATTGGTAGGATGGATGATTTTCCCCAATTTACTTTTAGACCCGAGAAGGTTGCAAAATGATTTATGATTTCTAGTGCCGCTCTTAAGGAATCTCCCGGATCATCAAGGAATAATAATAAATCATCTGCGTATAGTGCCAGAGTCTCTTCTATTGTACCTACTCGTATGGATCTAATTGATGGAGAGGATCTAAGTGCTACCGCCAGTGGCTCCAGGGCAAGGGCGAACAGGAAAGGGGACAGCGGGCAGCCTTGCCTGGTTCCCCTACCCACTTCAAAGAAATCCGAGGTGGACGTTCCTAGTCGGACCGCCACTTTCGGACGTCTATAGAGCATGGCCACCCATTTCCTAAAACTTGGGCCGAAACCCATAAACTCCAAGACCTTAAACATGAATGACCAATCTACAGAGTCGAAGGCCTTTTCAAAATCAATAGAGACCACCACTCTAGTGTTGGAAGCCCCTGACTGTATTTGTAAGTGAGTGAACAGTCTCCTTAGGTTAGTGTCTGTTGATTTCCCCGGCATAAACCCTGTTTGATCTATGTTAATAATAGAGGGGAGTACCTCCGCTAGTCTAATGGCCAAAATCTTTGTTAAAATTTTTAAGTCTGTATTCAACAGAGCTATCGGCCGGTACGATGCACATTCCTTTGGGTCTTTCCCTGGTTTTGTTTCTTCTTATCCTTGATCAATTCGTTACGATTCATTTCTGCTTCTTTTGATATTTTTATTAATGTATCCCTTATTATAACCTTTTTCAATAAATCTCTGTCCCATGTTCTCTGCTTAGGCCATAAAGGCATCCTTGTGAGTGCAGTTCACCCTTAGGTGCATCAGTTGACCCTTTGGGATATTATAGTGCAAGTTCCTATGATGGCAGCTTCCTAAAGGGAGATATATGTTTCTATCAACGTTCTTAAAGTGCGTTTTTGAAATAAGAATATGATTTTCTTGGTGATTTCTAAGTCCAGGAACGGAATCGTCTTCTCACTAATATCCCAAGTTAATTTGATGTTTCTGTCGTTTTTATTTAAATTCTCCAGGAAAAGGACCAGATTGTCCTGTTCTGCCTTCCGGATATCATATATATATATCATCAATATATCTTTTGAAAATAATCAATTCGCTTGGTGTGTCTGAAAAAACGGCTTCTTCTTCCCACTGTGCCATAAACAGGCCGTGTTTTTTGTACTGCTGGCTGTAGAAAGTTGTCAATATATCGACCCATTCTGGCTGTAAGGGAATCAATCCCATTGACTATTGGTCTTGGGGGTGGGTTAATTTTGTCTTTGTGCATCTTTGGTATGGAATATAGAATTGGTGTGCGACATGATTCTGGTGTTAAAAATTTTCCTTCCTTTTTACTGACTATATCCTTTTTGAGGCCAAGATGGACTATTTGTTCCAGTGCTTTCCTACATTTAAACATAGGATTGCCTAATAGTCAATTGTGTGTACTTTCATCCTGTATTAATAGATTCATACTCTCATGGTATTGTGCTTTAGCAAGGACCACAATGCCGCCACCTTTGTCCACTGGTCGGATGACCAGATCTTTCCTTTTGGTCAATTTGTGAATGCCACTCTTTATATATTTGGGTTCTTCCTTTTTGTTCACCTTGAGATCCTTCAAGTCTTGTAGGACCAATCTCTTAAATGTGTTTATTGTCCTTCAATGGAGGGTTAAAAAAAGATTTGTTTCTTAACATACTGTGTATGATCTCTTCATTTTGAATTGGCTTTTTTGGTTTGGATGGATTGCTGGCAATATATTTTTTTATATTCAGTTTCCTGATATATTTTTGAATACCTATATAGGTTTATCAAGATTCTTTATAGGTGCATATTTTAGCCCTTTATCTAGGACTCCTATTTCTTCTTGTGTCAATAATTGACCACTAAGATTAAAAACACCCTCTCTTTTTCTTTTGTTGTCTCTTCCCTGATCTACATCCTTTCTTCTTTCTGGACTTCTTCTCCTGTTTCTTGTCTCGTCTGTATTCCTCGGCGGGTGGTTTTCTCGGCCTCTCCTTAAAAAATACCTATTGTAGTCTATATTGGAAAGATATTGTCCCTCATGTCTATCTTCTTCATGTTGGTTCCTAAATGGGGCATAGTAATTATACGTTGATATTGGGCTGCATTCATATGGACGATGGGGGCCCTGTGGTGGTGGGCCTCTTCTTTCTCCATAGCCAAGGGGGTACGGGACTCCTCCCCCTCTGCCCATAGGGTTCATATGGTGGTCCCCTATTATCTCTTTGTTCATAGGGTGCACCCCTGTTGTCTCTTTGGTCTTGTGGAGACCCCCTATTGTCTCTCTGGTCATAAGGTTGTCTGTGCCAGTTATTGTGTCCAAAATTGGGTTTTATATTGTTCTTCCAATGGGGTTTCTTCCATCCATTCTGTGGGGTTCGTTCGTAGTTCATGGGCCTTCTATCGACTCTATATGGGGTGTAATGATTCTGATTCTCATGTCTCTCATCATTTCTTGGTCGTCTTGGCGTTTACTACCGTTTCTTTCTCTCAATTCCTCGTTAGGTCTGTTTTGTGTATTGCGGCCCGGTTCTGTGTTAACATATTGTGGTTGACTGTTTTTTCAGGTGTGCAGAAAGTTGAGATGGGGTCTATTTGTCCAAGATGGCTTTGCCATTTGAATGCCTAATCGGTTTTAAAATCATTGCTATCCCTAGTATATTTCTTACTTTTGCTTTGTTGTACTTCTTTGTCTTTTTTAATGAGATCCCTGTTTAATTGAGTTGTGAGTGTAATAAATTCTGCTGTTTCTTTCTAATTTTCTAGTTCCTCCTTTACTTCTGCTATGGTTTGATCATTTTTTTTTTGTTTTCTTTCTAATAGGAACATTAGGAGTTCCAGACCATTCCTATTGGAGAATGTGAACCACTCATCCATAGATTCTTGATCAAGTAAGCCAATTTTGATTTTTCATGTTCGTGTCCAATAGACTTTAATAGGGTTTGCATGTTCGCTAGAACTTTTTGCCTGTTCGCGGTGTTCTGGTGTGAACTGAACCGGGGGGGTGTTCGGCCCATCCCTACCAGTATTACACACTCCTGAACCCAGCACTCTGTTTATTACGCACTCCTGAACCCAGCACACTGTATATTACGCACTCCTGAACCCAGCAGTGGCAACGTGCTTCTCCTGGCACAGCAAAAAGAGCATCCCTTGCTGGCTTAGAAATAGCCTGGTGCTGGGATGCCAATGCCCCCCTGTTGAGAGAATGGTGCAGATGTAAGCTTTGAATGTGGGGGAAGAAATGCCCTCTCTGCATGGCAAACCCCTGCCTTCTGTGTATTGTACACTCCTGAACCCTGCACTCTGTGTATTACGCACTCCTGAACCCTGTGCTCTGTGTATTACGCACTTTTAAACCCAGTACTCTGTGTATTACACACTCCTGAATCCAACACTCTGTGCATTACACTCTCCTGAACCCAGCACTCTGTGTATAGCAAAAATAGGGGGGGAGTGTGGGACTTTAAATGAGGCACAATATTTGTGCCTCCATCCCGGGTTCAAGTACATAAAAAGGGAGTGTGGGACTTTAAATGAGGCAATTGACTTGTGGAGGTAGAGTATATAGTAATCATTTTTTATTTGTAACAATAGTGTAAAAGTATTTTTCATATATATACATGCACAATGGCATAAACATAATGGATACATATACATTAGCTTGGCAACACATAAAAGATAGCAAATGTTAATAAATATACTACAAGAGGTTTCATATTGGCAGGCATTAGTACATCATATGCAAAAGAGCTGCTATAAGATAGTGTCAGAAGAATTAGTAGACCAGACTGTGTGGACTGCACAGAGATAACCCAAAATGCATGTAAAGTGAATAATGATATTTATTAAGATAGATGATAAATAAGAAAATACAAACAGTGCGCAACCAACCCAACAAACCCACCAATAACAATAATATATACAGCAAGGGGCAGTACCAGAATCACAGATGTCAGCCAGGCCAGGGTCATACACGGCAGGTCAGCAGGACAAGGGATATTCCAGAAGCGTAAACGTTAGCCAAGCCAAGGTCATACACAGGAAGATCAGTAAATGAGGGACAGGGAACCAACAGGACAGAGAGGGGATGGATCGGGCTGAAGGGTACAGGAACACAGAAGGATCCGGGTCAGGATAAGCTCAGGAACAAGGTCAGATGCAGGCTCAGGAAACTGGCAAACAAGGTCAGGGCTCAAGGAGAGAGATACCAAGGCAAGCATGTGAGGGCTTGCCGGGTATTTATGGGACTGACAATAATTGTCTTCATGTAACACCTGAGCGCAGGGAGTGTTGTCTGCTCCATACTGCCAGGATCCATCCGCTGGTGGACGTCAGTACTGCGGCCAAAAGATGAAATAACACCAGCAGGGAAAGATTCCCCTGACAGTTCCAAACTGCCAGGAGACACCTGCTGGTGGACCCCAGTACTGCACGCCAAATGATATATCTTACCAGCGGAAGGACCCTTTCCTGACAGATAGGTACACATACACAATACTAGAGGTCGACCGATATGGGTTTTTCTCTGGCCGATGCCGATGCCGATATTTAGAAATCGCGGTGACCGATGGCCGATATATAATGCCGATTTTTTTGGGCCGATATATTAGGCCGATATTTTTTTTTTTTTTCCCTTCATCTTATAAAATCTAACAGTTAGACCCCTTTCACACTGGGGCGTTTTTCAGGTGCTTTTGGGCTAAAAATAGCGCCTGTAAAGTGCCTGTAAAACGGCTCCCCTGCAGTCTGTGTGAAAGCTCGAGTGCTTTCACACTGAGGCGATGCGCTGGCAGGATGTTAAAAAAAGTCCTGCAAGCAGCATCTTTGGAGCGATGTATACCGCTCCTCCACCACTCCTGCGCATTGAAATGAATGCGCACCACTGCCGAAGCGCCTGCAAAGCGTTTTGGCAGCAGCGCTTCAGGGGCGCATTTAACCCCTTCCTTGGCTGCTAGCTGGGTTATAAGTGCCCCGCTAGCAGCTGAATAGCGCCGCTAAAATGACGGTAAATCGCCGCTAAAACTAACAGCGTTTTACCGTCAACGCATGCCCGCTCCAGTGTGAAAGCAACCTTAAGTAATAAGTGATACAGAAATTTTTTTACATTTAAACATTTTTTAAACAAAACAAACCTCCAATCAGTTCACTTGTATGTATAATTTAGATTAAAAAACCAAAAAAACTATATCTTAAATATTAAATACACAAAAACTGATAATCAAAACTTTTGGACGAAAAAAAATGGGCTAACTTTACTGCTTATTTTTTTTTTTAATTTCATTAGTGTATTCTTTCAAAAAAATTGCGTTTGAAAGACCGCTGCGCAAATATCGTGTGACATAAAATATTGCAACAACCGCTATTTTATTCCCTAGGGTCTCTGCTAAAAAATATATATATATATAAGATTTGGGGGTTCTAAGTGATTTTCTAGCAGAAAATACAGGATTTTTACTTGTAAGCAACAAGTGTCAGAAAAGATTTAGTCTTTAAATGGTTAAACTGAGAACTCCTCCACACTGAGTTCAGTCTATTGATAAAAGAACCTGAAGAGATACCTTTCTTCTTATCAGATTTGGTAGGCTGCCCAGAGGAGGAGAGAAGAAAACTTCAGACAACTTGCATTGACTTCTATTACAGAAGTCATTTGCAAGTCCCGCTGAAGTTATAATCGGCCTTTTTTATCAGCACAATCGGCCGATGCCGATTAAGTAAAAAAAGCCAAATATCGGCCGGCCGATATATCGGTCGACCTCTACATAGTACTCAATGAATTTTGGATGTATAAAAAGTATATATGGGCCAGTAAGTAAGTAAGTAATAAGCCAGACTTGTCTAAGCACCCCATGGAAACTCGACGCGTTTCATGGCTACATGCCATTCATCAGGAGTTGGGTACAGAAGTAAACTGTAAATATAAATAAATATGTAATGTTAGCAAATATGTTCTACCCCTTTAGAGGGAGAAAAGACCTCATAGGGAAAGAGATCTATACTCACAGGTTGGCTGGAGCACTGTGCTTGGCTGGTATCGAGGAGCATGGGACCCCAAATGGTTGTCTGTTCCGGAGCTGAGACCAGGAACCCCACCCCAGCCAAGAAAACCTCCACATAGCATGCCCGATTGCTGGAACACATTCCACTCTATGTATTACACACTCCTGAACCCAGCACTCTGTGTATTACACACTCCTGAACTCAGCACTCTGTGTATTACGCACTCTTGAACCCAGCACTCTGTGTATTATGTACTCCTGAACCCAGCAGTGACAGCGCGATTCTCCTGGCACAGCACTCAGGGTGGACACAGAGGGACAGCTGCCGTGGCATGAATGTGTTCATAGGCTTCAGAAATGGCATTCCATGCTGGCTTAGAAATAGCCTGGTGCTAGAATGCTGATGCCCCCTGCTGGACGATCTCATTGCCACTGATGCTGCTGTCCAGCGGTAGAGAGGCAGAGCATGGACTGTGTGAGACATTGAGATTGGTGGCTTCTGAGAGGTGAGCAGATGGGGGGGGGGGGGGGGGATGTTGTTTGTGCACAAGTGAGGGCAGGTAGGGGGGGTGGTAGGGTCAAAGCTGAAGCATTTGCATGAAGAGATGGAGAGTTTAGATGTTGTGGAGGAAGGGTTAAGAGGTGGCTGCAGAGATAATCTATGAGAGAAAGGTGCAGAGGTGAGCTTTGGATGTGGGGGCAGAAGTGCCCTAAATGCATAGCAAACCCCTGAACCTTGCATTCTGTGTATTATGCTCTCCTGAACCCAGCACTCTGTATTACACACTTCTGAACCCAACACTCTGTGTATTACGCACTCCTGAACCCTGTGCTTGTGTGTTATGCACCCTGGTTTTATTTAATAATACCTCTTTAAGACCCTCCCACTATGAAATTTGGCCACACCCACCCTATGACACAGTGTGCTCCTCTGTGGGAAGAGGGAAGAGTTCCTGCAACTATTCTCTGAGAAAATAAGCCCTGGGCCCAGCTGCCCAAAAAGAATAGGCCATGCATGGAAAGCAATGTGCCGACGGGGAGAGATCACCCCTGGCCTGACCAGCCCTGCATTCCGCACACACTGCCTGGGCCGGGTGACGGGATAATTAATGGGTGTCTGGCAGGCAGTCCTAATGGAAGCCTGGTATTCGGCTTCTGTAATGTTGTGTAAGGCCTGCATGGCTGCACAATTCAACTTCACCGCAAATCATGCTGTGTATGCTGATGCAGGGCTCTTACGGAAGCCTGGGGCTTCCGTAGCAATGGGCCTTTGGTGCTTTATTCTTTCACCTTTGGTCTTACGCCGATGCATGGCCCTTAAGATGCTCTTAATTTGGCCCTGCATCTGCATTATCTTAAAGGGGTTGTAAAGGTAAAAATTTTTTCACCTTAATGCATTATATGCATTAAGGTGAAAAAACTTTTGACAATACCGCCGCCCCCAGCCCCCCCGTTTTACTTACCTGACACCTCGAATCTTCGCTGCTCGTTCCAGTCATCTCTATTGCAGCTCAGCCTGGTCGCTGATTGGCTGCAGTGGATGGATTGAAAGCAGCGCAGCCATTGGCTCGCGCTGCTGTCAATCACATTCGATGACGCGGCGCGCCGGGGGGCGGGGCCGAGTGATACAGTGAGCGGCTATAGCCGCCGGCTGTATCACGGGAGCGCGCCCGCAAGAACTAGCCACCATGTGAGGGAGCTCGCATTAAGGTGGATAGTTCTTGCGGGGAGGAGCTGAAACAGCCGCCGAGGGACCCCAGAAAAGCAGGTTCGGGGCCACTCTGTGCAGAACGAGCTGCACAGTGAAGGTAAGTATGACATGTTTGTTATTTTTAAACAATAAAAAAATTACCTTTACAACCCCTTTAAAGTTTCCCAGCTCTATGCTCCACTATGAATTTAAATGCTTGAAGAGCAGGAAACCATCTTGTCACATGACTGTTTTTCTCCTTGTTATTACACATCCACTTGAGAGGGGTATGATCAGTAACTGTGGGACTCCTCAATCCCTCCCAAATCTAACATGTTCCTTATTTTGTGACTACTTCCTGGCAGGCCTCGGGTATTCTATAGGTCTTTACATTTACAAGGACACCCGACTCTGTAATTATGTCATGCTGTATAACTGTGGTCAGTCCGGGTATTCTTTCTCACAAACGCTTTAACATCAGTCTGTTGGGCCACTGACAAGGTTTCAGCTATGGGTACCTCAGGTGTCACGGGGGCCATGTCCTTTTGGGGGTTGGTACTGCCAGTAACATCTCCTTGTCCTTACAAGATTTTAAGAGATTAACGTGATATACAGTATTTGCTCTAGTTTCCTTTTTCCTGGCTGGTAAACTTTAAAAAACTTACCTTACTTTCTCCAGAATTTCAAAGGGACCTCTGACAAGGAATTTACTCTTAACCGTCGGGACTAGTACCGGCGCTCTATCCCCAGGGATGAAGGTACGGATCCTGGCACCCCGATTATTAACTCTTCTCTAGGCCTCCTGGGTTTGCTCTATATGTTCCCATACAAGTGGGATCACAGCTGCAATTCTGCGCAATACGCTCGATGACGCTTCTAAAGGGCGTGGTCTCTTCCACATTTTTTTTCAACATCTAGCAATCACCTGGAATGTCTAGCATCGAATAGTTCAAAAGGTGAGTAACCTGTAGATACCTCACGTACCTCCCGTATCACAAACATGAGGTACGGCAACAAAAAAATCCCAATTCCTCCCATCTTTGTCCACCACCTTTTTTAACCGCTTGCCGCCCGCCGGCTGTCATATGACGGCCAGGCAGCGTAGCTCTCATTCTGGGAGGGTGTCATATGATGCCCTCGCCTTCTCGGCCCACCAGGAGGCGCACACGCGCCGCCGGCGGCGATCGCGCCCGCCGTGTCACTGCCGCATCACTGCCACGTGCCGTGATGTCAGCCGGGCAACCGTGATTGCCCTGTAACACAGCAGGACCGTGGATCTGTGTGTGTAAACACACAGATCCACGATCCTGTCAGAGGAGAGGAGACCGATGGTGTGTTCCCAGTACAGAGGAACACCGATCGGTCTCCTCCCCTTGTGAATCCCCTCC
This sequence comes from Lithobates septentrionalis, assembly GCA_037952835.1. NCBI lineage: Eukaryota > Metazoa > Chordata > Amphibia > Anura > Ranidae > Lithobates > Lithobates septentrionalis. The sequence continues at coordinate 1,702,614 of JBBDGP010001693.1, read as the reverse complement.
CCCTACAGTTAGAAACACTCCTTAGGAACATAATTAACCACTCGATCACCCCCTAGTGTTAACCCCTTCCCTGCAGGTCACATTTATACAGTAATCAATGCATTTTTATAGCATGGATCGCTGTATAAATGTGAATGGTCCCACAAATGTGTCAAAAGTGTCCGATATGTCCGCCGCAATATTCCAGTCATGATAAAAATCGCAGATCGCCGCCATTACTAGTAAAAAAAATAAATAAATAAAAATGCTATAAATCTATCCACTATTTTGTAGACGCTATAAGTTTTGCGCAAACCAATCATTATACACTTATTGCATTTTTTTTTAACAAAAATATGTAGAAGAATACATATTGGCCTAAACTGAGGAAAAAATTTGTTTTTTAAAAAAAAAAGGATATTTATTATAGCAAAAAGTAAAAAAAAAAGAGTTTTTTTTCAAACTTGTCACTCTTTTGTTTATGGCCCAAAAAATAAAAACCGCAGAGGTGATCAAATACCACCAAAAGAAAGCTCTATTTGTGGGAAAAAAATTATAACAATTTCATCTGGGTACAGTGTTGCATGACCGGGCAATTGTCATTCAAAATGTGACAGCGCTGAAAGCTGAAAAATGGCTTGGGCAGGAAGGGGGTGAAAATGCACTGTATTGAGATGGTTAAACATGTTTTTTGAGCGTCTTGTTTCCACGAGACCATCAGTTTGGGGGTGGTAGACAGAGGTACAGAGATGGAAGACTTTGAACAACTCACACAATTCTTTAGTGACTCTGGACATAAATGGTGTGGCCTGATCCATTATTATGTCTTTTGGAATACCCACATGACTAAATACCTGGACAAGCTCTTTGGCAATAGTCTTAGCTGAGGTATTACGCAAGGGAATGGCTTCAGGATACCGTGTGCCATAATCCAGTATTACCAGTGTGTGCTGATCAGGGCAGCCATCAGAAATTTTTGGGCCCCTTACACAGCTTTAGGCCCCCCCCCCCAAGCCTGACCACCAACTTGCCCCAGAGCTTGCCCACGGGCCATCCTACCGAATCTGCACACTGGCCACCTCACCTGTACGCACTCAGCCCCCCTCACACCTGTATATGTCACCCCACATACACACACCTGTATATATAAGGAGAAAGGAAGGTGGGACTTTGTATGAAGAATGCATCCCTGGAGAAATCACGTTACATATGAAAAATGGGCAGTACTAGGTATATTAAAACTATGGGCATGGATGACAGCATTGCAAAACAACAATTGGCAGTCAATGGTTTATTGATATAAAAATAACAATAATAGTAATAATACCATAATAAAATAATGACATAGTAAGTTCATAATGTAAAACATTATATAAAACCAAGTACATTGGATAGATTGGTGTAGCAATAGTAATGATCATGACAACAACAATAATAGCATAATGAATTCATATCATGCACATCATAGAGAGCCATTTTCATAGAAGCGTGTCTCCCTGATAGAGAACTGTATCTAGGTTCATTGGTACAATCCATTTGGTAAATATGGTAAATGTTGATAAAGTATAGTATGAGCAAAAGGGCATCTATTGGCTCTACGCGTTTCGTGGCGACTGCCACTCTTCAGGAGCAAGTATGAGGTAGACGTCTGTATGTATTGAAACACATAGGTAATTTATAGAATAAAATTAAAATAATCATTGTTGTGGATAGGAAGAGGAGAGGGGGAATGACCCCAATTTACCACAACTACTTACAGAAATGTCAATGGGATAAGGTGAAGGCGTGGAGGGCCGGAAATCCGACCGGAAGCAAACATCAGTCCCGGGAGCTGAGGTGGACAAACCCGGGCGTAGATGGATCGCCAAAGGGAGATAATGCTCCCCAGGGAGAGGCCCCCATGGGTGAAGAAAAAGTAATATGTCACGGGAGTGTGGCTGTCTGTGAAAAAGGAAATATAAAGTGAAATAAGGTAGGGGTATGACAATAGATATGTTACAAAAAGTGACCGGTAATAGGGAAATATTGGTAGAACAAGTAAAACTTGTGGTACAAGGACCATCCAGTGATATAGAAGTGTCATGAGAAGTACCTATGGTGCAGAGTATGGGGGTTAAATTTGAACCCCCCATTGAATTAAGAAGAGTGAATTGGGAAAAGGTGTAAAATACTAGTTGAACCCCAAAATTGGGGTATAAATACCCAAGATAGAGACAATTTAGAACAAAACCGTGATAGTAAAAAATAGGAAGTAAAAAGGGATACAAAAAAGATACCTGGTTTGCAGTGAAATAGGTGGAATCCAAGATACATCATGACCATGGGGGTAACAAACCCTGAAGGGAGCATAAATCTACTGGGAGGAGTATATATACACTCCAATGAAGTGGGGAGTGTCCACCAGCGTCACGCTGGCGGCCAATGAGAGGAGAAGGCGCCAAAACGACGAGCGGCAACCCGTCCGGCGTCAATCACCTCGTGGAGGACGTGAGATGTAAACACAGCGTCGCCGCATCAACGTCACTGGTGTGCGACGCTGCGCAGGCGGCGTAGGAGGCGTGACGCCGATGCGCAATTGGGCACCCGCCCAGTCCCCGAACGACCCAATGGAGGATCAAAGGGGAGAGGGAGGGCCCCAGGAGCCTGTATATATATATATATATATATATATATGTCAGCCCCCCACACACACACCACACACACACACACGTGTGTGTGTGTGTGTGTGTGTGTATGTGTGTATATATATATATATATATATATATATATATATGGGATGGGATATATATATATAGCAGCCCCTCACATACACACAGCACTGTGTTTTGCCTAGGCCGAACAAGGGACCTCACACAACCACCCGGGACCCTGCACAACCACCAGGGACTCCGCACAGCCACCAAGGACTCCGCACAGCCACCAGGGACCCCGCACAGCCACCAGGGACCCCGCACAGGGACCCCACACAACCACCCGGGACCCCGCACAGTCACCCGGGACCCCGCACAGTCACCCGGGACCCCGCACAGGGACCCCACACAACCACCCGGGACCCCGCACAGGGACCCCGCACAGGGACCCCACACAACCACCCGGGACTCCGCACAGCCACCAGGGACCTTGCACAGCCACCAGGGACCCTGCACAGCCACCTGGGACCCCGCACAGGGACCCCACACAACCACCATGGACCCCGCACAGCCACCAGGGACCCCGCACAACCACAAGCGACCCCGCACAACCACAAGGGACCTCGCACAGCCACCAGGGACCCCTGCACAGCCACCAGGGATCCCGCACAACCACCAGGAACCCAGCACAGCCACCAGGAACCCCGCACATCCACCAGGAACCCCGCACATCCACCAGGAACCCCGCACAGCCACCAGGGACCCCTGCACAGCCACCAGGGACCCTGCACAGCCACCACGGACCCAGGACCCTGCACAGGGACACTGCACAGCCACCAGGGGCCCAGAATAGCCATTTGAGAAGGAAGGGGTGGGACAATTTTAGATGGAGAGGGGCGCCTAAATTTAGTCTTGCCTGGGGCAGCACAACACCAAAATACACCACTGCATACACAAATCTGTACACACACAAGGCTCTGGCCCCTCTCTGTACACAAACAGCCCCCCTCCCTTTTCCTCACAGCCCCTACTTGTAAAGAAGATCTTCCTACCTAGTCCCAGGTCGTTTTCACATAGCTGACATGTTGCTGAGAAGCTCAGTACAAATCACACAAACAGTGAACATGCACATAGTAGCCAGAGGTGGCAGTAAAGAGCTCGATGTCGGAGCTCAGTGTCAGTGACACAAGAACAGCAGAAGCCGGGAGATCGTTTGTGTAATGCACAGCATGGCTCCCCTCCACCCACCCGTCCTGCCTTCTTCTGGCCCGGGTGGGCCCCTCATGCCCCGGGGCCCCTTACACTTGTGACGGCTGTACCCCCCTGATGGCGGCCCTGGTGCTGATGACTCCGGGCAGATTTTACCACTGGTCCCACCAGATCCATGCCAATTCTTTCAAAATGTTTTCAATAATGGGTAATAGTACCAGCGGACTGTGAAAATGGGGTGATGGTGCAGAATACTGACACTCCGGGCATGACTCACAATATTCTTTGACATCGGCATGTTAACCAGGCCAAAATAATCTCTTGGTTATTCTCTCCTTAGCTTTCTCTATACCCAAGTGTCCACCCATTATATGACCATGGGCTAAATCTAATACCATCTGGTGATAGGGTTTGGAGACCACTAGCTGCGTCTACTACCTCCTCTCCTTGCTATACTACTTAATACAGTCTTTTCAAGAGCCATGTGGGGAAAAGACACCTCTACATCAGGTACAACAGGTTCTCCATCAAACATTTTAATGTTTTCTCTGGCTCTATTAAATGTGGAGACTTTCAGTTTGTTCCAGACTAAAATCCTCTTTTCTGACTTCCTTGTCAGGCACCATATTTTGTCCACTCTCATTATTAGAGCCAGAGATAATTTCTTGTTCATTATCCTCAAGCTCTGGGTTGGATTCCAGCTCCTCCTGCTCTCCAGTCATTACAGAAAAAGGAAAAAGTCTACCCCTTCCTTGGACACACCAACAGTTTCCTCTTCAACTTTTCAATCAAAAGGGTCAGGAGTGAGTTCAGGTGTTTCCCCAGCAGGGGGAGCTCTGTCCTCCTGACTCCTTTTGTTTTCCCACAAACTTCAAAAATGTGGAAATTTTCTCCCCACTATGGCTTCATGAAGCAGCGAGGGTACCACCCCCACTGAATGTGTCACAGAGCCCCAGGGAGTATCAATCTCAACCATAGCAGTTTGGTAGTCACGTATACCAAAATCTATACAAATAACCCCAATAGTACTAGGGTGTAACTTTGCATGGTTAACAAAATCACCTTTGACTAATGTCACAACACTATCAGTAGAGTTAGTAGAGCAGTGGCAGGTTTTAAATCAACTGAAATAATACGCATTTGTCCCTCACATTATGCAGTACGTGCCACCTGTGTAAAAAAACATGCATTTTTTCAAATAAGTATTATCACATTGCATTGGTTCATCATTTAGGGAACAATTAGCAGTAATATGACCTAACTCTGACAAACGATAACACTATATAGGTTTTGCACCCAGTCATTTAAACAGCCTCAGGCACCTTCCTGACTTATTTGGACAGTGTCTAGGTCCTGAGCCCACAGTTTAATTATCTGTTTAATTATCCCCTTCACATCACCTCCCACAGAAGTGTGCTCTGCCCCTTCACATCACCCCTCCATAAAACTTCCCCCTTTACAACACCCTCCTCCCCAACCATAATATTCTCTTTCCTTTCACAGCACTGCCCCTCTTCACATCAATGCCCCCCTGTACACCCCCCCAAGAGCACTGCCTTCCTTCACATCTCCCTGACAGCACTGCCCCCCTTCACATCAACCACAGCACTGCCCCCCGACATCTCCCCCATAGCACCGCCCCCTTCATATTCCCTTCATATCCCCCCCCCCAAAAGTAGAGTAATTTGCCTCTTCACTCTCCCACTTTACAGAGTTACACAGTTCGGAGAGTTGGAGGCACAGCAGCACTGGAGGGAGGGTGGGTGCGGGAGTCAACTTCTCATATTAACAAGGTGGTGATTGGTTGCTAGGATTGCCCTGCATCCTAGCAACCAATCACCTTCTGTTTAACTTGAAGATTTAACTCCGGCAGCTCCCACTCCCATCACCCATCCAGTGCTTCTGTGCCTCCCACTCTTTTTTTTGCTCTTCTGTGAGAATGACATCAGCTGACGCTGGGGGTGAAGGAACGGCCCCTAAAGTGTGCAACCACGATGGTCTGAATGGGACAGTGACTTGGTCCGCCATTGAGTGATGCCTGTACTATATGAATGGGGACATGTAACAAATATAAAAGAGGTGCTATCCCATTTTGGCTGCAAAAGTGGAAATACACTTTAACCACTTCCCGCCCAAGGACGTCATATTCAGTGGGAACATCTGAATGATGCCTGCAGCTACAGGCATCATTCAGATATCCTTGTTTTCAGCCAGAGATTCTGTGCACCATAAGAATGATCATAGTGGCAGTTCCGCCGCTTGATCGTTCTTACAGGCGACGGGAGGGGACATCCCCCCCCTCCAGCTGCCATCCGTTGCTTTTCTGGGCTTTCCCGTGCCATCGGGAACCCGGAGAAAGAATCGGCCGCCGCCAGATGATGAGCATAGAGATGTCCAGTGACCAGATGGTCACCGGTCATCTCTATGACCATCGGAGGCCCGGGCGTGACGTTATGAAGTCCGGGGCGTGGATGTAAACAAAGCCGCGATTGCGGCTGGTAAGCATAAGATCGTGGATTTTTTTTTTACGATCTCATGCTTTCCAGCCTGGAGGAGAGATGTGGGGTCTTATTGAGCCTGCATCTCTCCATAAAGAGGACCTGTCAGGAATTATTCCTATTACAAGGGATGTTTACAAAATAAAAATGTTGTAAAAGAAAGTAAAAATAAAAAAAATAAAGTAAAATAAAATTAAAAAAAAAATTATTTAAAACGCCCCTGTCCCCGGTAGCTTGCGCTGAGAAGTGAACGCACACTTTATTCCCGCCCACACATATAAACGCCGTTCAAACCACACATGTGAGGTATCGCCGTGTGCGTTAGAGCGCGAGCAACAATTCTAGCACTAGACTTTCTCTGTAACTCTAAACATGTAACCTGTAATAAATTTTAAAGCGTCGCCTATGGAGATTTTTAAGTACCGAAGTTTGGCGTGTGTGCGCAATTTTAAAGCAAGACATGTTGGGTATCTATTTACTTAGCGTAACATCATCTTTCACATTATATAAAAAAATTTGGCTAACTTTACTATTTTGTTATTTTTTGAATCATGAAACAGTTTTTTTTCCAAAAAAAACACGTTTAAAAATTGTTGCGCAAATACCATGCGAGACAGAAAGTTGCAATGACCGCCATTTTATTCCCTAGGGTGTCTGATAAAAAAATATATATAATATTTGGGGGTTCTGAATAATTTTCTAGCAAAAAAAATATGATTTTTACATGTAGGAGAGGAGTGCCAGAATAGGCCCGGTATGGAAGTGGTTAAGTCCCAGTTATGCCCTAGCTGATATTGCCATCAGCCCTTGTGTTGGCTGTGACCCTAATATGAGGAATTGTGTATATTTCTCAAAAGGGACCTCTCAACCATTTGCTTCTTTAAAGGCAATAGACAATAGCTTCCTTAAAGGCCAAGTCCAGGTTTCCTGTCCCTTTAAATAGTTGTTTGGGTCCAGCTGGTCCAAACAAACTAGTCAGAAATCAGTTAAGTTTACAGACTAACATTCTGCATGAAAGTGAACTCCAACTTCTACAAATTGGAGGTGTTCAAGGAAAACTTGCCCCTCAGTCATTAGGGTGCAAAAGGGCACCCCTGGGTACTTGGGCTAGTGCTTTGTCCCCAGTACTCTCTCCAGTTGACCCTGGCACTCTTTAGCACTGATTGCTGTTCAACCTGAGTGAGTGTGGGTGTGTGTCTACAATTGTCCCTATCCCTGTACATTGTGTCTCACCACATTCATATACTAGTACCAATTTTGGACAGAAGCCAATTAACTTACCAGCATGTCTTTGGAGTGTGGGAGGAAACCCGAGTACCTGGAGGAAACCCACACAGGCACAGGGAGAACATGCAAATGCCAGGCAGGTAATGTCGTGGTTGGGATTTGAACCAGAGACCCTTTTTACTGCTAGGCGAGAGTGCTACCCACTACACCACTGTGCCGCCACACAGGGTTCTGGAGCAGGGCCCCATCCAGACCAACTCTCTGTCTCAGTTTCCCTTTCCCTAGAACCTGCTAGTTTCCCAGTGGAATGTAGTACCCCTCAGTGTCCCCCCTCTCCATAGGGACCTTCTATCTCACTAGGTTGTCTGTGACTAGCCATGACTCAAGCCGGTTGGTTTCCAGGACTACTGCAGGAGAGGCTGAGCGGCCATGTGATCTCCCTGACTGACGTCAGAGGGAGATCATGGCCCCTCCTGCAGTATCCATCCATCAGAGCTGTGCAGCGGTTGCGAGTAATGTGACCGGCCTGAAGACAGCTCTAAATAGGTCTTTACAGCGCTTGTTTTTCTAAAAGACTACTGCAGTGTGCTCTCTATTAGAGCCTGGCAGTGTTTGTCTTACATGGGTTAACAAACCCTTTAATGGTAGGTGTATTTTAACAGTGAGAGACTGAATAACAACAAAAACATCCAGAAAATGCATTTCAAAAAATGTATAAATTGATTTGCATTTTAATGAGTGAAATAAGTATTTGATCTCCTATCAATCAGCAAGATTTTTGGCTCCCAGGTGTCTTCTATACAGGTAACAAGCTGAGATTAGGAGCACTCTCTTAAAGGGAGCACTTCTAATCTCAGCTTGTTACCTGTATAAAAGACACCTGTCCACAGAAGCAATCAATCAGATTCCAATCTCTCCACTAGGGTTGGGCCGAACGTCCTCCTGTTCGGTTCGCACCAGAACTTTAGAACATCGCAAAAGTTCAGAACTGAATAACAAACCCCATTGAAGTCTATTGGATCTGAACTGGAAAAATCAAAAGTGCCCATTTTGAAGGCTTATAAGCACGTAACTGGGCATTCAATAGTTATGGGGGTCCGGGTACTGCCCTGGGGGACATGTATCAATGAAAACAGAGTTTGTAAAAAACATAATTTTTTAATGAGCAGTGATTTACTGATGCTTAAAGTGAAAGCATAAAAGTTAGAAAAAACAATGAAAAATTCCTTTCAATATAGTGCCTACGGGGTCACCTTAGTCTAAATGTAAAGTGGCACATCTGTACTGTGTATAGAAGCTGCTGCAGCAATAATTGCATTTATAAAGCCAAAAAAATGACATTTTCTCTGCAAGCTTTCTTTATTTTGTAAACAGCGGCTTGGGGAGCCAGTCTGTATGATGAGGCCACAATGTAGTGCACTGGGAACAAGATTAGAGATTTTTTTGGATAAATTCTGGTGTCTCTTCCGCAGACTTTGAATACAAGTAACAGGTGCGGAAAAATTGGTCTTTGGGTGTCTGTGGTGCCTTCCCACCATTACCCTACAGAGGTACTCTTGATGAAAGCAAGAATTGCCTTGCTGTCAAAAATTAAAATGATATGCACCTGTCAAACAGGTGCGGAAAATTTGGTCTTTGGGTTTCCATGGCACCTACACACACCGTAACCCTATAGAGCAGTGATGGCGAACCTTGGCACCCCAGATGTTTTGTAAATACATTTCCCATGTTGCTCCACTACCCTGCAGATTGCATGAGCATCATGGGAAATGTAGTTCAAAAACATCTGGGGTGCCAAGGTTTGCCATCACTGCTATAGAGGTACTCTTGATGAAAGCAAGAATTGCCTTGCTGTCAAAAATTGAAATGATATGCACCTGTCAAACAGGTGCAGAAAAATTGGTCTTTGGGTGTCGGTGGTTCCTTCACATCGTAACCTGATAGAGGTACTCTTGATTAAAGCAAGAATTGGCCTTGCTGTCAAAAATTGAAATGATATGCACCTGTCAAACAGGTGCGGAAAAATTGGTCTTTGGATGTCGGAGGTGCCCTAACATCATAACTCCATAGAGGTACTCTTGATGAAAGCAAGAATTGCCTTGCTGTCAAAAATTGAAATGACATGCACCAGTCAAACAGGTGCGGAAAAATTGGTCTTTGGGTGTCAGAGATGCCTTCACACCGTAACTTTATAGAGGTACTCTTGATGAAAGCAAGAATTGGCCGTGCTTTAAAAAATTGAAATGATATGCACCTGTCAAACAGGTGTGTAAAAATTGGTCTTTGGGTGTCCGTGGTGCCTTCACACCGTAACCCTACAGAGGTACTCTTGATGAAATCAAGAATTGCCTTGCTGTCAAAATTAAAATGATATGCACCTGTCAAACGGGTGCGGAAAAATTGGACTTTGGGTGTCCGTGGTGCCTTCACACCGAAACCTGTAGAGGTACTCTTGATGAAAACATGAATTGGTCTTGCTGTCAAAAATTGAAATGATATGCACCTGTTAAACAGGTGCGGAAAAATTGGTCTTTGGGTGTCGGAGGTGCCTTCACACCGTAACCTTATAGAGGTACTCTTGATAAAAACAAGAATTGGCCTTGCTGTAAAAGTTGAAATGATATGCACCTGTCAAACAGGTGTGGAAAAATTGGTCTTTAGATGTTTGTGGTGCTTTCACATCATAACCCTATCTTGATGAAAGCAAGAATTGGTCTTGCTGTCAAAAATTTAAATGATATGCACCTGTCAAACAGGTGTGTAAAAATTGGTCTTTGGGTGTCTGTAGTGCCTTCACACCGCAACCCTATAGAGGTACTCTTGATGAAAGCAAGAATTGGCCTTGCTGTCAAAAAATTTAAATGATATGCACCTGTCAAACAGGTGCGGAAAAACTGGTCTTTGGGTGTCTGTGGTGCCTTCACACCTTAACCCTATAGAGGTACTCTTGATGAAAGCAAGAATTGACCTTGCTGCCAAAGATGTAAATGATATGCACCTGTCAAACAGGTGTGGAAAAATTGGTCTTTGGGTGTTGGAGGTGCCTTCACACCGTAACCCTATAGAGGTACCCTTGATGACAGCAATAATTGCCTTGCTGTCAAAATTTGAAATGATATACACCTGTCAAACAGGTGCACAAAAATTGGTTCTTGGGTGTCTGCGGTGCCTTCACACCGTAATCCTATAAAAGTACTCTAGATGAAAGAAAGAATTGGCCTTGCTGTCAAAAATTTTAATTATATGCACCTGTCAAACAGGTGCAAAAAAATTGGTCTTTAAATGTTGATTGTACCCATGAAACCTACACCAAAAAAATCTTCCAGATCAAATCAACACCCACAATGCTAGGCAGCTTAGAAGTCCTGCAGAAATTCCACATCCCAAAAACACTTCATCAGCGATGTTGGCATCAGGGGTTTCATAGCAGCTGGTAATCCAGGACTGATTCATTTTGATAAATGTCAGATGGTCCACGGTGTCTGTGGACAGACGTGTTCTGTTATCAGTAGGGATGAGCCAAACACCCCCCTGTTTGGTTCACAGCAGAACTCCCGAACAGGGGAAATGTTCTAACCCGATCGGCGAACCCCACTGAAGTCTATGGAAGCAGAACAGGAAAAATCAAAGGTGCCCAATCTTAAATATAGTGCCTGGGGGGTCCCCTTAATGTGCCTGTAAAGTGGTTCATCTGTAGCATGCATAAAACATGCTACAGCAAAAATGAAATTTCTAGTGAAAAAAAAAAAACGAGTCAAATCCCATTTAAAATGGCACCGGCACTCGGCTATTAAACACAAATAAAGAAAAAAAATGGTGTGGGGGTCCCCCCCAAATTCCATACCAGACCCCTTATCCGAGCATGCAGCCTGACAGGTCAGGAAAGGGAGGGTGAGCAAGCTTCCCCCTGAACCATACCAGGTCAGATGCCCTCAACATGGGGGGGTGTGTGCTTTGGGGCAGGGGGGGCAAAGGCTTGTTGATGAAGGGCCTCTTCCCGACAACCCTGGGCTGTGGTTGTGAGGGTCCGCGGGCGGGGGTCGGTGATGTCAAAAGGGGGCGGTGCGACCGGGTGACTTAGTCAGGTGGCCCCGCCCCTTGCCTATATAAGAACTGTCAAAACGCAGAGCAGGTAGACAGCGAGAGACCTCCCAGGAGGCGGAGCATTTTTTCTTTCTATTTTTTCTATTTTTATCATGATTGATGATGGATATACTGTACATCGAAGGACAATATTTTTTTATTTTTTAATAAAGGACTTTTCAAAAACTGTTTCTTGTCTTTATTACTTTTTGACACATTTTTGGTGAATGGGTACAATGTACCCGATACCCATTCACATATGGGGGGCTGGGATCTGGGGGAGCCCTTGTTAAAGGGGGCTTCCAGATTCGATAAGCCCCCTGCCTGCAGACCCTGACAACCACAGCCCAGCGTTGTCGGGGAGAGGCCCTTGTCCCCATCATCGTTGGGACACGGTGCTTTGGGGCGGGGGGGCCCAAAGAAGCCCCCCCATGTTGACGGAATGTGGCCTGGTATGGTCCAGGAGGGGGGGTGCTCACTCGTCCCCTCCTCTTTCCTGAACTGACAGGCTGCATGCTCGAATAAGGGTCTGGTATGGATTTTGGGGGGAACCCCACGCCATTTTTTTTTAAATTGTGGTGTGGAGTTCCCCTTAAAATCCATACCAGACCTAAGGGAAGCGAACATCCCGCTAAGTGCCCAGAAAGTTTGGGTGTTAGGCGAGTACATGAATGGGTGATGTTCAGGCCAAACTTATGCTCGGCTGAAACTGTTCACCCATCCCTAGTGGTGCCTGAACACTGTAACCCCGCACAGTTACTTTTGCTGGGTGCAGGGACGGGCTCTGCTGTTCAAAATTAGAAAAGAAATTGAAATTACATGCACCTGTCAAACAAGGAAATGAAGAAGTCACGTGACCAGTGATGCAACGTGTTGGTTGGAGCCCGTGACGTGAGGAGGTGAGCTCTTTGTATCTCTGCGTTACAGGCAATGTACAAGATGACAGCTATGTGAGTGAGCATTTTTATTAAATAAATATGCATTAATACAAGCAATCTTGCACGATTAATGTTTCCTTTCTACTCTGAGCATCTTTAGAAGAGCAATTGCTGATTACTTCAGAGGACACAGGATATGGCGATATTACAACCAGAGGTGGGATTTGACTCAGGGGGTCTTTGCCTGAGGTGAGCAGCCAATTCCTCTAGAAGTGATAATCATTTACCAAGCTCCCCTAATACTCACACGGGTACTTATTGATGGCCCTCTGCTGTATGTGTAGTCGCTGCAGCATTGCCAATGTTGAGTTTCATCTGGTGGGAATGTCACAAATATGGCGGTTGGTGGGCAGGTTGAATTCCCGTTGAATGTCAGCCAGATGAACACTGGCATTGTATGACCGCCGGAAATGGCCACAGACTTTTCTGGCCTGCCTCAGAATACCTTGTGTGCCTGGGTACCTGTTCAAGAAACACTGCACCACCAAATTCAGGACATGTGCCAAGCATGGAACATGTGTCAAGTGTCCCTTTTCCGAGGGCAGAGAGAAGGTTGGTGCCATTGTTGTATACAACCATTCCTGGCTCAAGCTGCCGTGGCATCAACCACCTCTGAGCCTGACCCTGCAGAGCTGACAGAATCTGTGCCCAGGTGTGGGTCCTGTCCTCTAGACAGACCGACTGAAGCACCGCATGGCTTCTTTTAGCCTGACTGCTTGCGTACCCCCTTGAACCCTTAGGGAGCACTGCTGGTTCAGAGGACAATTTAACAAAAGAGGCCATAGAGGAAGAAGAAAAGGAGGGGGTGGAGCAGACATATGTGGCAGAATCACCACCAGCTTTTTGGAGGTGTGGTGGCGGAACAAGCTCCAGCACTGAACCCTGTCCTGCATCCTTCCCAGCTGCCAGCAAATTTACCCAGTGCGCCGTAAAGTAAATGTAACGTCCCTGACCATGCCTACTGGACCACGTGTCAGCAATAATGTGAACCTTGCTGCTGACCACCCTGTCCAACGAGGCCAAAACATTGTCTTCCACATGATGGTACAGAGCTGGAATGGCCTTACGTGACAAGAAATGTTGGAATTTGGAACCTGTCACTGTGGTAAAGCAAATTCGGCAGATTCACGAAAGGGGGCAGAGTCTACAGATGAAAAGGCAACAGTTGTCGTGCTAGCAATTTGGCCAAGCTAGCATGTAGACACTGAGCATGTGGATGGCTGAGACAGTATTTTTTTTTTAGGGTTCAGCAACTGGGGTAGCGAAATTTGCCTGGTGAAATCAACAGGTGTGTACTACTTTCAGATTGGGTGCAAGTACCTGTGGCACCCATTGCTATACCATCATCCCTCTCAGTGGAGGCTTTTGAGAAGAATTGAGGTATAGTAGGGGTAGAGATCCCAGATGAGGAGAAAGAAGAAGTCTGCATTTTTTTTATGATGTGGGTCTTTTAGGTGCTGTTGCCAATGGACATGTAGCAATTTGGCCAAGCTAGCATGTAGACACTGAGCATGTGGATGGCTGAGACAGTATTTTTTTTTTAGGGTTCAGCAACTGGGATAGCGAAATTTGCCTGGTGAAATCAACAGGTGGCGTACTGCTTTCAGATTGGGTGCAAGTACCTGTGGCACCCATTGCTATACCATCATCCCTCTCAGTGGAGGCTTTTGAGAAGAATTGAGGTATAGTAGGGGTAGAGATCCCAGATGAGGAGAAAGGAGAAGTCTGCATTTTTTTTATGATGTGGGTCTTTTAGGTGCTGTTGCCAATGGACATGTGACTGATACTATGATCGAATAATTCAAGTGACTCCTCCGTGCATGGAAGGAGTAGCTGTGGACAAGGAGCTTGTGGAATAGGCTGCTTTAGCAGCTGCGGTGAAAGACAAACTAGTATGAGCCTGGGTGACAGAGGATGAGGACAGCTTAGTTATCCACTCCACCAACTCTTCTGCATGTTGTGGCTCAATAACATGGCCAGTACCAGGAAAAAAGGGCAAGCGTACCCCACCTGCAGAGGATGCACCATATCCGCGACCACCACTTTTCACTGTGAACACAGAGGCTGCTTGTCCTCTTTTAGTGGCCTGTGAGCGTCTTCCTCTCCTTGTTGGCCTTTCGGACATGATGGAGATATTTTTGGGGGATTTTTATTATAGAGTGTGGGATGATAATATGGTGCTTGGGTGCAATACTTTTGTGCTTGCTGCACTTTAAACCATTTTATTATTGTTTTTTATTTTTTGGGGGGGATTTTTATAACTTTTTATTATAGAGTATGGGGTGAGAATATGGTGGTTGGGTGCAATACTTTTGTGCTTGGTGCACTATAAAGAGTTTTAATATAGTTTTTTTTTAAAAAATGAAAATAAGGGTGGAGCAAGAATTTATTTTGCTGCTGCTGCAAAAAATAAAATAAAATACATGCAAAAAAAAATAAGAAAGCCCAAAAAAAAAAAAGACCACCTGCGAACAGCAATTATGGGAAAAAAAAAACATTTTTGATGCTGGAAATTTTTTTGTTTTAAAAGGCCAAAAGAAAAAAAAAAACACTGCTGATGCAGAGGAGGAATGCCTGCAATGCAGAATGGAGGAACAGCAATTATGCCCTAAATATTTTTAGGTCTGCTGCTGCTGCTGCAGCAAAAAAAATAAAAATAATATATATGTATATATAGATATATATATATATATATCTATCTATCTATCTATATATATATCTATATATCAATATATATATATATCTATCTATATAGATATATATATATATATATCTATATCTATATAGATATATATATATATAAATAACAATAAACATGAAAATAAATAAAAAGCAAAGAAAAGGAGGAAACCACTGTTGACACAGAAAGAGGAACACCTGCAACACAGAAGGGGGGATGGCAATTATGCCCTAAATATTCTTATGCCCTGTACACACGGTCGGACATTGATCGGACATTCAGACAACAAAATACATGGATTTTTTCCGACAGATGTTGGCTCAAACTTGTCTTGCATACACACGGTCGCACAAAGTTGTCGGAAAATCCGATCGTTCTGAATGCGGTGACGTAAAACATGTACGTCGACTATAAACGGGGCAGTAGCCAATAGCTTTCGTCTCTTAATTTATTCTGAGCATGCATGGCACTTTGTGCGTCGGATTTGTGTACACACGATTGGAATTTCCGACAATAGATTTTGTTGTCGGAAAATTTTATAGCAAGCTCTCAAACTTTGTGTGTCGGAAATTCCTATGGAAAATGTGTGATGGAGCCTACACACGGTCGGAATTTCTGACAACAAGGTCCTATCACACATTTTTCCATCGGAAAATCCTATCATGTGTACAGGGCATTAGTGCAACTGTGCCAAAAAAAACCAAAAAGGAACCACTGCTGACGCAGAAAGAGGAACACCTGTGACGCAGAAGGGAGGACAGCAATTATGCCCTTGGGGTCACTGAGGATTACAGTATGTGGAACTGCCTCCTCCCAGCCATGTACTACTCCCAAGGGTTCTGGGGATGGAAAACCATCTCTTATGCCGCGTACACACGGTCGGACTTTTCGTCTACAAAAGTCCAACGGACGCTGACGGACTAAAGCTGGCTGGTAATCCGATCGTGTGTGGGCTTCTCCGGACTTTCAACATACTTTTTTAGCCTCAAATCCGACGTACTTTAGATTTGAAACATGCTTCAAATCTTTACTTCGTAACTACGACGGACCCCGAAATCCGCTCGTCTGTGTGCTAGTCCGACGGACAAAAAGCCACGCTAGGGCACCTATTGGCTACTGGCTATGAACTTCCTTATTTTAGTCCGGTGTACGTCATCACGTAAGAATTCGACGGACTTTTGTGTGATCGTGTGTAGGCAAGTCTGTTCGTTAGAAAGTCCGCCGCAAGTCCGTCGAAAGTCCGCCGAAAGTCTGCCGGAAGTCTGTCGGACAGGCTGTCTGACTTTTGTAGACGAAAAGTCCGACCGTGTGTACGCGGCATTAAGGTTTGACGTATGTCTTCCTCAGCTTTCATGCCTCCAAAACTGCCAGAATCCTCCTCCTCTCCCTCTCCTCTTGTGTGTTCTGTGGTGTAGGAAGATTGGTGTCTGCATAAAGCGGGCCTTGAGAGGAAAGGAAGTCCTCCTCTTCCTCCTGCTGCTGTGCCTCGAGTGCCGTGTCCACGATGTGACGTCATCAGCTCTCGCCGAGATACTGTTTGCTAATCAAGCCTCGTTTTCGCTGTTCCTCTCCATCTAGCACTTTGGGACTACACAGAGAAAACGCTGCATATCCATAGCTGAGATGACTCCACTGACCCCTTTGATTGTTTTGGGACTACCTTATGCTTAAAACCTTCTCCTAAATGTGAGTGCAAACCTTGCTGTTGCTGTTTTTTAATAAATTGTTTTAAAGTCTGCACCCAGAGGCGCCTCCTTTTCCTTGTTTTACAGTGCTTTTTGGGAAAATGGCTTTCACTCCCATCGGAAGGCTGCCGTGAATGTGGACTACCTACACCACTTCCATTATTTTAAACTCTTGTGTTATATTATGGACTCTATTTTTTACACCCTGTTTTTGATCCCATTAGAGTTCATTTATGTATATCATCAAATGATTGGAATTTTGTTGTTAATTTTTGCGCCGAATAATTGTTTTATGGCACATGTGTCAACTTTCCCTGTCTAAGGGCGGACAGGAGGTTTGTGCCATTATCGCACACACCCATTCCTGGCTCCAGCTGGCGTGGTGTGAACCACCTTTGGGTGTGAACCACCTTTGAGCTGCAAGAATCTCTGCTCCGGTGTGGTTCCTGTCCCTTAGACAAACCAACTGAAGCACTGCATGGCACTTTTTAGTCTGACTCATTGAATAGCCCCTTAAACGCTTAGGGGGTACTTGTGGTTCATAGGACAATTCAGCAGAGAAGGGCATGGAGGAGGACAGGGTAGAGCTGCCAAATCTCGCATCATCACCACTAGCTGTATGAAGACGTAGCGGTACAACAAGCTGCAGCACTGAGCCCTGTCCTGCATCCTTCCGAGTCGTAGGCAGAGTTACCCAGTGTGCTGTGAATGAAATATATCCTCCCTTACCATGCTTGCTGGACCACATGTCAGCAGTAACATGGACTTTGCGGCTGATTGCCTTACCCAACGATGTCACAGTATTGCCTTCCAAGTGATGGTATAGAGCTTGAATGGCCTTACGTGAAAAGAAATAGCAACTGGGAATCTGCCATTGTACAGCAAATTCAGCAAATTCATGGAAGGGGGCAGAATCAACCAGATGGCAGATGTTGTAAAGCCAGCAGCTTTGACAAGCTTGCATTTAGACACTGGGCATGTGGGTGGCAGTGACTGTATTTTTTGTTTTTTCGCTGCAGCAGATGGGGAAGATACATTTTCCGGCTATAGTTTACAGCTGGTGGTGTGTTACTGGCAGATGTGCTGCAAAGACCTGGTACACCCTACACTATACAATCATTCCTGTCAGTGGAGGCTGCTGAGAGGTCATGAAGTATAGCGGGGTAGACTGAGGTGAGTAAGGAGGAGGAACAGAATTGCGTCTCTTTTGTGTGGCTTTCAAGTGCTCTTGCCAACACGCTGAGGATGGGAGGTTAAATGCCTTGTCAAGCACGTGGTACCCAAATGGCTGGTGTTTTTGCCATGCTTGATCTGCTTGAGACAAAGTTTGCAAATTGCAACAGTGTGATCGGCTGCACGTGTGCTAAAAAAGGCCCAGACAGCTTAGCTCTGGGAAGTGGGACGGAAAATAACAGCTCCACAATGTGATGGACTTGGGTGGCTGCTCTCTACTCTTCCATGATGGCTTCCTTGTTGGGGTTGTGCTTCACCCTCACTTTCCTCCTCTGCTCTATCTGGCACCCAAGTCACGTGAGTGACCTCATCATCATCATTTCCTCCATCCTCATTACCACTGGAGACAACTTGGCAATAGGCTGTGGCTGGGGGAACATTACTGCTAATTTGTTGTTTACCAGTGTTCTCCCCTCTCTGTAGGTTCATGTTCCTACCTTCCTCAACCTCAGAACCAACATCTAAATCAAGTAATGACTGTGCATCGTCAAGGAGCAAGTGGATGACGTTGTGTTCAAATAACTCAGCTGACTCCTCCATGCCTGATCCTGGGGAGGAATAGCTGTGGACAAGCAGGCAGATTTAGTGGACTGCGCACTAGTCTCCGCTTGGGTGACGGAAGATGAGGAGGATGAGTAAGCCAATCCACCACCTCCTCTGCATACTGTGGCTGGATAGCACGGGCAACATCACTAAACAGAGGAAATGATGCCCTGCCTGAGGACTGACCACGCCCACCTTTGCCTGTGGACACATGCTACTGGCCCCCTCACGGTGCCATGGGAACGTCTGCCTCTCCTTGTTGGCCTCCCAAACATGATGGGGGGTTCTTATTAACAAAATGTACTAAAGATGTGGAAATGTGTACATGGATGCACTTTAAACAATGTAAAGTGGCGTTTGGTGCACTTTAACCTGAGTACTCACTACACAGACACACTCCACCAACACACTAAAATATAGTGCACAGAAATATACTGTAGTAAACGTGCAGTAGCGCACTGAAATATACTGCGTTAAACGGCATGTAACGCGCTGAAATATACTGCGTTGAACGTGCAGTAACGCACTAAAATATACTGTGCTAAACATGCACTAATGCACAGAAATATACTGCGATAAATGTGCAGTAACGCACTGAAATATACTACGTTAAACGTGCACTAAGGCACAGAAATATACTGCGTTAAATGTGCAGTAATGCACAGAAATATACTGTGTTAAATGTGCGCTAACGCACTCAAATATACTGCGTTAAATGCCACATAACGCACTGAAATATACTGCATTAAACGTACAGTAACGCACAGAAATGTACTGCATTAAAACATGCACTATCGCACAGAAATATACTGCGTTAAACGAGCAGTAATGCACTGAAATATACTGGTACACCGTACACTACACACTGCATTAAACGTGCAGTAACGCACTAAAATACACTGCGTTAAATGGCACATAACACACTGAAATATACAGCATTAAATGGCACATAATGCACTGAAATATACTGCGTTAAACGTGCACCAATGCACTGAAATATGCTGCGTTAAATGGCACGTAATGCACTGAAATATACTGCGTTAAACGTGCAGTAAAACACAGTAGTATACTGCTTTAAATGTGCACTAATGCACTGAAATATGCTGCATTAAATGGCACATAACGCACTGGAATACACTGCATTAAACATGCAGTAACGCACAGAAATATACTGCATTAAATGATCACTAACACACTGAAATATACTGCAGTAAACCTGCCCTGACAAAATAAACTGACACTAATGTAAAAATGAATGGTCACTACACTCACACTGACTGAACTATCACTATATTTACACTAAACTGATATTCTACACTGACCATAGAATCAGAATAGCACACTATAGCACACTAACTCACTAGTAGCACTGAACAGAGCCCTGTTCTCTCTCTCGATGCCAATATCACATTACAAATGGCCGCTATTGAAAGAATTTCACTTTCTCCAATCATGGCTCTGACAGTGCTCTGTGCCCTGATTGGGCAAAGCTTTCAATGCTTCAGCCAATCAGGGCTTCCAATGCAACGTGCGGTGGGGCAATGCATTGTGGTCATTCGGTGGGCCGAACAAACAGTTGAACGCCCTAAAAAAAGGGTGTTCGTCGAACAGGCGAACAGCCAATGTTCGACCCATTCCTACTCTCCACCATGGCCAAAACCAAACTGCTATCCAAGGATGTCAGGGCCAGGATTGTAGACCTACACAAGGCTGGAACGGGCTACAAGACCATTGCCAAGCACCTTGGTGAGAGGGTGTCAATCTCCTTCGGTCTGATGCTCCATGCAAGGTCTCACCTTGTGAAGTTTCAATGATCATAAGAACGGTGAAGAATCAGCCCAGAACTGCACGGGAGAATCTTGTCAATGATCTCAAGACAGCTGGGACCAAAATCAGCAAGAAAAAAATTGGTAACACACTACGCCGTGAAAGACTGAAATCCTGCAGCGCCTGCAAGGTCCCCCTGCTCAGGAAAGCACATGTACAGGCTGTCTGAATTTTGCTAATGAATGTCTGAATGATTCAGAGGAGAACTGAGTGAAAGTGTTGTGCTCAGATGAGACCAAAATCAAGCTCTTTGGCATCAACTTAAGGTGCCGTGTTTGGAGGAGAAAGAATGCTGTCTATGACCCCAGGAACACCATCCCCACCGTCAAACATGGAGGTGAAAACATTATGCTTTGGGGGTGTTTTTCTGCTAAACGGGACAGGACAACTACACTTCATCAAAGGGGCGATGGGCGGGGCCATGTACCATCAAATCTTGGGTGAGAACCTCCTTCCCTCAGCCAGGCCATTAAAAATGAGTCGTAGATGGGTATTCCAGAATGACAATGACCCAAGGCAACAAAGGAGTGGCTCAAGAAGAAACACATTAAGGTCCTGGAGTGGCCTAGCCAGTCTCCAGACCTTAATCCCATAAAAAATATGTGAAGGGAGCTGAAGGTTCGAGGTACCAAACGTCAGCCTTGAAACCCTAATGACTTAGAGAGGATCTGCAAAGAGGAGTGGGACAAAATCCATCCTAAGATGTGTGCAAACCTGGTTGCCAACTACAAGAAACTTCTGACCTCTGTGATTGCCAACAAAGGTTTTGCCACCAAGTACTAAGTCATGTTTTGCGAATGGGTCCTGTCATAAACTGGATGTGACCAGAACTGTGTGACTGCGACAGAGTAAACCAAACATAAGTAGGTGAAAGTAAGTGATTTTATTAAGATAAATGCATATAATGTGAATACACCACCAATACCAGAGTGAGAAAACCAAATAACTAAGACAGTGACAACAAACCAACCAGTATATATAACAAAGGGGATACCAGAATCATAGTCAAGCCAGGCCAGGGTCATAAACAGGAGGTCAGCAGATGGGGGGACAAGGAGAAAGGGATCAGGTTGCAGGACAAGGTTCCAGGGATGCAGGAATAGACAGGATCAGGTACAACAGGTTCAGGATACAGGAATCACGGTTCAGGATCAGGATAACAGGTAACAGAATGCAGGTCAGGGCTCAAGGACAAAACCAAGGCAAACATGTGAGTGCTTGCCGGGTATTTATAGGTCTGTGATTGGCCTCAAGTGACACCTGATTGCAGGAGGTGCTGTCTGCTCCACACTGCCAGGATCCATCCACTGGTGGACGCCAGTACTGCGGCCCAAAGATGACATAACATCTGCAGGGAAAAGCTCTCCTGACAGTTCCAAACTGTCAGGGGACACCTGCTGGTGGACCTTAGTACTGCACACCAAATGACAGATATTACCAGTGGACGGAACATTTACTGACAGTACCCCCCTCAAAGGAGCGGCCTCTGCACGCCCCAACTGGTTGTAATTGTCCATAGTCTATGGCATCAAGCAGAACAATGGATAGGGGTACATCAGGCTGGGCACCAGGCGCTTCAGGCTGGGCATCAGGCACTTCAGGGCAGACAGCGGGCTCTGGGTCATCGAGCTGGGTAGCAGGCTCTGGGTCATCGAGCTGGGTAGCAGGCTCTGGGTCATCGAGCTGGGTGGCAGGCTCCCGGTCATCGAGCTGGGTGGCAGGCTCCGGGTCATCGAGCTGGGCGGCAGGCACCTTGAACTGGGCAACAGGCACATCAGGCTGGGCAGCCGGCACAGGCACATCAAGTGGGGCAGCAGGCACATCAAGCGGGGCAGCAGGCACATCAAGCGGGGCAGCAGGCATGGGTACATCAAGCTGGGCAGCAGGCGCGGGCACATCAAGCTGGGCAGCAGGCACAGGCACATCAAGTGAGGCAGCGGGCGCATCAAACGGGGCAGCCGGTACATCAAGCTGGGCAACAGGCACTGCAAGCTGGCCAGCAGGCACTGCAAGCTGGGCAACAGGCACGGGCACATCAAGTAGGGCTGCAGGTACATCAAGCTGGGCAGCAGGCACTTCAAGCTGGGCAGCAGGCACGGGCACTTCAAGCTGGGCAACAGGCATGGGCACGCAAGCTGGGCAGCGGATAGAGGCTCATCAGGCTGGGCAGCAGACAGTGGTACATCAGGCTGGGCAGCAGACAGAGGCATATCAGGCTGGGCAGCGGACAGTGTGACATCAGGCTGGGCAGCGGACAGTGGCTCATCAGGCTGGGCAGCAGACAGAGGAACATCAGGCTGGGCAGAGGACAGTGGCACATCAGGCTGGGCAGTGGACAGAGGCACATCAGGCTGGGCAGCGGACAGAGGCACATCAGGCTGGGCAGTGGACAGTGGCACATCAGGCTGGGCAGCGGACAGGAACACATCATGCAGGGCAGTGGACAGAAACACATCAGGCTGGGCAGCAGACAGTGGCACATCAGGCTGGGCAGCGGACAGTGGCACATAAGGCTGGGCAGCAGACTGGAACACACCAGACAGTGGCACATCAGGCTGTGCAGCAGACAGAGGCTCAGCAGGCTGGGCAGCAGGCAGAGACTCATCAGGCTAGGCAGCAGGCTCCAGGTCATCGAGCTGGGCAGCAGGCAGGAACACATCAGGCTCGGCAGAAGACAGAGGCTCACCAAGCTGGGCAGCAGGCTCCAGGTCGTCGAGCTGGGCAGCAGGCAATGAGACATCAGACTGGAAAGCAGGCACATCAGACTGGAAAGTAGGCACTGGCTCTTCTGGCTGGAATGCTGGCTCTAGCTCTTCAGGCTGGTACGCTGGCTCTGGCTCTTCAGGCTGGAATGCTGGCTCTTCAGGCTGGAACGCTGGCACCTCCAGCTGGGACTCTGGCACCTCAGGCTGGGACTCTGGCACCTTAGGCAGATAGGTGGGTGTGGAGGCAGGTTGGGTTAATGGCAGGATCGTTTTGGTTGGGAAAGACTTTCGTTTTTTTCTTTGGCTTAGTCACTGAAGCTCTGTAGGTGGGGGGTGCAGCAGACTGGAAAGGAGGATTGGGATATGGCAGAGAAGAGGTAACAGCAGCTGGGGGAAGTTCTTGTGGATTAGTAGGCAGCTGAGAAGAAGCAGGTGGGTTGAATGCAGGATAGGTACAGGGAGCAGAGACCGGATATGAGTATTTGGTTGGGAGCAACGTATACTGGGCTGCAACTGAGTTTGGCATGGGTGATGGGGAAACAGACTTTTGGGCAGGCAGGTGTCTGATGGCAGAGGTGGTTTGTTGTGGGTTGGTTTGGGCTGGTTGTAACATATCAGACCATGCTGAGAATATTGGTTGGACAAAGAACGGATCACATGCTGCCTGTCTAACAAGGGTCTGTACTGAGTGAATACATTCCATAAGCTTCTGCTGAGGACAAACGGAATAGTGCTCAAAATAGCATGCAGAATCATCCTCTAACAGCCACACCAGAGACTCCACCTGATCAGCACTGAAAAGGGGAGAAAAATCAACACCGGTCTTTGGAACACAGGACAGGGCTAGCTCAGCACATATTTGGATCAAAGGCTGCACATCCCCAAACAACATACAGCCCTGGTCAACCAGGGAGTGGGTCAAACAGATGATCTCAAGCAGCTGGTCATTGGTCCACTCTTTCAGTGTCTGGCGGAGATACTCTTTGACGCCAGCAGAGCATAATATGATGTCCACCTATTGTTTTTGATAAAACGCAGTATTCCACCTTTTTACATAAGTAATCACATTAGGATTCATTCCAGCAAAGCCAACAGAACCGAGATGGTTCCTCTGTGCAGCCATTTCTGGTCAAGGATGGCCTTGGTTTCTGTCATAAACTGGATGTGACCAGAACCGTGTGACTGCGACAGAGTAAACCAAACATAAATAGGTGAAAGTAAGTGATTTCATTAAGGTAAATGCATATAATGTGAATACACCACCAATACCAAACAGAGTGAGAAAACCAAATAACTAAGACAGTGACAACAAACCAACCAGTATACTGTATATAACAAAGGGGATACCAGAATCGTAGTCAAGCCAGGCCAGGGTCATAAACAGGAGGCCAGCAGATGGGGGGACAAGGAGAAAGGGATCAGGTTGCAGGACAAGGTTCCAGGGATGCAGGAATAGACAGGATCAGGTACAACAGGTTCAGGATACAGGAATCAAGGTTCAGGATCAGGATAACAGGTAACAGGTAACAGGTCAGGGCTCAAGAACAAAACCAAGGCAAACATGTGAGTGCTTGCCGGGTATTTATAGGCCTGTGATTGGCCTCAAGTGACACCTGATTGCAGGAGGTGCTGTCTGCTCCACACTGCCAGGATCAATCCGCTGGTGGACGCC
Source organism: Lithobates septentrionalis (assembly GCA_037952835.1). Classification (NCBI taxonomy): domain Eukaryota; kingdom Metazoa; phylum Chordata; class Amphibia; order Anura; family Ranidae; genus Lithobates; species Lithobates septentrionalis. The sequence continues at coordinate 1,677,705 of JBBDGP010001693.1, read as the reverse complement.
AGTACTGCGGCCCAAAGATGACATAACATCAGTAGGGAAAAGCTCTCCTGACAGTTCCAAACTGCCAGGAGACAACTGCTGGTGGACCTCAGTACTGCACGCCAAATGACAGATATTACCAGTGGATGTAACATTTCCTGACAGGTCCAATACTTATTTCACTCATTAAAATGCAAATCAAATTATAACTTTTTTGAAATGCCTTTTTCTGGATATTTTTGTTATTCTGTCTCTCACTGTTAAAGTGAACCTACCATTAAAGTTATAGACTGATCATTTCTTCAGTGGGCAAACGTACAAAATTAGCAGGGGATCAAATACTTTTTTCCCTCACTGTATAGAGCTCTCATCCAATGACCCTAGGGGTTCAGGGGTGTTAAGGCCTAGGGCCTTCTTTCTTAACTGACTGGTCCTTTTTTGTCAGAACATGTTTTTCTTTATCGTACATCACGGGACACAGAGCCATAGTCATAACTATATGGATATATAGGCCACCTTTAGGTGAAGGACACTGGTACGCCCTATCTCACTCCCTATATAACCCCTCCCATTACTGGGTGTACCTCAGTTTTTTTCCGCCAGTGTCTTAGGTGTTGATCATGAGTAAAGATGTGCTATGCAGAGGCTCCACTGGAGTATTCCTTGCTGGATCAAGCCTTTGCAGCCGGATCCATCCAAAGTTCCATTGAGGCCAAGGTGGTTGGTACCCGGGCCTCGTAACGGAAGAAACAAGGTTTTGCCTGTAACGCTTCTCTTTAGAGAGCTGGACCCAGGGATTCAGTGCTTTGGTCAGATTGCATTGCCATAAAGCTTACTGACAGGGTGCTATGCAGGTCCAGGGCAGTGGAACCCCTAAAAAAGGGACCCTAGTCCTTGAAGGTTTTTTAACGGAGCCCCCCGTGATGGACGAAGATTGGGTCTGTTTGGTTGTACCACAGAGCCCAGCGGCGGGATAAGGTAAGTGGAGACTTCTAAGGATTTTTTTTTTAAATTTTCCTTTGGATTTCTCCTATACAGTAAATGTTGTCATGCCTAAAGTCACCACTGGGGGGCTGTAAAGCGCACGTACCTGTTTCCATGCTTTCAGATCTCGCTCTGTGTCAGCTGAAGCTGCATGGCTTCCTCCATCTATCCGTCCTGGCCAACAGTAAAAGGTTGGAAGGGGGGATTTGGCTGAAGTTTCTCCATCTGGGAATGCTTTTTTTCTCCCCTCTCCAGGCAGGGGGGACGCCATATGGACTGGTGGTTTGCCGCTCCCCCCTCCACCGCCCTCAGCAGCGGCGGCTCTCCTCTTCCCCCGTGCTCTCCTCCTACACCCACCCCCCCATACGCAGATTCGATCGGATTCCTGTGCTCAGTTTCATTTGAGACTGCTGCAACACAGTATCCTAACCGCTTTTAACAAAAATGTCCAAGCCTTTGACCTCCCAATGCATCTATCTCCAAGGGTGCGCCAGAACCTCAGTTGGTGGTGGTTAACCAAGAATCTGCAGAAGGGTAAATCCTTCTTACCAGTCACATGGAAAGTGGTAACAACAGATGCCAGCCTTTTGGGTTGGGGAACAGTCCTGGAGGAGGCGACTGCCCAGGGGAAGTGGTCCAGATCCGACAGGACCTTGCCCATCAATATTCTAGAGATTTGGGCAGCACGCTTGGCCATGAGGTCCTGGACATTTAGATTGCAGAATTGTCCTGTCAGGATCTAATCCGACAATGCCACGGCAGTGGCCTATATCAATCACCAGGGGGGCACAAGAAGTCTTGCAGCCCAGAGAGAGGTAAACCATATCCTAGCTTGGGCAGAAAATCATGTTCCTTGCCTTTCGGCAGTCTTCATTCCAGGAATAGAAAATTGTCAGACGGACTACTTGAGTCACCAGCAGTTGTTCCCGGGGGGAATGGTCCCTTCACCCTGATATTTTCCTGGCAATATGCCAAAAATGGGGGATCCCGGACGTAGACCTATTCGCATCCAGGTTAAACAAAAAGATTGACAACTTTGTTTCAAGAACAAGGGATCCTCTAGCATGCGGGACAGGTGCCTTGGTGACCCCGTGGGATCAGTTTTCCCGGATTTATGCAATCCCTCCTATTCTGCTGCTTCCACAACTTCTTCGCAGGATGAAGCAGGAAAGGAAGTTGTTGGTTCTTGTGGCCCCGGCATGGCCCAGAAGAACTTGGTATGCAGAGATCGTAAAGATGGTGGTAGTGGACCAATGGACCCTTCCACCACGTCCGGACCTGCTCTCGCAGGGTCCGGCATTCCATCTTACCTTACAAGTGCTAAATTTAACGGTTTGGCTATTGAAACCCACATTCTGAGGAAGCATGGGCTATCAGGATCAGTTGTATCTACTTTGATTAATGCAAGAAAGCCGGCCTCCAGAGTCATATATTATAGAATCTGGAAGGCATATGTTTCCTAGTGTGAATCTAGGCGTTGGGATCCCAGAAAGTATGTCATAGGTAGAATCCTGGCCTTTCTGCAAGTAAGGTTAGAGATGAAGCTGGCCTTGAGTGCTATCAAAGGCCAGGTCTCGGCCTTATCGATATTGTTTCAACGACCACTTGCTTCGCATTCTTTGGTCCGTAACTTTTTACAGGGGGTAACGTGGCTTAATCCACCGGTTAAGCCACCTTTGGACCCTTGGGACTTGAATTTACTTCTGTCGGTATTACAGAAACAGCCTTTTGAGCTGATACGACATATTCCCTTGGTCCTTTTGACAAGGAAGCTAGTTTTTCTGGTAGCCATATCTTCTGCAAGAAGAGTATAAGAGTTGGCTGCTCTTTTTTGTAAAGAGCCATATTTAAATATTCACAAGGATAGGGTAGTATTGCGTCCTCATCCTAACTTTCTACTGAAGGTAGTGTCAGGTTTTCATCTAAACCAGGATATTGTTCTACCTTCATTTTTTCCAGAACCCTGTTCTACGGAGGAAAAGTCGCTGCATTCGCTGGATGTAGTGAGAGCAGTCAAAGTCTACTTGAAAGCGACTGCTCAGATTTGAAAAACTAATGTTTTGTTCATGCTGCCTGAAGGTCCTAGGAAAGGACAGGCAGCAGCGAAGTCTACTATTTCTAAGTGGATTCGGCAAGTAATTGTTCAAGCTTATGGTTTGAAGAGGAAGATTCCACCTTTTCAAATCAAAGCGCACTCTACTAGGGCTGCTAGTGCTTTGTGGGCAGTGCATTACCATGTCTCCATGGTGTAAATCTGCAATGCCGCAACCTGGTCTTCGGTCCATACATTCACCAGATTCTATCAGGTGGATGTAAAAAGACATGAGGATATCGCCTTTGGGCGCAGTGTGCTGCTGGCTGCGGTATAGGTCCTCAAGTCTGATGGCGCCCTGTTTGTTTGTGTCTCCCTCCCCTCAGATAGCATTGCTCTCGGACATCCCATATAGTTATGACTATTTTTTATGATATTTTTGCTCTGTTGCCTACCCTGACTGCTTTTGGACATCCCAACAGTATCCAAAGTAGGAGGGGTTATCCTGGACTGGGTCACAACTTTTTGGTTTTTTTTTGTCAGTGTCTATTCCACCTCTAGATAGTAGTATAACCCAACAGTATTCCTGTGCCCCCAGTGGACTCCAAGAAAATAGTTTTATAGTGAGTACAAAGATCTCTAGTGCTGGAAGTTCCTCATTTACCATACTGTTGGGGCTAAAAGTTTAACAGTTAAACAGTTTTAAGTAACACAGAAGCCATTCACACATGAGACACACCTCATTAGCTGTGATCTATTGTTACATAGCATATATTTAAAAATTATTTTTCATTGGAGTTCAGCTTTAAAGCCTCATAGAAGTCACAGGAATAGATATACAGACCAATAAACATTGTAATAACTGCCTCCAACTTCAGTCTTTCTGCAAAACTGTTGCAACATTAAAGTGTAACTCTTACTGACTACTTTCTGAAAGCTCCAGTTGGGTGTCATGCTAAACCTATAGCTTCGGTAAATGCGGAATCACTGAAGTGAAACATGTATGCACTTACCATGAAAGCTACAAGCCGCTAAAGTTGGCACTGATTAGGCCAGCCTTTCTAAACCTTTTCAACACAGAGGAACCCTTGGAGAAGGAGGGGTTTATTAGGGACTTTAAGGAAATCATGGCCTGGTAAGGTCACTCCATGCTCGTGGGCCAATGGGGAGGTTCCTCTGCGCCGTATTGCCGGACATTGTCCGACTTGCGGTGCTCCTCCCCCCGCTGCACGGTGTGACGTTGGTGGGCGGCACTCGCGGCGGCGTCATATAGACGCTCTCCGGGGCGGCCTGGGCATCCGAGACTTTACACACACCCGACCACACATCTATTGGGAATCTCCCCTTCCAGGGGTCCCATTCCCTTTCAGGTACACTCATCACTTCCCTCACTGTTAGTTACCACATCAATTTGCCTCTGTGTTTCTTCACCTTCACTGATCATTGCTTTACCCTCTGGTTGTCCGTCTCTCCTTCCCACGTCTCTCATTGTTTCCCTATCACTATACCTTACTACTGGGGGGTCCCTTCTTTTTCCCCTTCCTCACTTCCTCCCCTTACATCCCAGCATATCTTCACCTTCATTCACTCTTCTCCAGACATCTCTTGGTTCCTATGCCTACCCTGGTTGGCGTTCGCTGTCGTCTCCGAGGGGCTCCCCGCCTCGGCTCCCGGTTGAGGGTAACCTGGATGGCACACGGGGTCCCACCACTACTCCATCAGTGCCTAGTCTCCCAGTGAGTATATTCATACATCAGCTTGGGGGCTCCTATACCACCCTCCCCCATTATTATTGCCCTTTGTCCAATTGTTATTTATTCAATTATCCCAACATACTTTCAGATTTTACACGGGCTCGCTCCTGACGAGTGGCATGGAAGCCACGAAACGCGTTGAGCCACCATTTGCCGTGTTTAACTGTTGATCCAGTCTCTATCAACTATACCATATTCTAACCCCCCCCCCCCCACAGGTCTAGCGAGGCCTTAGCTCCAGCAGGCATTACTGGTTCTTAATATCAATTTTACCCAACCTTGATTGTGATGAACTAGGGAATTTGTCCTTGGTAGTATCTTGAGTCACCATTACCTAACCTTTTATCCTTGTTACTTTTCTATCCATTGTATGAATATTATCATGTATGTTATATTATACTTCTTTATGCATTTATTGTTTTACACTGTATGCATTTTACGATTGTAACGTGTATGCTCCGGTATTATGTCAATAAATTCCTCTATGATCATCTTACTACCTTCTTGCTGTTACATGCTTCATATAAAGTCCCACCATCCCCTCCAACAATCACCCTTGCTTGTGTTACAGAGGAACCCTTGAAATAACTTTCCGGTCTCAGGAACCCCCGGCTAAAAATTACTATATCTACAACCTATGATATATTAGTGTGATGGTAATTGGGAAGAATGCTCCTTATACTTGTGGTCTTTGGGAAGAATTACCCTCTTGCAGATAGCTAAAATGATCAATGGTGTCAGTGGGAGCTTATCTGAGAGGCAGAAATTGCTTATTACTCAAGGAACCCCTAGCAACCTCTGGAGGAACCCTGGTTGAGAAACCCTGGATTAGGCAATTGCTGTGACATAGAGTAAGTCATATGCATAGCTGGAAGTACCAGGTATTTCGATAGCCCCCAGTGTTAAACAGAGTGTCAGTAGAGTAATGGAAAGGTAAGTATATGGTGCCAGACAGATTTTAAATGTTAAAAATGACTGCAAGTAATTCTGTGTTCTCTTTATAGTGGAACTAGGTATTTATACCATAATGATTACGTATGCACAGTATATTTGCATATAATGGCACACTTCACAAAATTCTCTTCTCCAAGTGATGGTGTTGTCTTTGCTCATCCTCATAGCTCCGCTGCTGTCATCTTTTTCTTCATCCACAGTCTCTGCTCTATTGGCCGGGCTGGGATGATGTAATTTCTGCTAATCCACACAAATGTTACTTTGTCCCAGCACTCTGCATGCGTGACTGTCAGTGTCGAATTAGTAGGGAAACTGGGGAAGAGTTTTTATGGTGTAAGGAGACGTACAGAATATCTTCTACCAATAAACACCTACCTGCTAGCAATTTTCTCCACATAAACTTTGTTCCAACATAAATCTTAACTCCTTGCTATGAAAAATTCCTGTTAAACAAAACTACCTACCTAGCCCAAAAAGGGCAACACTGTTCTAGCTGCTGTTTCTTTTTTTTTTTTTATCTCTACAGTAAAAACAGCGCTCCCTTCTTACCTCTACTCTACCTTCCAAATTCAAACACTGTATACAAATATACAAATGTTTGGGGGATTACGCAAAGCACAAGCTTGCTTTGACAACTCCAGTCCATATTTTTTGAATTAGCTAAATGTTTGAACCGCTTTCAGCTTTTGGATGTTGATGTAGGTGTTGAAGTTTCCTTTCACTTCCTGTCCTGACACCTATCAGCTTGACTGGAAGTGAGGGAAGGCAGAGGAAATGCTACTAGGTGACCTTCATAGCTAACAAGTCACCATGCGCATAACTGAGTTCCTTGGGTCTTGTTGTGCCTTGGAATCACTTTTAAGGCCAGTGTCAATGAGCTTCAATGGGCTAATGTAGTGTACTTTTGGCATCAGTTTGGCATCAGTTAAGTTCATTCAGAATTAATTGTAGATGCATTTAAATTAGCTGCTTCAGGTGCTTTTACATTACCATAGACTTGTATAGGGTGAGAAGCAGTTATGAAGTGAACAAAAGTTTGTTGAGCTTCCGCTTGAGCTTCTGCTTCCATTCACCCAAAAAATTAAATTCAACATACTAACAACAACTTACAAAGCCATCCACAACTTAGCTCCCAGCTACATCACTAGCCTTGTCTCAAAATACCAACCTAATCGTTCTCTTTGTTCCTCCCAAGACCTCTTGCTTTCTAGCTCCCTCGTCACCACCTCCCATGCTCGCCTCCAGGACTTTTCCAGAGCCTCTCCCATCCTATGGAACTCCTTACCCCAATCTGTCCGATTAGCTCCTACTCTGTTAGCTTTTAGACAATCCCTGAAAACCCTCCACTTCAGAGAAGCCTATCCTGCCCACACCTAACAACTGTATTTATTTTCTCCATCAGCTCATCGCCCACAGTTATTACCTTTTGTATCACTTGACCCTCCTTTCTAGATTGTAAGCTCTAATGAGCAGGGCCCTCTGATTCCTCCTGTATTGAATTGTATTGTAACTGTACTGTCTGCCTTCATGTTGTAAAGTGCTGCACAAACTGTTGGCGCTATATAAATCTTGTATAATAATAATAACAATAAATCGTAAAGGTATGCAAAAATGTTCCCAGTTTAAAAACAAGTGCCTATAGTGTGCTTCTTGAAATTATTATAAAATGTTGAGACTAGTAAAAATCTAATTTGGTATAATATAATGTTCTCAACCAAACCAAATTTGTTAAGCCACATTTGTGGCAAAATTCAATACACTGAACCATGTCTATTGTCAGTGTACAATGTGAGCAATATATGGTGACAAGGAGCTAAGAAACATTTGATGTCAAATGATAGTGGTTAACATGAATTCTGATTCTATGATTAAGCTCTGTACAGAATGAAATGCATTAGAGGCTTGAGCTACAGGCGGAACAGTCCATGCACCAGAGGGATTATTGAATGCTAATGCGTTGATTGTATCATGGAGAATATCTTCCTTCTTTTTGTTCAAATGCTATGTTCATGAAGTAGATAGTGAACCGCTGGAACCCGCACCCACTGGTTAGGGTAATAGAGATAGAAGTGCCTGAAGAAAAGCAGTACGTTCTTCTCTTGATACTGTATAGATCAGGCATGTCCAAAGTCCGGCCCATGGGCCAATCACGGCCCGCGTTCTGGTTTAATACGGCCCCCTGGTGATTTGGATATATACCGTATTTATCGGTGCTGCCTCGGAGGGGGCGGGACAAGTGCAGTCAGATTACATACAGGAGAATCTCCTGTTTACTCGGCGGCATCTGTAATAGGAAGTCTTGTCTCCTGGGCTGCCATTGGACGACTGTTTTTTCTATCATAGGAGGTGGGACTTTGTATAAAAGAGGCCACAGAGTAAACAGGAGATTCTCCTATATGTAATCTGTTGGCGCTCGTCCCGCCTCCCTCTCTGTCCCCTCCAAGGCTGCAGATGGGCATCGATCAGGCTGCACTGATGGCAATGGTGAGGCTGCATTCATGGCAATGGTTAGACTACATAATTGCAATGATAAGGCTGAATTGATTGCAATGGTAAGGCTGCATTGATTGCAATGGTAAGGCTGTATTAATTGCAATGGTAAGGCTGCACTGATTGCAATGGTAAGGCTGCATTGATTGCAATGGTGAGGCTGCATTGATTGCAATGGTAAGGCTGCATTCATTGCAATGGTGAGGCTGCATTCATGGCAATGGTGAGGCTGCAGATGGGCACTGGTTAGGCTGCATTGATGGGCACTGACACTTATTTTGCGTCACAGTTCTTTATTTAAAATTTAAGTTTTTTTCCTGAAACTTCTCTCCAAGGCCACTTTCACACTGAGGCGCTTTACAGGTGCTATAGCGCTAAAAATAGCGCCTGCAAAGCTCCTATAAAGTGCCTCTCCTGTCACTCCAGTGTGAAAGACCGAGGGCTTTCACACTGGAGCAGTGTGCTTGCAGGACGTTAAAAAAAATTCCTGCAAGTAGCATCTTTACACCGCTCCTAAAGCAGCAGCGGCACAGCACTTTGCGGGCGCTTTTCACCCTTTATCGGCCGCTAGCAGGGGTTAAAAGCGCCTTTCGCTAGCGGCCAGAAAGGCACCGCTAAAACGACAGTAAATCGTCGCTAAAAATAGCAGTGCTTTACTGCCAACGCCCCCAACGCCCCAGTGGGAAAATGTGCCTTTAAAGTGAAGGTGCGTGTTATATGCCGATAAATACAGTATATCCAAATAACATGCCCGAACTCATCCTTAGTCCTGAGCGGCGCTCGGGGATTCATTGGGGGCCACAAAAGACATATATATATCCAAATAACACGCCTACGCTCATCTATTCACCACACACAGCCACAAAGGTAAGAGAATTCTTGTTGGGCAGTGTATTAGTGCTCGGACGAACACACTTAGATCTGAAAATTGAAAGGGTATGGCACAACTGCAAACCTACCAAGACATGGCCGTCCACCTAAACTGACAGACAGGCTGGGCAAGGAAAGCATTAATCAGAGAAGCAGCCAAGAGGCCCATGGTAACTCTGGAGGAGCTGCAGAGATCTACAGCTCAGGTGCGAGAATCTGTCTACAGGACAACTATTAGTCGTGCACTCCAAAAATCTAGAGTCCAAATCTTCAAAATGGTAGGATGTTCAGTTTAAATGTAGATAATAATCCAAATGAGCTGTGAATGCTCTTACCAGAACTTCAGTGATATGAGCGGATGGCAAAAAACCCTGCCAGGGCCTTTAGGATAATAGACCAGTCGGCACCGTCCATTTTCAAATTAAAATCCTCTCAATGGATGCAGGAGAAAAAACAAACAGAAGAAAACTGGCCATAGTGTAGTATATTAAATGCTAGGCATGGACAGACAGACATACCAAACACCCTGGTGTGCACATAACAACAACCAAAAAGGAGGGGAGGGAAGTGAAAAAACCCACCACCGTGGCTGTAGATTGTGCTTACCGACTCACGGTGATAAGCAGGCTCTTAGTAAGTTAGGAGCTGACAAAAGGTTGGCAAGGAACACTTTGATTCGTCCACATTAGCCCGAAGTCCACATCATCAGTACACAACCCAGAATATAAATGATAAGCTTTCCATGGTGAACTTAGATGACAAGTAAGTCATTTTTCCTGCAAATTTGGAACTGGCAAAAGTCCGGTTGACTTGATTTCTAAACCCAAATGCTGGATTATTTTTCCACCTTCATCGCTTGCTACCAAAGCCCGCAGCAGCAGCAGACCCCCGGCAGTTGAGTGTGGAGGGTGTGTTGGGTGAAGTTGTTATTGCTTTATCCTTTTAAATGCACATGAGATCCCGGGCAGCAAGTACAGCATGCAACAGCCACACAATAAAAAATTTTTTTTTTTTTTTTTTATTGTGTGGCTGTTGCATGCTGTACTTGCTGCCCGGGATCTCATGTGCATTTAAAAGGATAAAGCAATAACAACTTCACCCAACACACCCTCCACACTCAACTGCCGGGGGTCTGCTGCTGCTGCTGCGGGCTTTGTTAGCAAGCGATGAAGGTGGAAAAATAATCCAGCATTTGGGTTTAGAAATCAAGTCAACCGGACTTTTGCCAGTTCCAAATTTGCAGGAAAAATGACTTACTTGTCATCTAAGTTCACCATGGAAAGCTTATCATTTATATTCTGGGTTGTGTACTGATGATGTGGACTTCGGGCTAATGTGGACGAATCAAAGTGTTCCTTGCCAACCTTTTGTCAGCTCCTAACTTACTAAGAGCCTGCTTATCACCGTGAGTCGGTAAGCACAATCTACAGCCACGGTGGTGGGTTTTTTCACTTCCCTCCCCTCCTTTTTGGTTGTTGTTATGTGCACACCAGGGTGTTTGGTATGTTTGTCTGTCCATGCCTAGCATTTAATATACTACACTATGGCCAGTTTTCTTCTGTTTGTTTTTTCTCCTGCATCCATTGAGAGGATTTTAATTTGAAAACGGACGGTGCCGACTGGTCTATTATCCTAAAGGCCCTGGCAGGGTTTTTTGCCATCCGCTCATATCACTGAAGTTCTGGTAAGAGCATTCACAGCTCATTTGGATTATTATCTACATTTAAACTGAACATCCTACCATTTTGAAGATTTGGACTCTATATTGTTTTTTATAAATATTTGCTGGTGTTAGGTTATACTACCACTTTACTCCAAACATAAGATTTTTGTTTAGCGCAGTTTATGATTTTCCTTGTTCTGATTGGTGTTGTCGCACTGTTTACTGCTGCTCATCTTTATATGTTTCTAGCACGGAATTTTTTGTTATATACTCCAAAAATCTGGCCTTTATGAGTGGCAAGAAGTTAGGCCATTGTTGAAAGAAAGCCATAAGAAGTCCTGTTTTCAGTTTGCGAGAAGTAACAAGTCACCATGCGCATAACTGAGTTCCCTGGGTCTTGGTGTGCCTTGGAATCACTTTTAAGGCCAGTGTCGATGAGCTTTGATGGGCTAATGAAGTGTACTTTTGGCATCAGTTTGGCATCAGTTAAGTTCATTCAGAATAATTGTAGGTGCATTTAACTTAGCTGCTTCAGGTGCTTTTACATTACCATAGACTTGTATGGGGTGAGAAGCAGTTATGAAGTGAACAAAAGTTTGTTGAGCTTCCGCTTGAGCTTCTGCTTCCGCTCACCCAAAAAAATTTAATTCAACATACTAACAACAACTTACAAAGCCATCCACAACTTAGCCCCCAGCTACATCACTAGCCTTGTCTCAAAATACCAACCTAATCATTCTCTTCGTTCCTCCCAAGACCTCTTGCTTTCTAGCTCCCTCTTCACCACCTCCCATGCTCACCTCCAGGACTTTTCCAGAGCCTCTCCCATTCTATGGAACTCCTTACCCCAATCTGTCTGATTATCTCCTACTCTGTTAGCTTTTAGACGATCCCTGAAACGAACACACTTAGATCTGAAAATTGAAAGGGTATGGCACAACTGCAAACCTACCAAGATATGGCTGTCCACCTAAACTGACAGACAGGCTGGGCAAGGAAAGCATTAATCAGAGAAGCAGACAAAGAGGCCCATGGTAACTCTGGAGGAGCTGCAGAGATCCACAGCTCAGGTGGGAGAAGCTGTCTACAGGACAACTATTAGTCGTGCACTCCAAAAATCTGGCCTTTACGAGTGGCAAGAAGAAAGCCATTGTTAAAAGAAAGCCATAAGAAGTCCTGTTTGCAGTTTGCGAGAAGCCATGTGGGTGACACAGCAAACATGTGGAAGAAGGTGTTCTGGTCAAATGAGACCAAAATTGAACTTTTTGGCCTAAAAGCAAAATGCTATGTGTGGCGGAAAACTAACACTGCACATCACCCTGAACACACCATCCCCACTGTGAAACATAGTAGTGGCAGCATCATGTTGTGGGGATGCTTTTCTTCAGCAGGAACAGGGAAGCTGGTCAGAGTTGATGGGAAGATGGATGGAGCCAAATACAGGGCAATCTTAGAAGAAAACCTGTTATGCCCTGTACACACAGTCGGATTTTCCGACGGAAAAAGTGTGATAGGACCTTGTTGTCGGAAATTCCGACCGTGTGTGGGCTCCATCACACATTTTCCATCGGAATTTCCGACACACAATGTTTGAGAGCTTGCTATAAAATTTTCCGATAACAAAATCCGTTGTCGGAAATTCCGATCGTGTGTACACAAATCCGACGCACAAAGTGCCATGCATGCTCAGAATAAATTAAGAGACGAAAGCTATTGGCTACTGCCCCGTTCATAGTCCCGACGTACGTGTTTTACGTCACCGCGTTCAGAACGATCGGATTTTCCGACAACTTTGTGTGACCGTGTGTATGCAAAACAAGTTTGAGCCAACATCCGTCGAAAAAAATCCATGGATTTTGTTGTCGGAATGTCCGACCGTGTGTACAGGGCATAATGCCCTATTTTGAAGCCTATTAGAGCCTCCCACCTCCCACCCCCGCCATAGGAAGCCATGCGTCCGGCGTCCTGAAAGGGGCCGGGCGCATGGATGGGGGGTGACGCCCATGCGCCCACAGTGCACGGGCCGCCACTGGCCTGCAGGGGAGGAGGCCATTGCTACATTGTAGTGACTCCACTATGTAGCCTCTATAAACTATTACCCCTTGTATTCCCCTACAGGATTTACTGTCAAATATCTATAGGTGACCAAAGGAAAAAAATAACAGTGACAGTAAAGCCTCATTTACATAAGAGTTGCCACCTGAAGAATGATTCACAGTGTGTTGCTTTTCAAAGGACGTTTGACAGGCAATGAGGAGGTGACATGTCGCCTCCTCACCACCTGCTTTAACCTCTAAAAGCCCACACTACCATGCCACAACTGCACACATTGCCCATGGTTGCAGGGCAGTTGTGGTGTGTCCCATTCATTTGTTGTGGTCACAATCTGCTGGCGGAACTGGCCACTGAATGTAACAGAATGTATAATTCTTGCCATGTTGCAAAGCATCATGACCATGGCAAGCATGCAACAGTGTCTGGATGCCTTTGCAAGTTGGGGGGGGCGCTAATAAATACAGCTTAACTACCTATTTCTTAACACACCGGCTGATAGCTCCCTGCTGTCTAACACATACTGTATAACTAATGTAAAAAAATAAGCCTCTCCCTAGCACTAATCAGAGTCACCCAGCTTGTAAGTTTGACTGTACTTGGTGATACAGGAAGCAGCACAAGATAGGATGCTATCCTGAAGCTTAGGCTTCAGGAAGCACACACCCAGGGAACTTGTTAGTGGCCTTTTGGATTCTGGCTGCAGTCGCTCACAGAGAATTAATATTTCACTGACTGGTTTTACTGGAAATCACTTGGAATTGCCCTCTAAGGAATCCATAGACATGATATGCTTGTTTCCTTATCTAGCAGATTAGATTCAGGCAGACTATGCAACCATAATATGTCTGTGGGTAATGATATTTATAAACAACAAGCTTGACCAGTCCTATTATGAATGTTTCCAGCTAATCTCCACTTTTCTCCTCAAGAATAATCTAGTGCTGGCAAATCTTTTTAAATTCAACAACACACACATTACAATCTATTTGTACGATTTGCCAACGACTATGTAGTACAAGAGCCTGCCTGATTGGGTAAAAATTAATCGGGTGGCTTAGGTAGGTGCTTATATTGCATAGTTTTGGAAAATAAAAAGTTGGTTGTAGAAATATTGTAACGTATGGTGAACAAGTTTATCAACATGCTTTTTTTGAGATGCAAGCATGCATATTTATGCCACAATTGTCCGATTACTTCTGATCTCGAGTTATCTGTATTGGCACCTTAAAGTAAACCTGTCATTACATTTATATACAAAAACTAATACCATCATTGTACAGCATGCGCCTATAGGGGCCTACTAAGACTTTTAGCCAGCTGCTTTGGGAGGCTGAAATCCTGGGACATTAATTCTGACTTATGGTCAGTAAGGCCATTCATCCTTTCAGGTGACCAACTAATAGGTGCCCAAGGGAACAAATCACAGCTCACTCTTTACTCTATTAAATATACACATATTTCAGGGCCTACAAGAAACAGACTTGGTACATGCAGTATGAAAGATTCTTACTGGGAAGGGAACAAGATTTTCAGCCCAAATGTTTTCCTTCAACAATGATGTTCCAACCTGTCAAAAAAAAATTCTCTGTAATAATGAGTGCTTCGTATGTGCTGGCTGTGATTACTGACCTCTTTCTGAAAATGCTAATTGTCTGGCTGTCTCTGGCTTCTCTATTTTGAATTCCTGGCCACGAACAGTTATGCAGCAAAGTCAGTTCCAGATAGGTTTTCCAGATAAAAAAGGCATTAAAGCTTTTGGATCAGCATGATATCCAGGCAACTTAAGTTTTCTGAAGATAATAAGGTCAGTAATGGCAGCCTTTATTTTTTTCTCTTTAAATGTCTCCTTTAATCCCTAAGTGTCCCATTCATCTGAGCAATTAGAAACCCCTGGCGGATCACTTTTATTTTCTCCTGATAGGCCACCAGGGGGTGTCAATCAGCTCCTTCCTCCATGTAGACTAAATATACTGTAAATGTATAAAGGTGAACATTTGTTTTTAGCAACGTGTTAGCAAAGTAAGGTGCCTGAGGACAGTTGGATCATCCCTACATGTCTGACCACCCTCTAATGTATGTGTGCACTTTCAGGCATCAAAACTGAATTTACCTGCTAGATACAACTATAGATCCAAACTGGACCTGTTTTTGGTTTAAAGTGATATTAAAACCTTAGTTTCTGTAAGAAATTTCAGCAGCTGATTTAATCAGTTACTGAGTATGCAGCTTCTTTATCTTAAGTCCTTGCCTATGTTCTTGTTTAAGCTGGTGTCACAACTGCTGCCAAAGGTTCCATGTTTCAGAATGGCACCTTTCTCTTGCGTCATCTCATGGAGCCACCATTGCATACAGGGACTAAAGTTGTGTTTCCCCACACTGTGTACATTAGTAGAAACACACAGCCCTTAGTCTAAAACCCGCCATAGGTGGTTTGAATCTCAGGTGGTTCAGCAGGATTCAGCCGAGATTCGAACCATGTAGGGGTGGACTGATTGTACCCAAGTTGATTGATCTACCAACTTGGAGTTCAACAAATCTGTTCGATTTTTCATGCAATTATTGCAGCGGCCATAGTCGCTAGCAATAATCACTACAAGAACAATTATTGAAAGAATACATTTTTATTTATACATATAAGTAGAAAAAGAGGATAAAAGCATTGTATACAAAATATGTGATTTACATTTGTTATTTGCGATTTATCCAGGATGTATCGACCCATTGGACGGAGTTTCATTATTTAATTCTACGCAATTATCATAGCACAAATGGCATAATCCATTTCCATTATTCCTATTTGCAACCATAGTCTCCTTATTTTTTGAGTCTGTCATGTTGGCGTGTCACATCTCTCAGGTTCAGATTGCCCACTTGGCTGATGTGTTCCTGCATGGACGCTGATGGGAGATGGATGTTTGTTGGGGACACACAATAGGGGGTGGGGTTACTCACCCCATAGGATGGTGGGGCACAGATGA
Organism: Lithobates septentrionalis; assembly: GCA_037952835.1. Lineage (NCBI taxonomy): Eukaryota > Metazoa > Chordata > Amphibia > Anura > Ranidae > Lithobates > Lithobates septentrionalis. The sequence continues at coordinate 1,661,946 of JBBDGP010001693.1, read as the reverse complement.
TCAGCTGGCTTTGTCCCCACATCTGCCCATCTGTGTGAGGGGCCAATGAGCGTTCGGTCTGAGGCAGGTTACTATCTGGGTTTGAGCCTCCCCCTCGCCTGCGTGTCTGGATCTATGGGATGGGGACACTGTTCCTGGAGGCAGTGGCGTAGCATGAGGGATGCGGTGGACACAATATTTAGGGGGGGGGCGAAATTCCACGCCAGTGTGTGTCACTAGCGGCTTTGTCCTCCAAATGTCCTTTTCCTGTGTCTCCGCTCTCCGGCTGCCATGTTTGGTCTCCAGCGCCCTGTGATTGGGTGAATGGGGTCATGTGCAGTGGCGGGCTGGCCTGTCCACGATCACTCCTGGAGTCCCATCTCCGCCTGCTGTAAATGTGAGCAGCCGCTGTGGACTTCTCCTTCTCTCCTTTGGACCAATGGAAGACAAAGAAAAGGTGAGATTCCCTTGTGAGAGTAGAGTCATGGAGAGGGAGCAGCTGGCCAGAGAGAGAGAAAAAGTAGAAAAGCAGCGCCGTGTAGTGTCAGTATAAGAATACTGTAGGTAGGTAGTCAGTGTAGTGTAGTGTAGTGGACAGCGTAGTGTAGTGGACAGTGTAGTGGTCCATGTAGTGGTCAGTGTAGTGTAGTGGTCAGCGTAGTGTGGTGTACAGCGTAGTGTGGTGGTCAGTGTAGTGCAGTGGACATGGTAGTGTAGTGGTCAGCGTAGTGTAGTGGACAACGTAGTGTAGTGGACAGCGTAGTGTAGTAGTCAGTGTAGTGTAGTGGACAGTGTAGTGGACAGCTCAGTGTAGGGGACAGTGCAGTGGTCAGTGTAGTGATCAGCACAGTGTAGTGCAGTGCAGTGGTCAGCATAGTGTAGTGGTCAGTGTAGTGGACAATGTAGTGCAGTGGTCAGCGTAATGTAGTGGACAGTTGTAAGGGCTGGGCTCAGCCCTTTCTTCTCAAAGCTGGCCGCTCAGATGTTGGCTAATTGCCAGCTCCTTACTCTCCACAGTGACTCACCTGTTGATGATATCCTGCTTGTCAGTCCTGTCTACTTAAGCCGTCCAGCCCAGATGATCTCTGCCTTCGCCTTGGACACATCTCTAGAGATGCTCTCCTGTGTTCCTGTTAAAGACTTGCTTGGCGCTGACATTCCTTCTGGCTCCAGATCCTGCTTGCTGTTCTACTACGCTCATCTCTGGCTCGCTGACGTTTTAGCTTGTCTGACTTCCGTTCCGGTTCCTGAATTCTGGCTATGTCTTGACTACGTTTACTCTGTTTACCTTTTTATTATTATTATTAGCCTCTTGACATCCGTGCTATAGCCGAATGATGGCCACAGCGCGGACCTGAATTTCCGGGAGGCCGTCATATAACGGCTTCCCCTGTGCACGCGCCCTGCGCGTGCTGTGATCACCGAGTCACTGAGACTCGGGTGATCACCGATCTGAGTAAGGGGCCGGTCCCGGCCCCTTACCATGTGATCAGCTGTCAGCCAATGACACCTGATCACATGATCAAAACAAAAGCTCGGTGATCGTTTTTTTTTCTCCTCAAGCTGACAGCGTGAGGAGAAAAAAAAGCAGATCACCGGCTCATCTGCAAGGGACATCGGTCCCGAAGAGGAAGAGGCAATTATGCCTCATCTGTGCCACCTTCCATTACCACCTCACAGTGCCCACCAGTGCCACCTATCAATGCCCATGAGTGCCACCTATCAATGCCCACAAGTGCCACCTATCAATGCCCACCAGTGGTGCCAATCAGTGCCACCTAGCAGTGCTGCCTATCAGTGTAACCGATCAGTGCCGATCAGTGCCCATTATTGCCACCCATCAGTGCCCATCACTGCCTATCACTGCCACCTATCGGTGCCCATCAGTGCCACCTCATCAGCGTACATCAATGAAGGAGATAAATTACCTGTTGTAAAATTTTATAAAATAATTAAAAAAATAAATTTTTTTTTAAATTCGGTCTTTTTACATTTTTTTAACAAAAAAAATAAAAACCGCAGAGGTGATCAAATACCACCAAAAGAAAGCTCTATTTGTGGGAAAAAAAATGATACAAATGTCATTTGGGTGAAATGTTGTATGACCGTGCAATTGTCATTCAAAGTGCATCAGCGCTGAAAGCTGAAAATTGGTCTGGACAGGAGGGGGGTTTAAGTGCCCAGTAAGCAAGTGGTTAAACAAGTGTGATTTCACTGTACTTCTGTCTCAGTCTGATTCATGGTTTCTGACAGTAGGCGAAGGCCATGAATTCAGAAGATGCAGTCAGTCCATATTTTTTCCAGATTGGATGAGCAGAATCACTGCATGGATCAGTTTGCCATGGCATTACAAACGCTCCTGAGTCGCACGGCTCACCTGGAATCTCCCACTCTGGCTGCTCTGGTACAACCTGTGTTTCAGGCCGTCCCTGCTGCTGCTCCAGTCTCTGTGCAGGCACCCACCTGGAGTATTACCTTTATAAGAGGTATGTCTGATTCGGCTCCGCTTCCCCAGCGATTTGGGGGCGATCCAGTCCAATGCAGAGGGTTTCTCAACCAGGTTGAGATATACTTTGAGATGCTGCCCCAGTCGTTTCCCACGAACAGAAGCAAAGTAGGTTTTGTGATATCTTTGCTTTGTGAGAGAGCCTTGGAATGGGGAAACCCTCTATGGGAGACGCAAAAACCTGTTGTCTTGAGTTACCCAGAGTTTGTGGCTTCTTTTAAAAGGGTATTTGATGTTCCCGCATGCTCCGCTTCTGCTGCCAAGGGCCTCATGTCCATCAGAGTATGAGAACTGTTGCCGATTACGCCACTGAATTCCGTACTTTGGCAGCAGAGGTTGCTTGGAACAATGAGGCCCTCGTGGCTGCTTCTTCTCATGGTCTCTCGGATACCATCAAGGATGAGATAGCAACCCGAGATACTGTATACCCACTGAGCTGGAGAAGTTGATCACGTTTGCCATCCTCATTGACTCCAGACTCAGAGAAAGACTTTCTTTTAAGGAGCGCTTGCGGAAGCCTCCGGTACATTTGCCTCCAAACTTTGCAGTCCCACCCTTGCCTCCCTCACCTCCCATGCCTCCTGGCACAGTCGGTTTGTGAAGATGAACCCATGCACTCGGGCTTCACGCGTCTCTCTGTGGATGAGAGGACCCTTAGGTTGGAGGGAGAGATTGTGCCTTTATTGTGGCCAGGCAGGTCGCTTTCTGAAGTCTTGTCCTACCCGTCCAGGGAACGCCCGAACCTTGACATCCTGTCATGGACAGAGCTTAGGTGGCGTTGTTTCGTCCCCAGTTATCCAGAAGGATAAGCCTCTGGTTTCGGTTACCCTTTCTTGGGCTGAGTCGTTCGTCGAGATACAGTCTCTAATTGACTCTGGGGCTGCAGGCCTATTCATTGATGCTGCCTTTGTATAGAAGCACTCTATTCCGCTGCAGCTGTGTGACACTCCACTTGCCACTGAGGCTCTTGATGGGAGACCTCTACAGCCTGCCCATGTGACTCATGAGACTGTTCTGTTTTCCATGGCCATAGGGGCTCTTCAAAATGACATAATCCAATTCCAAGTTATTTTCTTACCTAAGTTTCCGCTGGTTATTGGTTATCCTTGGTTACAGAGGCACAACCCCTCTTTTGATTGGCTCCATGCTGAGGTTCTCTCCTGGTCACCACAATGCAGTGAGACATGCTTTCAGAAGGTAGCCAAGGTCCTGTGCACCACTTCACTCTCCTCCCTGCTGGAGGAGTACCGTGATTTTAGCGATGTCTTTGACAAAGGTCAAGCCTGTAGTTTGCCGTATGATCGCGCAATTGACCTTCAACCTGGTGCCATACCCCCTCGTGGCTGGGTTTACCCTTTGTCGGTCTTGAAGGATAGGGCCATGGAGGAGTATGTTGCAGATGCACTTTGTCGAGGCTTCATCTGCAAATCCTCATCTCCTGCTGGTGCTGGTTTCTTCTTTGTGAAGAAGAAGAGTGGTGAACTGAGACCTTGTATTGATTATAGGGGTCTCAATCGTCTCACGATTAAGAATGCCTATCCGATTCCATTGATTACAGAGTTATTTGACCACCTCAAAGGAGCAACAGTTTTCACAAAGCTTCATTTGTGAGGGGCATACAATCTCGTGAGGATTAAGGAGGGCGATGAGTAGAAAACTGCGATTAATACCAGAACAGGCCATTATGAGTACCTCGTAATGCCTTTTGGCCTTTGTAACGCCTCGGCAGTTTTCCAGGAATTTAGTAACGATGTCCTCCGAGATTTGTTGCAGTTATGTGTGGTGGTTTATCTCGACGATATCCTCATATTTTGCAAGTCCCTGGAGAGCCACCACACAGATGTCTGTTGTGTGCTTCAGAAACTAAACAAGAACAATCTCTATTGTAAATTGGAGAAGTGCGAATTCCATCGTGAACAGGTTAAATTCCTGGGTTAAGTCATTTCCACTGCTGGTTTTTCGATGGACCCAGAGAAACTTTCAGCAGTCCTACAGTGGCCCTGATGTGTAGGTTTACGTCCTCTGCAGTGTTTTCTTGGCCAATTATTATTGGAAGTTTATTCATAACTTCTCGTCTCTGGTCAAACCCCTGACTGATATGATCAGGAAGGACAGTAACCCACAGAGTTGGTCTCCAGAGTCCATTAGGGCCTTTGAGAGTCTCAAGGCTGCCTTTGTTTCTGCTCCTGTGTTGGCACATCCTGATCTTACGTTACCTTTTATCCTTGAGGTTGAGGCTTCTGAGACTGGAGTTGGCACCCTTCTGTCTCAACGTCCTACCTCTAAGAGCACTATGCATCCCAATGGCTACTTTTCCAAGAAATTGTCACCTGCAGAGTGCAATTACGAGATTGATGACAGAGAGCTGTTAGCGATCATTTTAGCCCTGAAAGGTACCACTGTGTCGGTTACAGAGGCGTAACTAGAATCTTCAGGGCCCCAGTGCAAGAAACCATGAAGGGCCCCCACCAGGGGCATTGCTAGGTCTACAAAAGATCTCGGGCTCAGAGAGCCTCCCCTTACATCAGGGACCCTAGAAAGCCCCCATTATACCAGGGTCCCTGGAGAGCCCACCCCTTACATCAGGGTCCCCGGAGAGCCTCCCCTTACATTAGGGTCCCTAGAGAGACCCTCCTTACATCAGGGTCCACAGAGAGCCTCCCCCTTACATCAGGGTCCCCAAAGAGCCTCCCCCTTACTTCAGGGTCCCCAGAGTCCCCTCATTACATCAGGGGCCCCAGAGAGTCCCCTCCTTACATCAGGATCCCCAGAGAGCCCCCCCTTACATAAGGGCCCCCAGAGAGCCTCCCATTGCATCAGGGTACCCAGAGAGCCCACCCCTTACATCAGGGTCCACGGAGAGCCTCCCCTTACATCAGGGTCCCCAGAGAGCCCCTCCTTACATCAGGGTCCACAGAGAGCCCCCTCCTTACATCAGAGTCCCCAGAGAGTTCCTCTTACACCAGGGTCTCCACAGAGCCCCCTTACATCAGAGTCCCCAGAGAGCCCCCTCTTAGATCAAGGTTCCCAGAGAGTCCCCCCTACATCAGGGTCCCCCGAGAGCCCCCTCTTACATCAGGGTCCCCAGAGAGCACCCCCCTTACATCAGGGTCTCCAGAGAGCCCTTTCTTACATCAGGGTCCCCAGAGAGCACCCCCCTTACATCAGGGTCTCCAGAGAGCCCCCTCCTTACATCATTGTCTCCAGAGAGCCAGCTCTTATATCAGGGTCCCCAGAGAGTTTCCTCTTACATCAGGGTCTCTAGAGAGCCCCCTCCTTACATCAGAGTCCCCAGAGAGCCCCCTCTTACATCAGGATCCCCATATAGCCCCCCCTTACATCAGGGTCTCCAGAGAGCCCCCTCCTTACATCAGGGTCAACAGAGAGCCCCCCTTACATCAGGGTCTCCAGAGCTTAAATTAGGGTCTCCAGAGAGCCCTCTCTTTACATCAGTGACCCCAGAGAGCCCCCTCTTATATCAGGGTCCCCAGAGAGCTCCCCTTAAATCAGGGTCTCCAGAGAGCCCCTCCTTAGATCAGTGCCCCAGAGAGCCCCCTCTTACATCAGGGTCTCCAGAGAGCCCCCCTTACATCAGGGTCTCCAGAGAGCCCCCTCCTTACATCAGGGTCTCCAGAGAGTCCGCTCTTAAATCAGGGTCCCCAGAGAGCACCCCCCTTACATCAGGGTATCCATTGAGCCCCCTCTTACATCAGGGTCCCCAGAGAGCACCCCCTTACATCAGGGTCTCCAGAGAGCCCCCTCCTTGCATCAGGGTCTCCAGAGAGCCCCCTCTTACATTAGGGTCCCAAGAGAGCCCCCCTTACATCAGGGTCTCTAGAGAGCCCCCTCCTTACATCAGAGTCCCCAGGGAGCTCCCTATTACATCAGGATCCGCATAGAGCCCCCCTTACATCAGGATCCCCAGAGAGCCCCCCTTACATCAGGGTCTCCAGAGAGCCCCCTCCTTACATCAGAGTCCCCAGAGAGCCCCCTCTTACATCAGTGTCCCCAGAGAGCCCCCCCCCCATTACATCAGGGTCTCCAGAGAGCCCCTACTTACATCAGAGTCTCCAAAGAGCCCCATCCTTACATCAGGGCATCCAGAGAGCCCGCTCTTACATCAGGGTCCCCAGAGAGCCCCCCTTACATCAGGATCCCCATAGAGCCCCCCTTACATCAGGGTCTCCAGAGAGCCCCCTCCTTACGTCAGGGTCCCCAGAGAGCCCCTCTTACATCAGGGTCTCCAGAGAACCCCCTCCTTACATCAGAGTCCCCAGAGAGCCCCCTCTTACATCAGGGTCCCCAGAGAGCCCCCCCCTTACATCAGGGTCTCCAAAGAGCCCCCTCTATACATCAGGGTCCCCAGAGAGCCCCCTCTTTCATCAGGGTCCCCAGAGAGCCCCCTCTTACATCAGGGTCTTCAGAGAGCCCCCTCCTTACATCAGAGTCCCCAGAGAGCCCCCTCTTACATCAGGGTCCTCAGAGAGCCCCGGCTTACATCAGGATCTTCAGAGAGCCCCCTCCTTACATCAGGGTCACTAGAGAGCCCCCCCTTACATCAGGGTTTCCAGAGCTTACATCAGGGTCTCCAGAGAGCCCCCTCCTTACATCAGTGACCCCAGAGAGCCCCCACTTATATCAGCGTCCCCAGAGAACCCCCCTTACATCAGGGTCTCCAGAGAGCCCCTCCTTATATCAGAGTCCACAGAGAGCCCCCTCTTACATCAGGGTCCCATGAGAGCACCCCCTTACATCAGGGTCTCCAGAGAGCCCCCTCCTTGCATCAGGGTCTCCAGAGAGCCCCCTCTTACATTAGGGTCCCAAGAGAGCCCCCCTTACATCAGGGTCTCTAGAGAGCCCCCTCCTTACATCAGAGTCCCCAGGGAGCTCCCTATTACATCAGGATCCGCATAGAGCCCCCCTTACATCAGGATCCCCAGAGAGCCCCCCTTACATCAGGGTCTCCAGAGAGCCCCCTCCTTACATCAGAGTCCCCAGAGAGCCCCCTCTTACATCAGGATCCCCATAGAGCCCCCCTTACATCAGGGTCTCCAGAGAGCCCCCTCCTTACGTCAGGGTCCCCAGAGAGCCCCTCTTACATCAGGGTCTCCAGAGAACCCCCTCCTTACATCAGAGTCCCCAGAGAGCCCCCTCTTACATCAGGGTCCCCAGAGAGCCCCCCCCTTACATCAGGGTCTCCAAAGAGCCCCCTCTATACATCAGGGTCCCCAGAGAGCCCCCTCTTTCATCAGGGTCCCCAGAGAGCCCCCTCTTACATCAGGGTCTTCAGAGAGCCCCCTCCTTACATCAGAGTCCCCAGAGAGCCCCCTCTTACATCAGGGTCCTCAGAGAGCCCCGGCTTACATCAGGATCTTCAGAGAGCCCCCTCCTTACATCAGGGTCACTAGAGAGCCCCCCCTTACATCAGGGTCTCCAGAGCTTACATCAGGGTCTCCAGAGAGCCCCCTCCTTACATCAGTGACCCCAGAGAGCCCCCACTTATATCAGCGTCCCCAGAGAACCCCCCTTACATCAGGGTCTCCAGAGAGCCCCTCCTTATATCAGAGTCCACAGAGAGCCCCCTCTTACATCAGGGTCCCATGAGAGCACCCCCTTACATCAGGGTCTCCAGAGAGCCCCCTCCTTGCATCAGGGTCTCCAGAGAGCCCCCTCTTACATTAGGGTCCCAAGAGAGCCCCCCTTACATCAGGGTCTCTAGAGAGCCCCCTCCTTACATCAGAGTCCCCAGGGAGCTCCCTATTACATCAGGATCCGCATAGAGCCCCCCTTACATCAGGATCCCCAGAGAGCCCCCCTTACATCAGGGTCTCCAGAGAGCCCCCTCCTTACATCAGTGTCCCCAGAGAGCCCCCTCTTACATCAGTGTCCCCAGAGAGCCCCCCCCATTACATCAGGGTCTCCAGAGAGCCCCCTCCTTACATCAGTGACCCCAGAGAGCCCCCACTTATATCAGCGTCCCCAGAGAACCCCCTTACATCAGGGTCTCCAGAGAGCCCCTCCTTATATCAGAGTCCACAGAGAGCCCCCTCTTACATCAGGGTCCCATGAGAGCACCCCCTTACATCAGGGTCTCCAGAGAGCCCCCTCCTTGCATCAGGGTCTCCAGAGAGCCCCCTCTTACATTAGGGTCCCAAGAGAGCCCCCCTTACATCAGGGTCTCTAGAGAGCCCCCTCCTTACATCAGAGTCCCCAGGGAGCTCCCTATTACATCAGGATCCGCATAGAGCCCCCCTTACATCAGGATCCCCAGAGAGCCCCCCTTACATCAGGGTCTCCAGAGAGCCCCCTCCTTACATCATTGTGCCCAGAGAGCCCCCTCTTACATCAGTGTCCCCAGAGAGCCCTCCCATTACATCAGGGTCTCCAGAGAGCCCCTACTTACATCAGAGTCTCCAAAGAGCCCCATCCTTACATCAGGGCATCCAGAGAGCCCGCTCTTACATCAGGGTCCCCAGAGAGCCCCCCTTAATCAGGGTCTTCAGAGAGCCTTCTCCTTACATCAGAGTCCGCAGAGAGCCCCCTCTTACATCAGGATCCCCATAGAGCCCCCCTTACATCAGGGTCTCCAGAGAGCCCCCTCCTTACGTCAGGGTCCCCAGAGAGCCCCTCTTACATCAGGGTCTCCAGAGAACCCCCTCCTTACATCAGAGTCCCCAGAGAGCCCCCTCTTACATCAGGGTCCCCAGAGAGCCCCCCCTTACATCAGGGTCTCCAAAGAGCCCCCTCTATACATCAGGGTCCCCAGAGAGCCCCCTCTTTCATCAGGGTCCCAAGAGAGCCCCCTCTTACATCAGGGTCCCCAGAGAGCCCCCTCCTTACATCAGAGTCCCCAGAGAGCCCCCTCTTACATCAGGGTCCTCAGAGAGCCCCGGCTTACATCAGGATCTTCAGAGAGCCCCCTCCTTACATCAGGGTCACTAGAGAGCCCCCCCTTACATCAGGGTCTCCAGAGCTTACATCAGGGTCTCCAGAGAGCCCCCTCCTTACATCAGTGACCCCAGAGAGCCCCCACTTATATCAGCGTCCCCAGAGAACCCCCCTTACATCAGGGTCTCCAGAGAGCCCCTCCTTATATCAGAGTCCACAGAGAGCCCCCTCTTACATCAGGGTCCCATGAGAGCACCTCCCTTACATCAGGGTCTCCAGAGAGCCCCCTCCTTACATCAGTGAACCCAGAGAGCCCCCTCTTATATCAGCGTCCCCAGAGAGCCCCCCCTTACATCAGGGTCTCCAGGGAGCCCCTCCTTACACCATGATGTAAGAGGGGGCTCAATGGATACCCTGATGTAAGTGGAGTCCCCAGAGAGCACCCCCCTTACATCAGGGTATCCATTGAGCCCCCTCTTACATCATGGTCCCCAGAGAGCACCCCCTTACATCAGGGTCTCCAGAGAGCCCCCTCCTTGCATCAGGGTCTCCAGAGAGCCCCCTCTTACATCAGGGTCCCAAGAGAGCCCCCTTACATCAGGGTCTCTAGAGAGCCCCCTCCTTACATCAGAGTCCCCAGGGAGCTCCCTCTTATATCAGCGTCCCCAGAGAGCCCCCCTTACATAAGAGTCCCCAGAGAGCCGCCTTTTACATCAGGGTCCCCGAAGAGACCCCTTTTACATCTGGGTCTCCAGGGAGCCCCACCTTACATCAGTGTCCCCAGAGAGCCCCCTCTTACATCAGTATCCCCAGGGAGCCCCCCCCTTACAGCAGGGTCTCCAGAGAGCCCCTCTTTACATCAGAGTCCCAAAAGACCCCCCTCTCACATCAGGGTCCCCAGAGAGACCCCTCCTTACATCAGGGTCTCCAGAGAGCCCCCTTACATCAGGGTCTCCAGAGAGCCCCCTCCTTACATCAGGGTCCCCAGAGAGCCCCCCCCCTTACATCAGGGTCTTCAGAGAGCCCCTCCTTACATCATAGTCCCCAGAGAGCCCCCTCTTACATCAGGATTCCCATAGAGCCCCACCTTACATCAGGGTCTCCAGAGAGCCCCCTCCTTACATCAGGCTCTCCAGAGAGCCCCTTCCTTACATCAGGGTCTCCAGAGAGCCCCCTCTTACATCAGGATCCACAGAGAGCACCCCTTACATCGGGGTCTCCAGAGAGCCCCCTACTTACATCAGAGTCCCCAGAGAGTCCCCCTTACACCAGGGTCTCCACAGAGCCCCCTTACATCAGAGTCCCCAGAGAGCCCCCTCTTAGATCAGGGTCCCCAGAGAGCACCCCCCATACATCAGGGTCTCCAGAGAGCCCCATCCCTACATAAGGGTCTCCAGAGAGCCCCCTCTTACATCAGGGTCCCCAGAGAGCCCCCCTTACATCAGGGTCTCCAGAGAGCCCCCTCCTTACATCAGAGTCCCCAGAGAGCCCCCCTGACATCAGAGTCTCCAGAGAGCCCCCTCCTTTCATCAGCGTCCCCAGAGAGCCCCTTCTTACATCAGGGTCTCCAAAGAGCCCCCTCATTACATCAGAGTCCCCAGAGAGCCCCCTCTTACATCAGCATCTCCAGAGAGCCCCCTCTTACATCAGGGTCTCTAGAGAGCCCCCTCCTTAAATCAGGGTCTCCAGAGAGCCCCCTCTTACATCAGGGTCCCCAGAGAGAATCCCCTGTACATCAGGGTATCCAGAGAGCCCCCTCTTACTTCAGGGTTCCCAGAGAGCATCCCCCTTACATCAGGGTCTCCAGAGAGCCCCCTCTTACATCAGGGTCCCCAGAGAGCCCCCTCTTACATCAGGGTCTCCAGAGCCCCCTGCTTACATCAAGGTCCCCAGAGATCCCCCTCTTTCATTAGGGTCTCCAGAGCTTACATCAGGGTCTCCAGAGAGCCTCCTCCTCTTTCATCAGGGTCCCCAGAGAGCACCCCCTACATTAGGGTCTCCAGAGAGACCCCACCTTACATCAGGGTTTTCAGAGAGCCCCCTCCTTACATCAGTGTCCCCAGAGAACCCCCTCTTATATCAGGGTTCCCAGAGAGCCCCCCTTACATCAGGGTCTTCAGAGAGCCCCTCCTTACATCAGAGTCCCCAGAAAGCCCTCTCTTACATCAGGGTCCCCAGAGAGCACCCCCTTTACATCAGGGTCTCCAGGGAGCCCCCTTACATCAGGGTCCCCAGAGAGCCCCTCCTCACAGCAGAGTCCCCAGAGAGCCCCCTCCTACATCAGGGTCCCCAGAGGGCCCCCCCTCTTACATCAGGGTCTCCAGAGAGCCCCTCCTTCAGAGTCCCCAGAGAGCCCCTTCTTACATCAGGATTCCCATAGAGCCACCTTACATCAGCGTCTCCAGAGAGCCCCCTCTTACATCAGGGTCTCTAGAGAGCCCCCTCCTTAAATCAGGGTCTCCAGAGAGCCCCCTCTTACATCAGGGTCCCCAGAGAGCATCCCCTGTACATCAGGGTATCCAGAGAGCCCCCTCTTACTTCAGGGTTCCCAGAGAGCATCCCCCTTACATCAGGGTCTCCAGAGAGCCCCCTCTTACATCAGGGTCCCCAGAGAGCCCCCTCTTACATCAGGGTCTCCAGAGAGCCCACTGCTTACATCAGAGTCCCCAGAGAGCCCCCTCTTAGATCAGGATCCCCATAGAGCCCCCCTTACATCAGTGTCTCCAGAGAGCCCCCTCCTTACATCAAGGTCCCCAGAGATCCCCCTCTTTCATTAGGGTCTCCAGAGCTTACATCAGGGTCTCCAGAGAGCCTCCTCCTCTTTCATCAGGGTCCCCAGAGAGGACCCCCCTACATTAGGGTCTCCAGAGAGACCCCTCCTTACATCAGGGTTTTCAGAGAGCCCCCTCCTTATATAAGTGTCCCCAGAGAGCCCCCTCTTATATCAGGGTTCCCAGAGAGCCCCCCTTACATCAGGGTCTTCAGAGAGCCCCTCCTTACATCAGAGTCCCCAGAAAGCCCCCTCTTACATCAGGGTCCCCAGAGAGCACCCCCTTTACATCAGGGTCTCCAGAGAGCCCCCATACATCAGGGTCCCCAGAGAGCCCCTCCTCACAGCAGAGTCCCCAGAGAGCCCCCTCCTACATCAGGGTCCCCAGAGGGCCCCCTCTTACATCAGGGTCTCCAGAGAGCCCCTCCTTCAGAGTCCCCAGAGAGCCCCTTCTTACAACAGGATTCCCATAGAGCCACCTTACATCAGCGTCTCCAGAGAGCCCCCTCCTTACATCAGGGTCCCCAGAGAGCCCCCTCTTACATCAGGGTCCCCAGAGAGCCCCCCTTACATCAGGGTCTCCAGAGAGCCCCCTCCTTACATCAGGGTCCCCAGAGAGCCCCCTCTTACATCAGGGTTCCCAGAGAGCTCCCCTTTCATCAGGGTCTCCAAAGAGCCCCTCCCTTACATCAGAGTCCTCAGAGAGCCCCCTCTTACATCAGAGTCTCCAGAGAGCCCCCCTTACATCAGGGTCTCCAGAGAGCCGCCTCTTACATCAGGGTCCCCAGAGAGCATCCCCTTTACATCAGGGTATCCAGTGAGCCCCTCTTACATCAGGGTCCCCAGACAGCATCCCCCTTACATCAGGGACTCCAGAGAGCCCCCTCCTTGCATCAGCGTCTCCAGAGAGCCCCCTCTTACATCAGGGTCCCCATAGAGCCCCCTCTTACATCAGGGTCTCCAGAGAGACCCTTCCTTACATCAGGGTCTCCAGAGAGCCCCCTCCTTACATCAGTGTCCCCAGAGAGCCCCCCCTTACATCAGGGGCTCCAGAGAGCCCCCTCTTACATCAGGGTCCCCAGAGAGCCCCCCCTTTACATCAGCATCTCCAGAGAGCCCCCTTCTTACATCAGTGTCCCCAGAGAGCCCCCTTACATCAGGGTCTCCAGAGAGCCCCCTCCTTACATCAGAGCCCCCCCTTACATCAGGGTCCCCAGAGAGCCCCCCCTTACATCAGGGGCTCCAGAGAGCCCCCTCTTACATCAGGGTCCCCAGAGAGCCCCCCCTTTACATAAGGGTCTCCAGAAAGCCCCCTCTTACATCAGGGTCCCCAGAGAGCCCCCTTACATCAGGGTCTCCAGAGAGCCCCCTCCTTACATCAGAGCCCCCCCTTACATCAGGGTCTCCAGAGAGCCCCCTCCTTACATGAGCGTCCCCAGAAAGCCCCCTCTTACATCAGGGTCCCCAGAGAGCATCCCCCTTACATCAGAGTCCACAGAGAGCCCCTCCTACATCAGGGTCCCCAGAGGGCCCCCCTTACATCAGGGTCTCCAGAGAGCCCCTCCTTACATCAGAGTCCCCAGAGAGCCCCCTTTTACATCAGGGTCCCCAAAGAGCACCTCCCTTACATCAGGGTCTCCAGAGAGCCCCCCCTTACATCAGAGTCTCCAGAGAGCCCCCTCCTTACTTCAGAGTCCCCAGAGAGCCCCCTCTTACATCAGGATTCCCATAGAGCCCCCCTTACATCAGGGTCTCCAGAGAGCCCCCTCCTTACATCAGGGTCCCTAGAGAGCCCCCCCTTACATCAGGGTCACCAGAGAGCTCCCCTTACATCAGGGTCTCTAGAGAGCCCCCTTCTTACATCAGGGTCCCCAGAGAGCACCCCCCTTACATCAGGGTCTCCAGAGAGCCCCTACTTACATCAGTTTCTCCAGAGAGCCCCCTCTTACATCAGGGTCTCTAGAGAGCCCCACCTTACATCAGGGTTTACAGAGAGCCCCCTCCTTAGCAGGGCTGTTTTGGCCTAGGCCAACAAGGCCTAGGGCGGCACTTTGCGGGGGGCGGCAAAAAGGGCCGCCCCCCCGCATGAGATAGAGCCCCCCCCACCCGTCTTTCCGATTCCCGGCTCCCTCTGCCGCCTCCCGCACACTTGCAGCCCACAGCGGCCGGCTTTCTGTAGTGGCACCACTGTGTATGGGTGTGCTTGGCAGAGGGTGGAGGCGTGTATCTCACGCCCCCCTACTCTCTGACAAGCACGCCCATACACCACGGCGCCGCTACAGAAAGCCGGCCGCCGTGGGCTGCAAGTGTGCGGGAGGCGGCAGAGGGAGCCGGGAATCAGAAAGACGGGTGGGGGGGCGGCGTGTGTCACTCGCGCCCCCATAAGCAGCAGGTGACAGGTGGAGCCTTAAGCTCCGCCTACCTTCCCCTGCACTGCTTTCCTGCAGTGAATCTTCTCCTCGGCCCTGGGGCGGGATCTAGCTGTGACGTCAGGAGGAGAGAGAGGAGCACGAGGGAAACCCCCAGGACAGCAGGTACAATGATTAAATAAAGTATATCAGTGTTATGGGCACTGGCAGCATTTGATGGGCACTGGCAGAATTTGATGGGCACAGTGGGAGCATTTGATGGGCACAGTGGGAGCATTTGATGGCACAGTGGCTGCATTTGATGGCACAGTGGCTGCATTTGATGGGCACAGTGGCTGCATTTGATGGGCACAGTGGCTGCGTTTGATGGGCACAGTGGCTGCATTTGATGGGGCACAGTGGCTGCAATTGATGGGCACAGTGGCTGCGTTTGAGGGCACAATGGCTACGTTTGATGGCACAATGGCTACGTTTGATGGGGCACAGTGGCTGCGTTTGATTGGGCACAGTGGCTGCGTTTGATGGGCACAGTGGCTGCAATTGATGGGCACAGTTGCTGCAATTGATGGGCACAGTGGCTGCGTTTGATAGCACAGTGGCAGCATTTGATGGGCACAGTGGCTGCATTTGAGGGCACAGTGGCAGCATTTGATGGGTACAGTGGCTGCGTTTGAGAGCACAGTGGAAGCATTTGATGGGTACAGTGGCTGCGTTTGATGGGGCACAGTGAGGCTGCAATTGATGGGCACAGTGACTGCGTTTGATGGGGCACAGTGAGACACCCCCCCCCCCCCCCCCTGTGATAGCATTAAAACTCAGCAGCTAAAAATACTGTAGCTGCTGACTTTTAATATTAGGACACCTGTCCAGGGATCCAGCGATGTCGACACCTCAGCCGATTTTCGGATTGGCTCTTGGGTTTTGCCACTATCATTCATGGTAAGGGAAACCGACCGGTTCCCTACTGCACATGTGCGAAGCGCGTTGCACTTTCTGAATGGCCCAGTGGAGGAAGGAGGAGGGGGGGCAAACTTCAGAGGGGACAGCGCAGTCTTCTGGAAGTGGGGAAGGGTACCTGTCAGAAACAGGTACCCGTTCCCCCCTGAAAGGTGCCAAATAAGCCTAAAGAGGAAGGGGTGTTGTTTACAGATGATAGGGTGGGTCTTAAACAGGAAGGGGTGTGGCCTCGGCAGGATGGGGTGGGTCGTATTTAAATTAGGGAGGTGCATGCGTTTAGTCAGGCCTAGGGCAGCACAAAACCTAAATACACCACAGATCCTTACGACAGAGTCCCCAGCGAGCCCCCTCTTACATCAGGGTCCCCAGAGAGCCCCCCTTACATCAAGGTCTCCAGAGAGTCCCCTCCTTACATCAGGGTCCCCAGAGAGCTCCCTCTTACATCAGGGTCCCCAGAGAGCCCCCCCTTACATCAGGGTCTCCAGAGAGTCCCCTCCTTACATCAGGGTCTCCAGAGAGCCCCCCTCTTACATCAGGGTCCCCAGACAGAGCCCCCCTTACATCAGGGTCCCCAGAGAGCTCCCCTTACATTAGGGTCCCCAGAGAGCCCCCCTTACATTAGGGTCCCCAGGGAGCCCCCTTACATCAGGGTCCCCAGATGGTCCCCTCTTACATCAGGGTCCCCAGAAAGCCTCCTCTTACATCAGGGTCCCCAGAGGGCCCCCCTTACATCAGGGTCCCAGAGAGCCCCCCCTTACATCAGGGTCCCCAGAAAGCCCCTCCTTAAATTAGGGTCCCCAGACAGCCTCCCCCCTTCTAGAGGTTCCCTGTGTACCTGGCTGGTCTCCGCTGTCTCTGCACCTCCAACCCCCAGCACAGGGGGAGGTGGGAGGGGGCGATTGGCAGCTCTATGGTGACTGTGGACCACGCAATCTCCAGGGGCTCGTAGTTCTCCTCCCGAGTGTATACAGTGGAGAGAGGAGGGGCCTCTGACATGGGCAGCTATCAGCAAGAGTTTACAAGCAGAGCAACTCACTTGTACACTGAAGAGTGAAACTTATAGCTGCCCGGGTCAGGGACCCCTCCCCTCCCCACTGTATACACTCAAGAGGAGAACTACTAGCCCCGCAGGCACCATAGAGCTGACGATCGCCATCTCCCACTCCCCCCCACTGCATCCCAAACTGAAAGCCAGAGGTGCAGGGGAGATGCCGGGTCTTGGGGCCCCCCACAGTGGCAGAACGGCAGGGCCCAGTCGCAAGTGCGACTGCTGCGACCCCTGAAAGTTCTGCCACTGGCCGGTTGTCATTCTTACTGACCATAAGAATCTCACATTCTTGTCTGAGGCTAAACGTTTCTCTCTCCAGAAGGGCGCGATGGGTTCTTTTCTTGTCTAGTTTCAATTACAAACTACAAAAATGTTTAGGGGTGGAGCTTATCACTGGGAGGAGCTTGTATAGGGAACCGCCTAAATCTGACCATACACTATACAATACATGTGTGCAATCACCTTTAGAGCAATGAACTCCTATGTACTGCAAGGGCCTATGGGAATGGATACAAAATAAATGGTTGGTCATTATACTACATATCTATCTGCATTTTTGGTGCGTTGCGTTTTAGGCGCGTTTTATATGCATTTTATGCACATTTTTATTAGACTCTATAAAACGTGTATTTCGATGAAAGCCTGTTGAAGGATGCAGGACTTTTTCTAACACACCTAAAATGCCCAAGTGTAAATGGGGTCTTTGGAAGATTTCACAGAGCTTGTACAATCGGATTGTATGTGTATAGTAAACACAGGTTTCATTTTGTCTGGCGTCCCAACGCAACAAATCTGCAATGCAGAATAACACCATGTACTACCATGGGTTGCAGTGAGAACAGTGCCGGAAAAAATAGTGCAGGTGCTTTTTTGTCCATTCTGGTGTGTCATGCAAAGGGCTGCCTTAAAAATATGTTACCCCAACATTTCATATGCCTATGTGCCTGCTTTACCATGTATTTTTATGAAAAAGCATCCTGTTCACTTTGTATTGTTCCTTTATGTGAAATCCATGTGTTCCTGCCATTCCCTCTGCTTTCCTATTAAATACAGACCACACTAGGCATGAGAGCACAGCATGGTCAATAATCTGACTGTGCTGGAAACTCAGCTTGCTCTCCTCCAATGATTAGACTTGTGCTGACATGCGCCCCTATACAACAATTCACTGGAAAGACCAGTGTACTGCTGTGTCTCTCCTCCCTGCTTTCTGAGCTCCTTATGCAGCTGAAAACAGACAGTATGTGCTCACTTCTAAAAAAAAAAAAAAAAGGGGAAAAAAGATGTTTATGATTTTTTTTAATATGTACGCACAAAATTTTTGCCTTTCATTTCTATTTTAAACCGAATGGGTTAATGGGTTGTTTTACAAGGTGAGGGTTCACTTATACTTTAACACAACACATTTTAACTTAACAGACTTGTATTAACACACCATACAGGTGTAAAGCTAGCCTCAAACAACAGCATGCTGTTGTCTGATGCACTTGTGATCCACAGTAAGACAAATTAAACTATTTAAACACAAACTATATCTGCCTCTAGAATAGATACTGTAGCTTAGACTAGCCATACACATTAACCACCTCCGTACTGGCCATTTTCACCCCTCTCTACCCAGGCCATTTTTAATTTTTCAGCGCTGTTCCAGTTTGAATGATTACTTACTTAGTCATGAAACACTGTACCCAAATAAAATTTTTATAATTTTTTTAGACAGATAGCGCGTTCTTTTTTTGGTATTTAACCACTCTGTGTTTTTTTTTATTTTTTCCTATAGAAAAATACAGAAGTGTTTGAAAAAAATAAAAAAAGTTTCCTAGTTTCTGTTAGAAAATGTTGCAAATAAATAATCTTTCTTCATAAATTTAGGCCAAAATGTATTCTGCTACATTTCTTGGTAAAAATAACCAGAATCGGTATATATTATTTAGCTTGTGTGAAAGAGTCTACAAACTATGGCATATATATTTGAAAAATTATCAGTCCTAAAGTACTGACTGCCTATCTCATGTTATGAGGCCCTAAAATGGCAGTACAGTACAAATACCTACCAAAATGACCCTTTTTGGACAGTAGACAGTCCAAGGTATTTAATGCAACAAATGGCAATGTTACTGAATTGCAGAACTTTCTTTGTCCACAAGATGGCGTTGCCAATTATGCCTTGCCTAGCCATGGTTGGATCTGTAAAGTGTGCACAGGAGCAGTCTGGGAGATGTGGACTTGCAGAAGGATTTCAGCTATAGCCGTTTCTGGGCCACAAATAAAAGGCCCATAAGCACCTGTGAGCAGAAGGGACCAGATAAAAGCAAAAGCCTGGGAAGGAGCTGGGCAATTGAGGGAAGCGTGCCAACTGGGGAAGTGAGAGGGAGCTGTACGGTGCAGAGCCCTGCTGTGTCGAGCTGTGCAGCGACAGAAAGAGAGCGGATTGCTGTGCTGGACGCTGGAACCAGGAGGCTGATCCGACCAGGGACTGTAGCAATACCGGTAACCCAGTACATCGGCATCCAGATTCGGTGTTCGAGTTGTCATCGCATCGGCTGCCTTCTGCTGTGCCGCTGTATAAGGGGGCCCCCATCACACAGAGCACTTACTGTCACTTCAAGACTACCTAAAGAGGAATCTGGTGAGAAGGTCTCTGACCCGCATCTCAGTGATAACCCCCGTTAACATTTTCTACTGACCTATTAATGAGCCATTTCCTTGGCACTAACATGGGCTAGCACAAAGGAGACAATGCTACAATAAAAAACCAACACACCGATAATTCTTTATAACAACTCATTTATTTTGGAAATTAAATTTTGGCCACGATGTTGTTCAAGGGGTAACCTTATAAAGCAATAAACTTAAAATAATTATAAAGCCATCTTGGCTATAATACATCACTCAAATTTACACTGTGTCCATCCAGACAATGCTGGACGACTATTCCCCCACTAAACAACACCATGACTGATAAGAAAATTGGGGAGGGCGGGTGGGAGTCCCGGTCCGGTTCCACAGGGTCTGCTTGTTAACGGCCGGACAGCCCCTTTTATCTCCTTCAGAAACGCGGGCTATGCAAAACCGCCAATTTCCTCCAATCAGCTGCTTGTTGCTGTGCAGCAGATGCTGCTGCTGTAACCAATAGCAAACCTGTAAGAAACATAAGGAAACCTGCATCCCCTTTGAGCTCTCCCATGTTGGTCCTGCATATTGCATGGACCTGTCATGGGCTAGCACAAAGGAGACAATGCTACAATAAAAAACCAACACACCGATAATTCTTTATAACAACTCATTTATTTTGGAAATTAAATTTTGGCCACGATGTTGTTCAAGGGGTAACCTTATAAAGCAATAAACTTAAAATAATTATAAAGCCAGCTTGGCTATAATACATCACTCAAATTTACACTGTGCCCATCCAGACAATGCTGGACGACTATTCCCCACCGACCGAGGCCAATAGAGAAACCTTTGGCTGAGGTCCCCCCAACATCGCGGCCCTTTCAATTAAAGTTTGCAGTCCCATGTTGAAAATGTCCAGACCTATGTCTGACAAGTGGACTAAATCCTTCCTAAATAACCCCGGAACGAAACCTTCCAGCTCCAAGTGGCGGAAAGACACACCTCCCGAGGACACTAAGAAATTATGTATGGTCCTATTTAACCGTCTCCGAATCTTATCCAAATAAAATAAATTCCCAGAAGGGGACCAAAGGAGTCTAGGAACCATTTCGGAGAAGGCCAAATTGGTATTTGGAAACAAAAGTTTAAAGGAATAAATATCCCTCTTCATTTCACAAAGGAGCTCCCATGTTTTAACTTTACCAACATCGTTTGCTCCAACATGAAGCACTAGAACTTGGGGAGAAGGCCAAATTGCGGATAATTGAATTAAGTGGTCTTTAAGATTACGCCATCTGAGGCCCCTAACTCCAGACCATAACACCTTAAAGATATTACTATCCAAACCTAAATTGTTCGTATAGATCCTGGATGCAGCCTGATTTTCAGCCCAGAAAATGTAGGAGTGGCCTACTATCCAGATTGTGCATATAGAAGAATCTGAAAATAGAAAATCAAACAATTAATAATTCCGGGCGAACATAAATTTTATATCTACTACTAACCCACCTACCAACCCGTTTTTGACCTTCAGGAGAGAAACCCAACAAATTGGCCGTGGTGGCGGCCCCGATTCTAAACGAAAGCAAAGAGAATCCGAGACCCCCGAGGTTGAGGCGCTTGAGACATGCGGATAGTACCGCAGAGAATTGGTAACGAGTCAAAGGGGACAAATCCTGGTGGATAAAAAATGAACTGTTAGAGAAAGGCCTCACTGACATATAACTAGCCGTATGTGACACCGGACAAATCAAGTTATTGGGGGATTTTCCTAGATATATCCACTGACCATTGCCCAAACCAAAAGTTTTGGACCGGCAGATAAACAAACTTAAGCAATCGGATTCCAACAACACATGAGAAAATAGCAGAAAAGATGAAGATGACCTGTTTTGCGCAGTAAGTTCTCCAACTCTGAGGGCACCCAAAAAGGTAACAGAAAAGGCTGCCCTGAAAAGCAGAAGTTCAAATTCGGCAAAACAAATCTCTTCTAATATAGATAGTAATTGAATTAATAAATTAACTGAAATGGGACGTCTGACATCCTGGGTAGGGTGCGAATTCTTGAAACCTTTGAGGACCTGGCTGACCTGAAAAAAGGAAGATAGGGCTGGCAAGCCTGCAAATTTTAGAAAAAAGGAAACACCAGCCAACACCTTGCTAATGGAGGCAGGTCTAAGACCAGACTGAATCATAAAGGACACAAAGGCTAAAGAGACATACGCGTTCACTTCCAATTCATCTATACTCCTGCTAGAGCAAAAGGAACACCATTTGGACCAGGCCAGACTATATTCCAGCCATGTCTTACGTGCTACCGAGTTCCTAAGATGAGCAGAAATCAGTCCCAGATCAAGCCCCAGAGGAAATCCGGGCAAGGGGTTCCACACTGATCCGCCGATGGGGCCAACTCCCGGAATCTCCGCAACTGTAAACGAGATAAGGCATCAGCTATGTTATTATCAATCCCAGAAATATATTTGGCTTTTAACCAGATATTAAATCTCATGCAGTGCAACACCAAAAAACGTAAAAGTTTGATGACTAGCTCTGATTTGGAAGAAAGCATATTGATAGCAAATAGAACACCTTTATTATCCGTATTAACAATAATCCTACGATTAACAAAGTGTTCTTTCCAGATTACAATAGAAACTATAACCGGGAATAACTCAAGGAGGACTATATTGTGCAAAATGTCTTGCTGTAACCAACTGGAGTGCCATCTAGAGGCACACCAGTGGCCATCAAGAAAAGCGCCAAAACCAGATGAACCAGCGGCGTCTGTAAAAAAGTTTAACTGGAAATCATTAATAAAGGATTGCTGCCATACTGTGGACCCATTGAAGTTGCAGAGAAAAGAATCCCAAATTTTTAGATCTTCCTTAACACTCTAATGCCCCGTACACACGGTCGGATTTTCCGATGGACAATGTCCGATCGGAGCGTGTTGTCGGAAATTCCGACCGTGTGTGGGCTCCATCGGACATTTTCCATCGGATTTTCCGACACACAAAGTTGGACAGCAGGAGATAAAATTTTCCGACAACAAAATCCGTTGTCGGAAATTCCGATCGTGTGTACACAAATCCGACGGACAAAGTGCCACGCATGCTCAGAATAAATAAAGAGATCAAAGCTATTGGCCACTGCCCCGTTTATAGTCCCGATGTACGTGTTTTACGTCACCACATTTAGAACGATCGGATTTTCCGACAACTTTGTGTGACCGTGTGTATGCAAGACAAGTTTGAGCCAACATCCGTCGGAAAAAATCCTAGGATTTTGTTGTCGGAATGTCCGAACAAATTCCGACCGTGTGTACGGGGCATAATGCCCCGTACACACGGTCGGATTTTCCGATGGACAATGTCCGATCGGAGCGTGTTGTCGGAAATTCCGACCGTGTGTGGGCGCCATCGGACATTTTCCATCGGATTTTCCGACACACAAAGTTGGACAGCAGGAGATAAAATTTTCCGACAACAAAATCCGTTGTCGGAAATTCCGATCGTGTGTACACAAATCCGATGGACAAAGTGCCACGCATGCTCAGAATAAATAAAGAGATGAAAGCTATTGGCCACTGCCCCGTTTATAGTCCCGACGTACGTGTTTTACGTCACCGCGTTCAGAATGATCGGATTTTCCGACAACTTTGTGTGACCGTGTGTATGCAAGACAAGTTTGAGCCAACATCCGTCGGAAAAAATCCTAGGATTTTGTTGTCGGAATGTCCGAACAAAGTCCGACCGTGTGTACGGGGCATTAGAGATGCGGATATGAGAACCAGGGTTCTTAAAACCTCTAATAGCTAGAGCAAAACGTCTGGAAAAAATTCTAGCTATGGGAATAACCCTAGCCGCAAAGGCAAACAGACCCAAAAGGGATTGGGCCTCCTTCAATAAAACTTTGCGTTTTGACAAAAATAAGGAGATCATTATTCTCATACGGTGTAATTTATCCCCGGGCAATCTGAACTCCATTGACAAAGAGTCAATAGTGATGCCCAGAAATTCTAAAGAGGATACAGGGAGTACCGTCTTCTCATGGGCAATGGGAATACCGAAGGAGTCACAAATATGGAAAAAAAATTTCAGCAATACCGAACATACTGGGGAGTCTGTTGGACCTAAAAATAAAAAATCGTCTAAATAATGCAGAATACCCCCAACAGGGGAACATTCAGACAGAACCCAATGGAAAAATTTTGAAAAGGACTCAAAATAAAAGCATGATAACGAGAAACCCATGGGCATACATTTATCAAAATAAAATTGGTCCTGAAAATGAAAGCCCAGGGAATTGAATCCTTGTGGATGCACCGGTAGCAAGCGAAAGGCAGATTTGATGTCTGCTTTTGCCAACAGCGCACCGTGCCCAAAGTGACGTAAAAGTTCTAGTTCTTCATCAAAGGAAGAGTATGACACTGGAGCTATAACCTCTGCAACCTCATCATTGAGTGAAGCATCCACTGGATATGATAAATGGTGAATAAGCCTGAAACTACCCCGCTCTCTTTTAGGAACAATGCCCAATGGGGATATGCGAAAATTTTTAAAAGGTGGGCAGGAAAAGGGGCCAGCTACTCTTCCTTCTGACACCTCTTTAAAGATTTTTTCTTGTACAATTTCGGGATGACACCTAGCAGAGCGCAAATTCTTAACCAAAGTGCATCCAGACCCTGAAAAGGAGGGAACCAAGAAACCGACCTTGAAACCATCAGATAGCAGCCGAGCCATCGAGCGGTCTGGGTAGAGATCTAGCCACGGTTGCATGCTTAGTAGGCTCACTGGAGTCCTGGCCTTTTCCACCAGCATCGCGTGGAAAGGATGGGAGGGAAGAAACTGATGATTTTTTGAAACATCTATTCGCAGAATGGTTCCCATTGCAGAAGGAGCACTCATGCCTATACCTGCAGTTAGATAAGATTCTGCACTGTCCTTCATTAAAGGCAAAAAAGAAACCTTTACGAAAGGCAGTTTGTGGGCTAGGCCCAGTTCTAGGTGTGAACTGCGGTTTTTGTGGAAGCATGAGATTCAACCATAAACCCACATCCTTACATCCCCATTGCAAGGAAGGGTGAACT
The DNA here is from genome assembly GCA_037952835.1 of Lithobates septentrionalis. Classification (NCBI taxonomy): domain Eukaryota; kingdom Metazoa; phylum Chordata; class Amphibia; order Anura; family Ranidae; genus Lithobates; species Lithobates septentrionalis. The sequence goes on along the minus strand of JBBDGP010001693.1, from coordinate 1,637,724 downwards.
GCTAATTTTTGCCTGAAATTCTCATCATAGGTGAACCAGGCTGAACCGCCAAAATTACGAAATGCTTCAGAAACTATATCCACGTGTTGAAAAAGGCCTGAGCATTTCTCAGGAAATTGTTCTCCCAATACGGATGCAAAAATGCAAAAGGCCTGCAGCCAGTTCTGAAAGGTTTTAGGTACAGCCCTGCGCCTATCCTCTTCTGTGCGCTCATCTGATTTCTTGTCAGTTTTAACTAGAAAATCCTTGGAGGCTGGCATTAAAGACAACAAATCAACAAATTCACCCCCCCAAATTTTTTCTTTGACAGACGTGGAAGCCCAGCGGTGATATTTCACATGGCATAGGAGCCTTAAAGGAGGACTCTGCAACCATGGCATGCGCAGAGCGTGCAGAAGGCATGACAGCTTTGCGAACCTGAACCGGCTTGCGGGCCATACCACCTGTATTATGTTTAAAATTCTCACCCAGGGGGTTCTCTATCACATTATGCCAAATTGTACTTATGTCATCACTTTCATACTGTTGTAAAAAATTCTCAGCCTGCTGTGAAAAAGCACCATGTAACTGTGCCCCTTTTAAATCATTAATAGTATCAGCATTATACAAAGCACCAGAAAACTGTGCACCCTCAGCCTCCTCAGCAAAAGCACCAACTGTGTGTGCCCCTTTAAGCTTTTGCAACATACCAGATAACGATTTAACAAGAGCATTAAATTCAGTGACATTAACATCTGAGAATGTCTCACCAGCAGGCAGACTCCTATTTTGCTCACTTCTGGCCGCAGCAGCTGCAGACTGAGTAGCAGTATTTTCTTTCCTTTGAGGTGCATTCCTGTGAGGAACGCTGCCAGCTCTCTCCTTTCCTTTGGGCTGAGAAGAAGCCTCCGTTCTCTGTCTCTTCTTTTTCCTCCCTGGCTGCTGGCGCGGACTGCGCATGACCGCTTCTGGCTCCTCCATCTTTTCTTGAGCTGTGACATTCGACGGGCCGGGCGGAGTCTCAGCACGTCCATCCTCCAGGCACTGCATAAGCCACTCCTCACCTCCGGAGCCCTCAGCTTTTTCTATGAGGCGGCGGAGCAAGCTCTCTCTTCTCTCAGGTGAGCGGCGCTTCATGCTCCTGAGTCCCGGTCCGGTTCCACAGGGTCTGCTTGTTAACGGCCGGACAGCCCCTTTTATCTCCTTCAGAAACACGGGCTATGCAAAACCGCCAATTTCCTCCAATCAGCTGCTTGTTGCTGTGCAGCAGATGCTGCTGCTGTAACCAATAGCAAACCTGTAATAAACATAAGGAAACCTGCATCCCCTTTGAGCTCTCCCATGTTGGTCCTGCATATTGCATGGACCTGTCATTCTTCATCAAGAGATTTATCACATCTGTTGCTGGATCCATCACCAGACCACGACCATCAAAGCGATATACTATATATATATATATATATATATATATATATATATATATATATATAGAGAGAGAGAGAGAGAGAGAGAGAGAGAGAGAGAGAGAGAGAGAGAGAGAAGAATCATGGCATTAGTACTCCAGAATGCTGACTTGGTTTGTTTCCCATCTGCCTCCCATTGCTGCATAATATCCTAATCTTTATACCCCAGTGCTACCTTTGGTCCTGTCCCATTTTCTGTATTCCTGTCATAAAGGAGTCTACATATCTGCTGCACACAATTTTATATTAAACTGCTGTTGAACACCACCCTGTGATCCATCGTAAATGCCTTGCATGCCAAAGGTTTTAAAGGGCCCCAACATAACCGGCAGAAGTTCACCATAAAGACTTGTCTGATGCACTTCACTCCTGGGAGCAGAACTGAATTGCTGTTACAGAGTTTAAATTTGAAGGCCCAAGCCTAGACCCTTTGACTGAGAGCTCTCAAGTGACTTAGCCTGCTACACCACTCTATCACCAGTTCTCTTTGGTCACTTGAGGTGTAACCTCTCATGTAGAGATCTACTGTTTATGCTCCCCAATATTGCAGAAGAGGTTGGGCTTGACTCTAGAGGTACTTCTGTTGAGTACACTGTACCCTTTACTGTTATGTTTGTGCGCACTGGTTCTTATGTGCTAAGATGCTTTGTTATAGTTGTAACTGTATTCTGCTAATACAACCTACTTTTCTTTTTAAAGGGTGGGGTGTATAATTCTTGTATGTCTGGTGTTTCCAGACAAGGTATTCTGGTTGTGTCAGCAAGGGTGAGGCCTCGCAGAAGGCTAGAAGAGAGCAGAGGACCCAAAATCACTGGCCACTCCTATGGGAGTAGCACTACACAGTAAGAGGCATGGTGAGTTTTTTGAAGTTGTAATTATATGTTATATATTTTTATGGAAAATGAAGAAATTAAATAAAATGTGTTTTTTTGTAACTAGTTACAGTGCATCCAGAAAGTATTCACTTTTTCCTACATTTTGTTATGTTACAGCCTTATTCCAAAAATGGATTAAATTAATTATTTTCCACAAAATTCTACAAACAATACCCTATAATGACAATGTGAAAGAAGTTTGTTTGAAATCTTTTCAAACTTATTAAAAATAAAAAATGAAAAAAATCCCACGTATACAAGTATTCACAGCATATGCTCAATACTTTGTTGAAGCACCTTTGGCACCAATTACAGCCTCAAGTCCTTGTGAGTACAATGCTACAAGCTTGGCACAGTAATTTTTTGGCATTTTCTCCCATTCTTCTTTGCAGGACCTCTCAAGCTCCATCAGCCATTTTCAGACTTTTCAGAGATGTTCAATTGGGTTCAAGTCTGGGCCACTCAAGGACATTTACAGCGTTATCCCATAGCTACTCCTTTGTTATCTTTTCTGTGTGCTTAAGGTTGTTGTCCTGTCGGAAGATGAACATTCTCCTCAGTCTGAAGTCTAGAGCGCTCTGGAGCAGGTTTTTTTCAAGAATGTCTCTGTACATTGCTGCATTCATCTTCCCCTCAATCCTGACTAGTCTCCCAGTTCCTGCCGCTCAAAAACATCCCCACAGGGTGATGCCGCCACCACCATGCTTCACTGTAGGGATGGTATTGGCCAGGTGATGAGCGGTTGCATGGTTTCCTCCAGACAGGACAGAACCTTTGTTTCGTCAGACCAGAGAATTTTGTTTCTCATAGTCTGAGAATCCTTCAGGTGCCTTTTGGCAAACTCCAGATGAGCTGTCATGTGCCTTTTACTGAGGAGTGGCTTCCGTCTGGCCACTCTACCATACAGGCCTGATTGGTGGAATGCTGCAGAGATGGTTGTTCTTCTGGAAGATTCACCTCTCTTCACAGAGAAAGCCTGGATCTGTCAGAGTGACCACTCTAATCACTTTTAGTTTCTATTATAACATTTTGCAAATAAGTTATTTGTGTTCATAAATTTGGGCCAAAATGTATATACATATCTTTGGTAAAAATAACAAAAATGATTGTATATTATTTGGTCTGTGTGAAAGTTAGAGTCTACAAGCTATGGTGCAAATAATTAAAAATTGATCACACCTGATCAGGGGCGTAACTAGAAATCACAGGGCCCCATAGCAAAATGTTGTATGGGGCCCCCCCTAAAAAAAAATGAACTAATGCCATTGACTAAAACAGATTACCACACTCACATATATTAAGAGCTTTAAAGTGCTGGTGTCAGTGCTTCCTTATCTCAGTGCTGGTGTCAGTGCTCCCTTATCTCAGTGCTGGTGTCAGTGCTCCCTTACATCAGTGCTGGTGTCAGTGCTCCCTTATCTCAGTGCTGGTGTCAGTGTTCTCTATCTCGGTGCTGGTGTCAGTGCTCTCTATCTCGGTGCTGGTGTCAGTGCTCTCTATCTCGGTGCTGGTGTCAGTGCTCTCTATGTCAGTGCTGGTGTCAGTGTTCTCTATGTCAGTGCTGGTGTCAGTGTTCTCTATGTCAGTGCTGGTGTCAGTGCTCTCTATGTCGGTGCTGGTGTCAGTGTTCTCTATGTCAGTGCTGGTGTCAGTGCTCTCTATGTCGGTGCTGGTGTCAGTGCTCTCTATGTCGGTGCTGGTGTCAGTGCTCTCTATGTCGGTGCTGCTGTCAGTGCTCGCTATCTCAGTGCTGGTGTCAGTGCTCGCTATCTCAGTGCTGGTGTCAGTGTTCTCTATCTCAGTGCTGGTGTCAGTGCTCTCTATGTTGGTGCTGGTGTCAGTGTTCTCTATGTCGGTGCTGGTGTTAGTGCTCTCTATGTCGGTGCTGGTGTTAGTGCTCTCTATGTCGGTGCTGGTGTCAGTGCTCTCTATGTCGGTGCTGGTGTCAGTGCTCTCTATGTCGGTGCTGGTGTCAGTGAGGGAGGTAGCAGTGGAGAAGCCAATCAGCTGGCAGTGCCAGCGCATCCGGCCTACCATGGCAGAGGATCAGCCCTGGACTAGTAGCTCCCAACCCCCCCCCCCCAGTGGAGCCCTGCATAGCGAGGGGTAAGGGCAGGGTGGAGAGAGGGTTCAGGGTCTGTCAATCCCAGGTGGACACACTAGGACACTGGCACAGGACTGAGCTGTCCTTACTGTTAGAGCCCTTGCACACTGGGGCGACGTCGGCGGTAAAACGCTGCTATTATTAGCAGCGTTTTACCGTTGGTATGCGGCCGCTAGCGGGGCGGTTTTACCCCCCGCTAGCGGCCGAGAAAGGGTTAAATACCACCGCAAAGCGCCTCTGCAGAGGCGCTTTGCCGGCGGTATAGCCGCGCCGTCCAATTGATTTCAGTGGGCAGGACCGGTAAAGGAGCGGTTACACTCCGCTCCTTCACCGCTCCGAAGATACTGCTAGCAGGACTTTTTTTACCGTCCTGCCAGCGCATCGCTCCAGTGTGAAAGCCCTCGGGGCTTGCACACTGGAATGAAAGCAGCGGCACTTTCGGGTCGGTTTGCAGGCGCTATTATTAGCGCAATAGCGCCTGCAAACCGCTCCAGTGTGAAAGGGCTCTAAGTGACACATGACCAGGAGGAATGGAGTTACAGGGTATGGGGGCAGGGGTGGATATAAAGACACGTCTCTGACTGTGGCTAAGGGATGCTGCAGGAACATGGATGGAGGGGGTGGCTCTCTCTCATAAAAGAAAAAAAAATGTTGGTGGTTGCTGGCTGCAGAAAAGGTTGTGGCATGGTGGTAGCTTTGCCTCTCCCTGCAGCTGGAGCCCCTGATTCCCCCCCCCCCCCCCACACACACACTGATTGACAGCCCCAGAGAGGGGCAGCCCAGACACTTCTTCTCTCCTACCTTCCTTTCCGTCGGATCGGCTCCATACAGCGCTTGTGAGGGCTCCTCCACTGTGCCTTCCTCTCCTGGTCAGCCAGATGCCTCCTCCGCGGTGCCTTCCTCTTCCTCTCCTCGTCAGCCGGTGTCTCCTCTGGGGTGTGCGGAAACCGCCGGACCGCTGAGCACTCCAGTGGTAGGGGGGGGGGGTGGTGGCAGCTGGGGAGGGGGGGCGCGATCTGTGTCTCCCGAGCAGAGGGAATTGTGCTCACTGCTCAGGCAGCTGGAATCTCCTCCCCCCTCTCCTCCTGAAGACAACACAGCGCTGGCCCCGCCTCCTCCCCAAGATGGCTATGCTCCGACCCCTCTCTCCACTGCTTGGAGCTCACAGGCAAGTTGGCAACCCGCTGCTGATCGGAGCTTAACGCCGCGTCCGTGGTGACGTTTTTCAGCAGAGGCGGCTCTTCAACTAGCCTAATTGCCGAATTAGAGAGCCGCCTCTGCCGGGGCCCTACACGGCTGCAGGCCCCATAGCGCATGCGTGGGTTGCTATGGCGGTAGTTCCGCCACTGCACCTGATGTACTGACGGCCTTTCTCATTTCTTGAGGCCCTGAAATGTCAGGACAGTACAAATACCCCCCCAAATGATCAATTTCTGGAAAGTAGACAGTCCAAGGTATTTAGTAAGAGGCATAGTGAGTTTTTTCAAGTTGTAATTTTTTCCCACTATTCTTGGGAAAATGAAGAAATTACTATTATTATTATTTTTTTATTTTTTTTTACACAAAATTGTCATAATAATTATTTCTTACTCACAGCACAAGCATACTTCCAATTAAACTCCAAAATACATTTTGCTACTCCTCCTGGGTATGGCGATACTACATACATGCAGGGAGCACCATCAGGCATTCTAGGAGCATAAATTACACATCTAATTTCATTCCTACTTATCACACTTTTGAAGGTTCTGGAGCACCGGGACAGTGGAATTACCTACAGAAGTACCCCATTTTGGAAAGCAAACACCCCAACATATAATCTAAGAGGCATTATGAGTCTTTTTAACATGTCATTTTTTCACAAGTTTTTGGAAAATGTGGAAAGAAAATGAAAATGTATTTTTTCTTACACAAAGTTGTCAATTTATAAGATTTTTCTAACACATAGCATGCACATAGCAAAAATTACACCCCAAAATACATTCTGCTACTTGTTCTGAGTATGGTGATACCACATGTGTGAGACTTTTACACAGCCAGGCCACATAGAGAGGCCCAATATGCAGGGAGCATCATCAGGCATTCTAGGAGCATAAATTACACATTTAGTTTCCTGGCAACCTATCACACTTTTGAAGGCCCTGGAGCACCAGGACAATGGAAACACCCACAAAATGATCCCATTTTGAAAAGCAAACATCCCAACGTATATTCTATAAGGCATGGGCTGGTGACAGGTACTTGGGCACTCTGATGAGCTGGTGACAGGTACTTGGGTACTCTGATGGGCTGGTGACAGGTACTTGGGTACTCTGATTGGCTGGTGACAGGTACTTGGGTACTCTGATGGGCTAGTGATAGGTATTTGGGTACTCTGATGGGCTGGCACCTGGTACTCGGGTACTTTGATGGGCTGGTGACAGGTACTCGGGTACTCTAATGAGCTGGTGACAGGTACTCGGGTATTCTGATGTGCTGGTGACAGGTACTCGGGTACTCTAATGGGCTGGTGATAGGTACTCCGGTTCTCTGATGGGCTGGTGACAGATACTCCGGTACTCAGATGGGTTGATGACAGGTACTCTGGGGCTGGTGACAGGTACTCTGATGCTGGTGACAGGCACTCTGATGGGCTGGTGACAGGTACTCTGGGGCTGGTGACAGGTACTCTGATGGGCTGGTGACAGGTACTCTGGGGCTGGTGACAGGTACTCTGATGGGCTGCTGACAGGTCCTCCTTATTTGGGGGGCAATCGGGCACATCACTGTACTGCTGCAACATCCTTCTTCCAGGTCTCCTCCTCACACACTGAGGAGGAGAACCCAGAAACGGCACTACAGCCGTTTGTTGACATTTGTGACCGGTTGTGATTGGACACAACCAGTCAAGTGGTAAAGAGCCAATTTCATTGGCTCTTTTACCCTGATTGGGGATGGGCTGTGTCGGAGGGACACGCCTAATCCCTGATCGGCATGCTGCGCACCTCAGGGCGTGCACAAGCGGCGATCATGAGCACAACACATGTGACCGGCTGTGATTGGACACAGTCGGTCACGTGGTAAACGGGCAATTTTATTGGCTCTTTACTCTGATCGTCCACCTGCAGAGAGGAGATGTTCTTGCAGGCATTTGTCTATTGGCCTGTATGGAAGTGGTTCAAAAAAAAGGTTCCTTTCTCCCTCCTCCTACCTATCCTGACTAACCCGCAGGAAAAAGATCTGTATACTTGCCTATTTTCAATCTGCTCTAGTCCAGTGATGCTGCAGTTCTGTGTAAGGGATTGTAGCGCAAAGCCGTAACTAGTCTGGCTATTTAATCCCAGACTCCATTCCCTGATAGGCACACAGCAGCCAGGTGCACGGGATTTTACAATCACTTCAGACAATGACCAAGCCATAAATGGGTTTTTATGTAGTATTTATTTTTGGGTGTGAACTGGGATCGGGTGAGTCTAGATATGCGCCAATGAAGTTGTTCTGGTAGTAGAGGACACTAATTCTGTAGTAGTAGAGGACACTAATGTTGAACTAATACTTAAGAGTGAAGGCACCCACTTTGAAGTGTAGACAAAGTGATACTAATCAGGGACTCCTCAACGGGAACACAGTCTTGAGTGTACTGGTAATAAAGCAATTCTCCCAAAAGAGGCCAAAGTGTCTCAGAAGGCTGGTACTCACTGTGGTCTGAAAACTGTGCAGGTGCCTGCAGTATCAGTCAGTTTTTGTACTCCAACTGCTGCTATACTGGGTACTTAGGAAGCTTCTGCCAATGCTTCAGGAGAATAAAACAGAGGTCCCCCAGCCAAACAGTAGCTGGGACCCCATAAAAGATTCTTGCAGATGGATTTCCCAGGGATGCCACAGCCCTTAAGCTGGGTGTTACTCCCCCAGGAACAAGAGACCTCTGCTCTGCGTTCCAGCCTATTTATACCCCCCTCAGCCCTCTGCTGGTCACTCACAACCCAGACCAGGGATTGGCTGGAGAAGCAATAATATGCAGACCAGGATCTGTGTTCTTCCACCAGCTGTTCCAGGTCCCTGAGATACAGGGGGAAGTAACCAAGCCCACACCAGCAGAGCCCAGAGCAGACCTAACCAAACAATTGTTGCTCTTCCTGACTACAAGGAGGCCAAAAACTAAATCTAACCGCTAGTAGCCTTATGGGGCGCTACAGGAGCATTCGACAACGGCAGGGAATTCCAAGCACTGTGAGGTCACCCATAGCCTCCCATACCCCAGCTGTTGCTAGCACTCCCTCCTATCCCCTGCAGCAGCCCCTCATTGAGATAAGGGAGCCAGAGCTGCAGCATCACAAGACCAGAGCAGATTAGAAATAGGTAAGTATGCAGATCATTTTTATACAGGTTAGGCAAGATAGGTAGAAGGAGGAGGGAGAGGAGGTGTCACCGCTCCAGGTGGGTCAGACCAAAGTAAAGGGCTTTCCCTCCAGTCTAGAAGCCCAGGTGCGGGCAATGCCATAGTAGTTAGACATCAAAAGAAATTCTGGACAGCCGCACTCCAAAAAATATATGTTAGCCTTTTATTCAATGAAGTGTCATCCAAAATACAAGTCACAGCAGAATGGAACAAAGCTAAGTTCCATTCTGCTGTGACTTGTATTTGACACTTCATTGAATAAAAGGCTAACATATATTTTTTGGAGTACGGCTGTCCAGAATTTCTTTTAATGTCTAACTAGGAGGAGGAGGGAGGGAACATTTTTAAGAACAGATACTGTTAGGCTTCTTTTTTTTCACTTCAAATCATGCAGCCATTCACTTATTAAACAGATATGTTGCTGCAATCAGTGTTTGGATTATGGTTGCCATGTAATACTAATAAATTGTGCATGGCCATTTTGAATAATTCTGTGCAGTCCAGACTGAAAACAGGAACAACTGCACCACCCCTAATGCAGTTTTCTGATGTAAATTTAGAGATGTAAATCTTAATCCCCTCTTTTAATTACTTAGCAATGGCAGACATCAATCAAAAAAGGTCAATTTCTACATTATTTTAATATTCTTTACAGCATTGTGATTTTGCTTCATGTGTACCAGATTCACTTTAGGAATAAAATGTGAAAAAAAAGGGAGCCACAAACAAGCCTATGCTGGCTAATGTTCCACATGGAGCAGTGGTCATGCGAAATGGAAGGGTAAAATATGTGAGGAATTCCAGGAATTTTCTTCTGGGTTGAATTCCCTGCATTTCCTGAACTCAGGCCTGCCCTGTGCTGTGCTTTTGATCCCCAATCTATAGCTTACAAGCCATTTCTCAAATAAGCTTTTTAAATATACTATTTCAGGGGTGTGACACCTCGAACCTCGAGGCCCAAAGAATCTCTCTGGCTTCTATTGCCTTTGTGTCTAAAGTCATGGGTCAAGCCTATAAATGGCAAGACATTAAGGTTGCCTATAAACATTGAATAATAGACTTCCGATCCATGCTTTTTTTTTTTCTGGGTGACCATCCAGTGTCTATGGGGCAGTGATCAACAGCCCCAAACAATTATTTATGGGGAACAAAGCAATTAACATATTTAGAAACACTTACAGGAAAACGAAAGTTTCAGTTTTAAAGATTGCGAGCAGACAGGCTCTTTATTGCAGATGAGACATGCACCCAGTAGAAGATGCAGGCGCCACCGAGGGCCGTCTGATCGTTGAAGAAAAGGTAAGTGCTGCAGACTTTAGTTACGCTTTAACCATTAAAGCTAAACTCCAAGCAAGTGGCAAAATGCACCGTTGAAATCTACTTATCTAAGCGGTCTTATCTCATGAGGAATTTGTATTTTTTTTTTTTTAATATACACATCTCTGCCAGACAGTACAGCCAAGAGACACCATTTTCTCTGTTTTTGAAGGAAGACAGTGGTGTCATCATTCTGTCCATAGCCTGCAAATTAGGCATTGAAGTATAAGTCGCTAATTGCTCATTCTGGTCTCACCTCCTGTTGGAAAATTTTCTGTCAGCACATGTGCATGCAGCACTGCCTGATTGACTCCAGGTATTACCACCCAACACCCCCTCCCCACCCTAGTCTAGGCACAAGTAATGACAAGGTACTTGAAATGTAAAATTTAAAAATAATTATTTTTAAGCTGAACTGTAGACAAACAGCTGATTACACAGGTGAAATAAATAAAAGGGAGCTGTTTTGTTTGCAAAAGGATTTGTATTTCTGTCCATCCACTCTTGATATATACACAGCTCTTCCACACAGTCTGCCTGGAACGGTAAGGGATCTGATCTTTCTCTTTCTGCTGCAGTTTCACTTTCACTTACTCCTACCTATCCCCCACCACCCTGTGACAAGGCAGTGAAATGAGAAGCAGCACACTAATGAACTATGAACTCCTATGAGCAAGCTGCTTGTACACATCTGACTGGCTGCTTGTGCTGCTTCTCCCTCCCCCTCTCAGAGCTTTAACACGGGGACCCCCAGATCCCAGCCCCTCCCCTGTGTGAATTGGTAACGGGTACATTGTACTCCTACCATTTCACAAAAAAAGTGTCAAAAATTGTAAAAAGCACACAGACACAGCATGGGACAAGTCCTTTATTAAAAAAGAAAAAAAAAATTCCAGCGATGTAATCCTTCCTCGTCCCGGGACCACGCCCCCTCTGGCGCAACAGGGAAACACCGCGAGGTTACCCAGTGACATGTACAGGTGACCCCGCCCCCCTCTGACGCTACGGGGGGTTCCGTGGCGTCAGAGAGGGGCGGGGTCACCCATACATGTCACTGGTAACCCCACGGCATTTCCTCGTTGCGTCATAGGGGGACGGGGTCACCCACGCTCGTCATTGGGTGGCCCCGCCCTCAGCTATTAAAGAACTGTCACAGGTCTACCGTCATTCAGCGGGCTCCTCCCATGGAGGCGGATCGTGTTGTGCTATCCTGGGACGAGGAAGGATTACATCGCTGGAGTTTTTTTCTTTTTTAATAAAGGGCTTGTCCCATGCTGTGTCTGTGTGTTTTTTACAATTTTTGACACTTTTTTTGTGAAATGGTAGGAGTACAATGTACCCGTTACCATTTCACATGGGCGGGGCCGGGATATGGGGGTTCCCATGTCAAAGGGGGCTTCAAGATTCCGATAAGCCCCCGCCCGCAGACCCCCCTCTTGTTGAGGGCATGTGGCCTGGTACTGTTCAGGAGGGGGGACGCTCCCCCCCCCCCTCTTTTCCTGCGGCCTGCCAGGTTGCGTGCTCAGATAAGGGTCTGGTATGGATTTTGAGGGGGACCCCATGCCATTTTTTTTTAAATTTTGGCGCGGGGTTCCCCTTAACCACTTAAGGACCGCCTCACGCCGATGTACGTCGGCAAGGCGGCACGGGCAGGCAAAATCACGTACATCTACGTGATCTGCCTCCCGCGGGTGGGGGGTTCGATCGGACTCCCCCCCCAGTGCCCGAGGCGGTCCTCTTTTGTCCCCCGGCGATCGGAGGTGAGGGGGAGGCCATCCGTTCGTGGCCCCCCCCCTCGCGATTGCCGCCGGCCAATGGGAACATTCCTTTGCTGCTGTATGCTAAACAGCAGCAAAGGAAATTATGTCATCTCTCCTCGGCTCGGTATTTTCCGTTCCGGCGCCGAGGAGAGAAGACTGCACTGTGAGTGAAAACACACACACAGTAGAACATGCCAGGCACACAAAACACCCCCCGATCCCCCCCGATCGCCCCCCCGATCACCCCCCAATCACCCCCCTCCCTGTCACAAACTGACACCAGGCAGTTTTTTTTTTGTTTTTTTTTCCTGATTACTGCATGGTGTCAGTTTGTGACAGTTAGAAGTGGTAGGACAGTTAGGGTTAGCCCCCTTTAGGTCTAGGATACCCCCCTAACCCCCCCTAATAAAGTTTTAACCCCTTGATCACCCCCTGTCGCCAGTGTCACTAAGCGATCATTTTTCTGATTGCTGTATTAGTGTCGCTGGTGACGCTAGTTAGGGGCGTAAATATTTAGGTTCGCCGTCAGCGTTTTATAGCGACAGGGACCCCCATATACTACCTAATAAATATTTTAACCCCTTGATTGCCCCCTAGTTAACCCTTTCACCACTGATCACCGTATAACCGTTACGGGTGACGCTGGTTAGTTCGTTTATTTTTTATAGTGTCAGGGCACCCGCCGTTTACTACCGAATAAAGGTTTAGCCCCCTGATCGCCCGGCGGTGATATGCGTCGCCCCAGGCAGCGTCAGATTAGCGCCAGTACCGCTAACACCCATGCACGCAGCATACGCCTCCCTTAGTGGTATAGTATCTGAACGGATCAATATCTGATCCGATCAGATCTATACTAGCGTCCCCAGCAGTTTAGGGTTCCCAAAAACGCAGTGTTAGCGGAATCAGCCCAGATACCTGCTAGCACCTGCGTTTTTCCCCTCCGCCCGGCCCAGCCCAGCCCAACCAAGTGCAGTATCGATCGATCACTGTCACTTACAAAACACTAAACACATAACTGCAGCGTTCGCAGAGTCAGGCCTGATGCCTGTGATCGCTAACAGTTTTTTTGGTAGCATTTTGGTGAACTGGCAAGCACCAGCCTCAGGCAGCGTCAGGTTAGCGCCAGTACCGCTAACACCCATGCACGTACCGTACACCTCCCTTAGTGGTATAGTATCTGAACGGATCAATATCTGATCCGATCAGATCTATACTAGCGTCCCCAGCAGTTTAGGGTTCCCAAAAACGCAGTGTTAGCGGGATCAGCCCAGATACCTGCTAGCACCTGCGTTTTGCCCCTCCGCCCGGCCCAGCCCAGCCCACCCAAGTGCAGTATCGATCGATCACTGTCACTTACAAAACACTAAACGCATAACTGCAGCGTTCGCAGAGTCAGGCCTGATCCCTGCGATCGCTAACAGTTTTTTTGGTAGCATTTTGGTGAACTGGCAAGCACTAGCCCCAAGCAGCGTCAGGTTAGCGCCAGTACCGCTAACACCCACGCACGCAGCATACACCTCCCTTAGTGGTATAGTATCTGATCGGATCAATATCTGATCCGATCAGATCTATACTAGCATCCCCAGCAGTTTAGGGTTCCCAAAAACGCAGTGTTAGCGGGATCAGCCCAGATACCTGCTAGCACCTGCGTTTTGCCCCTCCGCCCGGCCCAGCCCAGCCCACCCAAGTGCAGTATCGATCGATCACTGACACTTACAAAACACTAAACGCATAACTGCAGCGTTCGCAGAGTCAGGCCTGATCCCTGCGATCGCTAACAGATTTTTTGGTAGCGTTTTGGTGAACTGGCAAGCGGCCTAGTACACCCCGGTCGTAGTCAAACCAGCACTGCAGTAACACTTGGTGACGTGGCGAGTCCCATAAGTGCAGTTCAAGCTGGTGAGGTGGCAAGCACAAGTAGTGTCCCGCTGCCACCAAAAAGACAAACACAGGCCCATCGTGCCCATAATGCCCTTCCTGCTGCATTCGCCAATCCTAATTGGGAACCCACCGCTTCTGCAGCGCCCGTACTTCCCCCATTCACATCCCCAACCAAATGCAGTCGGCTGCATGAGAGGCATTTTCTTTATGTCCTCCCGAGTACCCCTACCCACCGAACTCCCCAAAAAAGATGTTGTGTCTGCAGCAAGCGCGGATATAGGCGTGACACCCGCTATTATTGTCCCTCCTGTCCTGACAATCCTGGTCTTTGCATTGGTGAATGTTTTGAACGCTACCATTCACTAGTTGAGTATTAGCGTAGGGTACAGCATTCCACAGACTAGGCACACTTTCACAGGGTCTCCCAAGATGCCATCGCATTTTGAGAGACCCGAACCTGGAACCGGTTACAGTTATAAAAGTTAGTTACAAAAAAAGTGTAAAAAAAATAAAATAAAAAATATATAAAATAAAAAAAAATAGTTGTTGTTTTATTGTTCTCTCTCTCTATTCTCTCTCTATTGTTTTTACTGTATTCTATACTGCAATGTTTTATTGTTATTATGTTTTATCATGCTTGTTTTTCAGGTATGCAATTTTTTATACTTTACCGTTTACTGTGTTTTATTGTTAACCATTTTTTTGTCTTCAGGTACTCCATTCACGGCTTTGAGTGGTTATACCAGAATGATGCCTGCAGGTTTAGGTATCATCTTGGTATCATTCTTTTCAGCCAGCGGTCGGCTTTCATGTAAAAGCAATCCTAGCAGCTAATTAGCCTCTAGACTGCTTTTACAAGCCGTGGGAGGGAATGCCCCCCCCCACCGTCTTCCGTGTTTTTCTCTGGCTCTCCTGTCTCAACAGGGAACCTGAGAATGCAGCCGGTGATTCAGCCAGCTGACCATAGAGCTGATCAGAGACCAGAGTGGCTCCAAACATCTCTATGGCCTAAGAAACCGGAAGCTACGAGCATTTAATGACTTAGATTTCGCCGGATGTAAACAACGCCATTGGGAAATTGGGAAAGCATTTTATCACACCGATCTTGGTGTGGTCAGATGCTTTGAGGGCAGAGGAGAGATCTAGGGTCTAATAGACCCCAATTTTTTCAAAAAAGAGTACCTGTCACTACCTATTGCTATCATAGGGGATATTTACATTCCCCGAGATAACAATAAAAATGATTAAAAAAAACAAAATGAAAGGAACAGTTTAAAAATAAGATAAAAAAGCAAAAAAATAATAAAAAAATAAATAAAAAAAAAGCACCCCTGTCGCCCCCTGCTCTCGTGCTAAGGCGAACGCAAGCGGCGGTCTGTCGTCAAACGTAAACAGCAATTGCACCATGCATGTGAGGTATCACCGCGAAGGTCAGAACGAGGGCAGTAATTTTTGCAGTAGACCTCCTCTGTAAATCTAAAGTGGTAACCTGTAAAGGCTTATAAAGGCTTTTAAAAATGTATTTAATTTGTTGCCACTGCACGTTTGTGCGCAATTGTAAAGCATGTCATGTTTGGTATCCATGTACTCGGCCTAAGATCATCTTTTTTATTTCATCAAACATTTGGGCAATATAGTGTGTTTTAGTGCATTAAAATTTAAAAAAGTGTGTTTTTTCCCCGAAAAATCGCTGCGCAAATACTGACCCCATTTTGGAAAGTAGACACCCCAAGCTATTTGCTGAGAGTCATGTCGAGTCCATGGAATATTTTATATTGTGACACAAGTTGCGGGAAAGAGACAAATTTTTTTTTTTTTTGCACAAAGTTGTCACTAAATGATATATTGCTCAAACATGCCATGGGAATATGTGAAATTACACCCCAAAATACATTCTGCTGCTTCTCCTGAGTAAGGGGATACCACATGTGTGAGACTTTTTGGGAGCCTAGCCGCGTACGGGACCCCGAAAACCAAGCACTGCCTTCAGGCTTTCTAAGGGCGTGAATTTTTGATTTCACTCTTCACTGCCTATCACAGTTTTGGAGGCCATGGAATGCCCAGGTGGCACAACCCCCCCCCCCAAATGACCCCATTTTGGAAAGTAGACACCCCAAGCTATTTGCTGAGAGGTATAGCGAGTATTTTGCAGGCCTCACTTTTTGTCACAAAGTTTTGAAAATTGAAAAAAGAAAAAAAAAATGTTTTTCCTTGTCTTTCTTCATTTTCAAAAACAAATGAGAGCTGAAAAATACTCACCATGCCTCTCAGCAAATAGCTTGGGGTGTCTACTTTCCAAAATGGGGTCATTTGGGGGGGTTTTGTGCCACCTGGGCATTCTATGGCCTCCGAAACTGTGATAGGCAGTGAAGAGTGAAATCAAAAATTTACACCCTTAGAAATCCTGAAGGCGGTGATTGGTTTTCGGGGCCCCGTACGCGGCTAGGCTCCCAAAAAGTCCCACACATGTGGTATCCCCATACTCAGGAGAAGCAGCTAAATGTATTTTGGGGTGCAATTCCACATATGCCCATGGCCTGTGTGAGCAATATATCATTTAGTGACAACTTTGTGCAAAAAAAAAAAAAAGTGTCACTTTCCCGCAACTTGTGTCAAAATATAAAATATTCCATGGACTCAATATGCCTCTCAGCAAATAGCTTGGGATTGCAATTCCACATAGGCCCATGGCCTGTGTGAGCAATATATCATTTAGTGACAACTTTTTGTAAATATTTTTTTTTTTTTTGTCATTATTCAATCACTTGGGACAAAAAAAAAAATATTCAATGGGTTCAACATGCCTCTCAGCAATTTCCTTGGGGTGTCTACTTTCCAAAATGGGGTCATTTGGGGGGGTTTTGTACTGCCCTGACATTTTAGCACCTCAAGAAATGACATAGTCAGTCATAAACTAAAAGCTGTGTAAATTCCAGAAAATGTACCCTAGTTTGTAGACGCTATAACTTTTGCGCAAACCAATAAATATACGCTTATTGACATTTTTTTTACCAAAGACATGTGGCCGAATACATTTTGGCCTAAATGTATGACTAAAATTGAGTTTATTGGATTTTTTTTATAACAAAAAGTAGAAAATATAATTTTTATTCAAAATTTTCGGTCTTTTTCCGTTTATAGTGCAAAAAATAAAAACCGCAGAGGTGATCGAATACCATCAAAAGAAAGCTCTATTTGTGGGAAGAAAAGGACGCAAATTTCATTTGGGTACAGCATTGCATGACCGCGCAATTAGCAGTTAAAGCGACGCAGTGCCAAATTGGAAAAAGACCTCTGGTCCTTAGGCAGCATAATGGTCCGGGGCTGAAGTTATTAAAATCCATACCAGACCTGAAGGGTCTGGTATAGATTTTGAGGGGGACCCCCACGCCATTTTTAAAAAAATTTTGGTTTGGGGTTCCCCTTAATATTCATACCAGACCCAAAGGGCCTGGTAATGGACTGTGGGGGAATCCCAGGCCGTTTTTATCAATTAACTTTATTGGGACCGACAATTCATTAATAGCCAGTGTCATCTGATCGTCAGCTCTACACGGCGCCTGCGCACTACATTCTGCCCTGAGTCCAGGTTCAAGCCCCACCATCCAAGTGGACAAAGAGTTAGAATAAAAATATGCCGAGCGAAGCGAGGCCGTGCCCGAAGCATGGAGAGCGGAGCAAGTCCGCAAGCGGCCCTGTTACAGGCGCCGTGTACAGCTGACTCACAGGTGTTCAGCTTCGGCTAATTTCGGCGGCAAGCGCTGCGCCTGCGCAATACAGGGGAGTACTTATCCGCCGGGGGAACTTTCTTGGCAAAACACCGGCACTAGCGCTAGCACTTTTAAATTACTTTTTTCTTCCCTTAGATATGTTATTTTGCTGTCAGACTGTTCTAAACACGGGAAACATGTGCCACTTTACAGGCATACTATAGACACCCCCAGGTACGAAATTTAAAAGAATATTACACTTTTATTGTTTCACTTTAAGCATTATTAAAATCACTGCTCCCGAAAAAATGGCTGTTTTTAAAACTTTTTTTGCATTGATACATGTCCCCTGGGGCAGGACCCAGGTCCCCAAACACTTTTTATGACAATAACTTGCATATTAACCTTTAAAATTAGCACTTTTGATTATTCATGTTCGTGTCCCATTGACTTTAACAGTGTTCGCGTATTCAAACAAATTTTTTTGTCTGTTCGCATGTTCTGCTGCGAACCGAACAGGGGGGTGTTCGGCCCATCCCTAGTTATCATTGAGAATCATGGGGTACAACTTGTCAAGCAACTCGGAGGTCCAAAGTTGCCCAATTGTGAAACAAGTCATTTTTAATATTTTAATAGAAAGGAGCTCTCATTTATACTTGCATTTACATCAGCAGAACAAATGCAGGAAGTGATGTGTGCACATGGGCCAGAAGCAAATGTGTGGGGATGCCAAACAAATCAATGAACCCCACCCACACCAAATCTAACTACCACATCCACCCCACATTGATTAAGCACAAGTACATATCATACCCTTACCTGGAAAATTAGCAGCACCTCCTCGTTGCTAAAGAGGGACCTCGCCATGTCCACCTAGATGGAGATCCTGACCAGCACAGGAACTTCCGGGTGATTACAATGACTTATTTCTGGGTCAGAAGGCGAAACCACACTCTTTTGATCGCAACCACAATTAGAATTTTATTATTTTTGTTTATTTGCAGATATGCAAATTGGCATTTCTACTTATGATATTTAACCACTTGACCACTGGGCACTTAAACCCCTTAATAACCAGACCAATTTTCAGATTTTGGTGCTCTCACATTTTGAATGACAATTACTCAGTCATGCAACACTGTATGAAATTTTTGTCCTTTTTTTCATACAAATAGAGCTTTCTTTTGGTGGTATTTAATCACCGCTGGGTTCTTTATTTTTTGTGCTTTAAAAGAAAAAAGACCGAAAAATCAGTAAAAAAAATGCATTTTTCTTCATTTCTGTTATAAAATTTTGCAAATTAGTAATTTTTCTTCATATATTTTGGCCAAAATTTATACCGCTACATATCTTTGGTAAAAATAACCCAAATCGGTGGATATTATTTGGTCTTTGTGAAAGTTATAGAGTCCAAAAGCTATGGTGCCAATATCTGAAAATTGGTCACACCTGAAGTACTGATGGCCTATCTCATTTCTTGAGACCCTAACATGCCAGAAAAGTACAAATACCCCCCAAATGACCCCTTTTTGGAAAGAAGACATTCCAAGGTATTTAGAAAAATGCATGGTGAGTTTTTTGAAGTTGTCATTTTTTCCCCACAATTCTTTGCAAAATCAAGTTTTTTTTTTTTACTTTTTTTTTTTCACAAAATTGTCATATTAGCAGGTTATTTCTCACACACCGCATATGCATACCACAAATTACACCCCAAAACACATTCTGCTATTACTCCCGAGTATGGCGATACCACATGTGTGAGACTTTTACACAGCGTGGCCACATACAGAGGCCCAACATGCACGGAGCACCTTTAGGCGTTCTGGAGCACCCAGGCCAATTCTGACATTTCTCTCCTACATGTAAAAATCATAATTTATTAGCTAGAAAATTACATAGAACCCCAAAACATTATATATGTTTTTTTAGCAAAGACCCTAGAGAATACAATGGTAGTCATTGCAACTTTTTATCTCGCACGGTATTTGCGCAGCAATCTTTTTAACGCTTTTTTTTGGAAAAAAAACTGTTTTGTGCTTTAAAAAAACCAAAACAGTAAAGTTAGCCCAATGTTTTTGCATAATGTGAAAGATGAAGTTACCCAGAGTAAATAGATACCCAACATGTCACCTTTCAAAATTGCACGCGCTTGTGGAATGGCCCCAAACGTTGCTACTCAAAAATCCCCATAGGCGGCGCTTTAAAATTTTTTACTGGTTACATGTTTTGAGTTACAAAGGAGGTCTAAAATTATTGCTCTCGCTCTACCGATCGCAGTGATACCTCACATGTGTGGTTTGAACACCGTTTTCATATGTGGGCGGGACTTACGTATGCGTTCGCTTCTGCATGCGAGCACACAGGGACAGGGGCGCTTAAAATTTTTTTTTTTTTTATTGTTCATTTTACTTTATTTATTTTAGTTTGATGCTTTTTTCCAAAAAAATATTTTTTTGACCACTTTTATTCCTATTACAAGGAATGTAAACATCCCTTGTAATAGGAATATGGCATGACAGTTCCTCTTTACAGTGAGATATGGGGTCAATAAGACCCTACATCTCACCTCTAGGCTGGGAAGCCTGAAATGAAAAAAAAAAAAGACCCTGGCTTCGATCGTAGCGGTGAGTCGGAAGAAGCACCGGAGGGCGGCGGGAGGGGGGGACATCCCCTCTCGCCTCCCGTAAGAATAATCAAGCAGTGGAACAGCCACTATGATCATTTTTATGGTGTAGGGAATCGCCAGGTGAAAAAGCTGATATCTGAATGATGCCTGTAGCTGCACCCATCATTCAGATATCCCCGCACAAAGTCAAGGACGTTGTATGACAGCCGGCGGGCGGGAAGTGGTTAAAACGCATTTTTTTTTTTTTTACACAAAGTTGTCCATTTATACAATATTTCTAACACATAGCATGTACATACCAAAAATGACACCCCAAATTAAATTCTCCTACTCCTCCTGAGTACGGCGATACCACATGTGTGAGACTTCCACAGCCTGGCCACAAACAGAGGCCGAGTACAGCTGAGTACGGCCGAGTATGGCTGAGCATGGCCGAGCATGGCTCAGCATGGCAGGGTATGGCTGGGTATGGCTGGGTATGGCTGAGTATTGCAGGGTATGGCGGGGTATTGCAGAGTATGGCTGAGCATGACTGGGTATGGCTGAGTATGGCAGGGCATTGCAGAGTATTGCAGGGTATCACCGAGTATGACTGGGTATCACCGAGTATTGCAGAGTATGGCTGGGTACGGCAGAGTATTGCGGGGTATTGCAGAGTATTGCAGGGTATTGCAGAGTACTGCGGGGTATTGCAGGGTATTGCGGGGTATTGCGGGGTATTTCAGAGTATTGCACAGTATTGCGGGGTATTGCAGAGTACTGCGGGGTATTGCAGAGTATTGCGGGGTATTGCTGAGTTTGACTGGGTATGGCTGGGTATCACCGAGTATTGCAGAGTATGGCTGGGTACGGCAGTGTATTGCAGGGTATTGCAGAGTATTGCAGGGTATTTCAGAGTACTGCGGGGTATTGCAGGGTATTGCGGGCTATTGCAGGGTATTGCGGGGTATTGCAGAGTATTGCACAGTATTGCGGGGTATTGCAGAGTACTGCGGGGTATTGCAGAGTATTGCGGGGTATTGCAGAGTATTGCGGGGTATTGCAGTATACTGCGGGGTATTGCAGAGTACTGCGGGGTATTGCAGAGTATTGCGGGGTATTGCAGAGTACTGCGGGGTATTGCACAGTATTGCGGGGTATTGCACAGTATTGCAGGGTATTGCGGGGTATTGCACAGTATTGCGGGGTATTGCAGAGTATTGCGGGGTATTGTAGTGTACTGCGGGGTATTGCAGAGTATTGCACAGTATTGCGGGGTATTGCAGAGTATTGCACAGTATTGCAGTGTACTGCGGGGTATTGCACAGTATTGCAGAGTATTGTTGGGGTATTGCGGGGCATTGCAGAGTATTGCGGGGCATTGCAGAGTATTGCAGGGCATTGCAGAGTATTGTGGGGCATTGCAGAGTATTGTGGGGCATAGCAGAGTATTGCACAGCATTGCAGGGCATTGCAGAGTAGTGAGGGATGGCTGAGCATGGATGGATGGATGGCTGAATGTCACTGTGCAGCGCTGTGGGCACTACACATCCAGCCCACAGCGCTGCAGCCATCCATCCCCCTCTCCGTTCACAGTGTACCGATCGGTACACTGGAGGGGAGGAGAGGAACCGCCATCATCAGATGACGCCGGTTTGTTTACATGTGATCGCTCCGTCATTTGACGGAGCGATCACATGGTAAACGGCCGCGATCAGCGGCCATTTACCGGGATCCGTAACGGGTGTGTTCGGGTGCACGCCCCCGTCATTCGGCTATGGGCCGGTTGTTAAGTGGTTAAAGGCGTTCGATAAGAAATGGTGTCCCTGGATTAGCAGCAGGTGAATGACAAAAACAAAAGGCCCAGTTTGAGCCCTGGTTCACACTGACAGAGGGAGGAAATCATTCAGCTGAAATCACACAATTTCTTTCCCGCATGCAGGGGGAATTTCAGAGACATCTGTGCAGGTTTCTGCACTGATATCAATACAAATTGCACCCCAAGGTCGCACCAATTAAAACGGTGCAATTCCCACCGCTTTGACATGTCAAATCGCACCAATGTGAACTAAAGCTGACACATACAACAATGCCTATCCTCCAGCTGAATTCATTACCTGCAATTCTCCACAGCTGTTATATATAAAGATTCCTCCTTTATCATTTACTTGCAGGTGTGCAGAAGCCTAGGTTTACATTGGAGTGATTTGTCATGCGATTTGAGAGATCAAATCGCATGACTATTGGCAGCAATGGCACTGTTCCAATCGATGCAACACCGATTTTGTGACGCCGCACCAATTTGCTAAAGTAGTTCCTGCACTACTTTTGCCGATTTCAGGTGTGACTTCAATAGACATCTGTGTATGAAGCTACACAGATGTCTATCAAGTAGCACCTGAAATCACGCTGATCTTGCTACTTTGAAATTGTGCTACTTCAAGTGAAGTAGCGCGATTTCAAAGTAGCATCAATGTGACCAGGGCGAAGAGATTCGTTTTTTTGGTGCACAAATACATATTGAAATAAGATATAAGAGATATTGCACTTTTCCAAAACCACCACCCACAAAAACTAAAGAGAAAGAAAAGTAGAAGGAAAAAAAACACCACAACAAAGCTCAATAATGTACTTTTATTTTACAGCAGAAAAAAAAATGTACATTCATTTACTAGCTTCAAAAAAAATTGGACAGGATATATGGTGCTCTATTTAGCAATGGGATTTTAAGGGCCCTGCTCATAGGAGCTTACAATCTAAAATTTGACAAAACCTTAGAGTGGACACAGCTTTAATTTCAGTGTATAACGGGCAACACATCACATTTTTATCTGCAAGATTATAGAAACATACTTAACAGTCATTATTCTTACAAAGCATTCCAACATAATAATAAAAAAGACTTATTCAAAAAACCCACCATCAGCCCACAATCCACACATACATACATTGGTGACCATGTTCTGCTGGAAGCTGCATTTCGGTGTACACGATTAAACAACGAGATCAAAAAGGGTAGAAGGTCAGCAGATGCTTCCAAACGATGTTTGCATGATCAGACAGGAACAATACACACACAACATTGACAGCATGGCCACATAAACCCACTGTTGATTGAAAAAATGCACTAGAATTTCAGCAAAAATCCCTAGGCATTTGTCAATAGGCACAATATCATTCCTTCTCCCCCACAAATCACAGCAAAAAACCTGACCTTCTCAGGCCAAACGAACCCACCTACTGCAGGCCTTTATATAAGAGAGGTTGTATTGTTAGCACACTGACACGCCCAATAGAAGTACACGCCCACCAGTATCTTTCAATCTATCTCTTCATGTATGTCTAAAGTGATTGCACCTGATGAGCAGGAACACATAATGCTATTCGCAACTGTGTTAGCCCTTGGCTATGTGCATCAAATCTCCAACTACAGGCCAAAGATCAAAGTCCATTTGCATCCACATAAACAAAGCAACAGTTTTCTAAGCATATGTACCTGTGCAGTGTAAACCCTAAAATGTTAAATGTCCAAGTCCCTGGGTATGATTAGTGCTAACAAACATTATCAGTCCCTGGCTGCAATGAGCTTCCAATCTAAAGTCCAAAAGTAACTTTCTTACATTAGAACTTATTTCGACAGGAGATAAATAAAATGCCAGCATGTCTTTGGATTGTAGTGAGAAACCCACACAGGGAGAACATATAAACTTCAACACAAGCATTAGCATGTTGGGGAATTGAACCAACATCCCAGGTGCTGCTAGACAGAACTGCTACCCACTTAGCCACCAGGCAGCCTCATGCATGTTCTCTGCATCTCTGTGGTGTGAACCAGCCCTAAGTCCATAGCCATGCTCAGTGCGCAAGCAATATACAATATATTGGCCTAAGTATTGGGACGCCTGCCTTTAAACGCACATGAACTGTAATGGCATCCCAGTATTAGTATTGGGTTCAAAACTCATTTGGCCCACCCTTTGCAGCTATAACAGCTTCAACTCTTCTGGGAAGGCTGTCCACAAGGTTTAGGAGTGTGTCTATGGGAATGTTTGACCATTATTCCAAGTGCATTTGTGAGGTCAGGCACTGATGTTGGACGGGAAGACCTGACCTACAGTCTCCTCTCTAATTCATCCCCAGTGTGTTCTGTTGTGTTGAGGTCAGGACTCTGTCCAGGCCAGTCAAGTTCCTCCACCCCAAAATCACTCATCCATGTCTTTATGGACCTTGCTTTGTGCACTGGTCCAAATGATTTGGTGGAGAGGGGATTATGATATGGGGTTGTTTTTCAGGGGTTGGGCTTGGCCTCTTAGTTTCAGTGAAGGGAACTCTTAAGGCATCAACATACCAAGACATTTTGGACAATTTCATGCTCCCAACTTTGTGGGAACAGTTTGGGGAAAGCCCCTTCCTGTTCCAACATGACTGCACACCAGTGCACAAAGCAAGGTCCATAAAGACATGGATGAGCAAGTTTGGGGTGGAGAAACTTGACTGGCCTGCACAGAGTTCTGGCCTCAACCCGATAGAACACCCTTTGGCTGAATTAGAGCAGGGACTGCTAGCCAGGCCTTCTCATCCAACATCAGTGCCTGGCCTCACAAATGCACTTCTGGAAGAATGATCAAACATTCCCATAGACACACCAAACCTTGTGGACAGCCTTCCCAGAAGTGGTTCTAGCTGCTAAGGGTGGGACAAATCAAATTTTAACCCTACGGACTAAGACTGGGCTGCCATTAAAGTTTATGTGTGTGTAAAGGCAGGCGTCCCAATACTTTTGGCTAAATAGTGTATCTGGGAAAGATTTACAATGGTGGTGGAACCCTCCTACACATAAATACAACATTTAGACATAGTTATAGGACCTGGAATATGAGACAAGTTCTCTACATGAAGCAGCATGTTTGGGATTTGAACCCAGACGCTCAGGAATACTAAGCAGAAGTTCTAACCTCTAAGCCACGGAGCTGCCACCTGTGAGAACCTCCTTCACAGCTACACATACATACACATAAAAACACATAAATACTCAATTTCTTTGGACATACAGGTGATGGAATTACATTACTCAAGAGTTATTCTTCATGATTTATTCTTGATATTTGGTGTTTTTTTTGGGTGAGAGTAGAATATTACCCTCAAATTTTTGGGAATTACATTTTGATTTCTGATGTTGTACACATATCACTTTTTTTGGGCTCAAATTATGAATATTTGGAAATAATAAAAAGCACAAAAAATTGTGATTCATTTAAAATTTGCACCAGCAATGGTATTGTTTGTGGATTGTAAAGACACCTGTGTGAGTTTGGGTAAAGATTGTTGTGAGATGGGGAGTAACAAGTGAAAGTGACAGAGAAAAATATATTTTACCAAAACATCAAAACATTCCACATTCTAACATTCTTAAAAACAAAATATTTTAAGTAGAAGCAACAATGTTGCAAAGGAAAATTTATTTCAGAGAAAGATACATTTCATCTCAACATTAAAAGGTTTTTTTTTGTGAAAGTTACAATTGTTCCATTAGAATCAATGGGTAAGACTTGCATTGAACTAGAATAGAGCAGATTTTCACTTCCAAAAAATGCTCTCTAATTAGCTCTCATTTTGGTATTTACTATAGTGCCGGGTAAAAAAAGACACTGCAGCTAAAATGAGAGCTATTTTCAGGTCTAAGCATGCTCAGATGTGTTAGCACCTAGTTGTCCAAAACGTGGAATTTTTCACTTCTCAGACTTTTAAAGATATTTCAGTGTAGAAATCACTTTTTCACAAAGTTTAAAAGCAGATTATCTTTAAATAATATACCGCAGATTTCAGTATTTTTTAGGCAATTATATCATGCTCTAAACATTATTTCCATGTGCACTACTCCAGGTTTTAGCAGAGTAAGGGTTTGGGAGCTATTTGGTTTCAGGGAACTATAGTAAATTCGATTTTGGGAGTATTTTCTCACCAGCGCTATAGTGAATACAGTTTTAGAGCTAATTAGCGCTAAATTGCAGCGAATTAGTGGCAATTAGCGCCGCATCGCTATAGTAAATGACCCCCCAAATGTCTTTCTTTTCAAAGGCTCCCACTACCTCCAGGTGCAGGGTGTAGCTATGGGGACTTGTTGTGCCCCCTCATATGCCAATCTGTACCTGGGGAGTAGGAGAAAGTCTTCCTAAAGGGAGAACAATCCTCTATGTATACTCACCACATCCTTATGTGGCAGAGATACATAGACGATATATTGATTATTTGGGACGGTCCAGAAAATAGGCTGCGAGATTGCCTCAATTTAATGAACCAGAACTATTTCAATCTGTTCTTCACAATGATTTATGATTCATGCAGAGTTGAGTGTTTTTTGGATATCAGTATCCTTAAGAATCAAAGTGGTGGGCTCATCAGTAAACTTTTTAGAAAGGAAACTGCAGGCAATACATTATTGCATGCAGACAGTTTTCATCCTGAACTCTTGAAAAAAATCGATACCTTTCAGTCAATTTCTACGTATAAAACAAAACTGTACTACAGCTGAAGATTTTCAAAGGGAATCTGATGAGCTCACCACAAGATTATTGGCTAGGGGATACACCAAGTCCGCTCTAACAAAAGCATTTCATTGTGTCAAGGACACCAAAAGACAGGGTCATATTTTTAAGTCCAAATGCAAGAAAAGGGAGGATAACACCACCAGAATTATTCTGAGATATTCCAATGAACATAATCAAGTGAGGAAAATCCTTACAAAATACTGGTCTATGTTGACTGAAGATCCAGTCCTTGTGAATCTAGTGACTAGAAATCCACAAATAACATACAAAAAAGCTGGATCTATTGGTGGAATGCTGAGTGAATATAAAGGTGACTCAAGGATGGACCCCTGTAAGACTTGGGGTACCTATCCTTGCGGATCCTGTCCGCAATGTGCAGTCATTGGCAAGAGGACCTCGTTTACAGTGCTTAATGGGGAATGTTTCTACATTAGACATTTTGCAAATTGCAAAACGCAGGGTGTTATTTACCTCCTGCAGTGTCAATGCGGTGCCTTCTATGTGGGCAAGACACGGCAGAAATTGGGTAAACACATTGAGAAACACATGCACAGTATGCGAATAGGCAATCTATATTTACCTCTGGGAAGACATGTTGCCAGGAGACATAAGTATAGGATGCCTAATGTTAATTTTACAGTGGACAGAATACATATTCCTACCAGGGGAGGTGACTGAACAAGATTCTGCTCTAGCGCGAAATACACTGGATCAGATTTCTTAAGGCTACAACTCCTCCAGGCCTCAATAAGGCGGAGAGTTTAAGGCCCTTTCTGCATGGCTTTAGTTCAGGAAAAACAGGTTAACCAAGGGGATCCCTTGGTAGTATGATTCAATGAATATATAGGGATCATTTTCTTTCCCCCCCTTATATATATTTTAGTTCATAAGTGAGAGGTGATATCTATAAATAGGTGGTTCCTCTTTTCAATTTTAATCTAGATACATTTTTCCCATTAGTGGGATTCCTGTAGATAATGTTTGGAGGTAGCTCTTCTTCCTAGACCTTTAGTGAATTTCTTCGTCCCCATACTTTGGAAGCTGAAATATTGATGCCACAACTTTGGGTTTCTATTCTTTTTCCTTTTTTGTAATCCTTATGTACCTTACCCTTTCTAATTTACGTCTGCATTTTTTCACCCCATGGGGATTGGAATATATGCGACAGTCTATTAAGGGAATGGTATATATTATAATAATTTTTTGGGTTTGTAATGGCAAAAGCATTTCCTATTTGGTAGGAATTATGTCATTCCTTTGCAAGCTCTCACTTCTGTACCCGGCAGACAAAGGCCCCTATATTTCATATTCGGGCCATTTGTCCTCCTCTGGTTGTATTGGCAATCCAATCACCAGAGGATGTTTTGTGTCAGTGGCATTTGTCTCCAATATGGCCGCTAATCCGGTCTCCGGATGTTGTCATCCGATAGACCAGATATGCCGCAGCAACGTAGGACGTGCCGGTGGTACGCCTGACGTCATCACGGCGTGCCTGTGCAGTATATGGAGACGCCAGGGACTGCAGCTGGCACCATTCCTCTCCTTCACAGGATACCAGGAGGAGCTAACACTGGTGGAGCTGCGCCAATACAGGCGGCGGGAGTTTTCACTATCTTTGAAACACTTGGATCTCATAAGCAAACTGTCCTTAACAGTAAGTAGCCCCTTCTTTTAAGTTTGAGGTCTGCATTTTTGCTCCCTAGAGGGATGTCTTATATACCCCAATAGATGGAGCTTCAATATGGGTGATGTGTGTGTATATACATATCACCTATTGGATTCAATTCTTTTTTTCTTTTTTTTCTTTTATCTGTCTTTAAATAGCTTCCGGTTTTCCCCTCTGCTTTGAGTGCCATATCTTTGGATCATATCCAGCAGTCCTGTACAGGGTGAAGGGCAATATATGCAAATCTTGGACTCTTTCCACCAGGATATGGGGAATGCTTTTGCCAAATGTTATTTAAACATGTATCTAAAATATAAGTGTTCATGTAACATGATTGTAGTTATTGAAAATATATACTACACATGGTACTTATATGAATTCTAAAATGTAATATTTTGTATTTTCAGAAGTGGTATAAATCCCTGATGAAGATTTTGCTTATGCATTTATTATTCAAAATGCGGTGGATATCCCTCTACTCTTCACCATTCGGTTTTCACTGGTGGTAGTTCAGCAAGTAGTTGGCAAATACCACTTCCAACTTAATCCAATACATCATGCAATGTTTTTAATTTTTGTATAATTATGCAACATGTTGAATTTTTCTACTTATTTACTTATCTATCTAAATGTAAAAATCAATTTCCTTATATATAGAATTTCTTTCTAAATTTATTATTTCATTGCCTTCAAAATCCCACACTAGAGGTTTCCATTTTTTTTCCTGTTATCATAGGGATGATGGCATATATACACCTAGTCATATGAGCGTCTCATTTTCCAACTTTCTGATGATATTCAAATTTTTTGAGATGCACCTGTAAGAGGGTGCTAGTAGGTCAAAGTTAGGTGGTTAAACTGCTTGCATTTAGGAATGTAATAATGATTACAGAGTTGCAATCATTTGTGCATTTTATAGCTGCCTAGGAATCAACTTTAAAGCATACACAACTGCACTATATTTTTTCATATCTGTTTGAATTTCATCTTTAATATCTGAATATTCTTTATCTATGTTCCCCTGAAGTGTTTTTTTTTTAACAATTGGGGCACATTTACACAGAATATGAGCTCTTGATGTTGCATTATTTTTTGGTTTATATTCATGTTGTAGCATGGACAGTCCTTTTCCCGCAGCACACTAGCTGGCTTCGCCTTAGCATAAATTGACCAGTCAGTCACTCTGCAGTTTTGAATGGGAAGCAGGAGTACTGCGAGTAATTCCAACAAAAGCATTTTCCAGGGCCTACAAAGTGTTTACACTGACACGCCAAAGGACACCCTGAGCGCCTGACAAGCTTTCAGATGATCTTGTCAGCAGAGATTTTACTCTCAAGCGTGGAAGCGCCATTCCATTCTGATTATAGCTCCTGGACACAAGCAAAACTTTTCTCTAGACAAATGCTGTTACTGTGATTGAACATGTCCAAAATGAATTTCTATTTTACTTTATTATCTATTCATTTTCAGCATTTTTTATTCATTCTTCATTAGAAGGGCTTGGCAGTCATCCATACACATTTTAAAAATTGGCAATACTGCTGGCATCAGTTTTATCGCCCATGAACCTTAACTTGGTTGCCAGTAGGTGGGCACCAAAAAGTGTCAGGAAGCACACGGATGTACCTGTCGCTACTTTCTCTGCCTGACTATTATGTGACTACAGTGCACACTTTTTTCTATGGAGAGAATCCACAATGGCACAGTCGCAGGGAATTATCACCATGATAGCATGATGCATGTATTCATTATAAAATCAATTTACAACTTTTCAGGGTGACCACAGTCAGTTGACAGTGATCGTTAGCTGGAAATTGATTTGTTTAACTTTTAGCCCCTTTACCGTGTGCATGGCTGTTAGTGTTAGTAAACATACTAGTGTCTAATTTGTGGGCTAATTCATTTTCATAATTTCACAACTGGCTCCTCAGTCATGCTATCTGGGGCACCTGCATATGTGCAATTATTCTGTAATTTAGATATTCAGATTGGTGCCTTAAAACCACACTAGAAGGCAGCTGTATTGTCAGTCAAAAATTGCCTATGCAGCAGGAGCATATCTACCACAAGGCATTTGCCTTGGGCGGCATTTTTCAGGGCCCCCAGGCTCCCTCTCCCTGCCACTTCCCTCTGCTGCACCGATCTCCGCCCCCACTCACAAACCCGATGCTGTTAACTTCCCTCCTCTGCTGTCCGGCCAACTTTGGGTGCTGCAGGGCAGCCACAGAGGGATCAAAAAGATCCCTCTTTTTGATTTGGCCAAAAAGATCCCCTCCCTGCTCCTCTTACCCTCCCTTCAGTGCCCCCCACCTCCCTGATTTTCAGGCCCCCCCACTATGTAGCTGCTGCTAGTGGGGGAGATCGCTGGATGGATGGAAAGCGGGAGGGGGTGTCACGTACCTGGTAGGTTTTGAGCCTGAAGTGCAGAGAAAGACCTCCCTTACAGCTCCCACTCCCGTTCCCCTGGAATGGAGACAGATGGCCAGGAGTGAGGAGTGGTATGGGTGCCTGGCAGGATCCACAGTCGTAGGGGTTCAGTAGTGGTGGCACCCTCTGGAATCCAAAGTCAAAGAGCAGACTGAAGACAGAGACTGGAATGCAGGAAGGACCCGGAACCCAGCAGGTAAGAGCCTGGAATGCTGAACTGGAACAGACAGCAGGCAGTAGACTGGAACGCTGGACTGGAACCAGGAACAAGCAGCAGGTAGTAGACTGGAACGCTGGACTGGAACAGACAGCAGGTAGTAGCCTGGAACACCGGACTGGAACCAGGAACAAGCAGCAGGTAGTAGACTGGAACGCTGGACTGGAACAGACAGCAGGTAGTAGCCTGGAACGCTGGACTGGAACAGACAGCAGGTAGTAGCCTGGAACACCGGACTGGAACCAGGAACAAGCAGCAGGTAGTAGACTGGAATTCT
This sequence comes from Lithobates septentrionalis, assembly GCA_037952835.1. Lineage (NCBI taxonomy): Eukaryota > Metazoa > Chordata > Amphibia > Anura > Ranidae > Lithobates > Lithobates septentrionalis. The sequence goes on along the minus strand of JBBDGP010001693.1, from coordinate 1,606,517 downwards.
GGACTGGAACAGACAACAGGTAGTAGCCTGGAACACCGGACTGGAACCAGGAACAAGCAGCAGGTAGTAGACTGGAACACTGGAACAGATAGCAGGTAGGTCAACAAGCCGGTGGTCGGTATCGGTCGGACAGCAGAGGTACCAGGGATAACACAGAGGGATGGTCAGGCAAGCCAAGAGGGTCTGGTGCAGGCGGATAGCAGGATGGTCAAACAGGTCAGATAGCAGGATACTCAGATCAGATCAGGTTACACACACAGAACGCTGTAGAGCAGACAGCGGGGATGGTGTGTGAAGGACCAGTTTAAATAGCCCACCTGACACCAGCGGGAGTGCGCGCGTGCGTGCTCGTGCGTGCCCGCACCCGTGAACGCGCGCGCATGCGCAGTGGGACCCGTGGCCGTGTTCCCATGCGCTTGGATTGCCGGTTACTGGCAGGATCTTCATGACAGGGGGGCTGCTCCATTCAGCTTCTCTATGCAACTGCTGGCTGGCTCTTCCACCTCCCCCTCCCGCCAGCTGCAGCCGCTGCTAGTGTGGGAGATAGCTGGATTGATGGAGAGTGGGGGGCTAGTAAACATGTGTTTACCAGCCCCCTTCCTTTCCTGAAAGAATACAGACAACGATCACAGTACTGATCTCTTCTGTATTTGTTAATCACTTATGCATAGTAAACTGTGTTTACTATTTGTCAGTTTGTGAATGAAATATAGTTAACACTGTTTACTATATTTCATTTTATGAATGAATAGGAGTATAGTCAAAAGACTATACAGACTCCTATCTCATTCAACCACAGTGCAGCACAGGCTGCAGAGAAAGGGACTGATTCCAGTCCCTTTCTCTGACCCAAAAAAGAGATATTAGAGGTCTATTTAGACCCCTAACGTCTCTCCAAAAGAGAAAAACAATAGGATCTGTACAAAAAAAAAAAAGTTAAAAAAAAAATTAAAATAAAATAAAAAAACATAGTAAGAGCTCTTTCACAGGGGTGGGCTCTGTAAAGCGGATCCGCCTTCTCAGTGGGGGATCTGTCTGCTATGGAGAGCGGACATAGACACAAAAAAGTCGGGGTCGTAGGGATGTCTTCTACGATTCACCATCCAGACAATACCCATGGAATCCTCCTTATGTCAAGGAAGAACCCCATAAAGGTCCCAACTATTATTCAGGTGGTCATTATCCTGGAGGAGACCCTAAGGGTACTGGCCAATATGGGAGGATGAGTTCTGGGCAGTATCAGAATGAATATCAGAATACATTTAGATCCACCAACCCTTATCCCATTGGAGGTAGGTTCCCCCTTCCTCATGGGAATCCTATATCCATTCAAAATCGGTTCGCCCCACTTCAGAATCCTGGACCTCGGAGAGGGGGGATTTTTACAGGACCCCCAGGGGGACAGGGAGGGGGGCTCCTTCGGTCCCTCCCAATCCGGGGGGAGGGTTGAGTGTGGCGCCTCCCCTGGCCACCCTCGACAGAAAAAGAAAAATAACAGAGGAAGGAGAGGAGGCAGGGGAACTCAAAAGAGTAAAACCCCATTAGGAGCAGAATCTATAACCTTAGTGGCTCGCCTATCAATTAGGACGAGATTAGGGTTTTAGATAGAGGTCTTAAATACGCCCCTACCCGTAATTTAAATACATTTCAGACATACATTAGTCTGCAAAAATTCATCAGAAATCTAAATGTAAAGAAATACCATTTTTCTAATACTACTGTCCGGACTGAATCTAATGCTGCTAAAACATTGGGTAAACATTCCACCCTCCGTAATAAGTCAGTTTTTAATCCCCCCAATCTGGACACTAAGCATGTTGATGTTTTTAGAAACATGATTGCTAAGGATCTTGAATCACTTAAGATCCGGAAAGTGAACGATCCAGTATATATCAAAAAGGGTGTTCAATCACTAATAGAACGGAAGGATTTAGTGTTACCTCCGGCGGATAAGGGAGGAGGTTTGGTGGTACTCAGTAAGGCATAATATAATAACGAAATGGAGAACCTGTTAAGTGATTACAATACGTACGTTAAACTTACGAAAGATCCCATGTTCGAGTTTAAGGAGGAATTACATTCATTGATAGAAAGAGGGAAGCATATTGGAGTACTGAATGCCAAAGAAGCATCATATTTGAATCCATCTGCATGCCGCACTTCAATAATATACTTTTTGCCAAAAATACATAAGAGCAGTACCAACCCACCTGGCCGACCAATAGTCAATGGGATCGACTCAGTCTCGTCGAGACTGGGTCAATACATTGACTTTTTTCTACAACCCATGGTTTCTAAAACCCGATCCTTTTTGAAAGATACCAAACATATCATTCAGATCATAGAAGCCTTACCTGATTTGTCTTCTTGTTTTTTAATAACAGCGGATGTTAGCTCACTGTACACAATTATCAGTCATGAGGATGCTTTGAAGTCCATACAGTGGGCTTTTGGAACATCCGATCGTAGGAGAAGACATAAGAGCTTTGTTCTCGATTGTTTGAATTTTTGTTTTATCAAAAAATTACTTTTGGTACAACAGACAATTTTACCTCCAAACTAGAGGCATAGCCATGGGGGCCCGGTTCGCTCCCAGTGTTGCCAATTTATTTATGGCACACTGGGAGGAAGACGCCATCTACAAAAATACGCCCCCGGAACTTGTCTGTTACCAAAGATATATTGATGACATTATTATGATTTGGACGGGGGATAGGACCAATCTTGATTTGTTTATGCAGAAATTGGATAGGAATACCAGGAACATAGTCCTGTCTTGGAACATCAGTAACGAACGGATTGTCTTCCTGGATTTGGATATTTCTATGGAGGGGAATCGATTTAAGCTGATGAATCATTTCAAGCCAACCGATCGCAATGCGTTCATCCCCCTAGGAATCTGCCACCACTCTCAGTGGTTGTGCAACATCCCGAAGGGACAATTCGTGCGCATTAGGCGAAATTGTTCACTAGAGAGTGATTACATCTCACAATCACAGGTTCTGTCGGCCCGCTTTATTCAAAAGGGGTATGACAGCACCAGTATTGATAGAGATATTGAAAGTGTCCGGATGCTTGATAGAAACACGTTGGTGTCTAATTGCCCTAAAATTCAACAGGATACATCAGGGAATATTAAAATGGTTCCTGATTTCAATTTTCAGTATAAACAATTTGAAAGAGTGGTTCACAAACATTGGCCTATTCTCATGTGGGATAAGGTGCTTGGTCCAGCTCTTCCTCAGTTTCCCCAGTTTGTCTATAAAAAGGCCCCTTCTTTGAGAGATAAGTTGGCCCCTGGGGTTATTGATCCACCAGTCCTGTTTGAGAATAGGATATTTAATATACTGACAGGATTCTATGCCTGTGGACAATGTCCACCATGTAAACAGGCTAAAGGTAATATTAAAAAACGTAAGGAGTTTGTTGCCACAGCAACCAAGAAAGTTTACAAAATAAAGGATTTCATCACATGTTCCACTACAGGGGTAGTGTACATGATGGAGTGTGAATGTGGCCTCCAATATGTAGGGAGAACATCTAGACCTTTACATATTAGAATAGGAGAACATGTGAATAATATTAAAAAAGGTTTGGTCACTCACAACGTTTCCAAGCATTTTAGATTATTCCATGCTCGAAGCCCCGCCAAATTTAAATTCTGGGGGGTTGAAAAAGTGACCCCCCCATTGGAGGGGGGGAACTTTATTCGACAATTGAGCCGCCGTGAGTCATTTTGGGTTTACGAGACCCAAGTGGGGGTACCCATGGGACTCAATGTCGAATTCGACTTGAATTGTTTCATTTCCGATCGATAAACAATTCGCATGGTGTATCATCTCAGATCGTTAATTGCGTGCATGGTATATTTTCCCTCTGGAATATCGATATGTATATTTGTATTTTGTTTATCTTATACATTGAGATTTGAAATAGATGTTATGCTCACTGTATGGCTATCAGGTGGCTGCAGTGATGTTGTTTTTTTATATAGTATATGGGGAATTTTCCATATGCTGCTTATTAAATTTTTTTTTATTTTAACCTTTTTATTTGAAATCCCCCTCTTCCTTCTTAGCCTATTATATGCAGGTGTGGTGATCGGTATAAGCATTTTTTAGTTTGTGGTCAGGTAGCAGCCATACAAACAGTGGCATATAGTTGTGACATTTAAATTTCACAAAGCAGTCTGTGTGAGGGTTACTACCATGTTGAGCTGATCACCATAGCAATGGCTTGAGGAGGAGGCTTGGTTATGAGGAGCGGAGTTCTATAGTTGTTTGTGTTCCAGCTTCTGCTGGTAACATGAGTGTAAGGTCACATGACCATAGTTTTATACTAATAGGGGTTTTACTTCCTGATCGTAGGGTCACATGACCGGGTGTCATGATGTAGATGCCTTGGTTGCTATAGTGACCTATAAGCTTGGGCAGGAAGTAATCCCCTTGACCCCATAGTGGCCGGAGCTGATTGGATGGTGCCCGTGGGAGGTTTTTTATCACACAGGAAACAGTTATTGGGGCTCTATATATATAGATCTGATGTCTTGGACTCTACTACCACTGATGAAGTCCAGATGTGGATGATACGCGTGCGGGAGTTCCTTGGACATCACTGCAGCCACCATTACTACTTGACATTATCCTTTGATACCATTTTACCTTTATCCCAGCACTAGGGTGTAGTGCTGTGTATGTGAGTACTTGACTTTTAATAAATGTGATCTTCTTAACCACACAGTGTGCACTATGTACTCTTATTTTTATTGCATGTGAACATGATCATCAATTACTGAGTGCTGCCTTTATATCGTGTGACCATCTGCCCATGCAAGTCTCCATCTTTATCCACTGAGAGTGGTAAATGCTGTTTTGACCCGTCTGTTAGCTCAGGGGTCCATATGCTGAGGTGAGCGGTTTGGCTAGCTGGTGGTGGAATCACGGATGTATAGCACTGCATGGACTGTCATGAGCACTTAGACCACTACAGAGGAGACCTTTTCTCTATCAACTTTTGGATTTAAATTTAAAGGGACTTTTATTAGTAATATTTGAACTTCTGGGTATAGTGCTGCACTGCTTTATTTATCCTACGGACATAGACACAGCCTGCTCTCCTCTATGGGGCAGTTGGATGGAAACAGACCGCCTGCACAAAACCAAAATACACCAGTGCTATGCAGGCAATGGGTGCATGTAGACAAAGGCCAACTGTGCAGCTTTGATGAAAGTTGAAAAATACCATTGTTATTGGTTTAGGCGTTTATGTACCTCTCAAAGCCTTGTCAAAAGACTTCCAGCAATGGGGTAACTCTGTCCTGCCTTGTTTCTAGACCATTGCCAAAACATTTTTTTATTCCCATCATACACATTCCTGGAATAGGCTAAAATGTAGCATGTGCAACAGCAACAGCCAGAGACTGGAGACATCACAGGTCAATGTACATTTTTGCCAGCACACCATGGGTCACCAAATGTTGTCTGAAAGTTTTATTGAAGAATGAACACAAAAGACAAAATGTGTTTTGGTAATTTTGCCTTTTAAAGTGGAAGTTCAGTCAAACTTTAACCAAGGCTAAACTTTCTCCCACCCCCATGCTAATGCCCCATACACACAATCAGAAATTCTGCCAGCAAAAGTCGGATGTGAGCTTTTGGTCAGAAATTCCGACCGTGTGTATGCTCCATCGGACTTTTGCTGGCAGAATTCCAGCCAGCAAAAGATTGAGAACAGGTTCTCTATTTTTTGGTCGGAAAAAGTTCCTATCCAAAAATGCGTTCGTCTGTATGCAATTCGGACACGCAAAAAATCACGCATGCTCGGAAACAATTTGACGCATGCTCGGAAGCATTGAACTTCATTTTCTCGGCTGGTCATAGTGTTGTACGTCACCGCGTTCTTGGCAAGCTTGAGCGGAATTCCATCGGAAAAACCATCCAAGTTTTCTCTGACGGAATTTCTGATCGTGTGTACGCGGCATAAGACTATTTTATCTGCCCCGTGAAAGAAAAGATGCTTATACTTACCTTTTCTGAGGACACTCCAATCGCATGATCTCTCCAGCAGCGGCCTCAGTGAAGAGAAGATATCCCTGACAGCGGCTGCAAATGTCTGTGCGGTGATGTCACCCATAGACTTACTATGGGGCATCTATTGTTGGCTACCCCTTCTCTACACTGAAGCCAGCACTGGGACCTGAACATGTGAACAAGAATCTCATAAACTGTAGTATTAAACTATTTTGTCATGGGCCAATCTATATGAAGTTGAGGAATTTAGGTTAATTTCTTTCTTTATTTCTCTTCTAAAACTTTTAGATTGGTTGTGTCTGCTAATTCTACTGTTTAATCAAGCCTATTACTGATGGATACAAAAATCAGGTGTTGCAGCCTAAACATTTTCTTTTCAAGCTGATTGCTATTGAATGATATTGGGGTTCTGATGTGGTAATAAAGCCAAGCTAAATGTAAAAGTAAAAAAATCCATTACAGTACACATCCAAAATATGTAATGCCAGAATATGGTCCTTAAAATCCTACTGTTCCAAAGCAAAATATACAGCTTATCTCCTAGGCATGCACCGTATTATAAAGAATTGGTGTTTATCCCCTTGCACCCTTGGATTTGAATTAAAAGGACCTTCTCCTGACTGTACAGCCATTGCCAAAAGTTTTCAGAATGACACAAATATTAATTTTCACAAGGTCTGCTGCTTCAGTATTTTTAGATCTTTTTGTCAGATTTTACTATGGTATACTGAAGTATAATTACAAGCATTTCATAAGTGTCAAAGGCTTTTATTGACAATTACATTAAGTTTATGCAGAGTCAATATTTATTATTATTATTATTATTATACAGTATTTATATAGCGCCAACAGTTTACGTAGCGCTTTACAACTTGAGGGTAGACAGTACAAATACAATACAATTTGATACAGTAGGAATCAGAGGGCCCTGCTCCTTAGAGCTTACAATCTAAGAGGGAAGGTCAAGAGATACAAGAGGTAATAACTGTGGGTGATGTGCTGATGGAGAAGATAAGTGTACAGTTGTTAGGTGGGGGCCAGATAGGCTTCTCTGAAGAGATGAGTTTTCAGGGATCGTCTGAAAGTGGATAAAGTAGGAGAAAATCGGACGGATTGGGGTAGAGCATTCCAGAGGATGGGGGAGGCTCTGGAGAAGTCCTGGAGGCGAGCATGGGATGAGGTGACAAGGGAGTTAGAGAGCAGGAGGTCTTGGGAGGAGCGAAGAGAACGATTAGGTTGGTATTTTGTGACTAGGTTAGAGATGTAGCTGGGGGCCAGGTTGTGGATGGCTTTGTAAGTTATAGTTAGTATCTTGAATTTGATTCGGTGACTGAGTGGCAGCCAATGGAGGGATTGGCAGAGGGGTGTAGCAGACGCTGATCGGTTTGTGTGGTGGATGAGCCTGGCCGCAGCGTTCATGATGGACTGAAGTGGGGATAGCCTATTTAGAGGTAAACCAATGAGGAGGGAGTTGCAGTAGTCGAGGCGGGAGATGACCAGGGAGTGGATTAGAAGCTTTGTGGTGTCATTGGTTAGGAAGGGGCGTATCTTGGAGATGTTGCGAAGATTGAGGCGGCAAGCTTTGGATAGTGATAGGATGTGGGGCCGGAAGGTTAGTTCAGAGTCCAGGATTACACCTAGGACCTTGGCGTGGGGAGATGGGTTGATAGTTGAGCCGTTGATCTTGACAGGTAGATCAGGGGAAGTGGCACCTGAGGGAGGAAATATCATGAGCTCGGTTTTGGATAGGTTGAGTTTGAGAAAGTGATGTGACATCCAGGCTGATATGTCTGCTAGTAAGTTGGTAATGCGTGAGGAGACAGATAGAGAGAGCTGGGGGGTGGAGAGATAGATTTGGGTGTCATCAGCGTAGAGATGATATTTAAAGCCGTGGGAGGCAATCAACTGACCCAAGGAGGTGGTGTAGATTGAGAAAAGGAGAGGTCCGAGAACAGAACCTTGGGGGACCCCAACGGAAAAAGGAAGAGGAGAGGAGGAAGTAGAGTTGTAAGTGACACTGAAGGAGCGGTGGGATAGGTAGGATGAGAACCAGCGAAGAGTACAGTCACGGAGACCAAAGGAGTGGAGTTTTTTGAGGAGGAGAGGATGGTCCACTGTGTCAAAGGCAGCAGAGAGATCCAGGAGAAGTAGTATAGAGTAGTGTCCATTGGCTTTAGCCATTAGTAGGTCATTTGAGAGTTTAAGGAGAGCAGTTTCCGTGGAGTGTTGAGGGCGAAAACCGGACTGAAGGGGATCAAGAAGTTTATTTATGGTCAGATGGTCGCTTAGTCGGTTGTAGACCAGTCTTTCAAGAAGTTTGGAGGAGAAGGAGAGTAAGGAGATGGGACGTAAGTTGTTGAGACTGGTGGGATCCAGTGAGGGCTTTTTTAGTATGGGGGTGACTAGCGCATGTTTTAGAGAGTTTGGGAAGATGCCACAAGAGAGGGAGAGGTTGAAAATGTGAGTTAGAGAGCGTAGAATTGAGTCAGAGGGTGAGCGTAGCATTTGCGAGGGAACAGGATCCAGGGGGCAAGTGGTTAGATGAGTGCTAGAAAAAAGTTTAGCAACCTCAGTAGTAGTAGCAGGGTTGAATGAGGGAAGTAATGATTGTGTCTGTGGACATGGGGTGTTGCATGGGGGAGGTTTTTGCGCATTGGCGATCTCCTCGTGAATTGTATCAATCTTAGTTTTGAAGTGATTGGCAATCTCCTGGGCAGTGAGTGAGTTGGTGGGTGGAGGCAGTGGAGGACAGAGTAGAGTGTTGAAGGTAGAGAAGAGTTGACGTGGACTGGATGAGAAGGTGTTGATGAGTGTGATAAAGTAGGTCTGTTTGGCAGTGTGAAGGCAGGAGTAGTATTTTAGGAGGGCAGATTTATAATGTGTGAAGTCTTCCTGGGTCTTAGTCTTATGCCACAGGCGCTCAAGAGCGCGGCTACGTTTTCTGAGACTTCTGGTGTCATCTGTTTGCCAGGGTTGTAGCAGTCGGGGCCTAATTCTGCGTGTAGTGAGGGGGGCAAGCTTGTCTAGGGCGGAAGACAGTGAGCTGTTGTAGATGAAAGTAGCTTGGTTGGGGCAGGACAGGGGGGAGATTTTGTCATAGAGGTGATCAGTAGCAGAGTAGAGAAGAGAAGGGTTGAGGTGGCGAAGGTTTCTGCGTGTAACTGTTAGGCGGTTGGAGGGAGAAGAGGTGGAAGACAGGGAGAGAGCAAAAGTAATAAGGTGGTGATCAGAGAGTGGGAGTGGATTGTTGGAAAGGTTGCACGGAGTGCATAGATAGGAGAAGGCAAGGTCAAGGGTGTTGCCATTGGAGTGGGTAGGAGCCTGTATCCATTGCTTCAGGTCAAGCGATGAGGTTAGACTGAGAAGTTTAGAAGTAATAGTAGTGTTAGTGTTAACAGGGATGTTGAAGTCCCCAAGAATGATTGTGGGGATTTCAGAAGAGAGAAAGTAGGGTAGCCAGGCAGAGAAGTCATCAAGAAAGGCTGATACTGGTCCAGGGGGCCGGTAGATGACAGCAATTCTTAGAGAAATGGGAGAGAAAAGACGAATGCAGTGTGCCTCAAAAGAGGAGAGTGTCAGAGAGGGCGGTGGGTGAAGAACCTGATAGGTGCTGCATGGGGCTAGAAGGATTCCCACTCCACCTCCCTTCCGTCCACTTGGTCTGGGGGAGTGAGTCCAGAGAAGGCCCCCGTGGGAGAGGGAAGCAGGAGAAATAGTATCCGATTCATGAAGCCAGGTTTCAGTAATGGCAAGTAGGTTAAAGGAATTTGTGATGAAGAGGTCGTGGAGGGCGGTGAGTTTGTTGCAGACAGAACGTGCGTTCCACAGGGCACAGGAAAAGGGGGGACTGGTTTTGGAAAGAGGAATAGAGACCAAGTTCTGTGGGTTGCGGCTCCTGCCAGAGGGTGTAGGGGGATGGGAGCGTTGGGCAAAGACAGATGATGGTGGCCCAGGGTTTGGGGATATGTCACCAGAGATTAGGAGAAGCAGGAGGGCGAGGGAGGTAATGTGGGACTGTGATTTATGTGAAGGGGCATGTCTCAGAGTACTGGAGGTTTTATCAGTATATGGATGTAGAATGAGCGAGAGTTGGTAGGAGCAGTAGTAGGGAGAAGACAGAAGGCAGGGTGATATGTATAAGCAGGCGGGTGGAGAGGGGGGGTGAAGGTAAGAGAGTTTGAGGAGAGAGGAGAGGAGTGTCAGAAGCAGTGGTAGAGAGTGCATGTTATAGAGTGGAAGGAGAGCTTAATAGAGAGACGGGTCACCTGCAGTCTGTTAGCTGCTTTCAGTGCAGATTGCTGTATTTGTTTGCTTCGTGCAATCGCTGAAGTGCAGAGATTGAAGTGCATATCACTTGTAGAAAGAATCACTTAGAGAAAGAAGCCTTAAGGATGGAAGCCCCATACAATGTGCTCCCCCGAACAATGTGCTCCCCCCTTAAGGATGCTCAAATATATACTGTTATAGGGGTGGGGTTGAAGTTCGTTAATTAATCATGAGTGACTATAAGAGTGCCTAGCAATCAAAGTGAATTTTTTGCTTCAAAAGTCAGAATAGCAAGAGGCCAAGACAAGATCAACTCATAAAACTTAGGTAAGACAGACCAGAAAAACAAATAATGTCATGGTTGCTCGCACAGGGCAACAGATAGGGAAGGACACATACCAAAGACACACACACAGAGACTGCAGGCAGATCCCAGTTTCAGTTAATGGTGGAAGATGTGGATGAGCTGACACATACCAAAGACACACACACAGAGACTGCAGGCAGATCCCAGTTTCAGTTAATGGTGGAAGATGTGGATGAGCTGACACATACCAAAGACACACACACAGAGACTGCAGGCAGATCCCAGTTTCAGTTAATGGTGGAAGATGTGGATGAGCTGACACATACCAAAGACACACACACAGAGACTGCAGGCAGATCCCAGTTTCAGTTAATGGTGGAAGATGTGGATGAGCTGACACATACCAAAGACACACACACAGAGACTGCAGGCAGATCCCAGTTTCAGTTAATGGTGGAAGATGTGGATGAGCTGACACATACTTAGAGATAGAAGCCTTAAGGATGGAAGCCCCATACAATGTGCTCCCCCGAACAATATTTGATCTGTTTTTTCAAGACCTATGCAATTCGCCCTGGCATGCTGTTAATCAACTTCTGGGCCACATCCTGACTAATGGCAGCCCATTCTTGTATAATCAATTCTTGCAGTTTGTCAGAATTTGTGGGGGTTTTTTCACTCACCCACCTCTTGAGGATTGACCACACCAGTGGCGGCTGGTGCTCAAATTTTTTTGGGGGGGGGGGGCACAAACAAACTGAAAAATTCAGAAAAAAACATCAATTGCAGCCTCACTGTGCCCATCAATTGCAGCCACTGCACCATCAAATGCAGCCATTGTGCCCATCAATTGCAGCCACTGTGCCATCAAACGCAGCCACTGTGCCCATTAAGTGCAACCACTGTGCCCATCAAATGCAGCCACTGTGCCCATCAATTGCAGTCACTGTGCCCATCAATTGCAGCCACTGTGCCCATCAAAAGCAGCCACTGTGCCCATCAAATGCAGCCACGATGCTCATCAAATGCAGCCACTGTGCCCATCAAACGCAGCCCCTGTGCCATCAAAAGCAGCCACTGTGCCATCAAATGCAGCCACTTTGCCCATCAAATGCAGCCATTGTGCCATAAAATGCCGCCACTGTGCCCATCAATTGCAGCCACTGTACCCATCAAATACCGCCACTGTGCCCCATCAAATGCTGCCACTGTGCCCATCAAATGCTGCCACTGTGCCCATCAAATGCGGTGGGGCAACGGGTGACGGCGGCGAGATGTGTCTTTCATGCATCGCCTTTCCTTCCACCAGATAGGCGTCCAATCACAGCGCCTGACGTTTCAGCCAATCAGGTGACAGGAAACACACCCGCGCTTCCTGATTGGCGGAGAGGCGGTTCAGTGTTGGAAAAGCGAATATTCATTCACTGTTCTAACACACCTGGCTGAACTGCAATGCTCTGCGCTCGCAGTTCACCTTTTTTGAAGCCTATTAGAGCCTATGGCTCTAATCAGGTGCTTCAAAAATACACCCCTGCCGCTCTAATTCAGGCACATGGTGTCCGAAAATGGGCCGGACGCCTGAATAGGGTATGGCGTCTGCCATGGATGCTATGCATGAATCTATCCAATATTTAAATAGGGGGGTGGCTGGAGAGAGGGGGCGGCACCCATGCACCCTTAATGGATGTACCGCACCGCCACTGGACCACACGTTCTCATTGGCATTAAGGTAAGGGGAGTTTCCTGGCCACGGACCCAAAATGTTGATGTTTTGTTCCCCAAACCACTTAGTTATCACTTTTGCCTTATGGCAAGGTGCTCCATCATGCTGGAAAAGGCATTGTTCATCACCACACTATTCTTGAATGGTTGGGAGAAGTTGCTCTTTGAGGATGTTTTTTTTACCATTCTTTATTCATGGCTGTTTTCTTAAGCAAAATTTTCTTAAGCAAAATTGTGAGTGAGTCCACTCCCTTGGTTGAGAAGCAACTTCACACATGAATGGTCTCTGGATGCTTTACTGTTGGCATGACACAGGACTGATGATAGCGCTTGCCTTTTCTTTTCCAGACAAAGTTTTTTTCGGATGCCCCAAACAATCGGAAAGGGGATTCATCAGAGAAAATGATTTTACCCCAGTCCAATCCCTGTACCTTTTGCAGAACATCAGTCTGTCCCTGATGTTTTTCCTGGAGTGAAGTGGCTTCTTCGCGGCCCTTCTTGACACCAGGCTATTTTCCAAAAGTCTTCAACTCACTGTGTGTGCAGATGCACTCACACCTGCCTGCTGCCATTCCTGAGCAAGCTCTGTACTGGTGGTGCCCCGATCCCGCAGCTGAATCAACTATAGGAGACAGTCCTGGGGCTTGCTGGACGTTCTTGGGCGCCCTGAATCCTTCTTCACAAATGCAGTGGAAATGTTTTTATGGTATTAAGTTCATTTTCATGGCAAAGTGGGACTTTCCATGTCATTGCAATTCATCTGATCACTCGTCATAACATTCTGGAGTATATGCAAATTTCCATAATAAAAACTGAGGCAGCAGACTTTGTCAAAATTAATATTTGTGTCATTCTAAAAACTTTTGGCCACGGCTGTACACTCATTCACAAATTTGTAGAGCTGGGAATGCAGATAATACTGGGGTGCCGTGAAGTTGCTCTGCAGATTACGCATGTATTTGCAAATGTGTGCAAACTAAACCCCTGTTTTTAATGCAAACTGTTAGACAGGATAATTCGGTTGGTTGCAGGCTGGTTGTTAAAGTGGAGGGCCACCCTAAATTAAAAAAGTGCATCAATATTTTTAAAAAAATTAAAAAAAAAACATTTGAAAAAAAAAATTAACTTACCTGAAGCCCCTGTTGCTAGGCAGTCTTCCTAATCTGCCTCTTCCTATTCCGCTGCGCTTCCTCCTCTTCAACGAGCGTGCTTTCTGGGACATGTGTGTGTCCCAGAAACCAATGGGGCCATTCACAAAGCGCCGCGCGACTCGCACCTGCGCAGTAGGAAACTGGCAGTGAAGCCGCAAGTCTCCACTGCCTGTTTCCCTTAGTTAGGATGGCGGCGCTGGCAGCCGATCCGATGGACAGATCGGCCTCAGGGGGGCAACATCGTGGGCTCGCTGGACAGGTGTCCTTATTAAAAATCAGCAGCTACAGTGTTTGTAGCTGCTGACTTAAAAAAAAAAACGGCCGGAACACCACTTTCAGTTGAGCTGGGAATTTTCTTTGGTTTTATTTGACATGCGTCACCCTTCCATGTGCTCCTTGCTGCGAAGGCCAGTTATAAGTGGGGGCAATGGCCATTTATTTGTACTATTTGGGCGGAAGCCTGCAGAAACAAGGAAAAAAAGATAAGTATTTCCTATTTCTTACCCCCTAAGCTAAACAAGCATTTATCGACCCAGAAGTATGCCACAACTATTTATATCACTTGCTGAAAAAAAATTCAGCTTTAATCTAATTTTGTGTCCACAATATTTTTTTTTTCTGACAGTCTATTAGCTATACTACATATTGCTAAATTATTACTTTTCAAAACCAACAACCTCATTGTCCAGCCCATAGCTATATCTCCAAGATGCTTAGCTGTGGTGCTAGTGCATTGACTTGCATGAAAACTTCGTATTTTTGCATTAATAACCTCCTTTCATGGTTCACAATGCTGATAGTACAGATGTTGCTCATGTTGTGGTGCAGCCAACCCTTATAAAAATCTATAAATATATTTCTTCTCCATTGGCTTCTGCCCAGGCCTGGAAGCTCATGAAACTTTCCAATGGCACTGATGCACCCTGGAAAAGATCTTTTGAACAACCATGCAGGGTCCAAGTTGCTGGGAGGTACTCCACAAAATATATCATTTAACAATAAAAATAATGTATAGAAACTCATTAGAAATATGTTTTTCCCTCTGTTTTTCTATAATTAAGGGAAAACTATCAATCCTACAAAAGCCAATTGGGAAATTTTGCAAATAATGGAGGATATTCACACTGCAGGCCAGATCGCAGATGGTAAATATCTGACACAGCAAATTTCAAGGTGGCACTATTCAGTCATCTCTAAACAGTACTATGAACATGCCAAACAACATCAATCACTTATGTTGTTCAATCATGAAATTAACTTTGACTTTTTTTTTTTTTTTATAAAAGTAAGTGAGAAACAAAGAGCACAGATTTAACCGAGAAAAAAAATTGCATGGTTATATGTTGATGATGCATAGGGTGAAGATGGGTCTTTTTTTTTTGAAAAATATTTATTGAGTTTTACAGAATACAGTAGTATAAAACAGAGTAGAGAATAATTATAAAGCAGGTACCCGTAAATTCTCTAAGCAGTAAGAGGGAACAGAAATTCACATTTACCATCTTATCATCATTATTAAGCAAAACAGTGTCTGAGAGGCTGAAACTTTACATCTTTGTACCTTCAGGAGTGGAAGCACCATTTGGACATAACTAGCTGGAGATCAGATAAATTGGTCTAGTTAAAACAGCAAAACTAAATGATAATACTGGGTACGACTAGAAGAAAATAGTGGATGTCAAAGAGCAGCATGGGCTAGCAAACATCTTACGGGGGCTTAAAGGTAGAGGGGTCAGAAGTGTGAGATATTTTGAGTTTGCCAAGGGAGTTGGTGAGATCTCTCCTTAGGTACCAATCCGTAAAACGGAATGGGTGCATTATATCTTGCATTGTTTGTTGAGTGAGCGTGAGGTAGAACGAAAGTTCAGTGTGATGGTGTCTAATCTTTTCAAGTAGAAGAGCGATGTCATGAAGATCCTGCCAATAATCAGCGATCCAGACGCAGGGGGACACGGCCGCGGGTTCCACTGCGCATGCGCACTCGTTCACGGGTGCTGTCACGCACGGGCACGCGCGCGCGCACTCCCGCTAGTGCCAGGCGGGCTATTTAAACCGGCCTGTCACACTCCATCCCCGCTGTCTGCTCTACAGCGTTCCGTGTGCCTTAACCTGATCTGACCTGTGGACTCTGCTATCTGACCCGGCTTCCTGTTAGACCATCCTGTTATCCGCCTGCACCAGACCCTCTTGGCTTGCCTGACCATCCCTCTGTATTGTCCCGGGTACCTCTGCTGATCGACCGATACCGACCTCTGGCTTGTTTGACCACCCTTCAGTCTGACACCGGCATCCAGCGTTCCAGTCTACTACCTGCTGCCTTGTTCCTGGTTCCAGTCCAGCGTTCCAGTCTACTACCTGCTGCCTTGTTCCTGGTTCCAGTCCAGCGTTCCAGTCTACTACCTGCTGCCTTGTTCCTGGTTCCAGTCCAGCGTTCCAGTCTACTACCTGCTGCCTTGTTCCTGGTTCCAGTCCAGCGTTCCAGTCTACTACCTGCTGCCTTGTTCCTGGTTCCAGTCCAGCGTTCCAGTCTACTACCTGCTGCCTTGTTCCTGGTTCCAGTCCAGCGTTCCAGTCTACTACTTGCTGCTTGTTCCTGGTTCCAGTCCAGCGTTCCAGTCTACTACCTGCTGCCTTGTTCCAGGTTCCAGTCCAGTGTTCCAGGCTACTACCTGCTGCCTTGTTCCAGGTTCCAGTCCAGTGTTCCAGGCTACTACCTGCTGCCTTGTTCCAGGTTCCAGTCCAGTGTTCCAGGCTACTACCTGCTGCTTGTTCCAGGTTCCAGTCCAGCGTTCCAGACTACTACCTGCTGCTTTGTTCCTGGTTCCAGTCCTGCTTACTTACCTGCTTACCTACCTGCTTCCTTATCTGCTGTGACTCCGGGACCTCTCTGCGATTCAGCGACCTCTTCAGCTTCTGGACCCAGAGGGTGTCACCATTCCTGAACTTCCGGTGACTGTCGATCCTGCCAGGCACCCATACCACTCCTCACTCCTGGCCTTCTGTCTCCATTCCAGAGGAACAGGAGTGGGAGCTGTAAGGGAGGTCCTTCTCTGCACTTCAGGCTCACAACCCACCAGGTACGTGACAGTAGCAGACAGCATGTCTGAGCCTGAGCAGGGAACGTCCCCCATGGAGGAACTCTGTGCACACCTGGCAGGATTGACTGAAGCAGTCAAGAATCTGCAGCAAGGATACACCAGGCTGGAGGAATGAGTATTAACCTTGTCTAATCCCATTGGGGCTCAGGGAGTCCCTTCCGCTTCTGCTCCTTCAGTCGGGCCTTCCTCAACAGTGGTGATGCTCCCTCCAGAACCCAAGGTCCCGACGCCTGAACGTTTTTCCGGAAATCGCCTCAAATTCAGAGCTTTCCGCAACTCCTGTGAACTGTTCTTTGCTCTTCAGCCACGTACCTTTTCCCTTGAGGCTACCAAGGTAGGCTACGTAATCTCTCTGCTTTCTGGTGACCCCCAAACTTGGGCCCACCGCCTCTTGGAGCAAAAGGACGTATCCTTGACTAATCTGCCTGCCTTCTTTGACGCACTAGGTCAGCTTTATGATGACCCCCAGCTGTCCGTGACTGCAGAAGCGGCTTTGCACACCCTTCAGCAGGGTCGCAGGGCTGCAGAAGACTATGTGGCGGAATTCAGAAAGTGGAGTGTAGACACGAATTGGAATGATGCGGCTCTCCGCCATCAGTTTCGAATGGGACTTTCTGACTCTCTGAAAGATGAATTGGCCAGGGTGGGTACCCCACAGACTTTGAACGCATTGATCGATCTAACCATCCAGATCGATCGACGTCTAAGAGAACGAAGGACTGAGAGAGCGATGGGAACCTCTCGCCCAACTTGGGTTACCCCTAAGGTACCCCATCAAACATCACCAGCACCACCAATGCCTACTTTTAACCCACCTGAGCCAATGCAATTAGGGGTTCTGCGGCCTTCCCTTACTCAGGAAGAACGACAACGTCGTCGAGTGAAGGATCTGTGCCTGTATTGTGGGGGACCTGGGCACTATGTCAGGAACTGTCCCCTTAAACTCCGTAAGTGCCTATCTCTGTCCTCTGACTATGCTGTGCCTCTGGTTAAGAACACTACTCACCTTGCTCTCTCTCTCCTGTTACAGCTTCCAGGAGAGACCCTGCAAATAGCCGCCATTATTGACTCTGGAGCTTGCAGTTGTTTCATGGACTCTCTTTTTGCTACCCAACACCGGATACCTCTGTTGCCTAAAACCCATGGACTTTCCATTCATCTAGCTGATGGAACGGCCATTAAATCAGGGCCTGTTACCCAAGAGACCGTTCCAATACCTGTTTTCATCTCCAATTCTCATCAAGAACTGTTACGCCTAGATATCATCGCTTCACCTATGTTCCCCATAATCCTCGGCATGCCATGGTTACAGGCCCACAATCCTGACATTAATTGGATCACAGGTGAGGTTACCTTTTCCTCCCCATATTGCCAACAGTCTTGTAAACTTCAGGACACTCAGAAGAATCCTACCTTGCTCTGTTTAAACACAGATCCTAGCCTGCACCTTTCCATCCCTTCTGCATATCATGATTTCTTAGATGTATTCAGCAAGCAGGGGGCAGAGGTCTTACCCCCTCACCGGGCCTATGACTGTCCTATCGAATTACTCCCCGGTGCCGAGATACCTTTTGGAAGAATATTTCCTTTAACGGAAGTGGAACAAGGGGCTTTAAAAGAATATATTGATGAGAATCTAAAGAAAGGCTTCATTCGTCCATCCACGTCTCCAGCAGGTGCAGGTATCTTCTTCGTACAAAAGAAAGACAAGACCCTCAGACCATGTGTAGATTACCGTGAGCTGAACAAGATCACTGTAAAGAACCGTTACCCTCTTCCTCTGGTACCAGAGCTGTTCCAAAGACTTGGGACAGCTACCATATTTACTAAACTTGACCTCCGCGGAGCCTACAATTTGGTTCGTATTAGGGACGGAGACGAATGGAAGACCGCCTTTCGTACTCGTTATGGACATTTTGAATACCTTGTGATGCCGTTTGGGCTGTGCAATGCTCCTGCTACATTCCAGTACTTCATCAATGATGTTTTACGAGACTTTCTAGATCTGTTTGTTATCGTCTATTTAGACGACATACTAATTTTCTCTTGTTCCCTTGAATCCCATCGCAGGCACGTCAAAAGTGTATTGGCCCGGCTTCGACAACACGGTCTATATGCAAAAGCTGAGAAATGTGAATTTGAACAGGAAAGTATTCCATTTTTGGGGTTAATCATTTCCAGCAAGGGCATTAAGATGGACCCCCAAAAGGTCACTGCAGTACTAGACTGGCCAGTCCCAACAGATAAAAAGGGGATCCAGCGATTCGTTGGATTCGCTAATTTCTACCGCAAATTTATTAAGGGGTTTTCAGCCATCATTACACCCATCACACAGCTAACTAAACAGGGTACTCGTTTCCACTGGTCTGCTGAGGCTCAGAAGGCTTTCGAGACTCTCAAGGGCCTTTTTACCTCTGCTTCCGTACTAAAACATCCAGATTCCTCTCTGCCATTTGTACTAGAGGTGGACGCATCCGAAATTGCGGTAGGGGCGGTGTTGTCCCAAAGACAGGGAACTAAGGCCCTGTTATATCCTGTGGCCTTCTTCTCTCGTAAATTGTCCACGGCAGAGAGAAATTATGATGTAGGTGACAGAGAATTATTGGCTATTAAATCCGCGTTGGAGGAGTGGCGCTATCTGCTAGAGGGTGCCGCTCATCCAGTCTTAATTTTTACAGATCATAAGAACCTGGAGTATTTGAGGTCTGCAAAGAGGTTGAAGCCACGCCAAGCCAGGTGGGCTCTCTTTTTCTCCAGGTTCTCTTTTCATGTCACTTATCGCCCTGGTTCCAAGAATACCAAGCCTGATGCCCTATCCAGGATGTTTCACAAGCCCCAAGAGGTTTCCCCTCCGGACACCATTCTGTCCCCGGGGAATTTTCTTTTGCTTCAGGGAGATTTGCTTTCCCGGATTAAGCAGGCTTCCGCAGAATTGGGGTCTCCCATTAGGCCAGAACTCCAAGTTAAGGATGGGTTATTATGGCACGAGAATAGGATTTTTATACCTGAAGAACTACGAGTTTCAGTACTAGAACTCTGTCATGATCATGCTTTTGCTGGGCATTTTGGAGTGGCTAAGACTACTGATCTGGTACAGCGTACCTTTTGGTGGCCTCAGTTACGTGATGATTGTAAGAGATTTGTTGAGTCCTGTACCACCTGTATCAGAAACAAGGGGCACAGGACCAAGGCATGGGGTTTGCTAAAGCCATTACCTGTCCCAGATAGGCCTTGGAAGATGCTTTCTATAGATTTTATTGTGGAATTACCTCCGGCTGGGGGTTTCACCTCAATTTTTGTCATAGTAGACCGGTTGTCGAAGATGGCCCACTTTGTCCCAATGAAGGGCACTCCTTCAGCTACAGAGACGGCACAGGCATTCATTAGAGAAGTCATTAGGCTCCATGGGGTACCAGCTAATATCGTTTCAGATCGGGGGGTACAGTTTACCTCCCGATTCTGGAGGTCTCTATGCAAAACATTGAAGATTGAACTCTCATTTTCATCTGCTTACCACCCCCAGACTAATGGGCAAACAGAAAGAACAAACCAGACTCTTGAACAATATTTACGCTGTTTTTCCTCATTTGCCCAGGATGATTGGATTTCTGTTCTTCCATTGGCCGAATTTGCCTACAACAACTCTATTCATTCTGCTATCAAACAAACCCCATTTTTTGCAAATTATGGTTACCACCCTTCTTTTCTGCCTAATTCTCTTCCAGAATGCACAGTACCCGCAGTTCAGGAGAGGCTGGACTTCTTCACTTCCAACAATCAAGTTTTGCAGGAGACCATGACCAGGACCCAGGAGTATAATAAAGCAACTTTTGATAAGAATAGACGAGGTGAGCTGTTACTTACACCCGGGGACCAGGTATGGTTATCTACAGTAAATCTCAGGATGGCCTGTCCATCAAGGAAATTGGGTCCCAAGTTCCTTGGCCCATTCCCTGTTAAGCGAAGAATTAATGAGGTGGCATACGAACTTGAACTTCCGGATTCATTAAAAGTGCATCCAGTATTTCATGTGTCTCTACTCAAACCTTCTGTTTCTAACCCATTTCCAGGCCGAAGTACGGATCCTCCTGATCCAATTTTGGTGGATGGGGAGGAGGAATTCGAGGTGGAGGCTATCATGGACCACAGGAGAAGAGGCAACCAAAATCAATTTTTGATAAAATGGAGAGGGTTCGGCCCAGAAGAAAATTCTTGGGAACCCGAGGATAATATTCATGCTAAAAATCTCTTACAATCTTTTAAAAGAGCCCATCCGGAGAAATTCCTTCAAAGGGGCATCCGGAGGCTGCCCCTTGGGGGGGGGCAATGTCATGAAGATCCTGCCAATAATCAGCGATCCAGACGCAGGGGGACACGGCCGCGGGTTCCACTGCGCATGCGCACTCGTTCACGGGTGCTGTCACGCACGGGCACGCGCGCGCGCACTCCCGCTAGTGCCAGGCGGGCTATTTAAACCGGCCTGTCACACTCCATCCCCGCTGTCTGCTCTACAGCGTTCCGTGTGCCTTAACCTGATCTGACCTGTGGACTCTGCTATCTGACCCGGCTTCCTGTTAGACCATCCTGTTATCCGCCTGCACCAGACCCTCTTGGCTTGCCTGACCATCCCTCTGTATTGTCCCGGGTACCTCTGCTGATCGACCGATACCGACCTCTGGCTTGTTTGACCACCCTTCAGTCTGACACCGGCATCCAGCGTTCCAGTCTACTACCTGCTGCCTTGTTCCTGGTTCCAGTCCAGCGTTCCAGTCTACTACCTGCTGCCTTGTTCCTGGTTCCAGTCCAGCGTTCCAGTCTACTACCTGCTGCCTTGTTCCTGGTTCCAGTCCAGCGTTCCAGTCTACTACCTGCTGCCTTGTTCCTGGTTCCAGTCCAGCGTTCCAGTCTACTACCTGCTGCCTTGTTCCTGGTTCCAGTCCAGCGTTCCAGTCTACTACTTGCTGCTTGTTCCTGGTTCCAGTCCAGCGTTCCAGTCTACTACCTGCTGCCTTGTTCCAGGTTCCAGTCCAGTGTTCCAGGCTACTACCTGCTGCCTTGTTCCAGGTTCCAGTCCAGTGTTCCAGGCTACTACCTGCTGCCTTGTTCCAGGTTCCAGTCCAGTGTTCCAGGCTACTACCTGCTGCTTGTTCCAGGTTCCAGTCCAGCGTTCCAGACTACTACCTGCTGCTTTGTTCCTGGTTCCAGTCCTGCTTACTTACCTGCTTACCTACCTGCTTCCTTATCTGCTGTGACTCCGGGACCTCTCTGCGATTCAGCGACCTCTTCAGCTTCTGGACCCAGAGGGTGTCACCATTCCTGAACTTCCGGTGACTGTCGATCCTGCCAGGCACCCATACCACTCCTCACTCCTGGCCTTCTGTCTCCATTCCAGAGGAACAGGAGTGGGAGCTGTAAGGGAGGTCCTTCTCTGCACTTCAGGCTCACAACCCACCAGGTACGTGACAAGCGAGGTCATGGCTTTTTTAACCGCTGTTAAATTAGGTGATGTTGCTGATATCTAGTGAGACATAATAGTTCTGCGGGCAACTAGAAGACATAGATGAGCCCCTTGCGGAATATTTGGTAGGTCCATCGCTGATGAAGAGGATGATGGTGGTATACTGAACAGGCATAAGAGAGTCTTTATCTGTGTTTTATGGATTTTGTTGATGTAAGCTATCACCGCGTTCCAATAAGTAGTGATAATAGTACAGTTCCAAAGTCGGTGAAGCAGTGTGGGGCGAGGTAAGGAACACCAGGGACATTGCGCTTGAGTTGGGTCCGCTTTATTGAAGCGAAACGGGAAGTAGGCCCTGTGGATAATTTCCCGCCATGTTTCAGATGTTATGAGTTTGCGGATATGTCTGTATTCCTCAAGGATTTTTTCCGGTAGCTCGTTGTCACCCAGTAAGTGAGACCATTTTTGAAAAGGTTTGAGGCAATATTTCCGTGCTTGGTGTTGTATGAGGTAGGAATATATGTTGGAGATAGAATAACTATTGCTTTGAAGTAGAGTATAAATGAAGGACGTTTGAAGGGGTTCCGACTCAGACCCACAGCAAGACTTTAAATAATCGATGAGTAGGTGATAAAAAAAGATGTGCGTTGGTGGTAGCGAGAATTCCCCGCATCAAGGTTTGAAAAGGTTTAAGTTCACCAGGTTTGTCGTGGTAGATGGATGTTATGTTTGTAAGGCCCCTGATTTTCCATTGACCAAAAGCTTTATGTAGGGTGGAAGGGAGGAACATAGGGTTACCTTGGATTTTTAGGTGGCGGGAGATGTTAGACGGCAGTTTGAGTAGTTTTCTGACCTCTCTCCAGGCAATGTCTGTATCCCTGAAAAGTATAAGATGGGTCTTTTGGTGTATGTCCTTGCTTCAAGAAAGCTCTTTGTAAAAACAACAGACTCACATGCAAAAAGAAATTTCTCTAGACTGGAAGAATATTAAAGTATCTAATCACCTCTTACTGGACTAGGACACATGGACCAAGCGCCCTTCATTTATACTCAGTTTTCGAGAAGTCAAATTTATGGACACTCCCACAGCTAGAATGAACTATACTCTCACTGTTCATGAGCAAGTGTGGGACCCCATGGGTCTGCTTTGATACAAACAATTAAAAAGACCATCACATCAACTCATTCCACCCTCTCCCATCGCCCTCTGCATCCCCTTCCTTCCCTTGTTTCTCTCTCACTTCTTACTTCTGCTTTCTCAGATGAGGCTATTCTTTTTGCTTCTTCATTTCTACCCTTTTTGCAGTATACTCCTCACTGACCACAATATCTCTGTGAACCTGTTGCCCTTACTCAAAAACTATCGCTCACTAGGTATCTGGCTAACAGTCTAATAATTGTATGTGTAAAACAAGATATTAAAAATACTTAGGAATTTATAAGTGATTAACCCCTGCGCTACCTGTTCAAACTAACATTTAATGGTGCTAACAAAATAAATAATAGGTGGAAACAAATATTATTTTTTTTTAACAACAAGGTTGCTCTTTATTGGGAAAAAAAGAAATGAAGTTGGTACGATACATTTAAGTTTGGACAGTAGATAAATGCAGTTATAATCATACAAGGAGTGTAACGATTTGAAGGTATTGGCACAAAACAACAGGCGTCATGGATAGTAGAATAACCATACAATAATCAGAAAGTACACAGTATATGGAGGGAATAGGGGGTGGGAGGGGAGAGGGGGGGGGATAGGGGAGGAAAACACCACAGGATCATCTTAAGAAAAAACTGGTACACTTGCAAGTCTCAATAATTATGGGCAGGTGTTATACGTGGGATCCGTCCATGGCCGCCAAATCCGCTCGTACTACAAAGGACACCCTCTACTCATGTAGGTTAGCTTATATAATGGTAATACTGCGTTAACCGAGTCCTCCCATGATCTTATCGTGGGGGGCAAATGAGAGGCCCATTTCAATAAGATTTCTTTTTTGGCGTAAAAAAACAATAGTGAGATCAGTATCTTAGTATATCTAGGTCTCTGCTCGTCATCCTGGATACCTAGCAGGGGCAACTCTGCCGTCACTGGGACATTCAGCTGAAGGCGAATATTAATAGCTTCCCCCACCTCAGCCCAGTACCTCGATAGTCGAGGACAGGTCCAAAACATGTGAAAAAAGGTGCTGTCCGGTGACTGACTACGTGGGCAATTTGGGGAGCGTAGCGGAAAAATTCTATGCAGTCTCTGGGGCGTGTAGTATATCCTATGTAAGAATTTTGTTTGGATCAACTTGTCTCTAGACGAAATCACTAATTTAAAGCTATCCTCAAAACACTCCTCCCAGGTTTCTCTATCTAAATCTGGTAAGTCTGCCTTCCATTTATTCCATAGGGCTTCCATTTTGGGTGAATCCTTCTGAAGAAGAGCTAGGTACAATGTAGACATAATCTTAGTGATTATGTGCCAGCAACTCCTCAATAGGGTCTGCTTTGAGACTGGGGGGCAATGGGAACTGTGCCCTAGCTGCATGATGCATCTGGTGATACCTAAACTGCATCCAGGCAGGGAGGGCAAATCTGTCTGCAAGAGCCCTAAACGAGAGAAGAGAACCAGCCTGGAGCACATCTCTTAGCAGCTTAATTCCATAGCGGGCCCAAAGTTGTGGATCTGGGATAGTTCTGAAGTGAGGGAGAGAAGGATTACCCCACAAAGGGCAAAAGGGGGACCACCTATTAGGGCACATAAACTGCCAGGCCATACCCCACACCCGCAGGGTCGGCGCAGTCGAGGTCGGAAGGGAGGGATACGCCGAGGAGCCCCTATACTCCAAATTGCCCAGCTCCGTAAGAGAACCCACTATGGCCGCCTCCAAACACACAGCTGCATTTGCTCTGGATTGCTGAAACCACCACCTCACTGTGACAAGCATAGCTGCCCAATAGTACACCAGTAGGCTGGGTAAGGCAAGGCCACCGCAACTTACAGGAAGCTGGAGAGTTTGTCTGGCCAACCGAGGGGAAGCACCCTGCCACAGAAAAGATCCAATGCTACTGTCTATGTCTTTAAAGTAGAACGGGGATAACCAGACAGGACAATTTCTGAAAATATAGGTAAATTTGGGCAGATAAATCATCTTCAGAATATTAATGCGACCAAGAAGATTAAGTGGGAGAATAGCCCAACGAGAGAAATGATCTCTAAGATGCTGCACTATAGGCTGGAGATTAAGGCGCTGGAAGGAGCCCAGGTCCCTTGATAATCTAATACCTAAATAATTGAATTCCTCCACCCATTGCAAGGGGGTCCGTGTCCCATCCACCCTGGCCTGTGCATCTAATGGGAATAAGGCAGATTTGGACCAATTAATGCGAATTCCTGAAAATCCTACAATCCTCCAAATTCATCAAAGGCTGCCAAGGCAGCATTCAGTGACGACTCAGCATCCTGCAGGTACAGCAAGGTGTCATCTGCATAT
Organism: Lithobates septentrionalis; assembly: GCA_037952835.1. Classification (NCBI taxonomy): domain Eukaryota; kingdom Metazoa; phylum Chordata; class Amphibia; order Anura; family Ranidae; genus Lithobates; species Lithobates septentrionalis. The sequence goes on along the minus strand of JBBDGP010001693.1, from coordinate 1,581,004 downwards.
AAGGATATTTTCTCCTCCAGAAGGCCGACCCGAAGACCCACAATACGGTCAGATTCTTTAATCAGGACCGCCAAAGGCTCCAGCGCCAAGGCAAACAGGCTGGGTGATAGGGGGCACCCCTGACGGGTCCCCCTCTGAAGGAGAAAGTAATCCGAAAGGTTACCGTTTATACGGATCCTAGCTCTAGGAGCACGGTAGAGCAGACTCAGCCAATGAAGGAATTTGGGTCCAAACCTGAACCTCCACAGAACCTCCCAAAGGTATCCCCACTCCACGGAGTCAAAAGCCTTCACCGCATCCAGGTGGCTATGACTCTTGTACCGGAATTACTATAGGAGGTAGTCAGGTTAAGAAATAAGCGACGGATATTAATGTCGGTGCACTTACCCGTCATGAACCCCGTCTGATCTGCATGTACAAGATCATCCATTACTCTACCAAGCTGGGTGGCCAGTATTTTTGCCAGCAGTTTAGCGTCAGCATTAATTAGCGATATCAGTCTGTAGGAGGCGCACTCCTCAGGGTCCTTACCAGGCTTGGGCACCAACACCACTATCACATCATACATTGAATCAGGTAGACATCCCAGAGCCGTGAATTGCTTCAGCAATGCCGTAAGCCTGGGTGCCAACAATTCCTGATAGGTAGAGTAAAATTAACAAATATTATTAATAAACAAATAAGTACATAAATTAAGTGTTAAGGTTGTATTCCTACAATTCATATAAATACTGTGTAGCACCCTCTACCAATAGGTAAGTGCTAGTAATAGTTTTTTTTTACTAGGTACTGTCAGCACAGGCAAATTTAGGAAGGCCTATGCTGCAAGCTAGGCCTGTCTGTTTTGATCTGGGAGCTGGGAGTGGTCAGAGTAGCAGTGGGTGTGGCCACCTGTGCTCTGGTTCTGAGGCGCCTCCCCTGCTTCCAGGGAGAATGTTCTGGAAGAAGGGCAGGGCCAAGGACTGGAATGGCAGGCAGCTTGTGTGGGAACCCTGACCAATCCCCAACTGGAATTGGCAGGGGGCCGGCCTCTTATGTAAGCTGAAGTAACATGCCACTGGGGAGAGAAGTCAGCTGAGCGAAGTGAGGAATGGAATACTAGGCAGCAGCAGGAGGGCACCCCCATCGGGGGGGGGGGGGGGAGTGCGCCGATCGCAGGAGGAGGCCCAGGGAAAATTTGTGAAGGAACTTTGCCTCTACACAGTCATTGGCATTGTCTTTGTCACCACACGGTCTGTGATAAAGAACTCCTGGAGCAGAGGGGGCAGGTAAAGCTGTCGGAACATATGGTCTGGTCAAGTTCCTCATCAAGAACTCAGGGCAGTGAAAGGTCGGTGAGTGTTACCACAGTGGAGGGCTGGATGTGCCAGGAAGTCTGTGAGGGAACTTTGCTTCTACACAGTCATTAGCAAAGTCTTCATCATTCACACGGTGAATGATGGGGAGTCCTGGATCAGAGGAGAGACTGTGGGGATCTGTGTTAAATTGATGTGGCCCGAGGGCACAGGGTTTGCAAGTTGGGCTGGCTGGGAACAGTAGTCCACCGTTCTTGAGAAAGCTTTTGAACTACTGGGCCTCTTGGGGAGAGGTACTGCAGGCCTCAGGCCCAGTAGCAGCGAGCAACCAGAGCCTGCTTAGGGGCTTATTCAGAGTGGGTCTTTGTTGCTCAAAAGAAGAAGATGTGACATTACTTTACCTCAGTAACCATAAGTTTGTGCAGGAGGAAATAAGTGTGTACAGGAGGAAACAAGTTTGTGCAGGAGGAGAAGTTCTGACACAATCCCTTTTACACGGTCAAAGGTGATGTCTTCATCCTTCACATGGTGATGGATGGGAAATTCTTGGAAGGAATAGTCTGCGGGAGTTAAGCAGAGGAGGAGTAATGCCGCGTACACACGGTCGTACTTTTCGTCTACAAAAGTCCAACGGACGCTGACGGACTAAAGCTGGCTGGTAATCCGATCGTGTGTGGGCTTCTCCGGACTTTCAACGTACTTTTTTAGCCTCAAATCCGACGTACTTTAGATTTGAAACATGCTTTAAAACTTTCCGACGGACTCGAGTCTGGTCGAAAAATCCGCTCGTCTGTATGCTAGTCCGACGGACAAAAACCCACGCTAGGGCAGCTATTGGCTACTGGCTATGAACTTCCTTATTTTAGTCCGGTGTACGTCATCACGTAAGAATTCGACGGACTTTTGTGTGATCGTGTGTAGGCAACTCTGTTCGTTAGAAAGTCCGCCGCAAGTCCGTCGAAAGTCTGCCGGAAGTCTGTCGGAAGTCTGTCGGACAGGCTGTCTGACTTTTGTAGACGAAAAGTACGACCGTGTGTACGCGGCATAACAGTCTGCATAGAGATGCCGGAGGAGATTCATACTCAGTAAAAATGCATATCAAATCTTCTGGCTCTAACTATGTGCTTTTGTGCTTAATCTTAAAATATGATGGCAATTAAAGGTTCTATGGGTATCCCATATCCGTTTTCCCCCATCCAAGTTGTACCCCCAATAAAACAACAAAAACAAAACCAGCAAAAGACTGTTCATTCTTTCTGCAAGTGATGTATGAAGTCTGGCAGCAGGGTGAATTGGCTGGATTGTTTGTTACTAGCAGCAACTACATCGCTACAACTGAATAAAATTAAGTGCAGCGCTACCAATCTCTACCTTGATCCCATAAATATATTAATACCAAAAAATAAAAAAACATATGTTCACAATCAGTGTGATAAAAAAATAAATGAACAATATATCACTGTATATAATTAATGTCAGTTCATAACTTCAAGCGTGTCGGTTCATATAAAAATTGGAAGTGACAGTTCATCTGCAAAGTGGTGAGTAATCCTTATAGAAAGAATTTTCCAGTGCTTTTCTGACCACTTCCTGTCACCTCAGTGTTCATAGTGCTCTCACCTTGGTGATATGATACAGCGCATGTGTAATCATATCCAACTTGTCATCTCCTGCTCTTATCCAGGTAAAGCCTCTTGTAGTATGGCCTCCCTCTCACTAGGGTACTGGTATCCTGTTGGGTATATATCCTGAAGGATAAGGGTACTGGTCCCTCTAACAATGCCTTACCCGTGATGTGAGGTCCTCCCGTGCCATGATGTAATAAAGAGGATGCCCCTAATAGTGTAAAACCATATGGAAATTATTTTATTTATATTTAACCACTTGCCAACCAGCCGCAGCCATTATACTGCGGCAGGTCGGCACGATCCTGCGAGCCATCATAGCTATACCTCAGCTCCTTTAAGCGGGATAGCAGGCGCGCGCGCCACCGGAGGCATGCGCACGCGCCTGCTGCACTCGGGGGTTGCCGATCCTCGTCATGGGCACAAGAGGCAGAACAGGGACATGTGTGTGTAAACACACAAATCCATGTTCTATTCTGAGAGGAGATGCAGATCGTGAGTTCCTAATAGTTAGGAACCACGATATGAAATCTCCTATAGTCAGTCCCCCCCCCTACAGTTAGAACACACAGTCAGGGAACACAGTTAACCCCTTGATCGCCCCCTAGTGTTAACCCCCGTCCCTGCCATTGACATTTATACAGTAATCAGTGCATTTTTATAGCACTGATCAATGTATAATTGTCAATCGTCCCAAAAATGTGTCAAAAATGTCCGATGTGACATAATGTCGCAGTCACGATAAAAAACGCAGATCGCCACCATTACTAGTAAAAAAAAAAAAAATAATAAAAATGCCATAAATCTATCCCCTATTTTGTAGACGCTATAACTTTTGCGCAAACCAATCAATATACACTTATTGCGATTTTTATTACCAAAAATATGTAGAAGAATACATATCGGCTTAAGCTGACAAAAAAAATTTGCTTTTTTAAAAAAAATTGGGGATATTAATTATAGCAAAAAGTACAAAATATTGTGTTTTTTTCAAAATTGTAGCTCTTTTTTTGTTTACTGCAGAATGATCAAATACCACCAAAAGAAAGCTCTATTTGTGAGAAAAAAAGGACGTAAATTTTGTTTGGGTACAGCGTCGCACGACCGCGCAACTGTCAGTTAGAGCGACGCAGTGCCGTATAGCAAAAAGTGCTCTGGTCATTGAGCAGCCAAATCTTCCGGGACTGAATTGGTTAAATATGCCTACATGCAAAACAAAACCTTTTAGCATTCAGCAGAGTATTACTGTTCCTGGTGTGACATCACGTCTGGTCTGTGAGCCCTCAGGCTCAGTCCTATGCGTTACGTCACGTACCACGTGACTTCATCAGGGTGACCACATGACTTTATCAGACCTCATCACTTTTCCCCTAGTGAAATCACGTGGTGCATGAGGGATCGCAGACTGGAAGTTACATCATACCTTGAAGTGTAATACTCTAATGAAGGCTAAGAGTTTTATTTTTGCATGTAAGCATATTTGAATTAAAAAAAAATAATAATTTCCATACAGTTTTACACTATTAGGGGCATCCACTTTATTCCAACATGGCACGGGAGTAACTCACATCGCAGGTAAGGCGCTTTTAAAGGAACCAGTACCCTTGTCCTTCAGGAAGTAAATCCGACAGTATACGAGTACCCTAGTGAGAGGGAGGACATACTACAATACACGTTCTCTGAATAACAGCAGGAGATGACAAGTTGGATATGATTACACATGCGCTGTATCATATCACCAAGGTGAGAGCACTGTGAGCACTGAGGTGATGGGAAGTGGTCAGAAAAGCACTGGATAATTCTTTCTATAAGGATCACACATCACTGCGTTGATGAACTGTCACTTTACGTTTATTATATGAACTGACACGTTTGAAGTTATGAACTGACATTAATTATATACAGTGATATATTGTTTATGTATTTGTTATCACACATTGCGTTGTGAACATATGTTTTTTGGTTTTTGGTATCTATATGGGATCTAGAAAGAGATTGGTAGCGCTGCACTTAATTTTATTGACGATTAAAAATACTGCCCTGATATTGCTGACTGACTGCATACCACTAGAATGTACCTATAGTGTCTTGAAAAAGTATTCATACTCCTTGAAATTATTCTCATTTTGTCATGTCATGGCAGCATCATGCTGTGGGGATGCTTTTCCTCAGCAGGGACAGGGAAGCTGGTCAGAGTTGATGGGAAGATGGATGGAGCCAAATACAGGGCAATCTTAAAAGAAAACCTGTTATGCCCTGTACACACGGTCGGACATTGATCGGACATTCCGACAACAAAATCCATGGATTTTTTCTGACGGATGTTGGCTCAAACTTGTCTTGCATACACACGGTCACACAAAGTTGTCGGAAAATCCGATCGTTCTGAACGCGGTGACATAAAACACGTACGTTGGGACTATAATCGGGGCAGTAGCCAATAGCTTTCATCTCTTAATTTATTCTGAGCATGCGTGGCACTTTGTGCGTTGGATTTGTGTACACACGATCGGAATTTCCGACAACGGATTTTGTTGTCGGAAAATTTTATAGCAAGCTCTCAAACTTTGTGTGTCAGAAATTCCGATGGAAAATGTGTGATAGAGCCCACACACGGTCAGAATTTCCGACAACAAGGTGCTATCACACATTTCCCGTCGGAAAATCCGACCGTGTGTACAGGGCATTAGAGTCTGCAAAAAACTTGAGACTGGGGCGGAGGTTCACCTTCCAGCAGGACAACGACCCTAAACATACATCCTGAGCTACAATGGAATGGTTTAGATCAAAGCATATTCATGTGTTAGAATGGCCCAGTCAAAGTCCAAACCTAAATCCAATTGAGAATCTGTGGCAAGACTTGAAAATTGCTGTTCACAGATGCTCTCCATTCAATCTGACAGAGCTTGAGCTATTTTGCAAAGAAGAATGCAAAGCTTGGGGACAGACATGCTCATAAAGACTTGCAGCTGTAATTGCAGAGAAAGGTGGTTCTACTAAGTATTGACTCTGGGGGCTGAATACAAATGCACGTTACACTCTTCACATATTTATTTGTAAAAAATGTTGAAAACCATTTATCATTTTCCTTCCACTTCACAATTATGTGCCCTTTTGTGTTGGTCTATCACATAAAATCCCAATAAAATACATTTACATTTTTTGGTTGTAAGATGATAAAATATGGAAAATTTCAAGGGGTATGAATACTTTTTCAAGGCACTGTATTACTCACTGCATTGTCTAACACTGTGTCCAATGTCTGTTGCCATGATCTTTCAAACTCACACCTATTGTATGTGGCTGACTGTCAGGTAATCCTGTATTGGATAATCTCGCATTTGAATGCCAAATACTGTATATCTGCTTTACTTACTATAATCTTCAAAAAACTTTCTAAAAGAAATACAATCAGAAAAAGTACACATGCTACAAATATAGAAGTTGCCATTTCTAGCCTCCTTCTGAAATACTTTATTAATTTGATTCACAGACCTGAAACAAGCATATAGGAAACGAAAGTTATAAAAAGTTCATTGTTTTTATCAATATAATTGTTCTGGATGAGTGATGAGTGACTCAGAAAATAATGAAGCCAAATCATTAGCATGAAAAATTCTCAGAAGGATGGTCATACATGACAGGTTCTCTTTTGGCCCCATGCACACAGAACTTTTTTTCCTCCCCTGGATGCATATGCTCCAAGAGAGGAAAAAGCAGCGTCAAAAACATGTCCATTTTGCATTTTGCAAACATGTTTAGTTGTCAAACATGTCAAGCATTTTGGCGTTCATTGATTCCATTGGCCAAAATATTAATTTATTCTGGCCATTTGAATGAAAGAATAACCAAGAGCTTGATGTGACTAGCGCTAAAGGGCCTTTGCATGTGTTTACAGTTGGCGCATCAAGCATTTTTTGACGCTGAAAAGCTCCTCTTCTGAACACGCTGGCTTTTTTTTGTCTGGCTCTAAATGCTTGCAAAATCTAATGTGCGCATGGACACATAAGATAACATTGAAGGGCGCTTAGAAGCAGTAAAAAAATGCAAAAAAACCTTTAAAAGTGGTGTTTAAAATGTCCTATGTGCATGAGGGAGGCCTTTTAAAGCAATGGTAGGCAACCTCGTCACTCCAGCTGTGGTGAAACTACAAATCCCATCATGCCTCTGCCTCTAGGAGTCATGCCTGTGATTGTCAGGGTCTTGCAGTGTCTCATGGGACTTGTAGTTTCACCACAGCTGGAGGGCCGGGGTTGTCTACCCCTGCCTTAACGCATGCACATGTGGACAATTTAACAGTTGTTTCCATTGTGTGACTTTTATCCTATGTCTAAGTGTTCCTTTCAAATAAAAATAAGGCAATATACCAAAGTTCTAATGTTCAGTAAACAGTGCTTATACTTAGCATCAGCTTTAGCTATGTGTAATAGAAGAAGGCAGGCATCACCACCTCAATCCATATGTTTTGTTCCTACCGTATCTTTGGAAATGCTGTGTGTGCAGCTTTTCTCACCTGGAAGAACAGAGTTCTTGTTTCACTTGACAGCCTTGTTTTTCTGGTTCCCAGGCTGGGGTGAAAAGGTAACATCCACTGTACACACAGATTTTATGCCTCTGTGCTTGTTTGGTTGCTTTACATTATAGGAACAGAAATATTTTTGTATGAGACTAGTGATCACACAATAAAGTTCTCTAGAGTGAACACAAAATGAGGTTTACCATAAATGTATGTATGATTTGGTGATTTTCTACAGATGCTAAAAAAATCCAAGAAAACTTAAATTTGAGGATGAATTGCTCCACAGTCCCCATAGCTAGAAGTTGGGGGTAGTTGTTTTAAACCCAATTTACAGCTTGTTAAGTATATTTAAATAATTCGATATCTGTAGCCAGGCCACAAGCTCACTTTAAAGTAAATCAGTCATTTGAAAATTTAAAAAGTAGAATTCCTTCTTAAGAGCTCCCTGTAACTGAAGATGCCTGTTATTACCTTTGTTACCTTAATTACCCTTGCCGATATTTCTATGATTTCATTTTATTTTGTCAGATTACACTTATTCAGGGCTAAGCCTTGTGTAATTTCAATTTCCTTGTCTTGTGAGAGTTTCCTCAATGGGAATGGAGGTATTCTCATTACATAGGGGGATAGTCTGTAAGTTAGAGTAATCAGGCTTCAGAATTGGACTTACCTATGAGTTTTATCTCCTCCAGTGACAAAAGGTCTGTGCTCACTGTTGCTACCATGTTCTTCTGCTCTTTTATCAGACTTGGTGTCTTCCATTGGGTGGTCACTGATAGAGCTACATCATCCCAGCACCCAGTGCCTACGCATGGCATCTTACACATGCTGAGAGCATACACTGGACCTCACATGCACCACAGGCAGTGTACAAAAAAGAAACAGCCAGATGCCCCCGGGATAGGCCCAATCTCTGGCCTAGCAGCCCAGGGCGTACGACACACGCCCACCCAGACAGCCTTCCAGGTGGCACAGAACATAGAACACCTGACCTAACCCGAATATATAGGTTCTCCCAGCAGGCCAAGGGGTTTAGGAAAACCCCTGCCTATTGGCTGAGATATCCCATATATATATATATATATATATATATATATATATATACTCATAACTTGACCTTGGGTTGCCCTTATCATATCTAGTACCGCCAAGTACCCGGCCACCTAGCGGTAGAAGAGAAAAGTGCAACAAGGCCAAACTTAGGGAGAAATCAATAGATCTCTATTAATAGACCAAGATAACTACTCCTGGCAAGTAAACCCATGAGGAGCTCTCTGACTAAACCCCAGGGTGCTACATCCTCCCCCTGCTCAAGAAACTACATCTCGGAGTTTGCAGAAAAATATAATTTGAGCTCCCAAGCTTGAGAGCGAATTTCCTGACAAAAACTGGGATGGGTGGGGAAACAGGAAAAGGGTTAACAGTACAACAGCAGAATAATATTTCTTTATCGTACATCACAGGACACAGAGCACCATAATAATGACTATTTGGGTTATACGCTACCTTTAGGTGATTGGACACTGACAACCAATAGTAACACGGTTCCTCCCATATAACTCCTCCTTCACAGGAAGTACCTCAGTTTTTGAAGGTGATGGTCATGGCTGTTGAAGCTCTTCAAAATTCTTCAATGATGTCCCAGTGAGGACGTTATAATCGGATCCATTTGGATGGCATAAGAAAGCTAAAGTGGATGGTACCCGGGCCTCGGTTCAAGAGCGAGGTTTTGCCTGTAACGTGTCCTATATGGCGCTGGACCCTTGTTAAGTTGGTATTCCTGGTCAAACTTGCCCAAGTTAAACCAGAAGGGTGCCTTACAGGTCCAAGGGTGTGGACCCCAAAGAATGGGGGACCCGGTCCTTGAAGGTCCTCAGAGGCGCTACCCGCCGAGATGGGGGAAGATTGGGCCTGGTAAAACAGGCCCTGCTGCTTGGGACGGTGAGTACTCCCTTTGGCAATTTTTATATATTTCCCTCTGTTTTCCACTGAAAGAACCTTAGTAACTTGTGTCTTGGATGTTACAGATTGGCCGGTATGGCATGCACTTATGGCGGGGGCGTGCGCGGGTGTGCGCATGCGCCGTGTGTGCACATGTGCCCCTGGTGTGTGCGCTGTCGGTGTGCGTGTGCACAGTGTGATGCGCATCGCAGATGTGCGCCGTGCACGGCGTCCGTGGCGTGTGTCAGGGCACGGCGGATGCGCCGTGCAACATGCATGCCGCTGATCACGTGGGCGTGTGCACGCTCAGTGCACTGTCAGGTTAGGCTTTATAAGGTCTGGAGCTCCTGACGTGTACTGGGACAGCACAGAGCGATACTTGGGCACGCAAGTCTGGAGAATTTCTGGACACGGTTGCGACAGGTTGAATGCTGGTTACAGCTTGTGGGGAGTACTTTTTTCCTTGTATGTGAGCAATGTCTTCCAGAAAACGAGGTACAGGGAGCAAGGCAACCACAGGGGTAAGAGTACCTCCCTTAAAAACAGGAGACCAACCCCATGCTGATGCAGTCTCAGTCTCCCCTGAAAGACCTGCGGCATCTGGCCTGGCTGAGCCATTGCATTTGTCAGGCATAGTGGCCAATACCAATATTCCTGCCTCCGCTTATGTTACAAAGGATGATTTGGCATCTGCCTTAGCGGGTCTTGAAGGCAAAATAGCTGGCATGATTGCCTCTGTAACACAGGGAGGGAAGAAGCTTAATAGATCTTCCTCCCCTGAGCCCGGGCCAAGTGGAGAGTCACTAGAGCATCAGGACTCTTATAGCCAGATGGGTCCAGGTGATCTGGAACCAGAGTGGGCAGAGGATTTGGAGGAGGTGGCCATAAAAGACCGGGAGGAAGGAGAGGCTAAAGAATCCTCTGCTGAGGACTCCGGTTCAGAGGAGCCAATTTCAGCCTCCCATTCCCAAAAATTGTTTATCCAATCTCTGACTGAGATGGTACGAGTTGGGTTTAAGTTACCCCCGGTTCAGGAGTCTGGACTCTCCTGTTCTACTTTGGAATCCTTGCGACCTCAGCAAGATTCCCAAGTGTTCAGTGGCGTCTCCAGCTTTCATATTTAGGGGGGCACATGGGGGGACAGGGACAAAAATAGGGGGGCAATATAAAATGCATATATATATATATATATATATATATATATATATATATATATATATATATATATATATAGCTATATATAGATAGATATAGCTATATCTATCTATATATATTTTATCTATCCTGGGGCCCTTTACCCCTTCACTACGATCCCACAACGGCCCTTCACATGTTCTGCAGTGAGCTCCCTTCCTACTGTATTGGGGCCCCGGCAGGGTGGCAGAAAACAAGAGATATATGTCACCAGCATACCAAGAAAATATAAGGGTCCAAAGCAGTGGGAGAACTATCAGGGTTGCAAAGGTTGTCTTGCCACCGGGCCCTGGTGTTCTGTCACTGTGGGGTTCCCCAGCCTCCTCTTGCTGTCCTGCCCCTGCTATTGACAGCGCTGGTCTGGCATTTCTTGGAATTTACAGGCTGGTTCTCCTGTCCTAAGGATGGGAGAAATCAGTCTGTTTTTTTAGTAACTGCGAGTCCTGGTGGAGTCCTTCCAGCAACTCACTCTTCTCCCTGCCAATGAGGATGCAGGGGAAGGAGCAGATCGGGCGGCCATGGTTGTGTGAGCGCTTGCATTATGCAGTGTCAGCGAGCAGAGGGAGGGGGGAGGAATCACCCGCAGGAGCTGACTGGGGACGTTCTCCCTCTCAATAGAGACTGTGTTACCCCAGCGGTGGCCCGAGTAAGATGCGGCACATCCGATATGAATACAAACAAAAAGAAATTGCCTTTTTATTAAAAAAAAAAAAAAAAATTTTTTTTGGGGGGGGCACATGGTGGGGCCCAGCATAATGTTGGGGGGGTCAGGGCCCCCTCTGGCCCCCCCTAGGGTCGCCATTGCAAGTGTTTCCTTTGCATCCATTATTGGAGCAGGTGGTTTACGCAGACTGGGATCATCCTGACAGGATATACTTACCTCCAAAAAGCTTTTCTATCTTATATCCTATAGAGGAAAAGTTCAGGAAGAAATGGGATACATCTTTGGTGGATGCCGCCATTTCTTCAGTTAATAAGAGTTTAAGCTGTCCAGTGGATAATGCCCAGGTATTTAAGGATCTGGTCGATAAAAAGCTAGAGTCCTTATTAAAAGCCTCTTTTGCGGTGGCTGGTGCAGCAGTTCAGCCAGCAGTTGCAGCTATTGGGATTTGCCAATCCCTAAAAGACCTCTTTAAAAGGTTGATAAAAAACCTACCTTGCCAGGAGGAACCTACCGAGGGATTGTCGGAGCTTCCTCATGCTTTATGTTTTGCAGTGGACACATTGAAAGACGCAATCCAGCAGATGTCTCGTTTTGCGTTGCTGTCAATACATATGCGCAGGGTCTTGTAGCTAAAGAACTGGTCTGCTGAGACGCCATGCAAAAGGCTACTCGCAGCTTTTCCATTCCATGGAGAACGCTTGTTTGGCGAGGATCTGGATAAATATATCCTAAAGATCTCAGGAGGAAAGAGTGCCCTACTCCCTACTAAAAAGAGAAGTAAGCAACTCTCTTTTAAAATTCCCAATGCTCCAGGGCCTAGTGCTTCTTCCCCCAAGCGATATCGACGGCCTCAGCCGTCTGGGTTTAAAAGACCTCAGGGTCAGAGGAAGCCCTGGACCCAAAAGCCAGCCAAGTCCAACGCCAAGTCAACCTTGTGAAGGGGCGCCCCCGCTCTCACGGGTGAGGGGCAGGCTTCAGCTGTTTTTGGATGCCTGGGAAGAACTGGTCCAAGACAGATGGGTCATTTCCACTGTAACACAGTTCCAGGAGATTCCTCCAAACCGTTTTCTGTACTCAAGGGTCCCGTCGGATCCAGAGAAAGGAAATGCCTGTTCCTAGCTTTGCAGCATCTGCAGAAGCAGGGGGTAATTGTCAAAGTTCTGCACGAAGAAAGATTCAAGGGGTTTTACTCAAACCTTTTCACCGTGCCAAAACCAAATGGGGAAGTAAGGCCCATTTTGGACCTCAAGGCTCTCAACCTCTCTGTCCTTTCATATGGAGTCGGCTCGTTCAATAATAAAATCTCTGAGAAAAGGAGATTATTTAGCGTCCATAGATATAAAGTACGCTTACCTTCATGTACCGATCTTCGGTTCACATCAAAGGTTTCTGCGTTTCGCAGTAGAGGGCCGTCATTTTCAATTCGTGGCACTGCCATTCGGTCTAGCCACAGCCCCCAGGGTTTTCACAAAGATTCTGGCCCCAGTGTTGGCATCCCTAAGGTCCCAGAAAATCTCTGTGGTAGGATATCTGGACGATCTTCTCCTGAGGGATTGCTCTTGCCCCATCCTGATCCAAAACGTGCCAAGAACAGTGCGGGTTTTACAACAACTAGGTTGGATTCTAAATGTGGACAAGTCAGCCCTTTGTCCGACTCAAGTCTTGGTATATCTGGGTCTGGTCTTGGACACCGCCCAAGAAAGGGTGTTTCTACCCCCTTAAGGGTCTTTACACAGTGGAACTCGTCCAGAGGGTGAAAAAAGAACCAAGACCTTCTATTCGGCTGAGCATGAGGTTGCTGGGCAAGATGGTGTCATCCTTCAACGCAATTCCATATGCACAGTTCCACTCCAGGGTTTTCCAGAACAGTATTGGAAGCCTGGGACAGGTCTGCTCGAACCTTAGATCATCCTATGGTTCTATCTCCACAGGTACAATGGAACCTCTCTTGGTGGTTAAGAACCAGCAATTTGAGAAAAGGAAAATCTTTTCCACCAGCAGCCTGGAGAGTGGTAACTACAGACGCCAGTCGTCTCGGCTAGGGAGCAGTCCTGGAGGAGGCGTCTGTCCAGGGAGTATGGTCCCAGGCAGAAAGGACCTTGCCCATCAATCTATTGGAGATTCGGGCAGCTTGTCTGGCTCTACGCTTCTGGACATCCAGGTTGTGGGGTCTTCCTGTCCGAGTCCAGTCCAACAACTCCACGGTAGTGGCATATATCAACCACGAGGGAGGTACCAGAAGCCGGGAAGCCCAAAGAGAAGTAAATCACACATTGACTTGGGCAGAAAAGCATGTGCCGTTTCTTTCGGCAGTGTTTATACCGGGGGTGGACAATTGGCAGGCAGACTTCCTAAGTCGCCAAAAATTGTTGCCAGGGGAATGGTCTCTGCATCCCGAAGTTTTTCTACAGATCTGCCAACACTAGGGGATCCCAGATGTGGATCTGCTGGCATCCAGATTCAATACCAAACTGGACAGGTTTGTATCCAGAACCAAGGATCGGCTTGCTGTCGGGACAGATGCATTAGTAGTTCTTTGGGATCAGTATTCTCTGATATATGCTTTCCCTCCGATCCAAATTCTGCCCCACTTACTACGCAGAATACAGGAGGAACGAAAGCCAGTGATCCTGGTAGCTCCAGCGTGGCCCCGGAGATCCTGGTACTCGGAGGTTGTGAAGTTGGCAGTGGGGGACCGATTGGCCCTTCCGTGCCAATGTTGTCTCAAGGACCCATATTCCATCCTTCTTTACGGTTGCTGAATTTGATGGCATGGCTATTGAGACCAGAGTATTAAAAGACCGTGGTATTATGTGTTCAGTCTTGTCTACTCTGATAAATGCTAGAAAGTCAGTTTCTAGAACTATTTACTATAGAGTCTGGAAGTCATACATTCCCTGGTGTGAGGGAAGGAAGTGGAACCCTCGTGAGTATACAATTGGGAGAGTTCTTGCCTTTCTTCAAGCGGGAGTAGACTTGAAGCTGGCTTTGGGGACAGTTAAAGGACAGATTTCGGCCTTATCGTTTTTTTTCAAAGACCAATTGCATCCCATTCTTTGGTACGAACCTTTGTCAAAGGAGTAACGCACCTGAGGCCGCCGGTTAAACCGCCTTTATGCCCCTGGGACCTAAATTTGGTGCTGTCAGCCTTACAGAATCAACCGTTTGAACCTATTAGGCATATTCCTTTTGTCCTATTGGCCAGGAAATTGTTTTTTTTGGTGGCTATAACATCGGCTAGAAGGGTGTCAGAATTGGCCGCCCTTTCTTGCAAGAACCTTTTTTGATTCTTTATCAGGACAGAGTGGTCGTGCTCCATCGTCCGGATTTTTTACCAAAGGTGGTTTCCAATTTTCATTTGAATCAGGATATCATTTTACCTTCCTTTTTTCCAAACCCTAAAACTAGGGAGGAAAGGTTGCTTCACTCGCTTGATGTGGTGAGGGCAATAAAAGTTTACCTAAAGATGTCAGCTCCTTTTCGGAAGACTGACTGCCTTTTTGTCCTGCCGGAGGATCCTAGGAAAGGACAGCCGGCAATAAGTTCAACTATATCTAGGTGGATTCGCCAGATTATTAATCAGGCGTATGGATTAAGGTGCAAGGTTCAACCTTGGGATTTAAAAACACACTCCACTGGAGGGGTTAGTGCATCATGGGCAGTACGCCAACAGGTGTCTATGGCTCACGTTTGCAAAGCGGCCGCTTGGTCTTCAGTTCATATGTTTACCAGGTTTTACCAGGTGGATGTTAGATCTCCCTAAGCCCCAATGGGCTTAGGGAGATCTAACATCCACCTGGTAAAACCTATATTGTGTTCCCCCCCTCAGGTGCATTGCTGTAGGACATCCCAAATAGTCATTATTATGGTGCTCTGTGTCCCGTGATGTACGATAAAGAAAAATGGATTTTAATACAGCTTACCTGTAAAATCCTTTTCTTGGAGTACATCACGGGACACAGAGGTCCCTCCCCTCTTTTCTGGGATCGTCATTGCTTGCTACAAAACTGAGGTACTTCCTGTGTAGGAGGGGTTATATGGGAGGAATGGTCTTACTATTGGTTGCCAGTGTCCAATCACCTAAAGGTAGCATATAACCCAAATAGTCATTATTATGGTGCTCTGTGTTCTGTGATGTACTCCAAGAAAAGGAATTTACAGGTAAGCCGTATTAAAAATCCATTTATGTGTGGCGTGCCACATGAATAAACATTGGTCTCACATGAAAAATAGTCAATCATGTATGACATTCAAATATCAAAAATAGTTATGTACATTTTGAAGGCAAGTAAGCAATAATACTACCACCTAACTATCTAATATATACAGTCGTAACAAATATATAGAGTGTTATTGTTGTTATCCGGCTAGATCCCTGTCTCTCCTTAGCCAAGGAAGACGCATCGACACAGTAACACCTGAAAGAGAGAAATCAAACAATGCAAATGCATCCTACCCTATAAGAACAGTGCAATATGTACACAGTGATTTGAACTGATCCTCAGCCGAGGGCAGCATGAAAATGTAAAACATCCTATACATGTCTATATTATTTACATCATGAAAGCAGGCCCCATTCTCATTGAGAATGCCACCCCCTTTCCTAGTCAGCATAGAAATATAAAACTTCAGCAATGCTTTGATCAGTAACAGTCCAGACATATGTGTATTGCCCCGTACACACGTTCGGATTTTCCAAAGGAAAATGTGCGATCGGAGCGTGTTGTCGGAAATTCCGACCGTGTGTGGGCTCCATCTGACTTTTTCCATCTGATTTTCCGACACACAAAGTTTGAGAGCAGGCTATAAAATTTTCCGACAACAAAATCCGATCACGTCAATTCCGACCGTGTGTGGACAATTCCAACGCACAAAGTGGCACACATGCTCAGAAGAAATTCCGAGACGGAACAGCTCGGTCTTGTAAAATTAGCGTTCGGAATGGATAGAGCACTTTCGCCAGGCTGCAATCTTTAAAATTGTTTAATACAGCGCACTCTCTTCTTCTTTCTACTGCTAGAAGAATGAAGTAGTTTTGCTGCTCATATTCACACAGACTTCTCACAAACTTATTTCTTTATTATTTATCATGATTCCCTCAATATATTTTGATTTGTCACATCTGACCAAAAATCTTTTTTTTTTATTTGGTTTTGTATTTTTTTCAAGGCTGATGTTTTTTTTATGTTTTATTTTTTTTTACTCCAGAATATTTTTGTGTGTGTTTTGTGTGTCAAGTTACCACAACACCATTATTATCTTGTATTATTTAATCTCAAGGAGGTTGCTTGGTGTTGGTGTCTTGTTAATTTCACATTGTAGTTTTGAAATGTACCTGCCTCCTCACAAACAAACTGTCCTTTTTTAAGGAAAAGACACATAGGCGAGTATAATTGAACCAAAAATTCCTTTATTAAGGGCTCAGAACCAAACAAAGAGGGAGACAACGCTGGATAAACATCATATATTGGCAAAGCCTTTGACCCCCAGGGCAGACATCAATTAATTTCCTGCAAAATTGGTGGCCTGAGGAGTCCATATCTAAGGGAGTGCAGTCTGGTCCAGAAGTCCCAGAGATCATGAAAGCAGCAAATGACATCTGTGTCCCCACACTGTGGTACTACAAGAGGCTGCATATTTTGCCAGACCAGACTGAAGCCAGGTCATCACTCTCTGGTCTTCCTTCCACGCTTCCTTCCCGGCTGTGGCTCTGGTGTTGGAGATGTGGCAGGAGAAGGAGTAGGACCTGGAGGAGGAGTAGGACCTGGAGGAGGAGGAGGAGGACTATGGGTGAGGTGACAAATGTGGGTTGCACATGTGCATTGGCCCCTCAACCCCTTCCAAAATTAAAAACTCACATAGGAGTCGTTGGCCCTCCTCCATCTGCATCATTTTGCATGCAGTTATACCAGCAAAATCCTCCTCCACACTGTGGGGTGTTCTGAGGGCCCCCAGTAGCCTTCCAAAATAGGCCTATTTCTGCCTCCTCCAGGTTACTCCTCTTCCTGACACTTTTTCTTTGAAGGCAGAGGGGAGGGACCTGGGTATCGGGCAGCCTGCTTGGCCCGGCCACCTCCTGGCTGAGACTTCCCTGTGTATGAAAAAGGGACATGGTTTTAGTTTTTGCTTCATCAATCACAATCATAAATTAGTACTCAAACTAACATAGATTTAACATCATTAATTTGACAACCAGAAATATTTAGAAGAATGCTATACCTGGCTCAAGCTGGGCTCCTCCACATGTTGCTGCCTGGAAGGCCCAGGTTGGGCATCAGAAGCCTCACTTGGGGGGGGGAGGAAGCGTGGAAGGAAGAGTGGAGAGTGCTGGCCTGGGTTCAGTCTGACCTGCCAGAAAATGCAGCCTGTCATAGTACCACAGCCTGGGGAGATAAATGTCATCTGCAGCTCCTGATCTCTGGGAATCCTGGACCTTCTTGTGCTCCCTTAGATAAGTGCTCCTCAAGCCACCAATTAGGATCTTCAAATAGGTGATGTCTGCCGTGGGGACCACCGACTTCACAAATTGCATCAACTTATCCAGCGCTGCCTTCCTCTTTGTTTGGTTCTTATAATCAGGGTGGTTTATCTGCCACAGACAAGGCAGCTACTTTAACATATCTATGAAGATTGGTATAAAGTCATGATCCTTCAAGATATCCATTTTAACTGCAAGACACAACACAAGACAAACCCTAATGTCAGCCTAAAGTCTTCTAAACTTGTGCAAACACAGGCCTCAATCTAGAAGCAGTATAGGCCCAATGTTAAATCTTACCTTCGCTATCACGATCGGCGCCTCCGTTACTCCTTCCTCCGCTCACAGATCGTACGTACTAAGCACGCGTGTTACGCTTTATAGACACTGCGCATGCATGAAACTCCGCCCGCCCCTGACGTTCTTTCTAGTCTATTCCCTGCCCCTTCTCGTTTGGCGCAGTGGGGGAAGAGCACATGGCGGAGACAGAGCAGGTGTCTGTTAATTACAGCAACGAGGAGGAGGAGTAGGAAAGCTCGGAGCCTGAAACATCACGATCCAGAAGGAGACGATTTAAGGCATCAAATATGTCCTTTGTGGAGATGGTGGAGATGGTCGACATCCTGAAGAAGGCCGACTATGGCGGGAAGTATGGACCTTACCCCAACCCCAATGTCCGAAAGTCCAAGATCATGGCAAAAGTGGTCAAAAGTCTACACCGGAATTTTGGGGTACGCCGATCGAAAGATCAGCTCAGGAAGCGGTGTTCGGACCTGAAATTAAGGGAGCACGAGCAGTACAGAAGGATCCGGAGAGTTCTGCAAAAAAATAAATAGTTGTCCTGTGTTCCTATTCTTTATGTTTATTACGTTCGTGCTGCTCCATGTGCTTTTCTTAACTGTTGTCCAGTTTAAAATGGCAACTTTCATGTTCATGGGCACATTATTCGTTCGTATGAAACATTGTTCGTTCGGTCTAGAAAACACCATTGTTTTGGCCATATGCATTTGAATACATTTTTTATGGCTTACTTGTCTTAAAATAATTTGGTTGTGTAGATGGGTTTGTAACTAGAATGTAATGCAAACTAGATTCTGTGTAAGGAGAGGACACTCAGCAGCAGTTTTCACATCTGGACGCTGAAGCACTAGTTTGGGAACGCCCTTTTTATTAGGGGGCCCACACAGGTGCTCCAGTGTATACTATAGGGGTGTCTCCATCTGTGAAGCTTGTACAAAACAGATAAGTATTCAAGCTTGACAAAGGACAAAAATATTTCTTCATCTTGGAACTCTGTCAAAAGAGACAATTGTACCCAACTTCCAAGCAATGTTTCATATTTCTATTTCTGCCATGAAATATCTGTGTGCTAAGTATACCTATTTTTTTTAACATAGGGGATAAAAGACTCGGAGGACACCCCTCACCCGAGGAGACCACAGACCCCCCACCTCATGAAGAAGTGGAAATCCACCAAAGTCAACAGGAGGAGGAGGAGGAAGGAGACGTGGTGGAACTAGTCACCACAACATGTGAGTGTCTGCGACCACAGGCTCAGGTAAGAGATGGATGCCGGCATATTTATAATACATGGTGTGTTTTTGTTTCTATCTTTTTAGGTGATCGTGATGTTGTGGATGCAGGACATTTCACCTCTGAAAGTGCACAGATCCTGATCGGGGAGATCATGGGGTGTAATAGGGACTTGGAAAACATCCAGAAAAACATCAATGATGTTCAAAAAAAAAAGAAGAACATTGATGTTTTAGGGAGAGTTTAAAACCCCTCAAAACCCCTTAGTTTTTTGTGCTTTTTGTGATCTAAAAATGTCTAACATTTTTTGACATATTTGTGAAAAGCCAAATTTTGAAGATGCACACAGTGTGTCAACATGTGCTATCTGCCATCACGGGAGATTAATGTAGGCGTTTTGGGGGTGCAACCCCTTCCTCAATAATAAATTAGCTGTGAGGAAGGGGTTGCCCCCACAAAACACGTCCCTTGATCCCCCATGATGGCAGCTAGCACAAGTTGACATTCTGCAATTTGTGTGCATCTTCAAAATTTAGCTTTTCCTGGGGTGACTTCACCCCATCTGAACGCAATATCAAACACAGTTTGTAAATACTCATGTCTGATATTGCCTTCAAGTTCTACCAAATGTGAACTTTGTAAGTTCAATATTTGTGTCTTTCTTGTTGGTTTTAAACATGCCTGTTTTATTTTAAATGGACATTTCTACTTTTTCTAATGTGACCCCAAAAATTGTTATACAACAAACATGTTGGTTTGTTTTAAAAACCTTTTACAAATGCACATGTGATTGTGCTGGTATTAAAAAGATTAATAATCAAGAATGTATGGATTATTGTTTCAACGTTCCAAAACTTTGGTTGTGCTCTAATTGGTGTTTTCGGTGACAATGGGGGTTATCTCCTAAGGGAAAAGCCACTTTGCACTACAAGTGCAGTTTCAAGTGCACTTGTAGTGCAAAGTGTCTTTGCCTTTAGTAAATAACATCCAACAATGCTTTGTAATGTTACACAATCACGCCATTTTCAGGACTCACCACATTTCTGTCAGGGTCAGCTAAAAGAAACACAAGCAGTAAATGTCACCAAAAATTTTAGTAGTTAAAATGTTTAGTTTATTTGAAAAAGGTTTCAGACATTGTCTGGCATATGGATGGCCCCCCTACCCGCAAAGTATTCAAGGTATCTTAGACGGACCTCACGGGCACTCAGGGGGGGCAAGCCAGGACAGCCACTTTCAAGCGCCATCAGGGTTGGTTCATTTGGAATTCCAGCCTCAGGCCCAACTGAGCCAGCATAGTTGGCAGAATGTTGCCGTAAAAAGTTGTGTAGAACACAGCACACCAGGATAATATGATTCAGTTTATACTCCGCCATGTGTATGGGTGTAAGAAATAGGCGGAACCAGCTGGCCATGATTCCAAACGTGTTCTCCACCACTCTTCTGGCTCTGGCCAGCCGGTAATTAAAAACCCTCTGGTCTGGGGTGAGGGTCCTCATCGGGAATGGCCGCATAAGATGGTCCCCCAGCGCAAACGCTTCATCCGCAACGAAGACGAATGGGAGTCCTTCCACATTGTCTTCTGGAGGTGGCAAGTCCAAGCTGCCATTCTGGAGATGCCTGTAGAACTCTATCTGGGTGATGACTCCACCATCGGACATCCGGCCATTCTTCCTCACATCCACATACAGGAACTCGTAAGTAGCCGACACCACCGCCAACATTACAATACTATTGAACCCCTTATAGTTGAAATAGTATGACCCCGAGTTGGGTGGTGGGACGATGTGGACGTGTTTCCCATCAATTGCCCCTCCGCAGTTAGGAAAGTCCAACCGCTGGGCAAAGTGGGAGGCCACAGTCTGCCATTCCTGTGGGTTGGAAGGAAACTGTGGAGTCAAACAAGAAAAAAAAATTAGTCATTTTGCACATAAACAGGGAAAGCAGATTAGACACAAACATTCTTGGCCAATATCAAGATAACATTTATTTGAGGGAGTTTTTAAAGACCAAAGTATAAGGTACACCTATCAGATTCCCCCCCCCCCTCTCATGGGCCATTTATAACATTATAGGGGGGGAGCTCTCTGACAGGTAACCCTCTCCACTTCATTGAGAGATGAATGCCTAAATAATGTGTGTTACTTTGGCCAGCCCCTCTTTAGTTACACTATTGACACTGCACAGGTAAGAAGTGTCATAATACAAAGAGATAAATACACACTGTACACATTTGAGCACATTTGGAAATTCTGCTATTACCTATCAAGATAATAATAGGATACAAAAACTTGAAACAGTACCATTTGAAAGTATACAGGCAGGCCCTTGCACTACATGCTTTGGGGAATTCATCCATAAATCTGACCACAAAAGAGATGGGTATAGTGTGTATGGGTTTGACAAAGTCAGCAGATAGATGATTGAGGATAGATAGAGAATTGGTATCAGCTGACTTAGCAGTTGGGGGGAGGGAGGGTTCCAAATGATTTGGGGACCCCCCAAAAAAAAGCTCTGCATGAAGTTTAAGCACCAATCACATTTTAAAACATTTTTGGGGGTATTTAGGGTAAAGCACTACTATAGAGCTGATACAATACATTGTTAAGTGACTACATGAGGTGAATATAGGGCCAGGAGAGCATGCTGGGGAGGTAAGTGAAGGCAAATATGTATGAAGAACAAAAAAAAATTAGATAAAAATCCAGCATGCATGAGGACAAAGGGGACATTCACAGCATATTACAATCATGGTCATTAGGGAATGAGGAAAGAAATACAATATATTAACAAACATTCTATACAATAAAATGTGATGTTAAAGGATAAATCTTACCTTAATATAATCCTTCTGCAGGACCTGAATGATGGCAGAACAGGTCTTCGGGATAATGATCCCCAGAGCCTGGGGGGAGTTGCCTGTCGAGAACTTGAGGTCCTGCAGGCTTCTCCCCGTCGCCAAGTACCGCAGGGTGGCAACTAGGCTCTGCTCCGGAGTGATGGCTTGCCTCATGCAGGTATCCTGCCTGCTAATATAAGGGGTCAGCAAAGCCAACAAACGGTGAAATACGGGGTCCGTCATCCGGAGAAAGTTCCTGAAATCATCAGGATTATTCTCACGAATCTCACGGAGCAAAGGCATGTGACAGAACTGGTCGCGCTGGAGCAACCAATTCTTGGTCCATAAACTTCTCCCCACCCTGTTCATGGACTGGACTTGTGTCAAGGTAAGGAACCCAACACCAAGCCCCCGCACAGCACGAACTCTACGAGGAGTACGTATACGCAACATGGCTAGAAAACGGTCGGCTGCTCAGAACTAAGTAACAGAACGCACTGAAGAACAGCAAGGCCTGTGAAGAGCAAACTGAAAAACAGTAACGAACGAACAAGAACACAATGACAGAGTCACGCGTAACTCGCTGCACGCACTGAAGAGCAGATACAAACCCACAAGCACAAACTGAACAGCAGAAAACGATCTGAAAACCACGAGTCTGAAAAAGCGTGAATCGTCTCTCACCAAACTTTTACTAACACAAGATTAGCAAAAGGAGCCCAAAGGGTGCCGCACTTTTTTCGGACCTACCCTTTTCTAGTCTCATCATACGTGGTGTACGTGACCGCGTTCTTGGCGATCGGAAATTCCCACAACCTTGTGCGACCATGTGTATGCAAAATAAGTTTGAGCCAACATCCGTCAGAAAAAATCCATGGATTTTGTTGTCCGAATGTCCGATCAATGTCCGATCGTGTGTACGGGGCATATGAGTCCATTATTTGAAGAAATAGGCAAGCATTTCCTTATCACAACCTATTCTAACTAGCTACATGCTCAGTGTCCATGACAAGTTACCGTCCATTAACTTTACTTCAAATGGACTACATTTAACAGCAGTTCCTTTTCTTCTTCCAAAGGCAACTTCGGGCAAACGGGCATGGCTGCATCTCAGGCAACAAGCAGCCAAAATAAGATGCAAGGGATCACACTTCAAGACACAGATCCCCTTGCAAAGACATCCCCAGTCTGTCCACATGACAGCTGAAGACAAAGAGATTCTCTTCATCGTTTGCAAACACAGTCTGCTGAAAATCACAGATCACTCTTCAGGGTGGGAACACCCCAACAACTTCAGTTCTAGCCAAAGTGGCTTAAGGTATCACTCACTGTATCTGCCAGCAGCATTCAGTTCCGCACAGTCCTGGCGATACAGCTTTCTGAGGTGTTCCCCATTAACCAAGAATTTTGTGGAAAAAATAGAGTAGCTTCAGCAAAGCGTCCTTTGACTCCACAACTGCACATTTGTAATCCACAGAGATGATATTGGTATTTTTCTGCAACGGTTACCGGTAATACCCGGGATCGGGTAGGATCAAGGTTTCTCGCTTGGTGTTCACTGTCGTGAGAAAACGTATTAATGTCTCTTTTATCCAGTCTGCGAATAACCACACTATCCAAATTGATCTTCCGGCCATAGCCCCAGGTGTCTACTACAGAGTGGTATTTTGTAGCCATCTTAGGTGACAAGTTAGGAAAATCCAGGTGGAGAGGAATATGTAGAAAGCTGCGCACAGCCTCATCCACCCACTGAGCCTCTTTGTCGAAGATCTCATCTTCCAGATGAGCCGGTATGTATGCATACAAGTATCCATATTCAGACACTACCTTCTTTATTATAATGCGCTGTATTTTGGACAGTCGAGGTAGGGTCTTAGGGTTTCCGTACCCAGGTAGAACATGTGCGTCTGGGGCACGCAGGACTGAACACCCACCAACCATCTCCGGCTTACAATCCGCTTTGGAACTTAACATGGGCATGATAGGCCGTGCTGTGGGAACCCATTCATTCCTTTAATCCTCCTCACAGGACCTGACAATGCTAATCAGCGATGCTGCACTGGCTGACAGCTAACCTTTACATTTGTAGTAGTGGTAGCAGGTACTTCATCCTTCTGCACATTACTAGTTAACTTGTCATCACTTTCTCCCCATTTTCCTGAGTAGGACAGGGTGTCCGAGAAGAGTCCTGACAAACCATCGGACAGAATGTCTGAATCCGAGATGGTCGAGCACTCTTCGGCCAGGATGCAGTTGCGCTTGGCCTTTTGCCTTGAGAAGCGTCCCCATAACACACATGACATGACTAACAGCCACCGGTATCACTTCCCCACTGGCACACCACTCTCATGTCTCACTAGCTTACACAGCCCCAGTATTTTCCTCTCGGGTGGCTCAGACATCAGTGCAAGTGGTTGGGCCCGACCGCGTCCTTTAGTAGCAAGTGGTGCACTGGGTCCTGGGGTAGTCGCTGAGACAGGGGTAACAGCTTCCTGCACGACTGCGGTGACAGCCGGTGATTTTGGGGAATCATTCTCCGAAAGGACAGCAACATTCTAGTGGTTATGACTAAGGCCTTATAGGCTGAAACGCGTCAACTGACTTAATCTGCATTTGTCCACTGTGGCTTTTCAATAAAATGAAGAAATTTTAAGAGCAACAACCGGAGGGCGGATTATTTTTTCACAGCAACATTCTTGTCCCAATCCACTTGTAGGATCCATGGGGGTAGGGTTGGAGGGACAACCTCGAACAGATGCTCCCCAGAACATCCACAAACGATCCAAGGCCTCAACTGCGTAGTCAGGACAGAGCACTTGTAGCCCCCGGCCATATAAAAGGCAAGCTGGCCGTTTGGTGCATACTGCACTCCAGTATCAGTCAGGACAGGTTTTCTGCCGCTCAGGCCAAAGTAGATGCCCGAAGCGTACTTTCCCCACTCCGCCATCTCACTCATGAACTGCGCCATCTCCTTCACAAACCCACAATTGGACACACGTGACAGCACTTCCTTATTCTCCTCTGCAGAGCGTGGACTCCTCCCCCATGCCAACCGATTGGTGCAAAGGTTCTTTGGGAACTGTGGCGCCTGCCTTCTTCTTGCTGCGGCGCGCCAAAACTGTAATGGAGTCCCTTTTGGAGTCTGTATTAACCCTCACATCACTGACGGGAAGTGTCAAATGACCAGGCTGATCCTCTCCCCCGAGCAATGAGACTTGTTGGTTAGATAGTTGATTAAAGGAACACGACAACACAGTCTATAAGAAGGGTAAATGTTACTTACCACCTTCCCATGGAGCCAGATGAAATCCCGATGGAGCTGAAGCCGGTTGCTATGGGCGACTGCTGCAAGGACAACGCCTTAGCCCCATGTTGGGCGCCAATTGTAGCAAGGTCTCTGGCCTTGTGCAGTCTAATGAGAACTTTCTAGGCCAAAGATAGCTGACATCCTTCTGTATGTGGTGGGTTGTGAGGCATGGTGGGTGCAAGATGGACAAAGTTATTGGGTGCCAGACAGTTTTTGGATGTAAAAGAGGTTTTTATCTCTCTTAATAGTCCTTTTTATATTTTTGGGGGAAAGAGGGTTAGAGCCAGGACACCCTTAGATAGTTGCAAATTCAATTGGCAGACTCCGATAAGAGAACAGCTGTGTAGGGAAAGATCCCAGCAAAAATCCATATCTGCATTTACAGGATTGCTGTCTTCTATGGCAACGGTCTTTAACAGTTCCTAACTCAAACGTAACAGTCCTTTCAGCTTCACTACAACCGCCTCTTGTAGTTCTTCAACACTGAGCATCCGCTCTCTCACTAGACTCACTGATTCACTGATTCTGAATCCCTTGAGCTCCTCCAAGGTTTGCAGTGGTATCCCCTCAAGCATCACCCACATGTCCCTGCTGGGTCCCTAGCTTGGCACTTCAGATACAAGCTTCACCCCTGCTAACCAGAGAGGCCACTTGCTTGACTCACAAGGCTGCTCTGCAAGCATCTCATCCGCGGGTTGGGTCCCTGACTTGATCACCGCCTGAAGCTTCCCGATTCTCCACCGTGCCCTTTCGGTGAGAATATGGTTCCGCTACTTGCTTCAATTACTCACTGTGGTCCCTGGTAAAGGTGGTTGGTCCCTTTGTGGCAACAGCTTCCCTTCTACCTCCGACCACTGACAGGTTCTCTGGCCGGCAGAACCATCACTTTTGGTTGGACTGCAAGCCGCAATCCCAACCCTGAGCTACCCTCTTACTTCTGGATAGGCCCTCACACAGCCTGGCAGCCTGATGCCCCCGGGATAGGCCCAATCTCCGGCCTAGCAGCGACACACGTCCACCCAGACAGCCGTCCAGGTGGCACAGAACATAGATCACCTGACCTCACCTGAATATATAGGTTCTCCCAGCAGTCCAAGGGATTCAAGAAAACCCCTGCTCATTGGCTGAGATACCCCATATACTCATAACCTGACCTTGGGTTGCCCTTCCCATCTCTAGTACCACCAAGTCCCCGGCCACCTAGTGGTAGAAGAGAAAAGTGCAACAAGGCCAAACTTATGGAGAAATTAATAGGTTTCTATTAATCTACCAAGATAACTTCTCCTGGCAAGTAAATCAGTGAGGAGCTCCCTGACTAAACCCCAGGGTGCTACACAACCAAAAATGTAAATGTATTTTATTGGGATTTTATGTGATAGACCAACACAAAGTTTCACATAATTGTGACGTGGAAGGAAAATGATAACTGGTTTTGATATTTTTTACAAATAAATATCTAAAAAGTGTGGCGTGCATTTGTATTCAGCCCCTTCTGAGTCAACTTTGTAGAACAAGCCTTCACAGCAATTACAGCTGCAAGTCTTTTTGGGTATGTCTCAGCTTTGCAAATATAGAGAGTGAAAATGTTGCCCATTCTTCTTTGCAAAATAGCTTAAGCTCTGTCAGATTGGATAGAAAGTGTCTGTGAACAGCAATTTTCAAGTCTTGCCACAGATTCTCAGTTTAAGTCTGGACTTTGACTGGGCCATTCTAACACATGAATATGCTTTGATCTAAACCATTCCATTGTAGCTCTGGCTGTATGTTTAGTGTTGTTGTCCTGCTGGAAGGTAAACTTCCTCTCCAGTCTTAAGTCTTTTGCAGACTTTAATGCCGTGTACACATGAGCGGACTTTCGACGAACTGAACTCCGAAGGACTTTTTGATGAACTTTCGACGGAGTTCTGACAGAGTTCCGAAGCAAAAGACTTGCCTACACACGATCACACCAAAGTCAGACTGATTCGAACGTGAGGACGTACGACCGGACTAGAATAAGGAAGTTCATAGCCAGTAGCCAATAGCTGCCCTTGCATCATTGTTCGTCTGTCGGACTAGCATACAGACGAACAGATTTTTCGACTGAACTTGAGTCCGTCGGAAAGATTTGAAACATGTTCTATTTCTAAAATCTGTCTGATTTTTCAACAGCAAAGGTCCGATGAAGCCCACACACAAAAGAATCGTCTGGCTTATTCATTCCGTCGGACCTTTGCTGTCAAAGTCCGGTCGTGTGTACACGGCATTACAGGTTTTTTTCTAAGATTGCCCTGTATTTGGCTCCATCCATCTTCCCATCAACTCTGGTCAGCTTCCTTGCTCCTGTTGAAGAAAAGCGTCCTTACAACATGATGCTGCCACCACCATGTTTCATGGTGTGTTCAGGGTGATGTGCAGTGTAATGGGGCGTACACACGGTCGGACTTTTTGGCTACAAACGTCCGACAGCCTGTCCGACAGACTTTCGACAGACTTTCGACAGACTTTCAATGGACTTTTGGCGGACTTTAAACGGACTTTCTAACGACTGGACTTGCCTACACACGATCACACCAAAGTCCGATGGATTCATACGTGATGACGTACACTGGACTAAAATAAGGAAGTTGATAGCCAGTAGCCAATAGCTGTCCTAGCATCGTTTTTTGTCTGTCGGACTATCATACAGACGAGCGGATTTTGGGTCCGGCGGAGTTACAACGTAAAGATTTGAAGCAAGTTCCAAATCTAAAGTCCATCAGATTTGCGACTGGAAAAGTCCGCTGAAAGTCCGGGGAAGCCCACACACGAGCGGATTGTCCGCCAGATTTGGTCCATCGGCGTCCGTCTGACTTTTGTAGCCGAAAAGTCCGACCGTATGTACGCCCCATTAGTTTTCTGTCACACATAGCGTTCTGCTTTTAGGCCAAAAAGTTAAATTTTGGTCTCATCTGACCAGAGCACCTTCTTCCACATTTGCTGTGTCCCCCACATGGCTTCTCGCAAACTGAAAATAGGACTTCTTATGGCTTTCTTTCATCAAAGCCTTTCTTCTTGTCACTCTTCCATAAAGGCCAGATTTGTGGAGTGAATGACTAATAGCTGTCCTGTGAACAGATTTTTGACCCCAGATCTCATATTCAAGAGGTCCTGTCATGCTTTTTTTCTATTACAAGGGATGTTTACATCCCTTGTCAATTTTGAATTGGGTATCAATTTACTAGATATAACATTATCTTTCACAATATAAAAAAAAATTAGGCTAACTTTACTGTTGTTTTATTTTTTAATTTAAAAAAGTGTATTTTTTCCAAAATAAGTGCACTTGTAAGACCGCTGCACCAATATGGTCTGACAGAAAGTATTGCAACCACCGCCATTTTATTCTCTAGGGTGTTAGAAAAAAAATATATAATGTTTGGGGGTTCTAAGTAATTTTTTAGCAAAAAAACAGTTTTTAACTTGTAAACAAAAAATCTCGGAAAGAGGCTTAAATGGCTAAGAAAGCAACTATTCACAATTTGTTAAAATAAAAACGCAAAAAGCATGAAAACTGCATGCAAAAATGCATCAAAATTGCGTGTTCTAAAATGCACCGCAAAACGTGCTGGAAAACCGCATTAACCACATAGATATGAACCTAGGCTGAGGGGTCAATCCTGTATGGCCACCCCCAAGCACCTGTGTCAACAGGCTTTTGTTCACTATAAACTAGCTTCACGTTTCTATATAAATCTATGGGACAAATCTTTGGGTCTTTTGCACCCGTCAATGAATTCTGAATAATTTCAGAAGCATATCAAACTTATGTCAAACTGATGCCATCGACACAAGCCCAAAGCCCACCAGCACAGTCCCTAAATCCAATTACTCTCTAATCTTATTGTGTATGGTGGCAGTAGAGACAGAAGAAAACAGAGCTTAGGCGGGAGCTATAAGCCACTGTAAAGCATAAATTAATGCATACCAAACATATCAAAGGTCAAAGCTAATAGGAGTTGACGGCACGAAAATGAAGGTTATATATGCAGAAACACCATTATTTTGTTCTAAGATAAAAATAGCTACATAAAAAAGGCCCGCAATCCTGTTCTTTTAAGTCTGGCATTCACGTCAGAAGCACTGATAAGGAGCTTGCACTTTGTGCTGTATTCCATGTGTGGTAGTTAGCTTGTGCTTTTCATGGAAGATATTTGTTTTTCACTATGGCATTCCATATACGCTTTGAACTTCTATATGAACAAAGATCACGTGTTTTTATCTTACAACAAAAGTCACTGTATGGAGCAGTTTGTTACAGCAGACTGTAATACTGAACAATCAAAGCGGTTCTACTGGTTTCACAGGAGCTCCATCAAAAACATTTTAATACATACTGACATGTTTTCCACTGATTAAAACGTGGATGAAAAATACATGCACTGCCTCCCTTGAAGTACCTACAGTTTATTCTGAAACTGAGCATAGAAAGTCCTTTCTGAATTTTTCATGTTTTATGTGTGCATAAAAGGGTAACGGTAATAGTAGAGTCACTATTTACCTAAAAAAAAAACTAAGCCACACCAGTTAAAGAATGTGTTTGGGGAATGATTGCTGTGGCTTTCAGTAAAACAGTCTTATAGAAATAATAGTAAACCACAATGCAGTAAAACCGATAATATATATAGCACAAAGCTTGTCTGTGGCAACACACTGGACCTCCAGCAAACATTTATATATGCCCAGACAGATAAACCTGTAGTTACATAGCTACATAATCGGTGAGGTCGAAAAAAGACACAAGTCCATCAAGTCCATCCTATGTGTGTGATTATATGTCAGTATTACATTGTATATCCCTGTATGTTGCGGTCGTTCAGGTGCTTATCTAATAGTTTCTTGAAACTATTGATGCCCCCCACTGAGACCACCGCCTGTGGAAGGGAATTCCACATCCTTGCCGCACTTACAGTAAAGAACCCTCTATGTAGTTTAAGGTTAAACCTCTTTTCTTCTAATTTTAATGAGTGGCCACGACTCTTGTTAAACTCCCTTTCGCGAAAAAGTTTTATCCCATTTGTGGGGTCACCATTATGGTATTTGTATATTGAAATCATATCCCCTCTCAAGCGTCTCTTCTCCAGAGAGAATAAGAACAGTGCTCGCAACCTTTCCTCATAACTAGGGATGAGCTTCGCGTTCGAGTCGAACCCATGTTCGACTCGAACATCGGCTGTTCGATCGGTCGCCGAATTGCGAACCTTATGGGTCGTTCGCGCCAAATTCGTGTGGCGCGTCACGGCCCATAATTCACTGCGGCATCGCAGTGCATTGCTGGCTGATGATTGCCCAAGAATGCACTATGACCCGCATGCTTGGCCAATCGCAGCGCCGTCGGTAGAGAATGCTGTAATTGGCCAAAGCCAGGGTGGCTTTGGCCAATTATGGCTCAGGAGGTTTAGAACACGCCCCACACTATATAAGGCCGTCTGCACGGCGGCCATGTGTAGTGTGTTCCGGCGTGCTGAGAGATAGAGAGAGAGACATTGTCATTTCATTTGAGTTAGCTAGATTAGGCAGGACAGTCAGTGAGTTAGCTGCACTTACAGTGTAATGTGTATATATATATATATTTTTTGTTTAATATATTTTTATTGAAGACAGGTGGTTCAGTACATTAGAATGTCCATCAAATGCTTGAACATGCAATTTAAACATGAAATGTTTCGAAATCCATAAAACACTGTGTCTCTGCATTGGCATGACTGTTCAGAACATTAATGATCAGAGTTGTTGTAGTAGAACATTTGGAGAAGACCAAGTCCTGTCGCATTTTTTGTTGATTAGTATATACACAAAAAAGGAACAACAGGGATAGAAAAAAGCATAGAGAAGGAATAAGAGGTGGGGAGGAAAGTGGGTGGGAGGGGGAGTGGATGGGGAGGGTAGGGTATCTGCCTCAGTCAGAATTCTGAAAAACGTAACATAAGAATGTTATGTGTTCGAAGCCATAATTTCCGCATAAGCGGCAGTATATTTGAAGGCGAACCAACAGGGCCATATCTTTTTCCCCAAGTCTGCGGTAGTGATAGGATCACGAAAACACCACCAACCTTCTACAGGTAGCTTTAGGTGAACACTGTGCAGAGCTCGCCAAAAAATAACTTGTAGCTTATTTAGCTGCCTGCGGTAGTGATAGGATCAGGAAAACACCACCAACCTTCTACAGGTATCTAAATAACCTATTACTACCGCAGGCAGCTAAATAAGCTACAAGTTAGTGTAGTGCGAGCTCTGCACAGTGTTCACCTAAAGCTACCTGTAGAAGGTTGGTGGTGTTTTCCTGATCCTATCACTACCGCAGGCAACTAAATAAGCTACAAGTTATTTTTTGGTGAGCTCTGCACGGTGTTCACCTAAAGCTACCTGTAGAAGGTTGGTGGTGTTTTCCTGATCCTATCACTACCGCAGGCAGCTAAATAAGCTACAAGTAATTTTTTGGCAGGCTCTGCACAGTGTTCACCTAAAGCTACCTGTAGAAGTTTGGTGGTGTTTTCCTGATCCTATCACTACCGCAGGCAGCTAAATAAGCTACAAGTTAGTGTAGTTCGAGCTCTGCACAGTGTGCACCTAAAGCTACCTGTAGAAGGTTGGTGGTGTTTTCCTGATCCTATCACTACCGCAGGCAGCTAAATAAGCTACAAGTTAGTGTAGTGCGAGCTCTGCACAGTGTTCACCTAAAGCTACCTGTAGAAGGTTGGTGGTGTTTTCCTGATCCTATCACTACCGCAGGCAGCTAAATAAGCTACAAGTTAGTGTAGTGTGAGCTCTGCACAGTGTTCCCCTAAAGCTACCTGTAGAAGGTTGGTGGTGTTTTCCTGATCCTATTACTACCGCAGGCAGCTAAATAACTACAAGTTAGTGTAGTGCGAGCTCTGCACAGTGTTCACCTAAAGCTACCTGTAGAAGGTTGGTGGTGTTTTCCTGATCCTATCACTACCGCAGGCAGCTAAATAAGCTACAAGTTAGTGTAGTGCGAGCTCTGCACAGTGTTCACCTAAAGCTACCTGTAGAAGGTTGGTGGTGTTTTCCTGATCCTATTACTACCGCAGGCAGCTAAATAAGCTACAAGTTAGTGTAGTGCGAGCTCTACAAGTTATTTTTTGGTGAGCTCTGCACGGTGTTCACCTAAAGCTACCTGTAGAAGGTTGGTGGTGTTTTCCTGATCCTATTACTACCGCAGGCAGCTAAATAAGCTACAAGTTAGTGTAGTGCGAGCTCTGCACAGTTTTCACCTAAAGCTACCTGTAGAAGTTTGGTGGTGTTTTCCTGATCCTATCACCACCGCAGGCAGCTAAATAAGCTACAAGTTAGTGTAGTGCGAGCTCTGCACAGTGTTCACCTAAAGCTACCTGTAGAAGGTTGGTGGTGTTTTCCTGATCCTATCACTACCGCAGGCAGCTAAATAAGCTACAAGTTATTTTTTGGCGAGCTCTGCACATTGTTCACCTAAAGCTACCTGTAGAAGGTTGGTGGTGTTTTCCTGATCCTATCACTACCGCAGGCAGCTAAATAAGCTACAAGTTATTTTTTGGCGAGCTCTGCACAGTGTTCACCTAAAGCTACCTGTAGAAGGTTGGTGGTGTTTTCCTGATCCTATCACTACCGCAGGCAGCTAAATAAGCTACAAGTTAGTTTTTTGCGAGCTCTGCACAGTGTTCAGCTAAAGCTACCTGTAGAAGGTTGGTGGTGTTCTCATACTACAGGCAGGCAGTTGATTTTGCTAGCTGCAGTATCAGTACATATATATGTGTATATATATGTGTATATATATATATATATATATATATATATATATATATATATATATATATATATATATATATATATATATATATATATATATATATATATATATATATCCCAGCTTAGTGCAGCTACAGGCCATTAGTATGTCTGGAAGGCCAACAAGGAGAGGCAGACAGTCACAAGCCAATAAAAGAAGGCAAGCAGGCTCTGTGTCTAGAGGCAACAGTGCTGGTCGTGGAGACGGTGCATCCTCATCAGCACGTGGCCGTGAGACACGCTTGGCCTTTTTTTCGGCAGCTGGCCGTGTTGAGCCGCAACATGCGGAAGACTTGGTCGGGTGGATGACCAAGCCGTCCTCATCCTCCTCATCCTCTCTCACCCATGCTCAGGGTACTTTGTCTGGCAAAGCAGCGGCCTCTTCCCTCGGCTCAATGTCATCACTGACTCCTTCCCTAGCCCCACCATGTCCTCCTGAGGAGTCCCTCGAACTGTTTGACCACAGTGTTGGGTACATGCTCCAGGAGGATGCCCAGCGTTTGAAAGGCTCTGATGATGATACTGAGCTAGATGAAGTCAGTAACGTGAGCACGGACAGAGGGGGTGCCCAAGAAGGACAGCAATCTGGCAGTCATGCTCCCCCTGCTGCAGCATACTGCCAGGTTTGCTCCAGTGATGAGGAGGGAGGGGATGATGAGGTCACTGACTCAACGTGGGTGCCTGATAGGAGAGAGGAGGAGGAGGCGGCACATCACCAATGAGGCAGGATGCCCTCCAGGGGTCAGCCTAAGGGCAGCACACTGACTGCATCACACCCCAAAGCTCCGCATGTGCAGGGCGCTGCAGTCTCTGCGCGTTATTCAAAAAGTTCTTTGGTGTGGGAATTTTTTGAGACGAGTGCATCAGATCGCACCGCTGCTATTTGCAACATATGTCTCAAGCGTATCTCGCGTGGCCAAAACATCTCCCGCTTGGGCACCATATGCTTGACCAGACATATGTTGACCTGCCATGCAGTTTGTTGGCAAGCGTATCTAAAAGACCCACACCAAAGAACAAAGAGGACCTCTCCTTGCTCCTCATCAGCTGAGATCTCCAACCCCACTATACCTTCAGTCCTCTCTGAGACCTGCACTGAGAGGAATGAAGGTGTAGCATTAGGTGTGTCATAGCCAAGTACTTGTGGGCAATCTGCTTTCGGTACACCGACGTCAGATTGTACCATGCGAATTTCCCTGCCCCAGCTGCTGCACCGCCGAAAGAAGTTCGCTCCCAGCCATCCACATGCCCAGCGGTTGAATGCTAGCTTGGCAAAATTGCTAGCACTTCAACTGCTGTCTTTTCAGTTGATAAACTCTGCCCCCTTCCATGAGTTTGTGGAATGTGCGGTTCCTCAGTGGCAGGTACCCAAACGCCACTTTTTCTCACAGAAGGCGATTCCGGCTCTCTACCGGCATGTGGAAGGCAATGTCTTGGCCTCGCTGGACAGGGCGGTCAGCGGTAAGGTGCATATTACTGCTGACTCATGGTCCAGCAAGCATGGACAGGGACGTTACTTAAGTTTCACGGCGCATTGGGTGATTCTGCTGGCAGCTGGGAAGGATGCAGGACAAGGTGCAGTAGTGTTGGAGGTTGTTCCGCCACCACGCCTCCAAAATGCCACTACTAATGATTGTGACACACCTCTCTCCTCCACCCCCTCCTCTTCTTCTTCCCCCATGGCCTCTTCCTGTGCTTTGTCCTCAGAACCAGCGGTGCTCCGTAGCCATTCAATGGGCTACGCAAGTATGCAGGCCAAAAGATGCCATGCGGTGCTTGAGCTGGTGTGCTTGGGGGACAGGAGCCACACTGGGGCAGAGGTTCTGTCAGCTCTGCAGGGGCAGGTTCAGAGGTGGTTGACGCCACGCCAACTTAAGGCAGGAATGGTGGTTTGCGACAATGGCACCAACCTCCTCTCTGCCCTCCGACAGAGACAAATGACCCATGTGCCCTGTTTGGCTCACGTCCTTATCTTGGTGGTGCAGCGGTTCCTGGGCAGGTACCCGGGCTTACAGGATGTCCTGGGGCAGGCCAGGAAAGTCTGTGTGCATTTCCGCCGGTCATATAATGCCAGTGCTCAGCTGGCAGACCTCCAAAAGGAGTTTAACCTGCCCAAGAACCGCCTAATCTGTCACATGCCCACCAGGTGGAACTCAACGTTGGCCATGCTGCAGCGGCTGCACACGCAGCAGAGGGCCATCAATGAGTACCTGTGCAACTATGGCACCAGGACAGGGGCAGGGGAGCTTGGTTTTTTTTCCTCACGCCAGTGGGCCATGATCAGGGATGCAAGCACTGTCCTGTCACCATTTGAGGAGGCCACGAGGATGGTGAGCAGTGACAGTGCATGCATCAGTGACACTGTTCCCCTTGTCCACCTGTTGGAGCACATGCTGCATGGAATAATGGACAGGGCACTTGAGGCAGATCAGAGGCAGGAAGAGGAGGACTTTCTTAGCTCTCAAGGCCCCCTTTATCCAGACAGTGTTCCTGCGTGCCCGCCGATCACACAGGAAGAGGACGAGGATGAGGAGGAGGAGGATTGTGTCAGTATGGAGATGGAGCCTGGCACTCAGCATCAGCAGCGCTCTTTAAGGGATCAGTCCCAAGAAACACATGGACTTGTACGTGGCTGGGAGGAGGTGGCTGCGGACCGAATGCCTCAGCAAACCTATGCTGTATGGCCTCCCTGATCCTGCAAAGCCTGCGTAAGGATCCTCGTATTCGTGGTATCAAGCAGAAGGACCAATACTGGCTGGCAACCCTTCTTGATCCACGTTACAAGGGTAATGTTGCGGACCTTATCTTGCCATCGCAGAGGGAGCAGAGGATGAAACATCTTCAGGAGGCCTTGCAGAAAGGTCTGTGCAACGCGTTCCCAGAGACTGGGAGGTTACAAACTCCTGTTTCTGGACAACGTGTTGCTGAGGCTTCGGTCAGTCAAAGAAGGAGCGGTGGAGAAGGTGGCCGTCTGACCGATGCGTTCAGACAATTTTTTGGTCCGCAGCCCCAAGGTATGATCGGTTCCAGCAACCATCGCCAGCGTCTGTTTTACATGGTGCAGGAATACCTAGGGGCAAGATCTGACTTGGACACCTTTCCCACCGAAAATCCTCTGGGTTACTGGGTCTTGAGGATGGATCACTGGCCAGAGCTTGCACAGTATGCAATTGAGCTACTGGCCTGTCCTGCATCCAGCGTTTTTTCGGAACGCACATTTAGTGCTGCTGGAGGCTTTGTAACCGATCACAGGGTGCATCTGTCCACCGACTTGGTCGATCGACTGACCTTCATAAAAATGAATCAGTCTTGGATCACCACCAGCTGATGCTGATGTAACCGAATAAATTTTTTTTTAAATCTCAGATCCCTTCAAAGACTGCCTATGCTGATGCTGAGTGACTATCCTGAGTAATTATCCTCTTCCTCCTCAATGATCATGCTGATAGCTTGTAAGAACATTTTTGGTTCTGGGCGCCACCACCAGTGCTTAAGGCCCAATTTTTCAGCCCCTGTTTAACAGGGGTGTGTAATTACAATTTTTGATACAATACTTTGCAGCAGGGCTCGTTTCTGTGTTCCAACTAGAGTATCTGTGAGGGGTTGCAGTGTCGTGCCACCAGCACCAGTGCCTAAGACCCAATTTTTCAGCCCCTGTTTAACAGGAGCGTGTAATTACAATTTTTGATGCAATACTTTGCAGCAGGGCTCGTTTCTGCATTCCAACTAGAGTATCTGTGAGGGGTTGCAGTGTTGTGGCACCAGCACCAGTGCCTAAGGCCCAATTTTTCAGCCCCTGTTCAACAGGGGCATGTAATTACAATTCTTGATCTAATATTTCACAGCAGGGCCCGTTTCTGCGCCCACCAAGAGCGAGTGAGGACTTACAGTGTTATGGCACTAGCACCACCACCACCAAAGGCCCAATTTTTCTGCCCCTGTTCAACAGGGGCATGTAATTACAATTCTTGATCTAATATTTCACAGCAGGGCCCTGTGAGGGCTTACAGTGTTGTGGCCACAACAACACCTAAGGCCCAAATTTCTGCTAAGTATATAGGGCAGGCCCCTACTTTCAAACATCCAACTTACAAACGACTCCTACTTGCAAACGGAAGGAGACAACAGGAAGTGAGATGAAATCTACCCCTAGGAAGGAAAATTCTCTCCTGTAAGAGTTAATATGGGAAAAACGTTTCTCCTTTCCACTGATGCTTTATCACCAATCCTTGTTTCACAAAAAAACCCAAATTTTCAAAAAACATTTGTCATTGGGACAAAAAATGAGGTGAAATCTTCTGAAGAGGAGCACAGACAGCAAAACAAATGTCACAGGGGTGATAACCCTTCCCTATGTTTTCCAAAAAGCTTAAAATAGATTTTTTGGCTGGAGCTAAACACGTTAAAAATGTACCAGTTCAAAATTACAAACAGATTCTACTTAACAACAAACCTACAGTCCCTGTCTTGTTTGCACCGCCTGTATACTGCTGTTCAGAGTATATAGGGCCTGGTGGCCCCACGCCTTTCCTTTTTTTAATTTAGGTGCGGGGTTCCCCTTAATATCCATACAAGACCCAAAGGGCCTGGTAATGACCTGGGGGGGTACCCATGCTGTTTGTCTCACTGATTTTCATCCATATTGCCAGGACCCGACATTACATTAAAGCCGCAAGCAGTTTTAAATGACTTTTTTTCCTTTAAAAATTACATTTTGTGCAGGGACTGTTCTAAGCACGGGAAACACGCGCCACTTTACAGGCATAATATAGACACCCCCCAGGTACGATATTTAAAGGAATATTTCACTTTTTTTTTTTTTAACTTTAGGCATCATTAAAATCACTGCTCCTGAAAAAACGGCCGTTTTTAAAAGTTTTTTTTGCATTGATACATGTCCCCTGGGGCAGGACCCGGGTCCCCAAACCCTTTTTAGGACAATACCATGCAAATTAGCCTTTAAAATGAGCACTTTTGATTTTGAACGTTCGAGTCCCATAGACGTCAATGGGGTTCTAACGTTCGTGAGAATTTTCGGTCCGTTCGCAGGTTCTGGTGTGAACCGAACCGGGGGGTGTTCGGCTCATCCCTACTCATAACCAATATCCTCCATTCCCTTTATTAGCTTTCTTGCCCTTCTTTGTACTCGCTCCATTTCCAGTACATACTTCCTTGAGGACTGGTGCCCAGAACTGGACAGCATACTCTAGGTGCGGCCGGACCAGAGTCTTGTAGAGTGGGAGAATTATCATTTTATCTCTGGAATTAATCCCCTTTTTAATGCATGCCAATATTATTTGCTTTGTTAGCAGCAGCTTGGCATTGCATGCTATTGCTGAGCCTATCATCTACTAGGACCCCCAGGTCCTTTTCCATCCTAGTTTCCCCCAGAGGTTCTCCCCCCAGTGTATAGATTGCATTCATATTTTTGCTACCCAAATGCATTATTTTACATTTTTCTACATTGAACCTCATTTGCCATGTAGTTGCCCACCCCATTAATTTGTTCAGATCTTTTTGCAAAGTTTCCACATCCTGCGGAGAAGTTATTGCCCTGCTTAGCTTAGTATCGTCCGCAAATATAGAGATTGAACTGTTTACCCTATCCTCCAGGTTGTTTATGAACAAATTAAACAGGATTGGTCCCAGCACAGAACACTTGGGGACCCCACTACCCACCCCTGACCATTCCGAGTACTCCCCATTTATCACCACCCTCTGAACTTGTCCTTGTAGCCAGGTTTCAACCCATGTACTCACCCTATGGTCCATGCTAACGGACCTTATTTTGTACAGTAAACGTTTATGAGGAACTGTGTCAAATGCTTTTGCAAAATCCAGATACACCACGTCTACGGGCCTTCCTTTATCTAGATGGCAACTCACCTCCTCAGAGAAGGTTAATAGATTGGTTTGGCAAGAACGATTACTCATGAATCCATGCTGATTACTGCTAATGATACCGTTCTCACTACTAAAATCTTCTATATAGTCCCTTATCATCCCCTCCAAGAGTTTACATACTATTGAAGTTAGGCTAACTGGTCTGTAATTCCTAGGGATGTATTTTGGGCCCTTTTTAAATATTGATGCTACATTGGCTTTTCTCCAATCAGCTGGTACCATTCCAGTCAGTAGACTGTCAGTAAAAATTAGGAACAATGGTCTGGCAATTACTTGACTGAGTTCCCTAAGTACCCTCGAGTGCAAGCCATCTGGTCCCGGTGATTTATTAATGTTAAGTTTCCCAAGTCTAATTTTAATTCTGTCCTCTGTTAACCATGGACGTGCTTCCTGTGATGTGTCATGAGGGTAAACACTGCATGTAGTAAGCTTCTTGCTGTTCTCTTCCTAGTGAGGTTGGCCAGGATTAGTGTTTTGACATTTGGTGCGACTGGATGTATCTAGCATGAATTCCTACCAAACAAAATGAACAGTTTTGTGCCCACAGGAGCTTTTAGCCATATGTGCAAGTATGCAAGGTTGCTGGCGCTTCCTTCTTCACCCAGGTTTTTTCTGGGTTTGGAGTTTTTGGACGTCTTGATTGACCAGACTGGGATGACAACCTCCAACAGAAACATGCAGAGATTATTAACTGAGCTACAAATGCAAGGTGATAATAGACAGGTATCACACCTGACTGCTGCTTATTATAGCGTGTTGCATTTGATATAAATATATATGTAAGTTTTATGATTGTACTCAGATTTTAGTGTAAGTGTGGAACAATCTGTTTAGTAGTTTGTCAGAGAAACCAAAATCAGGTTTGAGTTTGTTTGAAATGATACTTCTCAAAAAAATGCCTTGGGAGAATTACACAGGCTGTCCTCAAACAACTGGAACTTAGATACCATTGTTGCATTTCAGTTGATTGTTACACCAGTCTATTGTTCTGTAACTACTGTAAACAAGTTTGTAACCGTGGTCAACAATAGTGTTTGACACTATGTTTAACAACCTGACATATATGTATAACCTATGGCATGTATGATACCATAGTGCCACCTTGAGGTAGAATTTGAGAATGCTTCTCTAATTGAAACTGTAATCCGCAGGGGGCCACACCCATGTGGGAATGGAACATTTTTTAAAATAAAAGGTTGTCAGGCATAAGCTGACAACAAGACTTCATAATAACTTGACACCAAGAAAGGTCTGTACCAGCCAGAAGAAGCTATATCTGAAGACGCTTTCACCTGATCTCCAGCAAAGGCTTATAGAAGCCTGGGATCCTAATTGCCTACGGAGATCATGAACCCACTTTAACCTGAGTTAAGCAACTTTTTAAACTTATTTGCTAGGAAGTAGGTAGCATTTTGCTTGTTATAGGTATATCTGTCATTCTTGTATTGTATTCCTACAATTGTGTCTGTAAAGCATTTCTGTATTGTAAAAGCACATATATACACTGCAGAGGTCTGAGCTTCCTTGCTTATACTGCAAAGTAACCTTACTAGATAGACCGAAGCTAAACATATAGACATGTTCCCTGCAGTGATGACAGGTCTTCTTCACATTGTTGAACTTCAGCCACTGCAGGGGTTAACTTCCCTGACTTTAACATTTTAGAACATTGTAGAGGTCTGAACAGTCACTTGTCCTTTTCTGCCCTCTCCGTCATTCAGAAAATACCTTGTATTGTTTTCACAGAATGCAACACAGGAATGTGAGAGAGGATCCTATCATTCACCTACTTCTTCCTCACTGACAGAATGTGTTGCATTTTGTAAAAGCAATACAAGGCCTTTTCTGAATGGAGGAAAAGACAGAAAGGGTCTTCTTTAATGTACTGCAATGTTAGAATTAAGGAAGTTAATGACTGAAATGCTGCGTGTTCAGCAACGTGAAGATGACCAATCATCACTGCAGGGGACAATTGTACACTAAAGAGCAATCAGAAGAACGTAGGATACACTTCATTAGAGGTAATAATTTTGAACCTATTTCACAGAAAAAAAGTGTTTAACCACTTGCCTACTGGCTCACACGATATACGTGGGCAAAGTGGCACGGGCGCGTAAAATCCCGTATGGGTATGTCGGCCCTTTAAGAGCCTCCAGAGGGCACACGCGCACCAGCTGCATGGCTGTGGACCCGATGCGCGTGGCCGCCTG
Source organism: Lithobates septentrionalis (assembly GCA_037952835.1). NCBI lineage: Eukaryota > Metazoa > Chordata > Amphibia > Anura > Ranidae > Lithobates > Lithobates septentrionalis. The sequence continues at coordinate 1,539,692 of JBBDGP010001693.1, read as the reverse complement.
GCACGTTCTCCACCAGCCACGCGGGATTACATGGGTGCTGTGCTGTCAGGGGAGGAGACATGTCGTTTGTTCCTAGTAATTAGGAATAACGATATGTCGCCTCTCTTACTCAGTCCTATCCCTATACAGTTAGAACACACTGAGGGATCACACATTTAACCCCTTGATCACTACCCTAGTGTTAACCCCTTCCCTACCAGTGACATTTACACAGTAATCAGTGCATTTTTATAGCACCGATCGCTGTGTGTCCGATCTATCCGCCTCAATGTCGCAATCCCCATAAAAATCGCCATTTCTAGTAAAATAAATAAAATAAATAAAAATGCCATAAAAATGCCATAAATCTTTCCCATAGTTTGCAGACGCTATAACTTTTGCGCAAACCAATCAATATTGCGATTTTTTTTTACCAAGAATATATAGAAGAATATATATTGGCCTAAATTGACAAAATTGTCACTGTTTTTTGTTTATAGCGCAAAAATAAAAATCACAGAGGTGATAAAATATCACCAAAAGAAAGCTCTATTTGTGGGAAAAAAAGCACGCAAATTTTGTTTGGGTACAGCATCGCATGACCGCACAATTATAAGTTAAAGCGACGCAGTGCCAAATTGTAAAAAGTGCTCTGGTCAGGAAGGGTGTAAAATTTTGCCAGGCTGAAGTGGTTAAAGAAACTCTAGCTTTAGGCCTTTCACATCTCGTATTTGTATATTAGTAGACTATACAGTATACATAATATAAAGTAGTGTACTACATGCAACAGTCAAGAGGAATTGTGACCACTGTCACCAGAACAAAGAAAAGAAACTTTGAGGAGGGCAAGTAAAGGAAATCTTTCCTTAAAACAACTAAAGCTAGTTCCTACTCTAGCTAAAATGTACTAAGGCTTTGGCTTTCGCTATACCTTGAATTAAACTTTAAAAGCATCACCCTTATTTTAAGAACGTTTAAAAAAACATTGCAACTTTGTATACCTATATTTGTATTTTCTTCATTAATATGACTTTATTTCATAAAATAGTTTACACCTCTTTTGTATGTCATAATTGCCCACATCAATATCTATTTAATATAGGCCAAGTCTGCTAACTAGGAAAAAAGTTTAGTATTCAGAAGGCTTAGGTCACATATAGAAGAGCAGCTGGTTGCCAGGTGTTAATGTAACCATTAGAATTCAATTCTTCAAAAATTTTAGTGGTTCATTGCTGTATAAAAACAAGCTTCAACATTTTTGAGTATTTCCTAGGATTCATTATTATTTACTCTACTGTATGCTTTGAAACTTTTTTTAGAGAATTCATGTCATTCTTATTGCTTCTCTTCCCCTTCCAGTGTATTCTAGGGAACAACTGAAGACTAGGAATGAGCCGAACACCCCCCCGGTTCGATTCGCACCTGAACCTGCGAACGGACTGAAAGTTCGCGCGAACTTTAGAACCCCATTAAAGTGTATGAGACTCGAACGTTCAAAATCAAAAGTGCTCATTTTAAAGGCTAATTTGCATGGTATTGTCCTAAAAAGGGTTTGGGGACCCGGGTCCTGCCCCAGGGGACATGTATCAATGCAAAAAAAAAGTTTTAAAAACGGCCGTTTTTTTCGGGAGCAGTGATTTTAATGATGCTTAAATTGAAAAAAAAAAGTGAAATATTCCTTTAAATATCGTACCTGGGGGGTGTCTATAGTATGCCTGTAAAGTGGCGCGTGTTTCCTTGCTTAGAACAGTCCCTGCACAAAATGACATTTTTAAAGGAATAATTTAAAACTGCTTGCAGCTTTAATGTAATGTCGGGTCCCAGGAATATGGATGAAAATCAGTGAGACAAACGGCATGGGTACCCCAGCCCACCAGGCCTTTTGGGTCTTGTATGGATATTAAGGGGAACCCCGCACCCAAATTAAAAAAAGGAAAGGCGTGGGGCCCCCAGGCCCTATATACTCTGAACAGCAGTATACAGGCGGTGCAAACAAGACAGGGACTGCAGGTTTGTTGTTAAGTAGAATCTGTTTGTAATTTTGAACTGGCATATTTTTAAAGTGTAGCTACAGCTAAAAAAATCTATTTTTAAGCTTTTTGGAAAACATAGGGAAGGGTTATCACCCCTGTAACATTTGTTTTGTTGTCTATGCACCTCTTCAGAAGATTTCACCTCACTTTCTGTCCCAATGACAAATGTTTTTTGAAAATTTGGGGTTTTTAGTGAAACAAGGATTGGTGATAAAGTATCAGTGAAGAGGAGACACGTTTTTCCCATATTAACTCTTACAGGATAGAATTTCCCATCCTAGGGTTAGATTTCATCTCACTCCCTGTTGTCTCCTTCCGTTTGCAAGTAGGAGTCGTTTGTAAGTTGGATGTTTGAAAGTAGGGGCCTGCCCTATATACTCTTGTCACGTATCTGGTAGGTTTTGAGCCTGAAGTGCAGAGAGAGACCTCCCCTACGGCTCCCACTCACGGCCCTCTGGAATGAAGACAGAGGACACAGGAGTAAGGAGTGGTATGGGTGCCTGGCAGGATCAACAGTCACCCAGAAGTCTAGGAGTGGTGGGAACTCAAGAACCAGGAACTAAAGAGAAGACTGGAGACTGGAACGCAGACTGGAGCCAGGAACAACAGCAGGTAAGTAGGCAGGAAACTGGAGTGCTAGACTGGAACCAGGAACAACAGCAGGTAGCAGGCTGGTACTGGAATGCTGGACTGGAACTGGGAACAACAGCAGGTAGCACGCTGGATACTGGAACGCTGGACTGGAACCAGGAACAACAGCAGGTAGCAGGCTGGATACTGGAACGCTGGACTGGAACCAGGGCGGTAAGTGACATGAAAAGAGAACCTGGAGACGAGGAGGGCCCATCTGGCTTGGCTTCAGTCTTTTTGCAGATCTCAAATACTCCAGGTTCTTATGATCTGTAAAAATTAAGACTGGATGAGCGGCTCCTTCCAGAAGGTAGCGCCATTCCTCTAATGCCGATTTAATTGTCAACAACTCCCTGTCTCCCACGTCATAATTTCTCTCTGCCGTGGACAACTTGCGAGAGAGAAGAAGGCCACTGGGTACAGCAGGGCCTTGGTTCCTTGTCTTTGGGACAACACTGCTCCTACAGCAATTTCAGATGCGTCCACTTCAAGTACAAACGGCAGAGAGGAATCTGGATGTTTTAATACAGAAGCAGAAGTAAAGAGGGCTTTGAGGGTCTCAAAAGCCTTTTGGGCTTCAGCAGACCAGTGAAAACGTGTTCCCTGTTTGGTTAACTGGGTAATGGGCGTGATAATGGTTGAAAACCCCTTAATAAATTTCCGATAGAAATTGGCGAATCCAACGAACCGTTGGATTCCCTTTTTGTCTGTTGGGACCGGCCAATCTAATATTGCAGCGATCTTTTGAGGATCCATCTTAATGCCCCTACTGGAGATGATTAACACCAAAAATGGTATACTTTCCTGTTCAAACTCACACTTTTCTGCCTTTGCATATAAGCCATGCTGTCGAAACCGAGCCAACACACTTCTGACGTGCCTGTGGTGAGATTCTAGGGAAAGAGAGAAGATCAGTATATCGTCTAAGTAGATGATGACAAACAGGTCTAGAAAGTCTCGTAAAACATCATTGATGAAATACTGGAATGTAGCAGGGGCATTACACAATCCGAAGGCCATCACCAAGTATTCAAAATGCCCATAGCGGGTACGAAAGGCAGTCTTCCACTCGTCTCTGCCCCTGATACGGACCAAATTGTAGGCTCCGCGGAGGTCAAGCTTAGTGAACACAATGTCAGTTCCAAGTCTTTGGAACAATTCTGGTACCAGGGGAAGAGGATAGCGATTCTTTACTGTAATTTTATTTAGTTCACGGTAGTCCACGCATGGTCGAAGGGTATGATCCTTTTTCTGTACAAAGAAGATGCCCGCGCCTGCTGGAGACGTGGACGGGCGAATGAAGCCTTTCTTTAAGTTTTCATCAATATACTCCTTTATTGCCCCTTGTTTTACTTCTGTTAGGGGAAAAATCCTTCCGAACGGAATCTCTGCTCCAGGGAGCAACTTGATAGGACAGTCATAGGCCCGGTGGGGAGGCAAGGCCTCTGCCCCCTGTTTACTAAACACATCTAGAAAATCATGGTAAGCTTCGGGAATAGACTGATGTAGGCTGGAATCTGTGTCCAGGCATAGCAAGGTAGAGGCCCTATGAGCGTCTTGAGATCCGCAGAACTGCTGACAATAGGAAGAAGAAAAGATAACCTCTCCTGTGGCCCAGTTTATGTCAGGATTGTACACTTGCAACCAAGGCATGCCGAGGATTATGGGGAACAAGCGTGAAGCAATGATGTCCAGGCGTAGCAATTCTTGATGAGAGTTAAAAATGATAACAGGTATTGGAGCAGTCTCTTGAGTGACAGGTCCGGATTTGATGGCGGTTCCATCAGCCAGATGGATGGAGAGTCCCTGGGCCTTTGACAACAGGGGAATCTGTTGTTTTGCAGCGAAAGAGGAATGCATGAAACAGCTGCAAGCTCTGGAGTCAATAATGGTGGTTATTTGCAGAGTCTTTCCTGGGAGCTGTAATGAGATAGAGAGAGCAAGGTGAGAAGTGCCCTTGGCCAGAGGAACAACAGGGAGAGGCACTTACGGAGCTTAAGTGGGCAGTTCCTGACATAGTGTCCAGGTTCCCCGCAGTACAGGCACAGATTATTCATCCTGCGACGTTGACGCTCCTCCTGGGTGAGAGAAGGCCGAAGGACCCCCAACTGCATAGGTTCAGGTGGGTTAAACGTGGAGGTAGGTGGCGCTGGTGAAGTATGATTTGGAATCTTGGGAAGCATCCAGGTTGGGCGAGAAAATCCTGTAGCTCTTTCTGCCCTACGTTCCCTTAAGCGTCGATCGATCTGAATGGCCAGATCGATGAACGCATTCAGAGTCGGTGGTATACCAACCCTGGCTAACTCATCTTTCAAAGAATCAGAAAGTCCCATATGGAATTGATAGCGGAGGGCCGCATCATTCCAGTTTGTGTCTGCGCTCCACCTTCTGAACTCAGCCACATAATCCTCTGCTGCCCTGCGCCCCTGCTGAAGGGTACGCAGTGCAGTTTTCGCAGTCACAGAGAGCTTGGGGTCTTCATATAACTGGGCCAATGCGTCAAAGAAGGTGGTGAGGTTGGTCAGAGATACATCCTTTTGTTCCATGAGACGATGGGCCCAGGTTTGGGGATCGCCTATAAGTAAGGAAATCACGAAGCCCACCTTGGTGGCCTCCAGGGAAAAGGTGCGTGGCTGGAGGGCAAAAAATAGTTCACAGGAATTGCGAAAGGCTCTGAATTTATGTCGAACTCTGGAGAATCTTTCAGGTGTCGAAACTCTGGGTTCTGGAGGAAGCATCACCACCGTTGGGGAAGGCCCAGCTGAAGAAACAGAAGCAGGAGGGGCTCCCTGGACACCGGTAGGGTTAGACAAAGTTAATACCTGTTCCTCCAGCCGGGTGTATCATTGCTGCAGATTCTTGACTGCTTCAGTCAATCCTGCCAGGTGTGCACATCCTCCATTGGAGAGGTTCCCTGCTCAGGCTCAGACATTGCTGTCTGCTACTGTCACGTACCTGGTAGGTTTTGAGCCTGAAGTGCAGAGAGAGACCTCCCCTACGGCTCCCACTCACGGCCCTCTGGAATGGAGACAGAGGACACAGTAGTAAGGAGTGGTATGGGTGCCTGGCAGGATCATAAGTCACCCAGAAGTCCAGGAGTGGTGGGAACTCAGGAACCAGGAACTGAAGAGAAGACTGGAGACTGGAACGCAGACTGGAGCCAGGAACAACAGCAGGTAAGTAGGCAGGAAACTGAAGTGCTAGACTGGAACCAGGAACAACAGCAGGTAGCAGGCTGGTACTGGAATGCTGGACTGGAACTGGGAACAACAGCAGGTAGCACGCTGGATACTGGAACGCTGGACTGGAACCAGGAACAACAACATATAGCAGGCTGGATACTAGAAAGCTGGACTGGAACCAGGAACAACAACAGGTAACAGGCTGGATACTGGAACGCTGGACTGGAACCAGGAACAACAGCAGGTAACAGGCTGGATACTGGAATGCTGGACTGGAACCAGGAACAACAGCAGGTAGCAGGCTGGATACTGGAACACTGGATTGGAACCAGGAACAACAGCAGGTAGCAGGCTGGACACTGGCATGCTGGACTGGAACCAGGAACAACAGCAGGTAGCAGGCTGGATACTGGAATGCTGGACTGGAACCAGGAACAACAACAGGTAGCAGACTGGTAACAGGGATCAAGCAGAAGGGTAGTCAGACAGGCCGGTGATCGATATGAGGCGGACAGTAGAGGTACCAGGGATCAGACAGGAGAATGGACTAAGCAAGCCAGAGGGTCAGATACAGGCGGATAGCTGGATAGTCAAAACAGGAAGCCGGGTCAGGTAACAGAAGGTTTCAGATTAGATCAGGTTTTTGGCACACGGACGCTGTAGAGCAGACAGCGGGGACTGAGTATGACAGGCAGGTTTAAATAGCCCGCCTGGCGCCAACGGGGACGCGTGTGCGCACGCCCGTGCACGCACGCGACCGTGTGAGCTTGCACGTGGTTGCGCCCGCGCACCAGTGAGCCTAGAATGCCGATTACTGGCAGGATCTTCCTGACAACTCTGCAGAAATTGGGGCCTTAGGTGTTGGTGTTGCCACAACACTGTAAGCCCTCACAGTTACTCTTGGTGGGCGCAGGAACGGGCCCTGCTGTGAAATATTAGATCAAGAATTGTAATTACATGCCATTGTTGAACAGTGGTAGAAAAATTGGGCCTTTGGTGGTGGTGGTGCTGGTGCCACAACACTGTAAGTGCTCACAGTTACTCTTGGTGGGTGATAGAATGGGCCCTGCTGAGAAATATTATATCAAGAATTGTAATTACATGCACCTGTTGAACAGGGGCAGAAAAATTGGGCCTTTGGTGGTAGTGGTGGTGTTGCCACAACACTGTATGCCCTCACAGTTACTCTTGGTGGGCACAGGAATGGGCCCTGCAGTGAAATATTAGATCAAGAATTGTAATTACATGTCCCTGTTGAACAGGGGCAGAAAAATTTGGCCTTAGGCACTGGTGCCACAACACTGCAACCCCTCACAGATGCTATAGTTGGAGCGCAGGAATGAGCCCTGCTGCAAAGTAATGCATCAAAAATTGTAATTATACACTCCTGTTAAACAGGGGCTGAAAATTTGGGCCTTGGGCACTGGTGCCGGTGCCACAACACTGCAACCCCTCACAGATACTCTACTTGGAGCGCAGGAATGAGCCCTGCTGCAAAATATTGCATCAAAAATTGTAATTACACGCCCCTGTTAAACAGGGGCTGAAAAATTGGGCCTTGGGCACTGGTGCTGGTGCCACAACACTGCAACCCCTCACAGATACTATAGTTGGAGCGCAGGAATGAGCCCTGCTGCAAATTATTGCATCAAAAATTGTAATTACACGCCCCTGTTAAACAGGGGCATAAAAATTGGGCCTTGGCCACTGGTGGCGGTACCAGGCATAACAGGATAGTCACTCAGCATCAGCATAGGCAGTCTTGAAGGGATCTCACATTATAAAAGAAAATCAAACGGTTACATCAGCATCAGGTGCTTGGTAGCTGGTGATCCAAGACTGATTCATTTTTATGAAGGTCAGCCGATCGATGGATTCGGTGGACAGGCGCATCCTGTGATTGGTTACAAAGCCTCCAGCAGCACTGAATGTGCGTTCCAAAAGATTGCTGCATGTAGGACAGGCCAGTAGCTCAATTGCATACTGTGCAAGCTCTGGCCAGTGATCCATCCTCAAGACCCAGTAACCCAGAGGATTTTTGGTTGGAAAGGTGTCCAAGTCTGATCTTGCCCCTAGGTAATCCTGCACCATGTGAATCAGATGCTGGCGTTGGTTGCTGGAACCGATCAGACCTTGGGGCTGCGGACTAAAAAAATTGTCTGAACGCATCGGTCAGACGGCCACCCTCTCCACTGCTCCTTCTGTGACTGACCGAAGCCTCAGCAACACGTTGTCCAGGAGGACCAGGAAATTGTAACCTCCCAGGCTCTGGAAACGCGTTGCACAAACCTTTCTGCAAGGCCTCCCAAAGATGTTTCATCCTCTGCTCCCTCTGCGACGGCTAGATAAGGTCTGCAACCTTACCCTTGTAGCGTGAATCAAGGAGGGTTGCCAGCCAGTAATCATCCCTCCCCTTGATACCACGAATACGAGGATCCTTCCGCAAGCTTTGCAGGATCAGGGAGGCCATGGAGCGTAGGTTTGCTGAGGCATTCGGTCCAGAGTCCTCTGGGTCACTAAGGACGATATGATCTGCAGCCACCTCCTCCCAGCCACGTACAAGTCCATGGGTTTCTTCGGACTGATCCCTTGAAGACTGCTGCTGATGCTGAGTGCCAGGCTCCACCTCCATGCTGACACAAACCCTCCTCTTCCTCGTCCTCTTCCTGTGTGATCGGTGGCCACGCAGGAACACTGTCTGGATAAAGGGGGCCTTGAGAGGTAAGGAAGTCCTCCTCTTCCTCCCTCTGTTCTATCTCAAGTGCCCTGTCCATTATTCCATGCAGCGTGTGCTCCAACAGGTGGACAAGAGGGACAGTGTCACTGATGCATGCACTGTCACTGCTCACCATCCTCGTGGCCTCCTCAAATGGTGACAGGACAGTGCATGCATCCCTGATCATAGCCCACTTGCATGGGGAAAAAAACAAGCTCCCCTGACCCTGTCCTGGTACCATAGTCGCATAGGTACTCATGGATGGCCCTCTGCTGCGTGTGCAGCCGCTGCAGCATGGCCAACATTGAGTTCCACCTGGTGGGCATTTCACAGATTAGGCGGTTCTTGGGTAGGTTAAATTCCTTTTGGAGGTCAGCCAGCCGAGTACTGGCATTATATGACCTGCAGAAATGCACACAGACTTTCCTGGCCTGCCTCAGGACATCCTGTAAGCCCAGGTAACTGCCGAAGAACCACTGCACCACCAAGTTAAGGACGTGAGCCAAACAGGGCACATGGGTCAGTTGTCCCTGTCGGAGGGTGGAGAGGAGGTTGGTGCCATTGTCGCAAACCACCATACCTGGCTTAAGCTGGCGTGGCGTCAACCACCTCTGAACCTGCCCCTGCAGAGATGACAGAATCTCTGCCCCAGTGTGGCTCCTGTCCCCCAAGCACACTTACGTAGCACCTGGAATGCCTACGGAGCACCGCTGGTTTCTGAGGACAAATCAGCACAGGAAGAAGCCATGAAGGAAGAAGGAGAGGAGGGGGTGGAGGAGAGAGGTGTGGCAGAATCACCACTAGTAGAATTTTGGAGGCGTGGTGGCGGAACAACCTCCAACACTACTGCACCCTGTCCTGCATTCTTCCCAGCTGCCAGAAGAGTCACCCAGTGCGCGGTGAAAGATAGGTAACGTCCCTGTCCATGCCTGCTGGACCATGAGTCAGCGGTAATATGCACCTTACCGCCTGCCAACGAACTGCATGGCAGGTCGACATATGTCTGGTCAAGCATGTGGTGCCCAAGCGGGTGATGTTTTGGCCACGCGAGATACGCTTGAGACATATGTTGCAAATAGCAGCGGTGGGATCTGATGCACTCATCTCAAAAAAAGGCAAAAGAACTTTTGGAATAACGCACAGAGACAGCAGCGCCCTGAACATGCGGAGCTCTGCGGTGTGATGCAGTCGGTGTGCTACCCTTAAGCTGGCCTCGTTGGAGATGTGCCTCCTTCTCCTCCTCCTCCTCTCTCCTATCAGGCATCCATGTGGAGTCAGTGACCTCATCATCCCCTCCCTCCTCATCACTGGAGCAAACCTGGCAGTATGCTGCAGCTGGGGGAACATGACTGCCAGATTGCTGGCCTTCTTGGGGACCCCCTCTCTCTGGGCTTACGTTACTGCCTTCCTCTAGCTGTTTACCATCATCGGAACCTTCAAAACGCTGGGCATCCTCCTGGAGCATGTACCCAACACTGTGGTCAAACAGTTCGGGGGACTCCTCAGGAGGACATGGTGGGGCTAGGGAAGGAGTCACTGATGACATTGAGCCGAGGGAAGAGGCCACGTTGGCAACTGCTTTGCCAGACAAAGTACCCTGAGCCTGGGTGAGAGAGGATGCGGAGGATGAGGACGGCTTGGTCATCCACTCTACCAAGTCTTCCACATGTTGCGGCTCAACACGGCCAGCTGCCAAAAAAAGGGACAAGCGTGTCCCACGGCCACGTGCTAATGAGGATGCACCGTGTCCACGACCAGCACTGTTGCCTCTAGACACAGAGCCTGCTTGCCCTCTTTTATTGGCTTGTGACTGTCTGCCTCTCCTTGTTGGCCTTACAGACATACTAATGGCCTGCAGTGAGATGTAGCTGCACAAAGCTGGAATGTATATATATATATATATATATATATATATATATATATATATATATATATATATATATATATATATATATATATATATATATATATATATACTGATACTGCAGCTAGCAGAATCAACTGCCTGCCTGTAGTTTTATTAGTATGAGAACACCAGCAATTGTCTTCAGGTAGCCTTAGGTGCACACTGTGCAGAGGACACAGTACACTAACTGTAAATAATGCAGCTGCCTTCCTGTGGTACTAATAGGATCAGAAGAACACCAGCAATTGTCTTCAGGTATCTTTAGGTGCACACTGTGCAGAGGACACAGTACACTAACTGTAAATACTGCAGCTGCCTGCCTGTGGTATTAATAGGATCAGAACAACAGCAATTGTCTTCAGGTAGCTTTAGGTGCATACTGTGCAGAGGACACAGTACACTAACTGTGAATGCTGCAGCTGCCTGCCTGTAGTATTAATAGGATCAGAACAACAGCAATTGTCTTCAGGTAGCTTTAGGTGCACACTGTGCAGAGGACACAGTACACTACTGTAAATACTGCAGCTGCCTGCCTGTGGTACTAATAGGATCAGAAGAACACCAGCAATTTTCTTCAGGTAGCTTTAGGTGCACACCGTGCAGAGGACACAGTACACTAACTGTAAATACTGCAGCTACCTGCCTGTGGTATTAATAGGATCAGAAAAACTGCAATTGTCTTCAGGTAGCTTTAGGTGCACACTGTGCAGAGGACACAGTACACTAACTGTAAATACTGTAGTTGCCTGCCTGTGGCACTAATAGGATCAGAAGAACACCAGCAATTTTCTTCAGGTAGCTTTAGGTGCACACTGTGCAGAGGACACAGTACACTAACTGTAAATACTGCAGCTGTCTGCCTGTGGTACTAATAGGATCAGAAGAACACCAGCAATTGTCTTCAGGTAGCTTTAGGTGCACACTGTGCAGAGGACACAGTACACTAACTGTAAATACTGCAGCTGCCTGCCTGTGGTACTATTAGGATCAGAAGAATCCCACCAATTTTTTTCAGGTAGCTTTAGGTGCACACTGTTCAGAGGACACAGTACACTAACTGTAAATACTGCAGCTGCCTGCCTGTGGCATCAATATGATCAGAACACTAGCAATTGTCTTCAGGTAGCTTTAGGTGCACACTGTGCAGAGGACACAGTACACTAACTGTAAATACTGCAGCTGCCTGCCTGTGGTACTAATAGGATCAGAAGAATCCCACCAATTTTTTTCAGGTAGCTTTAGGTGCACACTGTGCAGAGGACACAGTACACTAACTGTAAATACTGCAGCTGCCTGCCTGTGGTACTAATAAGATCAGAAGAACACCAGCAATTTTCTTCAGGTAGCTTTAGGTGCACACCGTGCAGAGGACACAGTACACTAACTGTAAATACTGCAGCTGCCTGCCTGTGGTATTATTAGGATCAGAACAACAGCAATTGTGTTCAGGTAGCTTTAGGTGCACACTGTGCAGAGGACACAGTACGCTAACTGTAAATACTGCAGCTGCCTGCCTGTGGTACTAATAGGATCTGAAGAACACCAGCTATTGTCTTCAGGTAGCTTTAGGTGTATATACATATACATACACACACAACACCTAGGATGCATATATATACACAATACACTGTAAGTGCAGCTAACTGACTCGCCTTCCTACTCTATCTAACTTAAATCAAATGACACTGTCTCTCTGTCTATCTCTCTCCGCTGCTGATTTGCTTATTTTAACTTTCAGAGAGGATCACTTAATTGGGAAATATTCTACTTAACAAGAAACTCTATTGGACTGGGTAAACCTGGGACTTCTAAGTAGCTCCAAAGACATGCCGTATTCAAACCATTTTGGTCCCAGTCACAATAGCAAATGCAGCCATTTACGACTACCCACGAGACACTCAGAGGATTTCCCTGCAATTTATTGTGGCCAGAAGCCCCCCTGCAAGCAAAGGGAGCCTGAAAGCGCCCACAGCTATTTTTTAGCAATTCACAAGTAATCGCTCATGTGTCCAGGGGCAATCATCTGCAGGTAATCAATGCATCGAGTGCTTACATGTGAATGACTGTGAGGGTGACACAGCTCACACTTTCCTAGCACTTCCTCTCTGTGGTCACTGATCCCAGCACCACCTCTTCAGACACTACCAACCCGCCTGGCTGCAGCTGCTCCTTTCACTAGCCCTCCAGGCTAACATCTCCCCACAGTCCTTCAGACTGACACTCTCTGACAGTCCTTCAGACAGACACTCACCAGCCCACCCGGCTGACTCTCAGGAGATCTCCCAAACGTGCTGACCTGCTCCTGCTGTCCTCTTTCCTTGCTCCCGTGCCTCCAGGAAGGGTTTCCTCCATGTGTTGTGGGGGATCCTTCCAGCACCTGAGCCCCAGGCACGAGATCACCCCCCGGGCATCCTGCAAGGGCCTCTGACAGCCTCCTCAGCATGCTAGCATGACTTAAACCTATTTATGAGGTGAGCTGCCCCCTACTAGCCATTTTTGCTGAGGACTGGCCAGGGTCCTCATAAATATGCATAGCAGCCCTTCCTTACTCCCACCCTCCATATCTGGAAGTTTCTACCAACTTACAGACCAGGGGAAAGTGCTAGAGAGAGCTGCCAGTTGAGTCATTCAGCCTCTCTGAGTCACTAAACCCTGACCCAGATTGAAAACCTAGTCCTGGCGCTCTGCCAAGCCACTCTAGTCTAGTCTAGCCACAGCTACTCTAACAACTAACCTGTTTACACTTGTACACTAGAGGGTGCTACATTAACAAAGGAAGTGGCAGGATACAGTAGCAGCTGGTGCTCAATTTTCTTGGGGGGGCCCGCGGCTGTATGTGATGTAGGTGATCTGGTTGCCATGCAGATGGCTTCTACACCAGATAATTCCCACAATTTCCTTGGCTTGTAGTGTAAAATAACAAAAAATGTGAATTAAATTACCACACCACTGCTAAAAGGCCCAGATATAACTTTATTCCAGTTCGGGTCAGTGGGAGAATCAAAAGAGCAGCCAACATAAGGGAAGAAATATTTTACAGAAATTGTGTAGCGCTAAAATGGCAAGATACCTTAAAACTGATACGTTTAGAAGGCCTATACCCAAAGTATAGTATACATATAAAAATACATGCAAAGTCTGACTGAAAATCAAAAGTGTATCAAAAGGACAGTCAATGAGTTGGAATTGAGTGGGTTGCTACCCCAAACGTGAAGTGAGGAGCGCCTTCACCAACACACAGCAGAAAGGTTTCAGAAGGTGATGTTCTGCAATCACTTGAAAGTCTCATCAATACATTGGATAGTCCATCTTTAAACCAAACTCATATCATACACCACTGTGTCTTCAAACCATGCAGTGCACTTGGATGTTATAGATGGGGGCTTACCGGAGGGTTTGAACCCAAGACAGCGTATACTGTGAGGGTCAAACCAGCTTTTATTGCACCCTGGCAATGGTGAGAAGATCTTTGCAGCCTGAGGATAATGAGAGGGGCTTTTCTAAAGGTGTATCTTCTCCACACGTAATGCTGGATCTCTCCACGCAGGGTTCATAAAGGGCACAAAAGGGACTACATAGCGTGATACCGTAAACACCGTAATTTATTAAAATAAAAGAAATACACTTACATGATGAAGTGGATAAAAAGCGCTTGTACATAAAAAGGGGGCGGCAGTGGAGTCCTCCCGACGCGTTTCGTCTGAGTAGACTTCGTCCTGACCCCTACTCAGACGAAACGCGTCGGGAGGACTCCACTGCCGCCCCCTTTTTATGTACAAGCGCTTTTTATCCACTTCATCATGTAAGTGTATTTCTTTTATTTTAATAAATTACGGTGTTTACGGTATCACGCTATGTAGTCCCTTTTGTGCCCTTTATGAACCCTGCGTGGAGAGATCCAGCATTACGTGTGGAGAAGATACACCTTTAGAAAAGCCCCTCTCATTATCCTCAGGCTGCAAAGATCTTCTCACCATTGCCAGGGTGCAATAAAAGCTGGTTTGACCCTCACAGTATACGCTGTCTTGGGTTCAAACCCTCCGGTAAGCCCCCATCTATAGCATCCAAGTGCACTGCATGGTTTGAAGACACAGTGGTGTATGATATGAGTTTGGTTTAAAGATGGACTATCCAATGTATTGATGAGACTTTCAAGTGATTGCAGAACATCACCTTCTGAAACCTTTCTGCTGTGTGTTGGTGAAGGCGCTCCTCACTTCACGTTTGGGGTAGCAACCCACTCAATTCCAACTCATTGACTGTCCTTTTGATACACTTTTGATTTTCAGTCAGACTTTGCATGTATTTTTATATGTATACTATACTTTGGGTATAGGCCTTCTAAACGTATCAGTTTTAAGGTATCTTGCCATTTTAGCGCTACACATTTCTGTAAAATATTTATCTGTTGGGCAACGATTCTAGTTGTGGTGTTAGCAGCTTAAAATTTTTAGATTATTTTAGAGCAAGCGCAAATCTACGAATAGTGTGAATAAGGGAAGAAATAACATTAAAATATTTGTGAATGAACAACATAAAAGATGTTAGATAGTAATAACATGCATACTAATTAGGTATAATATATATATATTTCTTAATCGTACATCACGGGACACAGAGTCATAGTAATTACTATGTGGGTTATAGGCCACCTTCAGGTGATAGACACTGGCACACCCTAAGACAGGAAGTCCACTCCCTATATAACCCCTCCCACTACTGGGAGTACCTCAGTTTTTTCGCCAGTGTCTAAGGTGTTGGTCATGAGTAAAGATGTGCTGTGCTGAGCTCCACTGGAGCAATCCTTGCTGGGGCTAGCTATGCAGCCGAATCGTTTCAAAGTGTCTTTTTAGGCCGAATTGAATGGTACTAGAGGTCGACCGATATATCGGCCGGCCGATATATCGGCTGATATTTGGCGTTTTTTATTTAATCGGCATCTGCCGATTGTGCTGATAAAAAAGGCCGATTATAACTTCAGCGCGACTTGCAAATGACTTCTGTAATAGAAGTCAATGCAAGTTGCCTGAAGTCTTCTGTGAATTGACTTCTCTCCTCCTCTGGGCAGCCTGCCAAATCTGATAAAAAGAACCTGAAGAGATACAATCTTTATACTTTTATCAATGGACTGAACTCTGTGTGTAGAAGCTCTCAGTTTAACCATTTAAAGACTAAATCTTTTCTGACACTTGTTGCTTACAAGTAAAAATCCTGTATTTTCTGCTAGAAAATCACTTCAAACCCCCAAATATTATATATATTTTTTTTAGCAGAGACCCTAGGGAATAAAATAGCGGTTGTTGCAATATTTTATGTCACATGGTATTTGCCCAGCGGTCTTTTAAACACAATTTTAAAAAAAAAAATACACTAATGAATTAAAAAAAAAAAACTAAGCAGTAAAGTTAGCCCATTTTTTTTCGTCCAAAAGTTTTGATTACCTGTTTTTGTGTATTTAATATTTAAGATATAGGTTTTTTTTTGTTTTTTTAATCTAAATTATACATACAAGTGTACTAATTGGAGGTTTGTTTTGTTTAATAAATGTTTAAATGTAAAAAAATGTCTGTATCACTTATTACTTAAGGTTGCTTTCACACTGGAGCAGGCATGCATTGACGGTAAAACACTGCTAGTTTTAGCGGCGCTTTATCGTCATTTTAGCGGAGCCATTCGGCTGATAGCGTGGCGCTTATAACCCAGCTAGCGGCCGGGGAAGGGGTTAAATGCGCCGCTGCCGAAACGCTTTGCAGGCGCTTCGGCAGCGGTGCGCATTCATTTCAATGGGCAGGAGTGGTGGAGCAGCGGTATGCACCGCTCCATAGATGCTGCTTGCAGGACTTTTTTTTAACATCCTGCCAGCGCATCGCCTCGGTGTGAAAGCACTCGGCTTTTACACTGAGACTGCAGGGGAGCCGTTTTGCAGGCGCTATTTTTAGCCCAAAAGTGGTTGAAAAATGCCCAGTGTGAAAGGGGTCTAACTGTTAGATTTTATGAGATGAAGGGGAAAAAAAGAAATCGGACTAACATATCGGCCCAAAAAAATCGGCATCATATATCGGCCATCGGCCACCACGATTTCTAAATATCGGCATCGGCCAGAGAAAAACCCATATCGGTCAACCTCTAAATGGTACCCGGGCCTCGTGGTGGAACAAACGAGGTTTAGCCCGTAACGCTTCTCTTTCTAGAGTGCTGGACCCCGGGATCCAGTGCTTTTGGTTTTTTCAGCCATAAGTTTTTTCTGGCGGGGTGCTATTACGGGTCCAGGAGTGCGGATCCCCCGATAAAAAGGGGCCCCAGTTCCTGACGCTTTTTTTAAACGGAGCCCCCCGTAAGAGGTGAAGATTGGGTCTGTTGTTTTTACCACAGAAAACCCTGCGGCAGAAAAGGTAAAGTCAAAATGATCGGTGATGCCACTCCGTTTTTTACCGCCCCTGCACGGCGGTTTGATTACCAGGTCTCCTCCTCGCCATCCCCCACACACACAAGCCGATCTTGTCGGATCGGAGGCCCACGCGGGAAAGACGCTCTTTTGAAAAGAGAGGGGACGCGATGTGACGGAGGGGCGGGGCTTAGCGCGGCGTTGGCGTGTGGCAACGTCCAGCGCGGGAGTATGTTTAAAAATTCAATTTTTTGCTGGCTGCAGCTGTCGGAGGGACAGCTGTCGGAGGCATTCCCTTGGAACATTTACTAAAAGCACCAGGCTGAGCATTAAATAGCAGCGGCAGTTGCTGGACTATTTGCTCAAGCAGTGGATGCAATTCTTCTGGTAGTACCTCTGCATTTGTGAATTGGGCTATGGTCAGAGGAGGGTAGAGACACCCCAAAAAAGGGCTCAAGAGGGACTCCTTCAAACTCTAAAAAGCCTAAACTCATCTCTAAGATGGCATCCTCCCCTGAGAGATCTGAGGTGGCTGGTCAGAGTGAGCCATCAGGGACATCAGGTGTTGCAACTGTTTCCAACACTGCAGCCCCATCTACGTTACTGAAGAAGTTTTTTCCTCAACCATATTAGGATTGGAGCAGAGGTTAGCGGCTTTAATCGCATCCCAGAGTGGGACTAGTGCAATAGGTTCCCTTCCGTTACCCAGGACCCTCAAACTGAGGAACCGGGGGCGGGAGATGATGAATTTTTCTCAGGGGACCGGGAAGAGGCTTATGACTCCTCTTCTGAGGGGTCAAATGCGGAAGGATCAGGTTCACAATCTGAGAGATTGATGGTACACTCTCTTACTGAATTGGTCCACTCCACATTTATGCTACCCTTAACTGAGTTGGTTGACAAGCCTACTTCTTGTTTGGGTTCACTAAAGCCTTCACAAGCTGCGCATGCCTTACCTATCCATTCATTGCTGGAAAAGCTTATGCATTCTGAGTGAGCATTTTTATCCTCCTAAAAAGTTTTCAACACTTTATCCTATGGAGGAAAAGTTTAATAAAAAATGGGAGATACCAGCAATTGACGCTGCTATATCCTCTGTGAATAAAATTTTGACTTGTCGGGTAGACAATGCTCAAATGCTTAGGGATCCAACGGATAAGAAGTTAAAATTCCTATTAAAAAACACTTTTTCTCTGGCAGGTTCAGTAACTCAGCCTGGCTGGCAGCAATTGGTGTATGTCAATCCTTGAGAGACCAGTTTAACCACCTGACGTCCGCGCTATGGCCAAATGACGTCCACAGCGCGGACCTGAATTCCCGGGAGGCCGTCATATGACGCCTCCCCTGTGCACGCTCCCTGCGCACACCCTGCAGGGCGCGCGCCGGGCGCGCTGTGATCACCGAGTCACTGAGACTCGGCTGATCACCGATCCGAGTAAGGGGCCGATCCCGGCCCCTTACCATGTGATCAGCTGTCAGCCAATGACAGCTGATCACATGATGTAAACAAAAGATCGGTAATCGTTTTTTTTTTTTACTCACGCTGACAGCATGAGTAGAAAAAAAAGCCGATCACCGGCTGGGATGGAAGAGGCACATCTGCCTCATCAGTGCCACCTACTAGTGCCAATTAAAAGAGCCCACAGTGCCACCTAACAGTGCCCACAGTGCCACCTAACAGTGCCCACAGTGCCACCTATCAATGCCAACAAGTGCCACCTATCAATGCCCACAAGTGCCACCTATCAATGCCCACCTGTAGTGCCAATCAGTGCCACCTGGCAGTGCTGCCCATCACTGCCACCCATCAGTGCCCATCACTGCCGCCTATCAGTGCCCATCACTGCCGCCTCATCAGCGTACATCAATGAAGGAGAAAAATGACCCGTTTGAAATTTTTTATAACAAAATATAAAAAAATAATTTTTTTTTTTTTTTAAAAATTCAGTTGTTTACATTTTTTTAACAAAAAGTAAAAACTGCAGAGGTGATCAAATACCACCAAAAGAAAGCTCTATTTGTGGTGAAAAAATGATATAAATTTCATTTGGGTACAGTGTTGTATGACCGCGCAATTGTCATTCAAAGTGCATCAGCGCTGAAAGCTGAAAATTGGTCTGGATAGGAGGGGGGTTTAAGTGCAAGTGGTTAAACAGGTGCTCAAGATTATTCCTGATCAGCAGGCCCAAGCGGAGCTACCAGGGGCGTTATGTTTTGCAATAGACGCTATAAAAGATTCTATTCTCCAGGCCTCACGCCTTATGCTGGGGCTGGTGCATATGCGTAGAATACTATGGTTGAAAAATTTGTCAGCCGAAGTGCCCTGCAAAAAGCTCCTGACTAGTTTTCCTTTTCACGGTGAACGGCTGTTTGGGGATGATTTGGATAAGTACATCCAAAGAATTTCTAATGGGAAAAGTACCCTTTTGCCACTTTAGGAAAAGGAGTAATCGTATTTCATTTAAGCATCGGCCTCCAGGCAGTCTCGACGGCCTCCACCGTCAAATTCAAGAGGTAAACCTTAGGGTCAACCCCAGGGACAAAATAAGTCCTGGGGAAGGAAACCTACAAAACAAAATACTAAAGCCTCCTTATGAAGGGGTACCCCGCTCGCTCGAGTGGGGGGAAGACTTCTGTAATTCTCAAGGGTCTGGCAGGAAGAGTGTCAAGACAAATGGGTGGCTTCCTCAATTACTCTAGGATACAAACTAGAGTTCCATGAGTCCCCGTCTCCTCATTTTCTCAGATCAAACGTTCCCAGAGATCCAGAGAAAAAGAAGTCTCTCTTTCAAGCATTGGACTATCTTTTGTCTCAAAAGGTGATATCGGTGGTCCCCATGCTAGAGCAGGGATTGGGGTTTTATTCAAACCTTTTCACTGTACCCAAACCAAATGGAGATGTCAGATCCATTCCAGATCTCAAAGATCTAAACCAGTTTTTGAATATCCGCTCTTTTCGCATGGAGTCAATCCGATCAGTAGTCTCCATCCTACAAGATGGAGAACTTCTGACGTCAATCAACATCAAGGATGCTTACCTCCACATGCCGATTTTCCCCGCTCACCAGAAATATCTACGGTTTGAGATAGAAAATCTTCATTTTCAGTTTGTAGCTCTGCCTTTCGGACTAGCTACTGCTCTTTGAGTATTTACAAAGGTTCTGGCCCCTCCTCTAACCAGATTAAGGGCTCAAGGTATAACGATTTTAGTGTAACTAGATGATCTGCTCTTGATAGACCAGTCGGTAGCCCGCTTAGAACAAAGTATGGTCACCACAGTCAACTACCTGGAATACCTAGGTTGGATTCTCAACCTAGAGAAATCTTCCTTAAAACCATCAAGGAGATTGGAATACTTGGGTCTGATCATAGATACAGCCCAGAAGAGGGTATTCTTACCCCAGGTGAAGATCAGTGCCATAAGGGAGCGTATTCAGGTAGTCAAGGCAAAGAAGAATCCTTCTATTCGACTTTGCATGAGGTTTTTGGGAAAGATGGTGGCTTCATTCGAGGCCGTTCCTTATGCTCAGTTTCATTTGAGACTGCTGCAAAACAGTATCCTATCGGCTTGGAACAAGAAGGTCCAAGCTCTAGATTTCCCAATGTGCTTGTCTCCAAAGGTGCGCCAGAGCCTTAGTTGGTGGTTTATAACCAAGAATCTGCAGAAAGGAAAATCCTTCCTACCAGTTACCTGAAAGGTGGTAACAACAGATGCCAGCCTTTCGGGTTGGGGAGCAGTCCTGGAAGAGACGACTGTCCAAGGGAAATGGTCCAGGTCAGAAATTACCTTGCCCATCAATATTCTAGAGATTCGGGCAGCGCGCTTGGCCCCGAGGGCCTGGACATTCAGATTATGGAATTGTCCTGTCCGGATCCAATCCAACAATGCCACAGCAGTGGCTATATCATTCACCAAGGGTCGTGCGGCCCAGAGAGAGGTGAATCATATCCTAACTTGGGCAGAAAACAATGTGCCTTGCCTGTCGGCAGTCTTTATTCCAGCAGTCGCCAGCAGTTGTTCCCGGGAGAATGGTCTCTTCACCCCGATATCTTCTTGACAACATGTCAAAGATGGGGGGATTCCGGGGCGTGGCCAGGACCGGCATGTGAGAGGAAGTGTTTCTCACAGCTCCACTTCAGCACATTGAATCGATCCTTTCCCAGCAGCGATCCGGTGCCAAAAAACGGCATTCCAGCTGGCTACCGACCCGCTCACCCTCCCGGACCATCCACCGGCCCTGTGCACAAGAGGGAAAGCAAAGAAAAAGGAGGAAAACATGACCTCCGAAATCAAAGATGGCGCTGCCGCGGCCCTGGCACAGCGCACACCGAGGGGATATGAAAAGAAGAAAGATTCGGCTAGTAAGAAGTCACAGAAGCTACAGGGTAAGGAATACCAGAGAGATATGGTGTACTATGCCCAAAAGATGGGGGGGCTCCGGGCGCAAGAAGCAGGGGGGTCTGCATCATTGTCCCAGGCAGAAGCACATGAGATGGGAGAGCTGGACACAATATATGCTGACATGCAGGGAGAGGTGGATGATGCAGCAGAGCGGCCCCCTCCTCTATACACAGACACAGACAGTGAAGAGACTGAGCAGCCAACTTTAGCTGACATACTTAAAGCTGTGCATGTCTGCACAGCTTCTGTGAACACTCTCAAAGAGCAATTTGGAGGGCTCAGAGAGGATGTATCCTTGTTGAGACAAGACTTGCAGAAAATTAGAGAACGTACGACTGCTGTGGAAAGCAGAGTAAGCGATATTGAAGACAAACTCCCGCCAGTGGCTCGTGAAGCACATGCGGCCTATCAACTTGCTAAAGACACCAACAACAGAGCGGACGACATGGAAAATCGCTTAAGACGCAATAACATACGCATCGTAGGCCTGCTAGAGAAAACGGAGGGCAAGGATGCCACCACATTCATACAGTCCTGGCTGGTCGAGATATTTGGAAGAGAAGCCTTTTCCCTGTTTTTCACAGTAGAGAGGGCGCACCGAACTCCAGGTCGCCCGCCACAACCGGGAGCCCCCCCCAGACCTCTTCTTGCCCAGCTTATGCACTACAGAGACAGAGAAGTGGTGCTGAGGAATGCAAGAGAAAAAGCTAATGTCCAGGTGAATGGGGTCAGAGTGTCGTTCTACCCTGACTTCTCTGCAGAGGTGCAAAAACGCAGGGCCAAGTTCTCTGATGTGAAGAGACGCCTACAGTCTCTGCAGCTTCCATATGCCATGCTGTACCCGGCTAAGCTGAGAGTCACCGCCGACAGACAGGCTCACTTCTTTGAATCAGCCCAAGATGCAGCTATGTGGCTTGACCGTAATGAACAGGCCTTAAGACAACGAGACAGAGAGGATGAGGACAGACCTGCATGACACGCATAAATGTGGAATTCTTCTGGAACCCCACCATATAGCTTTAAAGTGGATCTGTCAATAGCTCACTTATTCCCCTTTACGGCTGATATTCTCCGTGGGATCCTGCAGTTTGTTATTATAAGATGGGGGGATTCCGGACGTAGATCTGTTTGTATCCAGGTTCAACAAAAAGATAGACAACTTTGTGTCAAGAACAAAAGATCCGCTAGCTTGTGGAACAGATGCCATGGAATTCCCATGGAATCAGTTTTCACTGATTTATGCATTCCCTCCTGTTCTGCTGTTTCCATGACTTCTTCGCAGGATCAAGCAGGAAGGGAAGATTCTTGTGGCTCCGGTGTGGCCCAGGAAATCTTGGTTTGCGGAGATCATAAAGATGGCGGTAAGGGACCCATGGACCCTACCACCACGTCCAGACCTTCTCTCGCAAGGTCCGGTATTTCATCCTACCTTACAATTTAATGGTTTGGCTATTGAGACCCACATTCTGAAGAAGCATGGGCTGTCAGGTTCAGTGGTACCTACCTTGGTTAATGCAAGGAAGCCGGCCTCCAGAATAATTTAGTGTAGAGACTGGAAACATATGTCTCCAGGTGTGAATCCAAGGGTTGGCACCCCAGGAAGTATGTCATAGAATCCTTGACTTTCTACAAATGGAGTTAGAAATGAAGTTGGCATTGAGTACTATCAAGGGCCAGGTCTCGGCCTTAACAGTATTATTTCAGCGACCACTTGCTTCGCATTCTTTGGTTCGTAGCTTTATTCAGGGGGTAACGTGGCTTAATCCTCCGGTTAAGTCACCCCTGAACCCTTGGGACTTGAATTTAGTTCTGTCAGCATTACAGAAACAGCCTTTTGAGCTGATACGACATATTCCCTTGGTCCTTTTGACAAGGAAACAAGTTTTTCTGGTAGCCATATGTTCTGCAAGAAGGGTATCAGAGTTGGCTGCTCTTTCTTGTAAAGAGCCATATTTAATTATTCACAAGGATAAGGTAGTATTGTGTCCTCATCCTAACTTTCTACCGAAGGTTTTGTCAAGTTTTCATTTAAACCAGGATATTGTTCTACCTTCATTTTTTCCAGAACCCGGTTCTATGGAAGAAAAGTCACTACATTCTCTTGATGTGGTGAGAGCAGTCATGTCTACTTGAAGGCGACAGTTTAGATTCAAAATACGGATGTTTTGTTTGTATTTCCCGAAGGTCCTAAAAGAGGACAGACAGCATCGAAATCTACTATTTCCAAATGGATTCGACAAGTAATTGTTCAAGCTTTTGGTTTAAAAAGGAAGATTCCACCTTTTCAAATCCAAGCACACTTCACAAGAGCTGTTAGTGCTTCGTAGGCAGTGCATCACCAAGCCTCCTAGCTCAAATCTGCAAGGCCGCAACTTGGTCTTCAGTCCATATATTTACCAGATTCTATCAGGTAGATGTAAAAAGTCATGAGGATATCGCCTTTGGGCGCAGTGTGCTGCAGGCTGCAGTATAAGTCCTCTGATCTCATGGTGCCCTAATTTTGTTGTGTCTCCCTCCCTTCAGTTGGCATTGCTCTGGGACATCCCACATAGTAATTACTATGGCTCTGTGTCCCGTGATGTACGATTAAGAAAATAGGATTTTTATAACAGCTTACCTGTAAAATCCTTTTCTTTGTAGTACATCACAGGACACAGAGGTCTCTCCCTTCTTTCTGGTATACACGTGTATTGCTTTGCTACAAAAAACTGAGGTACTCTCGGTAGTGGGAGGGGTTATATAAGGAGTGGACTTCCTGTCTTGGGTGTGCCAGTGTCCATCACCTGAAGGTGGCCTATAATCCACATAGTAATTACTATGGCTTTGTGTCAGGTACGCTGTTATAAAAATCCTATTTTTTTTTACCTCCTTTATGAATCTTTTATTTTTGTCAGGATTCTCGCATTTCCTATCCCGCACAGCAGGAGGGGGCAGCTCTTTATGTCACACACTGAAATAATGGTGTATTGGGACCTTTTGGCAGCGGTGGGGCGCTTCAGTTCACATTTTTGAGATTGTATGCATGGCCCAATGTACAAATAGAAAAGTGCTGATAGGCCAAAAATAGACTTTTATCGCAGAAGAGATCCACATAACTGGTTCACAGAACTCCCGAACGGTGAACCCCATTGAAGTCTAATAATTCATTGGTTGTTTGTAAGTTTTTATTGTGATGAAGTATAACCATATATTGTTACAGAAAAAGGATGGAGCATAAAGAATACAGTATGTAACCACTGATGAGGTTTACACAGTGTTCATCTATACACAAACATATCAGGTAATTTTTCCAAGGTGTAGAAGAGGTTAAAGAAATAGGGGAGGGGAGAAAGAGCAAAGTGAAGAGCAAAGTGAAAGGTTACTCTTCAGTATTTAAATCCTACTTGCTAGCAATGTTTTAAAAATCATCTTTAGTTCTGCAGTTATGTTATAAATCACTTTGAGAAAGCAAATAGTACCTGCGTTTATCTTGATATCAGTCTTATGTCATCCCTTGAACAGTAACACTCAGACTAGGAGATGGAAGGCAGCACTATGAGCCAATCAGGCTCTGCTGTAGTGCATATGTGGTTGCAGTGAACAGGCTTAAAATAAAAGAGAGCAAAGAGAGTTTGAGGACTCATTAACATATTCTTAATTTTTCATTGTCCGATCAGCAGGCCACAAATGTGATCTTGACCAAATTGTGCTGCTGTTACATTGAAGGAAAATGACCTGGATATGCTGTCTGGGTGTGCAGGAATCACAGCAGTGCCTAAACATAACTAATCTGCAGTTTAAAAAAGTTCATATGTATGTATTTTAATTTAGCATTTAACAGGATTTCAGCATTAATATATTTTTGTGTTATCCATCTTGTATTAATATAATTGTGAAGTTTTGCTAAAAGCATCTTTAGGTATAATGGTTATATTTTAGTAGTTTGATGATCCACCTCTTTAGTATGCTATTTTACATACAGATCTGTACAGCAAATACACAAACATCTTAGGGATTTTCTGTGTGTCACAAAATTAAGGGAATTTGACAGAATGCAATAATATTGGGAAGGGAGGTCAGAAAGAGTATTTTTGGTTGATATACAGTATACAAAATGCAAACACAACTAGTTGATTACCCCATCATTTTAAGTCATTACTTTTTTGCTCATTCATACATCTTCTATACTTGTTTGATACTCTTTCTAATGCTGTCATTAAAGATGACTTTCTTCTGATGATGCCACTGATTTAACCAGGAGGAAGGGTTTAGATGGCCATCTTCAGCTGGTTGCTACATCAACACACATTCCTAAATGCTTGCCCTTCATAGACTAAGTATGGAGGGTTAAATGGGGTCTAGTGAAATATACAATGCTCCCCAAACAGAACACAGTGTGTGGCAGGGACCAGGACCCCAGAGGCCCCTTTGCAGGCTGGTTGCCTACTGTATGTGCAGTTTGCATCCAGCTGCCCAGGTCAGGGGGACGGGGGTCGTGCTTTTTGCCACCTTTCCCTGGTAGGTTTGCAGGCTTTCGCTGGGCTCCAGCCTCCCTCCTATGTTCTATAAAAGTGAAGAGGTCCAGAACCTAAGGAGGCTCTGGGGGACACTTGGGGAAACGCATGGGGAACACACGTTAAAAACTTACTGGGACCTATGGTCCTCTCTGGAACGCCGATTCGCCAGAAGAATCCTGGAACATGGACTTCTCTGTTAAAGCACCCCCAAATTTGGACTTTTCTCTTAGAGACTTTACCTGGGACAGTTAGATTCAGTTAGGAACGGAATGTTATTCATGTTGCCAAGTTTACAGTAAACGTTGATTCAACTGCTCAGACCCTAGTCTGAAGTTATTGAAAGGGGTGCATGTGAGGTCCAGACATACTATTAACCACTTGAGCCCCCCGGAAGATTTTACCCCCTTCCTGACAGGAACACTTTTTACAATTTGGCACTGCGACGCTTTAACTGACAGTTGAGCGGTCCCTCGATGCTGTACCCAAACTAAATCAGTGTCCTTTTTTTCCCACAAATAAAGCTTTCTTTTCGTGGTATTTGATCACCAACGCATTTTTTATTTTTTGCGCTATAAAACAAAAAATGAATGACAATTTTGAAAAAAAAAAACAATATTTTTTACTTATTGCTACAAAAAAAAAATCCCCAAAATTTTTTTAAAAAACAAATTTCTTCCTCAGTTTAGGCCAATATATATTCTTCTACATATTTTTTATTTAAAAAATCGTGATACTGCGACATTGCAACAGACAGATCAGAGACTTTTGAAACTTTTTTGGGACCTTTGGCATTTACACAGCGATCAGTGCTATAAAAATGCACTGATTGCTGTGTAAATGGCAGGGACGGGGTTAACGCTAGGGGGCGATCAAGGGGTTAATTGTGTGTTCTCTCAGTGTGGATTAACTAGGAGAGGAAATTGTTTTTCCTACTTAGTAGGATATGTCTATGGCTCCTCTCCTCTGACAGCACATGGCTCTGTTTCAGGTCCAAATTCAGGCAAAAATTTGGGCCTGATTCGTCCCTGAAATGGAGAACAAGGACGCACCGGACCCCTGCTGTGAGCCACATGCGATTTAGGTATTAATCCAGCCAGGGCTGGTGCAAGGATTTTTGACACCCTAGGCGAAACCCCATTTCGCCGCCCCCCCCCTCTTGTCTCCACCCCTGACTCCATCCCCTTTGCCCTGCCCATGTACACCCCACATTTTTAATGACTGCTACTATTTTGCATGCAACACAGTCTCACCTGTGCCCATCACATGCCATCAAATAGAGCCTTAAATCGCCCATCAAATGCAGTCAGTCTCACCTGTGCCCATCACCTACCATCAAATACAGTCTCAGCAGTCTGTGCCCATCAATGTTGCTTCACGGGGGGGGGGGGGGGGGTTGGTACACACTTGGCATTTGATAGATCAGTTAATATACATATAGACACACAAATTGCATGTCATTTGTCATAATTAAACCAACAGTTTTTTCTCACCACACCAAGTGAAGAACAACGGTCTTGGGCTCAGCAAACTTGTATCCAACCGACGACGTGTCCCTGTGCTTGCTGCCTGTTCCTCGCTCGCATGCACCAATATAAAACTGCTTTACCTGCCTCTGTCTGTTGGTGCCTCTTCCAGCCCAGGCTCCGCCTGTCCCCAAGCCCGGAGAGCTGTCGCCAGGTGCCACGCTGCCTGTATCCCATGATGATTTACTCCACTCCAGTGACACGGCCAGGAGAGTGTTCAGTCTTCTTCTGAGGGAGAGTGGGGGCTGGTTGTGGTGCTGTGTAGACACATGTCAGTGTGTGTCAGAGCGGAGAGCAGAGAGCGGCTTGGGGGGGGCGGGGGGGATATTGTGCTGGACACATGTCAGTGTCAGAGCGGAGACCCACGCATGGGGGGGTTGGGGGGGCGCTGCTGGACACATGTCAGATGCTCAGAGCGGCTGCCTGGTGGATTATAGTTGCAAGCTCTACTCTGTGGACAGTAGGATAACCAGCGGCCGGGCGCCCTAGGGCGCAGTGCATCCTAGGCGGCTGCCTAGTCCCCCTAGTGGTAGCACCGGCCCTGAATCCAGCCTTAAATATGTTTATATTAATAAATAACCTTTTAAATTAATGTATGTACCAATTATTACTAAATTATTGCACCCAAGATTCTCTGAATAATTATGTGTCCTTGCAGAATGGTTTAAGTAACAAAGTACATAGCATTTAAAATGTATATATACTATTATGAATGGATGGATAGCCTGGACTGAAATTCTAGCTAAACTAAACGAACTCAAATTCTGAATCTATGCAGGATAAACAGTCCGTGAAATGTACATGGTTTCAATGTTACAGAGAACAATCATGCATAATCATCTGTCCTTATTTCCCTTGCCCACATGACTCTTAAATTTACATAGGAAATAAGAGTTTATTTTGGAAGTCTTGAAACCCTATCTCAAGCAAAACTAGGAAAATATGTTCCCATTATTCAAAATCAGCTGTTATGTTCGTCTTTCCCCACTGAGGGACATTATGAGAGCATAACATTTAAGGATAAATTTTAATGCTTGACGAACAACTTTGTCACCTAGTCGCAGAGCTTCCATGTCAAACATAATAAATAAACAAAATGTTCTTTTATACATTTTATCTATTAACCACTGCCTTAAAGACCAACTCTGGGCAAATAAAAAATTATACCTTACAGTGGGTCTGTGCCCACACTGCAAAGGGTTAATTGCTTCTTTATGTCTGGGGGAACAATTAAAGGAAATATACTTACCAATTCTCTGTTCCTCCTTGCAGCTAGACCAGTCTCTGCAGCCTCTGCACCCCCCTGCTCTATCAGTCTAGGGTCACATGATCAAGACCAGAGCAGGGTCCATAGCAGTGGACCCTGCCTCTACACCAAAAACTGATCAACCAAAGACTGCTCAGTTCTTGGTCTTCAGAGAGCAGAGAGCCGGAGATTGTCAGTCTTTTTTTATTATTTCAAGTTTATTTTTCCATATACAATTTTTTTTTTACAAGCAGTTTATCACAAACAATTAGATCCAACCCCCCCCCCTCCCCCATCCCTATTGTGCTTTCACTTCTTCCTCCAACTTTCCCATATACTTTTGAATCTTCCTACCTGCTCTTCCTCTCTACTACTCAGTACTCAGGTATTCCATTTTATATGTATATTTGATCCTATTAAACCATTCCCTTGTCGTGGGTCTTTCTTTATCTTGCCATTTTTTTGGTATCACGCCTTTGGCAGCATTTATTTAGTATGGTAATATTGTATACTTATATTAAGGTTTTTTTTCCATATTTATATTATGGAATAAGCAACACCATGGGTCATCTGTAATCTCAAATCCCGTGATCTCTTTTATATATGATCTTACGTCCTTCCAAAAATCCCTCATCTTTGGGCATTCCCACCATAGATGGGACATACAGTAGTTCCCTCTGGCCACATCCACATCCAGTCGCGTCCCGTTCTGTACTACGGAACCGTTCTAATAGGAGCGACGCAAGTTGCTCGACTTAGAAAAAGGTTCCTGTAGTATTTTTGGGGCGACTTCAGGTGACTTGCATTGACTTCTTTACAGAAGTCGTTTTGCAAGGCGCCGCTGAAGTAGTCTGCAGGTCGCCTCGGTGAGTCGACCTGCAAGTTGTGTTGCCCCTGTGTGAACCGGCACTAAGGCTGATAGTTTTTCTATTGATACTTTTGGTAATTTTGCTTCTCTCAGATATTCTTTCATTTTTTGTTTTCTCTTTAACTCTTCTTCTTGTGTCCCCTTCTGCCTTACAGTGTTAAGAGCACTATAATAACTATGGAATGTCCTGGCAATTTCTGATGTTTTGTACACTGTTTCTCTTTTCTCATTTTTCATTTTTCATTCATTTTTACTTTTTAATATCCTTGCTAAGTATTTATGTGGTTTGTTTCCCCATTTATATCTATCTTTGGACACTCTGTTAAATGCTTGCCTTGTCTCTTGTTCCATGAAGTCTTTCAGGTTTTCTCTTTTTCATACCAAGACATGGTGGGTCTCCCTAAGTTCTTTTTATGCATCTGTTCTAACTCATATATCTGCTTCACCAACCTTTCGATGTTATTTGTTCTTTCCTTTTTTCCTAGCAGCCCATGGATATTAAGATTCCTTTAAATGAAATAAGTGAATGTGACAGCGCTGCATTAACACTAAAAACAAATTATAAACAAACTATCTCAAAAATAATACATAAAATGAAAGTGCTCAAATGACAAAGTCCATTAGTGACATATACGTGACAGGTCTTCTGCTAAAGTGCTAAAAGGATAGAACTTTTTTCCACATGCTTCACTACTCTTTCACAAAAACAGTGCTCCCACCACCACGTGCAATGCTCGCTCACCTCCTTGTGAGACCCTGCAAGGGGTCAAACACACATTGCACACAGTACAACTCTTCTTTACGGAATGTTCCACACTGGTCCTCGACAATTGCTTTTAGACTCTCAGGAGACAAAAACTCTGCAGCAGGTGCAGTATCCTCCCAATATGCTGATTCAAGCTTGACTCCACATTGTTTGCCGGTAGTTCCACAGTAACATAAAAGAAACAAAAGTGCCTCCAATAGTGCAGTATCAAGGGGATTAGACAGAACCTCACCACCCCAGTTAATATTAAACTCACATTTATTGAAAAAATAAAAGCATTGATATAAATTCCATCAGACAGATCTCACTTTTTGCGAAGGGTTCCACAGCCAGGCTCCACCTCTACTAGTTACGCCACCTACCTTGTGGCTTCATCTGGTGGAATGAGCCGAGTGGCTGTGGCGGGGTACTTTTATAGAAAATGCGTCATAGGCTCTGGTGATCCCCGAGAGCCGCGCAATCGGTATTACTCCTGTCTAAGGGACATAATTCATTTGCATGGCGCGCTGTGATGACTGACTTCCGGCACAAACCGGAAGTCGGCGGGTTCTCGATTACTGCTTCCTGCCAGAGCATTGGTAAACAAAGCTTCAAAAAAATGGGCAAAAAATGGGGACATAGTGCTACAATGCAGAGGTAGAGACAAGGTGGAATAGATATCTCGCAAGATATCTATCATATATAAGTAATACAGCTAAAAATGATCAATTATAATACATTTTAAAAACCTATAGAAAACATATAAAAAATCAATGTTTATATCCTACAAAATGACTAAAAATAGATTACAGAGACAACAAATGTGATTTTAGAATGTGACGAAAATCAAATCAAGGGAAACTAACAGTGACAATTAAGTGGATAGGGGAATGATATTAGCAATCAAGGACAATGGTATAAAGTTACATAGAAATATGCATAGTGTGAGGAAAAAAATGTTTTTTTTTCTTATATGATAAGCGGCTAAATATGTGAACAATAATGAATAAAATATTTAGTAATATTTAGTAATCACTTTATACCTATGAACAGGCGACCTGGTGGTATCTTCAGACCTTGGGGAACACGATTCTGGGTTTCTTGTAACTGTTGGGAAAGAGCCGTGGAGATCTGTGCGACAATTTTGTGAGGTGGGATTATATACTGCTCGTTAGGTTGATCTTCGTCAGAGGTAGCGAACTGTCTTGAAAGAGCATCAGCTTTCTTGTTTTTATGCCCAGGCACATAAGAAAGAACAAAATTAAAGCGGGAGAAAAACGGAGCCCATCGAGCCTGACATGAGTTCAAACGTCTTGCAGTCTGAAGATACAGCAGGTTTTTATGGTCAGTGAGGATAGAAAAAGGCTTGGGAGCCCCTTCCAGAAGATGTCGCCATTCAGACAATGCCAATTTGATGGTAAGTAGTTCTCGATTTCCAACGTCGTAATTCATTTCTGCTGGAGAAACCTTTCTAGAACAAAACGCTACTGTATGGATTCTACCGGACTTAGGCTGTTTCTGGGACAGCACGGCACCTGCTCCTACTTCGGAGGCATCAACCTCAACTATGTACTGGAGATCAGGATTTGCATGCTGAAGAACTGGAGCTTTGCTGAACAAGTCCTTTAATTGCTGGAAAGCCGATTCTGCTTCTGAGGACCACAGCTTGCAATTCGTTCCTTTCTTAGTCATAGCAGTAAGGGGGGCCACAATAGAGGCAAAACCTTTGATGAAGCGTCTATAGTAATTTGCGAACCCTAGAAAGCTTTGGAGCCCTCTTAAAGTGGTCAGTTGGGGCCATTGCAAGACAGCGGAAAGTTTTTGAAGGTCCATTTGGAAACAGACAGCACTTATAATGTATCCAAGGAGAGGAATACGGCTTTGATGGAAACTGCATTTCTCAATCTTCGCATAAAGATGGTTTTCTCTCAGTCGTTGTAATACCTACTTTACATGTGAGATGTGCTCTAGATGAGTCTTGGAAAAGATTAAAATGTCGTCCAAGTATATGATCACAAAACTGTTGCTGAAATCATGAAAAATGTCATTCATGAAACGTTGGAAGACAGCAGGGGCATTACACAACCCAAATGGCATAACCAGATATTCAAAATGTCCAATACGAGTGTTGAATGCTGTCTTCTACTCGTCTCCGTCTTTAATTCAAATCAGATTATAAGCCCCTCGTAGGTCCAGCTTGGAGAAGATAACGGCTCCCTTAAGTACATCAAACAGTTCAAGAATGAGAGGCAAAGGGTAGGAGTCTTTTACAGTGATTTGATTTAACCCTCGATAATCTATGCATGGTCGAAGACCCCCATCTTTTTTTTTCAACAAAGAAAAAACCTGCCCCTACTGGAAAAGAAGAGGGTCGGATAAAACCTCTTTCCAAGTTGTTTTTCACGTATTCCTCCATGGATTTTTGTTCAGGCAAAGAAAGGGGATAGGTCCTTCCTTTGGGAAAAGGGGCTCCAGGAATCAAATTAATTGCGCAATCAAAAGAACGATGTGGAGGTAAAACCTCTGCCTTTTGCTTGCAAAATACATCTGCAAACTCATGGTATTCACGAGGCAAGGTAGGTGGGATGGCCATGGAAGCCAACAGACAACCAGAAAGTCTTTTGGGTTGACACAAACAATTTAGATGACAGAACGACCCCTAATAGGTTAATTCTCCATTTTCCCAATGAAAAGAAGGGTTATGTTGTGTAACCATGGGTAACCAAGGATAACGGGCAGAAGTAAGGAATCAATAAAAGAGAAGACAACTTCCTCTTTGTGGAGTACGCCTACCTGAAGGGTGATAGTCGTAGTCTCAAATTTTACAATGCCATCGCCTAAGGGTTGTCCATTCAGGGTGGTGATGTTTAGGGGTGTAGACTTTGGAACAAATGGGATTTTATTTTCTTTAGCAAAAGTGTAGTCCAAGAATATACCAGCGGCTCCAGAATCCACAAAAGCCTCACAGGAGACAAGTTTAGAGGGTAAATGGATAATTGCGGGAACGGTAATCTTGGAGGATATACCTGTAAGGTCTAACCCAGCTCCTCCAACACTGGATAGACCCTGCCTTTTACTGGATGGGAAGGGCAGACAGAAAACAAATGTCCTTCAAGTCGACAGCAAGGCATGGGCCCAATGCACACCTCCTTTGTTTCTCTGATTCAGTTAGGTGGAGACGGCTTACTTCCATGGGTTCCACAGGTGCCTGGGGTTCAACTGAGATTTCAGGTTCTGGCTGAGATGGTGCTTGGAAGTTAGGGGCCGGACGGTAAACTGGCCTAGGAAACTTGCGAGTTCTAAGTCTCTCTTGGCATCTTTCATGATACCGGACATCCAGACGAACACACAGCTCTATGAATTTCTCAAGGTCGTCTGGGGAATCCTTATAGACTAATTCGTCCTTGATGCGATCTGTAAGACCTTTTTGGAAGGCTGCACGTAATGCCCTAGAGTCCCAATTAGTCTCAGCAGCCAGGGTACGGAACTCAATATCATATTGTGCCACAGACCTGGTACCTTGTTGTATGTCCAAAAGTGAGTACTCAGCTGCAGAAGCTCTATCTGGCTTGCCAAATACAGTCTGGAGAGAAGCCAGAAATTTGTCAGCGTCTAGCAGCACAGGATCATTTCGTTCCAGGTAAGGAGAGACCCAGGCCAGGGGCCTTCCCCTTTAACAAGGAAATTACAAAAGTCCCTTTGGCAGACGAAGTGTTAAAAGTCCCAGGGTTGTTGCGAAAATGCAAACGGCAAACATTTAAAAAGCCTCTGCAGTCCTCAGTATCAACACCAAATTTTTCAGGCAGGGGAAGCTTGGGTGGTACAAAAGAAGTGGGTTGGATTAGAGCAGGAGTCCGGACCGTTGCAGAAGGACCAGGCAAGCAAGATTTAAGCATAGTACAAAGTTAATCTAACTTGGCGTCCAGAGAAGAAAGATGCTGTTCATGAGCTTCAATCAATTGTCCCTGACATAAAATTGCCTTAACAATCTCAGCAGAGTCCACTGCCATTGTGGCCCGTTTGTAATGTAAGGTACCTGTGATAGGTAGTGTCTGAAGGGGAGCTTGTGTGCTGAGGATTCAGGCAAAAAATTAGTCAGGCAGATCAGGACGGCAACAGATCAGGCAAAGCGGTACACAGTCGAAATCCAGAGATTGGTCAGCAAGCAAAGGTCATACACGAGCTGGTGGTGAAGTACAAAATCAGCAGGCTAGAGAGTAGTCAGGAATTCAGACAGAAGCTCAAACACGGTATTCAGAGTCAAAAAGCAGTCAAAACACCCAGGAAGCTAGTCCAAACAAACGGGCACTGAGAGATAGGAAGTGCTGCTATTTATGGGCTGCTTTGATTGTAGATTGTCCACAGCTGGCAGCAGGTGGGGTTAGTGAGTCCAAGGTAATGCATCAAACTAAGAGAACATAGCTATAACTCCAGAGCTCCTCTGTGGCACGACAAGCAGGACTGAAGCTGTGGGACCAGGAACATCTCAGTTCAAATACACCCAGGTACATGACAAACAGTGTAAATTTGCTGTCTCCTTAAAATAACTCAGCACACAGCCATTAATGTCTAAACTTCTGGCAACAAAAGTGAGTACACCCCTAAGTGAAAATGTCCAAATTGGGCCCAATTAGCCATTTTACCTCCACGGTGTCATGTGACTCGTTAGTGTTACAAGGTCTCAGGTGTAAATGGGGAGCAGGTGTGTTAATTTTGGTTTTATCACTCTCACTGGTCCCTGGAAGTTCAACATGGCACCTCATGGCAAAGAACTCTCTGAGGATCTGAAAAAAAAGAATTGTTGCTCTACATAAGGATGGCCTGGGCTATTAGAAGATTGCCAAGACCCTGAAACTGAGCTACAGCACGGTAGCCAAGACCATTCAGTGGTTTCCCAGAACAGGTTCCACTCAGAACAGGCCTCACCATGGTCGACCAAAGAAGTTGAGTGCACGTGCTCAGCATCATATCCAGAGGTTGTCTGTGGGAAATAGACATATGAGTGCTGCCAACATTGCTGCAGAGGTTGAAGGGGTGGGTGGTCAGCCTGTCAGTGTTCAGACCATACGCCGCACACTGCACCAAATTGATCTGCATGACTGTCGCCCCAGAAGGAAGCCTTTTCTAAAGATAATGCACAAGAAAGCCTGCAAACAGTTTGCTGAAGACAAGTAAACTAAGGACATGGATTACTGGAACCACGTCCTGTGGTCTGATGAGACTAAGATAAACTTGTTTGGTTCAGATGATGTCAAGCATGTGTGGTGGCAACCAGGTAAAGAGTACAAAGACAAGTGTGTCTTGCCTACAGTCAAGCACATTGGTGGGAGTGTCATGATCTGGGGCTGCATGAGTGCTGCCGCCACTGGGGAGCTACAGTTCATTGAGGGAACCATGAATGCCAACATGTACTGTGACATACTGAAGCAGAGCATGATCCCCTCCCTTCGGAGACTGGGCTGCAGGGCAGTGTTCCAACATGATGACGACCCCAAACACACCTCCAAGACTACCACTGCCTTGCTAAAGAAGCTGAGGGTAACGGTGATGGACTGGCCAATTATTGTCTCCAGACCTAAACCCTATTGAGCATCTGTGGGGCATCCTCTAACGGAAGGTGGTGGAGCGCAAGGTCTCTAACATCCACCAGCTCCGTGATGTCATCATGGAAGTGTGGAAAAGGGCTCCAGTGGCAACCTGTGAAGCTCTGGTGAACTCCATGCTCAAAAGGGTTAAGGTAGCGCTGGAAAATAATGTTGGCCACACAAAATATTGACACTTTGGGCACAATTTTGACATTTTCACTTAGGGGTGTACTCACTTTTGTTGCCAGCGGTTTAGTCATTAATGGCTGTGTGTTGAGTTATTTTATTATACAAGCTGTACACTCACTACTTTACATTGTAACAAAGTGTCATTTCTTCTGTGTTGTCACATGAAAAGATATAATAAAATATTTACAAAAATGTGAGGGGTATACTCACTTTTGTGAGATACTGTAAGTAATACAAGATTCCTTTAACATATGCCTTGTGTGCCCCCCATTTCGTAGCCTCTGATACATCTGTTACATCTGGGGTTCTATTTAACCGAAAATATTGATCTATTTCTTCTCTTATATTCCCTTCTACCTCTTAATCTTGGATTAGATCCTCATTTAGTCTCCAGGGGCCCCTCCCCTCCTGGGTATCCGCAAGCCTTAACGTCATTATGACTGGGGCATGGTCTGATATAGTCCTTATTCCTATTGATGATTTTGTTACTATTCTAACAATCTATGCTCTACCATAATGTAATCTATTCTGGAGTACGTTCTTTGCAGCGGGGAATAGAAA
The DNA here is from genome assembly GCA_037952835.1 of Lithobates septentrionalis. Classification (NCBI taxonomy): domain Eukaryota; kingdom Metazoa; phylum Chordata; class Amphibia; order Anura; family Ranidae; genus Lithobates; species Lithobates septentrionalis. The sequence continues at coordinate 1,503,246 of JBBDGP010001693.1, read as the reverse complement.
GAATAATCCTTCATCCTAGGGTGCTGAGCTCTCCATATGCCTACTAATTGACATTTATAGAGTTTCTTTTTTAGCATCCTAAATTTTATGGCTTCCAATCCCCAGAGCACTTGATGTGCTATCTACCTGTGGGTCCCTACCAAGGTTCAGGTCTCCTGCCAGAATTACCTTTCCCTTCTAAGTCCTCATGCACACGGACGTTTTTACAGCCGCGTTTTTTTAGCGTTTTTTACAGCTTAAAAACGCCTGTCTATGTTAGTCTATGGATTCATGCCCACCTAGACGTTTTTGAGCTGCAAATAGCCTAGGCGTTTTTAAGCTGTAAAAAAAACCCAGGACCAGTGCGTTCCGAGGAGCGGCGCTAGAGCTGTAAAAACGCGAAACGCGGAAAAACGCGCAAAAACGCGCAAAAACGCGACCGCGGCGTTTTTTCGCATTTTTTAACTCCGGCGTTTTTTGGTTAAAAAGAGATGATTGGACACTGTAATCTCTGTAAAAACAGGAATTTCCTGTCTGGACATTAGATTACCCAAGAGTCCTTTGCACAGCCGTGTGACTGTGGTGATATTGGCTTCAAGATGGCTAGTGCAGTCTCTCAAGTGGAATTAATAAATGCGGTACAGGCCCATCCAGAACTGTGGGATGTGGCACATCCACTGCATGGAGACCACATCCGGAAGGTGAAAGCCTGGGAGGACATATGTGCTGCGATTACCCCTGGCTGGGAACAAATCAGAAATGCGGAAAGAAAGGAGATAAGTAAGTCTATTTTCCTTGAATGCATGATCTGTTTGTGTGTAATGTAAATGAAGATTGCATATTTAACCCTTTGTTTTCCATGTTATTTTAGGCAAAATTATGCAGCGGCGCTGGAAGTCCCTACGTGACCGTGTCAGGAGGGACCTCACGGACGAAGACAAGGCGGCACGTAGCGGAGCACCAGCGCCAACCAAAAAAAAACATGTTTACCACACCAATCTCCAATTCCTCAGGCAAAATATGCAGAGCCATACCAGACCGTAAGTTTTTTTCATATATTTGCCTATGTACATTGCTTTTCAGGCAGTATGTTCCATGGCTATTGTAACCACTTTCCGAACGCCACATGTACATATTCGTCGGCAGAATGGCACGGCAGCACAAATGGGCGTACCTGTACGTCCCTTTTAAGTTGCCGCCTTGGCGGCGCGCTTTCCCATTTTGAGGTCCATGAGTCCGACAGCGGGTCCTGCAGACTCAATGTCCGCGGGCACACCGGCGATCGTCTCAGGGAGAGGAAGAGGTCAATGCCAGTGTAATTTTTACAGTATGTCATTGCAATTTTAATCGCACTGATCGCTGTAAAAATGACAATTTTTCCAAAAATGTGTCCAAATTGTCCAATGTGTCGGCCGTATTGTCGCAGTCATGCTAAAAATCGCTGATCTCCCCCATTAATAATAAAAAAAAAATTTGCAATCATTGCAATTTTAATCGCACTGATCGCTGTAAAAATGACAATTTTTCCAAAAATGTGTCCAAATTGTCCAATGTGTCGGCCGTATTGTCGCAGTCATGCTAAAAATCGCTGATCTCCCCCATTAATAATAAAAAAAAAATTTGCAATCATTGCAATTTTAATCGCACTGATCGCTGTAAAAATGACAATTTTTCCAAAAATGTGTCCAAATTGTCCAATGTGTCGGCCGTATTGTCGCAGTCATGCTAAAAATCGCTGATCTCCCCCATTCCTAATAAAAAAAAAATTTGCAATCATTGCAATTTTAATCGCACTGATCGCTGTAAAAATGACAATTTTTCCAAAAATGTGTCCAAATTGTCCAATGTGTCGGCCGTATTGTCGCAGTCATGCTAAAAATCGCTGATCTTCCCCATTACTAATAAAAAAAATGGTCCGGGCTAAAGTAGTTACGTTTATACAATTTGTATTGTTTGCAGGACAACTTCAAATTTTAGACTCGGAGAGGTCGATGAGGAAGATACAGAGCTTCAGAGACCAAACAGTCCAATGACCACCTCTGGATCTCCACGACCGATCAGCAAGGGAGTTGTTGAGGGCACAGATGAGGTAACTGCTTCAGTCTGCCTGTCTATCTCATTGTCTGTCTGTCCATGTACATGTCAATGTAAACATTTTTATTCTTTTGCAGGAATCGAGGGCTGTGGAAACACCGTCTCCTGACAGTTTTCAAAGTGGAGAGCAGCGCGGTCGTGGCGGTGTTCGTGGCCGTGGACGTCAGGCGAGGGGCGGCTATAATCCCGAGGCTGATGACAGGGTGCTAGCACTGCTGCAGGAAGTGCGGCAGGAGAGGCGCAGTATGGATGTCTTTTTAGACACCAATAACCCACGCGCCTGCTTCTGCCGCAGCCTTTACCACATCCTGGAGGACATTGGGGGAGACCAAGAGAAACTTTGTATGGATCGCATGTACGCTATTGCAATGCAATACAGACATGCAAAATTGAGTGGCGGGCCACCTCCATGCGATCCATATAATGTTTCTCATGATCCCCCAATGGCCCCTGGGACCTCAGCAGTGCTAGCACCCCACTCTCACTATCAGCCCCCTCCTCAACGCCAACCACCACCTATGCCGTCCCAGACCTCATACCATAGCCTGCAAGCGTATGCTGATTTTCCACCTTCCACCTCCCATTTTCAGCCCTCATACCCTCTACCCCGCTACCAGCAGGATTTTGGGAGTGATCGCCAGGCCCAACCATTACCCCGTCCCCAATCCCCACATCCCCAATGCAATCAACCATCCACCACCACCTATCACCAGTTGTGATCCCCAAATAAAATCTTTTTTTTCTTGAAATACCAGTTGTGATCCCAATCCTTTATTTAATTTTTTATTTTTTTTTAAATGTCTTTTATATGATGCACAACAGCACTCCTTTGCACTCTGCTTGCCCTGAAGGCAGAGTGCAAAGGACTCTATCGTACTCTGCCTTCAGGACAAGCGTAAGCTTGGCTCTTTTTTGGGCTTAGCCTAGGCTTACCCCGAAGGCAGAGTCAAATTGACTTGTAGAACAATCGTTGACAAATGGACCAAAAAATAACAAACTTCAATTTTGAAATGCTTTATTTCAAAAAACACAAGACAGCAAAGGTAGATGTATTGCAAATATTTTTTAGATATAATCATTCTGCCATGATACCTCTCCATCAGGGGATTCAAAAAATTCTGCAAATTGGTTTCGAATGCTCATGACACGTGCAGTTGAAAGCAAGTCCATAAATTGAACCCTCTGAAGTTGTCTAATGGGCTCCTGTTCAACATTATTTCTGTCACTGTCCCGCAGAAAATTGTGCATAACGCAGCATGCCAGGACGACTTGAATGGCGTTGTCAACATCCAATTGCATACTTGACAGCAAAACTCGCCATTTGGCCGTGCACACCCCGAATGCACATGCAACAACACGGCGTGCACGGCTGAGCCGATAATTGAAAATTTTTTGTTGTCGGCTGAGACCAGTGCCACTGTATGGCCTCATTAGATTTTCAGCCAGTCCAAAGGCCTCATCTGCCACCATGACTAATGGCAAGCTGGGTTCTTCAGTGCAGGGTAGAGGCCTGCTTTCAGGAATATTGAGTCGTCCCTCATGTAGACGACGTCCGAAGGCCGACTCGCGGAATATGCGGGCATCACCTTGGCTTCCATATGCTCCCACATCTACAAACAGAAATTTGAGGTGTGCATCGGACAATGCCAGGAGGACCACCGAAAAATATTTTTTGTAATTAAAATATGAAGATCCAGAGTGGGGAGGCTTCTTCACCCTGATGTGTTTCCCATCAAGGGCTCCTATACAATTTGGGAACTGAGTTTTTTCCCAAAAAGTGTCCACAACTGATTCCCAGATGTCTTCGGTTGGCTCTGGCATTACAACGTTATGCAATTCCTCCCATATTGCCACACATGTTTCCTTTATTATTTTTGAGACCGTTGAGAGGCCAAGGAGGAAGTAGTGATGCAAGGAAGCATAACTTTGTCCCGTGGCAAGGAACCTAAGATAACATAATAAATTTAGTTATTGAAAGAGTAAAGCATAAACATAAGTCCTAACCCTACCCTTAAACCTAACCCTATCTCCTAACCCTAACCCTAACCCTAACTCCTAACCCTAACCCTAAACCCTAACCCCTAACCCCTAACCCTAACCCTAACTCTAACCTCTAACCCTAACCCTAACCCCCTAACCCCTAACCCTAACCCCTAACCCTAACCCTAACCCCTAACCCCCTAACCCCTAACCCTAACCCTAACCCCTAACCCCCTAACCCCTAACCCTAACCCCTAACCCTAACCCCCTAACCCCTAACCCTAACTCCTAACCCTAACCCCTAACCCTAACCCTAACTCCTAACCCTAACCCCTTACCCTAACCCCTAACCCTAACCCTAACCCTAACCCCTAACCCTAACCCCTAACCCTAACCCTAACCCCCTAACCCTAACCCCCTAACCCCCTAACCCCTAACCCTAACCCTAACCCCTAACCCTAACTCCTAACCCTAACCCCTAACCCCTAACCCTAACCCCCTAACCCCTAACCCTAACTCTAACCCCTAACCCTAACCCTAACCCTAACCCCTAACTCCTAACCCTAACCCCTAACCCTAACCCCTAACCCCTAACCCTAACTCCTAACCCTAACCCCTAACCCTAACCCCCTAACCCCTAACCCTAACCCTAACTCTTAACCCCTAACCCTAACCCTAACCCCTAACCCTAACCCTAACTCCTAACCCTAACTCCTAACCCTAACCCCTAACCCTAAACCCTAAACCCTAACCCCTAACCCTAACCCCTAAACCTAACCCTAACCCCTCCTCCCATATGTGTATTCACTTACCTGAGTGTCACTAGCATCCGTTCCTCCGGTGACACAGAGCTACGCATCACAGTGTCCATCCTTGCGAGCCTTGGCCTGAGCCTCTCCAACAGGTCATCAAAGAGCGGCACTGACATCCTTGTAAAGTTGAAGAACTTTGTTGGATATGAGCGCAGTTGGGAATAAATATTGCCAAAGTACCCCGTAGAAAACCGATTGGATACCATTGGATGCACCCAAAATCGACGTCTGCTGCTTCTCTCCTCCTCCTGTCTCATTCTCCGCTGCCTCTGCAACACAATCAGAAGGATTGCCTCATCGATCTTTTGCATGACAGGATCCATATTTCTCAGAAAAATACTGAAAAATACTGAAATATACTGAAAAATCTGAAACACTCTGAAACACTCTCTCCTCTCTCTCTCTCCTACCAAAATGGCACCGACACATGCTCATTAACATATTTTCTTTGGTTTCTGTGGCATTGTGGGAAATTTGGGAGTGTATATAGCTGAGAGATGTGTTTTTCATTAAAAAACGCTACTTAGCGCTAACGCGGAAAAACGCGCAAAAACGCTAATGCAAAACGCGGAAAAAATCGCGTTTTTAACGCCGGTTTTTCCAGGCGTCGAACCTAGCTTTACAGCTCGTTTTTTAAAACGTCCATGTGCATGAGGACTTAAACTCCATCAATTTTCCCAAGATCTCTATGAAATAACCATTAGGGTTTTTGTTAGGACAGTATATATTTGCCAGTGTACATTCCATTCCCTGCAAAATTCCTTTCAAAAATATATAACGTCCTTCCAAATTCACCAGCCTTTCTTCCAACTGAAATCTTACGTCTTTTGCTAATCCTATAGTACTATACTGGATAGTTTTTTGAGTATAACTTTATATTTGTACCCTGTGTTAGATATATCTCCTGTAGAAAAATTATATTTGTGAAGTATTGTTTACATTCCCCCAGCACTTTATGTATTTTTTCCTGGGCTATTAAGTCCCCTTACATTATATGTCAAAAGATTTAATGTCATGTTTTCTTTGACCTTTCTTCTCTTCTCTGCCACAGGTTCAGTATCCAGACTCTGCGTTATTATAAGGGGAAGAGTACAGTAGGGCCTAGGGAGAGTTCCCACTGTCAGCACATTTTTCCCCGCCCCCCATACCCCCCACTCTCTCCCCCCTACACCTCCCAACCCCACCTTTTCCTCCCCACTCCCCCTCCACCCCCCCTCCCCCCAACCTCCACCTCCCTTTCCTAGCTCCCCTATACCGGTGGTCATTTTGTTTGTATTTCGGACCTCTTCCTGGTCATGGAGCAGAACTGTGTAGTTCCAATTTGAGGCCTCCCTGCCCCTTCTGCTCCTTCTATTCTAGGGTGGAGCTCTATCTGGCCCTCCTACCAGACCCGCTCCTCCTATCAGTGGTGCAGACCTGAGCCCTGCCAGGTATCCGGGTTCTCCCTCCTTTATATCTTATGTCCGTCTTTCCAACCCACCAAACAGGCGTGGAAACCCCATTGTATGTCAAGATTCTGCATCAATTCCAAGAGGGTTTTAACAGTCTCATTCTCCTTAATGTCTCGTAGGATAGGTCCTGAAATATCTGAAGGTTAACACTTTCATATTTTATTGGTGACTTGCTCTTCATATTGCCCCATATTTGGGTCTTTACTTTATAATTCTGGAATATTATAATAATGTCCCTTGGGGATTCCATCGGTATTGAATTTGGTCTTCTAATCCTATGTACTTTTTCTATCCTTATTGATTGAGCTTCTTCTTCTCTGCCCAATATTAGTTTAAATATTTCCTTCATTTTATCCGCCAACTCCTCTACACTTATCGATTCTGGCAAGTCACGTATTCTCAATTTTTTTCTTCTGCTCCGATTTTCTTGATCCTTCATTTTATATGCCAATTCCCTTTGTTCCATTTTCAGAGAATTTACCTCTCCTTTTAGCTCTTTTATTACTTGTTTATGACTGTCCACTCTTCTTTCTATAGCTTCTACCCTTGTCAATATGTGGCCCAAATCATTATGTATTGTTGCCATCTCGGTTTTTAAAGAGTTTTCTAATGCTGCAAACATGGGTGCCATCTTTACCTTAGTGGGTAGTTGATCTTTCAAGTGCTCATCTTCCTCATGTCCCCTTTCTGAGTCACTTTCTGAGTCTTGGTCCATTGTTAACCGGCTCAGATATACTGGGAAATATTGAACCACATAGTCCTTAATAATTGTATGTTCCTCAGTTTGTCAAAAAAAAAGAAAAGGGGGAGGCACCTAAAAAAGAATATACTGAAAGATGGTAAAAATAGGCAGTCCTTAATGTTTGATATTTATGTATTTATATATTGCTCAGTTTTGCTCAATATAAGGGAGAGGAAACATCAGAAGAAAAAATATATACCCTAATGGATGATGGAATAGGTGGGCCTTGACACTTGTATATTGTTTTACTCAGTAAAAAGGAGGTGGCACATAGAAAATAGGTTATACACTAAGGGATGGTAAAATTGGTAGTCCTTGATAGTATTGATAGTATTGCTCGAGTTTACTCAGTAAGAGGGGTAGGAATACCAGCAATAGACCAAAAAAGAGGGTTATGACTCACCTATCCTGATGTACAGTCCTGATGTGCAGTCTGTTATGCCGCCTACACACGGTCGGACTTTTCAGCTACAAAAGTCTGACAGCCCGTCCGTTAGATTTTCGACAGACTTTCGAACGACCGGACTTGCCTACACACGATCACACAAAAGTCCGACGGATTCGTACATGATGACGCACACCGGACTAAAATAAGGAAGTTGATAGCCAATAGCTGCCCTAGCGTCGGTTTTTGTCCGTCGGACTAGCATACAGACGAGTGGATTTCTGGGTCCGGCGGAGTTACGACGTAAACATTTGAAGCATGTTCCAAATCTAAAGTCCGTCCGTCAGATTTGTGGCTGGAAAAGTCCGCTGAAAGTCCGGGGAAGCCCACACACGATCAGATTGTCCGCCGGACTTGGTCCGTCGGCGTCCGTCAGACTTTTGTAGCCGAAAAGTCCGACCGTGTGTACGCGGCATAAGTTTGTTTGTTGTCCACTGCATTTTCTGGGATAAGCCAGGGGGGTTATCCGGGATCCACTGTATAGAGCTTCAGGGTGGCTTTTTTATTAACTAGCCCCGTCCATCTGTGCTACGTCCATTTATGCTCTAGGGCTACTCGCTTCTGTCTCTGACCGAGTACTTTGATCTGTTCAAAGCCCTCCCACTCTAGGTATCCAGGCAGGCACTTCCTTCTCCACACTGTCCCGAGCTCCGTCAGAACAAAGCCGGGTTCACAGAGTGTTTGCCGAGTACATCCGGGTACTCACGAGTGCTTGCCTGTCTTGTGTCTCACCAGAATCTCCGCTCCACTCTCTGCCAATAGCCACCAATGTCTCACGTATCTCGGCTGAGGGGAACTGCTCCAGGTTCAGTTCCTCCTCCTCACCGAATCATCGTGCCATGCCCAAAACTGGAGCAGGAGTTTTAAGGTGGGGGGACATCTCAGTCCGCCGGGAAATCTATCACTTCATGGGACAGAGGGTTTTCACCCACAGCTCCTAGCACGATTTCTATAGGAGCAACATTTCTAGGCTCCTCCCCCAGTGAGCCCCAGTGATTGTCAATCTAATGCCCTGTACACACGGTCGGACTTTGTTCGGACATTCCGACAACAAAATCCTAGGATTTTTTCCGACGGATGTTGGCTCAAACTTGTTTTGCCTACACACGGTCGCACAAAGTTGTCGGAATTTCCGATCGACAACAACGCGGTGACGTCAAGCACGTACGACGAGACTAGAAAAGGCCAGTTCAGAACCAAGCGCAGCACCCTTTGGGCTCCTTTTGCTAATCTCGTGTTAGTAAAAGTTTGGTGAGAGACGATTCGCGCTTTTTCAGACTCGTGGCTTTCAGATCGTTTTCTGCCGTTCAGTTTGTGCTTGTGGGTTTGTATCTGCTCTTCAGTGCGTGCAGTCAGTTCGTATCAGAGTTTTCTGTGTGATCTTGCCTGCTCGTTGCTGTTTTTCAGGTCGCTCTTCACAGGCCTTGCTGTTCTTCAGTGCGTTCTGACACTTCGTTCTGAGCAGCCGACCGTTTTCTAGCCATGTTTCGTATGCGTACTCCTCGTAGAGTTCGTGCTGTGCGGGGGCTTGGTGTTGGGGTCCTGACCTTGACACAAGTCCAGTCCATGAACAAGGTGGGGAGGAGTTCATGGACCAAGAATTGGTTGCTTCAGCGTGACCAGTTCTCTCATATGCCTTTGCTCCGTGAGATCCGTGAGAATAATCCTGATGATTTCAGGAACTTTCTCCGGATGACGGATCCCGTATTTCACCGTTTGTTGGCTTCGCTGACCCCCTATATTAGCAGGCAGGATACCTGCATGAGGCAAGCCATCACTCCGGAGCAGAGGTTGGTCGCTACCTTGCGGTATTTGGCCACAGGGAGAAGCCTGCAGGACCTCAAGTTCTCGACAGGCATCTCCCCCCAGGCTCTGGGGATCATTATCCCAGAGACCTGTTCTGCCATCATCCAGGTCCTGCAGAAGGAGTATATGAAGGTAAGATTTTTATCCTTTAATATCACATTTTATTGTATTGAATGTTTGATAATATATTGTATTTCTTTCCTCATTCCCTAATTACCATGATTGGAATATGGTGTGAATGTCCCCTTTGTCCTCATGCATGCTGGATTTTTATGTAATTATTATTTTAGGTCCTTCATACATATTTGACCTTCAATAACCTCTCCAGCATGGTGTCTCCTGCCCTATATTCACCTCATGTAGTTACTTAACAATGTATTTTATCAGCTCCATAGTAGTGCTTTACCCCAAACACCCCCTAAAATGTTTTGAAATGTTATTTTTGATTTAAATTCAGGCAGAGGGCCAGAGGCTTTTTTTTGTGGTGTCCCCAAATTTTTGGTAACCCTCCCTCCCCCCAACTGCTAAGTCAGCTGATCCCAATTCTCTATCCTCAATCATCTATCTGCTGACTTTGCCAAACCCATACACACTATACCCATCTCTTTACTGGTCAGATTTATGGATGAATTCCCCAAAGCATGTAGTGCAAGGGCCTGCCTGTATACTTTCCAATGGTACTGTTTAAAGTTCTTGTATCCTATTATGATCTTGATAGGTAATAGCAGAATGTACAAATGTGCTCAAATGTGTACAGTGTGTATTTATATCTTTGTATTATGACACTTCTTACCTGTCCAGTGTCCTGCCAATAGTGTAACTAAGGAGGGGCTGTTCCAAGTAATACCCTGTATTTAGGCATTCATCTCTCAATGAAGTGAAGAGGGTTACCTGTCCAAGTGTCCCCCCCCTATAATGTTAGAAATGGCCCATGAGAGGGGGGGAGGGGGAATATGATAGGTGTACCTTATACTTTGTTGTTGTTAAATTCCCCTTAATAAATGCTATCTGGAGGTTGACCCATAATGTTTGTGTCTAATCTGCTTGCCAGGTTTCTGTGAAAAAATAGTAATGTTTATTGTTTTTTCCTCAACAGTTTCCTTCCACGCCACAGGAATGGCAGACTGTGGCCTCCCACTTTGCCCAGCGGTGGGACTTTCCTAACTGCGGAGGGGCAATTGATGGGAAACACGTCCACATCGTCCCACCACCCAACTCGGGGTCGTACTATTATAATTACAAGGGGTTTAATAGTATAGTGATGTTGGCGGTGGTGTCGGCTAATTACGACTTCTTGTATGTGGACGTGGGGAAGAATGGCCGGATGTCCGATGGTGGAGTGATCGCCCAGACGGAGTTCTACAGGCGTCTCCAGAATGGCAGCTTGGACTTGCCACCTCCAGAGGACAATGTTGAAGGTCTCCCATTTGTGTTCGTTGCTGATGAAGCGTTTGCGCTGGGGGACCACCTGATGCGGCCATTCCCGATGAGGACCCTCCCCCCGGAACAGAGGGTTTTTAATTACCGGCTGGCCAGAGCCCGAAGAGTGGTGGAGAACACATTTGGAATCCTGGCCAGCCGGTTCCGATTATTTCTGACACCCATCCATATGGCGGAGTATAAACTGAACCATATAATACTTGCCTGCTGTGTTCTCCATAATTTTTTAAGAAAACATTCAGCAAACTATGCTGGCTCAGTTGGGCCTGAGGCCGGAAATCCAAATCCATCAACACTGACGGCGCTTGAAAGTGGCCGTCCTGGCTTGCCCTCCCTGAGTGCCCGTGATGTCCGGTTACGCTACCTGGAGTTCTTTGCGGGTAGGGGGGCTATCAATATGCCAGACAATCTGTGAAAACTTTTTAAAATAAAAAACAACCAAAAAAAATTCTTTGTGGACATTTACTGCTTGTGTTTCTTTTAGCTGACCCTGACAGAAATGTGTTGAGTGCAGAAAATGTCGTGATTGGGTAACCTTATAAAAAAACTGTGTTGGCTGGTAATTCCTAAATGCAAAAACACATTTCACTACAAGTGCACTTGCAACTGCACTGAACCTGCACTTGTAGTGCAAAGTGTATTTTCCCTTAGGAAATAACCCCCATTTTTGCATAAAACAACAATTACATCACCCCAAAAGTGTTGCAGTGTTGAGACAATAATCCACACATTCTTGATTAAGCCACTTTTTTATAGCTGCACAATCACATGTGCATTTACGAAAGGTTTTTAAAACAAACCAACATGTTTGTTGTATAACAATGTTTGCAGTAGCATTATGAAAAATCTAAATAACCATTTCAGATAAAACAGGCCTGTGTAAAACCAACAAGAAAGCCAAAAAACTTGAACTTACAACGTTCACATTAGGTAAAACCTGAAGGCTATATCAGACATCAGTATTTAGGAACTGGTTTTGATATAGCGTTCAGATGGGGGGAAATCACCCCTGGAAAAGCCAAATTTGGAAGATGCACACAAATTTACGAATGTCAACATATGCTATCTGCCATCAGGGGGGATCAAGGGACGTGTTTTGGGGGAGCAAGCCCTTCCTCAACGCGACTTTAGAATTGAGGAAGGGTTTGCACCCCCAAAACGCGTCCATTGATCTCCCGTGATGGCAGATAGCACATGTTGGCACACTGTGTGCATCCTCCAAATTTGGCTTTTCAAAACATTGAAAAAAATTTGAAAAGATTGGACTACAATAAAACAAGCTATTTTGTGGGGTTTAAATTCACCCCAAAACATCAATGATGTTATTATTTTTTTTTAATAACATCATTGATTTGTTGCTGTATGTTGTGCAATTCGAGATTACATCCCATGATCTCCCCGATCAGGATCTGGGCACTTTCAGAAGTAAAGCGTTCTCTCTCCCTCACATCACGATCACCTAAAAAGAGATAAAGAACCAAAAAAAAGGTCTCAAAAATCTGCCACCATCCATCTCTTTTACCTGAGCCTGTGGTTGCAGACACTCACCTGTTGTGGTGCCAATCTCCACCACATCTTCTTCTTCCTCCTGCTCTTCTTCTTGTGTTGGTATTTCCCCTTCTTCCAGAGGTGGGGGGTCTCTGGTCTCCTGGGATGAGGGGTGTCCTCCGAGTCTTTTCTCCCCTATGTAAAACAAAAATGGTATACTTAGCACACAGATATTTGATGGCAGAACTAGAACTAGGAAACATTGCTTGGAAGTGGGGTAAAATTGTCTATTTTAGCCGAGTTCCAAGATGTATTTTTTTTATTGCCCTTTGTCAAGCTGCAATACTTTACCGGTTTAGTACAAACTTCACAGATGGAGACCCCCCTATAGTATACACTGGAGTACCTGTGTGGCCCCCTAATAAAAATGGTGTTCTTGTGTCCCACACTAGTGCTCCAGTGTCCAGATGTGAAAACAGCTGCTCAGTGTCCTCTCCTTACACACAATCTAGTTGGCATTTCATTCTAGTAACAAACCCATCTACACAAACAAATATTTGGCATCCAAGTAGGCCCCCAAAAATGTGTGAAAATGCATATGGCCTCAACAATGGTGTTCTAGAGGCCGAAAGAAAAATGTTTGATACGAACGAATAATGTGCCCATGAACATTAAAGTTGACCTTTGGAAACGTTACAACTAATCAAAGCATATGGAGCAGAACGAACGTAATAAAGACACAAAGAATAGGAACACAGCACAACTACTTACTTTTTTGCAGCACTCTCCGGATCTTTCGGTACTGCTCTGGCTCTCTCAACTTCAGGTCCGACCACCGCTTCCTGAGCTGATCTTTAGACCTTCGTACCCCGAAATTCCGCTCTAGACTCCTGACCACTTTACCAATGATTTTGGCCTTTCGGATGTTGGGGTGGGGGTAAGGCCCATATTTTCTGTCATAGTCGGACTTCCTCATGATGTCGACCATCTCCAACATCTCCCCAAACAACATATTGGTGGCCTTAAAACGTCTCTTTCTGGATCGGGACGTGCCTGGATCCGCCCTTTCCTCCTCCTCCTCGTTGCTACAATTAGCCCGCACCTGCTGTATGTCCGCCATCATGCTCTTCCCCCACTGCGCCGAACGAAAAGGGGCGGGGAATACACTAGAAAGAATGTCAGGGGCGGGCGGAGTTACACGCATGCGCAGTGTATATAAAGCGTAACACACGTGCGTATTACGTTTGATCTGTGAGCGGAGGAAGGAGCATTGAACGCGGCGATCGTAAGAACGAAGGTAAGAGACAAACTTGGGCCTATACTGTTTCTATAGATTGAGGCCTATATTGTAACAAGATTAGGAGAGTTTGGTCTGACATTAGGCTTTGTCTTGTGTTGTGTCTTGCAGTGAACATGGATATGGTACTGAAAGAAGATACTGACTTCATGTCAGTCTTCATTGATATGCTAAGGGAGCTGCCCTGTCTGTGGGAGATTACCCACCCCCATTACAAGAACCAAGCAAAGAGGAAGGCAGCACTGGAGCAATTGTGTGAAATTGTGAAGCAGGTGATCCCCACGGCAGACATCACCTATTTAAAGATCTTCATTGGTGGCCTGAGGAGCACATATCTGAGGGAGCGCAGGAAAGTCCTGAATTCCCAGAGATCCGGAGCAGCAGATGACATCTATGTCCCCCGGATGTTGTACTATGACAGGCTGCATTTTCTGGCAGGCCAGACTGAACCCGGGCCATCCCTCTCAAGTCTTCCTTCCACACTTCCTTCCCGTCCGGCTGAGGCTTCTGATGCCCAACCTGGGCCTTCCAGGCCACATGTGGAGGAGCCCAGATTGAGCCAGGTATAGCATCCCTCTAAATATTTCTGCTTGTCCAATCAATGATGTTAACTAGATGTTAGTTTGGAGTACTAATTTAGGATTGTGATTGATGATGCAAAAACTAAAACCATGTCCCTTTTTCATACACAGGGAAGTCTCAGCCAGGAGGTGGCCGGGCCGAGCCGGCTGGCTGATGTGCAGGTCCCTCCACCCACGGTGAAAACAGAAAGTGGCAGTAGGAGGAGTACCCTGGAGGAGGCGGCTATCAGATTTTTTTGTAGGGCTACTGAGGTCCTGGGAGCACCCCACACCAGGCAGGAGAACATTGGTGCATTCATTGCATATAAAATGCAGAGGATGGAGGAGGGCCAACAAGCCATGTGTGAGGCCCTCATATCAGAGGCTCTGGAGAAAGGTGTGAGGGCCCAAATTACACCTGACACACACCTTTGTGATGGTCCTCCTCCTCCTCCTGCAGGTCCTCCTCCTCCTCCTCCCTCTCCTCCAGGTCCCCTCAGTCCTCCTCCAGGTCCCCCCAGTCCTCCTCCAGGTCCTACTCCTCCTCCTGCCACATCTACAACTGCACAGCGACAGCCCGGAAGGAAGTGTGAAAGGAAGACCAGAGAGTGATTGGACCCTGGATCCAGTCTGGTCGGCCAAAAAATGCAGCCTCTTGTGGTACCACAGCCTGGGGACACTGATGTCATCTGCTGCTATCCCGATCTCTGTGAATCCCGGACCAGACTGCCCTCCCTCACATATGGACTCCTCAGGCCACCAATTTTGAGCTTTAAGAATTGATGTCTGCCCTGGGGGTCCCAGGCTTCACTAATTTCTCATGTTGATCCAGTGTTGCCTTCCTCTTTGTTTGGTTCTGATACCTTAATAAAGGATTTTTGTTTTGAATTATACTCTCCTATGTGTTTTACTTCAAAAATGATGGTTTGTTTGTGAGGATTCAGGTACATTTCTAATATACAATGTGAAATGAACAAGGGACACCAACAACAAACAATCTCATGGAGATTAAATAATAAAAGATATCAATGGTGTGGGGGTAACTTGCCACACAAAACACACACCAAAAATATTCTGGAGTAAAAATAAAAATAACATTGAACAAAGATCAGCCTTGGAAAAATTACAAACATTAAAGAAAAAAAAAGGCTTAAAAAAAAAAACAAAAAAACATAAAAAATATAAAACTGTCAGATGTTACAACTAATAACAATATATTGAGGGAATCCCACTAAAAAAACACAAATAAAAGTTTGTGAGAAGTGTGTGTGAATATGAGCAGCAAAACTACTTAATTCTTGTCACATTATAAAGAAGAAGAGAGTGCGCTGTATTAAACCATTTTTTACATTGCAGCGTGACGAAAGTGCTGTATCCATTCCGAACGCTAAGTTTACCAGAACGAGCTGTCCCGTGTCGGAATTTCTTCTGAGCATGCGTGGCACTTTGTGCGTCGGAACAGGCCACACACGGTCGGAATTGACGCGATCGGATTTTGTTGTCGGAAAATTTTATCTCCTGCTCTCCAACTTTGTGTGTCGGAAAATCCGATGGAAAATGTCCGATGGCGCCCACACACGGTCGGAATTTCCGACAACACGCTCCGATCGGACATTGTTCATCGGAAAATCCGACCGTGTGTACGGGGCATTACTGTGGAGGAGACAGAAGCGCCTGGCTCAGACTCTCTACAGCTCTCTGAGGGGCTGAGCCACCTGTCAGTCATATATCTAGGTGGGTCCCAACATTAAAGTCAGGATCTCTCCAAAGTCTGGACAAAGCCCATTGTCGGCTGAATAAGGGTCACAGGAGTGCACTCCTGTGATTCCCAGGAGAAGTGGGACCAAAAAGGTTTTGGCCCTGCTTCTCCTTTAAAGCTGCATTCCTACTTTTCAGATGCATTATCACATGTCAGCGCATAGCAGCACAACTTTTAATGGGCCTGCATTTTTTTTAAACAGCACAGATTTCTTATGTTGAGCACAATAATGGAATTTTGGTTTCATGTTAAAAACCTTTACTTGGAGTACATCATGGGACACAGAGCATGTTCATATCCATTACGATAGGGTTATGCTGCTACCTTCAGGTAATTGAACACTGACAAAAAAAAAAAAAACAAGTCAGGAAGTCCCCTCCCAGGCATAACCCCTCCCTATTAGGCAATCCGTGAACCACAAAAGTAAACGGGCAGCGTCTTTGTGTTCCTTGATGTACTTCAAGAAAATAATTTTACCGGTAAACCAAAAATCCCTTTTTTTTTTTAATAGAACATCATGGGGCACAGAGCATCTTCATATCCATTAGGATAGGGATGTCCCAAAGCACTGAATATGAGAGAATGGCAACATGGCAACAAGCCAACTGTCCCTAAACAACTTAACCAAAACAGGTTAGAACCCCACACAGCAGCCTACAAAACATGCTGACCAAAGGCAGCGTCCTCAGTAGCTCTATTGTCCACATGGTAAAACTTTGTAAAAAGTATGAACTGAAGACCAGGAGCAAACTTGAGCTACCAAAGCCTGATGTCGAATAGCCCAGGACACACCCACATGCCTGGTGAAAGGAGACATCACTTAAAACAGTCGAACATGCCATTTAGATCATAAGCTTGAAAAATAAGCTGATGGATCCAATGAGAAAAGTTAGACTTGGAAGCTGGTTGACCCTTTCTTAGGCCTTCAGGAAGTGAAAAAGGGAACCTGACTAATGAATTGCATTAGTAAACTTCAGGTGACATCTGATAGCATGAACAGGAAGATCCTTGTCTCCCGATGTCTGCGGCTTAGGACGGAAAGATATCAACACAATATCCTGGTTGAGATGGAACAAAGAAACCAGCTTAACTAACAATAATGGCTGAGAATTAAAAAAAAACTAGACATGGTGGAGCACGAGAAACATTTCCTCACAGGAAAAAAGCAGCCAATTCCAGAACTCTGCAAGCTGAAGTAATGGCAACCAGAAAAATAAACTTCTGAGTCAAAAGGCCAAAGGAATATCTTGGAAGGGATAAAATGGAGAATTCTGCAATACAGAAAGTACCAAGTTGAGGTCCCATGGAGTCAATGTATTCCTGACCAGTGGAACAATACGCCTTGCACAAAGACATGCATAGAGCAATGTGAAACAAATCGGTCTTTGAAAAGGGACCGCCAAGGCCAAAATCTGACCCTTGATTGTACCCATGGCCAGCCCTGGATAAATTCCAGATTGGAGAAAAGCCGTGATACAACCCATGACAAACTTGTAAGAAGACTCTTCTAGCCTCACACCAAGCGAAACAAGATTTCCAAGATCTGTGGTAAGTCTTCCTTGAAGTTACCTTCCGAGCTTTCAGTAGGGGAGAATTACTAAATCAGAAACTCCTCTGTCTCTCAAGACCCTGGCTTTACAAGTCATGCTGTTAAGCCAGTGATTGTAGGAAGGATGAAAGATTGGACCTTGTGACAGAAGGCCGAACCGATCCAGAAGGATCCAAGGGTCATCCACCAATATGTTCACAATGTCAGAGTACCAAGTTGTCCTGGGCCAGGCTGGGGCAATTAGATACAACAAAAAAGGCATAAATTAAGTAGAACTGGTCCCACGGTGTAAACAGAGCCACCACACCACTTGAGGATCCCTAGTCCTGGAGATGAACCTGGACTTCAGAAGATTCAGGGAGTGTGGATGGCAGACAGAGCAGTAACACGGAGTTCAACTCAAACAAGATGATTCCCTGGACCTAGAGATTTTCCTGAACCCCACCCCAGCCTATTAGACTAGTGTCTCACATTAGGACCCTCCACATAGAGGGAGGAATCATTTTTACATCTTCAGCATCCGTTGTGAGAGACAATAGTCTAGAGAAAGTATCATGCTGGGGTTTAACAACATCAAGGAATCCAACAAATGTGTCCTCCCACTCAATGCCACTAATAGTTTCCCTTGGGAGGGCCTTGAATAAACACTGGGCAATGAGTACTATCTCAAAGAAGGCTACTATCTTTCCCAGAACTCTTATACAAAGGCAATTTGATGGATTTTTCAGAGTCTTGAGAAAGAAGCCCCAGAACCAGAGTCTAGTGAACACTCTGAGAGATGTAGACAGGCTGAACTGCCAGGTCACAAACTGAAAGCGGCAGTCCTCCCCTGCAGCCGCACAACCTGTTATGAAGGTGGAAAGATCAGAACATGTAGGCAAGCATTTTTGAATCCTCTGATGCCAGGTAAACTCTGCTGAAGAGAGGTCATCACAGACTGTACTGATTTCATCCAGAACTTCCACACTCATAGTATCTTGTTGAGTCTCTTGAGATCCAAGATAGGACAAACATCATTGTTTGGTTTTGGAACTGTGAAAGGGTTTAAGAAGAAATCACAACATTTTTTGTCCTCTGGAACCAGAATGATCACTTGAAATAGAAGGTGATCAAGTTTGTAGAAGGGCAAATATTTTGTACAGCCTAAAAAAAACATTTGAAAGTATAAAGCGTGGAGGAGGATAGCTCTGAATTTCAGCTTGTAGCCATGAGCTATGAACTCACACGTCCGCAAATTCCCCCTGCCAAACCTTCACAAAGGCCTGCAAACAACCTACTATCCAAGCGAATGGGGGCGCCCCTTCATTGTGAAGAGGGAATTTCTTCCACTAGACTCCTGCAAGGTAGATGAGATAGAAGCTGTAATGATAAAAAAAGGTGTAAATTAAGTAGAACTGATCATACGGCGTAACCAGAGCCATCACACCACTTGAGGATCCCTAGTCCTGGAGATGAACCTGGACTTCAGACGATTCATGGAGTGTGGATGGCAGACAGAGCAGTAACAACCGGGAACAGACCTTAAGACATTAGCACACGGCAATAGCTGGTTGTAAAGCTGCTCCTACCAGAACAAATGAGGACTAGAATAAAGCACACAGACATCCTTACATACATCGTCCACATGAGGATCCTAAAGTGGATGTAAACCCAATGTCATCCTTTCTAAACTACTGCCATAGGGGTTATCTATAAGGATATACATGCCTCCTGCATGTATCTTTACCTGTCAAATGTCTCCCCTCTGTCTGTTATGAGACCTGAAAAACTGCAGATTCTGTGTGTGGGTCTGTTGTCTGGAGCTCGGTGGGTGGAGTCATGATGTCAGAAGACTCCCCGCACACCTCTACACTCCCCTTGTCAATATGCATTTTCTCCTGTGTATTTCTTACACTGAACTTCTGCTATGATCTCTATGATCCAGTGAAAAGACAGGAAAGTAATCACATGACTTCAGCATGCCAAATAATGCTGAGGTGTGGAACAGCCAATCCTTGCAGACCTGCTGAAGAAAGGAGTAGGGGTGGGAATTAAAAAATAATGCATGTCTTAGGCTAGTGCACGAGATATGTAAATCACCTGTCACTCACAGCAAGGGGGAGGATTTGACAAAGTTTTTCTCTGTTTGTCAAGATTTATCTCACTGAACAATAAAAGAGGATTGCTCAGAGCTGGATTAACTCTTTGTGGCAAGACTGGGCTCAAATGATAGGAAATCTTATACTCTACATTATGACATCAAAAAAAAAATTTCTGGTTTACATCCACTTTAATGATATACTGTAAGAGACTGCTGTATCCACCGAAGGCATACTCCATTTCATAGTGAACTCTCCATTGGGTATTGCTGAGTGAACCTTTTGAGGGAACGAATACCTTGTCAGGGTGAGCCCAGTCTGTATACAAAACATCCTTTATATGAGAATGTGAAAGTGGAAACTCCTGCGCTGTCGGGGGGGGAGGGGGGCTACGCTAAAAGGACACTGCTGCAACACCTAAGTACTGATCCAAGGCAGGACAAATGAGACAAAAGTGGGGGAAGATGGTAGTTGCGCTGTGATGAAGGGGGGGGGGGGGGAGCTACAAATAATGACTAAAGTGACAAAATGAACTAAAAAAGCAGAAACGGGCCAATGCATGAATGGATCCTACATGCTAAAAGAACATGGTGGGGATGCAGTGCAGTGCAACGTAGCTGATCAACATGACTATAATGTTGCGGGCAGGCAAAGCCTAATATATAAAGGTAATTGTGAAACAGTGACTGCTTGAATATAGCAAAGCAAAAATGCATATACTAACACAAATAGGATGAATAATGACACAATGCAAAAAAATATATATAATGCAAGAATATATGTGGGCTAGTGCCCCATTAGCAAAAACGTGCCAAATCCTGGTGAACTACAAGTGACAAATCCCTAGGACAAACATGAATAATAGTTCTAGCTCGTCTCCTGTTGTTTGTCTGTGGCAGCATCCCGTGCGTCCCGTGCTCCAATCCAAATGCATATCGTCAGGTTATCCTCTGAAGAAGTCACGTGACGTGACGATATGCATTAGGATTGGAGCACGGGACGCTGCCACAGACAAACAACAGGAGACGAGCTTGGCGCTCGTAGTTACTACACACCGCAGCATTGTTTTAAATGTAAGTTGATTGGACTTGTTTTATTAAATAAATATACCTTTTATATGGGATCACGCTATGTGCGTCTCTTTCCCCCTCACACTGTACATCACTACTCTACCTGACGAACACTGAGGAGAGAGGCACGGGGACATATTCCAGTTTCCAGGCATGGGGACAGATTCCAGATTGGTGATACTCCTGGAGGCATACGAGCTCGCTGCTCGTGGATTGATGCCCACACTCACTTCATGAAAGTGAGTGCAACCTCCCCCCATGTGTGTCTTGCCCCCCCTCCACTGTGGTCGTCGCAGAGTTATTTTACATGCTGTATACTTTTTATTTTTTATATTTCGCTTGGCATGTTCATCATTGTGAGAGGGGTAGAGAAGGAAGCGCCACCTGAGTGTAGTATTAACAAATTATGTTTAATGACACCAGGTAAAAACACACTTACAGGATAAAAACATATAAAAGTCTCATCTGTATAGGTATGTGGTCCTCGGTGTTCCCTCTGATCCTGTGGTGGTGACGCTGCAGGGATGCCGGGCTGCAGAAGGTGGATCACCAGCCGGGAGCTCCTTCTGTGGCCATCAGGAAGAGACTAGGGGCCGGCGTGGAGCGCACGTGAATCGTGCATGATGTCACAGGTCGTCCGTCTGCTTCCGGGTTCGGTATCCAGGGGAGGGATCGTCCAGGGAGGAAGGGTAGCAGAGAGGTTGAGAGAAGGCTACGCGCTCTGAGCCACTGCTTCTTCAATAGGCCTGTTTGCGCTTACAGTTACCAATACTATGTTCATCATTGTCACTACCTTATACACGGAACGTCTACACCTGCGGGTCATTTGCAACACAGGCTGTACACCTGACAGCTGTAAGGTAAGCGGCTTGCAAACACGGAGGTGTCCTCACTGAAGATCCCCCTTCCCTTCACAATTGGAATTGTTTTGTGTTTCTCATCACGAGTTTTTGTTTTTTGGACTGGATGATAGAACTATTATTCATGTTTGTCCTAGGGATTTGTCACTTGTAGTTCACCAGGATTTGGCACGTTTTTGCTAATGGGGCACTAGCCCACATATATTCTTGCATTATATATATTTTTTTCATTGTGTCATTATTCATCCTATTTGTGTTAGTATATGCATTTTTGCTTTGCTATATTCAAGCAGTCACTGTTTCACAATTACCTTTATATATTAGGCTTTGTCTGCCCGCAACATTATAGTCATGTTGATCAGCTACGTTGCACTGCACTGCATCCCCACCATGTTCTTTTAGCATGTAGGATCCATTCATGCATTGGCCCGTTTCTGCTTTTTTAGTTCACTTTGCCACTTTAGTCATTTTTGTAGCTCCCCCCCCCCCTTCATCACAGCGCAACTACCATCTTCCCCCACTTTTATCCTTTATATGAGGCTGCATAGGTAAGGATCGGGGATGCTGTGGCAGATGCCATGATCCTAATATTGTAACCTTTGGAATGAAGGATTCAGGAAGCAGTAACTTAAATTAGTCCAAACAGCTGCCACGAGAAATCTTACACAGGCTTTTTTTCCAGGTCTGAGATAACGCTGATCCTGGGGTTCTTCAGAAACTGATTATTCGGATGAGGGTTTTTCTGCATTCCCCCTCTACCAGAAATGCTTGTCTTTCTACACTGGTTGCTCCTCTGTAATAAGGAAGAGGGAGGAGAAAGGGAACGCTTCTGTTTGTGACCAAAGAGGTCCAAACCAGCAAGTATTCTGGATACTGTTACTGTACCTCAGCGATAGCAGATGAGAATTCCTACCTTGTCAAAAAGGAACTGGAGGAAGGTGCCCCCGAGGTAGCGTGATCAGATAGGTGGAGGGAGTCAGGGCCACACAGAACAATCTGACTTCCAGGTGATACTGTATATTGCATAGGGGGATGTGTACAGGTTCCCCCCACCTGAATAATGTATTTGGGACCCCTTACCCCCTACATCCCCCACTCTCTGCTATCAATAAGCCATGGCTTGCTGATGTGTATATATAGGGACCCTTGCTGGGAACAGTGGTCCAAGTCAACTGAGAGGCACTGAGCTAATGTGCTGGTTACCCCAGGAGTTTTTCTACTGCCAGTGCCCACCACCCTCACAGGAAAAGTTGTGTGTCCCTTTAATACTTGCTGTAACTGTGAGCTGTAGTCCCACCAGCAAACATTCTGCTGTGACCTGCAATTCCACCAGAAAGGGCTTTTGCGACTTGTAGTTTGCAAAGACTAAATAATTGAATAAATATTTCCCCCCTTGTATTTGACCATAAAAAAAAAATAGATTGATGGAACTCAATGAAAAATAAAACACGGGGTAGTGCATAGGGAACAATAGTTGATATTACGTGCTTACCTAAATTAATTTTATCAGGATTTAAGAGAACAGCTGGACTGATGCATTTACTAAAAGTAGAGAAAATGTACCCGCACTTTCTATAGAAGGAGGGGGGGAGCTAGTTTAGTAGTTGTATGCTTAACTAGTCTATTTTTATTTGAGGTTACAGAGTGTTTTTTTTTTCAATGCAGCAGTCACCTGTTGCTGCCCACTTTCCTGTAACCCTTCACACAAAGTGCGGCCTGTTAAAGACATTCAAGCTATTCACACCCTAGAGTCAGCATGGGGCATGGATGATGGTGCTCTTGCTAACTGCTATATACAGATCGTCTTACTGGTTTCTCTGTCCCAAAACTACATACTGGCAAGGGATGAAGCTTTCTAAGAAATAAAGCAAGGTCTAAGCCTTTCAACCCAGAGTGAGTGGAGATCGCATCCATTATACCTTGCAGAGCCCAATGAGTGGCTACCAAGCGTGATTTGACATAGCTAACCACTGTGTCACACGCTCTGAGGTGAGCGCAATCACTTTGGGGGGTTACCAGAATACACCACGGTTGTTTGCAGCACTCAAATTCATTGCACTGGATGTTTTGGATTTCGCTGGACACAGATGCACTTTTGATTTGGACATTTTAAGGACACTATAATATGGAGATTACTAAACGCAGATTATATTGACTGCGTTTAGGAAGCACTGAGCACTTTTATGCTATTTCATTTTTATGTTATTTGATTTTTTGCATGCTGCACTAGATGCGAGATATTGCATGTTGTCTGATACATCACTTGATTAAGTTTGCTTTGGCGTTATTGTATATGCACATTGCACTTTAATTGTTTGATATGTAAGCACAATGTAGAAGTCAATGTACACACTATATATGGGAAGTTCTCAAGTTGTATTCATTTGTTTATGTGATATCTATATATCAGTGATCTTTGACACCATTTTTTTAGATTATCAAGCGCAGCGCAAACATTTCTTATTTGCTATATACAGATGTTTGAGGAAAATACTTAAAGAGGAGTTCCACCCAGGGGGGCCATTAAAAAAATAAATAAATAAAAGTCAGCAGCTACAAATACTGCAGCTGCTGACTTTTAATTGGACACTCACCTGTCCCTGGGTACAGCGGTGCGGGGGATCGAAGCCCCGCTCGTCCCCCCCCTCCGCTCGTCGGCGCCGGCATTTCAACTGTGGGCGCCGGGCTGTGGCTTCACAGCCTGGCACCCACTGCGCATGCGCGAGCGGCGCCGAGCGCCGTGATTGGCCGCTCAATCACCTGGGACCTGCAATGGGTCCCAGATGATTGACAGGAGGGAGGGAGAAGAGCCGAGCCCTTCCTGTGCCAGGGGGAAGTGATGTCATCAGCCCAGGCAGACGAAGGGGCAGATTACGAGGGACCACCTAGCAACAGGCATTTAGAGGTAAGTAAAAAAAAAAAAAATATCCAAATGTTTTTTTGGTTTTTTTTTTAGAATTTTTTTGATATGTTTGTTTTTTTGGGTGGAACCCCACTTTAAAAGGACAACTGTTAAAGCACCAAGGCTGCACTTGAAACCTGGACCTTTATTGTTTATTTGATCCATGTGCCTCTATCAGGAATTTACCAGTAATACAACCCATGTGGCAGTAGCCATGCATATCATTCTTTAGACCTGTTCAGTTGGACTGAACCAGGAAAAAAATCAGAATGCATTCAGAGCTTTCTCTATTCTGCTGTATGCAGCTTGTATAGCTAATTAGAATGCTGTAATGGAGGGAAAGAGAACTGATTTAAGTGGAAGTTCAGCCAAAACATATCTAACACTAAATCTACTCTCAGCCACATTCTAAAACAAATCTAAGCCTGTAAAGAAAAAAAAAATCGCTGTACATACTTTTTCTGAAGCCGATCCGGTCTCGTCCCCAATGGCGTATGCTGTGTGCAGGAGAGAACCGACAACGGCTGTGAAATGCCTGGGAAGTGATATTAGCTGTAGACTTACTATGGGGCTTACGTTGTCGACTGTCTCTCCTGCACACTCCCATACACTAAAACTGCTGCTGACAGCTCAGCGGGGGATCGGACTGGAGCGGCTGCAGAACAGGTAAATATAGCAATTTTCTCTTTACAGAGCTAGATAGATTAAGTTTAGAATGTGGCTGAGAGGTTTAGCGTTAGATAAGTTTTGGCTGAACTTCCACTTTAAGTTTTTGGGCTGGCTGAACCTGGATAGCTAAGTATTCTGTTCACCATAGGGAAAGTTTGTATAAATGTTAAAGTGAAACTAATATTTTGTTTATAAAGTAGGATTCCACTCCAGGTGAACTCTATGCATTGAAAGGATTTAAGCAAACGTTTTTTTCAGATTTTTCTGCTCCTGTTCTTAGGCAGGGCATACACGGTTCGAATCGTGGTACAAGATTCCAACTGTGTATGGGCAGGCTGAATGTACCAAGTTGATCGATCAATCAACTTTGGTACAACCAGCATGCCATGTTTTACCTGTGATTATCGCTAGCAGCTGCTATAGGCCGCTAGCAATAATCACCGTCTTCTCCCCCTGGCCGGGACGGCTTCCTCCACCAGGAGAAGACAATGGCCTGGCAGGAGGGATTCCCGCATCAACACTGTCTGTGTTGATGGGGAAATCAAGCAAATTTCTTTCCTGCAACCCGTGGTTGCAGAAAAGAAATTCGCTCCGTGTATGGTCAGCCTTAAAGAGTCTTACCCTGCAATTTTTCATGCTGAATGCTAAGAGGGAGGGGTTGTCTTCATTATCACCCTCTAAGCAGTCTCAGTGTTGAAATAATATAAGACAAAACCCAACCATGCCTTTATTATGCATTAGTGTGTCCAGTATCCTTAAGATTTAACCATTATTTTCCTAATTTGCATGTGGCTTTCAGTGCCGGGTTGATACAATCAGTCTCTTCACCTCATTTTGAAGTCTCACATGGGGTCCACTTCAGGCTCTCAGACATGTGACTTGACAACAGACATTTTCAGCTCTATATGCAAATTAATTGTGCAAGGTTTCTGCTGTGAGAAATGTATAGTTAAGATTGGATTTTGGGAGTAAATATCTTTCAGGATCCAGCACTGCATTGGCATCAGAGATCCAAAGTTGCATTTGAAGAAACGTGTAGCTCAAAGGGGACAGTTGATACATTTTATAGAGCAGATTCATTAATTCATAGTTAAAGTGTATGTATAGGCACAACTTTTTTTTTCTAATTTTGAATAGAGAAGGGAACTCTACTATAAAATATCTGAGAGATGAATTAACTTACTTTGAGAGATTAACTCTTTCTTCCATTGCATTTCCAGTACAGAAAGTGAAGGGAAATCTCCCAAAGAGGACATAGAAAGCAAAAAAAATAAACTGTCAGGGGTTTTATCCCTCATCCAGAATGAAGAAAGGAGAAAAAATGTCTGGTTCTAAAAGATAATCACAAGAGTTAAAATAATTAGAACATTTTACAAAAATTAAATAATTTAATAAATAATCAACCCCCCCACCCCCCAATTTGACAGTATATAAAGCAATAAAGTGACAAAACTCACCGATAAAAAACATGGGGTAGTGCATAGGGAGCAATAGCTGATAATACATGCTTATCTAAATGAATTTCAAGAGGATGTAAAGGGATAGCTGGACCAATTCATTTGCAAACAGTGGAAACAGTGTATTCTCCTTGTCTATGGTGGCCAATCAGAATTTAGAAGTCAGAGGACAGTGAAAGCAGCCATCTTTCTGCCTCAGTCCTAGAGCTGAAAGGTGAGACAGATTTGTTTTCAATCTCTCTTTATTAAATTTTCATTTCATATAAACAATCATGAACATCCCAGCTTCATAAAAGGTGCCTTTCAGTTAAACAAGACGTTTCATAACAAGTTCTTCACATTTCTTTTACATAAAAGATTAAAAAAATTTTAATTATCAACGTCTATATCCTTCATCACCAGATATTCTTGTCCTAAACCCCTAAAAGTCTATCATCCCTCACCCATCCCACCCTCTACCTGTCACCTATCTTGTCCATACATAACACACTCATATCAAGACCAGAAAAAAAAAAAAAAAAAAAAGTTGTTCCTCTATCCTTAATTCGTTATATATATTCCATTATTTCATGCGATGCCTTAAACTCATCCCAATTTTGCCAAATCTTAGGAAGTTGGCTTGTAATATAACCTTCCTTTCTTATTTGTTCCTCCATATATTGTATCTCGTTCATCTCACATATCCAATCTGCTATTGCTGGACTCTTTGTTTTTTTCCAGTCTCTTGTTATTATTGTTCTGGCCGCTGATGTCATATGGTGAATGATATCTTTTTTAATCTTCTTTATTGATTTTGGTATTAGGGACAGTAGTGAAATTTCTATACTCAGAATCACCTTTACTCCTGATACTTTATAATAAATGTCAAATATTTTATTCCAGAATCCTTTCACCAGATGACATCCGTACCATATATGTTCCATTGTACCCTTATCTATTTTACATCTCCAGCATAAATCTGTATTTCCCTTATTGATCAAATTTAGAGTAACTGGACTTCTATACCATCTCATTACTATTTTGTAGTTCCTTTCCTGATGTTTATTTGCAATGGTTGTTCTATGTATAGTTTTGAAGACTTTCTCCCATTCTTCTTCCAGTAGTGGTCTCTCCAATACTTCTTCCCATTTTTTTACACTCATTATCTCCTTAAGGGAACTATCCGGAATTAAATCATCATATATTTTTGATAGTTTCTTAATTGGAGTCTGCTCTCCCAGTAATAGTTTTTCAAACTTGGTTAATGGTCTGCTTATCCTGGTTATTTTCTGTCCTATGAACGTCTGAAGTTGTTGGTACTGCAGCCATTTTTTTTCATTTTCCGTTCCCATTTCCTTCAAAGCGGGTATTTTCCCATTCTCCAGGATTTGTGCCAGTCTTATATCCTCTGCCATATTCCATTTTAAGAATTTTTTACAACCCATTGCTGGAGGAAATTCAGGATTAAAGAATAGTGGAGTCATTGGTCCTGTCGTCGTGGAAAGCTTCCCGCATTTCACTATGCCATCCCATACCTTTAGCGTTGCATTTACAAAGAGTGTCATCTCCTCTCTCTTGGGTCTCAGGTGGGGTTCTACCCATGGAAGGGTTTTTAGCTGGGGTCCTATTATTTCCTCCTCCATACTGACCCATTGCTTATTTTCTTTGTTATGGTGCCAATCTATTATACTGGTCAATGATGCTGCTTGCAAATATTTTGTGCAGTCTGGTAACGCCAACCCACCTTTGCTTTTCTTTTATTTTTATTTTTATTCGGGGAGTTTTATGCGCCCATATAAATCCAACTATAGCTTTTCTTAGTTCCTTCATTAATTTTTTTGGGGGTTCCAATGGTAACGTTTGGAAAGTATATAAGAGCTTTGGCAGTATATCCATTTTTACGGTGTTAATTCTGCCTGTCCAAGAGTATACCAATTTATCATATTTCTGTAATGATTTAATAGCATTTCAAATTACTTTTTCGTAATTCGTCCCTTGTAATTGTTTCAAATCTTTTGTTAGAATAATTCCTAGATATTTTATTTTATTTTGCTTCCATTTAAATGGAAAATCCTTTTGCATCAATAGACTATCCTTTTCGTTAATTGATATATTCAGTATCTCTGATTTGTCGTAATTTACTTTGAAATAACTTAGTTCCCCAAATCTTCTGATTTCTTTCATTAAATTTGGGATAGTTATAATGGGGTTAGTTATATATATCAGTAGATCATCTGCATATGCAGCTACCTTATATTCTTTCTTCCCTACCTTTAACCCTTTAATATCTTTGTTATTCCTGATTGCTGTGATTAAATGTTCCATTATAAGAACAAACAATAGGGGAGAAAGGGGACATCCTTGACGGGTGCCATTTGGTATCTTTATGTCCTTCGATAACATACCGTTCACTCTCACTTTAGCTTTTGGGTTGGAGTACAAAGCGACAATCCTGTTAAACATTTTTGGGCCCAAACCAAGTTGTTTCAATGTTTCTTCCAGGAAGCACCATCCTATCCTATCAAATGCTTTTTCAGCATCTACGGTCATCACGCATGTTTCAATAGCTTTTCTTTGGGCATACTCCAGTAATGTGCAGGTCTTTATAATGTTATCTTTAGTTTCCCTCCCTTTTGTAAATCCGGTTTGGTCTAGTTGTATATAATTAGGTAGGATTGGTGTTATTCTATTTGCAATAATTTTAGAATACAAGCGGATATCTATGTTGGTTAATGAGATTGGTCGATAATTTTTGCACAATGTATGGTCCTTCTCCAGTTTTGGAATCAAGGTAATATGAGCTTCTGTGCTTTGTGGCACAAAGCCTTGTATGTCCGATATCGAATTGTATGTTTTTTCTAGTATAGGGGCAATTATGTCTTGAAAATTCTTAAAAAATCTGGCAGTGAATCCATCAGGTCCTGGACTTTTACCTGGTACTAATTCTTTGATCGTTTGCTGAATCTCTTCTAGGGAGATATCGGTTTCCAATTTTTCCGATATTTCTTTAGAGAATCTAGGGAGAGCAGTTTCTTAGATATATTCTTTAATTTTCTCTCTGTTCTCATTTTACACCTTATTCTCCTTTGATGTTTTAATATTATATAATTTGGAGTAATATATATAGAATTCTTCCATTATATCTTTAGGGTCATATGTATATTCCCCGTTTGCTTTTAATATTTTAATTATAGTTGTTGAGATCTGTTGTTCTTTTAGTATCTTAGCAAGCGTCTTTCCTGTTTTGTTCCCATATTGATACCATTGTGCCCTTCTACGATCTCTAATCTTAAGGGTTTCCTCATCGAGCAATGCCTGTAATTCCAGCCTTTTCTCTTTTAATTTTATTTTTTCTATTGATTTTAAATTCTGTTTATGTTTTTTGTCCAATTCCTCTATTTCTTTTATCAAAATTATTTATTTGTGTCAGAAAACCGGTTCACCGGGATATGCATAACATGGTATATCTGTATTAACAGCATTGACAGCAGTTATTCACATACAGTTATGTAATGCGGAGGTGTTGAGCGAAGTCATCTGTTCAATCTTACTATAAACCTCATATGATATGTAACAGAGTATTAGTGTGAGTAACTTATAGTATGAGTAACTTATATATTATATTCAGAGATCATAGGTATGGGAGCTGTTTGTCCTTGGTCTCTAGTTGTATACCCTGTTTTAGAATAAGGATATTTCTAGAAATAATATTCCTTTCGTGAACGGTTCTCTGCCTTTTTTATATTATAGAGAGATAGAAAAGGAAGAATATCAGCTGAGAAAAGTCAGAGTAGGAACAGGTGAGTAAGGTAGAAGGGAGGGAAGGGGGTGGTGGGGGGGGGGTGGCTAAGTGGGAGAGGTAAGGGAGGGGGGGGGGTTGGGGAATAAGGAGTGGTAGGGGGGGGGGATCAGGGTGACAGCCCACAGAGATGGAGTTGGGCTGGCGTCAGTGGATCTCCGATTCTAACCATCCAGTGTGAAACGGGGTCATTCGCCAAGAAGAGTTTTCCCCTCTTCCGAAAATTTGAAAATGTTCCAGAGTTGCCAGGTTTTGGAGTACTTCTCTTGCCTGTTTAGGCTGGTGAGGATTAAATCCTCCATCTGGTTTATTTCTTCAACTTTTTGAAGCCAAAAGACTATGGGTGGTGTCTGAGTGGATTTCCAGAATGAAGGGATACATGCTTTCGCTGCGTCCAGTAGATGCCTTATAATTGATTTCTTATAGGATCGGGCGGGTATATCGGTGGCGTGCAAAAGGAAGTAAGCTGGGTCCTCAGGTATTACGCGGTCAGTGAATTTTTGGATTATTTGGCGTACTTCTCTCCAGAAGACCTGGATCCGAGAACAGGACCAGAAAATATGGATAAGTGTACCCCTTTCTTCCTGGCATCTCCAGCAGATGTCTGTCGTGAAGGGGAAAATTGATTTAAGTAGTGTAGGTGTTCTGTACCAATGTGTGAGAATTTTGTAATTCGTTTCCTGGATTTTGGAGCAAATAGAAGATTTGTGAGTGAAAAGTAAGTGAATTTCTTTTATCAACTGGGATTTTTTTTGCTCCTTATTTCTTTTTAATCTTGAGCCATGTTTGATAAATGTCCCTCTTAATACGCATTTTAATGTTTCCCATTGTATGGGGATTGATGTTTCATCATTCTCGTGGATCTCTATAAACTCCTTTATTGTTTTACGTATGTCCTCTATACAATCTTTATCCTTTAACAGGTTGTCATTTAGTCTCCAGTTTCTTTTTATTTTTTCTCGTTCTATTACCTTGATTTCCAAATATCTGACCATAAAAAACCTCCTATATATGATAATGGAGTCATTAACATTCCGAGATGATTAATGAAAAAATAGTCTATCCTATGGTAGGAGTCATGTATATTAGAATAGTATGAATAGTTTTTTTCTGTTTGGTGTTGGGCTCTCCAAATATCCACCAGCTGGTGTTTCTCCATTGTCTCCTTGAATTCCTCTATCTGGCTTTTGTTTCTATAAGCGTGTTTATTAGTTGTATCGATTTTCGTATCTATAACAAAGTTAAAGTCCCCACCCATAATCACTATACCTTCTGCTTTTTCCATGCTATTATTTAGGGCTTTTATTCCCATCCTTATCTGATCGTGATTTGGTAGATATAGGTTAATAATTGTGAAAATTTTCCCATATATCATGACCCTTATCATCAAAGACCTTCCATCGTTGCCCATATATTTTTGTATTATTTGGTGAGGTACATTCCTGTGAAAGGCAATAGATACCCCTCTTGATTTGGAGTAAGGAAATGTATCGTGTATCCAAAAATTATAATTTCGATTATTAATTTTTGGAATGTGATTCGAACGAAAATGAGTCTCTTGGAACAGTATAACATCTACTTTTTGTTTATTGAACGAGTTCAAAATTTGATTTCTTTTATTAGGAGAGTTAAGGCCTCTTGCATTGAACGAACAGAATTTAATCTCGCCCATTCCGTAGAGCAGGAAAAGGAAAGAAGAAGAAGAAAAAAAAAAACCCAAACACGCACAAAAAATTATGCTCTCACTCGCACACTATATCTACCCTGTTACTACTTGACTTAAACGGGGAGATAGATTTGATGAAGAAAAGCAATAAACATAAACACAAAATTGTTATTTATTATCTCAAAAACTGGACTCATGTGAAGCCGGCATGCCTAACTATTATATCCCCAAAAAGAGAACTGTGAGGAGATATTAAAAACATGTTTCTTGAAAGATATTTAAAAATAACATGACTTCTTTTTCATGGTTTATGAAGTTTTATAATATTATCATTACAGATGTATGTGTACAAATCTGTGGA
Organism: Lithobates septentrionalis; assembly: GCA_037952835.1. Classification (NCBI taxonomy): domain Eukaryota; kingdom Metazoa; phylum Chordata; class Amphibia; order Anura; family Ranidae; genus Lithobates; species Lithobates septentrionalis. Next base: position 1,471,003 of record JBBDGP010001693.1, on the reverse strand, counting down.
TTTTTTTTTTCAATTTTTTATTTTTAGACTTGAACACGAGGGAAATAGCAAGCAGGTCTCAACAACATAACATCATAATTGTCTGCGTGGACAACCAATATTAATCGACTAAGGAGGCATAGCAAGTTCACAAATACCTCTACTTGTGTTCGGGTACAGTAAAAGCTTATCATCCATTACCAGATCGTATTGTACATTGAGAACCAATGAAAAGCTCTCATACACTAGCTATAACAAGTCATTATTGCAGTTTTAACCAATTATGCACAAAATAGTGAAAACAAGATTACATGATTAAAACATCAGTAAAACATACCAGAATCTATTTTCTGATTTTACAAAATTCATTTAGGCATAGCATCATAGCATTCTCTGGAAAACAACTGTCCTACCACTCCAAGTCTTAAAAGAAGAATCATTTAGTAAATACAACTTTTTGTCCTTCATCACATTCCACTATTTATATAGCTTAGTTATTTTTATTGTCTTGCTCGAAATTGAACATAAATGTAATGTAATGGTATTTTAGAAACAACGTAAGCAATAAAAAGTCATATTTTTTTTAATCATCTATGTTTTAAATAAACACGAGTATTGTACAGTTACAAAATAAATATTTAATTATATTGTATCTGTCAGCAGAATAAAAAATATATTTGAGTATAATCTATGCATATGGAGGAGAATGTTAATTGAACTTAAATGCTTGCATTAACTCTTAACAATTTGTTCCTTATTTTTAACAGTGTATATATATATATATATATATATATATATATATATATATATATATATGTATATATATATATATATATATATATATATATATATATGTATATATATATATATATATATATATATATGTATATATATATATATATATATATATATGTATATATATATATATATATATATATATATTGTAGCAGAGCGTCCCAGAGAGAGCCAGGAAAAGTCCTGTTCGGGGTTTATACATCTCCCAGGCTCCTCTCATACAGGTTCAGGGATCTCTGATCCATGGTCCAGTTCAGGTCTTGGTCCTCTCCCCCAGGCTAATTCAAAGCTCACCTGAGCAAGACAGCCCTTGCTCTTGGCCTGGGATACTCAGACTACTTCTGTGTAGGAGAGCAAAAAGGTATGTGGAAGCTGACCAGCTGTAGGCTTGCTCAGCTTAGTAGTTAGGATCTGTAAATATTGTTTAGTTAGTGCCGAGACACGGCTAGGTTTTGTTTTGGCTATTTTTGTTCCTATTTGTTTTTTTTGGAACACTGTACAGCACCTGTATATAGACTTGTATATATCACAAATAAACACCGCACTGTTTGTCACTATTCCACTGGATTTGGTATCTGTGCCTGAAAGACTGCTCATCCCAGGGAGCTTTGTACCTGCTACCTGTCCCCCAGGTTACATATGGTGGAGACTGCGACCAGCTGTAGTAAGTTACTACTTAAAAGGCCAGTACCTAGAGTGACTAAACATGGAGGAAATCCTAAAACAATTGGTGATATCCAATGCTGCACAGCAACAATCCAATGCTGCACAGCAACAAGCAAACACTGCACTGCATCAAGCAAACGCTACACAGCAGCAAACAAACGCTATCGCACAGGAGCAAACCAAGGCGCTGTGCCAACAGATTGGTGCTGTACAGGAGCTATCGCAGAGGCTGTTTGAACAGCTAGCCACTGATGCAAAAGAGGATAGGAAAACCCTGGCTGCGGTTGTGGAGACGCTTGCACAGTGGTCACCTGCTAAAGTTAATGTTGTTGGAGACAAGCCCTCAGCCATCCATGTGGGTCGCTTTCTTTCCAAGATGACTGCAGATGATGATCCAGAGGCCTTTCTCTTAACCTTTGAACGGACCGCTGAGAGGGAAGGTTGGCCCAAAACCCAGTGGGCAGGACTGGTCGCCCCCTTGCTGTCTGGAGAATCGCAGAAGGCCTACTATGATTTGGAGTCAGCAGAAGCAGGAGACTATGAAAAGGTCAAGCGGGAAATCCTGGCGCGACTTGGTGTCACCTTGGCAGTTCGAGCACAGCGGGTCCACAGCTGGTTCTTCCAAGACGAGAGGCCCCCAAGATCACAGATGTTCGACCTAATTCACTTGGTGAGGAAATGGCTACAGCCGGAGTCCTTGTCTGGGCCACAAATAGTGGAGCGTGTGGTCATGGACCGGTTCCTGAGGTCACTACCAGTTCCCCTGCAGAAGTGGGTGAGTCAAGGAGACCCCAACTCGGCGGACAACCTCGTGGAACTTGTTGAAAGGTACTTTGCTGCAGAGAACCTGGTCACCACCCCTACAGCCACACGGACTTTCCGCCCAAAGCCACGGTCTCCCCAGGTAACCGGTAAGACTGTTCCAGGGGAAGTGGGTGGTAAGCATGGCAAGGAAATAGGGGGGAGGATTTTTGGTGCCAGGACTGAAGTTTGGCGTCCCAAACAAGGGAAGCTACTGCCTGTCAGCAAACCAAACTGGGGAAACATCAGGTGTTTTCGTTGCCAAGAACTGGGACATGTTGCAGCAAACTGTCCATTGACAGATGAACCAATGCAGTGCGATCTGTCTATTAGAAGGCAGTCTATGTTTGCTGCTGTTTCATGCGCTGCAGCACCAAGTATGGGAAAACACATGTGCCAAATGACTGTTAATAATAAGCCTATTACGGCCTTGCTAGACTCTGGAAGTCTAGTGACTTTGGTTACAGCTGAGATGGTTGACACTGTGAATTTGCATGCTAAAAAAGTTGCTGTGATCTGTGTACATGGGGATACCCGCGAGTATCCTATAGCCACTGTTCAGTTTAAAACTGGCTTAGGTACGGTGACCCATCCGGTCGGACTTGTGCCCCACTTGGTGCACGAGGCCATCATTGGTAGGGACTTCCCTAAGTTTTGGGAACTGTGGGATCGTCCCGACCCGGTCGCAGTAGCTGACTCAGTGACAGAGCCAGAACTCCTGGCCGCTACTGACAATATGGGTTCAGGGGACTCTTCTCAGGGCTCCCCAGGTTTTCCTTTCTCAGTTATGGCAGGAGAGCTGGAGGAGCCTGAGGAGGTCCCCACAACCAGTAGAGCTGGACAGCCATCTGCTGAATCTGAGCCTACGTTGGAGTTTGCTGACCTTAATGTACACAAGGAACATTTTGGTACCGAGCAGAGAAAAGACCCAACCCTTGCCAGGGCCTGGGAAAATGTAATGGTGATTAATGATGTACCTGTCGAATCAGGGGACAGGCTCTGTTTTCCTTATTTTAGCAGCAATGAGGATTTAATGTATCGTGTATGTAAAAAAAATGATGAAGTGTTTGAACAGTTGGTGGTCCCTAAGCCATACAGACGGGTGGTGTTGGAACTTGCCCATGGGCACTTGCTAGGAGGTCATTTAGGGGTTGAGAAAACTACTGAAAGGGTGTTGCGCAGGTTTTATTGGCCCGGAATACAGAAGGATATTGAGAATTATTGTCAATCCTGTCCTGTGTGTCAGATGTCAGCCCCACTACAACACTTCCGAAGTCCTTTAGTGCCCTTGCCCATTATTGAAGTGCCCTTTGAGAGGATTGCCATGGACCTTGTGGGTCCACTCCCCAAGTCTGCCCGAGGTCATCAGCATATCCTCGTAATCTTGGATTATGCTACCCGTTACCCAGAGGCAATTCCCTTACGCACCGCGTCTGCTAAAAACATTGCCAAAGAGCTGTTTATGGTGTTCAGTCATGTTGGAATCCCTAAAGAAGTCCTTACAGACCAGGGCACCCCATTTATGTCACGAATAACTAGAGAGCTGTGCAAGTTATTTAAGGTGACGCAATTGCGAACCTCGGTGTACCATCCTCAAACGGATGGCTTGGTGGAACGCTTCAATAAAACATTAAAGAGCATGTTAAAAAAGGTTGTTGACAAGGATGGGAAAAACTGGGACTTCCTGATACCATACTTGATGTTTGCCATCAGGGAGGTTCCCCAGTCCTCCACGGGTACTCTCCCTTTGAGTTGCTTAATGGGAGACACCCTCGGGGACTCTTGGACATAGCCAAAGAAACGTGGGAGGGGGAGCAGACACCCCATAAAAGTATCATTGAGCATATCGCTCAAATGCAGGACAGGATTGCAGCAATCATGCCGATGGTAAAAGAACACTTACTGCAGGCCCAAACAGCTCAACAGAGGATATACAACAGGGGTGCCCAACTCCGTGTTTTCTCACCTGGTGATAGGGTCCTGGTGTTAGTTCCCACTGTTGAGAGCAAGTTCCTGGCTAAGTGGCAGGGTCCCTTTGAAGTAATTGAAAGAGTTGGGGAGGTCAATTACAAAATATATCAACCAGGAAAAAGGAAGCCCGAACAGATTTACCACATAAACCTGTTAAAGCCCTGGAAGGATAGACTGGCGTTAACTGCGAGGTCCCTCCTGGTAACGCCTAAGGGTACTGAGTCCCCTTTGATCCCTGAGGTCACGATTCCAGACACCCTGTCATATTCTCAAAAGCAGGAAACTAGAGAATTCCTGATAAGAAATAGAGAGAAATTTTCAGAGTTACCTGGCACGACTTCAGCAGTTCAGCATGATATTGTTACTGAACCTGGGGTCCGTGTCAAGCTCAAACCATACCGAATTCCTGAAGCGAGGAGAAAGGACATCAGCGAGGAAGTTAAAAGAATGTTGGAGCTAGATGTCATTGAGGAATCCAATAGTGACTGGTCTAGCCCCATCGTGTTAGTCCCAAAACCGGATGGCACTTGGAGGTTCTGTAATGACTTCAGGAAGCTTAATGCAGTGACAAAGTTTGACACGTACCCAATGCCCAGAGTGGACGAACTTATAGACCGACTTGGCAAGGCTCGCTATCTTAACACTTTGGACTTGACTAAAGGTTATTGGCAAATACCCCTGACTGGTAGCGCCAAAGAGAAGACTGCATTTGTGACCCCGGAGGGTTCCTTTCAATATAAAAAATGCCTTTTGGGTTGCAAAATGCCCCCGCCACATTTCAGAAGGCCATGGACAGGACTCTAAGACCCCACCGACAATATGCAGCAGCATATCTAGATGACATAGTGGTACATAGCACTGACTGGGAGTCTCACTTGCCCCGTGTCCAGGCTGTCCTTGATTCCCTCTTCAAAGAAGGTTTTACAGCAAATCCAAAAAAATGTGCCATTGGTCTAGAGGAAGCCAAGTATTTGGGCTACACTATTGGGCGTGGTGTCATAAAACCTCAAGTGAATAAAATAGAAGCCATCCAGGAATGGCCACGTCCTGCAAACAAGAAGCAGGTCAGGGCCTTTCTTGGCATTGCGGGGTATTATAGAAGATTTATCCCAAATTTTGCAACTATAGCTGCCCCACTGACAGACCTTACGAAAGGGAAAGACTCTGTAATGGTGAAATGGTCCTCAGTAGCAGAGGAATCTTTCCAAGTCCTGAAGAAGGCTCTTTGTGCACAACCAGTACTGTACTCCCCCGATTTCTCCAAAGATTTTTTGGTTCAGACGGATGCGTCTGATGTTGGTATCGGGGCAGTACTATCACAGGTACACAATGGGGAAGAACACCCTGTGGTGTACCTAAGCAGAAAGCTCAATGACCATGAGCAAAGGTATGCAGTCATTGAAAAGGAGTGTTTAGCCATAAAGTGGGCCGTGGACGCACTCAGGTACTATTTGTTAGGACGCCAGTTTGAGTTAATAACTGACCATGCTCCTCTGAAATGGATGGCCCAAAAGAAGGAGACTAATAGACGGGTGAACCGGTGGTTTTTGGCTCTACAGGATTACTCATTCACTGTAAAACACAGGCCAGGTGTTGAGATGGGGAATGTAGATGCCCTGTCCCGTGTTCACTCCTGTTGGGCTACAGGTGTTCCAACCCTGGGGTTGAAACAAGGGGGGAGGATATGTAGCAGAGCGTCCCAGAGACAGCCAGGAAAAGTCCTGTTCGGGGTTTATACATCTCCCAGGCTCCTCTCATACAGGTTCAGGGATCTCTGATCCATGGTCCAGTTCAGGGATCTCTGATCCATGGTCCAGTTCAGGTCTTGGTCCTCTCCCCCAGGCTAATTTAAAGCTCACCTGAGCAAGACAGCCCTTGCTCTTGGCCTGGGATACTCAGACTACTTATGTGTAGGAGAGCAAAAAGGTATGTGGAAGCTGACCAGCTGTAGGCTTGCTCAGCTTAGTAGTTAGGATCTGTAAATATTGTTTAGTTAGTGCCGAGACACGGCTAGGTTTTGTTTTGGCTATTTTTGTTCCTATTTGTTTTTTTTGGAACACTGTACAGCACCTGTATATAGACTTGTATATATCACAAATAAACACCGCACTGTTTGTCACTATTCCACTGGATTTGGTATCTGTGCCTGAAAGACTGCTCATCCCAGGGAGCTTTGTGCCTGCTACCTGTCCCCCAGGTTACAATATATACATATACATATATGTGATTTACTAAAGGAGCTGAGAATCCTCATTCAGTATATTATGTGAATATTTATATCACAATCATATGATTTAGGCTGCACCTGATTGGGTATTCAAAATGAACAGGAATTTTCTTTTTAATTTTTACATGAGCGGATAACTTAGGTTAATATTCACACAATTGATTGAGTGAAGATTCTCAACTCCTTAAAAAAATAAAATAAATACATCCATATATTTGTTATACAAATGTTTTGTAAGGGTTTATTCATTCTTCGTCACCTAACACTGTTAAAGCAAACAGCCTGATTTATTAAAGAAGTCAAGAATGTTCACACAAGAAATTGTGTGACGATTTACTTTAAAATATTCAATTGTGTGTAATGCTAATTCCTGTTTACTTATTTCATCAGCATGATTGGATAATTGATGTAGATATTCACACATTTCATTGTGTAAACATTCTCAGCTCCTTTAGTAAATCAGATTAAATAAAAAAATTGAAAAGCAGATGCTTAGAATATTTTAAATATTTTTATTTAAATCTGTATGATTAAATCTGTATGTACTTAATGTGAATTTTATTAACCAATAAGATATATGTATTGCCAGATCAAAATTTCCAAATGACTATATAAAATAAAATAAACAAAAAATCAAACAAACCCCTCCCAGCTCACATAACATCTGGTGTTATATATCTTTTATTCTTAGAAAAGTATCATAAAAGAAATCTACAAGTCATATGAAAATTAACACCTACAAGTTATTAAAGCAATATTAACATATTCCTTATAGTTTCACATTATGTAATTCTTCCATCATGTCATGTCTTTTCTGAATTCCAAAACTATAGCAGAAATATATTTAAATTTGCAAACTCTTAACTTTGTAACATGAGTGTGCAGAGTACATATTAATAGTATTTTAATTTAATACTGTTTTTGTTTTTTGCAGTTGCCAGAAATATGTTACTGTAACTAATTAGCTCCTCCTTAACAGAGCCCCCTTTTCTATGCGATAGTTCCAGTTAAAGTGTATTTCCATTTTTTGCAGCTAAATTGGGATAACACCTATTTCATGTTTGTTATATGTTCTCAATAACATAGCATAATTTTAAAATATATTTTCAGATTGCCACTTACCATTTTAAGGGCCATTTATTTGCCTAAAAATCTTATTTCGCTTTCCCTTTCTATGTCTTTTGGAGAGACTAGTGAGCAGATTCTTTAGAGGAATGTTTAATGCTAGACCAACAACAGCAATAAGCTGTACCAAGTCTTTGAGACCTCATTAATATTTATCACAAATAACCCTGTTTGTACTGTGCTGGCAGGTCCCAATATCAATTGTAAACTAGATTTGAGCACTGTCTGCTCTGACAAAAGTTAATAATCTTATAGCCTGGTCAATACACTGTATGTTAATATGCTTTAAAATATCTGTCCCCCACTTTGTCCCTTATCTTCACTATTGCCATCTATTCTAAGCAATAGAGGCTGCCAATAGTGGTCTACTGCATGTATAACCCTGCTCCAAGGAAACATCTAGAAAGGTAAGAAATATTCAAGAAAAACATATTTTTAGATGCTATGTGAATAGGAACACTTAACAAACATACAGTAGATGTGTACATGTGTAACCCTGGTCCGTAGAACTGACAGAAGAGAAGCGGCTACATGGACCTGGTTGTCAGTTTCCACTGTCTCTGCTGTTATTCCTGCTTGTGCTGACACAGGGACAGACACAGCTGTGAAAAGGAGACGGTTATTACAGAGCTGTGTGTAGCCTGTTTAAGCCTGCCCACCACAGAAAGGATTGGATATGGATTGCTTGGATTACTGTAAATACTGGCAGAAACTGAGGATTGTGGGAGAGGTAGTTTCATACAAACTTTGCCTGTTTTGTAGACTGGAGGGAGGAACTAAAATTCCCAGGTTCCTGGAGCTCTGTGGAGAGGAAAACGAGGAAGCATTGTTCCTGGGCCCAGAGAGATATGAGGACATTGAGAGAGACAGACTGCGCAAATGGTTGCTGGTAAAACACTTACCCTTGCATCTGGGACAGAGAGAAGCGCAGCAGAGGACATTCCCTTGTATCTGAAATCACCACTGCCGCTGACTGAACCCATTGGCAGATCGTTAGAGAGAATTTTGTGGTTGCTGACTTTGTTGAGTTGCTAAGAGTGAACAGAGTGAGATCAGCCATAACCTTAGGAGTTGGTGAGAGGCCACTGGATAACCCCCCTCACTACACCCTGTTAAAGAGGAACAGCATTGCCTGTGTGGGTCATATTGAAGACGCTTCGACCGGGGTTTCTTAGAAACTTTATCCAGAGCACTCCAACACTGGATTTGGGCCACAACGTGCTGGCTAGCAGGAAAAGAGGTTTACGATAGACTGCCAGACTATTATTGTGACATTACTCCCATTTAGGTAGAATTACCCCTAGTATAGGGTTTAGGGGTTACTCTCCGCTCCACTTGTTTGTTACCAAATGGTTATTCTATTTGCCATTGTTGAACATATTTGATGTGCAATACTGCTGTCCCTGTTTCTTTAGGTTTTTGAGGTACTGTATATATTTGCAATACATATTTCCCCCTTAGCCCAGGTGTGTCAGAGAGCATAGTGTCACTTGCAAAGTTGTGGGCATGAAGTACAGAGGACCCAAGAAAACAGCGTCTCCTTCAAGGGTGAATGCTACCCATGTCTGCAAGACTCTTGTTTGTGATACAGCAATCAAAAAAATTTTTTTTTTGGATACAACGCAAAACAGTGGCACACACTGTTCACTGCAGCGCACATAGTGCATCACATTAATACTCTCCTTGTGGTGCTCAAAGGTGCCCCAAGTCTTTTACAATCTTAGAAATGCCCCTGGAACTTACTTCAATCTAACATTACACTTAAAAGAATTATATTTAACAATATAGAATGACTTCCAGGCAACTGGCATTTTCAGATGGGAGCCAGTAATCACACCCAATCTGTAAAGGTTTTCTCTGAAGGAATGTTGCTGACAAGAATAGAGCACTCTGACCTGCAAGCATTTAGTGATCAAGTAAAGTAACATTTTAGATGGTAGTGCTGCAGTAGCATCTACTCTGAGCACAATGTTATGTTACAATTATCTGTAGGCAAAAAGGGTTTCTCACCCTATGCCGCTATGTGCTGCAAACTTAGCAATTAAAACAAAAAGAACCAAAACAACTGCTGATTACTTGAAAGCATTATTTAAAAAAAGGAAAACTAACTCTGTACTATTTTAGTCTGCTATTTAACATTGTGATCTTGTTTTTTTATTTATGTAACAGATTTACGTTAAATGTCATTCAAATGACAGAAAAAAGAAAACTGCCATTACTGACCTGCTTTTTGAAAATGCTAGTTGCCTAGCTGCCTTTGCTCTCAATACTGTATGGAGTTGATTTACTAAAACTGGAGAGTGCCAAGTCTGGTGTAGCTGTGCATGGTAGCTAATCAGCTTCTAACTTCAGCTTATCCAAACAAAGTGGTTTTAAAGTCAGAAGGCTTTTTATCTTAATACATTCTATCCATCAACATAAAAAACCTTCAGTGTGCCTCATCCCCCCTAATACTTACCTGAGCCCCATCTAGATCCAGCGATGTTGCACAAGAGTCTTGGCTGCCTGGGACTCTACCTCCTCATTGGCTGAGACAGCAGCGGGGCACCATTGGCTCTCTCTGCTGTCAATCAAAGTCAGTGAGCCAATGAGGAGAGAGAGGGGGCAGGGCCAAAATGTGACTTCCTGTCTGAATGGACACACAGAGCAACGGCTCGGCTCGGGTGCCCCCATAGCAAGCTACTTGCTGTGGGGGCACTCAGCAGGAGGGAGGGGCCAGGAGCACCGGCGAGGCACCCAAGAAGAGGAGGATTCAGGCTGCTCTGTGCAAAACCACTGCACAAAGCAGGTAAGTATATATATATATATATATATATATATATATATATATATATATTATATTATATTATATATGTTATTTTTAAATGAAAAAAATAAGACTTTAATATCAATTTAAGCTTTGGCAAAAAAACTGGAAGCTGATTGGATTGTATGCAGCGCTGCACCAGATTTTGCACTCTATCATTTTAGCAAATCAACCCCTTTGTGTCATTGACTAGAGAAAGCAGTCATATCTGGAAAGTCAGTAAAATAAGAACTTCTAATTTATACCATATGTTCCAGGTAAGTGAGTCATAAAGAATTAAAGTTATTAATTCAGCATTTTAGCCAAGCAATGCACATTATATAGTGCTGACGGATCAGCAATGACAGCCTTCATAATTTCTCTGGTTCCAAATTGTTTATTAAAGTTTCACTCAGCAGTAACAATAGTAACAGAGTTTACAATCATTATCAAAGATTACTGTCATTGGAGAGTTTCAGAAGCTGAATAACAGCAGATACAACAAATGTGAAATGTACAGATTGATGTATTATAAAAGCATATATATGAAATGTACAAAACAAAAGAAAGAGAAAAGAAGGAAGGGGTAGGGAGAGAGGGGCAGGGGTTCCTGGAGGGTTACTGTACAATCCTCAGTAGGGTGGTTAAAGCAGAGTTCCACCCAACTATACAACTAGGTCTTAAACTAAAGACCACCCCCCTGCCCCCTCGTTTTTGGAGATATATATCTATATGTATAGATATAGATCTATCTATATCTATAGATATAGATAGATGTATCTATCTATAGATATATATTTTTTTTCTTATTACCCTTTTTGAAGTACAGAGGTGTACTTCCATCTCAGCCTCACCACGGCGAGGTACGCAATTTCCTCTTCTGCCTTGAGCAATGCAACCCCCCCCCCCCCCGCTGCCTACTGGGACCTGTGTGTGTCCCAGAAGACAGTGGAGTCATTAAGAAGGAGCAGCGCGGCTCACACATGCGCAGTAGGAACCCGGCTGTGAAGCCTGAAGGCTCCACTGCCAGTTTCCCTTAGTTGCAATGGCGGTGCCTGCACCCGAGCCAAATCGGCTTTGGGGGGCCGACACTGCGGGCTCCCTGGACAGGTAGTGTCCTTATTAAAAGTCATTTTAGAAAAACTTTTTTGAGGCTGGAACTCTGCTTTAACTACTTGCTGACCGCCCACCGTCGTTTGACGGCGGCAGAATAGCACTGCTGCACAAATCACAAATTCGTTACAGAACTGATCAGTCTTCAGGTCTAGGCCAATGATTTCTGGCCTGGACCTGCTGATTGGTTCTGGCAAATGAAAATGTTTCCTCTGCCTGTAAATGTAAACACAGGCACAGGAAGTAATGTCACCTTCAGAGCATGGAGAGGACATCTAACAGTGAGTTGCACCAACACTACACTGACACAGTACATGTAGGCACACTTTTCACCCCCGATTACCCCCCGATCGCCCACCTGTTAACCGCTTCACTCTCTGTCACTGTGTCACCAAGCGCAGTTTTCAGATTTTTCACTGATCACTGCACTGGTGTCATTTGTGACACTAATCAGCATTAGGACAGTTATTAGTAGGCCCAGATAGGTTTAGGGTACTCCCCTAAACCTCCCTAATAAAGGTTTAACCTCTTGATCGCCCCCCAGTTAACCCTTTGACCCCCTGTCACCAGTGTCACTAATATAGTGTACAGATCTCTTTTCTGATCGCTGTATTAGTGTCACGGGTGATGCTAGTTAGCCAGTTAGCTAGTTACTGTCACCATCAGGTTTTTATAGCATCAGGGTACCAGCCATATATTACTGAATAAAGGTTTAACCCCCTGATCGCCCCCCAGTATAGTTTTTAGCATCAGTTAGGGTCAGCGTCAATCCCAGGCAGCGTCAGATTAGTGCCAGTAGCGCTAACACCCACGCACGCACCATACACCTCCCTTACTAGCATAGTAGAGTAGAGTGGATCAATATCTTTGATCAGATCAGATGTATACTAGCGTCCCCAGTAGTTTAGGGTTCCCGGCATTAGGGGGATCAGCCCATATACCTGTTAGCACCTGCATTTAGCCCCTCCGCCCAGCCCAGCCCACCCAAGTGCAGTATCAATCGAACACTGTCACTTACAAAACACATAACTGCAGCGTTCGCAGAGTCAGGCATGATCCCTGCGAATGCTAACGTTTTTTTGGTAGCGATTGAAGCAGGCTCTCACAATCAGGTGCTCTTTTGCCTGTGAGTTGCACTAGCTAGGAAATTTAGAGGCCAAAATGTCCAAACAGAGGTACAGTAGTGAAGAGGCCTACAGGTTGCTGAGCATGACAGATGAGAGTCATGGGGAAGTCACCCTTCTGTCAGATTCAGGCTCAGTATACGAACCAGTAGACAGCAGCGGCACCCTGACAGATAGCTCTGACGACGCAGTAGTGGTCCATGCTAAGGTCAGGCGTTCCTGACCCCAATCTTCTGTTGTTGAGGTGCAAGAACCGCAGGGCTCTCGTATGGAGCAGAGAGCCAGTACTAGTGCCACTCATCCTCCTGGTGAGCTGGCAAGCACCAGCGGCTTAGTACATCATGGTCGTAGTCAAACCAGCACTGCAGTAACAAGTGGTGACGTCCTATAAGTGCAGTTCAAGCTGGTACAGTGGCTAGCACAAGTAGTGCCCTGCAGCCACCAGGAAGACAAAGACAGGCCAGTTGAGCCAATAGTGCCCTTCCCGCTGCATTTACTAACCCTAATTGGGAGCCCATCACGTCTGCAGCGCCCGTACTCCCCCCATTCACTGGCCAACCCGGAATTCAGGTGGAAACAGTTGATTTGAAGAAAGAAAAGGAATTTTTTTTTTTTTCTTTTTCCAATTTACAAAACTTTGTGACAAAAAGCGAGATCTGTAAAATACTCAACACGCCTCTCAGCAAATAGCTTGGGGTGTCTACTTTCCAAAATGGGGCCATTTGGGGGGATTTGTGATATCTGGGCATTTCATGGCCTCCGAAACTGTGATAGGCAGTGAAGAGTGAAATAAAAAATTTACGCCCTTAAAAAGCCTGAAGGTGGTGCTTGGTTTTTGGGGTCCTGTACGCGGCTAGACTGCCAAAAAGTCCCCCACATGTGGTGTCCCCGTACTCAGGAGAAGCAGCAGAGTGTATTTTGGGGTGTAATTTTTTTTATTTTGGCATTTGGCATTTTTTTTTGGCATTTTTCAATCATTTGTGATAAAAAAATAAAATATTCAATGTGCTCAACAAGCCTCTCAGCAAATTCCTGGGGGTGTCTACTTTCCAAAATGGGGTCAGTTGGGAGGGGGTTATACTGCCCTGCCATTTTAGCACCTCAAGAAATTCCTGGGGGTGTCTACTTTCCAAAATGGGGTCAGTTGGGGGGGGGGGTTTGTACTGCCCTGTCATTTTAGCACCTCAAGAAATGAGATAGGCAGTCATAAGCTAAAAGATGCGTAAATTCCAGAAAATGTACCCTAGTTTGTAGACGCTATAACTTTTGCGCAAACCAATAAATATATGCTGAATGTGGCTGAATGCTTTTTGGCCTAAATGTATGACTTTATTGTGTTATGAGTTTATTGTATTTTTTTTTATAACAGAAAGTAGAAAATATAGTTTTTTTTCTAAATATTCGGTCTTTTTTCATTTATATCGCAAAAAATAAAAAATGCAGAGGTGGTCAAATACCACCAAAAGGAAGCTCTATTTGTGGGAAAATAAGGATGCAAATTTTGTTTGGGTACAGCATTGCATGACCGCTCAATTACCAGTTAAAGCAGCGTAGTGCCAAATTGTAAAAAGTGCTCTGGTCAGGAAGGAGGTAAAACCTACCGTGGCTGAAGTGGTTAACCAAATTTACAAGATTAATGTTAATGGGTCAAAGTTCCAAAAGAGACTCATCAAAACCTGGCAGATGAAAATGTACAATCCAAGGCCATCACATCTTGGAGTATGCAGAGATCCTATCAATGGTGTATTTAGGTTTTGTGCTGCTCTAGGCCTGACTAAACTTGTGCACCCCTAATTTAAATACGACCCACCCTTTCCTGTTCATGCCATGCTCTTCCTGTTTAAGACCCGCCCCATCATCTGTAAACCACACCCTTTCCTCTGTAGGCTACACCTTTTCTTCTTAGAGCTCCACCTCTTTCTCTCTGTACATTAAAAGTGGGTACCATGTGCAGCCTCATCAGTGCCCATCAATGCAGTCTCATCAGTGCCCATCAGAGCATCCTCATCAGTGCCCATCAATGCAGCATCACCAGTGCCTATCAATGCAGCATCATCAGTGCCCATCAGCGCAGCCTCATTAGTGCCCATCAATGCAGCCTGATCAGTGACCATTAACCGCTTCAGATCCGGGCCATTGCCAAATGACGGCAACAGCACGGATCTAAATTGCCGGGACTACGTCTATTGACGTTGTCCCGTGCACGAATGGCCTGCGCGCCCCCTGCAGGGCGCGCGCGGCGCGCTCGGTGATCAGCGAGTCTATGAGACTCGCCTGATCACAGATCAGAGTAAGGGGTTGGTCCCGACCCCTTACCACATGATCAGCTGTCAGCCAATGACAGCTGATCATGTGATGTAAACAGAGCCGGTAATCGGCTATTTTTCCTCCTCGCGCTGACAGCGCGAGGAGGAAAAAAGAAACCCGATCACCGGCGGCCGTGATCGGGACATCAGTCCCGATCACGGCGATCTTCTAACACAAGGCAATAGGCAGCAGTGCTGCCTACCAGTGCCCACCAGCGTCACCCATCAGTGCCCACAGTGCCATCAATCAGTACCACCCATCAGTGCCACCCATCAGCACCCACATCAGTGCCACCCATCAGCACCCACATCAGTGCAACCTATCAGTGCCCATCAGTGTCACCTACCAGTGCCCATAAGTGCCCATCAGTGCCGCCCATCAGTGCCACCCATCAGTGCCCCCCATCAGTGCCCCCCCATCAGTGCCACCCATCAGTGGTACCTATCAGTGCCCATCCGTGCCACCCATCCGTGCCACCCATCCGTGCCACCCATCCGTGCCACCCATCTGTGCCACCCATCCGTGCCACCCATCCGTGGCCATCAGTGCCGCCTTATCTGTCCCCATCAGTGCCGTCTTAACTGTCCCCATCAGTGCCGCCTTAACTGTGCCTATCAGTGCCGCCTTAACTGTGCCCATCAGTGCCGCCTTATCTGTGCCTATCCGAGCCCATCAGTGCAGCCTATCAGTGCCCACCAGTGCCGCCTCATCAGCGCATATCAATAAAGGAGAAAAATTACCTGTTTGCAAAATTTTATAACAAACTATTAAACATGATTTTTTTTTTTTTATAAAAAATTTCCATCTTTTTTTGTTTGTTTAGCAAAAAATAAAAATCCCAGCTGTCATTAAATACCACCAAAAGAAAGCTCTATTTGTGGGAAAAAAATGATAAAAATTTCATTTGGGTACAGTGTTGTATGACCGCGCAATTGTCATTCAAAGTGCGACAGTGCTGAAAGCTCAAAATTGGTCTGGGCAGGAGGGGGGTTTAAGTGCCCAGTAAGCAAGTGGTTAATGCAGCCTGATCAGTGCCCATCAGAGCAGCCTCATTAGTGCCCTTCAGCGCAGCCTCACCAGTGTCCATCAGCGCAGCCTCACCAGTGCCCATCAGCGCAGCCTCACCAGTGCCCATCAGCGCAGCCTCACCAGTGCCCATCAATGCAGCATCACCAGTGCCCATCAGTGCAGCCTTGTCAGTGCCCATCAATGCAGACTCACCAGTGCCCATCAGCACAGCTTCATTAGTGCCCATCAGCGAAGCCTCATCAGTGCCCAATAAAAGGTCTCCAATTGCATTCTAATCATACCAAATTATGTCAGCAGACTGTAGTTCTTCTTTAAGCACCCATTCACATTGGGCCAATTTGGCATGTGATTTGACATGTGAAATAGCATGCCAAATCGGCAGCTATTGCCAGCAATGGCACCGCCTGAATTGGTGCAATGCCGACTTTGCAGCGCCTGCTACCATGTTAATTAACTGACCCTGGCCTGTTTACCGATGATGTCTTTGCTTGCTGATTTAAACCACGTTTCTGACTTCCACGTGCACCAACCTCAGCCTGTTTACCGACGATGCCTCTGCCTGCCGATTTAAACCATGTTTCTGACTTCCACGTGCACCGACCTTGGCCTGTTAATCGACCATGTTTTTGCCTGCCACTTGGACTGATCTTTTGGCCATCTACTTCAGTACACAGGGGTCTCACATATGTGAGGGGCTTCAGAATAGCGTTCTGAGTAGAGAAAAACAGTTTTTCGTTTTCTGTGCTCCCAGAACAGGGTCTGGTTACCCGGAGGCTTCAAAGCGATTTGGGTGGGAGAAGCCTCTACCCCTGTCCCCCTGGCCCTAAGCTTGATGGTCCTTCCTGCTGCCTGGACCAATACTTTGGCTGTGCTGACCATATTGCTGCCTGTAATGACCCATGACATTATGGACCATGTTTCTTCCTGCTGCTTGGACCAATACTTTGGCTGTGTTGACCATATATCTGCCTGCTGCCTTTACTGACTTTGGACAGTATTTCTGCCAGGACACTTCTGCCTGCTACCTGGACCTGTACTTTGGCTGTGCTTTGGCTGTGCTCTGGCTGTGCTCTGGCTGTGCTCTGGTGGTGCTGACAGTATCTCTGCCTGTACGAACTATGGACAGTATTCCTGCCTGCTGCCTGGATAATTGCTTTTGCTGTCGCTGACCTCATTCCTGCCTGCTGCCTAGACCGATGCTCTCCTCTGTGGACCACTGCACTTCTAAAACCACAGGTAATCTTTTGTCATTTGGTATGTACCTGCTATGTGTTAGAAATATGAAGGCCCTTCAAAAATGTGATCGGTAGTCAGAAAATGATATGTGTAATTAATGCTGCTAGAATGCCTGGAGGTGTTACTTGAATGTTGGGCCTCTGTATATGGCCAGGCTGTGTAAAAGTCTCAAACATGTGGTATACTCAGGAGGAGTAGCAGAATGCATTTTGGGGTGTCATTTTTGCTATATACGTGCTACGTTTTAGAAATATCTTATAAAGGGACAACTTTGTGTAAAAAAAATGCATTTTCATTTTTTTTTCACATTTTTCCAAAAACTTCTGGAAAAAAATGAACCGTTCAAAAGACTCATTATGCCTCATAGATTATACGTTGGGGTGTTTGCTTTCCAAAATGGGGTCATTTTGTGGACAATTCCATTGTCCTGGTGCTCCAGGACCTTCAAAAGTGTAATAGACGGTTGAGAAAGGATATATGCAATCTATGCTTGTAGAACGCCTGAAAGTGCTACTTCAATGTTGGGCCTTTGTATATGGCCAGGCTGTGTAAAAGTCTCACACATGTGGTATCGCCATACTCAGGAGGAGTAGCAGAATGCATTTTGGGGTGTCATTTTTGCTATGTACATGCTATGTGTTAGAAATATCCTATAAATGGACAACTTTGTGTAAAAAAATGCATTTTCATTTTTTTCCACATTTTCCAAAAACTTCTGGATAAAAATTAACCATTCAAAAGACTCATTATGCCTCATAGATTATATGTTGGGGTGTTTGCTTTCCAAAATGGTGTCATTTTGTGGACAATTCCATTGTCCTGGTGCTCCAGGGCCTTCAAAAGTGTAATAGGTGGTTGAGAAAGGATATGTGCAATTTATGCTTGTAGAACGCCTGAAAGTGCTACTTCAATGTTGGGTCTTTGTATATGGCCAGGCTGTGTAAAAGTCTCACACATATGGTATCGCCATAGTCTGGAGGAGTAGCAGAATGTATTTTGGGGTGTAGTTGCAATTATGCATATGCTGTGTGAGAGAAATAACCTGTTAATATAACCAGTTTGTGTAAAAAAAAAAAAAAATCTTAATTTTCCTTGTGTGAAGAATTGTGTGAAAAAATTACAACTTCATAAAACTCACGATGCCTCTTAGTAAATACCGTGGACTGTCTACTTTGCAAAAAGGGGTCATTTGGGGGGTATTTGTACTTTCCTGGCTTCTTAGTGTCTCAAGAAATGAGATAGGCCTTCAGTACATCAGGTGTGATCAGATGTGATCAATTTTCAGTGATTGGCACCATAGTTTGTAGACTCTATAACTTTCACAAAGACCAAATAATATACATTAATTTGGATTATTTTTACCAAAGATATGTAGCAGTATAAATTTTGCCACAAATTTATGAAGAAAAATTACTTATTTGCAAAATTTTACAACAGAAACTAAAAATGTTCGCTGTTTTTTCGCTTTTATCGCAAAAAATAAAAAAAACAGCGGTGATTAAATACCACCAAAAGAAAGCTCTATTTGTGAGAAGAAAATGATAAAAAATTTGTTTGGATACAGTGTAGCATGACTGAGTAATTGTCATTCAAAATGTGAGAGCGCTAAACGCTTAAAATTGGTCTGGGCGGGAAGGTGCATAAGTGCCTGGTATTGAAGTGGTTAAAGTGGTTGTAAACCCTTTACAACCACTTTTGCCTAAAAGTTAGCCTATAATAAGGCTTACCTGTAGATACCGTGAATTTCTCCTAAACTCGCACAGTCTAGAAGATATACACTGTATACGCATGTGCCGACGTCATCAGCACATATGCACTGAAGAAACAGCTCGTATTTGCCGTTTCTTCAGCTGCTGTGCCGTTACCGGCGGCTCCCCTGCACATGTGCGGGAGTGATGTCATCACGGCTCAAGCCAATCACAGCACCGGAGTCCACAAACCTAGAAGTAACATTTCGGAGACACATCGCCCGTCACAGCGGTGTATGAGGATCGCTGCAACAGCTTCGTTCTAAGGCAAGTATTTCATAATGAGCTAGTATGCGATAAATACTAGCTCATTATGCCTTTGTCTTGATAGGGTCAGTGTGTGCCATTGGGGACTTTTTCCTTCCTTTTCTGTACCATAACAATAGCAGTAAGTGAGAGGAAATCCCTGGAAAGTGAGGGAAATTCCAGGTTGTCACTAGAATCACCAGAACTAATGTCCCCATTGGAAGATTTCCCCTCTATTCCTGTTCTGGTGACAAATTTCGGATTCGTTTTCACTTTAACTCTCAGTGATAACTGTTACCAAGACTAATAGAAAAGACAAATCTGCATAACAGGGACACAGATGGGGGCGTGGCCTACGCATGGCGCCAAACGCATGTATCTGAGAGGAGCTCAGTCCAGCTATTGGCCTAAAATTCCTCAGCAATGCCTTCTAAAGCATCTGGGCCCCGTTCAACTCTGGGTAAACGTCCGGGAAAGCCCTCGGCTTCCCACCAGTCTTCCTTTGGCTTTCTTTAAACGATTCCTCGCCACGGAGAGAGCCACCCTGTGTGGCAGTTACAGGTCCATCTCTTAAATGTAGACACTAAACACTACGCTAAGGTTATGGCAAATAGATTGCTTCCCCTACTTCCCCGATGGATAACGGCCGATCAGACTGGCTTAATTCCTAACAGAGAAGCCAAGGATAACTCCCTGCACTCTCTGTCCCTGATCCATTATGTTCTTAAGTGCTCCCAGCCCACCCTCCTCCTTTCCACAGACGCTGAAAAAACATTTGATAGGGTGGACTGGGAGTACCTCAAGCTAACTCTTCGATATTTTGGCCTAGGCCCCAAGATGTTCCACCGCATCTCCTCACTCTATTTCAACCCCTTCGCACAAGTCCGCATAAATGGCTCTTTAAGCGAACCCTTTACATTACACAATGGGACCAGACAAGGCTGCCCCCTATCCCCCCTTCTTTTTGCCATCTCCCTTGAACCCTTTTTGGCCACAATTAGACACAACAGGAATATCTATGGCATTCAAATAGGAAATCGACCCCATAAATATGCAGCCTATGCTGACGACATTTTATTCTTCACCCAACAACCACGTATTTCACTCCCAAATCTAATGTCAGCATTTTCTGATTTCTAAACCATATTTAACTTCAAAATTAACCTATCAAAGTCCAAGATATTGAATATAACATTTCCCCAGCCAATTGCTAATCAGTTGAAGCCTCTGTTCCCTTTTCGCTGGGAAACTAAACACATGAAATATCTCGGAATGTTTTTACCCCCCATTCTCCATTCTCTCTTCAGACACAACTATATCCCCCTTTTGAATAATATTACATCGGACCTCAGGAAATGGTCCTCCCTCTCACATTCCTGGTTAGGCAAAGTTAACATTATTAAGATGAATATTTTACTCTCTCTTTTTCTATCAAATGATACCCTTAGGGATTCCCATAGGTTTTTTTACCACTCTCCAGACCATGATCACCCGCATTATTTGGAGAGATGGCCACCCCAGAGTCTCCAGGATGGTTCTTTATCGTTCCAGGGGCTAGGGCGGGTTGGCTCTCCCCATCTTTAAAGCTTACCATCAGTCTGTTATATTATCCTGCATTGCAGATTGGAAATATGCCACTAACTCCAAATTATGGGTTCAGTTGGAACACTCATTATGTGGCTCAGATCTTTCTATTGCTCCCTGGATACCTCGTTCCTCTAGAAACCTCTCTCATGATACTTAACCCCTCACCACATCCTCTCTAGACGTCTGGGGTGGACTACATAAGAAGCTTTCTTGCTTTATATTACACGATATGAAACGTGGTTGAGTGTTTGCTGCTAATTAACTAATGATTGTCACCCCTTAGAGGCATTGATCCATTTGTGGCTCGCAGGAAATTCCTATTTTTTCTTGGTCTTATGACTCCCCTCTGACGCCACTATTACATAATAACTATTTCATGCCTGGATCTGTAGACCCTGGATTTAAAGCTTGGTCTTCAGGAGGCCCCCTCTTGCTTCATCATGTTCTCTGCTCAAATACCCTTAAGCCACTGTCTGGAATTATGGGCTCCAAACCATCCACGTTCATGGACAGATGGAGGTACAACCAGCTACACCGCTTTCTTCTAACTCTTCCACAACCTTTACGAACAGTCCAAGACCTAAACGGAATCGAATCTGTGTTTAGCTACGTGGACACCACCAGAGCACTGTATTTCACAATTTTACAAAGCTCTGATCAAGCTCCAGGGCCATTAATACCCCGCCTACTTGGCCAAATGGGAATCCGATCTCAAATCTACCATATCACACAAGAAAAAGGACAAAGTTCTCTAACTTGTACACATCTCTTCACTTGCCTCATCTATGGCGGAATCTAACTAAAAGCTACTCACCAGATGGCACCACACGCCAGCTAAACTCCATCGGATGTTCCCCGCCAACTCACCACTGTGCTGGAGGAACTGTGGACTTGCCAGCACCCCATCCCTACCTCTCCCCCCATTTCTTTCTCCACCTTCAAGCTCACCCCCTCTACCTTTATTCTCTTTAATTTCTCCCCCCTTGCATTTCTTTTTCTTTTAACCTACAATTCTTTCTCATAACAAATAGTATCGAGTTACTTGTTCCTCAGATTTATGGTGACCCGTGGACGCGCTTGTTCCCATATTTGGTTAAGGTCCAATTTCTGCACCCATAACAGTTAAATATTCCCTACCACCATTGGTCCTAGGTTTTATTCCTCATATCAGTCACTATGTGGGTGCGAGGGAACTTTAGTTACTCACTTTTATTGAATGTTAGAATAATGACTTATGGTGTTATTATATCTTTTTTATATATGTATATCTTTTGTTCAATAAAAAGATATTAAACAAAAAAAAAAAAAAACAGGGACATAGATAGCCACGAAAAATTGACAGGTATTCTAATCCATTTCCACTCTATTCAAAACTAAAATAAGAAAGTTTTCCCTTTAGTTGTACTTTAATATATATATAACTTACATGCTTTATTTAATCAAACCTCTCATGTATTATTATGATAAAACAGGTGTACTAAAATGTGGTTAACAAAAGCTGTTTTACCCATACAATAGAAATTGATATATAGTTTCATTATTGACAGTGTCCTTGTTAGTATAACTGTGGTTTGCATTTGAAAAGCTTTTTCATCCCAATGAAATTCATAAGTACAAGGTAAACCCTCAGATCATTATTGTGACAGTATGTTCTCTCATTTTTCTCAGACATGAAATTATTTAAATAAATGATGTAACTGAGAGGCTAACAATAATGTATTAGTACAAATGCAAAGACTTATGTGATCAGAAGTTTAACAGTAGGAAAATTCTTGCCAGGAGATGCAATAGTTCATTAGTTGGAAAAAAAACTATAAAAGTCGTACTCCAGACAGGTAAATAAGGAATCTTTTTGTACCTGCTAAAGGATTTGTATTTGAACCCACCAATTTCTGGGATTTACACAGATCTGCAACACCAAACAGCTCTGCCTGGCAGTGCAGGGGACCTTATTTCTCTCTGCTGCGCTTTAGTGATGCTTACAGATCTCCTCCCCACCCCCAGCCTGTGACTGGACAGTGAAAGGAGAAATAGTAGACTGCCAAACATGTCTTTCTGGCACTGTGCTCTCTCCTTCTGTCTGACATACTCATTGCACTGTAGCACAACTGATTGGCTTTCTGACTCTCCCTCCCCCAGTCTAAGCTCTGCTGTACAGGGACTGTACAGGGACTGCAAAAGACTGCAAAATGTATTTGACTGCAAGTCAAATAAATACATTTAAGGTTTATATTAATGAATACATAGCTGCATTGATTTGTATCTTTATATGCTGTCTGGAGTTCATCTCTAAAGTGATTGTAAACAATCACCTTGTAAAACAGCCCATTCAGTTTAAAATACAAATGAATGGAAAAACATTTGTATATCAATATTAAAAAAATATAAATACCTATTTTCCCTTTTTTTTTATAAGTAATCACATTCCCTCTGTTTAAAGAAAGAGGGGGGGGGGGGGGGGTTGGGACTTTAAATTAAGTGAGTACACATGGCTAGAAGATGAGTAGATATCAAAAATATGTTGTTATTGGTGAAACAAGGAACATGGCAAAATGACATGATACATGCAGCAATGAATAACATTTTCAATCACATATTACAGACCATATATAGAAACATTAGTAGCAACCAGCCAACCACTGTGTGGTATGGAACGAATCCTGGATGTAGTAAAAACACATAAAATTACATGGTAGATGAAGAACTCAATATAATGTATTGAGTAGGAGTGTCCGCATGAGAATAAATGCATCCAAATAATCCCGACGCCATACGTGGATAATACCACTCTTCAGGGGCAGGTGCACGCAAATCTATAAAAAACAAAACATGAGTAGACCAGTATAATCCAATGTCGTACCCCTCAATGGGGAGGCTATGTACAAAAAGGAAAAGGAGAGAGTTACTCATCCCTATGAGTACTTACATCGTAATAAGTCTGGAAAATAGGGGACGAGGAGTCAGAGGCTGTCCAAATTCTCTGTACCGGGAGCTGTGAAAGAGACCCGCAGAAGAGGGACTGGGTGCATAAACATGATCCCCAAGAGCCTCTGTGAGCATGGACAGGAAAAGAATAATCATGTAATTACCTGTTACTGATGTAGAAAAGTGAATTCCAAGTAGTGTGCAGTGTGCACAAAAAAAGTGCTGCCCTGAGGACTGGCTAGCACAGAGTGAGGATGTTAAATACACTTGGCACACCCCACAGGCCCCTCCCAACATCACACAGGTGCATCAAGAGAGGCGTCCACACCCAAGCAGCAGCCGCCGTCCATGGAGGCTGGAGACGTCCTCCCCCATATGGTGACACCAGATGGAAAAATTCAACCACGCCAGCGCCAGGAAGCCCTGTGGGGACATCACGCGCATGGCGTGGAAATGTGACGCCGATTTGCGGTAGAGGCAAGCCCACCCAACCCCCCCGCATCACCGGATGCAAAAATAGAGGGAGGAGGAAGGCGCTCACACCCCAAATCGCAGCTCCCGGACATAAGACAAATGAAGGAACTGCGTATTAAATCCCGGTCCCACAATTAACCAGACCTACACACATATGGAAATGCTGGTGATAAATGGATGTAAAATGGATAATTAGATAAGTTTGATAGGTACAATGCGAGAAATTAAAAAAACAAAAACAAAGTAGCCCTAGATCAAATGGGAACAAAATGATCACATGCTCCCTAATAGCCAGTTACACACCTCCATCCCATTGATATGAAAAAAAAAGGGAGGAGTTTGGGACTTTAAATGAGACATATGGGTCACATGTCTCCATCCCTAAATCTGCGTAAAGAAAGGGTTTTTTTTGGGACTTTAAATGAGGTGAGTACACATGGCTAGAAGATGAGTAGATATCAAAAACAAGTCCCAAACACCCCCCCTTTTTTTACGCAGATTTAGGGATGGAGGCATGTGACCCATATGTCTCATTTAAAGTCCCAAACTCCCCCTTTTTTCTTTACATTTCCTCTGTTATCTCTGTTCCCAGCTGCATAAGAGCTGGTGGGAGGACAAACAGCACAACACTGACCTTCCCAGTGAAAGGCTGTGTAGAGACAAGTCTGATCATTGGAGTTCCCAGCACAGCTAGAGAACTGACCACACTGTGTTCTCCTGCTTAGTGTGGTCAGTTTTTAATAGGAAAGCAGGGGAATTGTTATCACACTACACAGGTTTTTAGGGACTGTGACGTTTTAGGGGGCGTGGTCACTGAGTTGACCACGCCCCCTAAAACGTCACAGTCCCAGCATGCCCAGGGACTGTGACATCATATGGGGGCGGGTTCTCCGCCTATATAAGTCACAACGGAGCCCTCAGAGACCAGTCCAGCCGGAGAGAGCATCGTGTCAACATCTGGGGAAGAGAAGAGAAGACAAGAAGCTCAGAAGTCCGGACCTCCGCTGGCAATAGAGCTACCTGAAGACAGCGGAGGGGCCGGCCGAAGAACTGGAACACCGGGAGAAGAGGCCGGAGAGAGCGGAGAAGAACCAACCGGACGCCGGGAGAAGAGGAACCGGAGGGCCCCCCGAAGCCGGAAGAAGACCCCCGAAGCCAGAGGAAGATCCCCCCCCCGGAGCTGTTTAATAAATTATTTTAAAAACCTGTGTAGTGTGTTTTATTATTGACACTTTTTCCCTAGGTGAATGGGTAGGGGTACCATGTACCCCACACTCATTCACATAGGGTGGGGGGGCCGGGATCTGGGGGCCCTCTTATTATAGGGGGCTCCCGGATTCCGATAAGCCCCCCGCCAGCAGACCCCGACAACCAACGGCCAGGGTTGTCGGGAAGAGGCCCTTGTCCTCATCAACATGGGGACAAGGTGCTTTGGGGTGGGGGGGCCACAGGGCACCCCCCTCCCCCAAAGCACCCACCCCCCCATGTTGAGGGCATGCGGCCTGGTACCATTCAGGAGGGGGGGTGCTCGCTCGTCCCCACCCCCTTTCCTGACCGGCTGGGCTGTGTGCTCGGATCGGGGTCTGGTATGGATTTTGGGGGGACCCCCACGCCGGTCTTTGGGCTTAGGGGGTTCCCCTTAAAGTTCCATACCAGACCTAAGGGCCTGGGGTGCCCCCCGCGCTCGCCGCAATAGGAAAATTTGTTTTTCCTATTGCAGCGAGCGCGAGATGAAGCACCCTGCTCCTCCGTCGTATCTGGTCTGTTGGACTAGCATACAGACGAACGGGCTTTCCGTCAGGAACTGAGTCCAGCGGAGTTACGACATAAAGATTTGAAGCAAGTTTCAAATCTAAAGTACGTCGGATTTCCGACTGAAACGGTCCGTCGGAAGTCCGATGGAGACCACACACGGTCGGATTGTCCCCCGGATTTAGTCCGGCGGCGTCCGTCGGACTTTTGTAGGTGAAAGGTCCGACCGTGTGTACGCGGCATAAGACTGGGATGCCATTAAGTTCATGTGCGTGTAAAGTTAGGCGTCCCAATACTTTTGGTAATATAGTGTATGAGGTATATGAAATGTTGGGGTAACAAACACTTTACATATCTGTGTGTGATCTGTGTGTGGGCGCCAATTGGAACTCAGCTTTTTGCTACCATAAAGCAAACTGATTTGTTTTAATGTCCTCCTTCTCAGCAGCATATATTATTATTATTATACAGAATATACTCACCTTCCCTTCACTGACCCACCATTCTATTCATAAGTGAAGAAAATACCTGATATTTTTAGGTATAGAGGAGCGTGTGATTCTTTCCCCTTGTCTCATGTAACTGGTGCTTGCTAATTAGCCAAGTATGGTCACATTTATAAGCTGCATTTAAGCAGTGTTAATACTCTTATACAGGATTTATATAGCGCCAACAGTTTACACAGTGCTTTACAACATGAGGGCAGACAGTACAGTTACAATACAATTCAATTCAGGAGGAATCAGAGGGCCCTGCTCGCTAGAGATTACAATCAGTGTTTTTAAAGCCTCTTAATCGCCCTTTGGTGCCTGCCATGATTATTATAATGGGCACTACACAGTGAAGTACACACAGGTGTGGTAGTGCTGTGTTAAAAATTAAGCAGCATGTCGCCTTCAGGAGGCCTGGTCACTAGGGATGAGCCGAACACCCCCCGGTTCGGTTCGCACCAGAACCCGCGAACGGACCGAAAATTCGCACGAACGTTAGAACCCCATTGAAGTCTATGGGACTCGAACGTTGGAAATCAAAAGTGCTAATTTTAAAGTCTAATTTGCATGGTATTGTCCTAAAAAGGGTTTGGGGACCCGGGTCCTGCCCCAGGGGACATGTATCAATGCAAAAAAAAAGTTTTAAAAACGGCCGTTTTTTTCGGGAGCAATGATTTTAACAATGCTTAAAGTGAAAAAAAAGTGAAATATTCCTTTAAATATCGTACCTGGGGGGTGTCTATAGTATGCCTGTAAAGTGGCACGTGTTTCCTGTGCTTAGAACAGTCCCTGCACAAAATGACATTTTTAAAGGAATAAAATGTAATGTCCGGTCCTGGCAATATGGATGAAAACCAGTGAGACAAACGGCATGGGTACCCCCCAGTCCATTACCAGGCCCTTTGGGTCTTGTATGGATATTAAGGGGAACCCCGCACCCAAATCAAAAAAAGTAAAGGTGTGGGGCCACCAGGCCCTATATACTCTGAACAGCAGTATACAGGCGATCACCAGTGCTATGTGCAAAGAGTAATGAAAAATAAAATATAAAGCATGATAAATTAACAACAGAGTCAAATCCACTCCGATAGGCTATTAGAAAGAAGCCCACTAGTAGAATGATCTTCCAAATGATGTTTATGCAATCTTCAAGATAGTGATAACGTGTAACTGCAACACCATGGGAGATGTGATGGGGTGCAATAGAGAGGTACCTCCACCCATAAAAATACTGCCGCTTACCAGCTCATTAGATCTCTTATTTAGGGAGATCATGCGTGCCTGTGGCTCTTAACCCCAGCCTCGGGTCTTTCAAACATAGATGGCTCCTCAGACTCTCCGCACGGGTTTCCTCTGTATGGCAGATGGGCATAAAGATTTCCAGGCCAAGAACAAGACGGAGACCCAGGTGTGTTGGGTAAAAATTGTATATCAATTTCAGGCTGACTGTTTTAAAGATGCAACCAGGAATAGGAGGACGGACATTGCGCTGTACTGGAAAGGGTGTGGCCTGGGTGGGCCCAAATGGGGGCCGTAGGACCGTGTACAGGACCAATTGAGTATAAACGGAAGCAGGGGCTGCCAAATAGGAAGTTTATCTTGTGCAGGAGGATACACCAAAGTGGCAGCCTGTCCGTCATCTCAGAGATGAGCTCCAGAACGCCCAGAACCAAAAATATTTTTACTAGCTATCAGCATGATCATTGCGGAGGAAGAGGATAGTCACTCAGCATAAGAGGATAGTCACTCAGCATCAGCATAGGCAGTCTTAAAGGGATCTGACATTTCAAAAAAAATTATTCGGTTACATCAGCATCAGGTGCTTGGTAGCTGGTGGGGATCCAAGACTGATTCATTTTTATGAAGGTCAGTCGATCGACCGAGTCGGTGGACAGGCGTACCCTGTGATCGGTTACAAAACCTCCAGCAGCACTGAATGTGCGTTCCGAAAGAACGCTGGATGCAGGACAGGCAAGTAGCTCAATTGCATACTGTGCAAGCTCTGGCCAGTTATCCATCCTCAAGAACCGATCATACCTTGGGGCTGCGGACTAAAAAATTGTCTGAACGCATCGGTCAGACGGCCACCTTCTCCACCGCTCCTTCTTTGACTGACCGAAGCCTCAGCAACACGTTGTCCAGAAACAGGAGTTTGTAACCTCCCAGTCTCTGGGAATGCGTTGCACAGACCTTTCTGCAAGGCCTCCCGAAGATGTTTCATCCTCTGCTCCCTCTGCGACGGCAAGATAAGGTCCGCAACCTTACCCTTGTAACGTGGATCAAGGAGGGTTGCCAGCCAGTATTGATCCCTCTCCTTGATACCACGAATACGAGGATCCTTCCGCAGGCTTTGCAGGATCAGGGAGGCCATGCAGCGTAGGTTTGCTGAGGCATTCGGTCCGGAGTCCTCTGGGTCACTAAGGATGACATGATCCGCAGCCACCTCCTCCCAGCCACGTACAAGTCCATGGGTTTCTTGGGACTGTAAATGATCCCTTAAAGACTGCTGCTGATGCTGAGTGCCAGGCTTAACCTCCATGCTGACACAATCCTCCTCTTCCTCCTCCTCCTCCTTGTCCTCTTCCTGTGTGATCGGCGGGCACGCAGGATCACTGTCTGGATAAAGGGGGCCTTGAGAGCTAAGGAAGTCCTCCTCTTCCTGCCTCTGTTCTGCCTCAGGTGCCCTGTCCATTATTCCACGCAGCGTGTGCTCCAACAGGTGGACAAGGGGGACAGTGTCACTGATGCATGCACTGTCACTGCTCACCATTTGAGGAGGCCACAAGGATGGTGAGCAGTGACAGTGCATGCATCAGTGACACTGTCCCCCTTGTCCCTGATCATGGCCCACTGGCGTGGGGAGAAAAACAAGCTGCCCTGACCCTTTCCTGGTGCCATAGTCGCACAGGTACTCATTGATGGCCCTCTGCTGCGTGTGCAGCATGGCCAACGTTGAGTGCCACCTGGTGGGCATGTCATAGATTAGGCGGTTCTTGGGCAGGTTAAATTCCTTTTGGAGGTCAGCCAGCCGAGCACTGGCATTATATGACCTGCGGAAATGCACACAGGCTTTCCTGGCCTGCCTCAGGACATCCTGTAAGCCCGGGTACCTGCCCAAGAACCGCTGCACTACCAAGTTAAGGACGTGAGCCACACAGGGCACATGGGTCAGTTGGGCAGAGGGCAGAGAGGAGGTTGGTGCCATTGTCGCAAACCACCATACCTGCCTTAAGCTGGCGTGGCATCAACCACCTCTGAACCTGCCCCTGCAGAGCTGACAGAATCTCTGCCCCAGTGTGGCTCCTGTCCCCCAAGCACACCAGCTCAAGCACCGCATGGCATCTTTTGGCCTGCGTGCTTGTGTAGCCCCTTGAACGCCTACACAGCACCGCTGGTTCCGAAGTCAAATCAGCACAGGAAGACGCCATGGAGGAAGAAGAAGAGGAGGGGGTGGAGGAGAGAGGTGTGGCAGAATCACCACTAGTAGTATTTTGGAGGCATGGTGGCAGAACAACCTACACTACTGCACCTTGTCTTGCATCCTTCCCAGCTGCCAGAAGAGTCACCCAGTGCGCGGCGAAAGATAGGTAACGTCCCTGTCCATGCCTGCTGGACCATGAGTCAGCGGTAATATGCACCTTACCGCTGACCGCCCTGTCCAGTGAGGCCAAGACATTGCCTTCCACATGTCGGTAGAGAGCCGGAATCGCCTTCCGTGAGAAAAAGTGGCGTTTGGGAACCTGCCACTGAGGAACCGCACATTCCACAAACTCACGGAAGGGGGCAGAGTCTACCAACTGAAAAGGCAGCAGTTGAAGTGCTAGCAAATTAGCCAAGCTAGCATTCAACCACTGGGCATGTGGATGGCTGGGAACGAACTTCTTTCGGCGGTACAGCAGCTGGGGCAGGGAAATTTGCCTGGTACAATCTGACGTCGGTGTACCGATAGCAGATTGCCCCCAAGTACTTGGCTGTGACACACCAAATTCTACACCTTCATTCCTCTCAGTGCAGGCCTCAGAGAGGACTGAAGGTATAGTGGGGTTGGAGATCCCAGCTGATGAGGAGCAAGGAGAGGTCCTCTTTGTTCTTTGGTGTGGGTCTTTTAGGTACGCTTGCCAACTAAATGCATGGCAAGTCAACATATGCCTGGTTAAGCATGTGGTGCCCAAGCGGGAGATGTTTTGGCCATGAGAGATACGCTTGAGACATATGTTGCAAATAGCAGCGGTGGGATCTGATGCACTCGTCTGAAAAGAGGCCCGCACCAAAGAACTTTTGGAATAACGCGCAGAGACAGCAGCGCTCCGCACATGCGGAGCTCTGCAGTGTGATGCAGTCGGTGTGCTGCCCTTAAGCTGGCCCCTAGAGGGCATCCTGCCTCGTTGGTGATGTGCCTCCTCCTCCTCCTCTCTCCTATCAGGCACCTACGTGGAGTCAGTGACCTCATCATCCCCTCCCTCCTCATCACTGGAGCAAAGCTGGCAGTATGCTTCAGCTGGGGGAACATGACTGCCAGATTGCTGTCCTTCTTGGGCACCCCCTCTCTCTGGGCTCACATTACTGCCTTCCTCTAGCTGGGTACCATCATCGGAGCCTTCAAACCGCTGGGCATCCTCCTGGAGCATGTACCCAACACTGTGGTCAAACAGTTCGGGGGACTCCTCAGGAGGACATGGTGGGGCTAGGGAAGGAGTGACTGATGCCATTGAGCCGAGGGAAGAGGCCGTGTTGGCAGCTGCTTTGCCAGACAAAGTACCCTGAGCCTGGGTGAGAGAGGATGAGGAGGGTGAGGAAGGCTTGGTCATCCACTCTACCAAGTCTTCCGCATGTTGCGGCTCAATGCGGCCAGCTGCCGAAAAAAAGGACAAGCGTGTCCCACGGCCACGTGCTGATGAGGATGCACCGTCTGCACGACCAGCACTGTTGCCTCTAGGCACAGAGCCTGCTTGCCCTCTTTTATTGGCTTGTGACTGTCTGCCTCTCCTTGTTGGCCTTCCAGACATAATAATGGCCTGCAGTGAGATGTAGCTGCACAAAGCTGGGATGTATATATATACTGATACTGCAGCTGGCAGAATCAACTGCCTGCCTGTAGTATTATTAGTATGAGAACACCAGCAATTGTCTTCAGGTAGCTTTAGGTGCACACTATGCAGAGGACGCAGTACACTAACTGTAAATACTGTAGCTACCTGTCTGTGGCATTAATAGGATCAGAAGAACACCACCAATTTTATTCAGGTAGCTTTAGGTGCACACTGTGCAGAGGACACAGTACACTAGCTGTAAATACTGTAGCTGCCTGCCTGTGGTATTAATAGGATCACAAGAACACCACTAATTTTCTTCAGGTAGCTTTAGGTGCACACTGTGCAGAGGACACAGTGCACTAACTGTAAATACTGTAGCTGCCTGCCTGTGGTATTAATAGGAGCAGAACAACAGCAATTGTCTCCAGGTAGCTTTAGGTGTACACTGTGCAGAGGACGCAGTACACTAACTGTAAATACTGTAGCTGCCTGCCTGTGGTATTAATAGGATCACAAGAACACCACTAATTTTCTTCAGGTAGCTTTAGGTGCACACTGTGCAG
The DNA here is from genome assembly GCA_037952835.1 of Lithobates septentrionalis. Taxonomy (NCBI): domain Eukaryota; kingdom Metazoa; phylum Chordata; class Amphibia; order Anura; family Ranidae; genus Lithobates; species Lithobates septentrionalis. The sequence continues at coordinate 1,439,026 of JBBDGP010001693.1, read as the reverse complement.
AGGACACAGTACACTAACTGTAAATACTGTAGCTGCCTGCTTGTGGTATTAATAGGATCACAAGAACACCACTAATTTTCTTCAGGTAGCTTTAGGTGCACACTGTGCAGAGGACACAGTACACTAACTGTAAATACTGTAGCTGCCTGCCTATGGTATTAATAGGAGCAGAACAACAGCAATTGTCTCCAGGTAGCTTTAGGTGCACACTGTGCAGAGGACGCACTACACTAACTGTAAATACTGCAGCTGCCTGCAGTACTGTACTAATAGGATCAGAAGAACACCACTAATTTTCTTCAGGTAGCTTTAGGTGCACACTGTTCAGAGGACGCACTACACTAACTTGTAAATACTGCAGCTGCCTGCGGTACTGTACTAATAGGATCAGAAAAACACCACTAATTTTCTTCAGGTAGCTTTAGGTGCACACTGTGCAGAGGACGCACTACACTAACTTGTAAATACTACAGCTGCCTGTGGTACTGTACAAATAGGATCAGAAAAACACCACTAATTTTCTTCAGGTAGCTTTAGGTGCACGCTGTGCAGAGAACGCACTACACTAACTTGTAAATACTGCAGTTGCCTGCGGTACTGTACTAATAGGATCAGAAGAACACCACTAATTTTGTTTAGGTAGCTTTAGGTGCACACTGTGCAGAGGACGCACTAAACTAACTTGTAAATACTGCAGCTGCCTGCGGTACTGTACTAATAGGATCAGAATAACACCACAAAATTTCTTCAGGTAGCTTTAGGTGCACACTGTGCAGAGGACGCACTACACTAACTTGTAAATACTGCAGCTGCCTGTGGTACTGTACTAATAGGATCAGAAGAACACCCCTAATTTTCTTCAGGTAGCTTTAGGTGCCCACTGTGTAGAGGACGCACTACACTAACTGTAAATACTGTAGCTGATAGGGCTAATAGGATCAGAAGAACACCAGCAATTTTCTTCAGGTAGCTGTAAATACTGTAAGAACACCTGCCTGCCTGTCAGTAGTAGGAAGAGAATAACAGGAACGGATCTAGCTAAACTAAATACAGTGTATATATATATATATATATATATATATATATATATATATATATATACACAACACCTAGGATGTATGTATATACACAATACACTGTAAGTGCAGCTAACTGACTCGCCTGCCTACTCTATCTAACTTAAATCAACTGACACTGTCTCTCTGTCTATCTATCTCTCTCTCAACGCCGGAACACACTACACAGGGCTGCCGTGCAGGCGGCCTTATATAGTGTGGGGCGTGTACTAAACCCCCTGAGCCATAATTGGCTAAAGCCACCCTGGCTTTGGCCAATTACGGCTCTCTGTATAGATGGCGCTGTGATTAGCCAAGCATGTGGGTCATAGTGCATGCTTGGCCAATCATCAGCCAGCAATGCACTGCGATGCCGCAGTGAATTATGGGCCGTGACGCGCCACTCGAATTTGGCGCGGACGGCACATATCGTTCGGAATTCGGCGAACGACTGAACAGGCAATGTTCGAGTCAAACATGCGTTCAATTCGAACACAAAGCTCATCCCTACTGGTCACTTGTCAGCCGCCTCCATTAATTTCAATGTTAGCACTCCATAACCGCGCCCTAACAGCCCCTATAGCATTTACAGTGTGTTAGTGAAGCATTTATAAAGTGTATGTTGGATGCTGGGGGAGAGGTTTATGTATCCCAGAATGCACTGGGAAATAACAAAGAACTAGAGCAGTCAGGGGCGTACCTAGAGCATTTGGCACCCGGGGCTGATCCTATATGTGCCAGGTGGATTGGCCGCCTGATGGTTATTTATCCTATGCTGTTTATGAATGCCACTGGGCAAATATAAGGCTGCCGATCTGCCATTTAAAAATATACCCTGATAGAAAAGGGGTTAAAGCATACAAACAAGAGAAAGGTGGTACTGGACAGGAATAATAAAATAATAATAATAATAATGATAATAATAATAATAATCAGCTTCCAATCTAATTTTGGACACATCTGGCAACAATATGTGTATAGATCTTTTGCAGTTTTAGCAAATACGTAAAAGGAAATCTGTACTGAGAGAAACACAAAGACTGCGGTTGCTGACCTCCTTTTGAAAATGCTAGTTACCTGACTGTCTCTGGCTTTTGAACTTTTTGAAACACAGATCTGGAACAAGCATGCAAATGAGGAAGATCAGAGTCCTAATCGGCTTACTTTGGTGTGTCCCACAGAGGGAGCTCTAGTCTCTAAACTATCATGTTGTTTTCTCTCTCATGTCTAATCATAGCAGGATTCCATCCTCATCACCACAGAGTGTTGGGTCCTTAGTATGTAGGATTGAGCTCAATGGTTGGGTCAAACATAAGTTCAACTCGAACATCGGGTGTTCGCTCGTTCGCAGAGGAGCGAACATTATGGGGTGTTTGCGGGAATTTCGAGCACCACGGAACGCCCCATAATGCACTTTGCCTTTGGCCAATCATGGCTCAGGGGGACTAAGTCCACGCCCCACACTATATAAGGCTGCTTACATAGCAGCCCTGTGTAGTGTCATTGGCGTGGACGGAGAGATAGCTTGAGTTAGATTAAGCAGGCAGGTTATTCAGTTAGTGGCAGTGTATTTGATATACATATACAGTCAGTCTAGTATATATATATATATATATATATATATATATATATATATATATATATATATATATATCCTATGCATTTAGCATAGACTTTATATTAAGTGTTTACTCTATATTCAGTCAGTGAATATATATATATATATATATTTATGTGCATGCAAATTGAAGAAATCGTGTCAGTCACGACTGCATTTTCAAGGGCATGGCAGCCCATTTTTATTCAAAAGAAACAGAAAGTTAAAAAATAAACAGCAGATTCCCACGCAGGTGTATTCAGCATTACAGTCCTGCTTCAAAACAAATAGCATTCAACCGTCCTGGCTAAAAATGCAGCACTCCTGCTCAGGCCTGTCACCTTAGACCTTGGTCTGTCTTCAACAGACCTGACGCTCAGCACCCCTGTGCTTGCAGCTTCGTGCTGCACTGGCTCCCTCCTGGCTCCTAGGCCAGACCTCCTGTGTGACGGGCAGAGCTGTATCCAAGGATGATTACTGACCTCTATTCCTGGGATGATTAGGAAGCCAGCGCACAGGTGTGCAATTAGCAAGCCTACCAATAGCAGGCATCCACTGCTCATATGCTTCTGTGACATGGGGTCGCATCTCCACAATATATATATATATATATATATATATATATATATATATATACACATATATATATATATGTATATGTATATGTATATATATATATATATATATATATATATATATATATATATATATACACAGTGCGGATGGAAAGTATTCAGATCCCCCTTAAATTTTTCACTCTTTGTTATATTGCAGCCATTTGCTAAAATCATTTAAGTTAATTTTTTCCCTCAATAATGTACACACAGCACCCCATTTTGACAGAAAAACACAGAATTGTTGAAGTTTTTGCAGATTTATTAAAAAGGAAAAACTGAAATATCACATGGTCCTGAGTATTCAGACCCTTTGCTGTGACACTCATATATTTAACTCGGGTGCTGTCCATTTCTTCTGATCATCCTTGAGATGGTTCTACACCTTGATTTGAGTCCAGCTGTGTTTGATTATACTGATTGGACTTGATTAGGAAAGCCACACACCTGTCTATATAAGACCTTACAGCTCACAGTGCATGTCAGAGCAAATGAGAATCATGAGGTCAAAGGAACTGCCTGAAGAGCTCAGAGACAGAATTGTGGCAAGGCACAGATCTGGCCAAGGTTACAAAAAAATTTCTGCTGCACTTAAGGTTCCTAAGAGCACAGTGGCCTCCATAATCCTTAAATGGAAGACTCTTGGGACGACCAGAACCCTTCCTAGAGCTGGCTGTCTGGCCAAACTGAGCTATCGGGAGAGAAGAGCCTTGGTGAGAAGAGATAAAGAAGAACCCAAAGATAACTGTGGCTGAGCTTCAGAGATGCAGTCGGGAGATGGGAGAAATTTGTAGAAAGTCAACCATCACTGCAGCCCTCCACCAGTTGGGGCTTTATGGCAGAGTGGCCCGACGGAAGCCTCTCCTCAGTGCAAGACACATGAAAGCCCGCATGGAGTTTGCAAAAAAACACCTGAAGGACTCCAAGATGGTGAGAAATAAGATTCTCTGGTCTGATGAGACCAAGATAGAACTTTTTGGCCTTAATTCTAAGGGGTATGTGTGTAGAAAAACAGGCACTGCTCATTACCTGTCCAATACAGTCCCAACATTGAAGCACGGTGGTGGCAGCATCATGCTATGGGGGTGTTTTTCAGCTGCAGGGACAGGACGACTGGTTGAAATTGAGGGAAAGATGAATGCGGCCAAGTGCAGGGATATCCTGGACGAAAACCTGTGGGGACTAACGGGGGGGGGGGGGGGGGGGACTGCCACATGAAGCCAGTCTCTCTTGAAAAAAGCGACGTGCTTAAGTCTTCAGTCTTTTCCCTGAGAGATCTCCTGAGAGTCAGCCGGGTGGGCTGGAGAACAGTCAGTTGGGTGGACTGGTGTGGAGAGGCAGCCAGGAGGGCTGGTGAAAGGGTCAGCTGCAGCCAGGTGGGTTGGCCGTGCCTGAAGAGGTGGCGCTGGTATAAGTGGCCACAGAGGAGAAGTTACACTTAAAAGGGGCTGCAAATTCCTGCCTGTAATGGGCTGATGCTAAAATCTGACTGGAACCCTGTCAGATCATCTCAGAGTGATTCAGCTGGAACAAGCAAGTCTGTGTGCAGGAGAAAAGTGAAGGAGACTGTATATAGATGTATATAGGAAGTTGTCCCTGAAGTTTGTTGAAGTCAAGTGGGCATCTCATAACTTCCCATCCCTATCCAAGTTATTAACCCCCTAATAAATAACAAATAACAAAGCTTCAGACTGTTCTCTGACTCTGGGTGCTTGTGAAGATTTGGTGTGCCTGGCTGTGCAGGAGTGGGGGATCCCTTTCATCTGCAGCTCCTATGTGGGGTGTACTACACCCACATCATAAAACACTATCAATAAAATGGAACGTTGTTATCAGATACTTACCATCATTTTATTTCCCTGGCCCATCCTTACATCAGCACACAATGGGTTGACACCTCCTCTTGAACCCACAGGAACACCTCTTCCTAGCTAAATAAAAGACAGCCCCTCCTCTCCTGGAGTGTTTGATAACCTAGCCTGTGACAAGCCAATAGGGAGGGAGTCCTGTGTTGACGTGAGGATAGGCCAGCAAAGGAAATTATGGCAAGTATGTGCTAACAATTTTCTGTTTTCCTGGCCCACCTCACATCAGCACACAACGGGATATACCATAGCCGAATACATGGGCGAGAGAGAACAAATGAAAAGAGACACTGGCAATCAAGAAAAAGCTGCTAAAGACAAAATAACTGATCTCTCTTGTTCCAAGCTTCCTACTTGTACATCTAGTTTGCAAGCTTAAATGAAGGTCGCAGAAGAACTTCAGCTACCTGTCTTAGATGTATCTTCCAATGACTTCTGGCATAGCTGCCTCAAAGGCTGCAGCTCCTCTAGTCGAATAAACTTGCAACTGTTTCAGAGCAGAAAGGCCTACTTCCTGCATGCCAATCTAATCACCCTGGTAATCCAACAGAGGATAACTCTTGAGGATCTGATGGCAAAATTAAAATATTGTTTTCTTTCCTCTTTTGACCATGTACACTTATAGCAACTTGACTATGTGTAAGGAACTGAAGTCTTCCTGATCTGCACTCGAGACCCTTGTATGAACACTTGGAGGGACTACTTCCCATTTTTGCTGGAAACTGGATATAGAACCTTGGAGATGTAGTATCACTATTTTTGGATAAAAAAAAAACATAAAAGGGCCCTTACAGGAAAGTGTTGCAATCTTTAACATCCTTCTGTCTGAAGTAGTTGCTGTTATTAGAACTCGTTTTACCATGAGGAACCTCATTTGAAATGAAAACCATTGGAGCAAAACGTGCCTGCACCAGTGCTTTCAGAACCAAGCCTAAGGGGTTGATTTACCAAAGGCAAATAGACAGTGCACTTTGCCCTCTGCACAGTGACGTCACTAGGGTTGGTGTCACCTGGTGTGGTAAGACATGGTGTCACCCACCCCCCTCATATTTTTCCCCCCATATAACACTGCATATAATGGCAATAGTAGAGTCATTAACAACTATAAAGCAATTAGCAAATTTAATATGTTATGAAAAAAAATAGAACTCCCTGGGAAATAACAACCCCCCAGGATCAGTGCCCGTTTCAGCAATAATAACTGCCAGCATTGGTGTCAGTTTCCACAATAATAAATGCCAGCATTGGTGTCAGTTTCCACAATGTTCCCCAGCATTGGTGCCAGTTTCTGCAATGATCCCCAGCATTGGTGCCAGTTTCTGCAATGATCCCCAGCATTGGTGTCAGTTTCTGCAATGATCCCAAGCATTAGTGTCAGTTTCTGCAATAATAACTGCCAGCATTGGTGTCAGTTTCCACAATAACTGCCAGCATTGGTGTTAGTTTCCGCAATAATAACTGCCAGTATTGGTGTTAGTTTCCGCAATAATAACTGCCAGCATTGGTGTCAGTTTCCTCAATAATAACTGCCAGTATTGGTGTTAGTTTCCGCAATAATAACTGGCAGCATTGGTGTCCGTTTCCGCAAAAATAATTGCCAGCATTGATGTCAGTTTCTGCAATTATCCCAAAGCATTAGTGCAGTAGCTGCAATAAAAGCCCCTGGCATTGATGGTCTGTGGCATTAATGCTATTTAAAAAACCCTGCAGCATGAAGGAGCTAATTAACACTGACACTGGCCACTAATTCAGCACAAGGATTTAATTAACACTGCCATTAATCACTAATGCAGTAGTGGCCAGTGGCAGTGTTAATTAACTCCCTTGTGGTCTGCGTTAATTACCCCTTTGTATTGCAGCATGAATGGGTTAATTAACACTGACCACTAATACAGCACAAGGGGGTTAATTAACTGCTACTGGCCACTACTGCATTAGAGATCCATGGTAGTGTTCATTAATGCCTTGTGCTGAATTAGTGGCCAGTGTCAGTACATTAACCCCTTCATGCTGCATATTACTGGCTAATGGCAGTGTTAGTTAATTAACCCCCATCACAAAACCCACCACAGTTATCAAGACATTAACCAGTTCTGTGCACTGGAAAAGAGTCACTGCAACATTACACTGTTATGCCGCGTACACACGATCAGATTTTCCGACAACAAAACCGTGCATTTTTATTCGAAGGATGTTAGCTGAAACTTGTCTTGCATACACACGGTCACACAAATGTTGGCCAAAAATTCTGTGAGAATGTGAGAACGTGTTGACATACAACACATACAACGAGCGGAGAAAAAGTTCAATAGCCAGTGCGGCTCCTTCTGCTTGATTCAGAGCATGCGTGAACTTTTGTGCGATGGACTTGTGTACTCATGAACGGACTTTCCGACAACAAGTTTTGTTGGCAGAAAATTTGAGAACCTGCTATCAAACATTTGTTGGCGAAAATTACAACAGCAAATGTTCGATGGAGCATACACACGGTCAGACTTTCCGACAACAAGCTCACATTGAACATTTCTTGTCGGAAAATCCGACCGTGTTTACGCGGCATAAGTGTTAAGCAACATATATTCTCCTCTGTCTGCCATTGCTCACTTACCTAATCCCAGCAACATGCACGCTCCCCTGTGGTGCCTCTCACTCTTCCTGTCCCCGCCTCTGAATGACATCATGTCAGAGTCGGGGACTAGAAATGATCTATTAGGTGGAATTCACTCATCCTGACAGAGAAGTGTAGTAAGGATATCTACTAGTGCTGAGTGTTGGAGCACAGGGAGTGTTTCAGCACTCAACACGCCGCTGCAGCTCTGCAAGGGTACTGTGCAGGGTCAGAGGATCTGACTTCGGCAGTGATCTGTTACTGTGTACCGATGTACATGTTCATCTGCCATCAGGCACAGTTTAGCTAGCACTGCCCGCACTGTCATCTCTTCACGCCCCCTCCTGTCCTGGCCTTGGTGTCACCCCTCTGGCACCCCCTGCCCCCCCATAGCAACGCCAACGCCTCTGCAAGTGTTCCAAAGCTTAGTAAATGAGCAGAAGGCTTCACTTTGCAAAGAATACCCAATCATGTGCAAGAAAAATAAAAAAATAAAACAACATTTTTGCTTGCACATGATTGGATGATGTAAGTCAGCAGAGCATCTGTTCATTTACTAAGCTCTGGAGAACTGCACTTGCAGAGTGCAACTGCACCTTGCAAAGTGCACAGTCTTTTTGCCTTCAGTAAATCAACCCTTAATGCCGCGTACACACGACCGGACTTTCTGGCAGAAAAGGTCAGACGGAATCATTTCATCGGATATTCCGATCGTGTGTGGGCTTCATCTGACTTTTTCTTTCGAAAATTCTGACGTACCTAGAAATAGAACATGTTTTAAATCTTTTCAGCGGAATCAATTCCTATCGGGAAAGCAGTTCGTCTGTATGCTATTCTGACGGACCAAAAACGACGCAAGGGCAGCTATTGGCTACTGGCTATTTAACTTCCTTTTTCTAGTCCCATCATACGTGTTGTATGTCACCGCATTCTAAACGATCAGACTTTAGTGTGATCGTGTGTACACAAGTCAGTTTCAGCGGAACTCCGTCAGAAAAATCGTCAGAGTTTATTCTGACGGAAAAACCAGTCGTGTGTACGCGGCATTAGTCTCACAAAGGGAACAAGGATTTCCTTGGGGTTCATATAAGGATTGTCGTCTGCAAGAAGCATTTGGTCACTGGCTTTTCCACCCATCTGCAGCCTGCAAAAGATGATAAGGTAGAGATTTGTGTTTTCAATGGAGTTGTACCCCACACCAACCTCTAACGCTGACTGTAAAAAGTCCAGGATATTGGCTAGAGCTTAGCAAACAGAACAGAACTAAGCTGTAGCGTTCATGGATGATCTTCTGGTCTTCACCAAGGTCTGAACCACCTCGGATGAGAATCCCTGCACCTCTATTCTGGCCATTTTGATGGCCAGGTTAATAAAAGTAGTCTCACTGGATTGAGGTGCTGTCACTGACCTTGCCATAAAAGATTTCACTTGACCAGAAACGAGATTAGTGGTGCTGATGACATCTAGAGGAGCAGCAAAAGCCAAGGCCTTCTCGGTAGGTGGAAAGCACCTGTATGGCATGAACTTGTTCTGTCCAAATTTTCAGAAGCACCTTTATATTCAAGGACACCGGAGAGAGACGAAGATCAAACTGAAAATCCAATGGCACTTTGAACCTTGTATCACAGACTCTTCGCATTTGTATCCTGTTGCAAATATCAGAAGCTGGACGTTCAGTGGAGTCTCCATGAGAACCACTACTGGAAAGCCCCATAGGGCCAATATTGGTTTGAGGCACTTGCTATTTGAAAATATTCTGCCTAACCGATTTTTAAATTGATTCTGCTTTCCTGGCAAGAAGGCCGATATTAATTGCCTATAAGTGGCTCTCTGCAAAGCGAAGTTACTATTGCTATTGCTATTGCTAACAGGAAAATACTTTTGGTGTTCCCATGGCAGACAATGTAGGCTACTGCAGTATTGTTGTCAATCATCAACTTCACTCAGGCCCCCTTAAAGAAGATCCTGAAAGACTTGCAATGCTAGAAAAACTGCCTTCCATTCAAGATAATTTGGGAGTCTGCATTCCACCATGCTCCGATGTCCTTGCACCTGTCTCTTCAGACTGTGGTCTCCCCAGCCCCAGGGATTGGCATCTGCTGTCAGAATCATCCCATCTCCTGAGCTGAGAGGCATGCCCCAGAAAAGACACAGTGGCAATGTCCAAAGTTCAAGTTCTAGCTGAATTCATGCAGGAACAAAGATCTTTTTATCCATAGACAGCCCATATCGGTGACTGAGGAAGGCAAATTGCCTTCATGTGCCACCTGGCCCAAGGATTCACTATTGCCAACTTCAAAAGATTCCTGGGGCTGTGCCAATTCTGAAAAAGGCAGACAGCTGAACTGGAAGTGACATCTGGCCACTGCAAATCTCACAGGTCTCTGGTGATTAGAATTGATCAGTACCTGGAAGTATGAGCCAGCCAGGACGATTAACACTAACTGGTCTTCCTGCCAGAAACACATGTAAGGCATTCCAAATGGGCGGCTTGGGGAGCATGAAAGCTGTAGTGGACTCTGAGGGATGCGGATTGTCATAGTCTGGAGCAGATGATCGATGGCGGGTCTTGTAGTGTTTGCATTTAGGGCTTCTGCTCCTAAAATAATGCAAAACACCATAATTTGCAGTCCTTGAGCACTCTTTTAAAAACATGTCCCACGTTGCCCCCTCCTACCTTTCCCTAGTCTTCTGTGCCACTAACAGGTGTGGCAAGCTCATATCTCCACAAAATATATGGAGAAAATCATATTAGATTCTCACCAAAAACAGGTACATTGTCTCTTTAAGACTCATCTGCTTTCATCCACTTACTTCAGAAGCAGCAGCTGAGATCAGGCAGCCCTTCCAGAGGCAAACAGGAGACACAAAGCCAGTCAGACTGTCAAACCTCTAGAAGCACACAGCATACAGGGGAGCCAGGGCAACACATCCAGAGGCTGACAAGAGAGACAGGAGACTAAAACCAGTCAGTCTGTCCAACCTCCAGGATCACATAGCACAGCATGGGGGCAACAAGTCTTTACCTGGCAGGACTGCAAACCCAAGAGAGAGGCAATGGCGACATTGCAGAGATTTTTTAATACCACACCTTTACAGTATCAATGCTGTTTGAGCACCATTTGCCCAGCACACAGGGCACCCAGTTTTTAGGAAGGTTTACTTCCAACATTCTGGGTCCTCCAACACAAAGAGAGGCTAGACCTGGAGGGGTAAGTTCGGCAAAAGGGGGGAAATACTTGCAGCAAAGTACTTACCAACTGTGATGAACAGGTGGCCTGGAGCATGATCAAAAATGAAGAACACTTCAGTTGGGGAGGAGCTGTCTTTTATTTAGTTAGGTAGAGGTGGTGCTGTGCCTTCCAGGGGAGGCGTTTACCCATTGTGTGCTGACGTGAGGTGGGCCAGAAAATGCTGTACTACATGCTGTTCAAACTCACTCATTCACTATGGGATTCTATCACGTACCTGGTAAAGACTGGAATGTTATGGAAGGCCTCTCTTGCACCTCTCGCCCAACACTCCTGAAGGTGGAGACAGAGAGTGCAAGGGCAAGGAGTGGCACGAGTACCGAAGCTGGTGATGTCCTCGCTTTAGGTGGGTAGAGCTGGTAGTCACAGTCCTTGGAACAAGTTGCAGGAGCAGCTTGGCACCAGAGCGAGGAAGCAGAACCAGGAGATGAGCAGCAGTCAGCGGTAGGGATGAGCTTCGAGTTCGAGTCGAACTCATGTTCGACTCGAACATTGGCTGTTCGCAAGTTCGCCGAACAGCGAACAATTTGGGGTGTTCGCGGCAAATTCGAATGCCGCGGAACACCCTTTAAAAGTCTATGGGAGAAATCAAAAGTGCTAATTTTAAAGGCTTATATGCAAGTTATTGTCATAAAAAGTGTTTGGGGACCTGGGTCCTGCCCCAGGGGACATGGATCAATGCAAAAAAAAGTTTTAAAAACGGACGTTTTTTCAGGAGCAGTGATTTTAATAATGCTTAAAGTCAAACAATAAAAGTGTAATATCCCTTTAAATTTCGTACCTGGGGGGTGTCTATAGTATGCCTGTAAAGGGGCGCATGTTTCCTGTGTTTAGAACAGTCTGACAGCAAAATGACATTTCGAAGGAAAAAACACATTTAAAACAACCCGCGGCTATTGCTTTGCCGACAATACACATAGAAGTTCATTGATAAAAACGGCATGAGAATTCCCCACAGGGCAACCCCGAACCAAAATTAAAAAAAAAAAATGACGTGGGAGTCCCCCTAAATTCCATACAAGGCCCTTCAGGTCTGGTATGGATATTAAGGGGAACCCCGGCCAAAATGTAAAAAAAAATGACGTGGGGTTCCCCCTAAATTCCATACCAGACCCTTCAGGTCTGGTATGGATTTTAAGGGGAAACCCGCGCCAAAAAAAAAAAAAAAAACGGCGTGGGGTCCCCCCAAAAATCCATACCAGACCCTTATCCCAGCACGCAACCTGGCAGGCCGCAGGAAAAGAGGGGGGGACGAGAGTGCGCCCCCCCTCCTGAACCATACCAGGCCACATGCCCTCAATATTGGGAGGGTGCTTTGGGGTAGCCCCCCAAAACACCTTGTCCCCATGTTGATGAGGACAAGGGCCTCATCCCCACAACCCTGGCCGGTGGTTGTGGGGGTCTGCGGGCGGGGGGCTTATCGGAATCTGGAAGCCCCCTTTAACAAGGGGACCCCCAGATCCCGCCCCCCCCTGTGTGAAATGGTAAGGGGGTACTTACCCCTACCATTTCACTAAAAAACTGTCAAAAATGTTAAAAATGACAAGAGACAGTTTTGGACAATTCCTTTATTTAAATGCTTCTTCTATCTTCCTTCATCTTCTTCTGGTTCTTCTGGCTCTTCTGGTTCTTCTTCCGGCGTTCTCGTCCAGCATCTCCTCTGCGGCGTCTTCTATCTTCTTCTCCTTGGGCCGCTCCGCACCCATGGCATGGGGGGGAGGCTCTCGCTCTTCTCTTCATCTTCTTCTTCTTCTTCATCTCTTCTTCCTTCTTCTCTTCTTCATTTTCTTCTCCGGGCCGCTCCGCAGCCATGCTGGCATGGAGGGAGGCTCCCGCTGTGTGACGGCGTCTCTTCGTCTGACGGTTCTTAAATAACGGGGGGCGGGGCCACCCGGTGACCCCGCCCCCCTCTGACGCACGGGACATGACGGGTCTTCCCTGTGGCATTCCCCGTGACGTCACAGGGTAGTCCCGTCAAGTCACCGTGCGTCAGAGGGGGGCGGGGTCACCGGGTGGCCACGCCCCCTGTTATTTAAGAACCGTCAGACGAAGAGACGCCGTCACACAGCGGGAGCCTCCCTCCATGCCAGCATGGCTGCGGAGAGGCCCGGAGAAGAAAATGAAGAAGAGAAGAAGGAAGAAGAGATGAAGATGAAGAGAAGAGCGGGGGCCTCCCCCCCATGCCATGGGTGCGGAGCGGCCCGAGGAGAAGAAGATAGAAGACGCCGCAGAGAAGATGCTGGACGAGAACGCCGGAGGAAGAACCAGAAGAGCCAGAAGAACCAGAAGATGAAGGAAGATAGAAGAAGCATTTAAATAAAGGAATTGTCAAAAACTGTCTCTTGTCATTTTTAACATTTTTGACAGTTTTTTAGTGAAATGGTAGGGGTAAGTACCCCCTTACCATTTCACACAGGGAGGGGGCCGGGATCTGGGGGTCCCCTTGTTAAAGGGGGCTTCCAGATTCCGATAAGCCCCCCGCCCGCAGACCCCCACAACCACCGGCCAGGGTTGTGGGGATGAGGCCCTTGTTCTCATCAACATGGGGACAAGGTGTTTTGGGGGGCTACCCCAAAGCACCCTCCCAATGTTGAGGGCATGTGGCCTGGTACGGTTCAGGAGGGGGGGCCGCACTCTCGTCCCCCCTCTTTTCCTGCGGCCTGCCAGGTTGCGTGCTCGGATAAGGGTCTGGTATGGATTTTTGGGGGGACTCCACGCCGTTTTTTTTTTTTTTTTGGCGCGGGGTTCCCCTTAAAATCCATACCAGACCTGAAGGGTCTGGTATGGAATTTAGGGGGAACCCCACGTCATTTTTTTTTTAAATTTTGGCTGGGGTTCCCCTTAATATCCATACCAGACCTGAAGGGCCTTGTATGGAATTTAGGGGGACTCCCACATCATTTTTTTTTTTAAATTTTGGTTCGGGGTTGCCCTGTGGGGAATTCCCATGCCGTTTTTATCAATGAACTTCTATGTGTATTGTCGGCAATGCAATAGCCGCCGGTAGTTTTAAATGTGTTTTTTCCTTCAAAATGTCATTTTGCTGTCAGACTGTTCTAAACACGGGAAACATGCGCCCCTTTACAGGCATACTATAGACACCCCCCAGGTACGAAATTTAAAGGGATATTACACTTTTATTGTTTGACTTTAAGCATTATTAAAATCACTGCTCCTGAAAAAACTGCCGTTTTTAAAACTTTTTTTGCATTGATCCATGTCCCCTGGGGCAGGACCCAGGTCCCCAAACACTTTTTATGACAATAACTTGCATATAAGCCTTTAAAATTAGCACTTTTGATTATTCATGTTTGTGTCCCATAGACTTTAACGGTGTTCGCGTGTTTGAACAAACTTTTTTCCTGTTCGCATGTTCTGGTGCAAACCGAACAGGGGGGTGTTCGGCTCATCTCTAGTCAGCGGCAACCGGGCAACAAGGCACCCGAATCAGCAGGCAAACAAGTCCAGGAGGCAAGCCAAGGTCATTAACAGCCAGGCAATACAGTACAGAGTCAGCAGGCAGATCAGGTCCTGTAAAGAAGCCAAAGTCAGAGTAATTAGGTAACAGAGCAAAAGCAGAAGCAAAATCCAAAGGCAAGCCGGGTCATACACGATTAGACAGGTACAGCAGATCAGGTCTTGGGAACACAGGAACAAGCTGAAGACCATTCAGCAACTTCTCATAGCGATAGACCAGTTTGAATAGGCCACTGGGCACCAAAGGCTAATTGGTATGTGCACGTACTCTGACCCCTCTACACCCCAGATATCCCCTTCAGCACTCTGACCCCTCTACACCCTAGATACCCCCCCAGCACTCTGACCCCTCTACACCCCAGATATCACTCTAGCACTCTGAGCCCTCTACACCCCAGATATCCCCCTCGCACTCTGACCCCTCAACATCCCAGATATCCCCCAAGCACTCTGAGCCCTCTACACCCTAGATATCCCCCTAGTACTCTGACCCCTCTACACCCCAGATATCCCCCCAGCACTCAGACCCCTCTACACCCCATATATCCCCCCTAGCACTCTGATCCCTCTCTGCACCCTAGATATCCCCCCAGCACTCTGATCCCTCTCTGCACCCCACATATCCCCCCAGCACTCTGACCCCTCTACACCCCAGATATCCCCCAGCAATCTGACCCCTAGACTAGATATAATTCCCTAGCACTCTGACCCCTCTACACCCCAGATATCCCCATAGCACTCTGACCCTTCTACACCCCAGATTTCCCCCCAGCACTCAGACCCATCTACACCCCAGATATCCCCCCCAGCACTCTGATCCCTCTCTGCACCCTAGATATGCCTCAGCACTCTGATCCCTCCCTGCACCCCACATACAGTTGCAAAAAGTATGTGAACCCTTTTGGAATGATATGGATTTCTGCACAAATTGGTCATAAAATGCGATCTAATCTTCATCTAAGTCACAACAATAGACAATCACAGTCTGCTTAAACTAATAACACACAAATAATTAAATGTTACCATTTTTTTATTGAACACACGTTGTAAACATTCACAGTGCTTGTGGAAAAAGTATGTGAACCCCTAGACTAATGAGATCTCCAAGAGCTAATTGGAGTGAGATGTCAGCCAACTAGAATCCAATCAATGGGATGAGATTGGAGGTGTTGGTTACAGCTGCCCTGCCCTATAAAAAACACACCAGTTCTGGGTTTGCTTTTCACAAGAAGCATTGCCTGATGTGAATGTTGCCTCGCACAAAAGAGCTCTCAGAAGACCTACGATTAAGAATTGTTGACTTGCATAAAGCTGGAAAGGGTTATAAAAGTATCTCCAAAAGCCTTGCTGTTCATCAGTCCACAGTAAGACAAATTGTCTATAAATGGAGAAAGTTCAGCACTGCTGCTACTCTCCGTAAAGATGACTGCAAGAGCACAGCGCAGACTGCTCAATGAAGTGAAAAAGAATTCTAGAGTGTCAGCTAAAGACTTACAAAAGTCTCTGGCATATGCTAACATCCCTGTTAGCGAATCTATAATACGCAAAACACTAAACAAGAATGGATTTCATGGGAGGATAACACAGAGGAAGCCACTGCTGTCCAAAAAAAACATTGCTGCACGATTACAGTTTTCACAAGAGCACCTGGATGTTCCACGGCAGTACTGGCAAAATATTCTGTGGACAGATGAAACCAAAGTTAAGTTGTTTGGAAGAAACACACAACACTATGTGTGGAGAAAAAGAGGCACAGCACACCAACATCAAAACCTCATACCAACTGTGAAGTATGGTGGTGGGGGCATCATGGTTTGGGGCTGCTTTGTTGCATCAGGGCCTGGACGGATTGCTATCATCAAAGGAAAAATGAATTCCCAAGTTTATCAAGACATTTTTCAGGAGAACTTAAGGCCATCTGTGCACCAGCTGAAGCTCAACAGAAGATGGGTGTTGCAACAGGACAACGACCCAAAGCATAGAAGTAAATCAACAACAGAATGGCTTAAACAGAAGAAAATACGCCTTCTGGAGTCTCCCAGTCAGAGTCCTGACCTCAACCCGATTGAGATGCTGTGGCATGACCTCAAGAAAGCGATTCACACCAGACATCCCAAGAATATTGCTGAACTGTTCTGTAAAGAGGAATGGTCAAGAAGGACTCCTGACCGTTGTGCACGTCTGATCTGCAACTACAGGAAACGTTTGGTTGAAGTTATTGCTGCCAAAGGAGGTTAAGCCAGTTATTAAATCCAAGGGTTCACATACCTTTTCCACCTGCACTGTGAATGTTTACATGTGTTCAATAAAAAACATGGTAAAATTTAATTCTTTGTGTGTTATTAGATTAAGCAGACTGTGATTGTCTATTGTGGTGACTTAGATGAAGATCAGATCACATTTTATGACCAATTTGTGCAGAAATCCATATCATTCCAAAAGGGTTCACATACTTTTTACTGCAGTTTAGATATTCCTCCAGCATTGTTACCATATACTATAAGATACCCCTTGTATTGTGACCCCATTACATCCCTGATACCTCTAGCACTATAGCCACTCAAGATACCCCAAGCATTGTTTTCCCTCATACACCCTTTGATATCCCCCAGAACCATTATTTCATCCATGTAGTACCCCCTTTTACAGTGGAGATACAGTGTATGTGAACTTTTGGCTTTTGACTTGTGCCCACCTCCAGCACTGGGACAAGGACTCACCTATACCAATCAAGTCATGCGGGCCGAAGGAGGGGTGGAGGAGGGAGCATCCCTCCGGGCATTCCAAGCCCTTTGGTGCAAAAAGTGCTGGACAGCTGGGCTCACCATGACACCATCCACAATGCCACTTCCGCAGGCGGGCTCTCAGTGCTGCCAACTCAGCAACTCCCACTCCAGCTCCTACCCCATGGCCTCCGAGTCCCGAGCATTCAAGCTGCATGGGGCAGGGTCAGAGCATCATTGGCGCTCCGGCCTTGCCCCTCCCTGCTGACTGTAAAATAGGTATCATTCTGCACAGCACGGCACACCGCTGCCAACCTGTCTCCCCTGTGTATCCATCACTCTCAGTGCCATCATGGGGCAAATTTCTGGGCAGTGTGGGCTCAAGGAGCAGCTTTGGGGAAGGTGCAGGGGCCCCCCAATGCAGGTGGGGCCCCTGGGAGGTGCCCAGGTGTGCCCTCCCTTTAAGACGGCCCTGCACTTTAGCGATCCAAGTGATCTGGGGGGGACTCAGAATGCCAGATATACAGCAATACTATAAAGCTGTTACTCTTCAGAGAGTTCTTGAAAGGTAGTTTCATGCCCCATTCAAGCTTTGGGTCCCACTGAAAACAGCTACCCAGCTGTTAGAGGCATCTCTGAGAGGGCACATCCTCACTGATGACCCACACCCTTAAGGTGTGGGATAGCTGAATCTCTTCCACTCTTTGGCCCCTCTTGTGTCACCAATATCACCGGATCCACCGCAGAGAGAGACTTGCCTTTTTTGGCATTTGGGCCCAAGATGGGGACATAAGCTGTTTCTAGAGAATGGTATGGTGGTTCCAGTGGAGACCCTTCAAGAGCACTACAGGAGTTTCCCCATGGAATTCTGGTGAAACAACTCCACCACTTCTTTTCCACCCAAGGCTGCCCTATCCATGCTATATCCTCCCTCACATGGTTTGAGCAACTTTAAATTGCACGAGACCCCATTATGCACATGATCTCTGTCCTATATAAGTTACTCAATTCCAGTATCTTATCTGTGAAATTAGCACACATTTGGGAAAGGGAGCGTTAACTTTATAGTTCTCTGAGGAGCGACTGCAATATTTATGCCAATTGACCCACTCAGGCGCCATAGATTCCAAAACACAACAGAATAATTATCAATTATTGACAAGCTGCTACCAGGTACCCACTACTTTAGCCAGGATTTACCAATCAATGTCAGATCGCTGCTGGAGGGAATGTGGCTAATGAGGCATGTTCCTTCATGTGTGGTGGGAATGCCCTACAATTAACACTTTTTGGGCTGGCATTAAATCTCAGATAGTAGAGATCCTGTACATAGATCTTCCTTTCTCTCCATTGCACCTTCTGCTCCATGTGTCCACTCTATCGCTTGGCCACTATAGGCGCAGTGTTCTCCCACACCTTCTTAATGCAGCCAAGCACCCCATACCAAATTATTTGAAGCAGGCACAGGCCCTAGCTGAAAAAACTGGATTGGGAAAGTAACAGAGATAATGAGTAACCTAGATAATGGAAGCCAAGGAATGGATCTCAACCTGCAGAGGCACAAGTGAATGTTTTAATAAGATACGGGCTACCTTGAGGAACTATACCTCAGGGTCAGACATTGTACTATTGGGCCTAGATTCTGCCTTGCTGGTCCTGAGGAAACCCCGGATGTGTGACCCTTGTAGGTGACTCAGTGACCCCAAGTCACCCTCCAATTCCAACCTCAAATACCTTACAGGGTTATAGTGCAAGTAAACATTGTAGCTAGCTGGGTATGCATCCAATTCGATTTTCCTAGATTCTTGAATTTGTTCTCTATTGGTTTACTGTCATATAAGTTTTATTTGAAGATTGGCTGGATTCTTTAGATGCTAGCTCCTAGGATGCGCTCTACTTTGTTAGCACTTACATTATGCTCTACGTAGCACTCATGTGACCTGGGAGAGCCAATTGAACATTACTTCAGCCTCCTCACACTATTACTTGGTCCTATGGACCCATGCTGACCTTGGGAATATTATAATCCTCTTTTCCAGGGAAGGGAGGGGGGTGGGGTGCAGGGGGGCATTGGGATGCCTTTATTGTTCACCTTCTGAAAATACTAGTGGTCTAACTGGAGTACAGAAGAAGTAAATATAAAACACCTCATCTGTGTACTCTTTGTAGGTTGATTTACTTCTGAAGCCATTGGGTCAACAAGACACCCATGCAACCAGTGTTTTTAGATGGATATGTCAATAAAGGCACCCAGTGTTTTTCTTTCAGCAATGGTATTCTTTTAAAGAGTACTTGTAATATGGAAATAATCAATACTACCATTGCTGACTTTTTCCTTTTGAAAATGCTACTTTCCTGGCTGCCATGCTTTTATTATGTTACACACATATATCTTTAATGATTTTGTCCCTATCTCACTCGGTACTAAGGAGATGCCCTATATAGTTAGTCCCACTCTTCTTCTTCATGCTTTAGCCTCCATTAACCACACGTACTGCATTCTGCTGGAGCTAGGCAAACTATGATTTTTTTTTACTTATCTGATGTTCATCTGTTATGATCTGTACAAGTTTTGAATTAAAGCTTTCTACAATTTGCAAGATGTAATTTAGATTGAGTAACTGTCTGCCAAGCTAATGAGACTGTAAATTAAGCTATCTCACCACAACTAGATCAGTTAGAGAGATCACACTTTCAGTGCTTAGATTGCAAGAGCAGACCAGTCAAAAAATCATTGAGCTCCAGCAAAAAGGAAACTAAATCTATAGCAAGTCAAAAATGTATCTCTAATCAAATCATTTAGCCCCATTCAAAAATCATCTATAGCTCTGGAATATACTGTGAGATGTGTTTCAGACTCTGGATATACAGCAGCTTGGGACAGTGCAGCCATTGTCATACAAGCCTGTACATACCTGCAAGCTATTCACAGCACAATATATTTTACAGCCTACAATACCAATATTACGGGGCGTGGCCTGAGCAGGGCATGTGAGCGGTCGCACTACATGGAGCTCCCGCTGATAATCCTTCTTTGATCCTTCTCCCGTTACCGATCCGGACTCTCACCTACCCCATCTGTAGCCGGACACCCCCGTGAACCCCATGGTGCTCACATCCAAGATGGCGCCGACACCCCTCAGACACAGAGGACGGCGAGAGGCTCTGCTAAACAGCATGACGGCGGCGGTAAGTCTCATGCTGCCCAAAAGCACCAGGGGAAAGACCAGGGTAAAGACCAGCCTAGAGACATGCTGTATTATGCACAAAAACTACAAGGGGCAGGCGGCTCGAATCCTTCATCTATGCAGGCCCTTCCCCATGACACTAGCAGAGGCCGCAGCCCTCCAGCATTAGATGACACAGTGCCACTGGAATCATCCCTAATCTCTACCCCTTATATGTTTGACATGCTGCAGGAAGATTCCCAACAACCCACGTTGAATGATATATTGCGCGCTGTACACCGCTGTACTGCCTCAGTGGATGGTTTAAAGGAGCAATTTGGGGGCCTTACAGAAACGGTCTCTTTATTAAGGCAAGACCTCCAGAAAATCAGGGAGAGAACCACTGCAGTGGAGGGCAGAATCAGCGATGTGGAAGACCAGATGCCTCCACTAACTAGAGACACTAGAACAGCACTACAGCAGGCGACGCAAGCTAACGCCAAAACTGACGACATTGAGAACCGTCTCAGACGGAACAATGTTCGCATTGTGGGACTTCCAGAAAAGGTGGAGGGTAGAGACCCAACGGCATTTGTAGAGCAATGGCTGCAGGACACTTTTGGCAAGGAAGCCTTTACACCACTATTTGCGGTGGAAAGGGCACACCGCACGCCGCCGCGACCCCACCCCCCAGGCAACCCGCCAAGATCCATGCTGGCACGTCTATTGAATTACAAAGACCGTGAGATCATATTAAAGCTGGCGAGGGAAAGAGGATCCGTCCACTTTAATGGGACAAAAATCTCATTCTACCCAGACTTCTCTGCTGAGGTGCAAAAGAAAAGGGCCAAATTTGCAGAGGTGAAGAAACGCCTACAAAAACTTCAAGTTACATACGCCATGCTGTTCCCGGCGAAGCTACGCATTACCGCTAGAGGCCAGGCTACCTTTTTTGAGTCAGCAATGGAAGCGACATCCTGGCTAGATCACAACGAACAAGACCTACGGAGATGCCGAGAAAACGAAAGGGGCGACTGAAGAATGGAGTAGAACCCTGATAAGGTTGGTGTGCGGTTGGAAGATGGTTACAAAATGTGTTTAACGGGACATTTCACATTAAGCTAATTTCAGCGTTTTGAACGGGCTCAAATACGTCACTGAACTGAGCTCAATACCACAGTGGGTGAATCGCACCCACAAGGTCTTACAGATTAAAGATCCCCGTCAAAGGGACAGGTTAACAGTTGCCCGATCGGCACAAGTTGGACTGTTTGTTATAAACCCAAGGAAGCAAGGGGACTGTCTACTCTCATCTTGTACCGATGGGCCGAGGATGGCCACAATAAAACCTGGGACTGTTTCCCCCTGTTTCATTTCAGTTGCGCAGTTGCGCATTGTTCTAAGTTGCATTCTATGCTGCGTAGTATCACTAAATTTAAATCTAGGTCAGTTTGTGTTCATGGACTACCCAAAAGAACTGCCTATATCCCCATGGACATTGGACACTTCAACTTCCAGGGGCGAAGCCGGCCGGCTCTTGCTCCACCCAGATAAGAACCCAATCTACTGAACATGGCTACTACAATAATGGTGTCCTGGAATGTCCGAGGTGTACATGATCCACTAAAACTCACAATGATAAGTTCATGTTTAAAGAAATTTCACCCTGCTATTATAGGATTGCAGGAGACTCACCTAACAAAGGATACAGTGGGACTCCTGCAATACTCCTGGGTAGGCAGGGCTTATCACTCCACACACTCTGCGTTTTCGCGTGGGGTGAGTGTGTTGGTTCATAAGTCCCTGGCCTACCAGGAATTGGATTCTGCTATTGATCCACTAGGTAGATATGTATTCATTTACTGCAAGCTGTTTACTCTGACCCTGATCATTGCTTTTGTTTACATTCCTCCACCATTTTCTAGAGAGATATTGCAGCTCCTGCTGACGTACCTGGTAGACAAACCTGATATACCCACCATAATCATGGGTGATTTCAATGGGTATCTTGACCCAAAACTTGACAGGCATCCTCCGGTCCAGACTCCATTAGGGCGAAGAGGCACTATTTTGAGCCGCTTGCTGATGGAGGTGGGCTGGATAGACGTCTGGAGAGCAAAAAACCCAACATCCAAACAATTCTCATGTTTCTCTAAACCACATGGCTCGCTCTCACGCGTTGATCTATGTGTGGGGTCCTCACATGTCGTAAACCTGATAACCAAAATTGAGTATCTCCCTAGAGGGGTGTCGGACCACTCCCCATTAGCAACACACTTGATAACACGCCCTGAGATCTCTTTGCCAAGGGCCCCTTGGAAACTTAATGCCTTCTGGCTAAAGCTTTTCACATCCCAAGAAAGGATAATGAAACAAACTGAACAATATTTTTATGAGAACCGATTTCATCATGATAGTGCAACTAAATGGGATGCTTTTAAGGCATGTCTTAGGGGCACATTCATATCAGAAATAGAAACCATTAAACATAATTCGTCGGCCCTTGTCAAACAGGTTGAAGACCAGGTGCGGCGGCTTGAGTTATCCTATGTCACGGATCCATCTGAATCTGCAAGGGAGGCATGGATATCGGGACAGGATTCCCTGGACCGGTTGAGATCCTCCGCTGCAGAGCGGAAACGATTTTTTACTAAGCAAGCTTTTTATGAGGAAGGGGAAAAGACTGGTCGGCTACTGGCCAGAATTGCGAGGTCCCAACAGTCGTCACCGACTATAGGAGCTATCAGGTGCTCAAATGGGAGATTAGTAAACGACACTGAATCAATTATTAATGAACTAGCGTCTTTCTATGAGAATTTATATAAACCATGTGAGAACTATACGGATGCTGCACTACAGGATTACATAGACAAAATTTCCCTCCCTGCCCTGTCATGTCAGGAACGCATGGAGTTGGAGGCCCCAATTACGCTGGACGAATTGAAGGAGGCGGCTGCCTCCTTTTCTACGTGCAAGGCGCCGGGGGATGATGGGCTTCCAATAGAGGTGTACACAGAATACGGGGAGGCGATCCTACCGAAATTGCTAGAGGTATTCAACTCATCCTTTAAATCAGGAAAGCTACCAACATCCATGACTAGGGCCAATATTATACTACTGCTTAAACCTGGTAAGGACCCTGTAGATCCCAGTTCATACAGGCCTATCTCGTTACTGCAGAGTGACGTGAAACTACTGGCCAAAACTCTGGCCCTAAGGGTTAATAGAGTCATATCTTCTATTATACATCCTGACCAGGCAGGTTTTATGCCCAAGAAGTCAACAGCCACGAACTTGAGACGACTCTTTCTGAACATGCAGACCCCAGCAGAGGGAACCAGCAATAGGGCACTGTTGTCTCTTGATGCTAATAAAGCATTCGACAGTGTTAGCTGGCGATACCTGTGGGCTGTACTGTTCAGATTCGGGTTCGGTCCTAGGTTTATCACATGGGTACGGCTGTTATATGCTTCACCGCAGGCAGCAGTGCGCGTAACAGATAGGATGTCACAGGTTTTCGCACTGGGTAGGGGGACCAGACAGGGATGTCCCTTGTCCCCCCTGCTATTTGCGTTGGCCATTGAACCGCTTGCAGCACAGGTCAGAGATTGTCCGCAAATCAGAGGATTTAGATATGGTGAATTGCATGAGAAGATAATGCTCTATGCGGATGATATGCTCCTCTTTTTGGAGGACGTGGACGCCTCATTGTCCCATGCAATGTCCATGATTGCAGACTTTGGCCACTACTCGGGTCTTACGATTAACTGGTCTAAGTCTGCATTAATGTTTTTGGACGAGATTCCGGTATTACCAGCGAGTCTCTCATGTCCTATCCCAGTAGTAACCTCCTTTAAATATCTAGGCATCTACATATCCCCTAGTTTGATTAATTACTACAAACTAAACATATACCCCCTACTGACACGGTTTAGAGACAAAATCAACATATGGAACAGACTTAAAATGTCCTTGGCTGGGAAGACAAATCTCATTAAGATGATCCTGATGCCTCAGCTCCTATACATGCTGCATAATACACCGATAGTCATCCCCCTCAAAATATTTAGAGTTGTCAATACGCTATTCAGAACATTGCTGTGGCATAATAAGCCCCCTAGAATCAAGTTGGAGCAGCTGCAATGTCCAAAGGAAGGGGGAGGTCTTGCACTCCCCAATCCTTGGATATACTATCTAGCGGCGCAGCTACAGCACTTAATAGGGGCTATGGCTCCATCCCCTGCAGGCTCGTCGGCCAAGCTCCTGCTGAGGGGAGCAGGGGTGGACTCCATACCGGAGGGTCTGGAGGCTCAGAGCTTCCAGAAACCAAATAAGCAGATGCCAACTTACGCGCTTCTTCAAAAAGTATGGAACAAGGTTAAACAGCTGCAACATGTCGTGGGATTTACCACTTACAGCCCAATATGGGAAAATAACTCCTACGAGGAACTGGCCAAAATTAAGCAGGGTCCTAGATGGCGTCGTCTGGGTATTACTCACCTAAAACACATCTTTCGGAATGGGAGGCTGCTATCTTTTGCAGACTTGCAGTCTGAATATACTTTACCATCTACTATGATGTTTTGCTACCTACAACTCCGACACGCAGTACAGGCGCAGGGCAGGGCAGGGGAGTGGGTACAATCACCCACCCCTATTTTTCACATATTAAAAGAGGCAACAGACACAAAGGGGATGATATCTCAATGCTACCTTATGCTTCTATCCTCCTTCCTAGAGGGACACCCCATGAAGGCAAGGTCACAATGGGAGGAAGACTTAGGACCCATCACAGGGGAGCAATGGGAGGAAGCCCTTCAAGCGGTCAATTCATGCTCATTGAACGTATCACAAAAAGTTTCCCAACTGTATATTTTGCTGAGAGTACATTATACACCGGTAAAACTGCACAAAATGGGGAGGCTACAAGATCCACTGTGTAACAGATGCAGAAATGCGCCAGGTGATTTGATTCATCTACTCTGGCGTTCCCCCAAACTCCATAGATACTGGACAGGGGTCATGACCTTACTTAATAGGGTTTTTCAAACCAATGTTACTCTTGACCCGCTGAGTTGCCTTCTGGGCGTATTAGAGGAGAGCATCCCGGAGAATATAACTAGAATGGCCTTTGCCAGAGCCCTATTTCAGGCAAGAAAAACAATACTTCTACACTGGAAATCAGACACACCACCGGTGGTTAAAATGTGGATCCAACAGATGGGTAATACCCTGGTTATGGAAAAGTACATATATCAGCATAGAGGGACCCCAGGGAAATTTGACAAGCTATGGGATGCATGGCTAGATACCCCGGGTATAAGTCCTGTGGAGTTGGTACAAATGAGACTGCTTAAAGGTATATAGAGATGTTTGGGAATGTGAACAGAGGAGATACAGTGTGATTCATGGAGTAATGGCATGGATGTTAATGGTATGAGATAGTGGAACAAGGAAGGGGGGAGGAGAAGAAAGACAACAACAGATATAATGGTTAAAAAGGAATTTATTAAAGTTATACTTGATGATTTTCAGTGGTATATAGATATGTGAACTTGTTAACAAGGGGAAAAAAAAAAGGTTTAATTGACTGTATGTACAACATATAACTGACTATACAGAATGTGATAACCTACATGTAATGTGATACTATATGTTCCAAGAGCAATAAAAACTTTTTTGATTTAAAAAAAAACAATACCAATATTACAGTGATTGCCTAATGGAATTGCTATACAGGTCAGTTTTTGCATGTATACAGTAGAATCTGCCTGCATTGCATTGCCACATACCATTCTGATTTCTGCTTTAAATACCTTCTCAAACAAGTGAGACAGAAAGCAGTCTGTGCTCCACAAACAAACACAGAGCTAAGCAACTGATATATTTCTCAGAGACTGTTAGATAACTCATTCATTGTCAGCACAATGTCTCAGCAAAACATTACATTTTTTGGGGGCCAAAACACAGCAAGAACCAGAATTCTTTGCCGATCAGGAAGTAAGCTAACAAGGTAAATGCTTGGTTAAACCAACTTTGGGAGTTTAACAGAATTATGAAGCTGATAAATAGAATTGCTGATTAAGGTCAATAAATTAGTCCAAAACTGTTGATTGCATATCATCCCATTCTCAGCCTTCTTGTGAGATACTGCAACTAGAGGGCACTCTCAAACAATTCATTGCTACCCATGAGAGTTATTGAAGACTGTGCCTCAAAACCCCCAAAGGGGAGAGTCCTGCTTGGTTGGACCCTCCACTGCCACATTTGACACTTTTATGGGGGGAGGGGGTTTTGACAGGTACCCTTTCACACTTTTGGCTCAGATCGCCGCAACATTCTGTGCCCGAAGTTCACCCCCTTCCTTCCCCCACAGCTTTCTGGGACACATCACAGGTCCCAGAAGACTACAGGACCATTCACATGGCGCAGTGCGGCTAGTTTATGCACAGTAGGAAACTGGCAGTGAGGCCACAAGGCTTCACTTCCTGTTTCCCTTACTTCAGATGCTGGTGCCTGCACCCAAAGCCGATTAAAGAATCAGTTCAGGTGAGGACATCGCTGGATCCCTGGACAGGTAAGTGTCCTTTTATTGAACTGTAGTTGCTGACATTAAAAAAAAAAATGACACTTACCTGTCCAGGGATCCAGTGCTGTCCTTACCAGGGCCAGTTCTTCACTGGTCTTCAGGTCCCCGGTACAGGCATGTTTACTATGGGCAGCTGGCTGTTACTCCTTGCAGCTTCACCTGTGACATGTCCCAGAAAGTTGCGGGCAGGGAAGGGGGGAGAACCTCTGCTCAAATCGCTTAGACGGCCGGAGCAGAAGTGGGAGTGATTACCTGCTAAATCTAGGTACCCACACCCCCCAAAAAAAGAGAAAACCTTCAAAAGTGGGAGGGAAAGTGGGAAGGAGCTGTTAAAGCAGAACGTTTAGCTTGAAGTTCCGCTTTACATATACTTAAACAGGTACAACACTGAAGAGTCACAGGAAGACATAAAGGGATTTGATGTGCCTAATCTAGACAGTTTAGTACTACAAACTAAGGCAAAGGTAGAAGTGAGAATCACACAATTTCATGAATCTAAATCTCATCGCTCTACAATTATGAGACACTCCTCATGATCAACCAAGTCTCTACAATCAAGAATCAAGATCTTCCACTATCAGCCAACAACATATTAAGACCCATGCTGACTCTGAAGCTTCTAAAATCCAGGCAGCCTTTGCCCAATAGAAAGCACAGATGGAAGCGGAAGCTGCACACAAGTGAGCAGAGATGGAAGCTTTGGAGAAACAATGTGAGCACACCACGGCCATGGCAAGGTTAACTGCTTCAGCCCCGGGATATTTGACTGCTGAATGACCGGGCCATTTTTTGCGATTCAGCAATGCGTCGCTTTAATTGACAATTGTGCGGTCATACAACGTTGTACCCAAACAAAATTGACATCCTTTTTTCCCACAAACAGAGCTTTCTTTTGGTGGTATTTGATCGCCTCTGCGTTTTATATTTATTTATATTTTATAAACAAAAAAAGAGCGCCAATTTTGAAATAAACACAATATTTTGTACTTTTTGCTATTATAAATATCCCCATTTTTTTTTTAAAAAAGCAAATTTTTTGCTCAGTTTAGGCTGATATGTATTCTTCTACATATTTTTGGTAATGAAAATCGCAATAAGCGTATATTGGTTGGTTTGCACAAAAGTTATAGCATCTACAAAATAGGGGATAGATTTATGGCATTTTTATTATTTTTTTTTTTTTACTAGTAATGGCGGCGATCTGCAATTTTTATCAGGACTGTGACATTATGGCGGACACATTGGACGATTTTGGCACATTTTTGGGACCATTGGCAACTATACAGCGATCAGTGCTATAAAAATGCATTGATTACTGTAAAAATGTCACTGGCAGTGAAGGGGTTAACACTAGGGGGCAATCAAGGGGTTAACTGTGTTCCCTAGTTTGTGTTCTAACTGAAGGGGGGATGGGACTGACTAGGGGAGATGACAGATCGCTGTTCATACTTTTTATGAACAGACAATCTATCTCTTCTCCCCTCAGAGAACGGGGATCTCTGTGTCACGAGACCGACAGGGACTTGCATCGGCTCCGGGGGCGTGCCCCTAGTGGCCACCAGAAGAAGCGACGTAACATAACGGCGATTCGTGCAGCTGAGCCATGTTGCCGCAGTACAACTGCGGCGGCTGGTCGGCAAGCGGTTAAAGGTTTTAGAGCAAGCTGCTAGTACTGAAAGTGCAGCAGTAGACACTCTGTTGCATCGTATGCATCATATTCCTCACACTTTCTCCCTAAACTTCAGCTCCCAGCCACAGCAGCCGCATCCCTCAGACAAGGACAGTACGCTGCACCTACCACCTCTCAAGACAATCTGCCTACTTATCCCTCAGTACACTAGGCTTTTGCACCACAGCAAAAGGTACACAGTGGTGCATAGATAATACTTCTTACCATGAGACTAGTCAATTACCTCCTACCAGGTACCTATTTAGCAAGTACACTTCTCCAAGGCACTCAACTCTGAGCCAGTGTCAGATACAAACACATTTGCACCATTTCACCATACCTCCCAAAGTCACTCAAGCTTAGCATACCATTCAATGTAACTAACTTTATTCTGCATGCAACTGTGCATCCAAAGTCTGAAAACACAGACATGTTACAGTTTGTTAAATACCTGCTTCGCAAAGAGCTTACCAAGACAGGTCTAATGCTAGCCATACACCAGTCGAAAAATCGTTCAAATGCGTTTTCGAAAAACGAACACACAGTCGTGAGAGCAAACGATATTGCCATCATGCAATGGCTGAATTTCAAACGATAAATTGTTCAATGGACATAAATGAATACGTTTCTGGTTTGTTTTTTGCTTCTGGGTCACATATGCGCAGTGCCAACAATTCAATTGTTAACAAGCAAGAAATACATTAACCTTTCAATTTATCATCCATTCGGAGGAAGTAAACTTTTTCTTCGATTTTTTGGGCTCAACATGTCACAATCGATTTTCGATTTAAATTGGACAAAAAATGCACAAACTGTCCAAATGATAGATTTTCAAACAATTTTTTTTGTCTGGTGTATGGGCAACACAAGTTTGATGACAAACATGAAAAATACAGAGGCTGGAAATCTACCTTTAGAGCCACAATCAGTGAACTAGGTGTCATAACTTCAGAAGATCTAGATCTGCTTATAAGGTGGCTAGGTCCCCAATCCGCTGAATGTGTCAAAAGACTCAAAGCTGTTCACAATAACAATCCTGCTGCAGTTCCTAATGCCACTTGGGACAGACTTGAGCATAGCTTCAGCAGCCCAAAAGCCATTGAGCCATTTAAAAGTTTGCAAAGCTTTCCAAAAAATATCTGGTAGAGACAACCTGAAGTTTCAAGAGGTCATTGACCTTCTTTTGGAGCTTCAACTCAAGTTTCCTTATGGCATTAAACTAGGCGATGGGGGGGAGGGTACAGAGGTAGGGATAGTCAGCGCGGAACATATTCCAGAGGGTAGTATTTGGGGCATTATTGGTAGGTTGACCAACGCACATAAACCCAAGGTAAGTATAGTAGCAAGTCCTAGTTGCAATCTCGGGACACCCAATAAGAGGATAAGATGCGACCGGTCTAAACTAAGTGGCATGTTCACCAATGCAGGAACCTGGCGGACAAGATGAGTGAACTAGAGATACTGTTGGACGAGGAGGATTTGGATTTTGTGGGATTTTCAGAGACCTGGTTCAGCAGCTCTCATGATTGGCTGGCAAACATTCAAGGGTATACCCTTTATTGCAAGGATAGAGAGGCTAAGAAAGGGGGAGGGGTATGCCTATATATCAAGAATAATGTACAAGTGAATGTGAGAGATGACATCACTAAGGGAGCTAGGGAGGAGGTGGAATCCTTATGGGTAGAGCTCCAAAGGGATGAAGCTAAGGGGAAAATAATACTGGGAGTATGCTATAGGCCCCCTAACCTGAGGGATTATGGGGAGACAGATCTCCTTTTACAATTTGGATTAGCAGCAAGGATGGTGTGATGGCGTGAAAGTGTTATCATAATGGGGGATTTTAACTATCCAGACATAGACTGGGTGGAGGGAACCGCGCATTCATCTAAGGCTCGCCAGTTCTTAAATGTCTTGCAGGACAATTTTATGGGTCAAATAAAGTGTTACTGGGTCTACTGATTACCAACAATACAGACCTGATCACGGATGTGGAAATACGGGGCAATTTAGGTAACAGCGATCACAGGTCAATTGGCTTCAATATAAATCAACAAATAGGAAATATAAGGGGAATACAAAGACACTGAATTTCAAAAGAGCCAACTTCCCTAAACTACGAACCTTGCCAGAAGGCATAAATTGGGATAAAATCTTAGGAACAAAGAACACGGAGAAATGATGGGTTTGCTTTAAGAGCATATCAAATAAGGGCATTAGCCAATGCATCCCATTGGGTAATAAATTTAAAAGAGCGAACAAAAGTCCTGGATGGCTTAACTCCAATGTAAAAATGCATATAAAAGCAAAGGAGAAGGCCTTCAAAAAATACAAGGTTGAGGGATCATCATCAGCATTCAGACTTTATAAAGAATGCAACAAGAAATGTAAGGGTGCAATAAGGACGGCTAAGATGGAACATGAAAGAGGAGAGCAAAAAAAATCCCAAGAAATTCTTTAAGTATGTAAACAGTAAAAAAGGGAGGGCAGACCATATTAGCCCCATAAAGAATGAGAAAGGACATCTGGTTACAAAGGATGGGGAGATGGCGAAGGTATTGAATTTATTCTTCTCCTCAGTCTTCTCGAGGGAATCGGGGGGCTTCAGTAACCAAAACTGCAGTGTTTATCCTCATGACACATCACAGGAAGAACCTCCATGGTTAACAGAGGACAGAATTAAAATTAGACTTGGGAAACATTAATAAATCACCGAGACCAAATGGCTTGCACCCGAGGGTACTTAGGGAACTCAGTCAAGTAATTTCCAGACCATTGTTCCTAATTTTTACTGACAGTCTACTGACTGGAATGGTACCAGCTGATTGGAGAAAAGCCAATGTAGCACCAATATTTAAAAAGGGCTCAAAATACATCCCTGGGAATTACAGACCAGTTAGCCTAACATCAATAGTATGTAAACTCTTGAAGGGGATGATAAGGGTCTATATACAAGATTTTAGTAATGAGAACGGTATCATTAGCAGTAATCAGCATGGATTCATGAAGAATCGTTCTTGCCAAACCAATCTATTAACCTTCTATGAGGAGGTGAGTTGCCATCTAGATAAAGGAAGGCCCGTAGATGTGGTATATCTGGATTTTGCAAAAGCATTTGACACAGTTCTCCATAAATGTTTACTGTACAAAATAAGGTCAGTTGGCATGGACCATAGGGTGAGTACATGGATTGAAAACTGGCTACAAGGGTGAGTTCAGAGGGTGGTGATAAATGGGGAGTACTCGGAATGGTCAGGGGTAGGTAGTGGGGTCCCCCAGGGTTCTGTGCTGGGACCAATCCTGTTTAATTAGTTCACAAACAACCTGGAGGATGGGGTAAACAGTTCAATCTCTGTATTTGCGGATGATACTAAGCTAAGCAGGGCAATAACTTCTCTGCAGGATGTGAAAACCTTGCAAAAAGATCTGAACAAATTAATGGGGTGGGCAACTACATGGCAAATGAGGTTCAATGTAGAAAAATGTAAAATAATGCATTTGGGTGGCAAAAATATGAATGCAATCTATACACTGGGGGAAGAACCTCTGGGGGAATCTAGGATGGAAAAGGACCTGGGGTCCTAGTAGATGATAGGCTCAGCAATGGCATGCAATGCCAAGCTGCTGCTAACAAAGCAAACAGAATATTGGCATGCATTAAAAAGGGGATTCCTTCCAGAGATAAAACGATAATTCTCCCGCTCTACAAGACTCTGGTCCGGCCGCACCTAGAGTATGCTGTCCAGTTCTGGGCACCAGTCCTCAGGAAGGATGTACTGGAAATGGAGCAAGTACAAAGAAGGGCAAGAAAGCTAGTAAAGGGTCTGGAGGATATTAGTTATGAGGAAAGGTTGCGAGCACTGAACTTATTGTCTCTGGAGAAGAGACGCTTGAGAGGGGATATGATTTCAATATACAAATACCATACTGGTGACCCTACAATAGGGATAAAACTTTTTGCAGAAGGGAGTTTAACAAGACTCATGGCCACTCATTAAAATTAGAAGAAAAGAGGTTTAACCTTAAACTACATAGAGGGTTCTTTACTGTAAGAGCGGCAAGGATGTGGAATTCCCTTCCACAGGCGGTGGTCTCAGCAGGGGGCATTAATAGTTTCAAGAATTTATTAGATAAACACCTGAACGACCGCAACATACATCCCTGTCCAATCCAATGTAATACTGACATATAATCACACATATAGGTTGGACTTAATGGACTTGTGTCTTTTTTCAATCTCGCCTACTATGTAACTATGCATACAGGAAATATGAGCATCATTTGGATCAAGGTACAAGGAAGAAAATAAAGTTTCCTTTCCTCACTTTTCCTACTTCTGTAAGTTCATTAGGAGAATTGCAGATACTAAGAATGATCCAAGTTTCTCCTTTGGGAAATCCAACCCTCTCTGTCCAGCTTCTGTAAAGTCTGCAAGCTCATATATTTTACAGAGGTCCAGTTTCTGTGAAAATAACTAACATTTCACCTTCACCTACAACAGTCCCTGAAAAGACTGATCAGAATAAGAAATTTGAGAACCCAAATCACCAGTGTCCTATGCATAAAAAAACTGTTTAGGATATGTAAGAGCTTCAGAAAGAAGAAGAGCTTTTGAAGAAATTTTGGTTTGCGTCAAATGCTGTATTTCCATGGAACATCATGCAAGGTTGTAAGGCTACTATTAAGTGTATAGAATGTGACAGTGATGATCACATTCAAGTGCTTCATCCATTTCAAGACAGTCCCACTCTGTCCACAGGTAATCCATCCAAGGTAAAGCATGACAGAGAAAGCATAGACCAAACAGTGCCTCGTACTCCAGTTTTCTCTACATGTACAGATGTATGTAGAGAAGGATTCTGTGACAAATCCTGTGCCAAAATATTTGTGTGCACGTCAAGGATAAACCTGAAGAGGCTGTAAGACTGTATACCTGGGGTAGGCAACCTGGGGCCCTCCAGCTGTTGTGGAACTACATTTCCCATGAGGCACTGCAAGGCTGGCAGTCACAATTTCTTCCAGAGGCATGATGGGACTTGTTGTTCTGCAACAGCTGGAGGGCCCCAGGTTGCCTACCCCTGCTGTATACTGTTCTATATCAGAATAACAGATTTCTTGCAAGATCAAAGCTTTTGACTTTTTACAAATAACAGGAGATTTAAACCAGTCAGATGCCGCTCCAGACGAACAGTCACTACAGTCCGAATGTGCTGGGTGCAAGCCACGGCCCACCACCGATGATCAATACTAAGAAAACAATGGCTGCACAGCATAGGAACGTTCCAACGATTTTATACCTCCTGGGTTCGGATACTCTGTCTTTGTTGGCTGCCATTTGCTATTTTTTGGAATAAGATCGTTAGAACGTTTCTAGGGTGTGCAGCCATTCTTTTCTACACATAACAGGAGATGCCTTACTTTACACCCTGAGCAAATTTTAATTGGAAGAATCACTGGTCTTTTAGTAGCTCCCCAGAATGGCAGTAAAGAAATACCATTGGGGGGCGTGGCCTGCTGCAGTATGGAGTAGGACGTGTTGGACCAGAGCTCCGTCCAGTACTCCTTAATCCTTGCCCATCCTGTCTCCCAGCATCATCCTCCAGCAACCTGAGGTACCTCCTGAGCCCCCTGTAAACATATTGACCTGTTCCTGCAGGTCTTTGATCGGACGGGCGTCCGTAACCGGCACGGAGCTCCTCCGCGGCGGCAGCCGCAACTACAGGCCGCGGCTTCGGGCCTACTAGATTCCGGAGGCCATCCTGCCCTCCTCAGCCTCCCGGGTGTCTGGCTCTCCTCCCGCCCACGGACCCTGCCCTGAGGGCTTCCAGAGGAGTCTTAGACGGAGCGGTATAAGACCGCACGGCGGTAGCCCCAAATCTAGGCCGCGGCTTCGGCCTAGCCCGGAGCTCCGGCGGCCATCTTGCTCCTCCAGGCCTCTCCAGGGGTGCTACGATCTGGCCCCTGGGACACCTGGCTTTCCTGCTACCAGCTGACCCCCCTGCATGGGACCCTGAGAGGAGCCTGAATCAAATAGTGCCCCCCCACACAGCGACAGCCTTAAATCCGAACCGGGGATCCGGCCTGGTCCCGGCGGCCATCTTGGTGCTCTCAGCCTTCCTACCAGTATTGCATCCTTACTTCCTGGGCTCTGTACCCTGCACTCTCCGACCTGAAAGTGGACACAAACGGTACCGGAGCTTCTCAGGACCGGTATGACCGGAGGGAGACACTCCCAGGCATCTCGCAAGCCCTGGAGTACTCCGAAGAAGCAGGCCTCCGTGGTGCGCTTGTCTCCCGCCACGGCGGCCAGCATGGCGTCTCAGGCAGAGGAGGGAGAGGCAGCTCTACGGGAACAAACTAACTTTGAAGCCCTCATGCAGGCTATTACTACCTGCCAAACTACCCTGACGGGGAAAATAGAGTGCATGCAGCTAGACATCAGCCTCATTCGTAGAGACATGGACTGTTTCCGCTCCAGGCTCACTGAAGCTGAAAGAAGAGTGGGGGAGGCAGAAGATATACTACAAGACCAGGGAGTCTCACTCCGCACGCTGCAGACCAAAATAAAAGTCCTGGAAGCTCGTGCGGAGGACGCAGAGAACAGAAATCGAAGGAACAACCTCCGGATAGTGGGACTGCCAGAGGGCGCAGAAGGTAAAGATCCTACGACGTTTACTGAGCGCTTGCTGTGCACCCTTCTTCCAGATGCCAAGTTCTCTGATGTCTTTGTGGTGGAGAGGGCACATAGAATGCCTGCTACCCGGGGGCCCCCGGGAGCTCCTCCACGCACATTTATTCTGAAACTCCTCAATTTTCGGGATCGAGATCTGGTTTTGCGGGAGGCGAGAAAGATCGAGGTGCTTCGCCATGAGGGAGCGAGACTCATGATCTTCCCAGATTTCTCCATCGACACACAAAAGTCAAGAAGATCGTTCGATCAGATCAAATTGGATCTCCGCAATCGCAAGATCAAATATAGTATGCTATTTCCCGCCCGTCTGAGAGTGCAGGATGGAGAGTCAGTGCGGTTTTTTACATCTCCAGAAGAATCATCCAGGTGGCTTGAAACAGTACCACGAGGCTGATCCGATCGCTCTTACTAAATCCCCTCATAACATACATTTTACTGCAACAAAGATCACCTTCATCTGCTGACTTCACTACAAGCCCGAACCCTTTACCTTGACTTGTCCAACTAGTTCAGAATAAGTCACTTTTATATCCTTCTTAAGATCCGGCTCTGTGAGTATATATGCCTACTAGTTATAGAACATTTACGCAAAAAGAGATGAAGAATTGTTTGTGATCGTGCTTAAATATATGGTGAGGGGACCGGAATCTTCAGTTTGCAACGTGTTTCAGTTTAAGAATAGTACCCCCGGACTTTTGGGAGACATTTTAATATGCTGGGATCGTTTATCCGGGAATTTTGGGTCTTGTTGGCTGCTCTTTATGAACACAGACTAAGTCGCTCCGATGGCTCACTGTTCACGAGCCCCATGGGCAGTTGCCACAATTAGTTTTGGGGAACGAGCATCCCGAAGTTTGGGGGGGTGCGGGGAGGGGGGAGGTTGGGAAAGGTTGGTGCTGGGGTTCTCACCCCAGATTAGTTTTACGTTATGTTATTTTACTTTTACTTTTTATACATTTGGCATTTATCTGCTCCAGATTGTACAATCAGTGCTCTACTCAAGGCAAGACACGCAGTGTTAATCTGCTAATACTAGAGAGGGAGGGTTATTCGGCTCACTGTATTATCACAAATGTGTATCTCACTAAGAGTATTATGTTGTCATGTAGGCTCTGTATGGAGCGTATGCTGTACCAATCCTGTGGCACATGTATCAGGGCACCAGAATGAATCTCCTTAATGTTATGTCCTGGAATGTACGGGGCCTAAATTCTAAGATAAAACGCTCCTTGGTTTTTACTTACATAAAAAAATACAACCCCCATATCTGCATTTTGCAGGAGACTCACTTAACTGGGAGCAGGACGCTGGCTCTAAAAAAGCCCTGGGTGGGTTCATATTATCATTCTACATACTCTACCTATTCTAGAGGAGTCAGCGTCCTGGTCCATAAATCACTGCCCTTTACACTGCTTGATCTCCACCTAGATCCCGAGGGGAAGTATGTAGTCGTGCATGCCATGTGCGACAGGATTGAGATGGTAATAGTGGGCTTATATATTCCACCCCCAGCCTCCATGGCGATTTTACATAAACTGACCCCTATATTGGCTCAATACCCGGCTGCAGCCATTCTTCTGGCTGGAGACTTTAATATGCCACCGGACCCCAGTATGGATAGGCTGGGTGACGATGGAGCTTCTGACTCCCCACTGAAGAGATGGGCGGAGGGATACGGCCTTAGTGATGTGTGGAGATGGCGTCACCCCAGGGATAGGCAATATACTTGTCACTCTGCCACGTATGCCTCCTTCTCAAGAATTGATCTGTTCTATGCTGGGGGACCCATTCTCTCCCGTGTCCAGGAGGTTAAGATTCTGCCACGTGGCATTTCTGACCACGCTCCCCTCCTACTACAACTAAACACGGACTCGCCAACGGGCTCCGGCCTATGGCGGGTCTCGGGTTTTTGGATAACGGATGAGAGTGTTGCCCCTGAGATAGAGGGAGAGATGAATACATTTTGGTTACAAAATAAAGCAACGGCCTCCCCTGCAATGGTGTGGGATGCCTTTAAGGCATATACACGAGGTCAGTACCGCATGGTTATAAATAAAGTTAGGAAACTCAATAGGCTCGCATTGGAGGAGGCTGAGGGACGGGCTCAGAGTTTGGAATCCAGCTATGTGACCACCAAAGATACGGGAACTTATACCACACTTCAAGCTCTCCACCGTGAGATTGCGTTGTTGCGAGCAACTGCGACCCGCAAGCTACTGCTCTCACAGTCCCAGAGAATATTCGAACAAGGTGAGAGATCGGGGAGGCTGCTGGCGTGGCTGGCCAAGGAGCGCTCCACCATAGCACACATTGCCAACATTAAAGATGACATGGGGAACCTTTTGGCGGACCCCGCTAAGATCAATGCCAGATTCGCACAATTTTATGAACACTTATATACATCCAAAACTGACTACACCCTAGATACCTTGCAACACTTCCTAGGTCAAATAGAGTTCCCAGTCCTCTCGGAGGAAAATAAAACTAAATTAGATGCACCCATTACCCTCAAAGAAGTGCAGACGGCAATCTCTTCACTGCAATCTGCAAAGTCCCCAGGCCCAGACGGTTTACCGGCCGTGTTTTATAAAACTAATAGTGAGTCATTGGCCCCTCAGTTTCATGAACTTCTTCTGTCTATGCTGGAGGGTCAAAGCCTTCCTCCATCAATGTCAGAGGCGGTGATTGTTGTAATACCTAAGCCCCGTAAGGACCCCGAGCTATGTGAGTCATACCGGCCTATTTCGCTATTAAACGTCGACGCTAAGATCATCACAAAAATTCTAGCGAATCGGCTTAATACTGTTATCCTTTCTCTGGTTCATGGAGACCAGACGGGTTTCATGCCAGGTAAGGGAACAGACATCAATTTGCGACGATTGTATACAAATATATCCCATGCCCTTGCCAGAGGTACCCCCGGAGTAGTGGCCTCCCTAGACGCCGAAAAGGCGTTCGACTCGGTCGAATGGGAGTATCTTTGGCATGTCTTGGGAAAATTTAATATCGGGCCTAAGTTTATCTCTTGGATAAAACGGATGTATGCTAACCCCACTGCCAGAGTCAGAACCAATGGGTCCCTCTCACCCCCCTTCAAATTACAAAGGGGTACTAGACAGGGATGTCCGTTATCCCCGGGTTTGTTCGCCCTGGCTGTTGAACCTCTTGCTATCCTTATTAGGTCCTCCGTGGCTGCAGGGGGGATGGAGGTGGGCCCTCTACGGGAACAGATCTCCCTCTACGCGGATGACGCTCTTCTTTATCTCCCAGATGCTTCCCACTCCCTCGAGGAGACCCTAAGGATCATAGACTTATTTGGCTCCTTCTCAGGTATACGCATAAACTGGAACAAATCCATGCTTTTCCCGATCTCCCAGCCGCCCCTACTCCCTCCCCACCATATACCCCTGCAAACGGTCACTAAGTTTCGGTATCTGGGCATTGAAATACAAAGGGATCTCTCTTGTTATCTGACAGATAATGTATACCCCATTCTACAGCAACTAATAAGACGCTGCTTAACATGGAAGTCCCTTCCCCTGACACCGGTGGGTAGGATAAACCTCCTCAAAATGATATTCCTCCCCAAATTCCTGTATGTATTTAGAAACACTCCAGTACCTATCCCTGAATCATTTTTTAAGCAACTAGATCGGGTGATTACTAATTTCATATGGGCGGGACAGACCCCCAGGGTTGCCAAAACAGGCCTGCAGCTTCCCCTATCTGCGGGTGGGCTGGCATTGCCGTGCTTCAGGAAATATTATTGGGCAGCGGTGCTGGTGACAGTACGCTGGTGGTTTGTTCAGTCACGACATAACCCAGTGGTTAATTTAGAAGCAGCCATATTGGGGTCGTATTCAGCATTGAGCAACCTGGTATTCAGGGGTCCAAAAGCACAAGACAATATGACCATCCCCATGCGCACGACCGCCAAAATATGGGAACAGCTGACAGCTAAGCTCAACCCACCACAAACTTATTCACCCTATACACCACTCTGGGGTAACCCTAAACTACCACATCTGTTAATGATCCCAGACCCAGCAGTCTGGGCTAAATATGAAATTAAAATCTTACAGCATATTATGCCAGAGGGTAAACTCCTTACATTTGACGAATTGCGTAATACCTTCCAACTCCCTACTAAAATGTTTTTCCGCTATTTGCAACTGAGACACGCAATTCAGGCTCAATTCCCTTCAGAAATTCAACTACAATCACACATGGTGGAGCGCTTCCTTATTTCCAAGCATGTGGACCGTATCCTTTCCTCTTTGTATTTCCGGGTGTCCCTGGGAACTGATAACCAGGGGACTAGGCTATTTAACAAATGGAAGCTGGCTGTGCCCTCCCTGACGGATGACGATTGGGAAGAGGGAGTCCAACAATATATTCCTTTGATGATATCCGGCAGGGACAGGTACATCCAGTTAAAATTCCTTCACCAGGCATACTACACACCCCAACGGCTTGCTAAAATATATCCCTCTCACTCTGATAGGTGCCCAAAATGCAATACGGATATAGGTACTTTCTTACATGTGGTGTGGTCGTGCCCCCTTCTTCAACAGTTCTGGGGGAAGGTGGTGCAGTACATCAATTTAATTGGGAACCTGACACTTACACTGGATCCCCGGGTCCTTCTCCTGGGGATCTGTGATACCCTTATCGCAAACACCCATAAGAGGCTATTCGTTTTCTACGCTCTATTCTATGCAAGGAAAACCATTTTATTTAAATGGAAACAGACAGACCCCCCAACAGTGGGACAGTGGAAAACACTCATTGATAAGACCCTCCCTCTATATAAGCTCACATTTATGAGCCGGAAATGTCCCAAAAAGTTTGAAAAAATTTGGGGTGCATGGGTTTCTAAGTAAATGGCCACTGATGCGGATCCCCCCGGGAGAACTCACTGAACTTATACACCACTAGATCGATTAAGAAATATTTAGAATACACTTAAAATTACCACTAAAATATACCCCCCCCCCCCCTTTTTTTTTTTTTTTTGCTTTGAGGAGGAGGTATTGCTCCTAAAATACAACTTTGCAGTGATATGAATACTTGCAACTAAGATGTGAACTGATGTGCCTTGCTTTTTGCTGTAATACTTGAGACTATTTATCCTAGATTGTCACTTTCCTTCTGGAAATGGTTCTTCTTTGCCTTTTTTATGTAATCCTCTCTTATTGTGCCCTTTTAAATTTTTATGTATATGTATAGGTATATGTACATTTATATATATATTTGTGAATGTACTTCTTTTTTATCTTTGTACTGAAACTTTTCTCCTTTGGAGATGAATAAAAACGTAACTGTTAAAAAAAAAAAGAAATACCATTGCCCACTGCAACCAGATTCCAACCAACCGAGAGAATATCCTTACTCATGCAGCTGCTTCTCATCAAGCTCACATGAGGAGCATAGCTGACCACATACCAGCTTTTCACAGAAATGCCTATATTCTCATGCTTCTTGGCAGAGACAGCCCAAGTTTACACAAGGCTCACCAACAAACAGGCCACATGATGCACCATATGACTAATGCCTGGATCTAGCTTGGGTCATCACAGATAAGTCTGTCGCGGTTCTTTTTTAGAGGTCTTCCACAGTTCTTTCTTTTAAGACACATAATCTGCACAATGGTTGCATTACATGTTCTGAACAGTGCCCACACCATTGCCATGTCAAATAAAGACTTTGCAGTAAAGGCATGTAAATTTACACAAGGCGATATCAAGGTTCTTTATTTCTGGGATGATAATGTTGGCACCACAGTGTTTGATGTAACAACTAAAGACAATGAGCTGGCAGCCACCATGGAAGACAAGGAGTTCCTAAAAACTATGAGTAAAGAGTTCTATCATTCCATCAGGACAATTCCAACAGCTTGGTGGCACTACTACTATTTCCTGCCTTAAGAAAGAAACTACCATATAATGTTCAGTATGCAGAAGCACAATTTACTTCTTTATAATGTACCCTAAACAGAAAATCTGTGATGAGAAAACACTTTGTTGACTTAAGAGCCCTTGCACACTGGGGCGGGGGCGGCGTCGGC
Source organism: Lithobates septentrionalis (assembly GCA_037952835.1). NCBI lineage: Eukaryota > Metazoa > Chordata > Amphibia > Anura > Ranidae > Lithobates > Lithobates septentrionalis. Next base: position 1,397,656 of record JBBDGP010001693.1, on the reverse strand, counting down.
GGTAAAACGCCGCTATTATTAGCGGCGTTTTACCGTCGGTATTCGGCCGCTAGCGGGGCGGTTTCACCCCCCGCTAGCGGCCGAGAAAGGGTTAAATACCACCGCAAAGCGCCTCTGCAGAGGCGCTTTGCCGGCGGTATAGCCGCGCCGTCCCATTGATTTCAATGGGCAGGAGCGGTAAAGGAGCGGTATACACTCCGCTCCTTCACCGCTCCGAAGATGCTGCTGGCAGGACTTTTTTTACCGTCCTGCCAGCGCACCGCTCCAGTGTGAAAGCCCTCGGGGCTTTCACACTGGATACACAGCAGCGGCACTTTCAGGTCGGTTTGCAGGCGCTATTATTAGCGCAATAGCGCCTGCAAACCGCCCCAGTGTGCAAGGGCTCTTATGCAAAAGGTGTTTGTGAGAGATCATGCTGAGCCTGGACCACCTCATAGAGAAAGAGTGGAATGTTGGTACCTCTCAAGCTTTGGCATGCACCATCTTCGCAAGCCAAATCAGATCAGGGTGGTCTTCAACTCAAGTGCTTGATATAAAGGTGGTTCCCTCAATGATGTTCATCTCACTGGTCCTAATCTAAACAACAATCTTATAGGAATTTTGCTCCACTACAGACAAGAACCAGTTGCGGTTATGGCCAACATTCATGAAATGTTCCACTGTTTCATTGTTCGAGAATACAACAGAAACTTCCTCAGGTTCCAACAGTATAACAACAATGATGTCAGCGACAAAGTTGTAGACTACCAAATGAAAAGTACATGTTTTCAGTAACAGACCTCCTGCTATAGAAATTTTTGGGCTGAGAAGGACATCTCAAGAAGGTGAAAAAGAATTTGGTTTTCATGTGCGTGAATTTGTGGGAAAATTTTTTTCAAATCTCTGCCTACAGAAGAAGAAGCAATTGATCTTTTCAAAAGAACTCAGGATAAGCTTGCCACTGCCAACCTCAGGCTTCACAAAATTAGGTAATGAAAGTCTTTCCTTCTGACAATCATGATGTTAGTGTAAAGGGATTCAAGCTAGGTTGTGGATCTTTCCCTTATGCAATGTAGTCTTGCTTTGGGATGTCAAACAAGACATGTTCAAATACCCTTCACAAAACAAGGAATTTTGTCTGCTGTGAACAGCATTTACGATCCTCTTGGTTTCATAGCAACCTTTATAGTTCAGGAAAATATACTTTTAAGACAGCTTATTTCGGAAAACACAGGTTGGGACAATGCATTACCCAGAGAGAACAACAAAGATGGAAAGCATGGAAAGATTCCCTGAAAGCAGTAGAATAACTTCAGATACCGCATTCTTACATTTCTGCATCCTTAACAAATGAAAAAAAAAGAGAGATCCAGGTTTTCTCTAAAGGTTCCATTGAAGCAATAGCTGTGATAACCTACATCAAAGTTATAGATCCAAGAGACAAAGTAAGTGTGGGTTTTTTCTTCAGTAAAACCATATTGACCCCAAAACTAGCTCATACCATTGCAAAACTTGACCTCTGTGCAGCCGTATTAAACATTGAAATTGCTGAGCTTATAAAATGTAAAACATACTTTAAAATTGACTCTTTTAAACAAACAGCAAGATTGTGTTAGAATACATATATAACCAAACAAAACAGTGTGTATATCAACAGAGTAGAACACATCAGAAGGTCCAATCCCGATTACAGGCACTATGTGACTATGGACATCAACCTAGCTGATCAAGGCACCTGTGCAGTACCAACTGCTGCATTTCTGTACATTTCATGGTCATCCCAACCTGATTCCCTTTATAATGACCCCAGTACATTCATTAACTACAACATCGCAAGATCCCAGGCTTCCTTTTTTAAGTTGACATCTGTAAGCCTTTGATTCCTTTTACTGGGATTACTTGTGCTATGTCCTGGAGTGCTGGGGTTTGGCGACTCAATCCTTCAGTGGATCTCAGCCCTTTACTCTTCCCCTTTGCCAATGTTAAATATGCTGGTCACCCCATTCCCCATTTATCGAAGGACCAGGCAGGAGCGCCCTTTACCCCCTTAATGTGATTAATGACTGTAAGGTTTCCATTTCTAGTCTTGATATCCAGTTAAAATGCTTTAAGGAGGAAATGTTTTCTATGAGGCAAGAGCTTTGTAAAACTGTGCAAAGAACTTCCGATCTAGAAGAACAAGTCAGTGCCGTTGAGGATGACCTGGGCCCATTGACGCGAGAAATTAAAGGGCTCAAAGAAATAATGAACATACAAGCCGCTAAACTCGATGAGATGGAGAATAGGAGTCGCAAAAACAATTTTAGAGTGATAGGCCTCCCTGAGCGCAGTGAGGGTCCCAATCCAATAGACTTTTTGGAGGGGTGGTTTAGGGATGTTTTTGGGGCCACTTCTTTTACGCCATTATTTGTGATCGAAAGGGCTCATCGAGTCCCTTTAAAAACCCGTCAGCCAGATGACCACCCTAGACTGCTACTTATGAAAATGTGATGACCCGGCTACAGAAGGCCAGAGAAATGGGGGACATTAAGTTTAAGGGGGTTAAGGTTTCGCTTTATCCTGACTTTTCGCTAGATCTTCAAAAGCGCAGAGCCGAATTTACTTTGATTAAGCAAAGTTTGATGAAATACAAGATCGCATATGCATTATTGTACCCAGCCCGTTTAAGGGTGACAGCACTTGGCGGGACTTTGTTTTTCAATTCCCGGCTGCTGAAACAAGAAGGACTTATAGCCCCATAGAATTTAGGGAGCATGGAATAATTATGGAATAGTTATTGACTTGACTTGATCATGTGTTGAGGGGGGGAGGGGATGAGTGAGTGTAGTGTCACCCTTCCCCTTTTTTTTTTTTCTTTTTTTTTATTTCTCATTATAGTTACACCACACTAATAATAATGATTTATTGGAACATTAGGAGTGGAGGAGAGAAAATGCACCTTGATTTGATAGTTTAGATGTATATAGGTATGAGTGTCAGGGAGCAGGTGTGGTCCCTATATTGGTTTCACCTTGCACCAAATATGTCAAAATTCTTGTTTTGGAATGTGTATTGGGGATGGTATGGTAAGGTCATGGGTGTACCCCCAAGGGGAAGCCCTGTTGGGCAGGGGTGGTGTGATATGGGAGGTAGGGAGGTAGGTGGATCAGGGGATATGGGTAGGGAGGGTAGGGTGGGTAGGGTAGGAGATAAGAGTTATCCACCACTTACATCAATACGATTTAATACACAATTTGTCACAAGGATGGGATATGAGGAGAGGGAAAAGTACAGATATGGGGGAAAATATTTAAGGTTGAGGGGAGTGAAATGGATCACTGGATGTATCAATTTACTACTTTTTTATCTTTTTTTTATTTATTTTTTTTATATTTTATCATTATTTTTATAGGATTCCATGCAAGTTAAAATGTTTAGTGTAATTTCTTGGAACATCCGAGGTTTGGGGGATCCAACGAAGAGAACTTTGGTTCTGTCGGCACTTGAGGGGAGTGGGCCTGGATTGCTCTGTCAGCAGGAGACGCACTTGACTAACAAAACAATTTTACTACTTCATAGTCGGAAATTCCAAACTCAATATCACTCTGTCCACTCCTCATATTCAAGGGGGGTGAGCATATTGATTGGAAGAGAAGTGGTGTTCTCCTGTCGAGAGAGCTGTATCGACACCCAGGGTCGATATATTTTTCTATTTTGCTTAATTGAGAATAAACCATATGTGCTAGCAAATATTTATATTCCCCCACCATTTAAATTGGAGATTCTACATAAATTGTTAGAATTTATTTTGGATAAAGTTGGAGTCCCAGTCATAGTGGTGGGGGACTTTAATGAAGTCCTAGACAAGCTCTTGGACAGATTTCCTCCAGTAAATAGTTCTGTTGGATTGGGAGAGAGCCGATTAGCTTGTTTTTGAAACTAAATGAGGTTATGTGATATATGGCGCACATGGCATCCGCTGGAAAGACAATATTCTTGTTTTTCAAGCTCTTACCTTACTTTGTCTAGAATTGACATGGCTTTAGCTAACAGTGAAGCACTGGTTCTGATAAGGAACATAGAATATGGCCCAAGAGGGGTCTCCGACCATTCCCCTCTCATGCTGACAATTAATGGCGGGAGCAGGCTCCAGTTGAGAGAATGGAAAATTGATCCCTCTTGGCTGGAAGTGATCACCAACTCTGGTGAAGTAGTGACCAGATCAAATGAATTTATACGTATTAATGCAGGTACGGCGTCGGTCGGAGTGGTCTGGGACTTATTGAAGGCCTAGCTTAGAGGTTTCCTCATCCAACAGGTGGCAAGAGTCAAGGGCAAGTCTAGGGAGTGGGAAAGGGAAGTTAAAAACGAGGCGATTCTGGCAGAGAGGCAGTTTGTCGATGACCCAACCCCAGATAGAGAGAGGGATTGGCTAGAAAAACAACAAGCTTACAAAATGACTATCACGAGAAAGATAGACAACAGGCGTATATTCCAGAGACAGTGCCAATTTGGAGAAGGGGAGAAAGTTGGCCGCATGCTATCCTTATTGATTAGAGCTAATACTCTTCCCTCAACAGTTTTGGTGGTTAGGACGCCATGTGGAGAAATTTCTTCCAATCCAAATGCATACATTTAGAGAATACTATAGCTCCCTCTACAGGTCCCACAAGGGTATGGGGAGAGAAAAAATGAATGATTTTTTTCGAAAGATAATAATCCCAACTCTCTCAGAAAGGGATAAAACGGTTTTGGACGCACCAGTAACCCTGGATGAAGTGCGGCGAGCAGTAGCTGGGATGCCAAAACAAAAGTCGCCAGGACCTGATGGGCTGCCAATAGAAATATATAAACGGTATGGTGAGGTTTTGCTTCCAGAACTGCTGAAGACGCTGGGATGGGCATTAACCACTTGCCGACCGCCTGTACGTCGGCAGAATGGCACGGGCAGGCAGAATCACGTACCTGTACCCTGGTGCCCGAGGCGGTCGGCTTGTGTCTGGGAGCGATGAGAGACAAGGGGGAGACCATCCATTCGTGACCCCCCCTCGCGATCGCTCCCAGCCAATCGGATTCTTCCTCTGCTGCTGTATGCTAAACAGCAGCAAAGGAAATGATGTCATCTCTCCTCGGCTCGGTATTTTCCGTTCCGGCGCCGAGGAGAGAAGACTTCACTGTGAGTGCACAACACACACACACTCAGTAGAACATGCCAGGCACACATTACACCCCCGATCCCCCCCCCGATCACCCCCCAATCACCCTCCCCCCCCCCCCCGTCACACTGACACCAAGGAGTTTTTTTTTTCTGATTACTGCATTGGTGTCAGTTTGTGACAGTTAGTGTGGTAGGGCAGTTAGTGTTAGCCCCCTTTAGGTCTAGGGTACCCCCTACCCCCCCTAATAAAGTTTTAACCCCTTGATCACCCCCCGTCACCAGTGTCACTAAGCGATCATTTTTCTGATCGCTGTATTAGTGTCACTGGTTACGCTAGTTAGGGAGGTAAATATATAGGTTCGCCGTCAGCGTTTTATAGTGACAGGGACCCCCATATACTATCTAATAAAGGTTTTAACCCCTTTGATTGCCCCCTAGTTAACCCTTTCACCAGTGATCACCGTATAACTGTTACGGGTGACGCTGGTTAGTTCGTTTATTTTTTATAGTGTCAGGGCACCCGCCGTTTATTACCTAATAAAGGTTTAGCCCCCTGATCGCCCGGCGGTGATATGCGTCGCCCCAGGCAACGTCAGATTAGCGCCAGTACCGCTAACACCCACGCACGCAGCATACGCCTCCCTTAGTGGTATAGTATCTGAACGGATCTATATCTGATCCGATCAGATCTATACTAGCATCCCCAGCAGTATAGGGTTCCCAAAAATGCAGTGTTAGCGGGATCAGCCCAGATACCTGCTAGCACCTGAGTTTTGCTCCTCCGCCCGGCCCAGCCCACCCAAGTGCAGTATCGATCTATCACTGTCACTTACAAAACACTAAACGCATAACTGCAGCGTTTGCAGAGTCAGGCCTGATCCCTGCGATCGCTAACAGTTTTTTTGGTAGCGTTTTGGTGAAGTGGCAAGCACCAGCAGCCTAGTACACCCCGGTCATAGTCAAACCAGCACTGCAGTAACACTTGGTGTATTGCAGTTCAAGCTGGCGAGGTGGCAAGCACAAGTAGTGTCCCGCTGCCACCAAGAAGACGAACACAGGCCCGTCGTGCCCATAGTGCCCTTCCTGCTGCATTCGCCAATCCTAATTGGGAACCCACCACTTCTGCAGCACCCGTACTTCCCCCATTCACATCCCCAACCAAATGCAGTCGGCTGCATGAGAGGCATTTTTATGTCCTCCCTAGTACCCCTACCCAACGAACCCCCCCAAAAAAGATGTTGTGTCTGCAGCAAGCGTGGATATAGGCGTGACACCCGCTATTATTGTCCCTCCTGTCCTGACAATCCTGGTCTTTGCATTGGTGAATGTTTTGAATGCTACCATACACTAGTTGAGTATTAGCATAGGGTACAGCATTCCACAGACTAGGCGCACTTTCACAGGGTCTCCCAAGATGCCATCGCATTTTGAGAGACCCGAACCTGGAACCGGTTACAGTTATAAAAGTTACAGTTACAAAAAAAGTGTAAAAAAAAAAAAAAGCACAAAAAAATATATGAAATAAAAAAAAATAGTTGTCGTTTTATTGTTCTCTCTCTCTCTATTCTGTCTCTATTGTTCGGCTCTTTTTTACTGTATTCTATTCTACAATGTTTTATTGTTATTATGTTTTATCATGTTTGCTTTTCAGGTATGCAATTTTTTATACTTTACCGTTTACTGTGTTTTATTGTTAACCATTTTTTTGTCTTCAGGCATGCAATTCACGACTTTGAGTGGTTATACCAGAATGATGCCTGCAGGTTTAGGTATCATCTTGATATCATTCTTTTCAGCCAGTGGTCAGCTTTCATGTAAAAGCAATCCTAGCGGCTAATTAGCCTCTAGACTGCTTTTACAAGCAGTGGGAGGGAATGCCCCCCACCATCTTCTGTGTTTTTCTCTGGCTCTCCTGTCTCAACAGGGAATCTGAGAATGCAGCCGGTGATTCAGCCAGCTGACCATAGAGGTGATCAGAGACCAGAGCGTCTACTTTCCGAAATGGGGTCATTTGAGGGGGTTTTGTGCCATCTGGGCATTTTATGGCCTTCAAAACTGTGATAGGTAGTGAGGAGTCAAATAAAAAATTCACGCCCTTAGAAATCCTGAAGGCGGTGATTGGTTTTTGGGGCCCCGTACGCGATTAGGGTCCCAAAAAGTCCCACACATGTGGTATCCCCGTACTCAGGAGAAGCAGCAGAATGTATTTTGGGGTGCAATTCCACATATGCCCATGGCCTGTGTGAGCAATATATTATTTAGTGACAACTTTTTGTATTTTTATTTTTTTTTGTCATTATTCAATCACTTGGGACAAAAAAAATTAATATTCAATGGGCTCAACATGCCTCTTAGCTATTTCCTTGGGGTGTCTACTTTCCAAAATGGGGTCATTTGGGGGGGGGTTTGTACTGCCCTGCCATTTTAGCACCTCAAGAAATGACATAGGCAGTCATAAACTAAAAGCTGTGCAAATTCCAGAAAATGTACCCTAGTTTGTAGACGCTATAACTTTTGCGCAAACCAATAAATATACGCTTATTGACATTTTTTTTACCAAAGACATGTGGCCGAATACATTTTGGCCTAAATGTATTACTAAAATTGAGTTTATTGGATTTTTTTATAACAAAAAGTAGAAAATGTCATTTTTTTCAAAATTTTAGGTCTTTTTCCGTTTATAGCGCAAAAAATAAAAACCGCAGAGGTGATCAAATAACATCAAAAGAAAGCTCTATTTGTGGGAAGAAAAGGACGCAAATTTTGTTTGGGTACAGCATTGCATGACCGCGCAATTAGCAGTTAAAGCGACGCAGTGCCAAATTGTAAAAAGTGGTATCCCCGTACTCAGGAGAAGCAGCAGAATGTATTTTGGGGTGTAATTTCACATATTCCCATGGCATGTTTGAGCAATATATCATTTAGTGACAACTTTGTGCAAAAAAAAAAAAAATGTGTCTCTTTCCCGCAACTTGTGTCACAATATAAAATATTCCATGGACTCGACATGACTCTCAGCAAATAGCTCGGGGTGTCTACTTTCCAAAATGGGGTCATTTGGGGGGGTTTTGAACTGTCCTGGCATTTTATGCACAACATTTAGAAGCTTATGTCACACATCATCCACTCTTCTAACCACTTGAAGACAAAGCCCCTTCTGACACTTTTTGTTTACATGAAAAAATAATTTTTTTTTGCAAGAAAATTACTTTGAACCCCCAAACATTATATATTTTTTTAAAGCAAATGCCCTACAGATTAAAATGGTGGGTGTTTCATTTTTTTTTCACACAGTATTTGCGCAGCGATTTTTCAAACGCATTTTTTTGGGGAAAAAACACACTTTTTTAAATTTTAATGCACCAAAACACACTATATTGCCCAAATGTTTGATGAAATAAAAAAGATGATCTTAGGCCGAGTACATGGATACCAAACATGACATGCTTTAACGTGCAAACGTGCAGTGGCAACAAAATAAATACATTTTTAAAAGCATTTAAAAGCCTTTACAGGTTACCACTTTAGATTTACAGAGGGGGTCTACTGCTAAACTTACTGCCCTCGATCTGACCTTCGTGGTGATACCTCACATGCATGGTGCAATTGCTGTTTACATTTGACGCCAGACCGACGCTTGCGCTCGCCTTAGCGCGAGAGCAGGGGGGGACAGGGGTGCTTTTTTTTTTTTTTTCTTTATTATTTTTTTGCTTTTTTATCTTATTTTTAAACTGTTCCTTTCATTTTTTTTTAAATCATTTTTATTGTTATCTCAGGGAATGTAAATATCCCCTATGATAGCAATAGGTAGTGACGGGTACTCTTTTTTGAAAAAAATGGGGTCTATTAGACCCTAGATCTCTCCTCTGCTCTCAAAGCATCTGACCACACCAAGATCGGTGTGATAAAATGCTTTCCCAATTTCCCAATGGCACTGTTTACATCCGGCGAAATCTAAGTCATAGAATGCTCGTAGCTTCCGGTTTCTTAGGCCATAGAGATGTTTGGAGCCACTCTGGTCTCTGATCAGCTCTATGGTCAGCTGGCTGAATTACCGGCTGCATTCTCAGGTTCCCTGTTGAGACAGGAGAGCCAGAGAAAAACACGGAAGACGGTGGGGGGGGCATTCCCTCCCACTGATTGTAAAAGCAGTCTAGAGGCTAATTAGCCGCTAGGATTGCTTTTATATTAAAGCCGACCGCTGGCTGAAAAGAATGATACCAAGATGATACCTAAACCTGCAGGCATCATTCTGGTATAACCACTCAAAGTCGTGAATGACGTACCTGAAGACAAAAAAATGGTTAACAATAAAACACAGTAAACGGTAAAGTATAAAAAATTGCATACCTGAAAAGCAAACATGATAAAACATAATAACAATAAAACATTGCAGAATAGAATACAGTAAAAAAAAGAGCAGAACAATAGAGAGAGAATAGAGAGAGAGAGAACAATAAAACGACAACTATTATTTTTTATTTTATATATTTATTTTTTTTTACACTGTTTTTGTAACTGTAACTTTTATAACGGTAACCGGTTCCAGGTTCGGGTCTCTCAAAATGCGATGGCATCTTGGGAGACCCTGTGAAAGTGTGTCCTAGTCTGTGCAATGCTGTACCCTATGCTAATACTCAACTAGGGCATGGTAGCGTTCAAAACATTCACCAATGCAAAGACCAGGATTGTCAGGACAGGAGGGACAATAATAGCGGGTGTCACGCCTATATCCGCGCTTGCTGCAGACACAACATCTTTTTTGGGGGGGTTTGTTGGGTAGGGGTACTCGGGAGGACATAAAGAAAATGCCTCTCATGCAGCCGACTGCATTTGGTTGGGGATGTGAATGGGGGAAGTACGGGCGCTGCAGAAGTGGTGGGTTCCCAATTAGGATTGGCGAATGCAGCAGGAAGGGTATTATGGGCACGACGGGCCTGTTTGTCTTCTTCTTGGTGGCAGCGGGACACTACTTGTGCTTGCCACCTCACCAGCTTGAACTGCACTTATGGGACTCGCCACGTCACCAAGTGTTACTGCAGTGCTGGTTTGACTACGACCGGGGTGTACTAGGCCGCTGGTGCTTGCCAGTTCACCAAAACGCTACCAAAAAAACTGTTAGCGATCGCAGGGATCAGGCCTGACTCTGCGAACGCTGCAGTTATGCGTTTAGTGTTTTGTAAGTGTCAGTGATCGATCGATACTGCACTTGGGTGGGCTGGGCTGGGCCAAAACGCAGGTGCTAGCAGGTATCTGGGCTGATCCCGCTAACACTGTGTTTTTGGGAACCCTAAACTGCTGGGGACGCTAGTATAGATCTGATCGGATCAGATATTGATCCGTTCAGATACTATACCACTAAGGGAGGTGTACGCTGCATGCGTGGGTGTTAGCGGTACTGGCGCTAACCTGACGCTGCTTGGGGCTGGTGCTTGCCAGTTCACCAAAACGCTACCAAAAAAACTGTTAGCGATCGCAGGGATCAGGCCTGACTCTGCGAATGCTGCAGTTATGCGTTTAGTGTTTTGTAAGTGACAGTGATCGATCGATACTGCACTTGAGTGGGCTAGGCTGGGCGGAGGGGGCAAAACGCAGGTGCTAGCAGGTATCTGTGCTGATCCCACTAACACTGCGTTTTTGGGAACCCTAAACTGCTGGGGACGCTAGTATAGATCTGATCGAATCAGATATTGATGCGTTCAGATACTATACCACTAAGGGAGGTGTACGGTGCGTGCGTGGGTGTTAGCGGTACTGCCGCTAATCTGACGCTGCCTGGGGCGACGCATATCACCGCCGGGCGATCAGGGGGCTAAACCTTTATTAGGTAATAAATGGCGGGTGCCCTGACACTATAAAAAATAAACGAACTAACCAGCGTCACCCGTAACGGTTATACGGTGATCAGTGGTGAAAGGGTTAACTAGGGGGCAATCAAGGGGTTAAAGCATTTATTAGATAGTAAATGGGGGTCCCTGTCGCTATAAAATGCTGACGGCGAATCTAAATATTTACGTCCCTAACTAGCGTCACCAGCGACACTAATACAGCGATCAGAAAAATGATCGCTTAGTGACACTGGCGACAGGGGGTGATCAAGGGGTTAAAACTTTATTAGGGGGGTTAGAGGTGTACCCTAGACCTACAGGGGGCTAACAATAACCGCCCTAACACAGTAACTGTCACAAACTGACACCATGCAGTAATCAGAAAAAAAAAAACTGCTTGGTGTCAGTGTGACAGGGGGGGGGTGATTAGGGGGTGATCGGGGGGGATCGGGGGGTAAAGCGGGGTGTTATGTGTGCCTGGCATGTTCTACTGTGATGTGTGTGTGTTGTGTACTCACATTTCAGTCTTCTCTCCTCGGCGCCGGAACGGAAACTGCCGAGCCCAGGAGAGATGACATCACATCCCCTGCCTCTGTGTACTACACAGAGGCAGGGGAAGAATCTCATTGGCTGGGAGCGATCGCGAGGGGGGGCCACGATCGGATGGCCTCCCCCTCATCTCTGATCGCTCCCAGACCAAAGGCGACCGCCTCAGGCACCGGGGGGGGTCCGATCGGACCCCCCGCCCGCGGGAAGGCAATCACGTACCAGGTACGTGATTTTACCTGCCCGTGCCCTTCTGCTGATGTATATCAGCGTGAGGCGGTCGTCAAGTGGTTAAAGATAACTTAGTCCCTCTACTACTTAAATTGAAACATAAGGGAGATATCTGGAGTCGACTCCACCTGTCTATAGCAGGACGTTGCAATTTAATCAAGATGATATGGCTGCACCAGATACTATACCTTTTCCATAATTCCCCAATTTGGATAGGCCAAAAGTGGTTCAAAAGAATAGAATCCCTGTTTAGGGATTTAATTGGGAAAAAGGGCCAATCCAGAATTAGTTTGAAATGATGCAGTTGCCGCTCAAAGAAGGGGGTATGGCGGTTCCACACCCGAGGTCATATTTTTTGGCATCTCAGCTACAGCATTTAGCGGGTTGTGGAGCCCCTAGAGGGGGGAATTCCAGCGCTAGGATGATGTTGATGGGGGCCCCGCATAGTACATTGATAGAGGTCTTAGAGGCAGACTCATTTACCCATAGATGCCCGACGATAAAATTAATTAGCAAAGTATGGCAGTCAACGAAGGTTCTGTTGGGATATAGAGGAATATCAGAATATGTTCCTCTTTGGAACAATAGAAATCTTGTTGAATTAAGAGACATAGAGAGGTCTACGGAATGGGGGAGCCAGGGTATCAATCGTCTATGCCAATTATATGTGGGCAATACTATGAAAACATTCCTAGATTTGAAACATTATCTACCAAATAATTCATTCTATAAATACCTCCAAATCAGGCATGCTATCCAGGCGCAGTTTAAGTCACAGACAGTTGAATGGACCCAGATTCCCATCTTGGCACAAATAATGACCTTAGATTCAATGAAAGGTTTAATCTCTGGGTTATATGCCAGATTAGAAGCTAGAACAATAGATCGAGCAGGTTCTTCTAGGAGTAGAGAGAGATGGGAGAGAGATGTCGGGCCAATGACTACAGTGGAATGGGAGGGGATCCTTAGACGAGGAACACTCGCCTCGATCTCTCCCTCACAGAAGGTATCCCACCTGTTCCTAATTCATAGAGTATATTATACCCCCAAAAAAATGTTTAAACTTGGGTGGCGACAAAATGATCAGTGCCCTAGGTGCAGGGCATCTGGGGACTTTATTCACATGTTATGGAAAGGTCTGAAGTTATTCAGATACTGGGTAGAGATTGTAGATAGGATAAACAAAACCTTTAAGACTGCAACTGAGCCGACGGTTAAGACCTGCCTACTGGGCAATATGGAGGGGGGTAATGTTCCGAAGGACACCACTGAAGCAGTGCTAAGATGTCTATTTCAGGCGAGGAAACAAATTGCTCAGCACTGGCAAGCTCATAGCCCCCCGTCTGTAGAGAATTGGGTCGCGAATATTAATTTAATAGTAGAGAACGAGAGAGTGATTTTTATTAGAATAGGCAATTATAGAAAGTTCAAGAGAATGTGGAGACCCTGGCTGGATAAGTTGGGATTGCCCTTGTAGGGTGAGAGGGGTATATAGCATTCCCCCCTGCCCTCCTTTTGTTCTCTCCTTTTCTTCCTCTTTCCCCCTTTCCTTTTTTTTTTCTCTCTTCCCTTCTTTCTTTTTACTGAGGATCTTACATGCCCCTATCTCTTCTCTTTTTCTGATAGGTTTACAGCCAATATAGTTGTTATATGGTTGAAGACTGAGTGGTGCAGAGGTGGTTAGGGGTGGAGAGCGAGGGAGCGGGCAGTTAAAACGATAATAGAGTGTTACATTACAATATATGACACCATAGTCCACAATGTTGTACTTTTTTTTTAACATTGCTTTGTTATTTATGTAACAATATTTTAATGAATAAATAAAGAAAAAGTATTAAATCAAAGAAAAAGTAATTGCCCCCTCCCATGCTAAAGCATGAATGAACTGTGATTAACAACAATTTTTTGGAAAGCTGAGTTAAATTTCACTTGCCACACCCAGGCCTGATTACTGCCAGACCTGTTGAATTAAGAAATCACATAAATAGAAGCTGTCATGCCACAATCTAAAAATATTTGAGAACAGATTAGAAACAAAGTAATTGACATGTATTGGTCTAGGAAGGGTTGCAAAGCCATTTCTAAGGCTTTGGAACTCCAGTGAACCACAGGGAGAGCCATTATCCACAAATGGAGATAACTTGGAACAGTGGTGAACCTTCCCAGGAGTGGCTGGTCTACAAAATGACTCCAAGAGCATGACGACGACTCATCCAGGAGATCATAAAAGAACCCAGAACAACATCTAAAGAACTGCAGGCCTCACTTGCCTTAGGTAAGATCAATGTTCATGAATAAACAATAAGAAAGAGACTGGGTAAAAATGGCATCCATGGGAGAGTTCCAAGGCCAAAGCCACTGCTGACCAAAAAGAACACAAAGGCTCATCTCACATTTACCTAAAAAAAAATCTTGATTATCCCCAAGACTTTTAGGCAAATATTCTGTGGACTGATGAGACAAAAATTTTACTTTTTGAAAGGTGTGCATCCCATTACATCTGGCAATAAACTAATACAGCATTTCATAACAAGAACATCATACCAACAGTCAGACATGGTGGTGGTAGCGTGATGGTTTGGGGCTGCTTTGCAGCTTCAGGCCTGGACGACTTACCGTAATTGATGGAACCATGAATTCTGAGCTCTACCAGAAAATCCTAAAGGGGAATGTTTGGCCATCAGTTCGTGACCTCAAGCTCAAGTGCACTTTGGGTATGCAGCAGGACAATGATCCAAAACACAACAGCAAGTCCAACTCCAAATGATTCAAACAAAGCAAAATGTAGGTTTTGGAGTGGTCTAGTCAAAGCCCAGAGTTAAATCCAATTGAGATGCTGTATCATGACCTTACACAGGCGGTGCTGGAAAACCCTCCAATGTGACTGAATTAAAACAATTCTGCAAAGAAGAGTGGGCCAAAATTGCTCCACAGCAATGTGAAAGACTCATTGCCAGTTATTGCAAATGCTTGAAAACGCTTCTAGTTGTTGCCACCAAGGGTGGCACAAACAGTTATTAGGTTTAGGGGCAATTACTTTTTCACCGCTTGTTTTGCCTTAATAAATGAAACCATGATTTAAAAACTGCATTTTGTATTTACTCGGGTTATCTTTGTGAAATAATAAAATTTGTTTGATGATCTGAGTCATTTAAGTGTGACAAATATGCAAAAAAAAAATCAGAAAGGGGGCAAATACTTTTTCACGGCATTTTATATTGGGGAAGACATCACATCGCAACAACCCTATGGGTTTAAAATGAAAAGTAAGATCCCGGTACACGTGGTCATATAGCTGAAGACTTTCTTGGGTCTGACGTTCAGAAAAGATAGCAGCCAGCAAGCCAGGAACCAGGTGACTTAAAGGGATTGATAGAGGCCCTCTGCAATGAAGGGACCAGTATGCTTTGGGTTCCTTCCCTAGTGGCATGGACCCCCATCTTGAGTCTGGCTGTGGTACAGGGCTTCCTAGGGACCTGGTCTGGAAGTCACGGATGTGAGGCCTTTGAGGGAAAGAAGCAATGTACTAGCTTCCTGGGAAGCCTGATGGCTGTGGAGTGTGCGGCAACATGTTTGTCAACATGGTCACTAGGGAAAGTGACGGGTCTTAGGCTAGTGGAGTTCAGTATATGCTCTGCATCGACGGCTCAGCAATGCTACTTCTTGCTCATAATGTCATAAGGAGAGTGCTGTCCTAATGCCTCCTAAAGCATTTTCATGCAGTTCCTCTTTTAGCCCCTAGGGAGCAGAGGAGCACATCACTTCTCCCCCATACACCAGCTAACAATTGGGTCCCGGATTTCAGAATACAATAGCTTGCAGGGGGATATTTGTCCATCCATGCTGTTTAGTATGTATGGAGGAATCTATGGATTTCTTTATGCGTATGAACAGCTAATGGCTAGGGCTACACTGATGTTTACAATTCTTTGCCATTAGGAAGTTTAAAGAAATGTATACATACCCTTTTAGTCTGGTTATGTGATGTCAGGTTTCTTCCTCTAGCAGTGGGTGGATCTTGAATGCTGTGGAGAGGAGCACCAGGCAATGACAAGCAGCATTCTCCTGTGAGTACAGGGTAGGCTGTGGGACCTTGATACCCTGGGCTCATGGGCTATGGGTAGAATGACTTCAGGTGTCATTTAACTCGGTGCCAATGAACACAATGGATATTCTGGATGACACAAGCACTTAATGCATTAGCTTGACAGCTGTACAGTTAATACTCAGCATTTTTTAAATTGAAAATCTATGAAGAAGGCATTTTTGTACCAACTGCCATCTGTACAAACCCAAATTATTCTTATCTAAGTGCTTACCTAAGTATTTATTCATATACATTATTTTCCCCATTCTTTTTCCAATACTGTGTCTAGTGGTATAATGTTGAAAGAGAAATATATTTTCACATATTTTCTACCAAATTAAAAAGCTATCAGTCCCCTACCCCACCACACAAACAAGCAGAAGGAAAAAAAAAATACATCTGATTTGTTGGGACATATTGCAAAAGTGAAATGTTATCTAGTCCACAACTAACCTATATCTGTAATAAAACAAGCAATGTAGTCCTATAGGGAAAGAAAAAGCTGTAGCCTTGAAGTGGTTAAAAAAATAACACACAACAGTTTACACTGCCATATCTTTATTGAGAAAATAGTTTAAATAATGAAGGTCATTGACAGAAAGTGTATGTGAACCCTTATATTTAGCACCAGCTGGAATCTCAGTTTTGGAAAATTCCACCAAATTCTTTATGTGGCTACTGATCAGAGCTGCACGGGGTTCTAAGATATCATGGCCCATTCTAACATTTTAAATGATTTCAGTTTATGTACATTTTTAGGATTGATGTCAGTGTCTGGCCACTCTATAACACAACATTTTGCTGTTTGAACTACTCTATTATTGTCGACCTTCCCTTATGTCTTGGATCATTGTTATGAAGTGTCCCAGCTTCCTTTTGTGTTTTTGAACATACAGATATTCCATTTCCCTGTAGAATTTCCAGAAGCAACCTTAAGTTTATTGGTCTTTCAATAACTGCCCATGTTTCAGGTCCTGAACTAACTGAGTAATCCCACACATTCATATTGCCTCCACCATTCTTCATAGTTGGTATGAGGTTTTGGCTTTGGTATGCAGTATTTTGTTTTCTCCAATTACACCCATGTGTGTATTAACCAATAAGTGAAATGTAGTTTTAACAGCAGTGCCACAGAACATCCAGGTGACCGTTAGCAAACCTCAGATGAGGAACATATTTATGAAGAGCAGCGGTTTCCTGTACAGTTATATCTCATGAATATCACTCTCGTTCTGTGTTCTTCCTATGGTAGTCTTATCAGCACAGATATCATGAGATAAATGGGATGCCAGCAGAGCCTTATGCCTAGTACACATGTTAAGTATATCAGATGAATGATCGTCCATTTTTTTGTTTTTTTCTGCATGCTAGTCTCATATTGAAAACTAATAGGTTACTAAACCTACGAAAATTCTCATAAGCCAGAATACAACTGTATTGTAATGTAATGTATTCTTCCATTTCTGAACATGCACGATTTGATAATGTAAGCAAAAAATTTTCATACTTGTCCTCTCGGATATTTTTACATGAACTGTTGGGTCAGCTCTCAAAAGCTGTGTACTAATGATCAGATTATCAGACTATCTCTCCAAAAGCTGTATTTTTCAACCAATTTTCTTATCGTGTGTACTAGACATTAGTTATCCCCCTTGGGCTCTTGACCTCTTGTTAAAGGATTGTATGGTATGCCTTAGCACTACTATATGTAGGATGCTCAGTCCTAGGGAAAACAGCAACAGTGCTGCTGGATAAATGGCCCATGTATGGTATGCTAAGGAAGAGTTTTTAGTTATGAGAAGTGGGGAAAAAAAGTATGGTCAACCTGCAGAATTTGATGAGGCTCTGCAATATACGTTCATGCATTTAACACTCCTGTCCCGCATATCAGTTACACTAGGAAAATGTGTCTATTTCATGTGGGGGTGGAAGCTTACATACTGTTTCATTCTTCTTTAACCTTTACATAAAGGCAAAACTTCTTTTAGTTCAAGAGACAGTATGACATGGTTTGAAATAGAACTAAAGGCAATGTTTTTTTTTAAATTTTGGATAGAGTAAGGGGGGGGGGGGGGTTATAACCCCTGTTTTTTTTTTTGTTTTTTTTTGCCATCTGTTTCTGATTGTGGAGATTTTCCCTCCATTTCCTGTCCTATAGCCGAAATAGGAGGTGAGAGGAAATCCCTCACTTTGGAGTGGTGTTCTAATCCCTCTCTACTGTGTCCAAAACTAAAAAGTTTTGTATGACTTTAAACATATCATTTTTTTGTCCCTTCAGGGGAATTTACCTTTATTTTCTGTCCCAGAAACACAACAGGAAGTAAGAGGAAATCTTTCCAAATGGATGAAAATTCTCTCTCAGAGAGTTGTCACCAGATGCCCCCATTGAAAATTTCCCCTCATCTCCAATTTCTCTGACTAGTCTAAAATTTTGGATTTTTCATAACACTCCGAAGGAGATTTACTAAAATTGGAGACTGGAAATTCTGGTATAATTCTGAACAGAAACCAGCTTACAGGTTTTATTGTCAAAGCTTAAACACTTCAGCCCCGGAAGGATTTATCCCCTTAATGACCAGGCCATTTTTTGCGAAATGGCACTGTGTCACTTTAACTGACAAATGGACAGTGTAAAAATAAAAAATAAAAAGTAAAATAAATAAGGAAAAAATAAATAAAATGTAAAGTGCCCCTTCCCGCCGTGCTCACGCACAGAAGCAAATGCATACGTAAGTTGTGCCTGCATATGTAAATGGTGTTCAAACCACACATGTGAGGTATCGCTGCTATTTTTAGAGCAAGAGCAATAATTCTAGCAAAAGACTTCCTCTGTAACTTAAAACTGGTAACCAGCAAAAAATTTTAAACGTCGCCTATGGAGATTTTTAAGGGTCAAAATTTGTCGCCATTTCATGAGCGGGCGCAATTTTGAAGTATGACGTGTTGGGTATCAATTTACTCGGTGTAACATTATCTTTCACAATATAAAAACAAAATTGGGCTAACTTTACTGTTTTCTTACTTTTAAATTTAAAGAAGTGTATTTTTTCCAAGAAAATTGCGTTTGTAAGACTGCTGCGCAAATGCAGTGTGACATAAAGTATTGCAATGACCACCATTTTATTCTCTAGGGTGTCTGAAAAAAATAAATATATAATGTTTGGGGGTTCCAATTAATTTTATAGCAAAAAAAAAAAACAGATTTTAACTTGTAACCAAGTTTTAAAAATAGGCCTGGTCCTTAAAGTGGAGGGCCACCCTAAAATATAAAAGTGCATTAAAATTCTTTAAAAAATGTTAAAAAATAAATAAATAAATAAATAAATTTGAAAAAAATAAAATTTTAACTTACCTGAAACCCCTGTTGCTAGGCAGTCTTCCTAATCTGCCCCATCCTATTCGCGGCGCTTCCTCCTCTTCGGCGAGCGGCCCCGTTTCCTTCTGGGACATGTGTGTGTCCCAGCAAACAACGGGGCCATTCACAAAGCGCTTCGCGAGTCGTGCATGTGCAGTAGGAAACTGGCAGAGAAGCCGCAAGGCTTCACTGCCTGTTTCCCTTAGTTAGGATGGCGGTGCCGGCAGCCGATCCAATGGACAGATCGGCCTCGGGGGGGGCCGACATCGCGGGCTCGCTGGACAGGTAAGTGTCCTTATTAAAAGTCAGCAGCTACAGTGTTTGTAGCTGCTGACTTTAAAAAAAAAAAAAAAACGCTGAAACAACCCTTTAAGTGGTTAATTATAATTATTAGGATTATAAAACCACTCCCATCAAACTTACTTTCCCACATGGATACAGACAAACACACAGGGATTTCTTCCTAATAACAAGAGGTAGGAATCTGCAACAAAGTTTGTTAAAAGCCTTGTAATGTACATAGATCACTCAGAGGGGGATGTTACACTAGTGTTTGTTACCCCAACATTTCATATTCCTGATATGTGCCTGCTGTACCATATACTTGTAAAAAGTCTCCTGTTCTCTTCATATTGATTCCAAATGTGATGGTTCTGCCCAGGGGCGGACTGACCATTGAGCGATTAGGGCACTGCCCGGGGGCCCTGGGCCACTAGGGGGCCCCATCAGGGTTGCCAGCCTCAGTAAAAACAGGGACAGTATGTATAAATCTGTGTTTTTTTTACATCTGTCTGTGTATACTGTGTGTACATGTATGTGTATACTGTGTGATTGTATACTGTGTGTGTGTATACTGTGTGGCCCCATAATCTCTGATTGCCTGGGGGCCCCATAATCTCCTATTGCCCGGGGGCCCCATGAGTTATCAGTCCGCCCCTGGTTCTGCCACGCGGAGAACCTGTCGTGGTCGGAGGTAAAAGGGAAGCTGTCGCCACTAAGGGACCAACCACCTTTATCAGGGGCCACAGTGAGTAACTGAAGCAAGTACCGGAGCAGTATGCTCACCGAACGGGCGCGTTGGAGAATCGAGAAACTTCAGGCAGTGATCAAGTCAGGGACCCAACCAGAGGAGGTGACGCTTGCAGAGCAGCCCTGTGTGTCAAGCCAGGGACCAAGCCGGTCAGCGGGGGTGAAGCCTAAAAGGTATCCGAAGTGCTAAGCTAGGGACCCAGCAGGGAAGCAGGGGTGATGCTTGAGGGAGATACCACAGCAAAAGCCTTGAGGAGCTCACGGGATTCAGAGTTCGTGAATCAGAGGGTCCGGTGAGCTCAAGGGGCTGAAGAACTACAAATAGAAGTTGTAGTAAAGCTGAGAGAACTGTTACGTTTGAATTAGGAACTGTTAATTACTGTAGCCATAGGAGACAGCAAACCTGCATGTGCAGAAGTGGCACCTTGCTGGGGCCTTTCTCTGTACGGCTGTCCTCCTATTGAAGCTTTGGAGTCTGCCTATTGAAATTGCAACTACTTAAGGGTGTCCTGGCCCCAACCCTCTTTCCCTTGCAAAATATAAAAGGACTGTTTAAAGAAATAAAACCTCTTTTGCATCCAAGAAGTGTCTGGCGTCCAATTACTTTTACCACCTTTGCACCCACTTTGCCTCATAACCCACTACATATTGAAGGATGTCAGCAGTCTGTGGCCTCAAAGGTTCTCATTAGACTGGAAGAGGTTTAGAGATTCTGCTACATCTGTATACACGAATATCGATCACTTTAATTGAACAGGCTGAAGTTAGAAGCTGTTTGGCTACCATGCACAGCTGCACCATATTCTGAGTGCCCCAGTTTTTGTAAATCTACCCCCATATACAAGAAACAATGGTCTCAGGACAATAGCCACTTCCGGACCGCCCACTGTATATATAGGTCATTTTTTTAAAGATGGATATCTCGGTAACGGCAGCAGCTGCTGCCACAACCGAGGTATCCATCTTTTCAGCGGGCGGTTCTGTACACGATAATGGTGGTCTCTGCGGCGGGTTCACCGCGAGATCACCGTTATCGGCGGCGGGAGAGGTGCCACCCCCCCTCCCGCCGCTCTCCCGCACCCTCCGCCGCTTACCGGAGCCGTCGGTAGCGGCGGAGGGGATCGGGTCCTGTCACTTCCTCAGTATGGAGATGAGTGAGGCTAAGATGGCCCCCACCCGTCTCCATACCATGTGACAGCCGGAGCGACGTCATTACATCAGCTCCGCCCACTTCCCTTAAAGGCACTTTTTTGTGTCATTTTTTTAAACGACTTTTTTTTTTTTGCATTTTAGTCTAAATATGAGATCTGAGGACTTTTTGACCCCAGATCTCATATTTAAGAGGACCTGTCATGCTTTTTTCTATTACAAGGGATGTTTACATTCCTTGTAATAGGAATAAAAGTGATCCAATTTTTTTTTTTTTAAAACAGTGAAAAAATAAATAAAATAAAGTAAAATAAATAATAATAAAAAAAAAAAAAAATTTAAAGCGCCCCATCCCGCCGAGCTCGCGCGCAGAAGCGAACGCATACGTGAGTAGCGCCCGCATATTAAAACGGTGGTCAAACCACACATGTGATGTATCGCCGCGACCGGTACAGCGAGAACAATAATTCTAGCCCTAGACCTCCTCTGTAACGCAAAACATGCAATCTGTAGAGTTTTTTAAACGTCGCCTATGGAGATTTTTAAGGGTAAAAGTTTGACGCCATTCCACGAGCGGGCGCAATTTTGAAGCGTGACATGATGGGTATCAATTTACTTGGCGTAACATTATATTTCACAATATAAAAAAAAATTGGGCTAACTTTACCGTTGTCTTATTTTTTTAATCAAAAAAGTGAATTTTTTCCAAAAAAAGTGTGTTTAGAAGACCGCTGCGCAAATACGGTGCAAAAAAAAGTATTGCAATGACCACTATTTTATTCTCTAGGGTGTTAGAAAAAAAACAATATATAATGTTTGGGGGTTCTAAGTAATTTTCTAGCAAAAAAACCTGTTTTAAACTTGTAAACACCTAAAATCCAAAACGAGGCTGGTCTTAAAGTGGATAGAGTAAAGCCGGGTACACTACAGTGTTTTTTTTGTGCAACCCCACGGGTTGCACAAAATAAAACTGACAGCTCCATACCGGTTGGAGCTGCTGTACTAACCATGCGAGGTTAGTACAGTGATCTCAACCGCTGAGCTGTTGTGTTCTGACAGGGGGACAGCCCCCCCGCCAGAACACTCCGATCAGCGATCTCTGCAATTGGCTGAGAGCACTGATCAGGAGTCTGTTAGCTGCTGGTTTTCCGGCATGCACGGCCAACATTTGTACCGGCAAATGTCTCCTGCCATTCTGCCCGTGTGTATGGGGCTTAAATCTCCCTAGTGAAGGTACACACAGCAATAAAACCTGATCAGAGGGGTCATTATTTACTACTATATCAAACACTAAAAATAAAAAGTTTTCTTAACGTACATTTTAATGGTGTCCTCAATGATCTATTCTTAAAATAATCTTTTCTCTAACATTAATTAATGTACATGTTGGTCTTTTAAATCTGTTCTACTTTGGCTCCTCCTATATCAGCGTATTCCGATTCTCACTTTCCTACCTGTGTTTAGTAAGGAGGTGGTTCAGGATCACAAAGCAGCAGGCTCTGTATAAGCTCTGCTAGTCACACCATTAGTCAGAGGTTAAAGCTGAAGGATTTTTCTCTGCAGGCGGATTACACTCCCATTCACTGCATGGCTTGATGCCGTTAAGTTTTAAAGATCATTTCCAACTCATGACTGCGATTTTATAATCAAACTGGATTCAGTATAATTTATAAGACGACTTATGTTTTTTGCCAGAAATGTAATTACAGCGGTCCCCAGATAAACACGTAATGCTAATATGTGGTAGCATGTTTAACCCATTGTCAACCACAAGACAGCAAAAATACATACGGCAAACTACTTGTCTTTGTATGCCTGATTGTACTTTTAGATGAGAGCACGTGTCATAAAAAAAGTGTTATCTGGCTGTAGTATGTACTTTAATACAGACTGAAGGCTGCTAGTTCTGTGCATTACTCTTGTGACCTGGTTGTTGCTCGTTTTCTAACGTCTGACTCGGGAGAATTGCCATTTCATCCATTTTTACTTTTCCTGAATATTTTTAGAAAGATCTGTAGAGAATCATGCAAAATTGGAATTCAAATCATGATTCATGAATTGAATGAAACCCTGCAGAATGGCAAATTGTAACTGTACAAAAAAAAAAAGTTTGCTTATTTGCCCAGTTTTCAGACCGATTTGATAGTCACTCAGGCTTGAGGTTGTGAATCAGACAAGGATTTTATGGGCTCCAAGCCAGTGATTACTGTGGTATGCAGGAATCTCTTATCAAACTAGTATCTAAACTAACTAAAAACAGTTTGCCTTACTAATCTGTCTCCCTCTGACTTTAAAGTACCGGTTCAAAAACTGTCTTTGTGTTTTTTTACCCATAAATAATTTTTTTTTTAAAAAAACGAATAAAAAATAACCAAAAAATGTACTTAAAGCAGTTTATATTAAAATCACAGAGCAACGGAAAAAAAAAAAATCCCTACCTAAATCAGCACTGCCACTTTTGGTGTTGATTTACTAAAGGCAAAACAACTGTGTACTTTGTAAAGTGCAGTTGCTCCAGAGCTTAGTAAATGAGGTAAGGCTTCACTTTGCAAAGAATACCCAATCACGTGCAAGGAAAATCTTTAAAAAAATGCATTTTTGCATGCACACAATTGGATTTACAAAGCTGTGCAGCAACTGCTCTTGCAAAGTGCACAGTCTATTCGCCTTTAGTAAATCAAAGACTTTGCGTCTGCCTTACACTATAGGGGGCTATTTAAAACGGGAAAGCAGATACTCGGGGAACACAAGGGGGGATTTATCAAAACTGGAGCAATCAGAATCTGGAGCAGCTGTACATGGCAACCAAGCTGATGTTGGAAGCTGATTGAATAAACAACTGCTCCAGATTCTGGCTGCTCCAATTTTGATAAATTCCCCAAACAGCGGGGTTTATTTACTAAAACTGGAGAGTGCAAAATCTGGTGCAGCTGTGCATGGTAGCCAATCAGCTTCTAACTTCAGCTTGTTCAATTAAGCTTTGACAAAAAAAAAAAAAAATGGAAGCTGATCTACGCAGAGCTGCACCGGATTTTGCTCTTTCCAATTTTAGTAAATCAACCCCTGTGTTTTCTCAATGCTGTTCCTTCATTTTAAAATGCAGAACACAGCATGGAACTTGTGGTGTCCTTCAGACTGTTCTCTGCATAACGCTGCAGAGAACATTGTAATAGGAGAAGAGTTTGACCACATGACTTTGACGTGTTATATTAACCGGACACTTTACTCAACACTTTTTTACCCTATTTATACAAATACAGCTTTGCTTGCATTAATGTACCAAAACAGGCGGAAGGAACATTTGAAGAGCGCACTGCTGTGCTTTATAAGCGCGCTGGTGTATTTTCTTTGTTTTTGGGTGCTTCATATCTTTTTATCCTGCTCTATCCCTTACCTTATATTAGGGTATTTAAAACATGTAAGCACCCCACTGAGATGTAAATGTTTGAGTTCTAACATCTTTTTATGCTGTATAGCATAGGGATCACCAAAGACTGGCCAAAGTTAGGAAGAAGTAAGGAAGAAGGGCTTCCCCTAAACAGAGCTGCAGCTTTGTTAAACTTTTGGACAGGATTCGGAGATATTTTGGACCCCTCCCTGATAACAAATATTTTTTAATTGTGTCCAAGTGTCAGAATGTCCCATCAGATTGGTGCAGGATCTTGCCATTTTAAGTGCCTGATTTACTAAAATATAAAGTATGGGGAAGTGACGTGAACATTGTCCTCCTCAAATTTCCAGTCATACAAAGAAGCTCTGTATTTATAAATTCACCTACATGCAATTTGAGGATTCAAGTAAACAATCAGGCCCAGCTTCCCTTCACAACCCTTCACCTTATTACATTTCACATCATGCTATAATAAATAAAACCCTAAGTGTCTATTGTGTCCTGAATTATCTATTTATTTAAATACATGGTATGCAAAGACCACAGATGTGCAGTTTTCTTGAAGAACCATCCTTTACGTATTTAAAGGTGTCTGAAAGATGATTGCTTATTGGTTATACTGTGCACTGCTCTATACCTCATGAAGTAAGGGCTTGTATTTTCCAAGTTAAAACACAAATTTCTGTTTTATTGGTTGATACAACTTACCTCTTCAAATAAATTTGCCCGTTGAGATAGGGCATAGCATTACGGGGTACGGGGACTTCCGGTGACATCATTTCCTGGATTTTGGAACGCAAACTGCGGATTGCACATCGTTTTATATGCTTGTCTTGACAGACTAACATGTGAGTGGATATCAATTTATAATAAAGCCTTTTTAAATAATATCACTTCATGTATGCCCTATTTCTTATCCTATAAGTACGTTCAACTACTGGAGCCGAGTGGAAGAGGAAAAGATACATCTATAAAAGATATATTTCACCAGTACAGGTGATCTTTACATGGATAGCTGGTGAGTGAGGGCACGAGAGGAAGGGGAGCACAGCACTTTCATTACTTTTGTCATATATTTCTGCACGGATTGCACCTTATAAAGAACTTTTTCTGCACAGATGACACTTTAAAGTGGTTGTAAACCCTTACAACACACTTTTTGCTACAGGTAAGCCTAAAATAAAAGCTTATCTGTAGCTACCCTGTAGCTGAACCCTGAACGGTTTAGGAGATTTCCCCTGTATTTCCATGTACAGACGTCATCGGCACATGCGCACAAACTGAAGCAACGGCACGTACGTGCCGTTGCTTCAGTGAGTGTGCCATTACCGGCGGCTCCCCGTCGCGGGAGTGACGTCATCACGGCTCTAGCCAATCACAGCGCCAGAGCCCGCGTTACCTGGAAGTAACTCCAGGAGCGATGTTGGCCGTTGGAGCGGTGTACGAGGACAGCTGCAGGGGCTTCCATCTCAGGTAAGTAATTCATAATGAGCTAGTATGCTATGCATACTAGCTAATTTTGCCTTTGTCTTGCAGGTTTTTTATTTATTTTTTTTTGTCCTAGGGTTTACAACCACTTTAAAGGAATCTTCACGATATTGAAGAATCACAGCGCCGTATGAAATTTTATTGAAATGTTCAGTCATTTGTTATAATAGGTGTTCTTGATTATATGGTAGATATTGTAGATTATTTTTTATGATTCTATATATTTTAATGGAGTAGAGACAGCGCAGGAACTTCTCACACTAGGGCATCGCATTAATCTTTTTTTTTATGTTTTTATTAGCAGACCTAGAAATGAAAAGGGAATTGATGGTCACCATCTGGGGTCATGGTCACAGAGATCCTAAAAAAATGTTTTATTGCTGCTTGGGTGTCTCTCCAACAGTTATAATCTGTTCTTTAATCTTTTATAAATATGTACATACAATGTGCAGTTTATCACTGTTGAATTATTGACAAACCCTAAGTAAACAATGTCAGTTGCAATCTGGCACTCAAGACAAGAAGTGGTGGTTATAGGGTTGAGTAGTGGCTGCTTATTTTGGAATGTGAATGTTTGTATGCTAACTTTGGAAAAGTATGTTCACTTTAGAAACTGAATATATGATCACTTTGAATACCCAATCATGCACAAGGGACTACAAACTCATGTCTTATTTATTAAACCCTGTGAACATTAACTTTGCTATGTGATCAGTCTTTATTTCTTTAGTAAATTAACCCCATTGCACCTGTTACACCAATGTTTCTCAACTCCAGTCCTCAAGTACCCTCAACAGGTCATGTTTTTCAGGCTTTCCATTATTTTGCATAGGTGATTTGATCAGTTTCACTGCCTTAGTAATTACCACAGCTGTTTCATCTGAGGGAAATCCTGAAAACATGACCTGTTGGAGGCACTTGAGGACTGGAGTTGGGAAACATTGTGTTATACTATCTGCACATTTTGATACAAATCTTATGGCCTTACTACCTCCCAGTTGATAAATAATATGTTTCATGTATGATCAGCTAATATTCAAAAACGTTTATTTTCCTATAGTTTTAAATAAGCAATAAAAGACAAATGTTTAATTTGTAATTTAAAGAGGAACTGCAGTCTGTAATAAAAACATCTTTGACATTCTGAAACTTCCCTCCAACCAATTTGCATATTATTTTATATATATTGTGATTCTGTACTTGCCAAATATGCTGCAGAAATCGCCCTCCTCTCTCCGAGTCTGGCTGCAGCCATTTTAACTGTGGGCAGCTGAAGCTGTTGCCTGTTCACTTCCTAGATTTACACAGAGGCACACCTCCAGCTCTGGAGCCCTGCAGCATTCATTGGCCCTCTTATGGCTCATCCCCTCTCCCTTCCTGGCAAACTTTCACGAGAGTGGGAGAGCTGTGCATGATGTGATAAGCCTAGGCTAATGACCAGACAAAAAAGAGAAAGTGGGCTGTGTAATGTATTTACTGGCAGAAAAAAAATGTTTTACTATCCAAGGTTAAAACAATAAGGGCACAAGATTGAATAGATGG
This sequence comes from Lithobates septentrionalis, assembly GCA_037952835.1. NCBI lineage: Eukaryota > Metazoa > Chordata > Amphibia > Anura > Ranidae > Lithobates > Lithobates septentrionalis. The sequence goes on along the minus strand of JBBDGP010001693.1, from coordinate 1,369,894 downwards.
AACGTTGAAAAAATGACTGAAGGTCCACTTTAAATTAGCATCAAATGCAGAGGCTTTTCTATAGATGAGATTAAAGCCCACCAAGTATTTTACCTCTTCTAGGTGAGTTGTTTTTGTTTTTTCTACAATATGTTTATGTTCCAAACTATAAAAAAAAAAAAAAAAACAAGATTAAAGTGATAAAAAAAATTCAAACAAAAGTAGGGTATTCCCTGCTGCGTAGTTTGTTACAATAAACAAATCAAATATTTTATACATGACCTGAAATTATGAGGCTAATTAACTAATAGCAAAACTGTTTACTTTGAAAGGGGAGTTGCATTTTGCAGTTAAAACATTGCTAACATCCATCATCAAACCATGTGCAAGCAAAAATGTTGTTTTTGATATTTTACTTGCATGTGATTGGGTATTCTTTGCAAATGGAAACTTCCCTACATTCAGTAAGCTCTGGGGCAAAAGTCTCTGCAAAGTGCAACTTGCTTTGCAAAGTAAACAGCATTTTTACCTTTCGCAAATCAACATCAATGAGTTCATCATTGCAGAAGCTATATTTTGGAGTCAGAAGCTAAAAAGTATCTATAATTCAAATATATCAAGTTTCATTGTCTTTATGAGCACGTGGGTGCATTGTCCAGATCTGCTCCCAAGAGCACAGGTCCATTAATTAGTGAAGAGTCAGTATAGTGACTGGGCAGTCCATGGAGGTTAAAAACAAGCCCGCTTTCTGACCGGTTTGGGAAGGGTTTACAATTCTATAAGCTATATGCATCTTTACCCATTCGGGAGAACAGGGAAGCTGACTGATTTATGCTTCACTACTTCAGTTGAGCATGGGCAAGGTTTGCTGTGACTCATTCTTACAGGGACTATTTCTATAAGGCATATAAGACTTAATAAACCTTTCTCAAGCAAAAGTAATTTCCTGCCCTGTACATGACACACTAGGCTTTTTGCAAGGGGTTGGAACTTTGATAACAAATCCCATTTACATACAGTGGAGATAATTTACTAAAGAGGCTTTTCACTTAGCAAAGTAATTGTTAGTAAATAAGGTGAAACTGTGTTCACTTTGAATATTCAATTGTATGCAAAGAAAATGAAAAAAAAAAAAAACTCAGACACACCTTATTAACTGATCTAAATGTTGATAGATGAACAACCTCCACTCCATTAGCAAATCAACCACAGTTTGTGAATTTTTACACATTTTCCTTTTTCATGCTATGAAGGGAAATTATCCAAACTGGAGCAGACAAAACCTGGAGCAACTGTTCATGGCAACCAGTGTGCTTCTATATTTTATTTTCAAAGCTGAACAAGCGTAAGATAGATGCTGATTGTTTCCCATGTACAGTTTTTCCAGATTCTGTCTGCTCCAGTTTTGATAAATTCCTCCCTATGTGTACAGTTTAGATAACTTGATGAAAACTATTTTATACAAAAACCTTTGCATGTATCATACAAAAAGTTGCTTGGTTGGGCCAGAATCTTTGTCTGCATATTATTTTTCATTACAGAGAAACACTAAATTAAATATAACATGGTCCATACACTGAAGGCTTTTCCATGAGAAAGCACAGTTGCTCTATGGGTACAGTGTTCATTCTTCATGCATATGATTTATGTTATCAGCAAAACTTTTGTGGGGGTGACTTACTAATACTGGAGAGTGCAAAATCTGGTAGCCAATCAGCTTTTAACTTCAGCTTGTTCAATTATGCATTGACAAAAAAAAGAAACTGAAAGCGATTGGTTTCTATGCAGAGCTGGACCAGATTTTGTACTTTCAAGTCTTAGAAATTAAACCCAATGTGTATTCTGTGACCTTTTTGAAAAAGGTCAGAGCTAGAATTAGTTTATAGCAAAGTTAGGGTCCATTTACTAAGTTGCATTAGGTATTTTAACTGTGTCCTTTTTATTTTATCAAGAAAAAAAAATAAATTTACATATTCAAAATATTGCATAGATGTGCAATTATTATTATTATATAACCACAGCAAGTGTTTATTTCTCATGAAACAGTATTTTACTTCTACTGTGAACTTACACTATTTTCTGCTTTCATTTAGACACTCTATTGAAGCTCACAGTTATTGCCAAGCAGAAACTAATACTATTTTAATGAGCAGAAACCCCAGTAATATTTTTTCTTAATTTATTAAATAAGAAATATTACAAACATTAATAATGTAACTTGCCAGTTGTATGTTCAGTTGAACTGTGCAATAAAATCTTTAGTGAATTGAAATCACAGTCAATCATAAAATTATCAAATAAAACAAGGTAATCAAAATGGTAATGGTAATCAGGTTTTATGTTTCAAGGAATTGACCTCTTTGGATTAAATCTTAAAATCTGTATGGAAGTATGTAATTGAACCATGCTAGATTCATGGATCTGATGCTGTTCCTGCTTAGTTTCACTGCAAGAAGAGATACTGGGGTCAATTTACTAAAGGAAATAGGCTGTTCATTTTTCAAGGGAATTTTTCCTTAGCTTAGTGAATGTGGTGACAATTTGCTTTGCAAAGAATACTTGATCACGTGTAAGAAAAATGAGGAAAACAGTATTTTTGCTAGCACATGATTAGATGATGGAAGTAAGCAGAACTTCACCATTTTCACCAAGCAAAATTGTCTTGCAAAGTGAACAGCCTAATTGCTTTTAGTAAATAAACCCCACAGTTGCTAAACTAGCATATGGGTTGTAAGTTGGAAATAGGCTACATCCATCAGAATCTTTTGGGGCAATGATTTAGCCTTATGTCATAATCCCTTTCATTGCTAAAACCTCAGCTTTTCAACCACTTTCATGCTAAAGACTAATTTACTTATGCAGTGAAATTTTTAAAAAGGTGCCTGCAGCTATAGGGTTACAGCGAAAACTAAGCAAAGTAAATAAGCTTACTAGTACCCCTCACACTATGTGAATCTTCATTCAGGTGGCATGCTACTGGAATATAGCAAGAAATAACATTTAAAACAATCACTGAAGGGATCCCCACGGTGTAACGACTGTCATTTATTTTCTACAATTTTTTTGCATGCATATGGGAACAGGAAAGACCATTCCATGGGGTGGAAAGAGCACTTGGACATAATGAAATACATACAGATGTATTGTACCCAGATAAGTGGACGGGCATATTCATACTTCATGTATTACCTCTATTTTGTGGTGCTATCTAGATAACACTAGTAGCTGAAAGGATGGGGAACCCAGTATATACAATAACACACAAAGCGATTAAAGGTTCATGAAATACATACAATAATTGTCATATTGTCACATTTGATTGAACTTTCACACTCCAATAGGATAACTAGACAGGTCAACGCTTTATAACAGAATGCTGCACCCTCTATAGCAACTACATCCATATTTGTCAATGGTTACTGTGAATGTTATCAGTGGGTTTTTATAGGTTACTGATGATTGCAGTAGGGCTGATTTACTAAAGGAAGAGAGGCTGTTCACTTAGCAAAATGTATTTTCACTTTGGAAAGTGTAATTTACCTTTGTAAAGTAAATGTTAGTAAATAAGGTGAAGCTGTGTTTACTTTGAATAGCCAACCACATGCTAGCAGAAATCTTGTTTTCTAATTCTCTTAGCACATGATAGGGTATTCAAAGTAAACATGGCTTCACCTTCACAAGCATCCACTTTTGGAACTGAAAATACACTTTGCAAAATAAAAATTAGCTCTGCTAGGTGAACAGCCTCTATTTCTTTACTAAATTAACCCCAATAGATCAAGACTTTACAGACATCATCCTATGTCTTCTCTTAAAAAAGCTAAATATATATAATCAGCTGACAAGCAACTTTTGCTTAATTCGACTTTTGGTTGTTTTGGCTTTTAATTTAAAAAAAGTCCAAAAAAGTACAGATGGTTTCCTAAACACAAGGTAATTGTTTCTTTTACAAAAAATACTTTAGATAAGGACAAAACAATTTCTATATCCACAAACATTCCCCAAAACAACTCCACGTTTTATTTTTAATAGGTTCTGAAACCTTTGCATATAAAGGTAAAAGAAGGTTTGCTGATGCTCTTAGTACTGAAGATGCTGTATTTGGTTGGTTATACTTATAAACCTTGAAATACTAAGCTCTTATCTTTAATATTGTATTTTGTATAAAAAGGGGTGTTGTAGAAGCAAACCTCATGAACAAATAACCACAGTGTGAGTGATAAAAGGTTTCACACATAGAAAGTAGTAAATCTTAGTAAACTGTCAAAACTGAATATTTTTCTGTTTGGCAATAACTCACTGCTGTCCTGATTGAATGGACAGGTTCACAAGTATTCATAAAACTTGATTTAAAAAGTAACAATCAAAAAAAGTCATGTACAAAAGTTTAGCCAAAATTATTTCTTTATGAACTGGTCTTTATTTAGCTGGTTTTTGAGACAGTTTGTAGCAGGATATCTTGGTAGCTATCACATTTGATAGAAGTGCATTAGCAGTTCTGTGCTAGTAGATCAACATGATCTGTCATCATTTACAAGTTAATGGATAGCATGATGAATATGTGTATGTATCTAATACATTTATGTCTTCAAGGTGTTTACATATCAGGAAAATATATAGAATTGTGATCCCTAGTGCACCTTGTTTATATCAAAGTTTGTTTCGTAGCAATCTAACATTTCAATATTTTTCCAGAACATAGGAAAACTAATGACAGTCAGAAATATACCCTATAAACTATCTTCATTTTTTTAAATGCTTTGTGAACAATTTATTAGGATTGCTAGATGAACTGTATATGCATTCAATGCTTTCTTCCAGAAAAGTATGTATATTTCTTCTTGTCCTTTAACATTAGAGTAAAGTGGACAGGGCTATTTTGTATCAGTTGCCTTATCCAGGAGGTTATTAAAATCACTTTAGTAATTACTTCAATAATTAGCTGTAACTCACCATGTCTTGGTATACAGTAAAGAGAAAAATCTATTTTTCAGAAAGATTTTAAATACATTTTGTAAACACTTCAAGAAGAGTTCATAAACAAAAACATTGAAAATGTATTACCAAAATGTAGATTATAACAAAATTTGTCATGTGCTAAGTATTGTGCTGTTAACTATGTTTGTTATTTACCAGTAGGGCATATTTATGACAAAACTTCTTGTGAGTGATCATCATGTTTTATAGAGACCATCTAAAGAGGTGTTGTGTGGCTATTTTCTTCAAATTATCTGTTTAATTGGACAGTAGGTACTGCTGAGTTTTTATCAGCTTGTAAACTCAGCTGTGTTGAACTACACAGATTTCTAGTAAAAATAATAGCAACTATTAAATGGCATCCATAAAAAAAAAAAAAAAAAAAAATGTAATCGCTTGTGTGTATAAAACTTAAAACGAATGTTACTATCTACTTTCTAATGAAAACTTTTGTAGTAGGACATGTGCTGCTATAAACTACATACAACTTAGTTTTGTACCTTCCTTATATTTTTGTAAGTATATATATCTTTATATAATAAGCAAATTAAAAAAAACTATCACGTTTTTAGCAGTATATAATATTAAATCATAGTTTTTTTCTGAAAATTGTGATATATTCAGCATTTCCGTTACGTTTACTGGAAAACCCTACTCTGGAGGGTATATTGCCACATACTACTGTAAAGTGCGGAAACAGTGAATACTCCATAGAATCACTGTACAGTGACGTAACACATTTTCAGCTTTCTGCCTTCTGGTAAACTACTTCATTATCTCTACTCTTTAAAAATACTCTTGTTATTTAAAATGTTTTGTTAAAGATATTGGTAATAAATAATCCCCCATAAATTGATTTTGGCATATTTTTGTACAGCCATATTCTGATACTATGGAGTATATTAATGGCAAAAGTAGCATCATCTGTTATTTTCAAAGCCTTTGTAAACCACTTTTTTTTTCTTTGTCTTTTTTTAATGAAAAGAAATGGGAATAAAAGGTTTTTGTTAAAATAGTTTGTGTATATATATATATATATATATATATATATATATATATATATATATAGCAATATCTCAGCTTTAGCTTACAAAAGAATGCCCAGGTAACCATTAAGCAGCAAGTACAGTGATTTCCTTTCAGGGGAAGTGGAAGCCATTTTATCCACCCAAACAACAATACTAACAGATATCTGAGGAATGCTAATGCCTATGTGAATCAGAGGAGGTAGCTTGGAGAGTTTGTTTAACAGGAGTGAAAAGAAATAGTTTTGTTGAACACTTAACCAGGGACAGCTTTTAAATTTGAGTGCACATTTTATAACATGTCAGCTAGGTAAGACAGAAAGAACACGTTGCATTAGGCAGCTTGCACAGTGCATGTGCATTTTGTAAATAATGTAGTTCCTCATTTTTAGCTAAAAATTTGTTTCGTTTAAAACAAGAAAGTATGAAGAAACACAAACTGGGAATGACCATGATTCTGTGCACATAAAACAAGGCAAATACTTTATTTTCAACTCATTTAAACAGATAAAAAGTTTACCAGTATTTAAATTACAAAGCAATTACACATACCCTAAACCTTAATCAGGCTTAAAAAATAAATAAATTCAACTTTCAGAGTAGATTAAACAGCTTTGGATAACAACTAAACAGTTACTAGAGATCTGTTTATGTCAAATATTTACCTTTTAAGAAAAGAAGATAAGCATTTTTACTTTGTCTGCAAACAATTAAAAAAAAAAAAAACTTTTTAAACTGATAACTATTTTTAGGTAAATAAACTATGATTCCTAGGAAATATTTACCCTATTTAATTAATTTAGATCTAATGTAGAATATACATAAGATTCAGCTGTATAAAGTTTTTTTTTTAGAAAGCAAACTATAGCTGTAACTAAACGAAAGAGTTATGCTATGTGCATAATAGTATGTTTATTGGTTTATCAACACACAGATACAAAATTGAGCTATTCCAAACACTCAAATAAGAAATACACTTGGTTGTGAGTTCATTCCTCTTCTCTGTTTGTTTTAACCTGAAAATTCCAGCACCACATAGCAAGCCTCCTCTTGTTTGGTCACATCAGAACATGCATGTGAGACCCTCACTCAAGCATTAGAATTTCCCAGATCCTACCACTCAAGGCCCCCCTCTCATTAGCATGCTGACCCTGGGCCACATGGCCTTTAGAAGATAGAATGATCATTTGAAAACATTCAGCCTCATGTGTTTGAGTTTTTTTTTGTTCTGGACTAGGATACAAAAAAAATGGATTTAATTTGCTACGTCTCACATGGAGTTTTTAGTAAATACAATGCATCTACAAGCAATATTTCATTTTAAAAAGTTTATTTTTACATACATTACTTGTTATTATGAAGTAGAAATAGCCCTGTCTCAGTATTTCAGTTATTTTTATTGAAAAAAAAAAAAGAAAACATATAAATACAAATTGCAAATGTCAAGTAAAAGTATTTTTTTCTGTATTGTTTTTTTCACACTTTTTTTTTTATATTTATTCACAGAAGAACACTGTTAATAATATTATGGTCAGAAATAGGACATTTTAGGGATGATTTCCTAAAGGAGTAATTATGTGCAGCCCAGAGAACCTATATTAATTTTAAGCTTCCAAAAAGTTGGAAATGTAAAAATCCTCCTAGCCTAACCTTAAACTAACTAATCAAGCAACGGTTTAATGGACTGTGTAAAAATCCCACCCTATCTTAACAACCTTTTTGATATAATCTCAAGCTATTTCATAACTACTATTACATGTATTTAAGTGGATCGTGATTAAAATCATCCTAATGCATAAACAGTAGCTTTTGTAAACAGGACATTAATTAACCATGTGCTAAAAACAAATCTGTTATTTTTCCAGATATATCAATATATTAAACGTTTCAGTATTAGAAGCAGTTATTGAAAGTTGACATCTATACACCTCTGGGGGGGGCATGTAAAAACCTGAAACATTTTATACCAAACCACAGTTTGCTGGATTGGTAACACTGATGTAATGAAAATATCTTTAAAGAACCTCATGGGGCATTTATACAATATTTGCCCATAGGATGAGTAGTGACTTGGTGTATACATCCATGCTCAAGGGATTACTTGTACATTTGCACACATTAGGGGGCATTCACACTCATTAGGAGAAATCTGATAAATCCTTAGTGACAGAAGTGGGTACAGGAGTAAAAAGTGCAAAGAAACCCTGATTTGAATAGACAATTTGCTTTACAGAATCGGTTTGCTCCATGGGAAAGTGGCTACCAATTATATAGTCAATGCATTCTGAAGTGTTAAAATGTTTTAGACCATAAAGAGCTTTATTAGACTTTATTATATTTTTGGATTTCTTTACAAACGTAGAGGTTAATCTATTACTAACAAATGCCTTACTTCCACCACACTAAAATCTATGCGCTCCAATGAGAGGATTTTCATCAAATGTTTAGACACAGGCTGACAATATATTAAAAAAAATGCTTCTGTAGCCCTGTCCTTGCAGCACAATGCACTACTGTTGGTGAATCATCAAGGCTAAAAAAAAGAGTAAAAAACTTTTTAAGACCAGTTTACCAGGAAAGCAGAAATTTAAAGTCATTCAGAGTTATATAAAGTGTTTGTTGTTTGTTTATTAGATGCTTTAATTAGGACATAAATAATGTATATGTTTCATAGGTTTAGATATCTTTTATCTAGTGCATACTAAATGTCACTAAGGAGGAGATTTACTAAAACTGGTGCACACAGGATCTGGTGCAGCTGTGCATAGTAACTTCCAGGTTTTATTGTCAAAGCTAGTTAGAAGTTAGAAGCTGATTACTATGCACAGTTGCACCAGATTCTGTGTGCACCAGTTTTAGTAAATCCCCCTCTAAGTGTATGCTGAGGAACAAAACAGACTGCTGATCCTTACATGTGACCTCTCCCAAGCTCACTACTGATAATGGCTGTTGCAGGCAGACCACATGAGAGCCTCAGGAACAGGCTGGTGGAATGTCGATCAGCCATCTTTGATGTTAAGCTCTGATAGGGGACACTCCCAATCATGTTTAGTTTCAGACTGCCATTAAGGCAGTGTGCAGGCTTCATTGTTCTCCCTTGTAGCTGTGTAATGCATAGTTTGCTCACTCATTTTATACAAAGAGAAACTATTTTAAAGCTTATATCAAATTTGAAATACTAGCAACATACTATCTGGTTTCCTAAATGAATAATAGGTTCATCATGCAAATGATTTTTAAGTGCATAAATCTGTTTCACTAAAACAAAGACTAAAGCCAATGAACATTGCCTGATGGTTCTCCAAAGTAATAGTGTGTGGGTACACAATTTGATTGCAGGATCTATACTACTTTGGAAAAAAATTGTGCATAGAAAGTCAAAGAAATATATAGCTAAAGTGAAACGGAAGGGAGAAGGAAATGGCCAAAGTCTAAAAAGTGAGACAAGGATGGAGGGTCGTGTATTATAGCTGTGTGGTTATTAAAATACATTTTGCAGATACCCAGGAGGAATAATAACTATATATTATATTACAATTTAAAAGAGCAATACTGATAGATAAGGCAAAACTCAAGTCAGAATGCAAGTTACGATAGTCTTAAATACATTAATACATTTTGCATTTTCTGAAATGTAGTTCTCATGGCAGATGTATGCGAACACTTATGTAAAAAAAAAAAAACGACAACAATAGATGACCATAGCAGTCAAGTTAGTGCTAATCATTCATATATATCATCCTTTGTAAAGAGCCAACATATTATTGCAGTTCTATACATCAAGTAATATTGGGCTGCAAAATTAATTCTACACAAACAAGCTTTCAGTCTAAGAGGAAACAAAGTGCATGTGTAAAATGGTGAACAGATTTCTATTCAATTAAAAGGAAGTTGTGAAGCAAAATAGCTGTGTGAGAAGACTCAGATGGAAGTTACAATGCTCTGGCTTTCCAGGTTGCATAATGATTTCAGAGCTGTGACATAACTGGCATTGAAGTGAATAAATTCAGCTTTACTGCCTTGGAACTAACATGCAGCCCAGAATGGCAGCTTCCATCAGAGGCTTCTCACTTGGGATTTTTGCTATGTATCAGGTACTGGTGGCAATGTGTATACCATGAAACATTTATCAGAGAGAGAATCCTCTATTTTAATTACTTTTCCTTTGAGTCTGTTTTTGCCCAGTAATCAACACCGGAGGACATTACACTTTACAAGGATTACACTGGATTGGATTGTCCAAGCAAGGGCTGGTGGATTTTGGGGGATTGCATCAGGGCTTATTTTGCTCTTTTTAAGGGTATTGTAATGAATATTTTGTCACTATGGGGATATAGTGTTGCTTCCCCCACTTTGAATAATCTATAATGAATTCATTTCTCTTTAACGGCTTATTTCTTGTGCATTATAAACTCACATATTGGATCTTATTTCAACAGGAAATATTCTACAACTTTAAAAGGTCTTGTATAGATTGTTTTCATGAATATTTCTCGAGCTTTTGATTAAAAGGACCACTTGGCAAATTGTTTTTAAACTGTAATGACTTAATTAGAGAAATTATTTTGTATGGATGTATAGAGATTTTTTTAATAAAAGGTCCTCTTTTATTTTTAAGCAAAACTGTCAAATAATGTAAACAACTATAGTGTTCACAAAATGATGTTTTCCATATATATATATATATATATATATATAATTTAATTTTTTATAATTATTTTTTTTCTTCCTGCTGTGTAGCAAAAACTATAAGGTTACAATCACAACCCTGTGTTTTATTGTGGTGCATAAAAAAATGTTGCTTGCTGCATCGTTGTTATTCCCAGCACAAACAAAACATTTACAATTTCTCCAAAAATGTACCTCACTGCAACTATACTGCATGGAAAACATGCATAATTATACACAATATTTATTACAGGTTCTTATATAGCGCCATCAATTTACGCAGCGCCTTACACATATATATTATGCAGTCACATCAGTCCCTGCCCTCAAGGAGTTTACAATCTAGGGTCCCTAACTCAAATATATATATATATATATATATATATATATATATATATATATATATATATATATATATATATATATATATATATATACATACATATACACACACACACAGTATATACACACACACATATACATATATGATACATTGAACAGTTTGTTTTTTCAAAACTAATCAAGTGTTGCTGCTTCCATCCTACCACATATCCTTATCTTGAAGTCACCGGTGTTTACTGGCATTGTGTGTTTCTTTCTTTTCATGTTTTTGGAAAAAATCATAATAATACAATTGTTTTTTTCTACATATGTAAGTTGTCAACATATGTATTTTTTTTTCCCTCTAGCACAGAGATGCATACCCAGCATACTGAACCTCTCCCCATACTCTGCTGACATATGGTTTGAATTTAAAAATAGGAATTCCTCCATTTTAGAGGAAACAGTAGCATGCTGAAAGTATGTAGCTCCTGCTATATTCATTGCAGATCAAGTTTGTTTTGCATAAACCCTACAATGCATCCAGCTTACTACCACATTCTTACTATGGTACATCATATGAACTTGCCTGGGGTCTAGAACATTCCTGACTGGTGCATGTTGGGGTTAGATCACACATATTTATCTACATATATGGGATCAAGTTTTGAAACTGACAGAAGTTTAAAAAAATAAAAAAAAAACTGGTGAAAGAAGATAGTACCGGTGCAGAACGCTGGGTTTAAGACTTGGTGTAAAGGGGCGTTTTTAGGATGTGTGTGTGCATTCACACTGATGTGCAGCAAGGCATAAAAGCAAATCACATACTGATCTCAAGCATGCAATGAAGCCCTGTAAATGCTGGATTATTTATATCTGCTAACATTTTAAAACTATTCCCATGGACAGATAGGGAACTGCACTCAAATTAGTGATCTGCCTTAGAGGACCCCAACACATACCAGACCTGTAATGGCTGACTTGCTAAGTGATGTCATATTTTAATAGGATTATATACGCTGTTCGAAAAATACAGAAATCGATTGCTCAGAACTGGAGCAAATGTGGTTCAGGCGCCCATAGCAGCCATATTCCTTGTTTCGTTTTGGCGGAGACAGCATAAGATGTTGCTGAAATGGTTTCCATGGGCAACAGCTCCACTTCAGCTGTTCCACTTCAGCTCCATTAAACCCAAAAGCAAATATTTATTATATTGCAGCTTACAATTCTTAGATGTAATCGCTGCATTTGTTTTCTTTTTTAGGCTTTCTTCCTTTTATTTTTATCTGGTGATCTAGTTAGTAGGTCTGTTGTTTTTCAACAAAACAAGCTGTCCTAGAGATGTAGCAGTTAGGGGGTTGAGGCAAACCATTTAACACTGACAAGGGTGCTTACAATGATTAGCTTTTATTTGTATAAAATCTTTATCCCAAAAGGAAAAAAATATATATATAAAGTGCTAGCTGGAGCTCTAATGTATCTAAACATTTTAGCACATCTACAGTAAGGCAGCCCATGGATGACTCGTTTTTTCGTTCAACCAACAGGTTGAGCAAAAAAAACCTGATTGGACTCCCCCATCCACACACTCAATGTGGATGGCAGAATCCACCCCACTGAACAAATGTATTCTGAAATCGGAGAGACTTCCCCTGTCAGAATACATTGGGGGTTGAGATTTACTAAAGGCAAATAGACTGTGCACTTTGCAAGAATAGTTGCTCCAGAGCTTAGTAAATTAGGGAGATCTCTAAAGACTTCCATCATCCAATCATGTGCAAGCAAAAATGCTGTTTTTTTTTTCATTGCGCGTGATTGGTTGTTCTTTGCAAAGTGAAGCTTTATCTCATTTACTAAGCTCTGGGGCAACTGCACTTTGCAAAGTACATGGTCTATTTGCCTTTAGTAAATCAACCCTACTGATCAACGTTTGCAGCACTGGGAGAAATCAACAGGGTAGTTGTACATAATTCATTCAGTAGACATCTGTACAGCCTCAGTGCCCAGTCCCTGCTGAACTGGTCGCATTTCGATTCATGTATGGCCTGGTTAACATTCTCCTCCCCCTAGACTGAAAATGCTGCTGTCTGAAGGTGCCTCTGTTGTTCCTTCATCCAGAATGGGGGCACCAAAAATGTAATATATTGCAGCTTACCAATCCTTAGATGTGGTGGTTGCGTTAGTTTTCTTTTTTAGTCTTTTTTGTCCCCTGTTTTTATCTGGTGATCTGACCAGTAACACACCTGACCACTAAGCCCAGTACACATGATCAGAATATTGTACAAAAAATACCCCTTTCAAAGCAATCGTACGATAGACTGATTGTTAGTACACAGCTTTCGTCCAAAGGGACAAACACGAAAATATTTCTCCTACGATATCAGATCGTATGATTTTTGTTTAATCAGTACAGTATTCTTCTTCAAAAGATCTTCATTTTGAAAACGAATAGGTTACTAAAGTAAAAAAATTCTCGTACGACAGAATAAAAATTCGGAAGTGATGTAAAGTATTTGTATTGTATTTTCAGAGGAAAACTGTACCGATTAAACGAAAATCGTACCATCTGGTATCGTACGAGAAAATTTTGTTAGTCCCTTTGGACAAAAGTTGTGTACTAACTATCAGATTATCGTACGATTGCTTTGAAAGTGGTATTTTTTGTACAATATTCTGATCTTGTGTACTAGGCTTAACACAGATGGTGTGTTTACTGGTCAGATCACCAGATAAAAACGGAAAAAAAGACTAAAAAATAAAACTAATGCAACCACCACATCTAAGGATTGGTAAGCTGCAATATATTACATTTTTGGTTTTGGGTTTAATACCACTCTAGCTTATAAACATAGAGCGAGGGCCATACAATGATGCTGGCCACACACAGGGCAATCCTAAACTATTGAATGGATCCAGGTGACCTACAAGCACAAGTTTGTGACTATAGATTTTCTATTGACATTCCAGGGATGGTAGGCTGCCTCGATCTGGTTGACTACTATATATAAATATAAATTTGGCTGAGATTCTAGAAAATGTTTTTTTTTTTTTGTATGACTAGCATAACTGACATGACAACACAGAGGGAGTTATTTACAAAGGGCAAATCCACTTTGCACTACAAGTGCAAACTACAAGTGCAAAGTGCACTTGAAATTGTACTGAAAGTGCACCTGGAAGTGCAGTTGCTGTAAATCTAAGGGGTAGATCTGAAATGAGGGGAAGCTCTGCTGATTTTATCATCCAATCATGTACAAGCTAAAATGCTGTTTTTTATTTTCCTTGCATGTCCCCCTCTGATCTACAGCAACTGCACTTCCAAATGCACTTTCAGTGCAATTTCAAGTGCACTTTGCACTTGTAGTTTGCACTTGTAGTGCAAAGTGGATCTGCCTTTCGTAAATAACCCCCAGAGTGTGAGGTTGATCAGTGTACTATTATGTACTATAATGTAAATGGTGCCACATCCAAATGATGAATTAACAAACCTGGCAAATAAATATAGAAATCCGGCGAACTTTTGAGGCACCCAGACAACTGATTAAATATTGTAACACTTTATTACTACATCAATGGTAAGATAAGTTGATTAAAAAATATATATATATATATATGTTCATCAGTGTTAAAAAAAAGGAGGATTTTCAAGGACAAACCTACTGCAACTGCTCCTCGGTCTGCATACCTCTTATCTGTATTGGCTGGATTCACACCAAACACCTGGATCTGTACTTTCTACCTCCTACCTGTACAGGGACCTCTCCCTTGGAGCACAGAACACTTAGTTCACAACACACAAAAATAAAATTAAAATTAAGGTTTAGTTTAGTCCAAAAAAAAAAAAAAAGCTATGAAAATGAGCCCATCATAAGGCTGTAATAAAGATCCTTATTCTTGTTGTATATCTTTGTGAACTGAGCCCATAGGTGTGTGCACAGAGTGTGCCGGGTGTGCCTGGGCACAGCCTAATCACCATATGTGGCGCAGATTCCCCCAGTTTAGACCCCTGATATTTCACCAAAGCCCCCTAACAGGGCTCCTAAAAAAGATTGTTAAAAAGAAAAAAAAATGTAAATAAAACTGCAAAAAATATTAATAATAAAAAAACTACTGACACTGTCCACTGCTCTATAGACACTGTCAGTATTTACACACACACACACACACACACACACACACACACGTGTTTGAGCTTTGGGGTGCACACCCTAATGCAATAGGCTGTGCACACCTATGGCTGAGCCAATTGTATGTAGGGGAATAACACGCCCCTGACACGCCCCCAGCTGACGAATTAGCAAAATATGATTGGCTACCCGTCAATTCCCCCCCCCCCCCACAATGTTCTTTGAATTGACTTTTCAAAATAACAAAATGTCTGGATGAAAGATCAGAGTGTAACTAAAAGCACAACTCTATTTAGATCTGGGTAGCCTGGTTAGAACCTCTGTCATGTTCTTATTTCTCTCTGTGGGCTCAATTCACAAAAAGTTATTTTCCTCTTAAAATCTGAGATAAAATAACTCAGAGCTTTTTTCAAACTTGTTTGCAATTCACAAAATAAAGCTACACAAATAAAGCATGAGTTATTTCATCAAAATACGTTATTTTATTTCATGATGCGATATTCAGTGGGATAGATACAGTGGAGAAGGGTTGGAACCCCTGTCAGTTTTTATTACTAATAAAGTGGTAAAATGGTTTGAACCATACAAACTCACAAAGTCAGTGTGCTCCCTGCAGCATATGCATTAATACAAAAACAAAATATATATGTCTGTAATATTAGTGAATGGAAAGCTGCTTTCACAGGACACACATGGTGTATCAAAAGCAACGAAGTTCAATTAAGTAAATACAAAATATCTTTCTAAATGTCAAATATTGAATGAAAATAGTATCAAAAATCACACACATATATAAAAACCATTCTTCTACTAATAAAAAAAGGCGGCATTGTCAATGGGGAGATTTCCCTACATTTCTGTCTCCAAACAGGAAGTGAGAGGAAATCCCTACAAATTAAAAGAATTCCTTGAGGGGGGGGGGGGGGGGGGCAGAACTAGTGTCCCCATTGGAAGATTTCCCCTCTATTACTTTTCCGAGGACAACCCAAAATGTGGGATTTTTCTTCACTTTCAATGATAATGATAAACAGGACAAATAGAGAGGGGGTATCTCCCCAACGGTGACACAGACAGCAATAAAAACCTGACAGGGTGTCTAAGCCATCACCACTCTATCCAAAACAAACAAAAAAAAGTTTTGCATTTAGTTATACTTGAAGTTAATCTGCCCCAATGATTCTGTGATTTTTTTCATCCCCTAAATCCCCTAAATCCCTAAATGCCTGAACCACTAATTTAACCCACAAATGTATTTATTTATTTGCTTTAGTGAATTAACTTTAACCATGTGCTTACTGGGCACTTAAACCCCCTTCCTGCCCAGACCAATTTTCAGCTTTCAGCGCTGTCACTCTTTGAATGACAATTGCGCGGTCATGCTACACTGTACCCAAATGACATTTTTAACACAGATAGAGCTTTCTTTTGGTGGTATTTAATTGCTGCTGGGTTTTTTATTATTTGCTAAATAAAACAAAAAATGACCGAAAATTTTGAGAAAAAAAAAAAGAAACTGTTTCATAGTTTGTAAAAATTTTTTGAAAACGTCATTTTTCTCCTTCACGGATGTCCGCTGATGAGGCTGCACTGATGGGCACTGATAAGGCGGCACTAATGGGCACTGATAGGTGGCACTGATGAGGTGGCACTGATGGGCACTGGTACGGTACGTGACACTGATAGGCAGCACTGATCTGTGGCACTGATTATGAGACACTGATGGGCATTGATTGGCAGCACTGGTGGGCATTGATGGGTGGCACTATGGACACTGGTAGGTGGCACTGGTGGGTACTGATAGGTGGCACTGGTGGGTGGCACAGTGGGCACCGACAGCTGACACTTGTGGGCACAGAAAATGCAGCCGCGGCTTTCTGTGTGAGGAACCGATGTCCCTCTGACAGAAGCCGGTGATAAGCTTTTTTTTCCCAGTGTGAGAAAAAAAATACTGATTACCGAGCTTCTGTTTACATCACGTGATCAGCCATCATTGGCTGACAGCTGATCACATGGTGAGGGGCCGGGATCGACCCCTTACTCTGATCTGTGATCAGCCAAGTCTCATAGACTTGGTGATCACAGAATGCGCCGCACGTGACCCGCAGACACCGCTTGCTCGGGAGGACGTCCATGGACGCACTTCCTGCAATTAAGGCCCGCGTTGTAGCTGTCTTTCAGGTATAGCGTGGGCGGCAAATAGTTGATGCCGTTTTAGGAGTTATTTACCTCATATTTTTGGTTTGTGAGGTAAATAAGGTGATAGTGAATTGACATTTTCAGCATCTCATGAGATAATTGGACAAAAATGTGTCACACGATTCAATGATCTCATGAGATATTGTTTAGTGAATGGAGCCCTGTGCCTGGGAAATTGACTATTTGTCCCTGACCATAAGGAATGACAGCGAGGGGAAATCCAAAATAAATGCTGAGTTGCCACCAGAACAGAAATCTTCCAATAAGGACATTTGTTCTGGTGACAACACTGAGAGGATTTCCCTCACATTAAAGATTTCCTCTCACTACCTGTTGAGTCTCCAGGACAGGATGTGTGTGTGTGTGTGTGTGTGTGTGTGTGTGTGTGTGTGTGTGTGTGTGGGGGGGGGGGGGGTCTTCTCTCCCTAATAGGCTACTGATGTGGTCTTTAACACTCCCATGTTCAAAAAAAGTCTCACTTGGGGGGGGGGGGGGGGGATGGTTAATAAATGTCTTTGGCCAAGATTCACACAACTTTCAAGATTCACCCTTCCAGAGTTGAATATCCAATTAGGAAAAAAAGTATGAATCTTGGGTGAAAGTTGTTTAAAAACATTTATAAATAGTCACCTCAAGCTGGCCATACACATACAGATTTCTCTACTCTACTCTACTAAAGAAGTCTAACACCTGAGGACAGTAAAGAGGGACAATCCCCCTAAATGAAGGGCAACAAGGATGGACAACCCCTCTACATGAAGAGCAGTAAAGGTGGACAATCCCTTTAAATGATGAGCAGTAAAGATGGACAATCCCTCTAAATGATGAACAGTAAAGATGGACAATCCCTCTAAATGATGAACAGTAAAGATGGACAATCCCTCTAAATGAGGGACAGGTATGATGAACAATCCCTCTAAATGAAGGACAGTAAAGATGGACAATCCCTTTAAATAAAGGGCAGTAAGGATGAACAATCCCTCTGAATGAAGATCTTTAAAGATGGACAATTCCTCTAAATGAAAGTAAAGCTTGACAATCGCTCTAAATGAGGGACAGTAAAGATGGGTAATCCCTCTAAATGAGGGACAGTAAAAATGGACAGTTCCTCTAAATGAATGGGCAGCAAAGATGGGCAACCCCTCTAGATGAAGGGCAGTAGAGATGGACAATCCCTCTAAATGGGGAACAGTAAAGAGGGATAATCCCTCTAAATAAGGGACAGTAAAGATGGACAACCCCTCTAAATGAAGGACAGTAAAGATGGACAACCCCTCTAAATGAAGGACAGTAAAGATGGACAATCCCTCTAAATGAGGGACATTAAAGATGAACATTTTCTTTAAAGGAAGGACAGCAAAGATGGGGAATTCCTCTAACTCAAGGACAGTAAAAATGGGCAATCCCTCTAAATAATGGACAGTAAATATGGGCAATTTCTCTAAATAACGGATGGTAAAGATGGGCAATCCTTATAAATACTGGACAGCCAGGATCTTTGAGGTTGATGCACATAACGCAGTAGCAGTTGGGTTAGTTACTGAAACTGGAGAGTGCAAAATCTGGTGCAGCTGTGCATGGTAGCCAATCAGCGGCTAACTTCAGCTTATTCAATTAAGCTTTGACAATACAACCTGGAGGCTGATTGGTTTCTAAGCACAGCTGCACCAGATTTTGCACTCTCCAGCTTTAGTAAATTAACCCTAAAGTGTTCATTTTCACTTAACTTAGGGAATAGGGGCAGATAAAGCCACAACTCATTATGCAGAAAACACCCAATTGCGTGCAGGGAAAATAACAAACAGGAGTCTTGCTGTCATATGATTGGATGATTGAATTGGTCAGAACTCATTCTCATTGGAGTTGATTTACTAAAGTGCAAAATCTGATGCAGCTCTGAAGGAACCAATCCACCTCTAGGTTTGAGCTCCGGTTCACACTGACAGAGGGAATAAAATCGTGCAAGTTCAGCTGAAACCGAACAATTTCATTCCCGCATGTCAGTCCTGATTTCAGAGACGTGTCCAGGCTGCTTCACTGATGTCTATGGAAATCGCACCCCGAAGTCGCCAAATGTAGTACAGAAACGGCTTTTGGGAATTGGTGAAGGGATGCACCGATTCGGACGCTGCCATTGCTGGCAATTTGACATATCATATCGTTCCAATGTGGACGTGGGCTTATTGTCAAAGATGAAGATAGAAGCCGATTGGTCACCAGGCACAGCTGCACCACATTTCACACTCTCCGGTTTTAGTACATCAGCCCCTTTGTCTCCTTCCTGAGGGATTTCTGGCTTCTCAGTGAATGAGGGGCATTTCTGGTGACTTCAACCATCCAATCACGTGCCAGCAAAGATGCTGTGTTTTATTTTCCTTGCAGGTGATTGGTTGTTTCTTGTAGAGTAGCAATGCTGTACTCCTTTAGTATGACACGGGCTCTCCCTGAGGTGAGTGCTTTGTGTGTCCCGCCACGTGTTCCTGTTTATGTGTAGTGGAGGGGGGAGGGGTGGCTGTGACCACACACTGCTCGGGAATTCCGTGTCCCCGGGACGGCCACACACAACCGCATAGCACGGCGCACATTGTCCTGGCAACAATCATGTTACACAACTGTGAACGTATAGAGCCCCCGCCCCCATTAACCCTCCGCAGCCCGCCGCTTCCTCCCGAACAATGAGGGCACGGCGGAGTAGTATGCAGAGGGGGGAGGGGAGGCTGACTTGGCGCCAGAGGCGCAGGAATAGGGAGCGCGGCGAAGCCAATGAATGAGAAGAGCGGAGGAAACAAACCCGTCAGCCAGAGCTGGGGACCCGAACGAGGCTGAGGGGAGGGACTAGCGACACAGGCGTCGGCCTATCAGCGGCCAGCAAAAGAGACGCTTTACACACACTGGCACTCAATGCCGCACTATACTATGATCTCCTACTACGGGCAGCCAGTCCACGCGCCGGCCGCTCCTTCCCCGCAACCTGCTGACTCGGCTCATCCCGGGAAGATGCGGAGCGCCCATAGCAGGCGGCCTCTCCCCCCCCCTCCTCCTCCTCCGCCGCTACTACTACTACTGCATGCTCCGCACACACCCCTCTCTGATAGAGCACAGCCACCATGCTGGGATCCTCCGAGAGGACCGGTCCTGTGTATACAGCGGGGGGAGGGGGGATACCGGGTGTATATATTTATATATATATATATATATATATATATATGTGTGTGTGTCTCCAAATAAACATCCCATATCCATTCCTAGGCGATGTACACGTCACAATCTCTTGTATACCCCCATTACATGTACACGTGCTGGGATCATCCATTACAGGGCCCCTCCATCATACTACACTCCATCACATGGACTCATCCCATCATCATCATCATCTATCCCCTTATTATTACTACAAGTACAACCCCCGGCTCTATATTACACATCCTACTATGACATGTACACATCCCCCATGTATCACATATACTCTACTCACTTCTTTCATCTACACATACTCCACACTCTTCGTGTAGTAGTTGTACAAACATAATCTATTCAATGACTACATGTACACATACGTGCTCTATTCTTGTATCAGATACTCTACGCAATTATTAGAGCAAACTTATTTATGACATTCCCTATTTATTACTTGTACACTACATCATCTATTCACTTATAACATGGACACACCGTGTTCTGGGTATTACATGGACACACCGTGTTCTGGGTATTACATGGACACACCGTGTTCTGGGTATTACATGGACACACCGTGTTCTGGGTATTACATGGACACACCAGGTTCTGAATTTCTTTATTAGATAAATACCACATGTCCTGTGCATGTATTTATTAACTGTATACAGCATGTTCTCTGCATTTATTAGATGTACACATCTAATACATGCACAACATACATTGTATACATATAACAAATGACCAGAATGTGCTACATACATTTAATAAACACATGCATAGAACATGTATGCATCTGCACAAATCACGGTGTGTATATCTAATAAACAAATACATATAACATATTGTATACATCTAATAAATGAACACAGAGAATGGATCTAATATGTGTCTAATATGAGAAATATGCATCTAATACGTGAACACACACAGCATGGGGCATACATATATGCATAGAGCATGGGTTGTACATCCAATAAATAACAAAGGATGCTGTAAGCATCTAATAAATGCATAGAACATGATGTATACACATTGTAATACCTTATTAGATGTACACTCCATGTTCTATGTATTTATTAGATGTACACACAATGTTCTCTATTTATTTGAGGCACACACCAAGCTCTATGCATTTATCAGATGTATACAACATGCTCTATTTATTTATTAGATGCACACATCATACTCGATGCATATGCCATGCTCTGTGCATTTATTTATTAGATGCTGTATGCACTTATCAGATGTACACACCATGCTTTATGTATTTTTTAACTATATGTATAAAACATGTTCTATGCATTTATTTATCAGATGTATACAACATGCTCTATGCATTTATTTATCAGATGTATACAACATGCTCTATGCCTTTTATTTATTCGATGTATACAACATTCTCTATGCATTTATTTATCAGATGTATACAACATGCTCTATGCCTTTTATTTATTCGATGTATACAACATACTTATGCATTTATTTATTAGATGCACACACTATACCCTATGGATCGGTGAGAAGTGTACAGCATACGTTATGCATTTATCAGATGTACACTCTATGCAATTATTTATAAGATGTACAAACCATGCTCTATGGATGCCTTTACAATGTGTATGCAACTTGTTCTAAGCTTTGATTAGATGTATGTGTATTAGATTAACTATATTTATATGAATGTACGAAATAAACCCTGATAAATCCTATTCTGCTATCATTAAACCACACCTTCTTCTCCCTCCATACAAACATACATTAAGTGGCATCAGTTATTGTTTACTCCCCAGCTTTTCAAATGATTTATGGATATAAAACACTGACCCTGAAATCAACAAACTCATTTCTTTGTTTATTTGTATTTCCAATTGTACAATCCACAGCCATATCATTTTATGCAAACTTTGAAAATAATAATAAAAAGATTAACAGCAACAACAGAATACTAACATATTTCAGCTCCTCTTTTATATTTGCGTTGATCACGTTAAGTGCTTTGCAGCTACCTAAATGTAGTAAGGCCTCTGGGCTCGCCATGACGCTACACCAGATCTCTACCATACACACAGCAGTGAGAAAATGACAAACTTTCAATTCAATGATTACAAATATTAAAGTGCATTGAAAGGAAGTTGGATGGATTATACAGAATAAATTTAAAAAAATGTAGATGAAAAACACAAAGGCACCCATCTCCGTGTAGGCAGAATAGGTGACCCCAGGAAAACACAGCCCTATACTACACGTATGTACTATGTTTATATAATCACACAAACATAGCAATAAATAAGAAAACAGATATAATAATAAAATAAATCACACATTCTGACTACACACCTCCTGAATGTATTAAATGCAGTATCAATTTTTTTTCTCTAATTAAGCAAAAATGTAAAAAAAAAAAAAAAAAAGATTGAATTTTTACCAATATCTGTAGTGTAATTTTCCAGCAGCCCTGAGATGTAATGTGAATGCCCCCCAGTGCCCCCCACTACAAGGATCCTAGCAGAAATCACACACACAGCATGTTGACTTCAGCAGAAAAAAAACTGGAATGGATACTTACAGATTTTTAGGTCGACCTGAGCCTAGAGAAACTAGAAAAAAAATCTGCAACAAGTGAACACAATGACAGCAGAGGCTTTCTCCCGGGTGATGAAAATAAAGGCTTTTTAATCGGAGAAGTGGGGGAGATTCTTTGCACCTCCACTCAACATTTTTGTTTTTACTAGAGGCTGACTCTTCCCATCCCTCCTCCCCTCCCCCCACAGAGCCACCATTGTTATTTCTTACAAATGCAGGAAAATTATGAATGGCTGTGTGAGCGAGAAGGGGGTGGGGGAGGATCCATCGATGGCTCTGTGCGGAGGTCGGGCGTACGATCTGGTGGTAGGATCTCCAGGGAAAGGGGGAGGGGTGATGCTGCATTTCAGGAATTTAAATTAAAAAAAAAAAAAAAACGATAAAAAAATAAACAAAATAAATAAACAAAGCCCATGCGTGCGATGGCAAGTGTTGTTGGCATGCCATGCCATGCACCCCCCCCCCCAATTGCATTTTGCTGCAGTGCATGTCGGCCGATGCAGCCTGGTGTATGATCATCCTACTACACTCCTCCCCCCATTCACTCTTGAAAGCGATCTACCTATTCAAAGTCCTCAAGCCATATTGGCAAACAGCAAAAGGAACTGCACGACCTCCTCCTCCTCCCTCTTGCAAGAGGTTTTTTTTTTTTTTCCGCACACCCCAGGGGGAGGAGGGAGAGAGGAAGGCGGAGAGAGATGGCCATGGTCTCCCCCCTTCCCTTCTTCTATTTTACATCCTATTAAAAAAAAAAAAAAAGAAAAATCATTGGCATGGCATTAAACTTCCTTCCAGGTGGGTCTATGGCTTGCTGGCTGCCTATAGAAAGTGGGGCGGTGTTCCTGTAGTCTCCATTCATAGAGGAATCTACTACCACCACCCCCCAGCCAAACTTGTGCTGCTCCCCTCCCCCTAGATCTCCCCCCCCCCCCCCCCCGATCTAATTGAGAAGCCGGGATTCCTCACGTGAGGAGTTGATTTGTAGTTTGAACACGTGGCTCATTCAAAAAGCCGGAATATTAAAGTGTTTGTCCTCTCCCCTCCTCCGCTCTCCTCTGCGCGCTGCTCCTCTCTCTCGGTTTTTATTTAGAGGCGGCGCCTGCATTCACGTAGACTGACATTTTCACAGTCTGCCTGCCAAAAGCAGTTTTTTTTTTTTTTTTTTAGGGGGGGGGGTGTCAGACAAAAAGTAGTTTTTTTTTTTTTTTTTGCCTTTCCTCCTCCTTTTTTTTTCTTGCTCAGCCCGCCATTCTAGTCAAAAAGCTGCTTTTCCTTTTTTATTTTTTTCGGCACATCCGGCTCGCAGCGCCCCGATCCCCGCCGCCACCACCACCGCTTCTCCTCCTCCTCCGCTACCAGCACCGCCGCCGCTCCTCTTCTCACTCCTCACAGCTCCGCGGCCGCCCCTTCTTTCTTCCTTCCTCCGCGATCCGGACGGGCGGCTTGTAGTCCGGGGTAGGGGGGACACCGATCGCGTCCCCCACCTTTTTTTTTTTTTTTTTTTGTTTTTTATTTTTATTTTTTTGTTTTGTTTTTAAAATGAACAAGCTGTACATCGGAAACCTCAGCGAGAACGTCAGCCCACCGGATCTTGAAAGTCTCTTCAAGGAGTCGAAGATCCCGTTCACCGGCCAGTTTCTGGTCAAGACTGGATACGCGTTTGTGGACTGCCCCGATGAGAATTGGGCGATGAAGGCCATCGATACCCTATCAGGTAGGGATTTATGGGGGGGGGGGGGGGGGGATCGCCACTGCCTTAACTTTGCTGGGGGAACATTTAAAAGCATCGGTGCCATGACTTTGCCCAAGCGATCCCACCCATCAGACTGCGGTGGGTGGCGGCCCGTTAGCAGATCGCTGGGTCGTGTCACAAGTTCGGATGGAGTGATAACGTGTGTGTGCTCTGCCAGCCCTGCCCTGGGCAGATCGCGATCGTGGGTGTGCGCTGCCACCTCCTGTGCCAGCCCCATCGCGATCGTGTGTGCTCTACCACCTCCTGTACCCCCTGTGCCAGCCCTGCCCTGGGCACATCGTGATCGTGTGTGTGCGCTGCCACCTCTTGCACCCCCTGTGCTCGTCCATCTCCTGCACCCCCTGCCCTGGGCACATAGGGATCTTGTACGTTCTGCCACCTCCTGCCCTGGGCAGATCAGGATCGTGTGTGTGCTCTGCAACCCCCCCGCACATCGGGATCGTGTGTGTGCTCTGCCATCTCCTGCACCCCCCTGATCCAGCCCCATTGGGATCGTGTGTGCGTGCCCTGCCACCTCCCGTGCCCCCTGTGCTAGCCCCATCAGGATCGTGTGCCCCTGCCCTGGGCACATAGGGATCGTGTATGTGCTCTGCACCCCCCTGTGTCAGCCCCATCGGGATCGCCCCTAAAGTGTCAGGCAGGTGACTATACAACCCTCCCCCCTCTTCCATTCCTCCTCCATCACCACCACACACCCCCCAACCTCCTTCCCTGGGAACACCCCATGCGATAGATCAGCACCCTGCCCAGTGGTCACATGTGTGCTGTCAGTGCAAGGTGGATCTTTAGGTGACCGATCCCCCAACGTGTGTGCAGGGGTGGAGGTCACCCAGGTGGCCCCATTCATCTCCCCCCTATAGGGGCACCCATCGCTTCATTTTTCTAACACCCCCTCTCCACCCCAACCTATGCTGTCGAAGATTTGCAAGAAAGCAGTTTAAAGCAGCATTCCCCTTCTTCCCTGCGATCACACCCCCTTCCTCCATTTCTGCTCTTTAATTATTCATTATTGCCTTGCTGAGCTCACACAAGCTGCCGCTTCTTTTAAAACCCCAGCCGATCGCTGGCTTCCCCATCTCCTGCACACACTCATTTAGATACATTGTATGTTTTATTTATTTTATTTATTTTTTAAATCTTCATTGATACATTGTACAAGGGAGTAGGGGGGAGGCTGGAGAGCAGCACCTTTCTCTGCTCCATTCAGACGTGTTGCATCTTCCTGTGAGTGTGGAAGGGAGGTAAGTAGGCCTGTGCAGGTCACCCATTGATACCTTTCACCATAACCTTTTATTTATTTTTTGTCTTGTGCAGGGAAAGTGGAGCTGCATGGCAAAGTTATAGAAGTTGAGCATTCGGTCCCCAAAAGGCAGAGGTAATTTTTATTTTAAAATGAATGGGTTGGGCGTGTGTTAAATTTTTTGCTAAAAATTTAAGTCGTTTTTAGAATTTTGCTAAAGGAAAATTTGGGTTTCTTTATCAAAAATGAACAGTTTGATGTTTATTAAAAATGTAAGTTGATGGTGTGTGTGTGTGTGTGTTTGTTTTTTATTTTATTTTTTAATTTGTTTATGGGTTTTTTTTTCTGCTGCTACAGCAGGAAGTTTTTATTTACTATTTGATCTAATTTAGATTTTTGTTTGTTTATTTTTAAGAGAGGTCTGGAAGTGAGATTTGCCATTTGGTTCAGTTTGTGCAATGAGATGTTGCAGGATTTATTATAAAATGTGGTGGTGGCAGTAGTAGTAGTGTGCTGTACTGAGTGTTGTGGTTTTATGGCACTGACACGTGATCTCAATCTTTTATACATGAGGCTTGATTCACAACATCAGGCTGAGGATCTTTAACAAAAACAAAAAAAAAAATGGCTTATTTATAGTCCAGTGAGTATTAAAATTAGTCACCTGGTTAAAAATAAAGATCTTTATTCTTGTGTAAAGCTTTATTAATTAAGCCTAAAGGGGTTCTTGAGGATGTTTGCAACGTGTTTTGTTTGGTGTGTGTTTGTGTGTGTGTGTTTAATTTAATTTCCACTCCTGTGTTTTGGGTGGTGTTTTTTTTTTTATTTATTTATTTCTTTTTTTTTTTTTATTTTATTTTTTTTTTCGTACTTGTTTTCTTGCTTTTACTTGGCCTCCTCCCCCTTTTTTCCCACCCTGTGTTTTTCGCTTCGATTTTGTGGCCCAGGCATTTAAATACAAATGAGTGGTTTACTTTAAATGCAAATGTGTGCGTTTTGCACTTCAAAAGTTGCAGCCCAGGAGCAGATAAATGGGATTATTTTGCACCCCCCCCTCCTTCTGTGCATGTTTGCCTGTGGTCTCTTTGAATGATCACTGGGCCTCACACAGAACCTGCTGCCATTTTTTTTTTTTTTGAGGCCCAATTGGGGACCCTTCTATTGTAACTCCAGTGAATGTATTTTTTTTTTCTTTTTTTACAACACCCTCGACTAGAGCACATGGAGCTAAATTTTAGAGGGGCCAGGCCTAAAAAGTTAAAAAAAAAAGTGGCGTGCTTACGTTTTTGTGCTTTGGTTCCTTCTATTTATGTGCTTCCTTCTCGCGCTATATATGTGTCAAATATGCTGTTTAATTTCAACTTTGTGTTTTTAACAGGCCATTTTTTTCCCTTATGCCCTAATACAAGTCCAGGGTGTTGGCTTGCTGCTTTAAATCTGAAGTTGTAACTTTTTTTTTTTTTTTTATAGAAGCTTTGCTTTTGGTCATTAACTGAATTGTGGTAATTTGGTATAAGGTTATTCAGTCGTTTTCTCATAATAGTAGATTGTTGGTTTCAAAAATGTGCTTTAAATTGCAAAGCTGTGGGAAAAGTGGTGTGTAAAGTGAATTATTATAATGATTTATGTTAAAAGGCTCTGCAATAGGGCTTGTGCTGTAGGCCCTGTGTGAATTTGTAAAACGTAGTAGAGGTGGAAGTTGGGTATTGGTGGCGTTCTGTTGGTGGATGGGGGGAAGTGTGTGGGTTTTATTTATGTCTTTTTTTTTTTTTTTTTTTTTTTTTTTTTGTGTAAAGAGTCAATTTTATTTGTTGCTATATATTATCTATTTCTGTATTTTGCAGGGTTAAATAAGGTGTGGGTGGTGGGTAAGGTCTTTGTTTGCTGTACGCATGGTAAATGTGTACCCAGTGAGAGCCCACCCACTCTGCTGGTATGTTGAAAATCTAAGGTTCACTTTTCAGTGAGGCCCTCCAGTCAGTCGACATCTTCCGTGGTTTTTTTTTTTTCTTTTTCTTTTGCTGTGTCCCCACCTTCCCCCTCCTCCTAAAGAATAGCATGGCGGCTGTTTGGGTGTTTTTTGTTTTTTTTTTCCTCCCCCCTCCTCTCCTCCTTTTTAACTGGAGTCATGGTTGGGTAAAACCTAGTGAATGAAATTCAAATTTTTTTTTTCTGCCCCTTTTCGCGCCTCTTAAAAAAAACTTCCTGCAAGATTGAGCGAATTTCTAACTTTCTCATACGGTGCGTGTGTTTGTGAATGCATAGATCTTCCCCTCCCCCTCCTCACCACACCACTCCTCATTAGTTTGATTCTTTCAGAAGCAGATAAAGCTATGCATTATGGGGCAGGGAGGGGGTTGGGAAATGGCAATCCATATCCTCCTCATGTATAGGCAAGGTCAAGAGGTGGTGTCAGTTAGGGTTGCCATAAAGTTGAGCCGAATCCAGAAGACCAATCGTTACAAAGTGTGCTTGATTTGTTATGCAAAGTAAAAATTCTTAGGCCCAGCAGTCACTGCATTCCAAGCCATGTTGGGACTTTGGAGATCTGACGTGGACACTCCCACATTGCTGGAATGACCTTTATACCTGCTGTGAAAGGCAGGTTGGGAATATGGTGCTGTGGAAGGCTTATTGAAGCATTAAGACACCGCTATAGGAGGAGAAAAAAAAAAAAAAAAGGGGGCCTTGTCAAGGTTTTCCTGATAGTGGCTGCATGGGGGAGGGGAGAGCCTAGGATCATGCCTCCAGCCCAGTGTTGGTTCCTGATTACACTACTGGAGTCTCCTGAGAATGTCGTAGGAATGCAGTTTTTTTTTTTTATTTTTTTTTTTTTTTGTGCTCGTTTAGATGTTAATGAATCATGGATGACGATTTTAGGCCAACGTGGTGTGATAGTTTCTGTCGAAAGCTAAAAATGCCTGTATTAGTTGCATAGAGCTCGCTCGTAGATATTTGTGGACAGGCCTCCCTTTTTTTTTTTTTTTTTTTTTTTTTCTCTACCTTACTAAACAGGGGTGTATTACTGCAATGGATATAAACTATGCCAGCCCCCGACACAAAATCAATAGTTAATAATACACCTTGGAGCACTAATTTGAACCAGCGCCCCCTAATAAATAGTCGTGCCTTTTTAAAAGGCAATATTAACATTTTTGCTACATATACAATGTTTTTTTTTTTTTTTACTCTTAGATCTATAATATAAATATATATATTTGCATGTGTTTAACACCTTTTGTGAGCACAATGCATTCACATGTAAAATGTACCCTGCCATGAGAATGTTAATTAACCTTGCAGCAGAAAACTAGAACCACTAAACAACCATTTGCCTAGTTCACAGACCCTCTGCTAATCAGAAAAAAATAGTTATTGTTAAGTTAACTGACACCTATCACCCCTGCTAAAGCTTGGCCTGGGTATCTAAGCTTCAAAAAAACTGTTCATGAAATGGTTTAAAAGTCTTTAAAGCTTTCTGCATATCTATCTCTAGCAGTTTTCAGTAAACTTTTCACCTGACTTCATGAGAAATGTTAGCATGAGGGTTGGAGGGTTTATATACACTTATGTTGGTAGCGGGGTGCCATGCTTTATCAAAACTGATGCGTTTTTTTGAATTTTTTTACTTAAAGTCAAAATTGAATCTTATGAAAAATCGGGGCTCAAAATGAAATCTGTCTTATGAAGAACATTAGATAAAAAAAAAAAAAAAAAAAATTAAAAAAAAAAGTAAAATCATTTATATTTAATCACAGAACCATCTGTATTCAATATAGATAGATATATTTAACTGTTTAACGGTTAAGCATCTTTGTCTACGCCTTATGTAGCGCACACAAGGTACATTATAGGATTATACGTTTCCTGTCTTAAGAAGTGTCCATTTTGTATGCAACCTTTCCATTAACATGTTTTCAGAGTGAACGCTGTGGTGTGCAGTCAACCAGGAGGACGGTTTATACACAACAACTCCAGTCTGTGAATAGTTACTGGCTATATATGATGTAGGTTTCTGTGTTGTATATGAACAATCTGTAGGGGTGTTCACTTGCACAGTGAGCTACGTAGCTACATTCATGAATGCATGAACAAAGGTAGTTTGGCAGCTAGTGTGTGTGTGTGTGTGTTTGTTTTTTTTTTGTTTTTTTTTCTCCTGTAAGTTGCATAGCAATGTTTTCCTGATTTGGCCCAGAAGTGGCCCTAGCAATGTGTGGATTATGTATGTGTGTATTATACTTTTTTTTTTTTTCCCTTTTCACACCTACTGCCTCCAGTGAGATTTGGTGGGTCATATTTAATATATTGGACTTTGAAATCGGGATTAAATGTTTCTATAAGAAGTGATGTGCTCTTCCAACACTCTATGGGCAATTGTACACATGTAATACAAAAGACACAAAGTACAAAGCTGTAAAAAAAGCAATAGTTTTTTTTTTTTAAAAATAGGCATGCAGGGTGCTTAGGACCAGATAGTGTCTTGTACCTGATCCCTTCCAGGGCACCTCTCTAACTAAAATATTTTTAAAAGGAAAAGACCTATCATTTTTTTTTTTTTTATAATTGAGTTGGAATAATGTACATAAATTTATGTCACGAGCTTATATGGACTAAAAAAAAAATCATGAGCTTCTATGGGAGTGATGGTTTTTCTCTGCACACCTGATGACAATGTGTTCAGCCTGTCATCAGTCTGAAATGGTTGTTAAGTAGTGTATCACAGATTGTACTTGCCTACACATGTGAGAAATATCTTGCAGTTATGGGAACTTTTAAAATGTCTGGACAGAAGGAGCATTACTTGTGCTTTGGGGCAAAATAGAAAAATCTGTACATCAGGTTTGCACCTAAATATATGGTCTGTCATCATGTTTTTATTTCTATGTGGTTGGTTTGTATTGGTGTACCTAACACCAGTCCCATGTTCATTTTTTGTGGGCAGTCCAATATGGTGCTGGGGTCAGATCATTTTGGGTGTTTTAGATCTATTATAAATCAGAGAATGGGGAAAATTCTCTATATTCTGAGCAATCCCCCTCCCCCCCCCCCCCCTAAGACTTCATTTCCTTTTGGGAGATTCCCCCCCCCCCCCCCCCCCCCATTGTTTTTGAGCCACTGCTTTGAATTTTGTTTGTCATTTTTGATCTGTCAGATGGAAACAAATGAACTGTGTAGTGTGAGGGTCTGTCTGATCAGATAGAATTTGGGTGGTATAGGTAAGACTGCCCCTACGCAGGACTAGAACAGAATTTTATAAGATTCGATCTCTTCACTATGCAGGGATGATTGAGAATGATGTTGCTGTGATCGGTTGTTTCTGATCGTTATTGCTTTCAAAGGTAGTGGACATCCTTTTTAGATTGCTACCCATTCCTGACTATTTATATACATTTAATTGGAACATGATCACATGTAATAACAGCTGTCTCAAGCAACCCTCTGCTGAGAATGATTTGCCAGCTTCTTGGAAAATTTGTTTCAACCTCCTCATGTATGGCCACCCGTCGTTTTGGAGATTGTGATTGTTTTGCTTTACCCTGGCACTTCAGTGTCCTGACTTGGAAGGATCGATAATCTATCAGTGAATTTGGGGACTTGGCACACAAAAAATACATGGGTTTAGTGATACAAGTTGCTGCATGATAGGCTGTGTCGGCCACAAAAATGTTTGTCAGTACATTTACAAGCAGGGACATGGCTGCTATGGAGGAAATGACAGTGACTCTCAATGGTTTTGCATTCTACACATAATGCATAATCAAAGCCTGAGATTTCTAGAAGGCTGTATAGCGCTTTTTTAAAAAAATAAAAAATTTCTTATTTAACTGGATGCAAAACACCCTAGGTTTTTGTGCTAAGTGAAGTGTACCTTTTTCCTATGAGCCACACAGAGCCAGTTGCATATTTCTCCTTGAGCCTTGTTTTATGTAGTCTTCTGGATTTAATAACTTTACTATTTTATTTGTCTTGTACATTTAAAGCATTACTTTGTTTTCATGATCTCCTTATCCTGACCAATTACTTTAAATTAACTATATAGAAAAAATAAGTTGTATTACTTGATTTATGTAGTTAGAATATCACTTTTGTGTAAAGTCATCTTTGCCCCCTCTCCATCGATAAATGTCCCACCCTGAGCATTTGATTGTCCAGGTTGCTTTGCTCTGTCTGTGTGTGTGTGTGTTGCCCATAGTAACATCTGTTCGGCATTCTGGCATTTGAAAGAGCTGGTTGTGTAAATTATTTGCACAGGCAGAGTAATTAGAACTGTTGCCCTCTCATCGGGTATAATGTACTCCATATAAACATTTGACTGTATCTGCCATTTCCCTGTGAACTTTCTTTCTTAGTGTTTTTATGAAGCTCATCGCCTTCATAGCAATTTTCTTCTGTCTATTTTCCCTGGAGTAAGCCTTATATTGTAAACATAGGTCTATTGAGCTGACATTGCTGTTACTATAGGGTAGGGCTCTAGGTGTTAACTTGACTACTGAAATGAATGAGACAAACTCAGAACATGTATGAATATCAGTCAATGGCAATATAAAGGTGGGCCCTTTTTAAGAATGCTAGCTTAATTATTCGTAAACTTATGATTAACGAGAGTTGATTGTTCTCCCTCTCTAATAAACACATTCAATCTAGAGAGTTGATCGTGGCAATTCTGGGCTCCAAATGCAGTATGTAATAGGGCACATGTCCCTTCTCCACCCAGGGGCTAGGTGTGTGTTCTGTGCTGGTGCCATTTTATGTACATTTATGATTGCTTTGTGGCTGACTTGCGTATTGGCCACTCTTCTCCCACGTTATGCAAGGAAGATTGTTGCCATATAGCATGCAAGCTGTGGGATGAATCAAATATTTGCTTATCCAGATGTGGAATTTTGAACTCCCGAAAACCTCTGGCCAAGCATCTTTTATATATAATTTTTTTTTTTTCTAGTTCTGGCATTTGAGACCATAAGATGGCCTGTCTAGTTTACTTATAGCACAGAGTATTTCCATTCAGATATAATAGAGCCCAGTGAGCATTATAGCTTTGTTTCAGATTTACCGGTATAAACAGGGATGATAGAGTATGTGGTTCTACAGATGATCTCATATTGTTGTAGCAAACTTCTTCGTTTATGAATCTTTAAGACTAGCAGACCTGCATTTATCTATAGCCAAAGAATTCGAGCATTTGCATGTATTTAAAAAAAATCATAAATTCCCATTGACTATTGACCTATATAGGTGATGTCACAATAACCAAGCATATAGTACATTGCAAAACCTACCCCCATTTTTTTAATTTTATTTATTTTTTTTTCTTTTGTAATTTGGACGTTAAGTGGTATTTTACTACACTTTGTAAGACCTTCCTTTTTTTTTTTTTTTTTTTCTTGAATGTTCTGAGATGTTGCAAGCATTTTGAAGCACATTGTGATATTTTCATGCCACTGAAACGCTGGGCATTTTCAACAAGCGCTTAGCTTGTGCATTGCATGCAATAGGTGTTCAAAGTGTGAAAAAGCGCCCTTTTAAAGCGTTCCCAAATGTGGGTAAAAAACACAAAGGTTGTAAAATACTTGGAAACCCTTGTGTGAATAGGCTCTATTAAAA
Organism: Lithobates septentrionalis; assembly: GCA_037952835.1. Classification (NCBI taxonomy): domain Eukaryota; kingdom Metazoa; phylum Chordata; class Amphibia; order Anura; family Ranidae; genus Lithobates; species Lithobates septentrionalis. The sequence goes on along the minus strand of JBBDGP010001693.1, from coordinate 1,336,240 downwards.
CACAGGACTCTGAGTAAGGAACCATGACGATGAAGGGTTGAATATTTGGAGTTTGGTAAGAATGTACTAATCTGCAAAACCTTTTCTGGGCAAAGGTTTGCTGGCAAAATGGTTAGCAGCTATTACAGGTAGCCTTTTATGATGGTATAAATACATGTTGCTACGATTTATTTCGTAGCTCAGTTACCCTTTTGACTTGCAAATCATTGCCATTAAAACCAAAATTCAAGATTATCCACTGTGTAAATGACCAGTAGAACCAAAGAGCACTCTGTATTTACAGATGTAAAAGTTTTTTACATTCAAAACAATCGGGCATGTTCTTAGTTTAGAAAACTCTTGAACACTTTTTTTTTTTTTTTATATATATATATATATATATATATATATATATATATATATATATATATATATATATATATATATATATATATATATATATATATATATATATATATATATATATATATATATATATATATATATATATATATATATATATATATATATATATATATATATATATATATATATATATATATATATATTTTTTTTACTTCTGCAAGTAATTTTATTGAATGCTTGCAAGTGGTCTTGAAAGCTTCCCTTTTTTTTGCCTAAAGTACCATAACTCTTGCTACAATAATTTTAAACATAAATGCAACAACCCGTATTGCCCCAGATAGGGTTTTTCAAACTATTTGTGTGGTGGTAATGTTGATGCCATGTAGCTTGGTTTCTTTGTGTTTCCTCTACTCTTGTCAAACCACTTCAGAATACCCGTCTTGGGGATATGGTCCTATAGATTTGGGTACTGCTCTGCTCAAAATTTTTGCATTGGAAATTTTGTGGGCTCCTTTTTTTGGTACTAAATTTGCCTGAAAAGCAAAGGTACCACCTGCCACCCTTTGTGCCTTCAAAAATGTCAGAACTTAACTGTGGAAGTAGCAAGAAGTGTTTTTTTTTTTTTTGTTTTTTTTTTTTGTTTTTTTTTTTTTTTTGTTTTTTTACATTTCAAGTGTACACTAAATTCTCAGCTGAGGGCTTAAAAGTGGATGGATTAGAAGGTCCGTGACATGGAGACCTTAAAAGGAAAGTGTTTATTTGTGTCATGTTTTGCCTAAAGTGAAAGCCAAAAATCAAAAGATGGTGTATTCCATGTTTTACTATTGCTAACAGCTTGTATAACAAGTCTCAACATCCTTTGTAATGTGGACGATATGAATTCATACTGTGCAATCAAAACCAATAAAAAATGTACACAAGGCACACTGCAGGCAATTAGTGCTCCCGGATTCAAAATGTAAAACGTCATTTTTTTATTTTATTTTTTTGCATCAAGAGGGCAACAGCCTACAGTTTCAGACAGTAAGATACGGTGGTGGAGATGCATACCTGCTTAATCTTAATTTATTTTGGTATGAATTAAGTCCCCCCCCCCCCCCCCCCCCTTTTTTTTTTTTTTTTTTTTTTATTTTATTCCCTGGCCCTTAAGATTGTCCTCTGAAACCACTCTAATGAATTCTGATTAAAACCTTTTTAGGTTTACTCTAGAGTCATGGTGAAGTAATAATAAGAATTAGGGTGTATTTTTATTTATTTTTTTTGTATAAGAGAACATATTTATTGCTCACTGCATGTTCAAGCAGATTGCACGTAAACTTCCAAAATAAAATGCTTCATCCACATACCAAAGTGTTATTTTTTTTTCTTTTACATGGATTCAAACTTGTGTCCTCACAATAGTTAGAACTGCTTTTTATTAGAGTTGCTACAGTTGAAAAGTCTTTTCTGCAGTTAATTGTAGAGCCTTTTAGATCTTTGAGCATGACAAAGGGTAAGTTTACTTTTGTAAAGCCCTCCCTACTGGTTCAGGACAACCCCCACTTCCCTAGTTTCCATATTGATGAGCTTTGCACTCCATTTTGTGTAAAGTTCAAGCAGGGAGCTCAGCACATGCCCTGGAGTGAGAAGAGCTGACAAAGAACTTTAACGACCATATACTGTGGTATGCTGTTTAAAGGGAGCACCATTATACTTCATGGTAGGCACTCTTCTTTGTGGAGCAGACTCTGAACTCTCTACTCCAGGGATCTCAAACTGGTGGCCCTCCAGCTGTTGCGAAACTACAAGTCCCATGAGGCATTGCAAGGCTGACAGTTACAAGCATGACTCCCACAGGCAGAGGCATGATGGGACTTGTAGTTTTGCAACAGCTGGAGGGCCGCCAGTTTGAGACCCCTGCTCTACTCAGATGGTACAGCATAGTCTACAGGCTGTGGTGGTCTGTATGTAGACCATGTAGCTAAAACCTGAGCTGTGGACATAGCTAAATGAAGTGTCATATAACTTATAACATCAATTTACAGAGAAGTCAGATCATCAATTGGATACCCTCAAAACACAATGGGTTTGATTTTACTAAAATGGAAGTGTGTGAAATCTGGTGCAGCTGTGCATTTTGGCCAACCAGCTTCTAACTTCAGCTTGTTTAAGATTTGACAAAAAACACACTGGAAGCTGATTGGTTTCTATGCTGAGCTGCATTGGATTTTGCACTCTCCAGTTTTAGTAAATCAACCCCATAGTGTCATTAGAATGTTTTGTAACTTGAGTGTGTGTATAGATTTCTAATGTGGTGGTGGTCTATATGACTAGCAGCCAAAATCGTATATGCATCTTAAAGGGGTTAAATAGATAATGGGGTATACGAGGTTAAATAGGACTTGCCTTCATGTAACTACACAGTATATCACAATTGCTGGCATGCTGTATACACAGAGATATACCCAGCTCAAAACTGATATTCCAGACATGCAGATTACCCCAGAATAATCTGTGGGACTCTGCTGTCAGTTTGCTAGCCTTTCCATCTAAGTATTGGGAATGCTGTGGCTCTGCCTTCAGATTCCATACTGGTCCTGCTTTGGGTATAGTGCAACTCCTAAAACCCAGTACAGAATAAGTCCATTATGGTGGATGATGTACTAAGGCTTTGGTGTTTTCCTTCTGAGTCTGGGGATTTTTTTTTTTTTTTTTTGTGATTTCATCATTCTAACCCACTTTAAGAAATTATTTTTTGGGATATTGGCTGCTCTCTAAGCCTCCAAATGTAAATCATTTAGCCAAGTGTCCAAAATGTTTGTTCCCTCCCACCCTTACGATCATTGGGTACTTGTGGGAAGGATGTTGTAGCTATGACTATCCTGGCCATTGCAATGTTGTGACTGACCAGTAAGGATAAAATGGAAAGCTCCTATTGGATTGTAGGTACAAAGCTGTAGCCCAATAAATGGGGACACCCCAAACCATGTTTTCCATTAAACTGGACAATTTTATCTATGCTGTTTTACTGCCTCTTTTCTCTTTCTTAGAAAGTGCCTTCTTTGTAGGAAATAAACGTGTAGCCATAATGTTAAAGCAGAAAATCTAAAATCTTTGGGCTTGTTTGACCAGCAAAGTATATTTTGTAGATGGCTTTTCAACACATTGCAGTGCTATTAGCCCTATTACTCAAATTTTGAGGTCTTGGTGATAAATCTATCAAATATGTGGCCTGCTGTAAAGGGGATCCTGTGCTTTCCCAAATGCAGGGCAAACCAGCAGGTTTATTTTGAATGTCCTTTCCCACCAGCTGCTTTTTGATTTGCCAACCCTTCCTTCTCCTGCCATGTTTTTAGCTGCCGGGAGTGTTATGGGGGATCCTGTATCTGGCCTCCTATCTGCTTATGTGATAACGCTTATTTGCTGTGCAGGCACTGCTGTTTATGAAGCAGTGAAGATAATCCTCAGATTTTGCAAACTATAGGTCTGTTTAAATAAAGTTGCACCCCATACCAGTGTTGAAGGTTTTTTTTTTGCTATGAAACTGCCTTAGGGGGCAATTTATATATTCTACCTATATTTTGGAGAATCTTTGTTCTATCTTTATTTTATATTGGTGCACCCCTGACACTGGTGTTGCAAAGCATTCTGAGCTTTCGAAAGAGAAAGTAGCCAGTGCTTGGGCTTATTTTCTGTAATTTGAATGGAATATTCATAAATAGAGCAGAGGGAAGGGGTTGTGTCCCTTCTAATTCTTGCATAATATGAGATCCTTCTGTTAAGTAGTGCAAGTAGTAAAGTATGGATATTAGAAAAAAAGGGGGGGGGGGGCAAAATGGCCCTAGAATTGAACTTTAAAGGCAAGGTGGACGATATTATGATAAAAGTATATTTTATTGATCACAATTAATTGCAAACAGAGCAAGCATGAAAAGCATAAAAAAACAAAAAACAAAAAGCATGCAACACACATTAGACACATTTATGGCGTGAACAAAATATTAACACCATATAGACAGTGGGCCCCTGTGCGTCCGCGGTCTATATGGTGTTAATATTTTGTCTACTGTGTGTTACTTGTTTTTTAATTCTTTTCATACTTTCTCTGTTTGCAATTGTTATCAATAAAATATACTTTTATCATAATATCGTCCCCCTTGCCTTTTAAAGTCCGATCTAGGGCCCCCCTTTTTTCTAATATTTATCTCTCCAATACGGACGTGGCTTTAGGAGTGTTCTTCTATTTGAATAGTAAAGTATGGCATAATCGCATGCAGCGCTGCATGTGTGTCCTATTTTAGAATTCTTTTTTTTTTTTTCCTTGAAAATTACATGTACAAAACACTATACATCCCCATTCAGCCTTTGAAATTGCAAGTCATTTGTTTACTAGTTTCCTTCTTGCACCCTCAATAACATGCATTTTGGTGCAGAAGGGTGTGCAAAGAATCATCCAGTTCCTCTCTGAAGCATAGTGGAATAAAAAATAATTTTATAGCATATTAGTTGCCTAGTTAGAATGACACGGTTTCCCATTCCCCAAATATATGTTAACATGTACATATTATGGTTTCTTTTCAATAATGCACTCCCTACCTTGATATCCACATCATTGATGAGAGAGATTGCATAATCCCATTGCAATATGTGAAAGGGCAAGGTTGTAAAGAATAAGTGAAGAAAAATTTAAAACCAATTTAAGGCACATGTGCAATAGTGACCCAAATTGCATGGTCACTGAAAATACACTATATTTCTTCTTAATACTTCTATGCTTCAGTGAGGTCTAATAAGAGCCCAGCACTACCTCTGCACTTGAGAAGCATAGCTAGACACACTTGGGTTCAGGTGAGCCAGGCACCCTTGAATTTTATTCTGAATCTACTGACTTTAAAGGAACCTGTAAGGATAGAAATACGGGAGCTGCCATTTGCTGATTTGTGGAAGGGGCGGGCTTTAGAACCATCATTCGCTTTTGCCCTATCATTTAGTAGGGAGTTGCTGGTCTGGAGCAAGCATGTAAATATCATGGGTCTCAATAAAACACCCCCTCCCAATATCTTTCCTGCCCAGCTATGTGGCCTGTAAAATCTCTGCAGCTAACACCCTATTGCTTCCTTTCATATAAAAGTCCTGACCCTCATAATTCCTGTTCCCCAACTTTTCTCTACGAGGAGCAATTTTTTAACTGCACACTTGCACAAGGTAAAGATGGCTATATGTCCTCCTAGGGCAGGGATATGCAATTAGCGGACCTCCAGCTGTTGCAAAACTACAAGTCCCATCATGCCTCTGGGTGTCATGCTTGTGGCTGTCAGTCTTGCTATGCCTCATGGAACTTGTAGTTCTGCAACAGCTGGAGGTCCGCTAATTACATATCCCTGCACTAGGGGCTTGGCATTTGCCATATCCTCTGCTTCCCTTTCCTGTGCCATTATGGGCTGCTCCCTCCCACTTGTAATGTTTCAAAGTCTCCTCTAGGAGAGGACATGGGGCTGTCTCCCTCTGAGTCATTTAGCTGTGTGGTTTATGTAATTTGAGCTTCTATCAAGCCTACAGTCACAGCTCTATTATAAACCAGATGAAGTCTTAAGATTATCACTTGGTCACTGGTATGGTAAATATTTAATACTCCTATGCAATATTTAATACCTAAAACCATTTTTTTTAGCTTTAATGTTGACCTGTTCCTTACAAAATCTTGAAGTCACGAAGTTTAGAGGTATCCATTATATTTCAAAATATGAATTATTTGCACAGGTGTGAATATGCCACCTACCAAATCACTATGGCCTTTCAACCATGTTGCACAAATGATATGCAGATTTTGTTTTTGTTTTTTGTTTTTTTTGGAAACTTGGTGGGAATTACAGTGTTTAGGTCACAAGGGATCACAGAGACTAGAAAAAAAATGTAACGCTATTTTTGCTGGCAACATGGGCCTGCTTTGAGTCTTTTACAAATGGAGTGGTTTGCATACTTTTATCTTTCTCTTTTTTTTCCCCTCCAAATACCATTGAGGTGGGGGTGTGTGCTGTTGGTTGTTTTTTTTTTTTTTTTGTTTGTTTTTTTTGTTTTTTTTTTCTTTACGATTGCATACGGTGTTAGAGCTTTATTTTTTAGCTTCTTTGTTTTCAGAGTAATCCTGGGTGGTTGGTGAACAGCAGGTATCTCAGTCACCATTTGAATAAAAACTGGCATTCCCCAATGACCATGTCCTTAGAAGGAAACATTGCATATGAATATTTTATATTACCATTTGCAGCCAGCAGGTAGTGTTCCAGCTTTCATTTTGCGGGTTTTGTGTGTTTTTCAGGCTGACCTCACTTAGCCTGTTTACAGTGTTCAGTTGCTAATCTATAAAAAATGATTGTGAAAATGTGTCGGTCTATCTTCACACAGGTTTAAATACAGAACTAAGACTGTGTGTGTGTGTGTGTGTGTATGTATGTATATATGTATGTATATATATATATATATATATATATATATATATATATATATATATATATATATATATATATATATATATATGCATATCTCCTGCTGTCGGAATACAGTGATCATTGTTGCCGGCTATAGCCAGCTGCACTGATCATTTGGGATAAACCCAACGGGCTGTTTTTTCATGGATCAAAATTTGTCTGGTCCCTGCTGAACTGGCCAAATTTAGAGCCATGAATGCACGGCTTTATTGTCCTTTCCAGGATTCTGTGTTCAGACAGGGCATGCAGAGCATTGGAAACAGTCTGAGGGCAAACATTTTCTGCTGTACTACTCCAACCCCCTTCTAGTACAGCTCCTTGCTTTCACCCTATGATTTGACGATGCAGGAGTACCTGCAGACTCTCGGACCTCTCTACTCCAGTCAGAATGTTCAAGCACATGTGTAATCTGGACAGTTAGCATGGTTGAAGGAAACAGCCTATGACTGTGTTTATTGGAGGGAATCTCTTCCGCTGTGTTTTATTCTGCTGGTGGGAGGTTTCCTAGCTATCAGAATATAATGATCACTGCTGGGGGCTGTTGCCCCCAGCAGTGATCAAGTCCTAAAAACTCAACATGCTGGTTTGTACTGAAGTTAATCCATAGATCAACTTCGGTATAACCAGCCTGCCCGTCGAACGAAATTTGTCCTGTTCTGAACCTGATAATATTCGATCCATCTATGACCAGCTTTAAGCTGGGTATACACCAGTAGATTTTTGAGCAAAAATGTGAATGTCCGTTTGAAATTAGTTCACAATTTTTATTGGTTTTTAACATTTGATTTTGGAATGAATGGATTTTACTGGACAAAAAGCGCACTGTTATAAATTCATCCTGCTGCTTCAAATTTCCTTGTCACTGTGGTCGAAAACGACTATCTTTGATCCCACTAATGATTGCAAAAACAAACTAAGGTTCTTACAACATTCTTAAATGAAGAATGTCAACTGAAATTCTTGTAGTGTATACCCAGCTTTAAGTTGTGTCCCCCCTTGGGGTATGTGCCCCAGAGTTGCCCCATTTTGGGATAAAATTCTCCATCTCTGACAAACTTGTAGGGGACAAATGATCCCCGCATAACTGTCTTGTCTATGTTGCCGGGATCCTACAAGCAAATCAAGAAGAGCTTAATTTGCCATTTTCTGATGGCTGCCGGTCTGTTATTGCTAGATCTTGGCGCCAAAGTGAATCCCACACTATTATGTGGACTGTTTGGTTACACTTCCGGTTCTCCTCTGATTTTGATACTTTTGTGTCCGATACAGCTAATGCTGCTTCCGTGGGGCCCTCTTGTAAGTAGGTTGACATACCTTTCCCCCACTTCCCTTCTCTTCTCCTACCCCCCCCCCCCCATTCTCCTCCTTTTTTTTTTTTTCTTTTTTTTTAATTTTTTTTTCTTTGATCCTTTCTACACCTTCTTTCTTACTTTTTATTTTTTTTTTTTTTTTTTTTTTTTTTTTTGTAATGGTGATTTTTACTTGTGGTGCCACTACATTTTCATATATGTTGAGCCTTGGTTTTTTTTTTTTTTTTTCTTCTTTATACACATTGTTTCTAGTGGACTACTGGTTATTTGGTATACCATTAATTTGCCAATTTCTCCATGCCTTAATGACATCAACAGTATTTTATTCTTACCATCTCAATGTATAATTGTACACTCATTGGAATTGCGTTATTTTGTGTTTACTCCAATATTGTTTAAGAATATAGGAAACTTAATAAAACAGATTCAACATAAATTGTGCTGCCCCTTCATCTACCTATTCATCTGTTGTGCAGGGTTTTGCAAGTGGCTGGTAGCAAGTCCATATTCTAGTACTTTCATTAGCTAATGTAATGATTTTTAATAACTGGATTCAAATATTTGTTCTTTTTTATATACCTAATGTTGCATCTATTTGGTAAGAGATTTTATGTACATAATGTTTGTGTGTAATTAATATTTTTGTTTTTTAAAAATAACCCAAAGCATTATATTTTGCTTAAAAAAAGTTGGCAATAGTTGAACCAATGCCTGTCATCATGGCACTGTACCCTTGGTGAGCTGGTATTTGCATCACTGCTAAAGTAACAGTAGCCATCCTAAGGTGCTAGATTGTACTCCCAATGACCCCCCCCCCCCTTCCTTTTTTTTAATTTTTATTTTCCATATTCAAAGCTTTGTATCTGCCTGGGGAGCCACCTGGGTGTCCACTCAAATTCCTGCCTCAGCTTTGAGCTCTTGTGACCCTCCTCCACATTGGTATTGAGTTTCCTGCCTTTTCATTACATGATAATGAAGGGGTGGGGTAAGTCCTTTTTTATAATTCAAAATGGAACCTCTTTAATGTGTGATGTTGCTGCATCCAGTCTGATTGCATATGACTACATTTGTTTTATGTCACCTTTCCATGTCTTCTCAAATAAGTTAAAAAAAAAAATCATATGATTGGAGGTAATGTGTTCTCTTAATATCATATCCATCTTGATGGGGAAATTGTGTAGCAGAATGCACTTTAAGTTCCCAAATATTGTGTGTATGACCAGCTTCATTAATGTGCATACCGTACACATACAATGATTGAGGTTCCCAGCTCAAAATCCTACAGGAAACTTTACAAAGATTTACAGCAATTCTTTTTCTCCTGACTAGGTTGCCATTATGGTTGCAAAGATTGTATTATCTGATTTAAGAAATTGATACGGATTTTATAAACCTTTAGTAACTCTTAGAAACATTTTAGTAAAGAGATACTGTGTTAATACTTTGCTTTCATTTGGGAGAGAAGCAATGCTGGGGCAGGTTGAGGGCTCGTTCACACTGATCTCCTTACCCTGCATTTTGCAATGCAGGCAAATTGCAGGGTAATGCAGAAGGCAATGTTATCAAATGGAGCACAGTCTCGTGTGTGTGGTGTGTTATTTTTTTTTTTCTTGGTCCATCAAACAAGATCTTTTGAAAAAGCATGACAAAATGTGTTGCTTATTGCATTGGGCTATGAAAGATCCCATGGATCATTGTAGAATGCTGTACAATAAACCTTCCACTAAAATTTTTAGTCCGCAAATATTTTAACTGTTCCTTGAACTTAAACAGTTGTACAGAAGTATAAATGTATGATTACAGTAATCGTGCAAAAACAAACCAAAAGTGCAAATACTGTATGTTTAATGAAATCAAGAACTGGAACAGTGACGCTCATGTCTTTGATGCATACATACAAATACATAATCAAACAACAACTAAGGGCTCATGCACACTGCATCTCAAAGAAGCTGCTCCTACAGGCTTTTGAGTATGTGTATATATATATGTGTGTGTGTATATATATATATATATATATATATATATATATATATATATCTATATATATCTATATCTCTATCTCTATCTATCTATCCCGGAAACTCCCCTGCCCATGCGCACTATGGTTCATTCAGGAGTTTAGAGGCATATGCTCTTACAGGCAGAAACCTCCCCACCAAACTCATTTTTGAGAGTTGCTTTCAAGCAGAAAAGACACCGTGCCCAAAGAAGCTTGAAAATGCACACACAAAAAAGGGGTGAGTTTGTGGGAGGGAAAAAAAAGCTTTTATTCAAAGAAGCTCAATAAAAACATGCAAAAGAGCGCAAAAAAAGCACACGCTTCTTCAAGCTTTTAGGCAGAGCAAAAAAAGCTCAAATGCCATAAAAGCAGTTTTTTTTTTTTTTTTTTTTTTTGTTTGCACTGCAGTGTTCATGAACGCTAAAGATGGCCAAAGATTTTACTGTCTAAAGCAGACCATAGACTAATCGAAATTCAGAAGGGACTGGCTGAATTTCGATCCATCTATGCCAGTTTCTGCTCAACAGAAGTTGATCTAACGAGACTCGTGGCCACTCGTTAAAATTGGAAGAAAAGAGGTTTAACCTTAAACTACGTAGAGGGTTCTTTACTGTAAGAGTGGCAAGGATGTGGAATTCCCTTCCACATGCGGTGGTCTCAGCGGGGGACATTGATAGTTTCAAGAAACTATTAGATAAGCACCTGAACGACCGCAACATACAGGAATATACAATGTAATACTGACACATAATCACACACATAGGTTGGACTTGTGTCTTTTTTCAACCTCCCCTACTATGTAATTATGTAACGGGATCGTTGAAATTTTTTTTTTTTTTCCTCGATTAGTGTTCTGCAGCCAATCTGCTGTAGTGCTGATCAGTATATTTTGACAGCAGAGGTGTCTCCACCAACAGAATACAATAGCATAGCGGGGAGGATTCCATTATACACCTCGCTTGTGTGCATGTGGAAATCTGTTCATTCAGGCTGTGTTCACACCATTGTGAATTGGATGCGGGCTCTGATGCAAATGCAATAGCAGAAGACTTTGACCACCTCTTTTGGAGCCGGTTCACATATCTCCGCTGCGGCTCCGGTGCGAATTTGCACAGGAGCCCTGTGCGTTTTTTGGTCTGTTTTTCAGGTCCGAATTTATCCAAAAAATTCAGGCTGAAATCGGACCAGAAACGGTGAGCGGGAACGCACAGGACCCCTGCTGGGAGCCGCATTGGTATTGGGTGTGAACCCAGCCTTAATCAGCCCACCAGCTGATCACAATTAATAAACTATGGCCAGCCTAAGCCCCGGTTCACACAGGGGCGACTTGTCAGGTGACTTAGCCGCCTGACAAGTCGCGTCCCGTTCTGTACTATGGAACCGTTCCAATAGGAGCGACGCAAGTCGCTCCGACTTAGAAAAAGGTTCCTGTAGTATTTTTGGGGCGACCTTCAGGCGACTTGCATTGACTTCTATACAGATGTCTTTTTGCAAGTCGGCACTGAAGTCGTGTGCAGGTGAGGCGACCTGCAAGTCGTGCCGCCCCTGTGTGAACCGGCAGTAAGAACGAGGAGGACACCCTAAACTTTAATGTGAGAGTAGAATAAAACCGTAGGACCCAAATTGTATTGTGGAATTTTAGGGTGCAGTTTCTTATCCCATATAACATTTTTATAAGTAATAATCTGATTATCAATGATTTCCACTGGACTACAAAACGGGGAGGATGGCATTTTTAATATGGCTTTTGTGAGCTATAAAAGTTTCTTGCAAGAATATTCTAGTATAGGGTTTCCAATATTCGTCTAGCGCACCAAATAAAGAAACGTCAGGTTTACAGAGAAGAGGGATTTGCGGTAACGTGGCGAGCACAGTAAGTAAGCACTTGCTGCCAGAAGTTTGATATAATCTAATATCCACAAATGAGCTGCATGAAATCTGCCTGGGGTTCTTTATATCTTATACAGTTAGGGGTGGCCATAAGTCTTTGTGCAGTTGAACAAGAGGTGACTATGTTTGGTGTGTAGTATACAATTAATCAAATCTATTACTAATGAAACCAACATATGAGAGGCATATATCATCCCATTCCTCTGTGGAAAGCCATCGAATATTTAAACCAACATAGGGTTAACATGTTAAAAGGGAAATAATTGGACAGTCTTCAAATGAAGGAAAGTGTGTGATGTGTGTGTGTGTGTGTGTGTGTGGGTTTTTTTTTGTTTTTTTTTTGTTTGTTTTTTTTGTTTTTTTTATTCGTTCACACAACTTATAAGCAGCCCTAAAGTTTAGTATTTCCTAAGCCGATTTAGATAGAATGCCGATGGCTTGACTCACCCATTTGCATCTGTTGAGACTCAAACAGTAAATTTTGTTTTCTGGATTGCCCCTCGCAATGGCTTTTTCATGAGGCACGGTCCTTGTTTCACATTTTGGTGGCTGTGAAGGCTTTGTATGCCACAGATCTCTGAAAGTTTCTAGTATAGAAAGCATTCTAGTCCAGCAGCATCCACCTATCACAAATATATCATTTTTGGGAAGAATGACTTTAGGCTTCATGCACACTGGGCATAAAAAATGCTTCTTATATGGGCATTTGGCTTTTTTTTCTTTTTTTTTTTTTATCCTGCAGAGCAACACTGTTGACCTATGAGGGAGATTTACTAAAGCTGGAGCACTCAGAATCTGGTGCAGCTGTGCATCCCAACCAAATGGTTTCTAACTTCAGCTTGTTTGTTTAGGTTCCATGTTTTGTCAAAGCTTAATTGGTTTCTCTGCAGAACTGTACCAGATTTTGCACTCTCCAGTTTGTGTAAATTTCGCAGTGCCCATGCACATTTGAGCATTTACAGGCTGGGGGGAAAAAAAAAAAAATCACAACTGCATTTTTTTGAGGGGTCTTTGGGCAGAAAAAAAAAAAACACTTGGCATCCATAAATGCACATAAACGTGGCGGTTAGGCGCATTTTCAAGTGTAAATTGATTGTAAGGAAAAATGAGCAGGGGGGAATGTTTTTGGGGAAAAAATGCTTAAATGCGTATGCAATATGAGCAGGGTTTTTACTTTATATTTTCTGCCAGAGGTTATGGCAATTTTTTAATTATTTTTCAGGAGCCTAGTGTGCACGGGCCCTTTAAATGATGATTATTATTAATAATAATATTTTATACACAGGCTGTAGACCTCTAGTTCACTGGTTATCTTAGACCATCTTGTACACAAAGTTTAACAAGACAAATCGATGTGTGAGAATTGTAGCGTCTGTACAGTTAAAGGTGTTGCAGCCATTCCTCTGCATGTGTTTTATAGCCTAAAATAATTGTATACGTAACCCCTCTTGTTGAATAGTAGAACGTCTTTATAACACTTTATGAGGTGTCTACAGCGGTTGTACCCAAGTAAGGTAATTAATGGAAATTTGTTATGCTTCTGATTACCGTAGCTATTTATAACCATGTTGCAGTAGCTGCCTTTGTGTATGGCATTCATATAATATATGCTGCACAGCTGCAGTATGCCCTCACATAAATCGTCATACTTAAACGTCCTTTTTTTTTTTTTCTTTTGGCATGTTGATAATTTTTTGTATTGGTGGAAATCCATCATATTGCTGTCACTATTAATGGGACCTCTAGGACTTTTGATGTCTATGTATTGTGATTTAATAAGTTCTGTGTCCAATACTGTGGTTATTTGTATGTTGGCCACAATTGGAAAGTATTTTTTCGGGATGCACTAAGTGAGCAGATATGTGGTAATGGCCATCAAATCTAGTATTGTTTTTCACAGGTAAATAGATGAATTGTAAAATGGAAAGCATTATACACCAGGTGCTGGATTGGCGGCACATCTGCAATAATTTAAAACTGATGTTGGCCATAAAACAAATACCTGTAGGTTTTGTGATCTAACTTGCCTATAATGAAGGATGTCCCACATTGTGTAGGCAGCTGGATCCTGTAGGAGTCGTCTGTGCAGGAATGCCCCGTTCTCTTCCTGCCTCTGAACCTCAACTTCTGGCACTGATGGGATTACTGGCTTTGGGTCTTCTGGGAAGCTGCTGTGAAAAGGTTTCAATGAAGGCCCTCCTGTTCTCCCTCCATTTTTGAGAAACCTTGTTGCTTTCATGGCCTGTAACAAGACATGTGAATAGAGGAGAGTCTGATCAGTCACAGGATTTTCTCCCTCATTCATAGATCATGTTATAGGTAGTGAATGCAATGAAAAAATCGTTTTTCAATGGAGGGAGGAGGGGGCAGGTTCTTAACTGGAAACTTCACAGCTGCTTCCCGGAAGACCCAAAGCTATTCATGTCATTGGTGCCAGAAGTTACGAGACAGGAAGAGGACTGGGCATTCCTGCTCAGATTTCTTCAGAATCCTGCTGCCTGCAGGACACGAGACTTGCTTTGTTACAGGTAAGTTATCTCACTAAAGATCATTTCTAACATCGAAATGCATTGGACTTAATATGACACAATGACATTGCATATAGCCCTCCTGTTTGATATAAAGGGATTTATGTGGATGTGTATACAGATAACGTATGATTTTGATGTTACTATTCTGAACTACATGAATGTTTTATCCTGTGCTTTTCATTTTCATTCAATAAAGTTTGAGATATATATATATATATATATAATGTCTATTTTTGTGCCCTGTAAAATTCCTGCCACTCAATATACACTTGATACTTTGAATTTCTGGGATGGGCCCTGATGTGGTCTCAAATCTTACCTCTTCCTTTTCCTTTTTTTTTAAAGTGCAAATTTAGGCAACTTGTGTAGCCAGTCGGTGAGTTGCTAATGCTATTTAGCAAACACTGCAGCTATGCAGATTTTAGGAACTTCAGGAAATTTTATATATATTGTTTTATTTCCACTGTTGCCAAATTCCGGGAGCTTCTTACTTGAGGGGTAGATTTGTTTCCTAAAGTTGGTTTTGTGTAACTTCACTCCTCTCCTTGCTCTACCACCAGTTAAATTCGGACTTCCAAGGCAGGTTTGAATGTGGTTGTTTTAGGAAACTGCTTATTACTACGCTTGGATATAGCAGTCTTGCAATGGGATTGTTAAAGAAATTGTGGTCACAGCATATGCTTTAATTTTAGCACTGTAATGGCAAAATAAACTTTATGACAGTCCAGTATAAATTTGCTTGAAAAATCTCCTTTCATGTTGTGAGTTCTGCCTGTCTGCTGGTCATCTTTCTATAACTTCCTGGCTTCCCAGCTTGCTTTGCAGCTTCTCCTCTGCTGTTTTACTTTCAATTTCTAAAGACTACATGTCCCATGGTACCTTGCTGCTTGTGTTTCGTCAGATTAGGCGACTCATCAGAATTTGTAACAGAAGTGACATTCTGTCATCTTCATCGTGCTACACCCCACACTTGTCCACAGTAAGGCTATAGTGAGAAGGTGCCAAGCGGATATCTTGCTACACCCACCGGAGTCTTGCATTTCACACTTATTTTTAACAGTAAACTCAGCTTATATAGTGAAATTCAGTATTTTCAAATCTCAGACTGTTTTAAAGATTTTTCAAAGCAGCTTTGTTCTATCAGATTAGCAAACCTGTGAGATCTGCAGGTTTGCCGCTGCTTCTAAAATTCAACATCTAAACAGATGGGTTTTTAAATACTGTATTTCACTATATAATCGGAGTTTGCATTTCACACTTATTTTTAACAGTAATATCAGATTTTATATATAGCGAAATACAGTATTTAAAAATCTGTCTGACGGTTTAGATGTTGAATTTTAAAAGCAGTGTCAAACCTGCAGATCTCACAGGTTTGCTAATCTGATAGAACACCGCTGTTTTGAAAAATCAACATCAAAACAGTCTGAGGGATTTGAAAATACTGAATTTCACTATATAAGCTGAGTTTACTGTTAAAAATAAGTGTGGAATGCAAGACTCCAGTGGATGTAACAAGATGTCCGCTTGCCGCCTTCTGACTGTATCCTTACTGTGGATGAGTACGGGGTGTCGCAAGATGGCGACGGAACGTCACTTCTGTTACAAATTCTGACAGGTCACCTAATCTGACGAAACGCCTGCAAGCGGTGATCCCTGTAATAACTCCTCCTCCTGAAAGTCTCAGCACCTCTGTAGTTCAGAAGGCAGGCTCTGTGAAATGTGTGGCACTGCATATACACCTGACATACGTGAATATGTGTCGCACAATTCATGGAAATAAATGTCTACGGATCTTCACAAAGTAAGGCTGGCCATACATGATTTGTTTCTTTTCGTTCAAACAACAAATCAAATGAACTGATTTCCTACAGCCACACATTTGATGTGGATGGGGAATCACTCCCACTGAGCTGTTGCATTCTGATGGCAGCATGCAGGAAAAACTGACAGGCTGTTTGTACACAAGTCGTTACAACCAGCCAGTCCATACATGGATTGAAATTTGTCCGGTCCCTGCTGAACCGGTCGAATTTCAATCCATGTATGGCTGGCTTAAGTTTACAAACCAGAATTCTTCAGATTAATTGGAGTACACTAAAAATAATTGCAGTACAATGTGAAAATGAATATGATTTTAAAATTTTGACCATAGATGTGCTTTGAGTTCCCTCCTGCATTACAGATGAGCAGAGAAAAGGGTTTCCAGATTGCTGGAATTGAAGTATAAAACCCTTGAGCAGGTTGCCTATGCCACCTCCTATAGCCTTTTGAGGCTTAATTTTCAGCTGTGAATGGCATTTACCTTTTATTGAAGGGATTCATGCAACACCGATACTTTGATCTGTTCTATCTGACCTATGAAGTGACTGTACTGAGATATGGCAATCTAATATTTGACAATAACATGGGGAAGTCTGCATCAGGCTGCCTATTGAATATGCCCATGTACAAAATGATATTTGAAAGTCCTAAATCATGTCTGAAGTTTGTGTGCTTTTCTTGGTATTATTTACATGAGATTGGCAGAGCTGATATTAGAATTGGAGATAAGAGCCCATCACCCTGCTCTCCACCTTCTCATTCCAGGGGCCAATACAGGCCAACCCACTAAAAGACTAATTTAGAATTTTCAGTTGGACAGCAGTAGATCGGGGATCATGACCACAAGGGGAGGGAGGTGGTGGGAGTGCAGGAAAATTCAGGGGGGTCATAGTGGGAAACTCTCTACACAGTCATAACATCAAAGGACATGCAGCTCTGTTGCTGCACTGTGCATGACCATGTTGAAATTGTGTGGTGGAAGAGTCTAAGGGGTGTATTAAAAAAAAAAAAAAAAAAAAAAAAAAAAAAAGTTAGCTGTTTGCCTGTGAAAGCTGCATGCAAATGTGCACATAGGACAAAATCCAATATTCTCAGGCTATAGTGTCTACATATCGAATGTTCATTGAAAAAACAAAAGTGTGACCTGGGGAAAATACTGCATTATAGCTGCTAGATGAAGCAGAGGAAGATGCTTATTTTCTGTAATACTCAGTGCCGTCTAGTGGCAACAATGCAGTATTTTCCCCATTGTTGGCCTTGATTCACAAAGGTCCTCCTAGTCACACTTTTTTTTTTCTGTTTCCATGCAGCAAAACAAATGTATTTTTTGTTGCATGAAAATGCATTACAAGTAGAAATCCTATTCTTTCCTTTTGTAGGAGGTTCACATCTACAGTACTCCTATGCCACAGTTTTAGTATGAAAAGGGAAACTATATGGGCCCATTCATATCTACACATAGATGTAACCATGTATGCTGCAATGTGCACAGAAAAGCTAAAATCCAGCCTTAGCCAGGTCACGTGTGGTGTAAGATCAATATTTTAAAGCGGTATTAAACTGAAAACACAAAAGTAATATAGCAGCTTGCCAATCGTAAGATGTGTTGACTGCATTTGGGTGTTTTTTTATATATATATTTTTTCCCCTGGTGATCTGGCCAGTAACACATCTCTTGTATAAGTGTCTCCACTCTGGATGAAGGACAATAGGGGGCACATTTAAACAGCAGCATTGTCAGTCTGGGAGGAAGGAGTGAGGGATGTACTTTCAAATTTAAATACACTATCAAATTGGTAATACTTTATGTAAATACAGCAAACCAATTGTTCCTTTTTGGGATAATGGTTTTACATGATTAAATAAAAACGCACTATTGTAAGCATCGCTGTCATTGGGAAATAATTTGTCTCATCCGTCTAACTGCTACATCTGCAAACTACTTCAGCCATCACATCTATTGATAAGCTGCAATATAATAAGTGTTTGCTTTTGGGTTTAATGCAGCTTTAAGCCTTGTGACTGTTTCATTCAGCTCTCATTGGGTTTTAATGCCGAAAATAAGTAATTATGGCAAGTGACTGTCATTCTAGTTTAGTAAGTGGTGATGGTGGGAGTGATTGTGTGTCAGCACCTGATGCATGAAGCACAGGAAGGGAAGTTGCTATTGGTTTACAGGGGCATATTTTCTGTAAATTGTATAGCGGTGTGTTTTTAGATGCAAATAATACTTAGCCCGGACTATTTTTTTTTTTTTTGACACTACAATTTCCCCCCCAAGCATTATCTTGGTTATTTGTTTTTTTTTTTAACTAGGTGGTTTTATTTCTAACAGAACTCCTAGTTTTTGATACTATAGATTAAAAGGGAAAAAAATGGAAAGCGAAAGTTGCTGGTCTGAGGGCTAGGAGACCATTCAGCATTATGTGCAGTGCCTTCTTTGGAACAATTATCGTTTTTTTTTTTTGTTTTTTTTCCACAAGTCCGGTAATAGTGGCCTTGTGATGGGTAACATCTGATTTCCACAGCACCCCCATCCCCCCGAGAGTTTCCCTTTTTTTAAAAATGGCATATTTTTTTTTCTGGAACAATTTTGGGAAGTGATCAGGAAAAAGCAGATAGTGGTAGTAGTGACACAGCTTTATAGGCATGTCTGTAGTAAATTCAGTATGCAGGTTTAGAAGGCAACCAGCTCTATGCTCACTATGCATAACCCTTTCATCTATAGCATGGAGGAAGTTGTTGGTCAGGGTTCTGTATTGCTCCTAGCATGTGACTAACGTATGATTCACTCGGATTGTGTGCAGCAATTAATGTAGGGCATTTTGTCATTGTATACTGCACAAAACAAATATAAAGACATTTCTTTTATGTTCTGTTCATGAATGAAGTGTCCCTTTTTTAAGGGCAACTCCGGTTTTATGCATACAGAGGAAAGTCCCTTCATATTCATGGCACAGGAGTTAGAAAGCAGTCAGTGACTTGCTAATGCTATCAAGTAAACACTGCAACTTTTGCTAAAATCGGTTTACTCCATTTTTCTTAATCTGCGTTTTCTCTAATCCACAGCAGCTAGACAGGGTCAGTAGGAGGGCAGGAAAACTTCTGAAGCCTATGCTGTGTAAATTCTTTCCTTTTTTACTCTGCATCACCAATCACAGAAACCTATGGAGTACATATGCAGATAGAACTATTTCGATCAGGGGTGCCTAACTCAATTTCGTTGCGGCCCACATCAGCATTGTGGATGTGCTCAAAGGGCAGGTTGCATTTGTAAGACTCTATAAATGTAGCTTTTTTTTTTATCATAATAATTGCCCCCGCATTGGATTATTACGGATTTTGGTAATAACTTAAGATTTATGCTGTGAAGGGCAGGTGCAGGCCGGCATGGCGCCCACTCACAATCCTGTAGCAAATGATGCAAGTTACAAAAGGAGGATCCCACACCACTAGTACCATTCACAAGAAACTTTATTGAAGCCCACTCACAGAACATGGTCCTGCCATGTTTTTCTGTTTGAGCAGTCTCCAATAAAGTTTTTCTTGTGAATGAGGATGTGGATTATAAGTAGATGTCCGGAGCACCCCACCCCCTCATATATCAGATGTCAAGAGTCCCCCACCCTCCCTTACATTGCAATGCCCCCTCCTTACCTTGTGCAGGAGAGGTGCGAGGGCCACACGAAATATGCGTGGCAAAGCGGGGTGCATTGTGGTTGGCAATCTTGCCTAGCAGCAAAAGGGTCGCTGGTTCGAATCCCAACCATGACACTACCTGCCTGGAGTTTGCATGTTCTCCCTGTGCGGGTTTCCTCCGGGTACTCTAGTTTCTTTCCACACTCCAAAGACATGCTGGTTTGTTAATTGGATCCTATCTAAATTGGTCCTAGTATGTGTATGTATGATTGTGAGTTGGGGATCTTAGATTGTAAGCTCTTTGAGGGTAGGGACTGATGTGAATGTACAATGTATATGTAAAGCGCTGTGTAAATTGACGGCGCTATATAAGTACCTGAAATAAATATGTGATTTAGATAAATGTGCTGATTACTTGACTGCATTGCTAGAAAATGCCTAGCTTAGTTGGGGCGTAGGGGGTTTCAGGACCGGCCGAACGGAATTTAAAAAATCTTTTCGCTGGTAAAATATTTAATATATATTTAGATGATGTAAATTTCTTTCCTGCAGCCATGGGTTGCAGGAAAGAAAGTTGCACGATTCCCCCATCCAGCACAGAAAGCCTTGACTAGGGAATCCCGCCTACCAGGCCATTGTCTTCTCCTGGTGGGGGCAGGCACAGTGAGCCATCCCCACCAGGAGAAGACCATGATTATCACTAGTGGCTATAGCATCGACTTGCAATAATCGGCAGCGAATCCAGTAAGCTGGTTGTACCCTAGTTGATCGATCAACTTGGTACATTCAGCCCGCCTATTAATGGTTAGAATCTTGGCGGGTTCCTGCTGAACCTGCCAAGATTCGAACTGTATATTGCTGGCCTAAAGCTTGCCAGACATGGGTCAAATTCCAAACAAATTTTCGTTCAGAAATTTTGTGATTCGATGGTGCCACCATTGATTTCAAAATTTGACCAACCAAGTCTTCAAATTTCACCTTCTCCTCTTTCTGGGAATTTTTATTTTCTTGCACTCATGCGCATTTATTGTTCAATTTATGTCTCGCGCGATCCTCCATTGATTAGAAAATTTGTTGTTTTTCCAAAAATTTCCAACCTGGCCGATCACTCAAATTCGTTAGCCACACAAAATCAGCCTTTGCTGCAGCCCATTAATGGTGTGAAATTAAAAAAAATAATTCTTGGTTACGAATTTTGTAAGAAAATTCTTTAGGAATTCAACCTGTGTATAGCCGACTTAACTCTGACTTTATCTGTTTGCCCCAAGTTTGAGGTTTTAGATACTTGATGTCCTTAGTAATACAGTGCAGAACTAACACAAACCATACAAGTTTTCATTTATTGTGCTTTTATCAGATGAGTATTCTTCAAATACTGTCATAAATGAGGAGCGTTGGCGTATCTAAAGCCAGGAGCAATGGCGTACCTAAATGCAAATGGGAGATTGAGGGGGGGTTTGAGTAGTGGGGGTTTTTGTTACTGTATGTGACATGAACTCTCTTTATCCTGGTGGCCATTGTCAAGCTGGCCATAGTTGGATCGAAACCTGCCCAGTTCCGCAGGAACCGTTCGAATTTTGATCCATATGTGGCTGTCCCTGTTTGACAGAGCTTGATCGTTTAGCTCATTCTGTAATACTCACCTGAGTTCGAACCCCTCACCGCGGTGCCCATGCACCGGCCGGCGACATCACTCCCGGGGTTACTTCCGGGTATCTTGGCTCCTGTGCTGTCATTGGCCGGAGCTGCGATGACGTCACTCCCACGCTTGCGTGTGGGAGCCGCCGCTAACGGCACACTCACTGAAGCAAACGGCACGTACGTGCCGTTTGTTTCAGTGCGCATGTCCTGATGACGTCGGCACATGCAAATACAGGGCATATCTCCTAAACCAGGGATATGCAATTAGCGGACCTCCAGCTGTTGCAAAACTAAAAGTCCCATGAGGCATAGCAAGACTCTGAAAGCCACAAGTATGACACCCAGAGGCAGAGGCATGATGGGACTTGTAGTTTTGCAACAGCTGAAGGTCTGCTAATTCCATATCTCTGTCCTAAACCATTCAGGTTTAGGAGATATCCAGGGTAGCAACAAGTAAGCCTTATTATATGCTTACCTGTAGCAAAAAGTGGTCTGTAAGGTTTTACAACCACTTTTAAGTTCTGTTTGTTTTGTGATATGAACTTGAATTTCATGTGCCACATCTATATTTATAGACGTAACATGGCGGTATGATAAGACTGTATATGCTTGCGTTTTTTTTGTTTTTTTTGTGTCGCTAAGATCTTTAGCACGTTTTTCGGGTGCCTTTTACTGTTCCCAGTTCCTTTTGGAAATTGTAGTTTGTACTTTGAAGCTGTAGATAATTCATTTTAATTTCTGTTTACAAACTGGCTCCAGCCGAGCTGTCTGGCTGCTACATGGCCTTGGGGATTACCATAGTGGGGATAGCCCGTCCACTATGTTAATGAACCTGTGTGTGGGCAAACACCCCATTCCTCCAGAGGGAAAAACCTCTGTGATCCAATGCAAGCTTCTTCTTGCCATTTAGTTGCCACCTATGAAGCTGCAGTGGTAGGAGTGGGCCCTGGCACTAACCCACTTTATTATAATTATTATTATTATTATTATTATTTCTGGTTGTCAGGTGTAGATCATCTAATCTGCAATTCAGTATCCTTATCTGCTTCCAGAACTGAAACAAAAAATATAAATGTGTCTCATTTTGGTGACTACACCAAAGTTTTGAATTCTCCATCGCTTTGTCTTGTTAGTAGCCACAGGACTAAAAGAAAATTGTTTTTGGTTATACACTTTTTTTCAACCATAACCAAAATGCGAAAGAACAAATACTGTAGGTAAAATGTGAGTCCTTTCCAAAATTTAGCACTCAAAATATGTTTCCTAAAACAAGCTGCTCTCTAGGGCACATTAAAACTTTTTGTAGTGTGTTTAATGTATGTTGCAGCAGCCCATTAAAATAATGGGCTGCCAATGCTCCCAAATTGTGTCCAAAGTTGGACATGCCATATTTTTTTGCAATGCACTGCAGCACACAATCACGAGTCATGCCACACTGCAAAGCAGGAGCTTGGTGCGTTTGGGGTACCATTCAGAATGAATGGCAAACGCATGTAATGGCCGTTGCTTCGCCTAACCATAATGCAAGAATGCAAATAGCCCTCGATTTGTATGCTTTTGCAGCGTGGATTTAATGGCGCCAAATAGGCAGAAGGACCATTACCAATTTCTGTGCCCTTCTTCTTTTTTTTTTTTTTTTTTTTTTTTTTTTTTGATAAAACTCCTTGATCTGCCAAAGACTGGTCATACAAATTTTTATGTAGTACTTGGCTACAAGGAAATATAAGGACATCATAAAAATTAGAAGGGGGGGAGGGAAACTATACAAGTATATCCACCCTGTGGGGAAAAAAAAAGCATGATACTCTACTTTGGTACTCTTAAGTGTCAGTCCCATAAGGGCTGGTGTACATGGGTATTTGTGGTTGTCTGTCATCAGTTTACGATTATTTTGCAGATGTGAAACGCAGTTTAAAACTGATGTTATGGAACAAAGTTTTCCCAAACTGACCTCCAACATGATCTTTAATGCCCATATAAACTAAGCCATAGCCACAGAAAGGAGGTGTCATGGCTTGCTTGGATGTCCCAAAACCCTTTTTGTTTGATGCGTCCATACTGTATGTGACACTATAATGGTGGGCATATTTGATCTTTTCTAATATTTCTGTGGCGTGCCATCTAGATACCAGACTGGTGTTTTGTTGGGCAATGTTGCGCTTGGCTAGTTTAAGGCCCCTTCCACACGGAGCGGAGTCCACCAGCTCAACAGGAGATCGCTCCGTTGATCTCTGCTGAGCTGGAGGATGACCGGTTCGTCTCTTCTCACTGAGCAGGAAGGGGCCTGTCAGAGCCCCGCTGATTCCTATAGGGAGATCGGACGAAAACTTGACGGCATGTCCATTTTCATCAGATCTCATCCGATCCGCCAAGACGGATGGCAAATGTATCGCCATACTTCTGTTTTTAGCGGATCGGATGGCAGGCAGGTGTCAGCGGACACATCTCAGCTGACATCCGCCTGCCCATAGGAGTCGATGGATGGCCTGCTTGGATCTGCCTGAAAAATGGACAGGCTGATCCGAGCGGGCTTGTCATGTGAAAGGGGCCTTAGGATTCAAATAGCATGAGGGCCCCAGTTCTCTTGTTGTAGCTGGATACATTGTTGCAAGTATTTAAAGAACTAGCGAATGTGCTCCCCTGAAGAAGAATTTCACATAATTGGCCCCCATTCACACCGGTGCAACTTTTCATGCGCTTTGACAGGTCCAAATTGCATGACAAGTCGCATCCTATTGTCGGCAATGGATCTGTTCAAACCGGTGCGACACTGACTTTGCGGTGCCGCACTGATTTGAAAAATTAGTTCCTGCACTAGCTTTTGGCTTTATTATTATTATTATTAATAATAATAATAATATTTTTATTAGTACTTGTATAGCGCTGTTGATTGTACACAGCTCTTTACATATACATTGTACATTCACATCGGTCCCTACCCTCAAGGAGCTTACAATCTAAGGTCCCTAACTCACATTCATATACTAGGGCCAATTCAGACATAAGCCAATTAACCTACCAGCATGTCTTTGGAGTTGAGGTGTGACTTGCATAGACATCTGTGCATGAAGTCACACAAATGCCAGCCAAGTCGCACTGATATGTGGCTTTTGAAATTGTGCAATTTCAAGTGAAGTTGCAAAATTTCAAAGTTTGGTGTGAACAGGGGCTTGGGGCCTATTCACACTGGTGCATTGTAAAACGCAATATGCATGTTTATTGCATTTTTAATGCATTGCATTATGGGGGGGATAAAGCTGCAGCGCCACCTTTCTGATGGTAATCCCTTTTGTTAATGTAATGCGCCAGCAACTCGTGCACCAAATTCAGGTAGTTCTAAAATGCGCCACCTTTTAGGTTGTGGCACATTGAATGCGCCAAATTCCAAATAAAATGCCGACCGTTCATATCTTATGAAAGTGGAGCCAGAACTCTTTTCTGGCATACAGAGGGAGATCCTGGCACAGACAGATTTTGCAAAATCGTCTTGCGTCCGTTCTGAAAGTGGTGCAGCATGCACCAAATTCAAGTACGAGTTCTAGACCCGTACATGATTTTGGCACATGCTGCACCATTCTTTCAACGCATTAGACACTTTCGTAAAATCTGTCTCTGCCAGTCTTTATAAATTCCAGGGATAGAGTCTTGCATGTGTTTTCATCCCTGGTCACCTGGGGAAAAAATGGACATGCGACTCATAAAATGCACTTTAAAGTGCAGTGCATTTCCATTGACTATATATGAGTGTTTTTGGTTTGTTTTTCACCAAACATGCAACAAGCAGGACTTTTTAAAAAATGCAGCACACGTAACAATCAAAACAAAAAAACGCAGAAATGTGAACAGATTTAAAGGACTGTTTTTCATGCTTTTGTTGTGCGGAAATAGTGCATTTTAGTGATGCAAAAGTGCACCAGTGTGACCAGGGCCTTAGATTTTATGTTATATATATATTTTTTTTTTTTTTGAGGTGGGGGTGTTTATTTGCATACAGCATTTTATTGGTCCTTGCCCCTGAACCACAGACATGTTTGTTTGCTATTTCAGACAGAGCTTGTTCACACCGTATCAGTTCAGCTGCGTTGACCTACAAAGATTAATGCAGACTCAGCCTAAGTTCACACTATAGCGATGCGGGAACCAGCGCGATTACAGCGCCGGTTCCCGCATCACATCTCCCCCGCAGGCAGTTCACACTGCCGTCTGCGAACTGCTGCTGGTGTCAATGCAATGTTAATGACACCCCCAGATCGGTTCGCAGAACTGTGAACTTGCACAGGAATCAAAATCGTTCTCACCCATGCGATTCAATTCCAGTGCGGGGGGAAAAAAAAGTCCCTGCATTATTTTCCTGCAAATTCAATGCAAGTTCAGCCATACAACTGTATGGCTGAACTCACAATGCACAGACCTCACATGAGATTGGCACCGCAGTGTGGGTGCTACTCATATGCGATGGCTGTGTTCGCACACATATGAACCCAGGCTCAAGGTCAGGGTACATAGAAAACTGTGTGCCCCATTCCCACAAAAACAATGGGGTTGGTTTGCTAAAACTGGAGAGTGCAAAATATGGTGCTGCTGTGCATGGTAGCCAATCAGCTTCTAACTTCAGCTTGTTCAATTAAGCTTTGGGGGGGAAAAAACTGGAAATTGGATTCTATGCAGAGCTGCACCAGATTTTGACTCTCCTATTTTAGTAATTTCCCCCAAGTGCTGTGCTGAGGTGGGTTGCGGGGCATTTCGTTAAAAAAAAAAAAAAAAAATGCCTTGCATTGTTAGAATATATAAAGCTCCGCCACTACACAACTGATGTAAGCCCACACCCGTTTTAGCACACAGGCTGGTGTGAATGAGCCGTTAAGGTCCCTTTTACACCGATACGTTTTTTTTTCCTGCGTTTTTACCCTGCAATAAAAATGTTTCCCTTTTAACCCCTATGGGACTTTTCACACCACTGCGCTGTGGTTACAGGCGTTTTGAAAAGTTCTGCATGCTGCATCTTTGGTGCAGTGTTTAAAACCGCACAAAAAAGTTTCCCTTTTGAAATGAATGGAAATCGTGGTAAAAACACACCGCTATTTGCGTTTTTTGGTGTGTTTGAGTCGCATGTCCATTTTTCACAGGTGCAGGCAACCCAAAAACGCACAGGAAACGCATATAAAAAACACAAAAAATGCAGCGATTTTGCTACAAAAGGGTCCTAAGGGTCTATTTATAAAGCCACAAATAACTTGCCAAATGTTCTCTGGTGAAGAATCAATTGCTGTCATTTAAAACGCATGCACCTGGAGGAGTCGCCTGCAGAGAATGTTTGCTGAACTCTGATTCACATTGATGCTACTTTAGAAATCGTGCTACTTCACTTGAATTAGCACGATTTCAAAGTAGCAGGTCAGTCAGCGCGATTTCAGGTTCTACTTGGCTGACATCTCTGCCACTTCATGCACAGATGTCTGTTGATGTCGCACCCGAAAAAGTGCAGGAATTACCTTTGCAAATACCCTTTTGCAAATCTGTGCAGCGCCACAAAGTCAGTCGCAACGATTGGAACAACACCATTTCCGGCAATAGGCTGTGACATGTCAAATAGCATGACAAATCGCTCCAATGTGAACTAAATGTCTGATTCATTGCTTTATTACTACACCTCTTGGCCTGCTGCATAATCATGCCTTTTTCAGTGCATTTTTGTAATGCACATCTTTTATGCGTATTTCAGTTTTTGTTGGAGACTGGTAAACACAAAACCCTGCCAAAAATGCATGTAAATGTGATTCCATTGAGGCCCATGGGGCCAAAAACATGCCGTGCCTCTCCAAAAGAAGCACCTGCATGTTTTCAAAAAATCACACTGCACTATGTTGCATTGATGTGC
Organism: Lithobates septentrionalis; assembly: GCA_037952835.1. Classification (NCBI taxonomy): domain Eukaryota; kingdom Metazoa; phylum Chordata; class Amphibia; order Anura; family Ranidae; genus Lithobates; species Lithobates septentrionalis. Next base: position 1,308,716 of record JBBDGP010001693.1, on the reverse strand, counting down.
ACGGGCACCACAGAAAATGTGATTTCTATTGTTGTGCAATGACAGATGGCGGTGAATTTGCACTAGTGTCAACAAGGCTTTAGGCCCCATGTGTGTTGGTGTGTGTGGTGGTTTTTTATTTATTTTTGTTAGATGCATGAGCTTTAATTTGAAAGCTTTAAATGTAGTTTACCTCTTAATGACTCCTATATATGTGCACATAGGAGTGGCCATATTTGCTTAATAAAAGATGGACGTTCTGTTTACTAGCCCAACACAGCATTATGCCTAGCTGATCCCCTTATCTCGCTGCAAGTCTACCACACAGGGTCCATCTTATGGACTATAGACTTTTCAGCAGTATCTAGTTTTGTGTGACCCCCCCCCCCCCCCCCACCCACTACACTAATGGTAGCCAGACCCCATGAGATGAGCCCAGGCAGGTAACATGGGAGAGCTCAGGCACCTATTTTCTTTTTAATTCCATTCGTGAAAGCTGTATTTTATTTTGAATAAAAAAGTGAATTGTTTTTTCTGACACATACACTGCTGATTTTATATAAAGCATGATTTTTTATTTTTTATTTTTACACATTCACTGAAAATATGAGTCTAATGCCGGCCATACACGGTTCGAATTTCGTAAGAATTTTCTTTCGAAAATCGTATGAAAGCATATTCGTATGAATTTCGCATCATTAGTGGGCTGCAACAACGGCCGATTTTCGTGCGGCAATCGAATTTGAGGAATCGGACATGTTGGAAATTTTCCGAAAAATGAACAATTTTCTAATCAATGATGGGAGAATCGTGCGAGAAATGTAATAAGAAAAGAAAATTTACGGAGAGAAAAGAAGATTCCCAGCCAAGAAAATTCTTTTCTGTAGCAACATGAGGTGAAATTGAAGGCTTGGTCGGCCGAATTTCGAAAATCAATGGTGGCACCATCGGATCACAATAAAAACGAAATGTCTTATTTTGAAAAGAAAATTCGTTCAAAATTCGACCGTGTATGGCCTGCTTTATTTATTGGGGGAAAAAATACAAATTGGAAACCAAGCAAGTTCTTTTCTTAATGTCCCATGTGGGGTAGATTTAATAAAAACTAACTGGAGCACTCAGAATCTGGTGCAGCTGTGCATGGGAGCCAATCAGCTTGTTCAATTAAGCTTTGGCAATAAAACCTGGAAGCTGATTGGTTTCTATGCAGATCTGCACCAGATTTTGCATTCCAGCTTTAGTAAATCAACCCCTATGTGTCTTTCTGAGCAGTCATGACTACATAGCTCAGTTCTCAGTGCCCCCCCCACCCCCAAGTCATGACAAGACTGCTTTTCTTACTATCTTAAAGGATGGTCACAACTCGGCCTCAGTTCTTACCAAGCGGAATGCTAGGCTGCAGCATAGCTTGCTGTAAAAATATGTACAGTTGGTGTACTTCTAGGTGCAATGAAAGGGTTAAGATTGACTTATTGCATTTGCTTTTAGTACTACATAACGTGGGTGTTTTTTTTTTTTTTTTTTTCTCAAGCTTTGCTTTTTGTCCAATAGGGTAAATACATCACTTAGTTGAATGACTGGATTTATGTACAAGGTTTCCGGTCTCAAGTTTTTCTTTGCGTGAATAAGCAGTGCTGCAGGATACATTTTTGAAATTCTAAACAAAAATGTACATATGCTGCATTTGTTAAAGTTGTAAAGAAAGGAGGAAAAAGGTTGTAATACTAGTGTACATACGCTGCATGTGTAAGATTTTTGTTTTGGGGGGGTTGAAATTGCACAGCAATTTTTTTCCCAAGTGTTTGTTTTTTTATATTTTTTTGGTATACACCACTTGCCCCTGAGCACCACCACTTTTTTTTTTTTTTTTTTTTTTTGGCCTTGCCTATTCATGGCATCCTCCTTCCAAGAAATGGTAATTGCCTTTTTAAATTGTAGCTTTCCAGTTGCATTAATCTAATGACTGATTTATGTTGGTGCATAATGCATGCGCAGTTGTGAGGGTTTGGGTTTTTTTTTTTTTTTTCCATTTAGGGAGTAAAATGTCACCTAGTTTGAGTGAAGGTCTACAAGATGCCATTGTTTCATGCTAAAGAAACTTTTCGTATGTAAAATCCACAATGAACTTCTGTTTTCTAGCCGGCTCCTACATCATTTGTGGCTTGCCCGCTCTGCGCCACACTTCTCCAACAAGGTTTTACTGTGAAATGTTACCATAAGCCCTGCCTATAAAGGGAAGATTTACAATCCACTCTCAAACATGATTTCTCATAGTGGGTGTACACATTGCCATCCTTCTATGCTGGCACTGTCGAATATATACGTAGGCATGTTGAATTCTTGATAAGCGTGTTTGTCACCAGTGCGTTTGGCGTAGTTTTTTTTTTTCTTTTTAAACCTGTGAATTTTTAAAAATGTTTGTTCTATATTGCATCATAATATATAAATAATGATGAAATAGATGTTTTTTTTGTTTTTTTGTTTTTTTTTAGAAAAAAATAATTCTAATGCAGAATCTAAAAAGGATTTTTATTTATTTTTGACACCTTGCTGTATTGAGTGTTTAAAATTCTGTTAGAATTTGAAATTGCAATCTGAGTATGTTGAACAGGGCATGCATGAACTGTTCTGTGGAACAAAGTGTTCACAGAGCAAAATGGAATGTGAAGTAAGTCCGCCACTGGTCTTGCAGCCCCCATTTTGCATTGCTACCAAACCATTGATCTTATAAATTGGGCCCCACCGTTCCCAAGGCAACGTAAGCTGCTGCACTTCCAAATGGGCAGGATTATATAGCTCTTGGTGGTGGGGGGAGGGTTGTAAGAGGAAACTGCATCCTGATGTTTAATGTAAAGGAAGTTGAAATACACATGATTGTGAAGTGTAAACGTGGACTAAGGTCATCGTAGAAAGAGGATGCTGCTACGTGGCCATTCATGGTGTGTGGGGGAGTTGCATAGGGTGAGAGAATGTTTCAAAAGGAAATCCTCTGAGTACATTATATTGCTTACTACCAAATGGGAGGTGGATGATTGAGGCCATGATGAATACAATGCAGTTTTACGTCTTCCTGTACAAACAAATGGTTAACGCAAGCTTTTGCATGGGCTTCACTGTTAAGGTTTTACTTTTGCAACCCACAAAATGTTCCCATGTGCTCTTGCTGTACATTTAATTTAAATGTCCTATTTTTTTTTAATGTTAGATATAATATTATCAATGATTTTATTTTGGTATTTAAATGGATTACTTTTAGAATTCCAAAATAAAAGTAAAAAAAAAAAAAAAAAAAGTAAATTAAAGTGTGTGTGTGTGTGTGTGTGTGTGTGTGTGTATATGTATGTATGTATGTATATTATTATTGAAAGCTTACAATCTAAAGGAAGGGCAGGTGATACAACCGTAGGTTTTTCATGGCTTCTGAAGTCTTCAGATTTCCCTGCATGCGCATGGCTTCACTTCTGATGATGCTGTGAGCTGCTTGTGTAAAGCTGGCCATAGATTGACATTCAGCTGGGGGGTCCAGAGTTATTTTGACCCATCTATGTCCCTTCCCGTTCGAGGAGTCAATCTGATGCTCGACTCTTCTCGAACAGGACTGCTGGAAAATTTGGGTTCGATCAGCATATGCACCCAATCAGCTGTAGCACTGATCAATGTATTCTGTCGGAGGAGGAGCTCTGCTGTCAGAATACAATCGCACAGCGGGGAGAATTCCATCATCCACCTCAATTGTGTAGATGGGAGAATCCCATTTGTATGGGGTTTCTTTTTATTTATTTTTTAATGGGGGGGGACGACTCCATCTATGACCGGCTTAACACAGTTTGGTTAAGGTGACGCCGCCAAACACCTTTTTGTTCTCTGTATTGACACTCAATACAGGCAGTAGATTTTTAAATATTGGAATGGACCCAAACACAATGGAGGTGAACGGTCAAAAGGGAAGCCAGTGTTCTTAAATGAAATGTATAACATTTGCAATAAACTGCAAATGTGTCACAGGTGGAAAATATGTAAAGATGAATTAAGGCTTTAGCGGATCGTTCCCATAGGAAATGCAGTCATTGTTGCAGAGTAGAATGAAACAATGTAGAAAGCATTCTTATATTTTTTAATTTCACACAGCCATGGCCTCTTAATTATTGAAACCTTAACTCACAAAGGAGATTCTCCACACGGAATCCATAGCCTGTAGGAAATGTTTCAAGAGTATAAAAAAATTTGCCAAGGTAAAATTTTTATTTACCCAATACTGTATTAACTGCATGTTTTTATACTCTGTGTTTAAAAATGCACCTGATGATTTTTATTTTTTTATATATATTATTTATTTTTGCTTTTTTAAACCACTATATAAATGGACTTTTGGGGTAGGTATTTTACATTTGGCTGGAGCCCTGCTTCAGTTCTTTGCTGCTGTGTCTTGGATGCTGCAGATAATTATTCAGTATGGCTTGAAGAAAACCTTGTATTGCATTGTACCCTGTATCTGGGCACTGACAGAAATTTGGTTGCATCTAAATGAAAATGCTACATGGATGGTGGTCCTCCCTATTTACCCTTTTGCGCAGTTTTGGTTCCCTGATTTAAGCTGGAAGGGATAGTGATGTGCTAATTAGCTGACTTTCTTACGCAAACATAAAAATCACTTTTTTTTTCTGTGCCTAGTTTGTTTTAGCAAGCCTCTGGAGGGAATATTGGTTTTAACAATCGGCAGAACTTGATAGCTGAGTTTATATCGTCAGTACGTTACTTTATCCTCCTTTTTGTCCGTTAAGCACCTGGCTTACCTTCCTGATGAGGAACAACATGCGTTCCCTTGTCCCTGTCTGCGGTGCAATGCTCAGAGCCTGAGCCACCAATTGGCAGCTTGGCGTTGTCTGTGTCGAAGGGCACACTCAGGGCAGCTGCTGGTGTGAACAAGCCCTAGGGCTCATTTTCACATGCTGCAGCTCTTGCCACCCCTCTGAAAAGCGATCAGCAGTGTATCACTTTTAATAGGGCATTTAACAGCTGGTGAGGAAGCATTCTGTCGCCTCCTCCACAGCCTATTTTAACTCTTAAAAGGCATTTAACATGGCCTCATGCACCTAAATGGGATGCTTTCAGTGACCGTACAGCCCACCAAATGCAAAATGTGGTGTTTTTTTTTTTTTTTTTTTTTTTTTTTTGCCATGGCATATGCACAGCCCTGAGCAGCTGCATTCCCTTCTTTCGGTGGGCATTCAAACCGTGGCTCAACCGCTTATCCAAAAAATGAACAGATTCCCCCATCAACACGAGAGGTGAATGAAGGAATCCTCCCTGCTGTGCTTATTGTATCCTGACAATGGAACGCCTTGGCTGTCAGAATACACCCATCAGCACCGATGCCGATAATGCTGCAAGTGCTGATCAAAAAGTGAATTTTTTCAACATTACCATTCGAGAGAAGCTGATCCGTTTAAATTGATTTCTCTCTAGGGGGAAGGACCACATATAGCCAAATTTTGATCTGGTCCCTGCTGAACTGGGGTTTTTAGTTTTTGCTAAACGAATAAAGACTGAAAATTTTTGAAGGGAGGAGGAGAAGAGTCATAGTTTTGTTATATCATTTTGCAAACCGGTAATTTTTCTCCTTCACTGCGCTGATGAGGCAGTACTAATGGGCACTGGTAGGCAGCACTAATGGGTGACACTGCGAAGGCACTGTTGGGACTGCACTGATAATTGGTGCCCTGATTATCGGTTTACATGTCCCTTTTACACAAGCAGGTTATCAGCTCTCTTCTCTCCATGCTTTCAGCATGAGGAAAGGAGTGCCGATAACCGGCTTCTGTTTACATCCGTGATCAGCTGTGATTGGCCATAGCTGATCATGTGGTAAAGAGACGCTGATTGGCTCATTATCTCAATCTGTGATTAGCAATGTCCAGAGGACACTATCGTAGAGCACGCTTCCTGTGGCCTGCAGCAGGTGCAATCACTGGGCGCCGTCATATGACTGTCCTAGAACTTGCTGGCCGTGCTGTAGCCATCATTCGGCTATAGTGCGGTCGGCAAGAGGTTGAAGAATAAGTTCAGCTTCGGGAGCATGGTACACGTTCCACTTCTTTTTAGGAAAGATGCCCACACAGCTGTGTCATTCATTCAGAGTTCTGTGAATGAATAGACTACAAGTACCGACCTGCAGATGATGGCTCGTAGTTCTCGAACTACAAGAGCGCTGGTGAGCATCCTCCGTCGTTCATGGAATCTTCCTGGACTGAAGTAACTGCCTGCTTATAATGGACATACTGGCAGACATTTAGGCTGACAGTCTGTACATTGCACCCACGGTCTGCTGATCACGGATGCAATGCAGGCTCCTAAGAAAAAAATAACTGCAAACAAAGTTGTTGTTTTGTTTTTTTATTTTTTTTATTTATTTTTTAAGAAGAACTTCTCCTTAAGGCTGGCCACACAGCGTACAGTTAGGCCCCTTTCACACGGACGATCCGTATGTCCGTTTTTCATCCTTCCGTTTTCGGATGAAAAACGGACATACATTCATCCCTATGGAGCGTCGGATGTCAGCGGTGACATGTCCGCTGACATCCGACCCGCTCCGATCCGAAAAGTGTAACGGAGGAAAAACCTACTTTTCCATCCGTGATCGGATCGGATGACGGACACTACGGACCGTCATCATCCGATCCCCCCATAGGGGAGAGCGGCGCTCTGACAGGTCCGTCGCTGCATAGTGTGCAGCGATGCACCTGTCATCTTCCTGCTCAGCGGGGATCGGCGGAGCGATCCCCGCTGAGCAAGCGGATGTTCACGGGGCGGATCATGACTGATCTGCCCCGTGTGAAAGAGCCCTTAGGGTTTTTTTTTGTTGTTTTTTTTTTTTGATTGCCAAATTGCACCAATTCAAGTCCTTTTTATAACTATAGGCTTTTTGCTATATTTTATACTTCAGTTGTAGAGCAGGCAGCACTAATATTTAGCTCAGTTTACATAGTATACCATATTACCATGTATTTGCTATTTTGCGTTTATCGGCTCACTGGATTTCTGGCTTGGTCAACTGGTATTTTTTGCACTTGCATAGCAAAACTCCTTTTTAATGGTATATTTAGCAGACCAAAAAGGAAGTAAATAAGAGAAGTTAATTGTTGACACATATACTTTAGGGCGATCTGACATGAATGAGCAGAATTTATCACAAGCACTTGGTTTTGAGAGCAGATTGATTCACAAGGATTCTCACATGGGTTATCACTTATTAGAGTAACTGCTGCAAAATGAGCAAATACTTTTAGTTCTGCTTTAAACCCAATCAATTTAAGTTTCCTAAATCTGTTACATTCAAGGATTGCCGTCACTATTGCTTATGCTCTTATCCAAACCGTCAAGTCCTCGAATAACTGGTGTCATAACTGATCGCATGTGCAGCACCATAGCAATTGCAGACCAAACAAAGTCCAAGATGGCAGCTTCTTTGGCTGTAAAGGGTAGGGGGTATAGTTCCGCTTTAGGCAAGGTGTCTACTGAGGGGAGCAGGAACTGCAGCTACTGCTGTAGGTGGTAATCAATTCATGGGCCAATAGGGCTCTTTGCAGTTAAAATGTGTTTAAGCTGTTTTTAAATCAGTATGTGAAATAATTATTACTAAACAAAATTTAAGCTAAAGGAAGTTGAAACTCAATTTTGCATTGTGCCTCAATTGTACTTATTTGAGCCTACTAGTAACAGGAATTGCTTGCTGACTGTAACCTAGATATTGTGTGGGCATGAATGTGGCAAGAAGCAAGGTTTGCTGTTTGTGTTGAAAAACGGTACATGTTGTGACAAATGGGCTGATGGGTTTTACTTCCTCCCTCCCCCCCCCTGCAAAGTAAAAGCATAATGGGCTAGTATGCATTGCATACTAACCCATTATGTTGCACTTACCTGCAAACGAAGCCTGCGATGTCCCCGCTGGTGGCCGCATCCATCTTCACCACTCTTCCTTCTGTTGATGACATGTTCCCTCTGTGTTTTTCTTCCGGGTTCACGGCTCCGGCGCTGTGTGGCCGGAGCCGCAATGACTTCACGCAGGAGTCCCCCTTCCGGCAAGGAGCTCTGATTTTTCCAGCAGCATCCACCGGACATTCAAAGCGCATGCGCTACTGATGTCAGCGGCTACATGTAAGGTGAATATCTCCTAAACCGTACAACGGGGTCAGCAACGTGTAGATCGCGGACAGGTGCCTGGTAGATTATGGTCTGGGCTCGCTGACCCACCATCCTAGAGCATCAAACAGGGTGCGATACAGAGGGACTACTTGTAAAGTTGGAGCTGTAGTAGGGAGCAAAAGTCGCATAAGCTGATGCCTCCTCTGTAGTGCCGGCTTCTGTCCCATGCGGAGTGATACCAACTGCACTCCACCTCTTATCCTGGCTAGCGATCTCCAGAGTGGTGCCAGCAGCCGGAAAGAAGAGATCTTCATGTCAGTGTGCAGCAATACACTGTGCATAATAGTATAGGGCTGCTTTCACACTGATGTGATGTGGCTTACCCACCGTGGGTGCAGTGCAGTGTACCTGCAGCTTTCCTGCGGGTTTGTTGCGTTTAGCCTTAGACTTCTATTATATTCTGCGGGTTTTGTGCACTTTCTGAAAGTGAAACACACCTGTGTAGCACCTGCCAAGCATGACCTATTCAAGTGAATGAGGCCACAGTGCAAATGCCCTGCAGCCATGTGCAGTACAGCAAACAAGGGGTTAAAGCAGGTAGCATTGTGTTGCTTTCTCACCACCTGGTTTAACCCTTTGGCCCCCGCAGAAGCATGCAGTTGTGGGACACTTGCAAAACGGGCCTATTTACTTGAATAGGTTGTGATTGGCAGGTAGTAGCACCCACCAAAAGCAACAGGGGCTTAATTCCTGCTGCTGCACGTGTACACCTTTTTTTGGCTGCTGCCTCAGCAGCTAAAGCGGGTAGGGATAGGAGGCGGTAAGACTGCGACTCAACCGCAGGACTTTACCACCCTGCAACTTTACGTGTGAACGAACCCCATTGCCGTGTACACACGAGCGGAATGTCCGACAAAGTCCGACGGGAGATTTTGATCGTATATTCTGATCGTGTGTATGCCCCATCTGACTTTTTACATCAAATTCTGATGGGCCTAGAAAAATGTGTTCTAAATTTTTCAGACGGAACCAATTCCTATCGGGAAAACCGCTTGTCTGTATGCTGTTCCCACGTACCAAAAACGACGCATGCTCTGAAGCAAGTACGAGAAGGAAGCTATTGGCTACTGGCTATTAAACTTCCGTTTTTCTACTCCTGTCATATGTGTTGTACGTCACTGCGTTCTGAATGGTCGGAATTTGGTGTGACCGTGTGTATGCAAGACAACTTGAGCGGAATTCTGTCAGAAAAGCCTTCAGAGTTTATTCTGACGGGAAAACTGGTCGTGTGTACAGGGCATAAGGGTACCGCTCCCAAATGCAACTATGGGCTCAATCGCAAGTGCACAAGGCACTGCTGCTCCTCTGAAAAGAGGTCCAAGTGTGTTTTGTCATGTGACCACCTCGTTTAAATCCATGATTGGTGTGCAATGCACACAAATGCAATACAGTGTTGTGTGGCAATTTGAGGTTTAAATCAGGTGTGAGGAGGCGACACTGTGCCTGGTGATATTTGACTTCTCCCACATTGTTCAGGAAGATCTCCACCTCTTTACGGTTACATACCCCTGCCATACAGGTTTAGGAGATATTCATTTTATCTACAGGTATGCCTTATTGTAGGCTTACCGGTAGGTAAAAATGTGAAATCGGGTATAAAATCGCTTTAAGTCATAATGTACTAGTATGCACCGCATACAAGCACAATTGACAGACTTGCCTGTACATGGAGCGCTCCCCGGTGCTGCCATCTTCACCTGGTCTTCCTTCTGGGTTTGCAGGCTTCATCTGTATGAGTGGATGACGTCATTCCGTGCCCTCGGCTCTGGCACGGTCTGCCGTCCCTTTAGAGTGCATGCAGCGGTGACGTCACCGACTGCATTTTGTGTGAATATCTCCTAACCAGTGCAAGTTTAGGAGATGTTCACTGTACCTACAGGTTAGCCTTATTTAAGGCTTACCTGTGGGTACAAGTTCAAAAGTGGAGTTTAATTCCAACTTTTTAAAATTCAGACCTTCTGCTTCAGTACCCACAAGTGCTAGACTGGTTTCTTTGGCGCTTAGAACATGCACCATATACGATTGTTCCTGAATGAAACCACAGAATGAAACATTTTGAGCAAAAGTCTACTAGTGTATGGTTGGCTTAACCGGAAGTGAAGGGACAATCTGCCACAGGAACATGGACAGAAATAAAAATCCAGTGGGTTCTAGTCTTCCCCTACTATACTAAAGTAAAGCATTTTTATGTCTTTCGGTGTTGCTGTTCACTTCATCTCCTGGTAAAACAGCAGGCTAGTAAGTGAGGGTAAGGCTCCTTTCACACTTGTGCAACTTGAAAGTCACGATTTTTTGACACAACTTCAAGCCATGCCTGTGTGATCTTGAGGTCTTTGGCAACTTGAAGACGCACAGATATGAATGGTACTCATGGGGTATGACTTGTCATGCGACTTTGCAGGCCCAAGTCACAGGACAAGTCGCACAAGTGTGAAAGGGGCTCTAATCCTATGCTTGTTTAGGACAAGGGACACAAAGTATGGAAGCAAGAGGATAACTGATACCCAGGAAACTAGAGTTTGCAGAATGAGAAGTAGCAATGGTAGTCTCCATGTCTCTCCAGAAGTGTTGTCTGCCACACTTGTTTTCCCATTGAGGGAGAAATGATTAGAATCTATTGGGTTATACTGACACCTACAGGATTTGGACATTTGCAAATAAAGTGACCAGCCAGGTATAACCCCTCCCACTCCCAGCATGCCTCAGTATTTTGCTAGTGTCCAAGGAGGATGTGTCCCCAATGAGCTCCAAGAAAAGGATTTTATTTGACTGGCCAAACAAAGCCTGAGATGTGGTGGGGGAAAAAGGGGTGGTACCAAGCACAGGATTGCAGAGGGGTCCTGGCAGTGCATGGCTGATATGAGGGCAGGGAGATGGGTTTGTTTATATTACCTCTTTCTTTTTTTATTACGTGTGTATGTATTTTATTTGATATATATAATTTTATAGTGCTGACAATTACAGTGCCCAATACTGTGTTCTAGTTGTGGGATAGGTGTGTGTGTGTGTGTGTGTGTGTGTGTGTGTGTGTTTTTTTCGTTTTTTTTTTTTTTGTAGGCACATATTGAGTAGTTGTTACATAATTTACCAAAATATTTTTCGACATGACTTTACCATTTTATATCATTTTAAAACTCAGAGATTTTTAGGTTATTCAGTAGAGGCTGGGTAAAATAAACATCCAAAATTTAAATCCGTAACAAATTCAAAGTCAAAACATTAACATAATGCAGTTTACCAATCCTTAGATGGGTGGCTGCATTTGTTTTGTTTTCTGTAATCACCTGGTGATCTGGCCAGTGACACTTCCTGCCTTGGGGTGCCTACACTCTGGATGAAGGAGAAACTGAGACACCTTTGGACAGAAACATTGGTAATCTGGGTGGAGGAGAGCGTTGGCTGCACTAGCAGATTTGGATACGCTAACACATTAAAGCCAGACTCCAGCTCACACTTTTCAAAGCAGTATTCAACCCAAAAGAAAACGTTTTATTATACTGCAGCTTGCCTATAGTTAGTGATGGCAGCATTTGTTTTTCTTTTTTAGGTTTTCTTTCCCTTATTTTTACCTGGTGATCTGGCCAGTATTTTATTCTTTCAGCAAAACACACTCTTCTGCAAATGTAGCAGTTAAGAGTGTTGAGACAAACCATTTACCACTGACAGCTAACAGCGATCAGAGTTTTATTTTTCATGTAAAACCTTTATCACAAAAAAGAAAAACTGTTGTAACTGAAGTGTGAGCTGGAGTTTTGGCTTTAATTTGTTAGTGTATCCAAATCTGCTAGTATATCTACTAAAACAATTTGATTCGTCCAAATACAATCTTTTAGAGCCCTTGCACACTGGGGCGGTTTGCAGGCGCTATTGCGCTAATAATAGCGCCTGCAAACCGCCCCAAACCGCTCCTTGCATTCCAGTGTGAAAGCCCCGAGGGCTTGCACACTGGAGCGATGCGCTGGCAGGACGGTAAAAAAAGTCCTGCTAGCCGCATCTTCGGAGCGGTGAAGGAGTGGTGTGTATACCGCTCCTTTACCGCTCCTGCCCATTGAAATCAATGGGACGGCGCGGCTATACCGCCGGCAATGCGCCTCTGCGGAGGCGCTTTGCGGTGGTATTTAACCCCTTCTCGGCCGCTAGCGGGGGGTAAAACGCCGCTAATAATAGCGGCGTTTTACCGCCGACGCCGCCCCCCGCCCCAGTGTGCAAGGGCTCTTAGGGTGGATGGAGGAATCTGTTCTACTTTTTTCTTTTGTTCAGCCTGCAGCCTAAAGAAGAAAAATCTCATTGTGTGGCAAGCCTTATTCTCAACTGTTGGATATCAGCCATGTGACAAATGAACGGAGTTAAAGTGATTTGTAAAGGATCATTCTTTATTTTTTTTTAAATAACAAACCTGTCATACTTGCCTCCACTGTGCAGCTCGGTTTGCACAGAGTGGCCCCGATCCTCCTCTTCTGGGGTCCCCCGGCTGCTCTCGCGGCTCCTCCCCGCATCAGATAACCCCCTAGGAGAAGCATTCTCCCGAGGGGGTTACCTTGCGGGCACGCTCCCAAGTCCAGCATTTGCGTCCACAGACACGAATGCCAGACTCGGCACCTGCGTCATTGGATTTGATTGACAGCAGCGGGAGCCAATGGCTGCGCTGCTATCCAATCATAAGCTGGGACCCCGTGGAGAGAGGGACAGTGCGTCCCCACCGAAGAGATGAAGGGGCTCAGGTAAGTAAAAACGGGGGGGGGGGGGCTAGGGGGACGGTGACTACCAGGTGTTTTTTAAGGTGAAAAAACAAGGGTTTACAACCCCTTTTTAAAGCGAATGGCTGACTAATATGCTTGCATTGTAAGAAGTACAACTATTATTTAGCACTGCAGAAAAAAAGAGTGACTGTGTGTATATAATATAAAAAATAGTAGTATTGTGTGTGTTTTTTGCCTTTTTTAATTCTTTGCAGTGTGTTTTCTTTTTAAACGATTGGTTGTAAGCTGGCCACACATTACCTTCAACTATGTAATGCAAGGACCTACCTGATTGCATACAAATTGAAAGTGTTTAGGTTTGACCTCCTATTATATGGTTTTGGTAAATCTAAAGAATAATTTACACGAGAATTGTATAATGTATGGCCAGCCTTGCCAACAATTTTGCACCCATTTTCTTCTCCTTAACCTTTGCATGTTATGACTACTATTGGAGGTTTTGAATATTATATTTGTCTGTTCATAACAGCTGTGTGTTCTAAACTTTTATATATGGCCTCTGAATGTGGAACACTTCTGTTTGTTTTAGTTCTTTTCTATGCTTCTGATAAGCTTGTTGCATAAGCTAAAATGATACTGTTAGCATCTACCTTAATTAATGGCATAGTTACTTGGTGTATGTAAAAGCAAACAATTACTTTTTTATTTATTTTTTGCTCCCTTTTTCACTCTTTGCTTTGTCAAATATACCATGAGCTTTTTTGTTACAGCCGATTGATAAGTGCAAAAAGTACCTGTTGTTCATGCTCGAAATTCAGAGCTGTCCGGCGTCCTGTGCTCACCACCCGTTCTATCAGGGAGAATTAGGCCCCATGTACACGGGACGCTGTTAAACGTACTTTCAGAGGCAGTTGGACACTTTTTTTAACTGCCCCTGAACTCATTCAATGTTCTCCTATAAGACCATGTACAGGGTCTTGTTTATTGCCGTTTTTATGCAGTTGCATTTAACAGCATTTCTTTGGAAGCAAAAAAAGGATTCAGACGCCAAAGATTTCCACGTTTCAGGCGCCAAACGCGGTACCGGCATTTAGACGTGTTTTTGTTTTTAAAGGTACCCTATATTTTAAACCTGAAAAGACAAAAATATGATGGAAAACAATGAAAAAACATTAAAAAAATAGTTAATGTTTTAATTACTTGTGATGATTCATAGACCATATATAGTAGGTACGCAGCGGTACGTACATGTTTACAAAATATCCTGCCAACATTTGCTGCGCAATCAAAGGATGGGTCCAATAGCGACGAACTCTGACTCTGGACCTCTCGCGCAATTTTCTACGTCGTTCTAGCCTCGTCAAGAGCAATGTCAGAAGCATTTCCTCACATATGCTCATTATGGGATCCATTGCAAAAAAAGCACATAAATCGAGGCAAATACAAGTAGACAACTGCTCTCTCTGCTGCTGCTACTCACTCTGGTCAAAATGGCTGAAATAGTTAACTATGTTTTTTTTTCGCTTGGGAAGGGTCTTAGATGAGGTAATCTTAATAAACGCTTCTAGACGCAAACGCGGCTAAATGGATGTTTTAAACGCTGGTTTCAAGGTATCAGAAAAATTCGTTCAGAGGCCTTTGCCTCGGCGTCCCACGCACATGGGGCCTTGGCCCTCCATGTCTTTATCTTGAGACTACAGAAAGATTCGCCTTTATGTTGTGGTAATGGGAGAGCGGGAGTGATTGAGTAGTTTTTCTACTTAGTCCACAAAAATGTGTGTTGGCCCACAACAGGATTTTGAAGCTGAATGTGTTTTTAGCAGATCAACAGGTGTGTTTTTTTATTTATTTTTTTTTCTCTGTACTTTGCAAAGTCTTTAATGGGGGGAAGATGTGGATGTATAGAAGCGATGTACTGCTTGTTGTGTTTTTGTTTTTTATTTTATTTTTTTGACCAGGCATGAACTCTTTAAACTTTCTTGCATTGTTTTTTATTGCTTTTAGCGCATTTCTGATTTGAATAAGAAGTCATTTGCTTGCCTATATGTAGTGTCCCAATGTGCTCATTGCTCATGAAGACTCTGGTCATACTTTTAGGCCTCATGTACACTGCTGCTGGTAAATGGACATTTAGGGGCAGTTGGGCGTGTTTGCTTTTGTTTTTTGTTTTTTGTTTTTTCAGCTGCCCCTGAACTCTCCTCTGTTATGTTATCAGTACATGTACACAGGGTCGTTTATAGTCGTTTCTAGGCAGTTGAGTTTAAAAGCATTTTTTGGAAAGCAAAAAAATGCGTTCAGGACGGATGTTCAGAGGCATTTGAAAAGCCAAATGCCTGTAACTGCTTGTAAACGCGGTAACTCACGTTATGCTGCGTTTCGTTTCCAGGCGTATTTAATTTAAAGCCTAAAGTGTTAATTGGTGACTGCTTTACTACTTCTGCCTCTCAGTGGTCTATGGGTCAGGTCTGACTTGATGGGAAAACAAGCCTAATGGAGCCCAACCTAAACCATTTTGGTGGAATTCCTAATTGCATTCTGTGATGGGGTTATTTAAAGACTTGTGCAAATGTCAGTTCTAATCCCATATTTTAAACAGTAATGCAAAATACTAAAATACTCTAAATCAGTTTTTTTGTTTTTTTTGTTGATCTATTTAAAAAAAAAAAAAAAAAAATTCTATATAATTTTTTTTCCCCCTCTTGCTGGAGTTGTACATGCAGAGGTTTTGAAGTCCCTGTTCAAAACCTAGTAAAATGTTGAAAAGGCATGTCTACTGGGCTGAACCAAATTAGAAAAAAACCTGCAGTTGATCCAGAAAAGGGCAAAAGCCCTCGCAGTGGCTCACACACGTGGCTGTGAAATGTGGACTTTTTTTTTTCCCCACCCAGGAGCCAGAAGCGCTGTGTTTGAATACTAACGGGGAACTTATTTGTCTGTGTTCAGGGTTCATCCATACACATGCCCGTTGACGCAAATACTGGCGTATAGCCGCATACAGTCATTCATGTGTAGGGGTGGCTGTATACATCACCTCTGGCACCAGCAGGGGAAGGGGGAGTTGGGAGTGGAAATAGGGCCACATTTTAGATTGTATGACTGCAGGCGGCTGTGTGCATGAGCCCTAAAGCATGGTTCAATTTGCTCCAAACGGTAAAAATGCCATACTGATCTCCCAAGGCAGATATCCTCAGGATCTGTGTTAATTCTGTTACCTAAAATATTGCGTGAAGTTAATACTGATAACTTTCTGTACTGCCCTCCAAAAGTTGGAATATTTAATGTTCTAGAATTAGAACGAGTTTTTTTACTCTGCAATATTTGAGTGCTGTATATCGGTATCCTTATTTTTTATTATTATTCTTAGTCCTCATGCACACAGGCTGTTAAAATAACGTTATGAAAACGCCAGTATCTTTGCAGTGATTTTTTTTAAACTTTTTTCAGCTTTTTTCAGCGTTTTTGCAATAGCGTTCTTGAGCGTTTTTCCGCGTTAGCGTTTTTTTTTTTTCAAATTTTTTTTTTTTCAATGGAACAAAAACGTTAAAACGTTGGTGCATGACGTTTTTGAGCGTTTTTGAGCGTTAGAGCGTTTTTACAGCTGAAAAACATCTCTCAGAACCCACTGGTCCTGGGTTTTTTTAACAGCTTAAAAACGCCTATGCCACTTGCAGCTCAAAAACGCCTAGGTGGGCATGAAGCCATAGACTAACAGACAGGCCTTTTTAAGCTGCAAAAAAAGCTCAAAAAAGCAGCTGTAAAAACGTCTGTGTGCATGAGGACTTTATTATTATTATTATTATTATTCAGGATTTGACACTTTTTTTTTTTTTTTTTTTTTTTTTTGCGGTTTGCTTTTATATAGTACATATCCAACAATTCTCTAATTATAGTAGCTTGTTTAGTAAAGCGAGTATGGGAACTGCCATTTTGAATAATTATGTAGTGTTCAGTGCCACTGATTTTTCTATTGCTGATTAGTCAGCAGTCACAGCATACATTTGACAGTGAATTATCTTTTTTCTTTTCAGTCTACTTTAGTATGTTGCTTTTACATGCAACAGATTCACTTAATTATAATACCGGGTATAGAAATTGCCATTGTGAGGTAATTTTGTGATATATTTACATGAGTGCTGTGCGGTATATTTTTAATTTAAAACACACAATCTCTCCCTGTGAGACAGAAATTTTTTTGTAAGAAAATTCTGACCCTTTTTTTTTATTATTATTTTTTTTATTTTCGTGCCAGAGAATGTTTAAATATTGGGAACAAATAAGCACAGGTCCAGATTGGATGTACTGTTGATGATATTCTGACTAAAGACAGCAGCATGTTATACAATCATTCAACCCCAATTACAGCAGGTGCTGGCTACCCTGGCTCCCACGATGGGCTATAGTCCTAATAATTATGCACAAATACAAGCAAGGAAAAGAATTGTGAATGTTCAGACGCCACTGTACTGGACACCCATTAGTGTGTGAATCCATTGTATTTGTACTCCTTTTGAAGCCGTGATTTGGAGTGCTTTTTTTTTTTTTTCTACAGTATTTTAAACATGAGTTTCTAAATCCCTTTTTTCTGTGTTTGCCTTGCTTTTAAGCTGCTAGATGCCCAAAAAGCTTTTGTGAAAATTTATCACAGGTCCACTAGTATTGTTCAAGTTTTCTAGTCAACTGGTTTCGGTGTGCAGTTTGTACATCCTGTGCATCAAAGCAACCATTTTTGCTATCTGAGGTGGCCACACACTCTTCAATTAATTTTTTATCCGATCGATGTGTGATTTTGATCCAAATGGTCGAATCTGCAAACCATTCAATGAAACTGAGTTGGCCAGGGTGGAATATTATCGATTTTTAGTTTTACATCACTTGGCAGAACTGAGATACTTTGATCAAAATACAATTATATTAAATGAACAATCAGATTATATTGTGGAAAAAGATATGATTGATAATTTACGATTGCAAGTTATGATCACATCTTGAATAGAGGTCGACCGATATGGGTTTTTCTCTGGCCGATGCCGATATTTAGAAATCGTGGTGGCCGATGGCCGATATATGATGCCGATTTTTTTGGGCCGATATTAGGCCGATTTTTTTTTTTTTTTTTTCCCTTCATCTCATAAAATCGAACAGTTAGACCCCTTTCACACTGGGGCATTTTTCAGGCGCTTTTGGGCTAAAAATAGCGCCTGTAAAGTGCCTGTAAAACGGCTCCCCTGCAGTCTCAGTGTGATATCCTGAGTGCTGTCACACTGAGGCGATGCGCTGGCAGGATGTTAAGAAAAAGTCCTGCAAGCGGCATCTTTGGAGTGGTTTATACCCCTCCTCCACCACTCCTGCCGATTGAAATGAATGCGCACCGCTGCCGAAGCGCCTGCAAAGCGTTTCGGCAGCAGCGCTTCAGGGGCGCATTTAACTCCTTCCTCGACTGCTAGCTGGGTTATAAGCGCCCCGCTAGCAGCCGAATAGCACAGCTAAAATGACGGTAAATCGCCACTAAAACTAACATCGTTTTACCGTCAACGCCTGCCCGCTCCAGTGTGAAAGTGGTTGTATAGTCTTTTTTTTAACTTTTACCTACAGGTAAGCCTATAATAAGACTTACCTGTAGGTAAAAAAAATATCTCCTAAACCTGTACGGTTTAGGAGATATTCCCCTTGTTATGAGCCGCTGACTGCAGTGGCGCATGCGCACAGGGGATTCTCGGCTGAAGGCCCGGCAACTGCCAGGCAAAGTGATGATATCGCGGCTCCAGCCACTCACAGCACTGAAACCGCGATACCCGGAAGGCAACATGTCAGCTACCTCGGCGTGGACCAGGTAAGATACCGACGCCTCGTTCTAAGGTATTTCATAATGAGCTAGTATGCGGTGCATACTAGCTCATTATGCCTTTTGCTTTACAGGGGTAAAAAAAAAAAAAAATGTTCAGCGGGTATACAACCGCTTTAAGTAATAAGTGATACAGAAAATTTTTTACATTTAAACATTTATTAAACAAAACAAACCTCCAATCAGTTCACTTGTATGTATAATTTAGATTTAAAAAAATAACTATATCTTAAATATTAAATACACAAAAACAGGTAAGCAAAACTTTTGGACAAAAAAAATTTGCTCACTTTACTGCTTATTTTTTTTTTTTTTTATTTCATTAGTGTATTTTTTTTTAAAAAAATTGCGTTTGAAAGACCGCTGCGCAAATACCGTGTGACATAAAATATTGCAACAACCACCATTTTATTCTCTAGGGTCTCTGCTAAAATATAATGTTTGGGGGTTCTAAGTGATTTTCTAGCAGAAAATACAGGATTTTTACTTGTAAGCAACAAATGTCAAAAAAGATTTAGCCTTTAAATGGTTAAACTGAGAACTTCTACACACAGAGTTCAGTCTATTGACAAAAGAACTTGAAGAGATACAAATGTATCTTCTTATCAGATTTGGCAGGCTGCCCAGAGGAGGAGAGAAGAAAACATCAGGAAACTTGCATTGACTTCTATTACAGAAGTCATTTGCAAGTCCCGCTGAAGTTATAATCGGCTTTTTTTATCAGCACAATCCGCCAATGCGATTAAGTTAAAAGAGCCAAATATCGGCCGATATATCGGTAGACCTCTAATCTTGAATATCTATCAACATCCCCGTGTCTGGCATATTGATTGATGGTACTGTCGACTATAGATCGATTTATTCCTATAGGAAGAGATTAGTCTGAAAATAAATCAATTGTTTATCGAAACATGTATGGTCACCATTTATTTCCTGCTTTGTAGTACTGCACAACAGCTGTGCTTTACTGCTCCTGTTTACAATGTACAGAGGTCGGGGGGGAGGGGGGACTTAATTGAAGGTTTTATACAGCTTATTAGAATGTTTGTACAGTAGTTGACTGGCTATAGTTTAGTCAAACTGTATAAATCAATATATAGTATGTACTTGCTTGGAAAAACTACATTTCCCTTAAGTGTGTGTGTGTGTGTGTGTGTGTGTGTGTGTGTGTGGTTTTTTTTTTTTTTTTTATAATGGATGAGATTGAGTTTAATGACCGACTAGTTCAGTTTACTAAAGGTTAAATGGGGTCCAATAGATGCAAACTGGCAAATCCTCTTTATGATCATTGCACAGCAACAGGAAACACGGTGGGTATGGCTACCCCACTTTCTCATCATCATGACATCCAAACAAGAAATACAGGATGGAAAGTCGCAGGGAGCTGGCCCTTCCATTTCAGACTATCCAGCTATGGTGTATAGTCAATTCCCGGGTCCTAACTTTTCAAGTTCTTCCTCATTTTTGTCAGAGCCAAGCCAACAGTCAACCTAGAAAACCTGCTGAAGGAGGTTTGATAAGGAGAGGCGTGTGGATGACGTTGCTTATACAAGGCTTGAGAGGAAGCCTTGTATTCATTAATAAAAATACAAGGCTTCTTCTGAATGGCAGAGAAGTACTCTGCCCCACTCTTTAATTCCAGTAGCAGACGGGAAATCTCTTGTACTGCCTAAATGCAGTGCTTCTTTCTGTATATAGAGTTCATTACAGCAGCCACGTTGTTCTGTATTGCAAATGGTTCATTTGGATCAGCTTGGTCCAAATGATCTATTTATAGTGAAATTTTAACCTGGAATTCCACTTTTAGGTTCAACACCATTGAGCTCTGTAGACCAGCCATTGCCATAACCAGGTCTGCTGCTCCCTTCAATCCTCTACAAGCTGCCCCTGGACAAAATTCTCCCTCATTCCCATTCTGTCTCTACCTCAGAACTTTCCTCCTTTCCAATCAGTGGCACCTGTGGACAGTCTGTGACCCAATCAGCCACCACTTCCTCATTGACGGAGGCCACTTTGCAGTAAGCTGCAGTCTCTTGCTGCTCTTTGCCTGATGCCCCCCTCTATCTATGCTTATGACGTACGTGCCAGCTTCCTCATCCTCAATATCTCAAAATCAGTGATTGTGTAATCGATTCTGCTGACTCCTCATCAGTTTGCAGGGCTATGGCAAGATTAGCAGAAGAGGAGAGAGAAGAGGGCGCATAAGCAGTTGCAGGCAGTTTGTTGCTCTATAATGAGAAGAGTACCTCCTGTGCATGATGTGGTGGTATAACGTGGAAACTCTGAGATCAAAAAGGCAAGAGGTGCCTTGCCTGAAGATGGGTGCAAAAGACTACAGTACCAATTTATTAATGCATTTTCATGGATTTATAATTGAGTACATAACTATAGTGTGCATCTTGAGATAAGCTTCCAGGATCATTATCCATTTTAACTTTTAATAAAGGCATGATTTTTTTATTTATATCTTTTTACCATTCATATAATACTGCATGTTGGGCTTCAGAGCAAACTTAGAACATTACCAACTCCACTGCACAGTTTTTATCACAGTTGTCTTGCTTAACAATAAATGCTGCAGCAGATACTCTGGCAAAATTTAGGCTTGTCTCTTTGAAATGGTCGACCCACTGCACATATCTCCTAAAATGAGTGCTGAGGGATTTGCCATCCTTGCCCATGCTGCACTCTCTCCAACAAATCTCATCCCCAAGTTTTTAAATCTTTGTGGTGCACATGCATAGACTCAATGTAGTGTTAGAAATATGAAACAATAAACATTGAACAATGTACCAAATGTTATGTGTAAATAATAAGAACCTTGTGATAAAAATCAATCTCAAATATAGTGAATATGAGACAAAGCATATAGATGAGTAGAAACCCAAGTGAAACCATCCTATGGTAAACATATATATAGAATCCACCACAAAAAAGTTGTTGCTCAGAAGTGGGGTACAATGGCCTTAGCAGGCATGTAGAGCATCAGGGATAGTGTGTCCTCCAACCAAGATGAGGGGTGTACACTCTTACTGGAAGTAGTGGACTCGAGTGTCAGTGACAATGAGTCAATCAAGTGAGGATAGCCCGATCGGCAGATTTTCAAAATGATCCAGGGAATCCAAGGTGCTCCAAGAACGACTCCAGGGAATCGTGCAGGCTACCATAAGGCTGGAACTCAGATGTTAAGCAGCCAGACTGGAAAGCCAAAAACTCTCAACCGAGGGGATAGAGAGAGGAAAAAATGCCTCCAGATGGTGTAGGTCAAAAAGGTGGGTTTTATTGTAAAAAAAAATAAACCTTCATCCATAACAATAAAAATGTGATCACAGAGTAAAAGCAATGTGGGGAGCAGAAAGCCAAGCTTGGCGCGTTTTGTCCCAATGGGCTTTAACTGGGGAATATATCAGCTCCCCCACATTGCACATATTTATAAACTACACATAAGTTAAGAAACCAATCGGCAAGGACCTGGTATGCGGCATCAACCTGGAAGAGGCACGGCCGACATGAATCTCGTGCCCAAAGTCTTGAGACCGGTGGTTGGAATAAGGCCGGTCACATATGACGGCATGAGCGCCAAGCCTCAGTATGGGAACCAATGTACAGAGCAGGCCGGATCCTGCGGCACCAAGCAATGATGTCATGGGAGCGTGACTGCACCTGTAAAGTCAACCCGTAAATAAAGAAGCCGACACAAGACAAAAAAAGTCAGCGAAAACGGGTGACGCTAGTCACGTAACTGACGGCAGCCAGTCACAACCTTGCTGGGATTGGAGACATCTCGTCACCACTAGGTCACACGACCGTAAATAGTGTCATGGAAACGTGACCCAGTGTGAGGCATCAACCTGGAAGTAACAACAACACAGGGCAGACGTCTCGCTGCATAACTTCAGTCACACAATCCACAGCAATGTAACCAAACCTTTTTACAGCCAAGAGCGCATTCACACCATAAAAGTGGTGACCAACAGCGCCCCAAGTCCAAAAGGCAGACGTAACACACCTCATTTAAG
Source organism: Lithobates septentrionalis (assembly GCA_037952835.1). Classification (NCBI taxonomy): domain Eukaryota; kingdom Metazoa; phylum Chordata; class Amphibia; order Anura; family Ranidae; genus Lithobates; species Lithobates septentrionalis. Next base: position 1,285,974 of record JBBDGP010001693.1, on the reverse strand, counting down.
AAGCAGGACTAAATCATAACTCCCAGATCATAAAAAGAAGCATATAATATATGAAATGCCACATATAAATTTTATATGCTTTGTCTCATTGATTTTTATCTCAAGGTTCCTATTTACACATAACATTTGGTACATTGTTCAATGTTTATTGTTTCATATTTCTAGCGCTACATTTTTCGCCAATCTTTACATTGAATTTTCGGCACATTCTTGTGTAGCAGCTGTTCATTCTTCCTCACACATTGGGTTAGCACAGTAATATCCCCTATCCACATAGAAAGACTCAACCCCACCTCATCCCCAATATAATCCTATGTGAAGATGGAGTGATCTGTGATTGGCCACAAAGATATTTCCAGCATGTTCATATCTACGAGAATGAGCCGTTATGGTTGTCTACAGTGCTTGCTGTCACTGTTAACCCTACAAAAGCTGATCATTAGAAAATGTTTGTATTGCTAACACTGCTCTTTAGCTCAATGTGCTTTAGATCATTGTTTTATCATCCTAATAATACTGACAGATGACTGAATTTGTTTCTGGTTTGGGTGAATCAGATTTCCTGGATTTTTCTGAGTATGTGCGTGACTGCTGTGTGGACAGTTGGTAGATCTGTCAAACCCAACAATTGGGCTTCACTAATTCCAAGAAAAAAAAAATGCTGTGAATTGGATGATATAGCTGTCATATGCTCTGAAAATTTAGAGATTCCTGCAAATCGGAGAATCATGATTTGCAAATCAAGTTGATTACTGTGCACTACACAAACATTTTCAGTACAGCTGTCTTTCATTATGATTAGTCCTAAAAGCACCGATCGGAATTGAATATCTGAGGGAGCACCAAGGCACCCTCAGTGGAAATTGAGCATGAGTGAAGCAGGGACAGTGTTCTAGAGCAGACAGCCTGCAAAAATCGCTTTAATTTTATTGCTTTTTAAATGCATTCTGCATTTATGCCATGGAAAATCCTATGGCTTTGGCACTGTATATGGAATCGTGTGTAATCTGGACGCTGCAGATAAATATGGCTGTGCACATAGGGAATTTTGCAATACACTGAACATTTTTCGAAGGGGAGAATGTGAGTCTTTCTCCCATGACCAGGTCAACTTGGAGCCCATACAGGGCTTTTTCACGTTGCTCTTGTTACCAAACAGATTGAAGGCACACGAAAGGTGCACATACATCAGTGGCAGGTTTGGGGTATGTAGACATCATGTAAAGCTGTTACCCATTCAGGTTTACTTGAATTCATTTTACAGGCTTTACACGTTCGGTTATATAGGAGAAGGGTTTCATGAAGATGTAGAATATTCTGTCTGTCATTGTAATTTGTCCACTCAACAAGCAGAAAGTATAGGTGTAAAAACACTTGCAACTCATAACTGAAAAATTGATAACTAGTGCATTAAAAAAAAAAAAATTTGCTCTTGAGTTCACTTCAAAAAAGCTAATTAACAGGTGAACAGGGATTTACTGGGTCGGTGTGAACTGCAACGATACTATGCAATAATCCAGACAAGACCAATCAGATTTAAGTCACATTAGCTAGAAGAATTCTTTTTATTTTTTTAGATTATTCTTCCTCATTAAAGGAACATAGCAGTATAGAAATATTCAGGGTATGTTATGAGCACTTAATACAAACTTCTACCCTGCTTAAAATTAGTTTAGGATGTTAATTTAAGTACAGTGCCTTGCAAAAAATATTCACCCCCCCCCCCCTGGCATTTTTCGTGTTTTGTTGCCTCACAATCTGGAATTACCATGGATTTTTTGAGGATTTGCATCATTTAATTTACAGAACCATGCCCACAGCTTTGAAGATTTGTTTATTTTTTTGTTTTTTTTATTGTGAAGCAAACAACAAATAGGACAAAATAACAGAAAAAGTCAATGTGCGTAACTATTCACCCCCCTAAAGTCAATACTTTGTAGAGCCACCTTTTGCGGCTATCACAGCTCTAAGTCGCTTTGGATAAGTCTCTATGAGCTTGCCACATCTTACCACTGGGATTTTTGCCAATTCCTTTTTGCAAAACTGCTCCAGCTCCTTCAAGTTGGGTGGTTTGCGCTTGTGAACAGCAATCTTTAAGTCTGACCACAGATTTTCTATTGGAATGGCCTAGTCAAAGACCAGGCCTCAATCCAACACATTAAACCACTCAAGTGTTGCTTTAGCAGTATGTTTGGGGTCATTGTCCTGCTGGAAGGTGAACTGCGTCCTAGTCTCAAATCGCACACAGAGTGGTACAGGTTTTGCTCAAGAATATCTCTGTATTTAGAACCATCCATCTTTGCCTCAACTCTGACCAGTTTCCCAGTCCCGACTGCTGAAAAACATCCCCACAGCATGATGCTGCCTCCACCATGTTTCACTGTGGGGATAGGGTTCTTTGGGTGATGTGTTGGGTTTGCGCCAGACATAGCGTTTTCTTTGTTGGCCAAAAAGGTAAATTTTAGTCTCATCAGACCAGAGCACCTTCCTCCCATATGTTGTGGGAGACTCCCACATGCCTTTTCGCAAACTCAATGTGCCATTTTGTTTTTTGCTGAAAGTAATGGCTTTCTTCTGGCCACTCTGCCATAAAGCCCAACTCTATGGAGCGTACGGTTTGTCATCTTATGTACAGATACTCCAGTCTCTGCTGTGGAACTCTGCAGCTCCTTGGAGGCGAAAAGGACTCCCACCTTCTTCTGGGCTTGAACAAAGACCTGTCCAGATGAAATGACCTAGAAAGCATGATTTGAGGCTAGATTTTGGTTAAAGGTGAAGTCCAGCCTAAGCTCATTTGGCTGGGCTTCACCTAAGGGTCACAGGAGTGCAATTAGTTTTGCACCCCTGTGACTCGTTTTCAGCAGAGAGCGGACTTAAGTCTACTCTGTCACAGAAATCAGTCCAGGAACCGTGTCATCCTGACTTCGGAAGTCTGGATCCGCCAGGTGCCTGGACTGATGCCAGTCTCAGCCTCTCAGCGAGCCGCTGAGAGCCTGAGACAGCCGCTCCCCACTCCTCCACAGCTCAGCGCTCCAGTGAGCGTGGAAGAGCAGAGCGGGGAGCTGCTGGATGACAGTAGGCAGCTCTCGAGGAGCTGTGAGAACCGAGCCATCGGCGATGTTCGATCGCTCGGTTCTCAGTGCAGAGGCGTCGGGGCACAAATGTAGAATCAGACCAATGCTGCATCCACCTAGGTAAGTATAATGGAGGAAAATACCCCAAACCTATTCTTCTCTTTTTTTTGAGCCTGGCACACAATAGTAGTAGGTTTATTTATTTATTTTTTCGTTCAACCCAGCGGGCTGCACTAAAAAAAAACAGAAGACAACACCCCCCACCAGAACACTTCTATCAGCCATTGACTGATGGCGTTGTTCAGGAGCCGGTCATGCCCATTCGACAACCCGGCTTCTGTCTGACCAGTATCGACCAGTTTCTATTAAACTGGCCGATACCGCCAGATATTTGGCCCCTGTGAATTCAGGGCGTCTAAGCCCTGAAGATGGGGGGGGGGGGGGGGGGGGAGTCCTCCACCCCCAGAACACATTGGTTGTATTGGATGTTAATAAAAAAAAAAAGCATTTTAAAACTCCAAGAAAGATGGAAGTTTGTACTAGGGACTCATAAGTTGTCAATTCAGCAATTTGAATTTAATGACTTGACTGCTAAACTCCTGCAAGAAAAACACACTTTTTATTGCTTATTGATTTGAATTACGGTAATCTCTACTCATATTGGTCAATGCTATCTCCCACAATGTGACAGCTGCATTTAAAGCTGAACTTGGGGATAAGCAAGTGGCATATCTAATCCTACTTGAATCTTTGCATGATTGGTATATTTCCCCCAGGCCTGTGCAGAAATCCAGTGTGAAACTTTGCCTCTGTGCAGGAGCTTTGTTTAATAGAGACCAGTCAATACCATCTCTGTGCAATATTGTTGAGAGAGGTCGCATTCCTCCTATCTGGCAGTTCCCTGACGGTGCTGTCAGATTCGCCCTGTTCTCAGGTGCCTCCTGCAGCAAACCGGTGCTAAGGAGGCACCTCTACATGTGTGCTCCCAAGCCAGGCTGTGTGGGCCCACAGACACAAGCAGCGCCAGTAGGCCATGCCTCTGCTCCCTTCTCCCACATGGGTTTGACTGGCAGGAGCCCATTGCTCTGCTCACCTAAGTTTCCCTAAAAATTCTTTTATTGTCCTTTTGAAAGTATGAAGTTAGGGGAATGGTGGTGGAGCCAGAGACTGTGCTGGAACTGTCACATGGAACCAAGTATGTGTTTAGGTGGGTAGGACCAGTAGTGGGGCAGAGAAAGCATTAAGCTAAAAAATGTTTAGACTTTAGTACCACTTTAAGGTTGGCCCCAGAGCAGAAAAAAAAAAAAAAAAAATCAAACGGCGGCTACTTTGTGTTTTTATACAGACTGGTTCTTCTAAAGCAGTGTTTTTCAACCTTTTTTCGGTCAAGGTACCCTTTAAAATAATGAACAATCTTGAGGCACCCCATTCTCAAATGTAAAAAATTAAACAAACTTTTACATAATGCAGCAACATCCACACACGTAGGACACCGAAAGTTGGAGGTAATTTATTCTTCCAAAGCAAATACACTGTTCCACGCTATTACTGACTAGTGTTCCTGTGTTTCTCTTCTCTCTCGGCTAATGTGACCCCCCGGTCCAGTGGTGACGGAGAGGGGCAGGGGAGGGGCAAAAATATGCTGTGCAGATGCCTGACGCTCTTCTTATCACCTGGTGACGTCAATGGTTGTTGGGACGCCGGCAACTAAAATGTTGTAATGGTGCACAGTGAAAATTTGTGGCTTTGTGTAACTAAAAGGCAGGCTTCAACCACTTGCTTGTATACAATTTTTGGGCAATTTTTAGGCATTTTGCTAAGGCAACCCTGAAGTAAGCCCAAAAGTCCTAAAGCTGGTTCAACAGGGACCGGCCAAGGTTCGATCCATCTATGGGCAGTAAAGTCAGATTGTTTTGTGTGTGATTACTGCAGGTGGCTATAGCCGCTAGTAGTCATCATTGTGTTATGCCAGCAGGGAAGGCTCACTGCTGGCAGGACACAATAGTGCTGCGGGAGGGATTCAAGTTATATTTTTCTTTTACAGCAACCTGTGGTTGTAGGAAACAAAATTGCATCATCTGTGGCCTGCATATCTTTTCTATCAATCACATATGCTGGTAACGTTCTGTGTTCTGAATTTTATTTATATTTTTAGACCGGTTCAAAAAAGAAAAATGCTTGATGCTCTGGTGGAAAGACCATTGCAATGACTGTCGCTGTGTGCTCCAATACAATACTTTTTTTTATTTGGGTTGTATTGGTTTTGAATTGGTTTCATTTTTTTTATTTCACTGTAACATTTCATTGCATTTTGCCTGCAGTACCCTCTGCAGGGGAAACCTAGTATGTTACCGTAATTATTTCTCTGCTGAGAAATTTGAGTGCAATTTCTTTGAGTGTAATGTGTTTAGATACGGGACCTTTCCCTTTTTATGAGGGGCTACCTGTGGCGGTCTGGGTGATGGAATGATGGAAGTCAGAGCGAAGTTTTCAATTTTATTGCAAGCTCCAATGCCTGGACATGTCACCGTGCTGTTTGCTTTGCAGTCTTCCCAGTTCCAAATTGGTGAAAAAGTCCAGTGTTTGTTGTGTTTATTATAATTTTTTTTTTTTTTTTTTTCCCCCAGGGGTATAATCTAAAGTTAACTTTATTTTTTTTTAATTTTTATTATTATATATGTTTACCATGTGCATTCTTGGGAATCCCAGGGAGTATGTGGCATTTGCTTGTTCATCTTTTAAACACGCTGCAGCAAGCGCTTCTCCACCACAAATGTTTGGCTGTTCGTTCCTTAGGATAAATATCTGTAGAGTCCCTTAACCAGTGCCCTGCCAGATGTGAGTCATTTGCATTGTTCATGCCAGCGTTCCGCCCCCAAAGTGGATATCCTATACAAAAAAGTTTCAGAAAAGCATGTTGGGAGAGCACGTTTCCCCCTCCCCTCTGAAAATGCAGTGAGCTAATTGAATGATTTCAACTTCAAAGACCAGGAATGATAGGAATTCCCCAGCAATTGTATGTGATTAGTTAGCTCATAGCCAGTTAGAGCTCATGTAGTAGTGCAGTAGATGACTTTGAATCTGAATTCCGAGTAAAGATTCTTGGGATGTTGACTCCCAGTCGTCGTCCATGCTGCAGTCTTCGCCTGTGTATCCGTAAAGGAGTCTTTTAATGCCGGCTAGAATCAATGATATGGCTTTTGTATATTCTCTGGTCTCATGCAATGTTTTCTTTCTGTTTTCAGGAGTCGGAAGCTACAGATCCGAAATATACCACCTCATCTGCAGTGGGAGGTATGTACAAATTTTTCTGATTTTCAAGTTTTGACTTTGATTGTACTTGAGGCATTACTTTTTCCCATATTAATGTTTAAATCTCCTGACCAAGACCAGAGTTTTTGTTAGTGTGGGTTAAAGCTTATCTCTGGCACCCGTTTTACTCATTTGTGCCTGCCTGAACTTTGTTTTTCGAGTATCCTACGTACGATGGTGTCAGTTGCCAACCAGGACATATATACACAATAAATATTCCCTTTTTTTTATTACCTTAACTTGCAGTGATTTTTTGTTTCCTTGCTTTTTTCCAAGGCATACACATAGGTACTTTTTATCCTCCCCTCTTCTTTTTTTTTTTTTTTTTTTTTTTTAATAATATTCTCATACGTTTAGAAATGGTTTTTGTGCTTTCTTTGACTTCATTTGAGCAAAGTTGCAAAAGAAAATGTTGATGCCCATTCAGTTTACAATATTGTGGCTTTGCAATAGGCGGGTTGTTTCTAGCACGTCTTTTGTGTTTTGTATAGCTTACTTTTTAAATCTTGCATAATGCAATGTATTAATCCAAGGTGCAACAAATCTATGTTTTACAGAATTTTAAAATATAAAAACTGCTTTTAAGCGCATGCACAGTTTTTCCACAAAAAAAAAAAATGTACAACCCTAAATTCGAGAAGTGAGTCACTGATTATTTTGTGAACTCTGTACATGTAATCGTTGCATGCCTGGTGACATAGCTACATAAATGTGTACTGGCAAACTCATTTTCATATTGTTGATTCTAACAGATTTGCTGATTTTTACTTTGTTTCGATTCCACACCAAGTCATATGTGGGTGCTATGGAATTATTTTTTTTTATTTGGCAAGTGTAGACTCGCAGTGAAGTTCTCCTTCCTGCTCCCTTCTAATCAGTTATCTGCAGTGTTGAAAGCGTTTAAGTGCAGAAAGACGGCAGATCCTACCAGAAATCAAGTGAATTGATAACTTCTTGTATTCTCTCACCTTCTCTTTGTTTTGGAAATGAGTGGAGGGGGAAGTGTTCTGTAATCCTAATATCATTTATGGCCAAGGGTGGTGACGCTGCTGCTCAACAGATGCAGTATGGGGATGTAAGTGTTGGCCACCTAGGAACAGGAAGTGTGTTAATGGCAGGATCACCTGGAGGTAATAGAATGGGAAATAAAAAAACAGAAGAAAATATTCAGCCACCTCATCTAAGGAATGGTAACCTACAATGTATTAATTTTCTGTTCTTTGGTTTAGTTACCAAAGTCAATATAATCATATACCCTATTCTCGGAGAAATGGGGTCTGCCATTGCTGACTTTCATTTGAGAATTAATTACCTGATTATCTCTGGCTCTAACAGACCTGTGAGCCACTGACTTAGAACTGATGTAAATAACGGTAACCCCTTACCTGTACGATGGTTCTGGAGCAGTGCCTCATCAGAGAAGCCAGAGTGGGTGAGCGTTACAGCCAGGAAACTATTCTGCTCAGAAGACCAGCCAGCAATAGCAGGGCCCAAATGTCTTTCTCGTTTGCTTTATGGTGCAACCTTAACATACATTTTTACCTTTTTGCTAGATCTTAAGGTGCATAAGTTTTTTTCCCTGCAAGGATTTTGCCCATCTGAGTCTACAATCCCGGGCTGTTCCGTAAGCGAAGCCTACTAATTAATTTCTCTGTAGTGCTGTTTCCATTGATTCCTTTGGAAAACCTGCTAGGTGGCCGATAGTCATAATGCTGGTGTCATTAGATTTATAGGAATATATGGGTAGATCCTTCCAGAGGTACCATAAAGTTTAGGTGAGGGCAGAGCCCTTCCTAGCTATATCAGGGGGACATAAAATACTGCCACTGTGTACCGCATTAAATTTTGAGTAGTTCTCAATGTAAATATTTATCCAATACTAGCAATATTCTGTCTGTATTAATTTCCCTGCAATCTCTGGGTCATGCAATAAATGAAAAGTAGAGAGAGAAGACCCCCTTCATAATAGCTGCAGCAGGTGGGCAAACCAGGTAACTTTTTGTGTTGAGTTCTTGATGTCCCAGTTTACTTCCTATAAGAAATTGTGAATTTAAAAATTGACATCTACAAAAATGAGATTAAATATATACGGTTATGTAGTATGAAAGTGTACTTGCAGCTTTTTGAAAGTGGAGCATTTTAGGCCTCATGCACACTAAGCTTCTCTGAACACCTTTCTTCTGACGAGGCATTTGGCAGTACACACATGTCTAAAGCCGCATTTTACAAACTCATTTTGGCGCATTTAGATGTGTTCAGGCATGTTAAGCTTTTGGGTGTTCGTTGGTTCCATTGGCCAGGATATTCATTTTATTCTGGTCATTAAAATTAATAAACACTCAACGCACCTAGTCTTTAGGAACATGTAGATGCCTAGTGTTTAGATGCGTTGGGTGTTTTTTCTACCCAAAGGCACTTCTCCTGAATGATGATTTTGGTGCGTTTAGATTTCTGCCCCTGAACTTCCCGGTTCTAAACACCTACGTGTGCATGGGTCACATAAGCTTAAGCCTATTTTTTTTTTTTTTTTTACCTGACTGCTCAGGAGAAACCGCTGTACTAACTATCATACTCACGGGGCGAATATCAGTCAGTTTATATTGAACCAGCTGATGTCGCCTGGAATTTGGTCCATGTGTGTGTACTAGGCTTAACAGAAGCGTATAGCGGTGTTTTTCATTTTTTGTTCTTTTTATCATTTTACTAGAACATTACTAAATTTGAGTGAAAGGGTTAACCAAGCATGACGATCCTTGTATGTCTGACTCATTGCATGCATGAGTAAATCGTTCATCAGCTTTCCTGGCATAGGCTGACTTAAAACCTTGGTCATACTCCCTCCCCGGAAGCCATAGCATCATTCAAGATGACCATTGTTGTAACAAACAATTTAATTATATTTTTTGTGATCTCATCAGCCCACTTTTTATACCCTTGATTTAGGCAGATCTAGATATTTAAAACCATTGCATGCTAGAAATTCAGAAGGGAAAACCTGGAATGGCATGTTGCATAGCTTTAATGAAATACTGCCTGGTGCTGCAGACCCAACAGTCGATCCACTTTGGCAGAAGAGCAGGACCCAGCACCTGGATCTCTGCTCACCTTCCTTTCTGTGTAGAATGACAGACCACAGGGCAGAACTTCACTACTTCATCTGTAAGCATGCTGGGACTGCAAGCTTGTGTGTAATACTCCCGCAGGGGTGCCATTCTGCCTATTGAAACAGGCATTTTCTGCTCCCACTGACCATCGTTCAGCCCCTAAAACATGTGATAGACCATGAATGGACCCTTCGTTTAAGAAGGTTGGAGGCTGCTAATAGCCATTCTCCAAAAAAAAAAAAAAAAAAATGTAAATACACAGTAACAGTTCACTTAAGTTGCTTTACACTTGTTTCAGTAAATTCTGGATTAATGTGAGCTCTGAATTAAAAATTAAAGGGTATAAAATGCTTTTTGATTCCTGTGTCACCAAATATCTAGCCCTTTTCCGGCTTTCTGCCACTTCTGTTTTTTAACTTGATACTACAGTTTCTCTGCAAGAAATAAAAGCTCTAATGGTTTAGTATTACAAATTGTATTGTGTGAACTTTAGCTCTTACAAAAAGTTTGTTTTTTAAATGCTAGGTGATTTAAATCAGACAGGTAAGCAAGGGATCAGAGTATGCTCAATCATGTGACGTTTGTCATATCAGATGACTTGCAGTATTCCAGCCAAGAGGGCCCAGATTTGAGGCTTGCAAAGGGCCCCAATTTATCTAAACTCTGAGTTATTGGCCACATTAAAGCAAGACAAAATAAAAGCAATTGCTGGCAGTAATTCAGATTCCCCCCCCCCACACACACACCCTCTGGAGTGTTTATGCAGCAATGCTAGACCTCTAGCCAAATGCAATTTTTTTAATGCCAAAGTCTGCAGAGAAAGCAGACCCTCCTTTTATTTTACCTGTATTGAACGGCTGGACTGCTTCATCAACGTGGGAGTTTTAAAACCCCTGGTGACATTAAACTTCTGTGCTAGTTTGCTGTACACATGTGGCAATCTGCAAAAATAGCAGTGGGAGCCTATCTCCTGATCTTTCATTATTGGCTGCTCCTCTTGTTGGTTTACACCAAACTTGGCAAATTAAACTCATACTTGATGTGTTTGTTTTTTTTGTTTTTTCCCTCCCCTCCCATTACCCCATAAATGTAATAATTAATGTTCATGTTAGGTTGGCTTTCATTTTTCACTTTCTGGTGTACGCTTTACTCTAGCCAAAATGTAATCTGGTCTATTCTTGAGAAAATAGTAAAAGTAAACTCTTCTGATTATACCTATAGATTTTTTATGAGCTTAATTGCTTCTGTTTTGTGATGTCCATAAGCTCCTCTTTCAACTGCTGCTCGGTAGCAGTTGGTAAAATGCAAAATAAAGTAAGCCTGGGAGTGATAGGTGAGTTTGTCTCAAGTCTGGACTACCTTTCAGTACATTTTGATTTTTCCTCAAGTTAGACCAGATTTGATAGTTGCTGAACCGTGCATAGATTAGGTTAAAGTAAACCTCGTGAGAGAAGCAAAATGCAGGGTCTGCTATTTTCCACCCCCTGAAAATTGCATTTGCCTGGCTGCCTCCAACTTAAATGCTTCGCGTTGTCTTCCCAAAACAAGTATTCATATTAAGGAAAGTCAGAAAGTCCTCATCTGTGTACTTGTTCCATGTCAGTAGGTTGGAAATACTATGAGCTTTGTCCATTTGTGAGCATGGGGATGAAATCCTGAGATTGCGTGGCTTCTGGGAGGCCCCTTATATGTGTCTTTTTGTTTTTTGCTTCCTGAATTCACAATAAAGTTGTAATAAGGATTACTTTTTTAAATCTTGTCTAAGACTTTTTAAAGTGTCACTAACCCACAAAAAAAGATCAAATGGTGCATTATGTGCTGTTCATACTCACTCACTATGTAATTTTGTATTTATGTATTCTGCAAAAAACCTGGTTGATCCTGCTTTTCTCTATCTCCCCCTTCTGTCCAAGTCCCCAATTCAGCTAGGGATTTTGCAGTGTTGGCAACTCTGCACATGCCCAGTTTTCAGCGAGTTTCTATGCTGCGCATGTCCTCCCTATCGCACCTGAGCAACCCATGTGACTAGAGTCACACAGCCAGCTCCCTCCCTCCACCATACTCTAACCATCTTAAAACAATGGGGGTGGGATATTACCCCACCATATTACTAGGAATCCACCCCACTATGTGTTTATCAAAAAATAATTGATTACCAACAAATAATTGAATTTAAATATGTATCTGTATGACAATTAAAAACATTTTATTTTTACTCTGTATCCCAAATGCTGTTTTTTTTTTTTATTTACTTTGAACATGTGACATGTGGGAGTACTAGAAGCTCCGCCTGCTTAAGTTTCTCTGCGTACAGGCTGGGAAAGGGGTGGGTCATGTGACAGCTGTATAATAATAAAAACTTGAGTATAAGTCGAGTTTTTCAGCACATTTTTTTTTGTGCTGAAAGTGCCCCCCTCGACTTGTACTCGAGTCAAGCACTTTTCTGCAGCAAAAAATGTCATTTTCCGAACCGATTTTTGGGGCCCCAAATCTCAGGGCCACTTTGTGCTAGGAACCCCAAATTTGGTGTGCAAACCCAGTGGAACTGGTACCACAACCTATCCGGAAAATGTCATTCTCTGCTGCAGAAAAGTGCTTGACATTTTCTGAACCGATATTTGGGGCCCTGTATCTCGGGGACACTTGGTGCTAGAAACCTCAGCTTTTGTATATTTTATGGTGCTAGTTCCACTGGGTTTGCACACCGAATTTGGGGTTCCTAACACTAAGTGGCCCCAAGATACGGGGCCCCAAAGTCGGTCAACTGTGTCCATCTGCAGCAATGTCATTTCGGGACCCTTTGGGTTCAGAGACCCCAAATTTTGGCTGCAGCTATGGGGCATCTAGGAACCCTTAACTACCGAGTTTGAAGTTCAGGGGACCTATGGCTGCAAATGGGCACAGTGAGGCTGCAAATGGGCATTGTTGACCCTCTTTTCCACTTACAGTAGCTGTGCATTTTTCACCCTCGTCTTATACTCGGGTCACTAAGTTTTTCCCATTTTTTTTTTTTTTTTTTTTTTTTTTTTTTTTTGTGGTAAATTAGGGCCTCGACTTATACTCGGAACGACTTATACTCGAGTATATACGGTACTTAGATTTTTTTATTTATTTTTACTGAAATTATTAGTGCTATCACCAACATACAGAAATAGAGACAATGTAAATTAAACTGTGTGTGTGTTTTTTAGTATCGCTTTAAGAATCGAAAGTGTTACTAAACCCACAACCGTAATCAGTCTGTATATGCAGTAAAGCATGCTTGTTATACTCCCTGTGGAACCTAAGGGGTTAATCCTCCGCATTGTGTAAAAATGCTGTTTGATCCTGTCTTCTCAAATCCCCCCCACTGTCCTCAGTCCATCTCAGAGCCTTTGCGGTCACTCTGCACATTTTCCGTTTGGTGTGTATTGCTAGATTGTTTTTTTTTTTTTCCATTTGGAAGGGTGCATATGATCTGCACAGGGCTAATCAGCACTGTCCAGACAGAGGGACAGGGGTCCTGCAGCCACATAGGACAGTCAGAGTAGAGTGAAAACTCCTCCTACAAGCTTTAACCAGATACTGATAGAGGTCACAAGACTGCTATATACTGCTAATGAGAAAAGGAATTTAGCAGTTTATATTTACTGAAATAATTTAATTTCCGTGTACTGTGAGAGACCAGATATAGTGAATGCAGGGTCCTGGGTTTAGTAACACTTTAAGTCTGTGTAGGGGAACATCATACTCCTATTCTTAAGTCTGTATACCCAAATTGAGTTTTCAGACTTGAGCACATTAAGAGCTTGTATATGTTCTACCGGGTATGTATTGCTCTAAGTCTGCTTTTGTAGGTATTGCCTTAATACATTTACGGTCCCAATGCTGCTCTGTCTTCGATGTCAGCGCTGATAGAGCGCCCTAAGACCTGGACTTCACTCTGCATTTGGTGTGGTAGCTGCAAAGTTGGTAGGAGAGGATTCCCACACAGTCCCATTTTTCACCCCCATCTTCGATGCAGTCTTGTGTCCACAACACCTCTGAGAAAAAGGTGTTGAGTGCTTTTGTGAGGATTTGGAGTAGGGTCGTTTTGCAGTAATAGTGTTTTAAGATGAGTGCTGCTGTTGGTCACATGCTTTGACTGCAGTTGGTAGTAGGACCGTGTTCCAATTTGTGGGCCTTGCATTTTAAGTAGTTCTGACTATATGACCTGTTGAGGCCTGGAAAGAATAGAGAATTGTTGATAAAGCACCAATATATTATCTTTTAGTTATGAGGGGGAAAAAAACATCTATACAATAGTACCAGAGGAAGGCAATGGAAGACAAGGCAATTTCAGTTGTGTAAAGAAAAGGCTTCATAGAAACGTTCATTTCTACAATCTGTAAACGTACTGTGTCTCCAAAATCTGTCGCAGACATACTTTGTGTTCTGTTACTGCAGTGCTTTTCATGTGCAGGGTCCACTTATCTTGCAGCCCTCATCTCGTAACACCATGCCTGCAAAATGACCCTCCCTCAAACCCTAATGTGAAAAATACATTCAGGGGGAAGCTTAAAGTGGTGGTAAACCCACAAAAAAAAAAAAAACCTGTAAGACAAAGGCATAATGAACTAGTATGCATAGCATACTATCTCATTAGGAAATACCTTAGACCGAAGCCCCTGTAGTGGTCCCTGTACACCGCTCCGGACAGCGACTTCGCTGTGATTCACCAGAGCCTCGATGACGCAACGGCACATTGGCTGAAGCAATGGCACAGGGGACATCTCGTAAACCGTGCAGGTTTAGGAGATATCTGGGGTAGCTACAGGTAAGCTTTATTATAGGCTAAGGCTTCATGTATACGGGACGTTGTTTAACCTCTCCTAAAAGATTTAACTTGATCGCTATAAACTGGCATTTAAAAACCTCAGTTTAGCCACGTTTGCGTCTGGAAGCGTTTGTAAGAAAAACGAAACGCTTCTAAACGCGAGTCACTGTGTTTAGCAGCGTTTACAAGCGGTTACAGGCATTTGGCGTTTCAAATGCCTCCGAACATCAGTCTGAACGCCTCCCCAACCCCCCCCCCCCTATTTTTTTTCTTTTTGCGTTCCAAAAAATGCTTCTAAACTCAACTGCCTAGAAACCACTTTAAACGACCCTGTGTACATGTAATGATAAGATAACATAGAGGAGAGTTCAGGGGCAGCTGAAAAAAATGTCCAACTGCTCCTAAACTTCCGTTTTACCAGCAGCAGTGCAGTGCACATGAGGCCTTACCTGTAGCAGAAAGTGGTTGTAAAGGGTTTATAACCACTGAAAAAAAGAAAATCCTGTTCCCTTTATAGCAGATTAAATAGCACAGTGCGGTCTAATCTGCCCCTCTAAACTGTAAAAAACCTTGCTGATCCTGCCAGTTCCTGTGTCCCCCTCTGTAAGCTGACCACGATAATCATGGCTGCTGAGCCCTGACTACCGTGGTCAGCTTGTGTGCCTCCATCATCCACAGCTCTCCTCTGTCCCCCTCACCTCCTCCCCTCCCTGCCTGTCAGCTCCATGTGTCTGTGTCTCTGTCTGGCCCCCCTGCCACTATTAATAAAAGATTACAAATTGTCACTGCCAGCCCCTCTATTACAACAAGGCATAACACACCGGTAAATGTTTTTCTAAAACAAAGCTTGTAAATACGGTTTTACATTAATCAGGCCGGTCTCCTACTGCGATCCGGGGCTACTGTGGGAAGAGCTGAGTGGCCACGTGACCTCCCCGACTAACGTCTGAGGGAGATCTCGGCCCCTCCCACTGTAGCCCTGGATTTGAGTAGGAGACCGGCCGGGAGTCATGTCACCGGCCTGAAGATAGCTGTAAAACTGGATTTACAAGCTTTGTTTCAGAAAAACATTTACCCTGTGCATTATGCCTCGTTTATAATAGAGGGGCTGACAGTGAAATATATTTTTGTGGTAACAACCGCTTTAAAGTGGATGAAAATGCAGAAGTTTTTCTTATCTTCATGCATTCTATGTGCAGCAGCCCCCCTAATCCTTACCTGAGCCCCATCTCTATTCAGCGATGTGCACGAGTGCCTTGGTCCTCCAGGACTCTCCCTCCCGATTGGCTGAGACACAGCAGCGGCGCCATTGGCTCACTGCTGTCAGTGATCTGCCAATCAGGAGAGAGGGTGCAAGGCCGAACCGCGGCTCTGTCTGGCTACACGGAGCTGTGGCTTGGTTTGGGTGCCCCATAGCAAGCTGCTTGCTGTGGGGGCACTCAACAGGAGGGAGGGGCCAGGACCACCAAAGAGGGACCCGAGAAGAGGAGGATCTTGGCTGGTCTGTGCAAAAACATTTAACAGAGCAGGCAAGTATGACGCTATATATATATATATATATGAAATTATTTTTTTTTTTTATAGGAAAAAACCCTGAGACGTTTACAATCGCTTTTTTAAAATCCCAAATCTCTTAAAGTGATTTGTAAACTCAGTAGTTTAAAAAAAAAAAAAAAACAACCCCCCCCCCCCCCACAAGTTTATACTTGCCTGTTCTGTGCAATGGAATTGCACGGAGCTGCCCCTAACCTTCTCTTATTGAGTCCCCAAACCGACACTCCTGGTTCCTCCCCTTTTTTTTCCATGTGCCTCCATAGGAAGCCGCTTCATATTACAAAGGCCTTTTTTTTTTTTTTCTGCACATTCTTTTCTGATTTCTCTTGTACGAAAAATTGTACGGAAATGGTACACATTAAATGAAAATCGTTCATTCTGTTCCTGTATGAGAAAAATCGGGATTTTGTCCCTTCGGGAACTTTCGTCCGAAAAGTCAGAATCAGCTGTTGAAAGTTGTGTACACAGTATACGAAAATTGTGCGAAAGTTCTTCGGATGAAAATGTTCGCCTGCATTTCTTATAGCGTGTACGAGGCTTTAGTCTCTGGAGATTTGGACTACTGTATGGTGATACCATTACAGTGAGCATGTTCTCCTTGTTGGAGACTGACGTTGGGAAGCAAAGCCCTGCTTCTACCAGGACAGCTGCCTCCACACAAACACAGTGCATAAAAAGACATAATAAGCCTGTAATGGGGAAAGATTCATTGCAGGAAGATCCTAAGCAATACTGGGGATTAGGCCTGTTGCCCCTTCCTACCTTTTTCAGTTTGAGGGGGGGGGGGGGGGGCACATATTCACAAGGTCACTTCCTCTTTGCTGACAGCTGAGAATAAAGCGTTAGGTCTGTATGATCCAAATCAAAACTTGGGAGATTTCTAAAGCCCAGTGTAAGCTCCCCCACTTCTATGTGACACTTGGCTGCCTGATGGGCTCAACTGCAAACTCCAGTAGGGAACGAAGGGGAGCAAGTCACGTGCTTCCCATATTTTGAAGGTGAGGGCAGCTTTAGTTAAAGCAATACTAAAGTCTTGTTTGTTATTTTTAAAGAAAAAAAATGTTAACAGTGTATTTGCACAGAGCAGCCCAGTTCCTTCTCTTCTCGGGTCCCTTGCTGGCGCTCCTGTCAAGTGCCCCCACAGCAATGGGGGTACCCGAGCCAAGCCGCAGCTCTGTGTCCTTTCAGATACGGTGCTGTGGTTCGGCCCCACACCTTCCTCTCCTCATTGGCTGACTGACTTTGACAGCAGCGGGAGCCAATGGCGCCGCTGCTGTGTCTCAGCCAATCGGGAGAGTTGCGGACGGCCGAGGCACTTGGCTAGAGATGGGACTCGGATAAGTATTCGGGGGTGCTGCTGCACACAGAAGGATTTTTTATCTGAATACATTCAGATAAAAAAACCTTCTGCCTTTACAACTTCTTTAAGTTAATCTTTTGGCTTTGCCCTCTGGCCTGTTTAATATATCACATTTGAAGGAATGTTAGTTTTCAGTGGATGCTGAAGAGTTAAAAGTGGAACTCCAATGTGGGGTTTAACCACTTGCCGCCCGCCATATAGCAAAATGAGGGCGGCAAAGTGGTTTCAATATCCTGACCGGACGTCATATGACGTCCAACAGTATATCAAGCCGCTGCGCGCCCCCGGGGGTGCGCATGGCGGCGACCGTTGACACCCCGCAACACCGATCTGGGTAAAGGGGCTCTGATGGAGACTCTTTACCACGTGATCAGCCGTGTCTAGGAAGGTGTAAGTGCCCTGTAATGAAGTGCTTAATTTAATAGCATTTTCACACAATATAGAATGAATATGACCGGCAACAAGTAAGTGACCCCACGCCTATTCTTTGGCTGTCACGTTTGTGGTTTTATTCCTGATATCCATGTGTGCTGACTCTACTTGGAGTCACTGATCTGGAACATGTATACAGATTAGGAAAGCCATACAACCCACACCCCCGCCGTGTTTTTTTTTTTTTTTTTTTTTTTTTTTTTTTTTTGGCTTAATGACTGACACCATTATAGCCAGAGGTGCAACATACTGCAGTCAGGAAAACATGCATTCACAGAATGAGACGTTGCCAATGGCAGCATCATTTTTGCATTCACCTGAGAGGGGTTAGATGCTGTCATTTTATTACTGAATTTGGCTGTTTAGGAGCTTTCTGGTTTTAGTGTTCTTACAAAAGCCCCTTTGCCCGATTGTTTGGCAGGGAAGTTCCCAGCTTCTGTTCCCACTCGTTAGGGGAAACCCTTTGATTTTACATTTCTTAAGGTGTTAGGAGTCAGCGAGTGCTTCACACTGGGATGATTCATAAAGAATTCAAATTCAGCCATGCTTTATAACTTGGCCTGAATTTTTCAAGACTGACAATTTATGTAAACAGTCTACATCTTAATTTTTGACCGTTATACATGTTTCAGGTGCTCATTGCATTAATAATTTCTAGCTTCTTCCACAAAAGCCTGTGGGATTATATACTATTTTTTTTTTCCCTAATGCTGTTAATCTTTATGTTGTAGTGTAAGACCTAATGAACACTGAACATTTGGTCAGCCCCCTGAACGCCTTTTTCTCCTGGCAGGAGAAAAGTTGCCTAAAAAATGTGCCCAATGCTGCATTTTGCACACGCATTTAGGCAGGATGAATATTTAAAGTGGTTTTAGAGTCAAGTTTTTTTTTTTTTGTGTTTTTTTTTATGCATTCTGTGCATTAAGCTAAAAATCCTTCTGTGTGTAGCAGCCCCCCCTAATACCCTGAGCCCCATCGCTGTCCAGCAATGTCCATGAGTGTCTCGGCCATCCAGGACTCTCTCTCCTGATTGGCTGAGACTGCAGCGGTGCCATTGGCTCCCGGTGCTGTCAGTCAGCCAATTAGAGAAGGGGTGGGCCGGGACACAGTTCCATGTCACAGGGAGCTGTGACTCGGCTATGGTGCCATATTAGCTTGCTGCGGGAGCACTCGACAAGAAGGGGGGGGGCAGGAGCACTAAAGAGGGACCTGAGAAGGATCTGGGCTGCTCTATGCAAATCCACTGCAACAGAACAGATGAGTATAACATGTTTGTTATTTTTATTGAAAAAAAAAAAAAAAAGACTTTACACTCACTTTTCTAGCCATTGGAATGAATGAACGCTTAAGCGCAAAACACGTCTAGCGTTTAGACGCATTTACACTTTGTGACGGGAAGGGCCAGTGGAACCAAGAATCCCTTGGAAAGGCTGGGAAACCCATGTTTCAGCTCCCCATGCACCTCTTATATCTAAGTCACCCTGTGCCATCCTGGCACAGGGTGACTGAGAAAATATATCTTGGATTACTTAAAATGGGACAGTAATATTTATCCACAATTATCTCCCAGAATATATGTAAAGACTATTCTTGGTTTTGATTCTTAACTCAACATGTTGAGAGAGCTGATCACATTGGCCTCTGTACAATGTAGGAGACAGGCCGACTCCTGCTGGAGCTCCTGCTATTGTGTGATGGTGTTCTGTGTTTATACTTATGATGTATAATCTACTGTGTGAAGCTTGGTGACAACAAGTCTGACCTGTAGTGAAATCCTGATTAATCATAACAATGCTCAGGAGGGCACAGAGTCGCATCTGCTGCTTTAAGGGATTCGTTAATTAGCTTATGTTAATTCTGTTTCTAGTTACAGGTGTATTGTTAGAGTAATATGAGCAGGAGGGGGGACCTCCTCTTCTACTGTATATAAGACTTGTATTTTGGTTCTAATAAACAGTCCCTGTTCAGCAACTAAACAAGTATCGTCTTGTTTAGTGCTTGTGAGTGGTTGGAATATCTGATATCTATATTCAGACTGGGAGGAAGTGGTATATGACGAAAGCACTCAAGCGGACGTTTCGTTACACACGACTTTTATTTATTTACTTTTTTTTTTTGCTATCCAAAAACTCTTCCCCTGAATATGCTGGTGGTGGGTTTTTTTTTTCTGTTTGTAAACACTCCTCTTGTAATATGACTGTAAATGACTGTGCACAGGCAGGGAAAAAAAAAATCAAGTACCTGTAAAAGCAGCGTTTTTTTTTGTTTTTTAAGCCCCATGTGCATGAGCCCGAATATACGTCAGACACAATCCTGTAATGTTAAGTCCTAAATCACAGCCACCTAATAAAAATAAACCCCAAAGAACACAATTCTCCTAAATGTAAAGTATTGTATGTGCTCTTTTTATGAGTGTGTATGTAGTAGTGAAGACAACAAAATGTGTATATAGGGGTCTGCATTAATATTTCAGAATGGTGTGTAAGAAGTAAGCTTGGATAGACACTCCCTGAAATTCAAGAGCGTCTGTCACCTGTGACTATTTTAATTTTTACAGACTAACGTCGTAAAAACTGGAATTCTGTAGCATTTAACTTCTATCTATACAAAGAAGTTGTGAGCTAATTCCATTTGAAAGGAGAGATGATTACAAATTTAGTGTTTTTTTGGTGGGAGGCACTTCTCTGTTTAGCTGTGTACATTAAAACCACTATGCAGTTTGTTTTGCATGCTTACCAGTCATCTTCCGGAAAGTGTATTTCCTGGAGACTGCAGGTAGCTACAGTAAACCAGATTAAAACGCACGTTTATGAAAACTTTTTATCAATTAACTTTTATAAAAATAACCTGACAAGTTTCTAGCTTTATAATTTGGATATTCTTGGGGCGTCTCGAAGCAAGGTGCAAAATCTTGGATATAGACATACACTGTAGAAGTGAATTGAACCTGGGCAAAATGCAACCAGTGTCGTGCCACGATATAGAAAGAGAATTTGCAGCACTTTTATAAAATAACAAAAGTTCATAAGTGTTTCCACAAATTTCATCAGTTTTGAGACAGAATTTAACATCTAGAATCATGGGAACAAAATATTTAATAGGAACCAGAAAGGTGCACAATCAGCAGATACAAATTTTACAAATGCCGCAAATCTGTATACAGAAACACAAAGCAAAAAGATGGCAATCTGACTCCTTGCAGATGCATATTAGGATACATATAGCAGTCAAAACCCCTCCTCCTCAGAGACCTGAACAAAAATAAAAGATAAAGTTGTTTATACAGATGTCCTGCATTTGTATAAATTGCATCTGCCTATTGTGCATGTTTTCAGTTTTTTGCCTAAATTTGATTATTTGTTAGGCCCTGTTCACGCTGGCATTAAAAGCAGGCATTCATTGCAATTTATAATCTAGACAGCCAACAGAGCTGTTCATATTATTAAAGCATTTGCACGGTGTCGCTGCACTTCAAAAGTAACTTTTTTTTTTTTTTTTTATTGTGAACAAGGTCTAACGCGACGCAAACACTTGTCAGTGTGTTGGGCCTTGTTGACTGAAAAAAAAAAAATAGGCGTTGGTGTGCGGGTTTTTTAATTTTATTTTTTTTAAAGCCCATCAATCGCAAATTTAGAATTTGGGGAGCATTTTTAGCGCATGATAAACGCTTGTCATACTTGACCAACGGCTCTCATTGATGCCTGCATAGGCAGTTGTTCAGCGTCTGGGGGTTTTTTTTTTTGTTTTTTTTTGATCTGCACCGGATAAGTCCCTGAGGTAGGCAGGTGTAAACTGACACAAGTTCATTTATTCATTTACACCCATCTGTCCATAGGGATTCATTTACCTTTGGATCAGGTCCACCTGAAAAACACCTGTTCGAATCGAAGGGGCCTAAAACTGTTGCAGTTTATGGAAACACACTTGTGAACTCTTTGCTACTTAAAATAAAGAAACTTTTAAAACGTGCAATCTTTGGACTTATTTGGCCTCATTCACGCTCAAACGCTTGCTTTACAGGTGTTTACTTTTTTCCCATGCCTCTAAATACCCTTCCTTGTTAGCCTGTGTGTCCATGCACACATTGGCGTTTAGAGGCAGGAGTGATTGTGGACAGAAAAAAAACATCACTTGTGCGTTTTGAGAGGAGTGTTTTTTTTTTTTTTCCATTTCAGTGGTAGAATAAATAATTTTTCTGGCCAATTAAATAAACGCTTTTGCAAAAATTCGACTTGGGTGTGTTGTTGAGGCTGCTTTTTATTTTTTATTTTTTTACATTTTTCAAAAGCCCCAGTGTGCAAGAAGCCTTTATATAAGAGGGTTTTTCAAAAAGATTCCACTTTTTTTTTTTTTTCTCAAATCTAAAAAAGTGGGGGGGGGAAACTTTTTGAAGACCCCTCATATACTAAATTTGTGATTTTGGTAACCTATACACTTATAAATTTATAGATCCTCATGTGATGTTCCATTTCAAAAGGACCCATTCTTTAAAAATTGGTATTATCTCTTGCCAAATTTTGTGGAGATTAACGAAATGTTTGTTCATAGTTTTTACACTGCATTGAATGTCGACTGAGCACAGATATATTATGGAGACAGGGCTTTAAAGCCCTGTACACACTATAAGATCAGATGAACAATTGTCTGGTTTTCCTTGATGTTTCGCAGCAGGTCGAAACCGAGGATGGTACTAATTATACAAAAATTCTCGAACGACAAAGGCTTTTTTTGTTGTCTATTGTTTCCGATCATGTGTACTCTTTTGTACGAAAACCATACACGTGAAACAAAAATCGTTTTATACAGCAAACATTTTGGAGTTTGTTCCTTCAGAAATTTTCATTTGGAAAGTCTGAATTGGAAGTCGAAACTGGTGTACACACTGTATGAAAATTGAACAAGCGTGCCTCGTATGGAATTTATCACCCAATTTTTGTCTTTGGTGTGTACCCCACTTTAGGCTCAGTTTTTAAATTAATTCCAGGGTCAGTCACTTCAAAACCTTTCACTTTTGTGGGTTTGTCAGGTGCATCTCTATATGGAGGATGAGAGGGGGGTCCTGCTTTTCCCTGGGAAAAAAAATTTGGAAGTTGCTCAAACTTCTCACTGGTTGAAATGTGGTTAACTGTACGTGCTGATAAAATTAACATGTGCTCCATTAGTGACAAATGAATAGACAAGAGGTACAGGCTCATGGGAGATAGCTGATCTTTATAGACTAATGCTAGATCATTTTATACTTTTCTCAGTTGCTGCCTTATCTGTTCTTGGAAGATTCCCAAGTGCACAGCTCTGCCATCTCTTTATAGGGAATAGGCATATGCCATAGCAAGGCATTTGTTAAGTCTTCTGTGGTTATCTCAGAGGATAAGATGTAAATAGATATGTGTAGTTGATTTAATCTACAGTTAATACTACGGCCACAGTAAAAGCTAAATTCCAGTGTATAGTTGCTCCCTTCATCCTTTTTATTAGAAGCATTCCCTACTTCCTTTGTATTTAAGTGCCAAGGCAAGCCATCTGCATGTGACTGTTCAGGGCCATTTGGTAGTCTGGTGTACACTAGGAAACTGCTACACTATCAATGGACATCCTGCTTGCCAGTAACTGGTGTGAATTATTTCTACCTCTGTTTAGAAGGCTCTCTCAAACACGCTTAACTCTGCAATGCGCTTTCCTAAAAATAGTTTTTATATGCCTGATCTGTTTAGCCGTAGGTTTGATTTTGTTTGCGAAAGGTCCTAAAGTTTGTTAATATAAAGTAGAAGTTTGCATTTTAAAATTTTTATTAACTCTTTGGATTGTAAGGACTTCAGACCATGGCATTTTGTAGACTGGACTACTGGAGCAAGCTGTGAAGGGCATTGCCAGTGCACTTTGTTATGGTGTCCACATCTGAAAATTCTTGTTCTGGTGTGAACTCCACTTTGTTTTTGTTGATGATCACAAGGACATATAGAGATTGTGTGTCTCCCTAATGTGGCTGGAAAAAGACAGGGGTACCTATATTTGAAAAATAAAATTAAGTTTTGTCTTTAAATATACTTTTTAAAGCTTCCAGTGAGCTATTCAGTAAATTCTGTAAAGAATGTTTCAGAATTGCCATATTACACTCGAGAGCAGGGGGTGGATTGTTGCAGAGCAGCTATGCCTAGATTTAAAAATGGAATTAATCAGTAGGTAGACTGTGTTTTACAACCAAAACGCTCACCATTCTGGCACAAACGCAGTTAATCTTCTTTTTTTTGTGAAGACCTTTTTCGTTTTTTTGATGTCATTTAAGCCTAACCAAGCATGTTGGAATATGATCTTTAGAATAGCCAACATTTCTTAACTGAGAATGGCTACCAATATTGTTAATATTTAAAAATATATATTTAATAAATCTAAAGGGGACTCTGTCTTCCCTGAGCACATGTAAACAAATTAAAAAAGTTATGAATTGTGTGGTTAGTATCTGTCCCCAGCATGTCCTAGATGGGAAGGTGCCACCCATGTAACCATGGCCTTACTTTGCTTGTCATTTATGTACATATGACAAGTCTGCTTTAAATATTGTTAATATACAGGTTTTATATAGCGCCTACAGTTTGCGCAGCGCTTTACAGCATGAGGGCAGACAGTACAATTCAATACAGGAGAAATATCTGTAAATATTGTGTACATAAAGTCACACTTTTTTTTGTTTTGTGTAATCTAATTTTTTTGAATAGTTTTACTGTATTGACGTTGTTGAAACAGCTGGTTAAAAAATGTTTAACATGTTAAATTGTCTATTCCTTGCCACCCTCCTTTTTTTGGCAATGGATGTTTGTATTGATGCCAGACATAAAGTGAACATTGTTTATCTTGCATACGTTTACGTCTAATATGGAATGTTAGGGCAGTGTCTTCTATGTGGGGGTTGGGTGGCCAAATTTAGAGAGAGAGATAGATGGATAGAGAGAGATCTATCCTGTAGTTTTTGATGATAAAGATATATTAATGTTTAAAAAAATTTGCTAATTTTTTAAGCAAAAGGCAGTTATCTGTTGATGGCGCCTTCTGGCAATATCTTTTCCCAGAAGCTCAATCTACATGAGTTTTTTTTTTTTTTTTTTTTTTTTTTTAAGTGTCTGCTTATATGCGTTCACAGTCCATCTAATCTTGGTTTAAATGTGAACACTTTTTTTTTTTTTTTTCTGAATGTTTCTATTTACTGTCCTGAACGTTGAGTGGAAAAATGTACATAGAAAACCAATTGTTTTCATTCAGATCTATTGAAGGCTATTCGCTTTATAGACCTGAACACTCTCTCTTTTAATGGTTGTATTCCTGAGGCCTTCTATGTATAAGTGATTGATCAAATTTGTGAATATATTCAAAATCTGCTAGATTCTTGCTAACGAAGTGTGTATGTGTGATATATATATAACAAAGCTCCCTCTACTGGATGAGCTACAAAAATGTATATGCAATGGTTAAAAAATAAACAAAACCTAATGGAATGAATCTTCACGGCAATATTCAAAATTATGTACTCGCTTAAATGACACATTAAAGCAGTATTAAACCCAAGAAATAAAACATTTTATTATTGCAGCTTACCAATCCTTCTATGCGGTGGCTGCAATTGTTTTTCTTTTTTTTTTTTTTTTTTTTTTAGGCTTTTTTTTTTTTTTTGTTTTTGTTTTTTTCCCCTCTGCCTTTACCTGGTGATCTGGACAATAACACACCACCTGTATTAGTGTCACCACACCATATAAACGAGGACAGGAAGATATAAATATACTAATGAATTGAAGACTAACCCCAGCTAACACTTTTATAAGCAGTTGCAATAAACAGTTTTTTTTATTTTTTTACTTTTTGGTATAAAGGTTTTACATAAATAAAAGTTGATAATTGTAAGCAGTCCTGCTAGTGTTGCATTCAACATTTTATAAAAAACAAAAAATGTGAACAAATTCTATTTAATTTTTTTATATAGAAAAAATAAAATGCAGTGTAAACAGATTCCATAAAAAGCTTTTTATAGAAAAAAAAATTGAAATTTTGGTTTGAAGAGGTTTCATATGAAAATTATAAAAACAAAACGTTTACAGTAGTCTTCTTCTTTTCTTCTTTTTTTTTTTTTTTTTTTTTTTTTTTTTTTTTTTGCTACTGGAAGGATTAACCTTTTTGATAACTGATATAGATACATTCTGAAGATTGCTTTCCCTTGTAACAATTTAAAAGGCTTCCAAAGCAACTACAGTGCTCATTAAACATTTTTCCAAATCCTAATCTTGAGATGAATTTGAGAGAGGTTTGTGTTGGCAATGCGTTCACCTACCTACACTTTTTTCTGTATACAGCATCGCCCCCTTCCAAAAAAAATACCTTTGTACCCAAGCAAGGCTGACCTAGTTCTGTATTTTATATATTCTTCTTGGGGCCCCCCCCATCTGTATTTGCAAGATATGCATACTCGTGAGGAAATGTCAGATTACAGTCTTGTCAAGGACAGCTGAAGGTTGGGGGAAGAATACACGCACAATTAGTAGCCTTCAAAGTGTGTTGTGAATTCTTTCCATATGCTCTGAATTTATACTAAGATCATGTTTGTCATCTGGACTTTTCTATAAAAACTAGGCTTGGACTTCACTACTTGTACATTGAGCCTGCCTAGTGTTCAGTGAGACTGTCCATCACAACAATGGGCCAATAGAAAACCTTGGAAATTGGGGGGGCACACAGTCAAGCAACTTTTACAGGAAAATGTAAACTTTGCAGATATCTCCGGATCTAGTGAAGGTTTTGACCGATTACTGAAGGTGTACCTGTGCATTTTCTTATTAAAGTGTCATTAAAGGCAACCGATTCTATTTTTGGTCTTAGAGTGGGAAGGAATTAGAATACCTGTCAGGTTTTTGCGGTCTGTGCCTCTCCGATTCACTCTCTGTATTTGTCCTGTTCAAGCAAAAGAAAATCATACATTTTGGGTTGACACAAGAACGGAGAGGAAATCTTCTGGTGGGGACACTATTTCTGGTGACACGCTGGAGGGATTTCCTCTTTTGGATATGGGACAGAAAGTGAAGGGACTCTTGAAATACGAGGGTCAGCCTGACAGCAAAGCAACAAAGGTTTTAGTAACAGCATGCCCCTTGTTTCTCTAAGGGAAATGCTGCTTTCTTAAAAATGACTATCATGAAAAAACTTCAAAGTACAACTGTACCTTGAAAGAAAAAAAGTAGATTTTGGCCTCTCCCACTACCTTTGCTACTGAACAATACAGTGGGGAGAAATTGCTGTGTGGATTTTTTTATTTAAAAAAAAAAAACGCATTTCTAGGAATGTCCATCTTCTGTGTCCTCTGCTAGCCCCCAGGTCACTACAGAACACGGATATGTTGCAAAATTTCAGGCAGTGATTTCTTCATTAGCATGATATTGGTAGGATAGGTAAGAATATTAACGTTACTTTTTTTTCCTCCCTTGGGGTACAGGAATTCAGTCAGTTTATACTGTCTGCTACAGAAGGTTAGTACACTGGAAACTGAAAAATTGTAAGCCATATCCTGTTTGACCCCTCCCTTACCCACCCAGCATTCCTCCATTTTTTTTTGCTAGTGTCTGAAGAAGTTGGATGCCTTTTCTTCAGCTCCAACTTTTTGATAGTTGTCTTTGCTTTGTGGAATTTTGCCACCTGTGACTACACACAATTCCCCACTGACAGTTCTGCTTGAGCTGGCGTCTATATAACAGCTGTTTGAGTTAGGGTTTCCTCAGCCCAGCTTTAAGGTTGTACCCAGATGCCAGTGGACTGCATGGTGTGGAGCAAGCCTGGAATGTGACCTTCAGGAAACTGGGTTCTTCAATGTAACACTTTCCAAGCCTTGGTTGTACTTTCCCAGATCCAGAGCCATGGGACAGTTCCAGGTGTATCCATTTCTCTGACAACTCTTTGAGTAAGGCCAGTCAAGCTGAAGCATCAGGAGCTACCTTGCTGGGTGCCATTTCAAATTTCCCACCACCAATGGTTTAACAGCGATAAGGTTTAAAGCTGAGGGACTGCACACTGATGTCCTCAGTGTGGATGGAGTGCTGCACTCCTTTTTTTTTTTTTTTTTTTTTTTTTTTTTGTCATTCAGCCCAAAGGAAGCACTTCCCAGAGGCAATTTGTGCTCCTGAAGGGGCCACATGGATCCCTGTGAGCTAGTTTTAAAGGCATACCCTGCAAGACAAGTGGAAATAAATTCGAGGGCTCGCTACCCAGTTGGTCAGCAGGCAGAACCAGCCCTATTGAGGGTAGAGCATGTCTATGGGTCTTTGCAGTACTTGATCACATACAGGTAAGTCTTTCTGCTGTGGCTAATCTGCGGCCTCTAGAGAGAGTCAGCTGGATGTTCTTAGTAGTGTGGCTAAGGTTCCTGTTCCTCCTCTATGGCTGGACTGGGATGGGTGGGGAAATTCTGGAAGCCATGTTCTGTGCTTAAGGCTAGTCAGGTTCTGCAGAATTCCTCTGTCTGTTCCCAGAGATACGTCTGGGTGTCGATGTGAATTATTTTCCCCCTCACCCTATTGTACCTCTGGTGTTCTGGTATACCTTTTCATCCCTGCCTACCCTTGTAGGGCTACCTCTTTCACCCTAACCCTTTTTTCATTTAAGATGACTTCATGGTTGATACCGTTGAGCTCTCTACTAGTCTCAGGAATTCTCAAATACTTTTGGAGTTCTTGTTTGTGAGAGAGGTTTCCTGGTTGGGCAACTTCATTCTGATCATGGAACTTTCCTGCTCATAATCCTAGTGTAACACTTGGGCAGCCTTCATATGTAGGCGGCTGGTCTTTTCTCTCTTGGACCTGTTTTGAACAACAACCCCTCTGGAGACCTGTATTCCTGGGAACTTGCCCCAGTGTGTGTGGGGTTGTTTTTTTTTTTTTTTTTTTTTTCTATGACCACATCATGTTTATCTGTTTTCTTCATTATCCGGTAGCTATATTGCTCCACCTGTTTCAGTGGAATTTTGGTTTCACAGCCTCTCTGGTTTGAGTTCAGTGCTCCTTCTGATGGCGTAATTTGCCCTTTGCAATGATCGCCTTTGCTTTTGTCTTGAGCATCAGGTTGATGCTGAAGATCTGTCTCTTCACATGGCCCAGTCAGTGGCTGTAAACAACCCCCCCCCCCTGCTCTTGTGTACTGCTTTTCAACAAATCTGGGGTATGCTGGGTAGAGGGGTTACAATAGCAAAAAGGAGCTGGCTTACAATTTTTCGCCTGCAAGTTTCCTAACCTGTTGGCAGCAGTGTGACCCAACTTTCTGAATGTATTTACCCCTCAATGGACTCCAAGAAAGACTGTACAATTTTTTTTTTTATTTTTGGCAATCATTTTAAGAATATGGGTCCTGTGCTAGTGGTGTGTCAACACTACTAGATTAAAGACCCCTTCCCATTATTGTGGTAGCGCATGTTTCATGCATTAGTGTGATGCCAAGCCAATGGTACCTATACCCTTTTGTTTTATTTATTTTGGATTAGGCAGCGCATTGAAATGAATGGGCTGCTTAACATAATGCACATTAATGTAAACATAACACATTAATAAACTGCAATGGTGTGAATGAGTCCCTAAATAAAATAACTACCTGTGTTTAAAAGTACTGGTAAAAATGTTAGGCTTGCAGTTCGCTTTCCTGAGCCATAAAATACTTTGCTATCTTCTGGTCCATTTTAAAGCAATGAGGATAAATAAGAATATTTTTAGATTTTACTTTTACAAGAATACAATTCCTTCTTTCTCCTTGATTCCTCCACATCACACCGCATGTATTTGATGCTGTTTTTGTGCAAGTTTAGTACTTCATTACAGCTAACTGTGTAGCATGCCAGGCAATCTAAGTCTATTCTGGAGGCGACACCTAGAGGTGGTAATGCTTATTGATGGAATCACTACTCTACGAAGCATCTGCAATTCAAATATTGTACTTTTAAAAAATAGCGTAGAATAGTTGTCTTTAATTTCCACTGACCTCTATTTAGAAGTGGGTGCCACTGCATTTTTGAGTCCATTATCTGACAACCCCACTATGTCTGTCTTCTGTTGCTCAAAACAGAGGTTTTCCTCATACATGGGTGGCACGGTGGTGTAGTGGTTAGCACTTTCACCTAGCAGAAATAAGGGTCGCTGGTTCGAATCCCAACCATGACACTACCTACCTGGAGTTTGCATGTTCTCCCTGTGCCTGCGTGGGTACTCCGGTTTCCTCCTACACTCCAATGACAAGGTAGGTTTACTGGATCCTGTCTAAATTGTCCCTAGTATGTATGAATGTGAGTTAGGGACCTTAGATTGTAAGCTCCTTGAGGGTAGGGACTGATGTGAATGTACAATGTATATGTAAAGCTCTGCGTAAAATTGACAGCGCTATACAAGTACCTGAAATAAATAAAAATAAATAATACTCCACCCAAAAGTTGAGACCTGATAGGACATCAAGAACTTTGCTGTTAAAACTTGTCTTCATATTTAGTAGTGTGTGTGGTGTGACTTAAAGTGTATCTAAAGTCCATATTTTTTTTTTAGATTTCAAAAGCATTAGGGATGGTTGCAATTCATAAAAAACAAAAAAAACAAAAAACTGTTACCTGTGTACTATGGGGAGATTATCCATTTCCTCCTGTCTCAAGAAAAGCAAAAAGTGAGAAGATCTTTTCAACGGGAGGAACGTTTCAATCTTGACGGTTGTCACTGGAATAAGTGTCCCTATTTGAAAATTTCACTCTATTCTTGACCTAGTGACCACTCAAAATGTTATATTTCCCCCAATTTTAGCCCTGGTGACATAGATCATCAAAACAAATGGAGGGGGTCAATCTCACCAACAGGTTTATGGACAACGATTCAAAGCCTGGCGACGTTATAACCCTTTATCTAAAGTGAGAAAAAAAAATGACAATATTCTTTCAAGAAAAGTGTCCTTTGCCCACAGCAGGTATTAATAGCCTAGCCAGGACAGCATCCATGTGCCACAGATCTCTACTGACTAGTGTTCAGTAACTAGATATTTGATTACTCATTTAGGACACCAGTGGGCCCAGGGCCTTTTATTTTAGAGGGTAGGAAACCAGTTGAGGAAAAGTTGAGCAGACCAAAGCAGTAAAGTTTTAGCTAGAGTAGTAAAGAACTAAAATCTGTTTTTTCTTTTGCGGTGTCCACCATTTGGGGGATTTTCCTAAACCAAACTGAGGAGAAATGCCCTATTACACCTGAACAGCTGCTCCCCTTATTTGAAGATTTCCCCCCTATTCCTTCTCCAGTAACAACTGTAACATTTTGGATATCTCTTCATCGCTGTCAGAGACAGAAAGCGAACAGAACAAAAACCGAATGTAAATCTCCCCATTGCGAACATAGTAAGAAAAAAACTGACATTGGTTCAAACTCTTCCACAATAAAAGTAGAAGAAAAATCTTTTGGGTATATATGGTTTACTGTTTTTGTAGTTATGCACTTAAGAAAAATGGTAACCTTGGAGACAATCGATAATAGCAGTCAAGTCAGAATATTTGATTTTTTTTTTTTTTTTGCCAGAGTAAATGGGGAAATGGGATTGGTCATTAGAGACAACAAAGATCCTCTCTTGCTCCATCAATTTTTTTTTTTCTCTCCAGTTTTTACAAATCGATCTATCTGTTCTTGCTTTGTACATGCCTTTTTGCTATCAGATTGATGTACAACTTCTAGGAAAATTTAATTCTGCTTTGCAGAGCAGCAGTGGTGAGGCAGCAGTTAATGGATCATTAGTAGATTGCTACAAGCAGCGCCCTCTACTGGTAATGTTTTATTCCAGCCGTGAAATAGATGCTGATCGTAATTGCATCAAATTCCCCAACTGCTTCAACTTATTGTGGTATAGACGGTCTCTTATAAAACGACTAGCAGTATTGTAAATTTGTTGGTTTTGTGTAAGAGGTTTTAAAATCTCGAGCATAAATGTAGGTTTCAGGGGAATTCTTAGAATGTTAAAAAAGGTAATATTGTGTGTAACTCTAAATTCAATGCAGGTTTTTTTAACTGTCAAATACCTGCATTTTCTATGCAGATATATATGCCTTTATTTCCATACATTTAAATGTTACTAGCTATCAGTGTGTATTCCCATTTTAGATTTCGCAGTGCAGTAAACTGCATTGATGGAATCAAACTTCCAAAATGTGTAGCACCCATAGAGCGGTTCTGGTGTGATTACAGCATTTTAAATGGCATATGATCAGTCTACAGCAGGCAATCACATAATATGAATACTGCCATATTAAATGTGCTTTACTGTGTGTTTTTTGTGTGATTGACTGACACAATAGATTTTGTTTGTGGCTTGGAGCGTAAAGTCTTTTAGTTTAAAACCAATCCCCTTAATATAGTTATAAATTCTAAGGAACGTTGTACTTTTTTTAGTGCTAGTTACTGTACATGTACAATAATTTACATGTCACTTGAACTAGGAAATTTAACATTACGCAGTGACAACTGTATGAGCACCCACTTGATACAGAAATAAAAAAATGTAACATCTGCTTAACTCTTTCAGCTAAATCTTTAAATGTTGGTAGTGCTGTGAGCACACAAGACAGGATATCACCTCTACGCTAGAATCTATTTCCTCAATCTTTTAGTATCTCTTGTGAGAATCTCCTTTTTTCATTTTATTAAACTTTTTTTTATTTTTGTTTTTGTTGATCATTTTACAGTAAAATAAAATGTAATTGACCCTTTAAATTACACTTTTATAAGGCACTTTACACCTTCTTTAGCCTGTATGGAGGATACTTACAAGGTCTCACACCTGAGCTTCTGATCTCACCTTTCATACAAGAAATAATGGAAGCTTTTACTGTATGGGATGAAAGGCCTGTCAATGTACAGGCAGCAGGAAACGCCCTCCATTTAGATGTTGACCTAGCTCATAAAGTGATTAACATGATGTATCAATTGGGCCATTAATGGCTTTTTCAAGAAGCTACTGCAGTGTTGTTGGTTTTTTTTTTTGTTGTTTTTTTTTGGCCTGTTGTCCTCTGCTTCCATGGGGTAGCACCTAAATAAGAAGCTGAAAGGCTAACATAGCTCCCTCGGTGGCACTGGATACAGCCGTATCTCCCTCGCTTGTGAGGGGGCAATGTGGGTGCAACATCTTGTTGGCCCAGCTAGCAAGGGAACCATTCCATAGAATGTTAAATGGCTGCCAGCGCCAGGATCTCTTATGTGACGCTGGCTTAGTGCAAGTTGACTTATTTAAAATTTCATCAGCAGCATCCACTTTTGTTGTGACAGGTTCACAGCTAAGAACTAGCGAAGCGTTTTACCTAGCCTCTGTAATGATTTTATTTAAACATATGGCGTTGTATAAAGTGGTTTCCATCTGTTAATTTGCATATTTGGCTTGAAATGGTGCTACATTGGTGTAGGGCAGGGATATGCAATTAGCGGACCTCCAGCTGTTGCAGAACTACAAGTCCCATGAGGCATAGCAAGACTGACAGCCACAAGCATGACACCCAGAGGCAGAGGCATGATGGGACTTGTAGTTTTGCAACCGCTGGAGGTTCGCTAATTTCATATCCCTGGTGTAGGTCATCTTTACCCCAATTTATTTTTGTGTTACCAGGTAGCTAATCTTGTCGAGGAGTACTATAAACCCGAAAGAAAGCATGGAAGAAGTGCATATGAAACACCTGAGGGTTAAAAGGCAGCAACCTCCGTAACCCTAAAATTGCAAAACTTCTTATTTTTATTTTTCCCCCCTCTGTGGGTTAACTTGGATGGACTTCTGTCTTGTTTTTTTTTTTTTTTTTTTTTTTTTTTCAACCAGACTGTCTATGTAACTGTAATCTAACTTTTTTTTTCTTGATTTATCTTTCAGTTGACACTTTGACAATTCTTAGGGAATATATTGGCTTTCCAAAATCACATAATTTAGAATTTTTTGTTTAAAATACATTTTGCTTGCCACAAATAACTGTTGTCCATTTTCTAAAGCCTAGGAAGCCAAAGTCACATGATGATCTGCTACTGTGACCATTGGAGGTGTTTTATATCAATCATGGCTGCTATCATGTACTTGCATAATTAGAAACTTACAAAGGCTTGGTTTATAAAACAACACGTTGAAAAAAAAAACTATTTAAGTTGAGCTGATCTCTCACCTGTATCAAAGCAATTAAAGACCACAATAATTGTATTTTAGTACAATGCACATAAAACACATTTAATATTAGTAAATGGTACCATTTCCATGATCAGTGTCATGCTTTGTGCAGTGCTTTGTTTTGAAAACGCAAGTACAAGCATTTTTGGACCAGCTATTATTTTAGGAAAGCACGTTAACGAATATAATCTGAGTTAGGAACACGTGTGACCTAAGTAAATTGATCTTGAGTAATATAAATGCATATAAAACCATACAGCCTAATGCAGAACTCCTTTTTACTTCACCTTCGATGCGCTACTAAAGTCTGAACTTGCATATGTGTGAATGAAGCCTATGATGCATCTAGTAGCAATATCCGGTTATGTTCTATTGATCACACAATTGTCTGAGAGATGACTTTGAGGGATGCCATATACATTCAACACCCACTCTGTTTTTTTTTTTTTTTTTTTTTTGCAAAACCTGTTTCATTAAATGTTGTAGATGGCAGTTCTTTTAGTTTTATCTGTAGCTTAGCTGCGAACATTGTTTCCGTTTTCATAGCCTTAACCGCCCCCACCGCTTTCATTTTATTTTTTGTCTTTGGGTAAAATTTCCAGAAAGATCACTTTATTGTGTCAGGCTCGCATACACATGGCAATCCTACCAGACAGGAGCCGATTCAATACAGCTAGTTAAGTTTTTTTTTCAACACATATTGAACCCTTTAAATGCCAAGCACAGGCTGACAAGTAAAACTATCTATATGTTCCATCTTTTATCTAATGTAAAGGTATCTGTGCCTGAATCATACACTCTGAAGTAATTACATTTTCCAGTCAAGCAGATAAAGTGCTTTAAAACACTTTCAAGCGTTGTGCGTTTGGGCAGCGCATTCGTTGCCATGAGCTGCCCGACCTGCATCAATCACACCAAAGATGTGCATGCACCTTTCTTTTTTTTTTCCCCCAAAACCCTTTGTGCTCTGACACCCCACAACTAGCGTGTTAGCAAGATGCATTGGGATTCCACTAAAGCTAGCAATTCAACCGCTTTCTAAAATGTGCTGGCTTATTGTAAGTGATTGTAAACTTTTTTTTTTTTTTTTTTTAACCACTTGCTGACCAGCGCACGACTATGTATGTCGGCACAATGGCACGGCTGCACACATGGGCGTACCTGTACATCCCCTTTAAGATGCGGCATTGTGGGTGCATGAGCGCCGCCGGCGGTTTGCCTGCCACATACGCGGTGACCGTGCCCGCGGGTCCCGTGGACTCTATGTCCGCCGGTGTCCCGCGATTGTGTCACGGAGCGGCAGAACGGGGAGATGCCGATGTAAACAAGGCATTTCCCTGTTCTGCCTAGAAACATCAAATTGGAAAAATTCTGTGAGCCACAATAATCTTACTCCTTGCTTGTGCTACCTCCAGCTGCATGCGCTAATCACGCTTCATATAACGTGCATAGGATAAATTTACAAGTTATGCGCTGCGCTTGGGTGACCACAAAAACAAAATTAATAACCAACTCTGTGCTTACTAATGCGATAATATTAAATACAAATAATTTGAATTTGAATAAATAAACAAGGTGTGAAAAAACAAGTGCTTGTTATACCATAAATTAGTGCTTAATTAGTGCTTGTTACACCATACATAGTGTCTTAATCAACATAAAAAGTGCTTAGTGCTCAATATAAAGTACCCTGCTTGTCTAAATGAATAAAATAGATAAATACAAATAATATGAATATTTTTTTAATATTATCGCATTAGTAAGCACAGAGTTGGTTATTATTAATATTGTTTTGGGGTCACCCAAGCGCAGCGCATAACTTGTAAATTTCTGCCTAGAAACATGACAGGGATCTATTGCTCACCGTCATCAGGAGCAGTGATCTGTCATGTTGTAGTGAGCCCACCTCCCTAACACATACTCTCTCCCTAGTGTTTAACCCCTTCGCTGCCAGTGTCATTTACACAATAATTAGTGCATTTTTATAGCATAAAATGACAGTGGTCCCAAAATAGTGTCAAAATTGTCCAAGTGTCCGCCACAATGTTGCAGTCACGATAAAAATCGCTGATCACCGCCATTACTAATAAAAATTTAAAAAAATAGTAAAAATGTCATAAATCCCCTATTTTGTAGAAGCTATAACTTTTGCGAAAATCAATCAATATACGCTTATTGCGATATTTTTGGTAATAAAATGTAGAAGAATACATATCGGCCTAAACTGAGAAAAAAAAAAATTAATATATTTTTTGGGGATAGTTATTACGGCAAAAATAGTTTTTTTCAAAATTGTAAAACAAATAAAACCAATAAAAACCGCAGAGGTGATCAAATACCACCAAAAGATGGCTCTTTGTGGGGAAAAAAAAAAAGTCTAATTTGTTTGGGTGCAACGTCGCATAACCGTGCAATTGTCAGTTAAAACGACGCAGTGCTGTATCGCAAAAAGTGCTCTGGTCAGGAAGGGGGTAAATTCTTCCGGGGCTGAAGTGGTTAAATAACCATGTCATGCTTACATGCTCTTTGCAATAGTTTTGCACAGGGGAGCCCCAATACTTTTCTTCTGGGGTTCCTCACCAGTGCTCCTGGCTCCACCTCCTCTGCAAGCACCCCCATAGGATCTGCCACCGGTGTCAATGTTATAATGGCACCTCCAAAACAGGTTGCAAAACACAGTGTGATTGCAAGAATCAGATTGCATGGATGTGAACACCCATGTGATCCGATTCTGGTGTGGCAAAAAGATGCCTGCACCTTTTTTGTGCGGTGCGACCAATTCGCACGAAAACCATACAACCTGAATGGGATCAAATCGCACTGCAAAGAATTGCATGTGATTTGAATGGAATGCGGTGCGATTCCTGTCTGAATTGCATGAGGTGTCCCTCACCGCACAAGTGTGAACCTAGGCTTAGGGTGATTGACCCCCTCTATTTGTCCTGTTTACGATTATCACCAAGAGTGAAAGTAAAATAAAATCTCACATTTTGGTTGTTACCAGAACAGGAAATCTTCCAATGGGGACACTAGTTCTGCTGAAAATCAAGAATGCTCTCACTTTGGAGGGATTCACTTTCATTTCTGTTTTAGCCATAGGACAGAAAGTGGATGAAAATTTCCCCAGTGGGACACAGATAAAAAAACAGGTTATGACCCTCCTTTAAAGAGTATGTAAACCCAATATTTTATATTCCTGTTATGTACATGTTTTACCATGTACTTGTATGAAAAAAGTATCCTGTTTTCTCTATATTGCTTTTTTGTGTGAATTCCCTAGTGTATCTGCCAGTCCCTCTGCTTTTCTATGGAAAACTGACCACACTAAACAGTACAGCATGGTCTGTTCTCTAGCTATGCTGGGAACTCCGCCTGCACTTGTCACAGCCAACATACCCCCTCTGCACAGCCTTTCACTGGGAAGATCAGATCAGTGTACTGCTGTTTCTCCTCCTCCCCAGCTTGTTTGCAGCTGACAAAAGAAGTAATGTGATCACTTATTTAAAAAAAAAAAAAAAAGTATTTGGGGTTTTTTTTTTTTTTTTTTTGTTATAAAAAAAAATGTTTTGCCTTCCATTTTATTTCTATTTTAAACTGAATAGGTTGTTTTTGCAAGGTGCTTGTTTACAATCACTTTAACCTATCCAAAATTTGGGGGGGGGGGGGGGGGGGAGAGAGAGAAAGGCGGTTTGCCTTTAGTTCTACTCTAGGAATATGATAAGGTTAATGTCCATAGTCTGGGTACAGGGGCAGTTTAATATACAAGGTCTACATAGATGTTGAAACTAATACATTTTAATTTGTTTATTTTGTTGTATTTTTTTTTTTCCTGTACAAACCATTGCAGGTGGTATGAGCCAGCATGATGGGGGAACAATACATTTTGGCTTGTCTTGTGTTGGGATTGCCCTAATGTACCTGGTGTGAATTTGTACAATTTGCCTTGTGGTGTTACTTTGGTATTTGACAGAAAATAATAAGAATAAAACCGGTATGTCCTCCATGTTCTTAAGACTTTGGTTTTCAAGATCGCTGACAGTAGCCATATCACCCAACAGTAATATAATAATGTGAATTATTAACCACCCGAGTGTCAGTTAAAAGAGCATGGTGCTTGTATGTTTTTATTTTTTTGTTTTTTTTTCTATGCCCTGTGTGCTACAAAGTGGCAACAGATCTTTTTGTGGATGTTTTTAAATTTTTTTTTTTTTTTTTTTCAACATTTGGTCACCTGAATGTATAAAGGCATGTGTATATTTTTGCACTTCTGGTACCAGCTATTTTATATGTGCCCAATTTGTTTCTATGGGAATGTAGGCTCCTCAATCACTGCCAATGAGTCCAGAGCTGTTTTAGCACAGTTTTTAGGGGTATTTAGCAGCACATGGAATATGTACAACTCATGTATTTCCCACTGAAACGAATAGGTCACATTTTACAGAACAGTTGCAAGCTCTGTGCAGTCGTTGCATGGCAGATGTACGGAAACGCCACAGAGTAATGTGGTTGGTACATACCTTCAGTGGCAGTTGGCAGCATCCCTGAAATGATTCATTGCACAGGCATTTGAGGCGGACAAAAATCTGAAAGGAAAACCATGTGACAAATGTTATAGTCATTAGGAATACGTACTGTTCCGATATGGAACGCTGCTGTATTTTCTGTATTGGACGTTTTGTTATTGGGTAAAGACCTCCCCTTGTGATTCCCCTTGTGATTAGCGTTCTGTTCTTGGGCATTGTCTGGGCAGTAATAGATGTATGCCACTAGAGGTTTTGGAGTAACACGAGGGATGTGTTTTTTGCTTTGTTTTTTTTTTTTTGTGACTTGTGTGATTGTACTTCTGCTGCCCTTAAGTCAGACAGATGTGCTATCAGAGCATGAAAAACATAGGGAGTTGTTGCTGCAAGGGTTAAGAGCATTCATGTCCTGTGAATGGCTCCATTTTATCGCCCTCCTTTTTTTTTTTTTTTTTTTTTTTTTCTTCTTTCTCCTCCTCTTCCTCCTCCTTGGGTTTCTTTGACTTCTTCTCCAGCTCTAGGCATTCTCTTTTTATGAATGAAACTCTAGTTCAGAAAGACATCTGTGCCACAACAAGCATGGGAGACTCGAGTGTGCACAAATGCTGTAATTTAGCACAACAAGTCACTTTCCCCAGCTTAGATTTAGCAAGACCGAAAACAAACTCTTCTTTTCAGCTGCCTTCTCAGAGTTGCAGCCCTACCAACTTGGCTGGGCTCCCCTCCAATTACACAAATAAACTGGATAATGAAATCGCTACACAACAGCTGAAGATACTTTTTTTTTTTTTTTTTTTTTTGCCTTCTATTGACTTTATGGTGTATTGTGTGTGTGTGTGTGTGTGTGTGTGTGGCCATCGTGATTCATGTAATCTGGTTTCTGAACGGTGTTCTTTAACCTTTTCAGGGCTTGTGATCCATAACTTTGTAAATGGTAGTTCCTCAGCATGCGTTTGGGTGCGCTGCAGTGCTGGGGTGCCATTTAAAATGACTGGCACTGATTTGCACCTAATTCACACCTGAGCATTTTGTAGCTTTGAAGCTCCAAATCCTATGTCTGTTCACACATACGCATAATGTCACTCTGAAGCTTGTAGCTCAAAAACTACACAAGCTTCTACTATGCTAACGCTTTGACCATTCTGGGCCAAATAGACTTAAAGTGTTTGTTTTACCCCAGCATTTCATATTCCTTATATGTGCCAGCTGTACAGTACAGTGTAGACAGTATCCTGTTTTCTTTGTATTTCTTCCTTTGTGTGAAATCCCTGGTGTTCCTGCCAGTCCCTTTTTGCTTTCCTATTTAAAACTGACCACATTAAGTACGAGAGTGCAGCATGGTCAGTTCTCCAGCTATGCTGGGAACTCTGCCTGCTTTCCTCCAATGATCAGACTAGTCCTGACACTCCTCCCCTGCACAGCCTATCACTGGGAAGCTCAGTTTACTGCTGCTTCACCTCCTCTCCCCAGATCTTGTGCAGCTGAGAACAGACGGAATGTGATCACTTGGGAGAGGTGTATATGTATATATGTATGTGTGTGTGTGTGTATATGTATATATGTATGTGTGTGTGTGTGTGTGTGTGTGTGTGTATATGTATATATGTGTGTGTGTATATATATATATATATATATATATATATATATATGTATGTATATATATATATATATGTGTGTATATATATATATATATATATATATATATATATATATATATATATATATATATATATATATATATATATATATATACATAATGTATGTGTGTATAGCGTTTGCATGTTCTGCCTGTGTGGGTTTCCACACGCCAAAGACTTGCTAGAAGGTTAATTGGATCTTGTCTAAATTAACCTTAGTAGGTCTATGTATGAATGTGAGTTAGGCACCTTTAGATTGTGAGCTCCTCGAGGGTAGGGTATGTATGTGTGTGTGTGTGTATATATATATTTATAAACTGACGGTGCTAATATAAGTACCTTAAATAAATACAATCCACACTCCCAGATGTATGAATAATTAATACAGAGGTACAGCAGAGCATCCTGAAATCTATGAAGGCAGATGTGTCAATAGTCAGCAGAAAATTGCCTTGTACTACAGAAATGCTTTAGGTTTGGCATGTTTACGCTTTGGAACATTCAAGGATCAAAATGTTCTCCTTGGTATGATGCAATATTGAATAATCCCAAGACTTTTTTGTTTTCTTTCCATGGATGACTCATTTGTAGCTGTTTTAGTTTTTATGTTGTTTATGTTGTGTAGTTTGTAACTGAGTTGTATGTGTGGTTTTTTTTTTTTTTTTTTTTTTTTTTTTATTATTTTTTTGAAATTATTTTTAAGGTTTCAGAAATGACTGGAGACACCAGGATATTTTGGGCACTTGCATTAGATTTTACATTTAAACTGCTGTAAATTGCTGCGTGAACTGTTGGCGCTATATAGAGCCTGTATTATAATAAAAAATAGTGTTCCAAATGTCCCTTTGTTGGGAAAAAATACATTTTTAATGTGTGTATGTTTCAGCCACCCAGACTGCAGCTTGCATATTATTTTGTGTGTGTGTGTAATCTGTGTGCTCCCCCCCCCCCCCCTTTCATGAATTCTAATTATCTTTTGTAATGATTAAGGATTTTAGGCTACATTCTAAAAATTCAAAAAAGCTGAATCTAAGCTCACTGAACAGCTAAAGTAGTATTTTTTTGTTTGTTTTTTTTTTTTTTTTTTTCATGTCACCCAGGCATCTATTTTGTTTAATCTTTTTTAAAGCTGTATTATCAAACTTATTCAAAAATTGTGTTTTGACTTTTGTTTGGTGTAAACCAGTTAAGATGGTGTGGAAAATAAGATGGCTGCCACAAGGATGTCTGTCAGGCACTGGGGCTGTACGTTCCTGTGTTCCATAGGAGATCATGTTTTACAATTGTGGGTGTGGAAATCCTGCAATTCCTGGTAATACTTCCGAGTGTGTGCTCAAAAGCCATCAGCAGAAGGAATGCTTTCAGCCCTCTGGGGTTCAGGGCTTTCTGCTTGTGTTTTTAGCTCGGTCACCAAGTGTTGCGTCCAGTTTAGCAGTGTGGGTCAGCGAAGTATGTATGAGCAGGGAGGCTGCTGCAGTCACACTATGCAAAGGATTAGTCCCTACATCAGGATTTGTGTTTTTGAATTGAGGTTTATTTTTTATGATCTTTTGCTGCATTGGATGGTTGTAGCAAAGACTTCATCCACGTATTATTTTTAATCCACTTTATTAGCACTTCACTGTCTGGAGTAGAAAATGCTTTAATGCTGGCATTAGGTACCTGGTGCAAAACTTCAGGATCCTCTTCTCTCCATAGTTGGTGTACAGTTACACTTAATAATGGTTGGCAAGTTTAAGTGGAAGTCTTTTAATTGGTGTATAATTGATGACAGCTGTTCACACGAAATGCCAGAGTATAAAACCTGGTGCTTAGTTGCCGTGCTACTTGTCTGTGAGCGCCATTTAGGCTGGGTTCACACTGGTGCGACACGACAGCCGTCCTACTTTGGATCCGACTTTGCCCTGCGACATGAAGCCGGCATGTGTCCGACTTTCAATAAACGGGGATCCGACTTGGATCCCCGCCAATGCCAGGCACTATGTTTGGTATGAATCTTTAGGGGGAACTCCGCGCCAAATTTTAAATAAAAAACCGGCATGGGTTCCCCCTCCAAGAGCATACCAGGCCCTTGGGTCTGGTATGGACCTTGAGGGGAACCCCCTACGCCGAAAAAACGGCGTGGGGGTCCCCCCCAATCCATACCAGACCCTTATCCGAGCACGCAGCCCGGCCGGACAGGAATGGGGGTGGGGACGAGCGAGCGCCCCCTCCTGAACCGTACCAGGCCGCATGCCCTCAACATGGGGGGGTTGGTGCCTTGGGGGAGGGGGGCGCGCTGCGGGCCCCCCAGCCCAAAGCACCTTGTCCCCATGTTGATGAGGACAAGGGCCTCTTCCCGACAACCCTGGCCGTTGGTTGTCGGGGTCTGCGGGCGGAGGGCTTATCGGAATCCGGGAGCCCCCTTTAATAAGGGGGCCCCCAGATCCCGGCCCCCCACCCTATGTGAATGAGTATGGGGTACATGGTACCCCTACCCATTCACCTAGGGAAAAGTGTCAATAAAAAAAAAACAGTACACAGGTTTCAAGATTAATTTATTAGGCAGCTCCGGGATCTTCTTCCGACTTCGGGGGGGTCTTCTTCCGACTTCTCCCGGTGTTCCGCCTCTTCTCCCGGGCCTCGCCGCTATCTTCTTCCAGCTCTTTTGCCAGCAGGGGGCCCCGGTCTGCTGCCGCTGTCTTGTCGCCGCTGTCTCGCCGCTTCTTCTTTTTTTTTTTTTAATTCCATATTTTTATTAGATTTCAAATGAAATACATTGTACAATTAAACATTGTACGTCGTGCAATGACGTCTGTATAACAAAGGTATGAACTTCTATCCACAAACAGG
Source organism: Lithobates septentrionalis (assembly GCA_037952835.1). Taxonomy (NCBI): domain Eukaryota; kingdom Metazoa; phylum Chordata; class Amphibia; order Anura; family Ranidae; genus Lithobates; species Lithobates septentrionalis. The sequence goes on along the minus strand of JBBDGP010001693.1, from coordinate 1,243,187 downwards.
GATCTGATATGTTCAAGTATTAATCGTGTCTTTTGATATCATATTAAGAGAACGGAAAAACAACTGAGAATGTAAACGGTCCACTTCACTAGTGTGTCACCCCATGTGGGATCTTTAGTGGCACAGGAGCGAAGGGGACCCTTTGGTAAAAGACACGAAAGATGCATTTAGCATAGAAATACCAGTTATATAGGTAACATAAAGATCTTAATGAGTTATAGGTATTGCTCGGTCAAGAAGGAGGATCAGTATATCAATTCGTTCGTACGTGGGGTGCGCAGTCTTTAGTCCAGTCGGTCCACGGTTGCCATGCTTTGTGTATTTTTGTGGCTTGCCCAGAGAGTGAGGCTGTAATAGTCTCATAGCTGTAATGTAGTGATACCAAGTCAGTGACTTGGGTAAGCGTCAGATGGGTGTCAGACTTCCAATGTCTGGTTATATTTAGTCTGGCTGCCATGAGGATATGGGTGGTTATGAACCTGAGGGGGTGGGGAATGTCCTCAATGGTGATATTGAGGATCGCTAAAGCCGGTGTTGGAGGGGTCTTGATTTGGGTGATGTTCGAGATTAAGTTGAAGGTGTCATCCCAGTATTTTTGTAAGTTGGCGCAAGACCAAAAGACGTGTAGTAAGTCGCTTGTGGAAGATTTACATCTCCAGCAAGTATTAGGGATTTGAGGGTTAAAGGATGTTGTTCGGGCTGGTGTCAGGTACCATCTTAGTGTAATCTTCTGTGTGAGTTCCCATAGGGCCGCACATTTGGTGGATTTGTAATTAGTTTTGAGGGCTTGTTGCCATTGTGTGTCCGTAAAGTTTGTGGCGAGGTCTTTTTCCCAGGTGTGGTGAGGTGGCAATTTGGTAAAGGTACGTTTGTGTTGGAGGTTATTATAAAAGTATGAAATCCCTTTAATTTTTGTGTCGGGGTTGGTGAAGTATTCCCAAGTCTTGGGGTGGATATTGTAGATGGGGAGTGGTATAGTTTCCAGGCAGTGACGTATACGGAGATAGGTGAAGTATTCTGTTGAAGGTATGGCATGTGTGGCTTGTAGTTGAGGGAATGTTGAGATGTGGTTGTCTTGTACTATGTCTTGTATGTAGCATATGCCTTTAAGGATCCATGGAGAAAGTGAGATTTCTGGCATTAGATGGAGTAATGATTGTATGGGGATGTGGGAATGAGGCGTGTTAGAAGTGTAGTTCATTAGGGATGTCGCTTTTTTCCAAGCCTGTGCTGAAGCTATCACAGTGGGAGAAAGGGATCTTGGGATTGGAGCGCCTAGCGGAGTGCTTAGTAACCATGTTTTCAGGTTGGGTCTTGTGAGTGAAGATTGTTCGATGTGACCCCACCGAGTGGATGGGGATGGTTGAAACCAGCAGGGTAGTTGGGCTAGGATAGCAGCCAGGTGGTAGTCTTCGAAGTCTATTGAGCTCGAACCACCCACCATTCTGTGTTTGATCAGTTTTGTGTGGGCGCATCTGGGTCGTTTGTCTTTCCAGAGGAATTTATTAAATAACGTCTGGAGGGATCTGAAAAATTTGGCGGGCAGGGGAATGGGTAGGGTTCTAAAGTAGTAGAGTATTTGGGGAAGGCAGATCATTTTAAAGGCTGCAAGCCTACCTGTCCAGGAGAGTTCGTGTTTCGCTATTTTTTGTGCGGTCTTTTGAATGTTTTGGAGGAGTGGAAGGTAGTTGCATGAATAGAGTTTTTTAGTCGTCCTCGGTAATTGGATGCCTAGATATGAAATGTCAGAATCTGCCCAGGCAAATGGATATTGTACTTGGAGGAGGTTCCTCATAGTAGCGTCTACATTGATATCTAGTAGGAAGGATTTGGTCGTATTGATTTTGTAGTATGAGACCGAGCTAAACCAATTCAGTATCTTTTGTACTTCTGCCAGGGAAACAGTCGGGTTGGTGAGGATGAGGATAACATCATCCGCAAACAGGCTAATTTTGTGGTGATAAGGACCGATTCGTAGGCCCGAGATGTTGGCATTAGAGCGGATATGTTCTGCTAGGGGTTCCATAATCATGTTGAATATGAGGGGGGATAGGGGGCATCCTTGGCGGGTGCCGTTTGTGATTGGGAATGGCCGAGATAAGATGCCTTCTGTATAAACCTGAGCTTCGGGGTTAGAATATAAGGCCATGATGGCTCTGAGAATTTGGTCTTGGAACCCAAACTTCCGGAGGACCGACTCTAGGTAGGACCAGTGAACTCTGTCGAACGCCTTCTCTGCATCCAGGGATAGGAGCAGAGAAGGCGTTCCGGTGGATTCAGCATGATGAATAAGGTTAATCATCCTTCTGGTGGCATCTGAGGCTTGTCTGCCTTTTGTGAAGCCTGTTTGATCTTGGTTTATAATAGTGGGCATAATTTTGAGTAGTCTTGTCGCTAAAGTTTTGGCGTATAATTTGAGGTCTAGGTTGAGTAAGGAGATGGGGCGGAAGTTTTCGGGGACATTCGACTGTTTCCCTGGTATCGGCAATGTGATAACCAACGCTTTTAAATATTCTGGCGAAAAGGTAGAAGAGGAGGCAGCATGATTAAATAGGTCATTAAGATGTGGGATCAACTGTGGGTAAAATTTTTTATAGTATTCCCCTGTTAATCCATCGGGGCCCGGTGCTTTACCGCTAGGGAGGGAGTCTATAGTTTTTTTGATTTCTTGATCAGTGAACGGGGCATTTAAGGTGGTCAATTGTTTCTCGGTCAATTTGGGTAGATCTAGCTTGTGGAGGAAGTGGTCTATTTCAGCTTGGGTGGGTTGAGGGGTCTGGGGGTCCTGTTTCAGGTTGTAGAGGTCTTTATAGTAAGCGCTGAAGGCATCGGCTATATCTTGGGGGTTACTTAAGGGGGTGTTAGTATGGGGGTGAATGAGTTGGGTTATTTTAGTTTTGATACGTCTACCTTTTAGTCGTTGGGAGAGTTTCTTGCCAGCTTTGTTAGAGGTAGAGTATGTAGATGCTTTAAATTTCCTGTGAAGGAACTCATAGGAGTGGAGGAGTAGGGTTCTAAGCTCCTGTCTGAGGTTTAGTAATTGGTTGGCCTGTGGGTCTTGGGGGTCATTTTTGAGCCTGTGTTCTAGGGTTGCTATCTGTGTTGTTAATTCGTCTATCTGCTGCGTCCTCTTCTTGTGCTGAGAACCAAGTTTAATTAACATTCCCCGCATATATGCTTTGTGTGTGCTCCACACCACGGCAGGGTCGGGTACCGAGCCTTTGTTCAAGGAGAAGAATTCAGTAATGTGTTTGGATATTTCTGGGGTGTACGTGTCGCTTTGTAAAATATAGTTGTTAGCACGCCAGAGAAACGTGTTTTGCTGTAAATTGGTATCCTGTATTGTAATTGAGATGGGGGCATGGTCCGACCATGTCGTGGTGTGGATCTTTGAGTCAGATATTTTTTGCAAAATACATTTGTCAGACAGGAACAGGTCTATTCTTGAATACGAGTGGTGTCTGGATGAAAAAAAGGTAAAGTCGCGTTCAGAGCCGTGATGGCATCTCCATACATCGTATAGATCCTGTGAGGCGATGAATTTTTTTAGAGGAGATTCACGGCGTTTCGTGGGTGAGGTAGAGTCCATCAAAACGTCTGGGACCAGGTTGAAGTCGCCACAAATTATTTTGTGGCCCTTTTCAATGGTGTTGGCGGAGCGAAGGACTTTGTGGAGGAATCTCAGTTGGTGAGAGTTTGGGGCGTAGATATTGATTAAGGTATAGTTCGCTTTGTTGATTGTGCAGATTAGGATAAGAAAACGACCCTCTGGGTCTGATATTACATCAAGGAGTTGGAAATCTAGAGTGTTCCGGATCGCTATCATGACCCCTCTTGTTTTAGTGGGGTGCGTGGCATGGAAGATATGTGGATATTGGTGGTTGTTGCATAAGGGAGTATTGGAGTGCAGTAGGTGGGTTTCCTGGATACATAGCACGTCGCTGTGGAGAGCCGCAGCGGTTTTCCACAGTGAGTGACGTTTGGCGGGATGATTTAGCCCGTTGGCATTTAAAGAGAGAATGGTGAATGGCATCTTGCGGTGTGTGTAGTGCACAACACTTACAGTTAGGCGTTGGAGGGTTGGTCCGGAGGTACCTGATGTTGGGATTCAGCTGTTGGGAAACGAAAGTCCGAGACTTGAGTGTAGGTTGAGGTGGTAGTAGGCTGGTCTTGGAGATTGGTGCTGGAGGATCCTGGGTCAAGGAATTAGTGGTTGCTTCGTGGCAGTCTGAGTTTCTGTAAAAAGGTTTGGACTAGAATGCTGCGAATAGAGCAATGTGTTAGATTACAGGTAATATAAAATAAAAACAACAAAAAAAAAAGGAAAGAAAAAAGTCAATGCAGTAACAGAGCGTGAAGAATATAATACAGCTGGTGGAGCTTGGCGAAGTGATCCAGTGGTGGGAAGTTCGGTGTAGTAGTTGGAGGTGGTTCTTCTATTGGTAGAAAGAAAAGCTAGATGGGGTGTTGAACACCTTATATGCCTCTATATGGGGGTGCAGGGAGTCAATAATACCGGAAGGAGAAGGCAGGAGTAGCAGGTTGCCAGAGCTCAGGGGAACTAAGTTGACTGTTAGCGGCCAAGTGAAGTATTGAGGTATGCATCTTTCAGTTGAGATTGCGATTTTGTAAGTTGCGGGACGTATTGGGTCCTCTGTCTGAGGAAGGTGGTTTGGGTAACTCAGGAGTTATCCGCCAGGAGTGGAGGAGCTTTAGGCCTTTTTCTAGATCTCCAATGGCATGTGTTTGGCCGTTGTGTGCAATAAGGATGGTTGCAGGGTAGCGCCATTTGTATTGCAGCTTATGATTTTGCAGGCTTTTGGTTATCGGGTTAAGCTGTCTTCGCATTTGGAGGGTGTACTTGGACAGGTCGGGAAAGAGTTGGATGCCAGTGTATGGAGCAGGTAGGGGTGATTTAGCTCTGAGTCCCATGAGGAGTTTCTCTTTGATGTGGTAGAAGTGGACCCTCATTAGGACATCTCTAGGGACCGAGGTTGCTAGGTGGGCTGGTTTGGCGATTCTGTGAATCCTGTCTATTATGATATCGCGCGGGGACGCTTCAGGAATCACTATGTGCATCAGTTCCTTTGCGTATCTCGACAAGTCCGCGGGGAGTATGGTCTCAGGGACGCCTCTCAACTTTATGTTGTTCCTGCGGGACCTGTCTTCTAAATCGGCCAGCTTGGCCCGCATCCATGCCTGTTCTTCTTTAACTGTGTCATAGGCATCAATGACTCCATTAACTGTGGATGTGCATGCATGTATCCCTCTCTGTGTTAGTCACCCTGTCTTCCAGTAGATGAATATCAGAGGTGATTCTGTGGAACATGGATGAGAGGTCCGTCATGAGGGAGGTCTGGAGGGAGAGCAGCATGTCCTTCAGTGTGGTGTCCATGACTGGTTGGCCTGAGGTGGGGAAGGAGGCCATGGAGGAATGCAGGGCCTGGTCTAGGGAGAAGGGGATAGGAGCCTGGGTCTCAATTTTTTGGCGCTGTGAGCGGTGTGGCGGCGTGTCAAGCCGCATCTTAGCTTTGGCTGGGCTGTTAGGGAGTGGGTCACCCTCCAGTGCTTGGGATGGGTCAGCTACAGTACCTGGGTCTGTGCAGTCATCCGTGGCGGCATCCGGGAGGTCCGTGTAGGGCTCGCGCGGCCTGGTCGGCGCCATCTTGGATATCCCGTCCCGCCGGCTTGTAGGCAAATTCTGTCAGTTTCTGGGGCCTGTGGTCAGTAAATCGCTTCCTAGATGCCTGCATCGTCGTCTCCTGGGTGCGTGGAGCGAGGATGGCTGTGGATGGGGTTGTATATACGGCCGATTGCGGTGGATTGTGTCCCCTGGCTGGCGAGCTGTAAGCTTAGGCGTCCATCTTCCTCTCCGGCCGGCCACGCCCCCCCAAGATGACTTTTTCTGTTTACATCAAGTGCCGCTTCTTCTCTTCATCTCTTCTTCCGATGTTGACACGATGCTCTCTCCGGCTAGAATGCTCTCTGTGCGCTCTGCTATGGCTTATATAGGCGGTGACCCCGGCCCCTTATGCCGTCACAGTCCCTGGGCATGCTGGGACTGTGACGGCATAAAGGGGCGTGGTCATCGGGTGATGACCACGCCCCCTAAAACGTCACAGTCCCAGCATGCCCAGGGACTGTGACGGCATAAGGGGGCGGGGTCACCGCCTATATAAGTCAGAGCGGAGCGCCCAGAGTGCATTCCAGCCCCAGAGAGCGTCGTGTCAACATCAGGAGAAGAGGGCAGAAGGCAGAGGATTGAAGACCGAGCTCCTCCGCTTTAGCAAAAGAGCGGCAAAGAGCAGAAAATAGCGGAGGAGCCCGGCAGAAGATCCAGAGAGCGCGGAGAAGAACCGGAGAGACCCCCGAAGAGAAGAAGGCAGCAGACCGGGCTCCTCTGCTATAGCAAAAGAGCGGCAAAAGAGCAGAAGATAGCAGAGGAGCCCGGCAGAAGACTCGGAGAGCGCGGAGAAAAACCAGAGAGACCCCCAAAGTCGGAAGAAGACCCCCGGAGCTGTCTAATAAATTACTTTGAAAATCTGTGTAGTGTTTTTTTTTTATTTTTTTTTTATTGACACTTTCCCTAGGTGAATGGGTAGGGGTACCATGTACCCCATACTCATTCACATAGGGTGGGGGGCCGGGATCTGGGGGCCCCCTTATTAAAGGGGGCTCCCGGATTCCGATAAGCCCCCCGCCCGCAGACCCCGACAACCAACGGCCAGGGTTGTCGGGAAGAGGCCCTTGTCCTCATCAACATGGGGACAAGGTGCTTTGGGGTGGGGGGGCCGCAGTGCGCCCCCCTCTCCCCTAAGGCACCAACCCCCCCCCCCATGTTGAGGGCATGCGGCCTGGTACGGTTCAGGAGGGGGGGGCGCTCGCTCGTCCCCACCCCCATTCCTGTCCGGCCGGGCTGCGTGCTCGGATAAGGGTCTGGTATGGATTGGGGGGGACCCCCACGCCGTTTTTTCGGCGTAGGGGGTTCCCCTCAAGGTCCATACCAGACCTAAGGGCCCGGTATGCTCTTGGAGGGGGAACCCATGGCGGTTTTTTATTTAAAATTTGGCGCGGAGTTCCCCCTCAAGATCATCTGAGCACAAGTCGCGTGCCAAAGTCGGATCATGCAAGACGGCGATCCGACTTTGATCCGGCTTCAATGATAGTCAATAGGCTGAAGTAGGATCAAAGTCGGATCAAAGTAGTACAGGGAGCATTTCTAAAGTCGGAACGACTTGTGTCGGACCAGTTAGGACGGCTCCCATAGGGAAACATTGGATTTCACACGTCATGCGACATGAGCTCCCAATGTCGGAGCGTTTGTCGGACCAGTGTGAACCCAGCCTAAGAGTTTCTGATTATTGGGTCATCTGTACAGAGTAGGAGAAGCTTATGGTTTTTAAAAGAAGTTTAATGCTCTTAATATTGTAATGCTAATCCATTTTATCACCTAACTAATTTATAACTGAGCTTCCAGTTAACCACTTGACCTCCGGTAGATTTACCCTTTAACTGACAATTGCGCAGTCATGCAACACTGTACCCAAATAAAATGTGTCCTTCCCCCCCCCCCCCCCCCCCACAAATATAGCTTTCTTTTGGTTGTATTTGATCTCCATGGGCTTCTTTATTTTCTGTGTGATAAGCGAAATAAAACAATTTTCTGCTATAAAACATATCCAATAAAACCAATGTAACAAACAAATTTCTTCATAAATGTAGGTCAATATGTATTCTGCTACATATTTTTTGTAAAAAAAAAAAAAAAAAATCCTAATAAGTAAATAAATATGTTTGCGCAAAAGGTTGTAGTGCTCACAAACTATGATTTTTAGATATAGAGATCTCTATCTATATCTAATATATATATATAGATAGAGAGAGAGAGAGAGAGAGATCTCTATCTCTATCTCTATCTCTATCTCTATCTCTATCTCTATCTCTATCTCTATCGGACACTAATTAGATGGTCCCTATTATACCCCCCCCCCCATATATATCGGACCCTAATTAGATGGTCCCTATTATACCCCCCCCCCCCCATATATATCGGACCCTAATTAGATGGTCCCTATTATACCCCCCCCCCCGATATGCCAGTGGCTCTTCATGGACGTCTGGGAGACCCTTCTCTAAAACTAGGTTGGCGTTCGTATGGCCAGCCCAAATAGGTTCCTATGCCTTGATACATTTTTAGTTTATTTATTTTATTTATATTGCTTTCTGCATACATGTAGGTATAATCTATTTTTTTTTTTTAACAAAGTAAGGTATAATCTTTTACTGTTGCTTGCAGTAGCTTCATTGTTGGCAAGCTTTACTTGTACTTTGGCTGAGCATATGCTTCATTATAGAGCCGATATGTTCTGTGAAGTTACCATTCTATTGTATCTGTTGCATCCCATTTAAATAAAGAATTAAAAAAACAAAAGTTTTAGTGTATTCATAGTGTAGAAAAGAAAATAACTGTAGAATTTTTCTGCAGAAGATTGACACTTGGGGGTTGATTTACTAAAGGAAAATATACTGTGCACTTTGCAAAGGGCAGTTGCTCCAGAGCTTGGTAAATGAGGTAAGACTTCACTTTGCAAAGAATAGCCAATCGCGTTCAGGGAAAATTAAAAAAAACAAAAAACATTTTTGCTCACATGTGATTGAATGATGGAAGTCAGCAGAGCTTCTGCTTATTTACTAAGCTCTGGTGCAACTGCACTTTGCAAAGCGCACAGTCTATTTGCCTTTAGTAAATCAACTCCAAGATGTCATTGTGGGTATAGGAGGAGATGCAAACTGCTGTGAAGAAGTTGTGGCTGTTTGATTTGTGCAAGACATATCATTTCTGGGTGGAGTTTCCCTTTTTGACATGTTTGTATTGATTCAATGTGCTTATCCAAAAATATATTCTAAACACTGTATGCTAATTTGTAGAAAATCTGTGTGAGTACCAGGTAATTTAAGAACTATTAGTAGCTTTGAAAATCTTGTATTAATGATGATTTAGTACCCCGGGGATAAGTCTGAAGCTTTCAGCTCAACAGTTATTTCACTTCACGGGAAAGATGGAAAAGTTTAATGCCAATAAACAGGGTGGGGAAGGAAGAGGAGTGCTACTGCATATATTTTCAAGGGCTTCATCTCTTTAGTTTGAGTTTAATCTGGTTTGGACACCTTCTCAGCCCTCTATATTGCAAACTTTGGTTTAACTACTTAATTTATCCAAGAAATAAACATTTGGTCCATTTACATAGTTGGGGCTAAACAGGCAGATGAAAAAAAATTAATCCTAACCTTATACGCAGCTAGTGCCAAGGCTTGGGTTGGTCTTAAATTCAGCCCATTCACAATGAGCTGTCTTAAAGCGGAACTTGAGTCATTTTTTTCATCTTTCCATCTATTCTTCTTCCCTTGTTTTAGCTTTGGATAGTGAAACTTTTTTTTTTTTTTTTTTTTTTTATGCCAGTAAATACCTTTTTAGACAGCCCACTTCCTGTTTCTTGTCTGGGGGGAAAAAGCCTAGGCTTATGACATCATGCACAGCTCTCTCTCTTGTGAGAGTTTGCCAGGAAGGGAGGGGGGGGATGAGTCATATGAGGGTGAATGAGAGCTGCAGAGCTGGAGGTGTGTGTCTGTGTAAATCCAGGAAGTGAACAGGCAGAAGCTTTTCTGATTTAAAAAAAAAAAATAACAAATTATTGTACAAAAAAGCAATACATATAGAATTACAACTTCCGGATTAGGAAAATATTTCCAGTACAGTAATGGCTGTACAATACAGAAATCGAACCAATATGCAGTGTTCTTATGGCACAACAAGGTATACATTTTGCAACCACAAGGAAGGGTTCATTATTGGCATAACGTAATAAACAAAACTTCAATAAAACTAAAGCTAAAACAGATTTCCAGTGTGTGCAGTCCTTTTAACCAATCAAAATATCTGTATGATAGACCTGATCATCACCTCCTCCTGTTTCTTCCAAATCGGTGCTCTGTATTGAGATTCTGCACGGTTGAACCAGTAGCATGGTATCCACACTGGAGTGTTGTGCCGGATATATAGTAATTGGGGAGCCCACACCATTTTCACAAGATTAGCCCTACCCGTCACTGACAGGGGGAGTTTACACCAGCTAATGCGCTTGTGTTTAAACTTCTGCAGCAGAGGTTTAATTTAATATAATCTCCAGCGTCCCCGGTCACCACAATCCCTAAATATTTAAAGGAGCGGACTACCTCTACTTGAGACGACTATTCCGGAAGAGGGGACTCTAAGGGATCCAGCACCAAAAGGGAGGATTTGTGCCAGTTAAGGGTGAACCCTGAATATTGTCCAACCTGGTTTATTGAGCGCATGACAGATTCCAGGGAGCCAGCATTGTCCCCTAAATAGATCAGGGTGTCATCTGCATAAAGGAAGAGTTTGTCCTCCCTCTCGCCACAACGGAATCCAACTACCTCTGGAGAGGCTCTAATCTTGGCTGCCAACGGCGCCAGAGTGAGACGCAGTGGTGAAGGAGGGCATTCCTGCCTAGTCCCCTTGAACAGTGGGAAGGCCTCAGACAGAGCTCCATTGATTCTAACTCTCGCTCTAGGATCCGCGTATAGCAACTGCACCCAGGAGAGACATGTCTTCCCCAATCGGAACCTCCGCAGCACCGCCCATAGGTATCTAAACTCACCGCTTTCAAAAGCCTTGCTAGCATCAAGGGCGAATACCTCCCTGTTGCCAGGATTATCTACCGGGAGCTGGATATTCAGGAATAGTCTACATATGTTCAATGCTGTCGATCTGGCTAGTATAAATCCCGACTGGTCCAAAAGCACCAGTCCAGAAACCACACCCGCCAGTCTGGTTGCATGTACCCTGGCCATCAGTGTTGGAGGGATGGGTCGATGGGAATCGGGTAGGAGTGGGTCCTTTCCAGGTTTCAGGATTACTACGATAAACGCTTCATTCATGGAATGAGGGAGACTACCACCTTTTTAAGAGCATCGTTAAGAGTTTTTAACAGGGCAGGACGGGCTCGCTATACCTCTTATAAATCTCTGCAGGGAGACTGTCAGTACCTGGGGATTTGCTATTAGCCATTTCCACCACTGCTTCAGTTAGCTCTTCTAACTTAATAGGCACATTCAGTGCCTTACGAGCAGTTGGAGATAAAGTAGGAAGGGGGCATTGATCCAAAAATTGCACCAACTCCTCCTCCGTTGGGGCAACCTTAGACGAGTAGCTATCCTTGAAAAAATTTGTCATGCTATCCAGTTAATGTATACGTTCCACCGTAGTGCCTTGAATAGAATCTGTGATTTTGCCTCGTGGGACCGGGAAAGTACAGCCATCAAGTGGCCAGTATTCTTCCCTTCAAAGTACTGTTGCTGTAAGAAAAATCCCTTCTCTGCAGCGGTCAGTACAACTTTTTGGTGAAGTCTGTGCTTCCAACCAGCTACGCTCTGAGGCCTGCATGGGGTTGGCTATATAGGTTTCATCTGCTTTTTAGCTTCATTAAATACCTGGGATTCCCATTCTTTGGTGGGCGGTTTAATCTGAGCTATTTGACGAATGATGAGACCCCTGAGGTGTGCCTTAAGAGCATCCCAGACAACTCCCATGGCCGCCGTGCCCTCAATATGTTTTATAAAGTCATGCAGGGCCCTCGGTATAGAGTTGGCGGAGGGGGAACAGGTGGAGCCAAAATGGGTTCACCTTCCACAGCTTCTCCCCCGGGTTGCCTGGGACAAATATTTTGCATAGCCAGAGGATTACACGGGCAGAGATCAATTCATGAAAGGGCTCTGTGTTGTAGAGTAACATGAGTAGTATTTCTGGTCAGGGTACCTGTCCCTCCAAACATTCCCCAGACCAAGCTCTGTAATTAGCCCAGTGAACGAAGTATGACCAGAGGGGTCTACTTTGCGTCCACTGTGGGGCGACCATTTATCCAGTTTTTTTTTTATGTCTAGAAGGTTATTAAAGTCTCCCATGACCCAAACAGGTACAGTGGGATATGGTGCAATAAATTGAGCTAGGCAGTTTAGGCTTCTCGGAAGAGAAGGGCGGAGGGTCATAGACATTGGCAACAATACATCATAGCAAACCATCAAGTTTACATAGAAAAAAAATTAAATCTACCCTGATCGTCTACCCATGAATGAACCAGACTAAAAGACAGTGTGAGATATTAGAATGCTAACTCCTCTGGAGTAGCATGTATGGGTGGAGTGAAATTGTACAGGATGGTAGCGGGTCCTTAGCATAGAGTAGTCGGCTGGAGGTGTGTCTCCGGCAGGAACACCACCGCAGAACGATATAATTTAAGAGCCAAAAAAGAGCCTGTCGCTTCACTCCAGCCCCCTCACATTCAATGAAATTAGATTATATTCAACCGCCGTAAGGGCTGTACTGCGTTATAAGGGTGCATAAAGGATTGGCACCCGGTAGCAGGCGGGCAAAGAAGAGATAAACTAAGAGCATGGTTGCAAACATTATAGGTATTAAGCAAGTAAGTTTATACATTTGTTGCCTACAGAGGCCGAAACAGGTCTGGGTATACATCACAGCAGCATGCATAGTCCGGCTGTTAGGGAGGAGGACAAGTAAAGGGATTAGTGGACAGTCACACAGTTCACATTGCAAGGCACATCTCCACTTTGGGCCAACAGAACCCAATGTAGAAAAAACAAAATACCGTAAACACAAATAAAAATTAAAAAGAAGAGCAACAGCATCCCCATAGAACTCAGAGAAAACTTGAGTGGAACGTTTTTAGGGACTTAGGAGCTAAATTGAGGAAAAGGACCTCCAAGGTAGTGCTCTCAGGAATACTACCGGTACATCGAGCCACACCAGAGAGGCAGAGGGAGATTAGGGAAGTAAACAAGTGGCTGAAGAGCTGGTGTAGTAAGGAGGGGTTTGGGTTCCTGAAGGACTGGGCCGACTTCTCAGTCGGTAACCGGTACTATAGAAGGGACGGACTGCACCTAAATGAGGAGGGTGCAGATCTGCTGGGAATGAAGATGGCCAAAAAGTTAGAGGGGTTTTTAAACTAGGCGATGGGGGGGAGGGTCCAGAGACAGTGATAGCCAGTGCGGAAGATATTCCAGAGGGTAGTATTGGGGGCATTAGTGGTAGGTTAACCAAAGCACAAAAACACAAGGTGAGTATAGTAGCAAGTCCAAGTTGCAATCTTGAAACACCCAATACGAGGACAATATGCGACCGGTCTAAACTATGTGGCATGTTCACCAATGCCAGGAGCCTGGCGGACAAGATGGGTGAACTAGAGATACTGTTGTACAAGGAGGATTTGGATTTTGTGGGAATTTCAGAGACCTGGTTCAACAGCTCTCATGATTGGCTGGCAAACATTCAAGGTTATACCCTATACCGCAAGGATAGAGAGGGTAAAAAAGGGGGAGGGGTATGCCTATATATCAAGAATAATGTACAAGTGAATGTGAGAGATGACATCACTGAGGGGGCTAGGGAGGAGGTGGAATCTTTATGGGTAGAGCTCCAAAGGGATGAAGCTAAGGGGAAAATAATACTGGGAGTATGCTATAGGCCCCCTAACCTGAGGGAGGAAGTGGAGACGGATCTCCTATCACAAATTGGATTAGCAGCAAGGATGGGAAGTGTTATCATAATGGGGGATTTTAATTATCCAGACATAGACTGGGCGGAGGGAACCGCGCAATTATTTAAGGCTCGCCAGTTCCTTAATGTCTTGCAGGACAATTTTATGGGTCAGATGGTAGACGCACCAACTAGAAATAAAACATTACTAGATCTACTGATTACCAACAATACAGACCTGATAACAGATGTGGAAATACGGGGCAATTTAGGTAACAGCGATCACAGGTCAATTAGTTTCAGTATAAATCACACAAATAGGAGACATGAAGGGAACACAAAGACACTGAATTTCAAAAGAGCCAACTTCCCTAAACTACAAACCTTGCTAAAAGGCATAAATTGGGATAAAATATTAGGAACAAAGAATACAGAGGAGAGATGGGTTTGCTTTAAGAGCATATTAAATAAGGGCATTAGCCAATGTATCCCATTGGGTAATAAATTTAAAAGAGCGAACAAACATCCTGGATGGCTTAACTCCAATGTAAAAATGCATATAAAAGCAAAGGAGAAGGCCTTCAAAAAATACAAGGTTGAGGGATCATCCACAGCATTCAGAATTTATAAAGAATGCAATAAGAAATGTAAGGGTGCAATTAGGATGGCTAAGATAGAACATGAAAGACACATAGCGGAGGAGAGCAAAAAAAATCCCAAGAAATTCTTTAAGTATGTAAACAGTAAAAAAGGGAGGACAGACCATATTGGCCCCATAAAGAATGAGGAAGGACATCTGGTTACAAAGGATGGGGAGATGGCAGAGGTATTGAATTTATTCTTCTCCTCAGTATTCACGAGTGAATCGGGGTGCTTCAGTAACCAAAACTGCAGTGTTTATCCTCATGACACAACACAGGAAGCACCTACATGGTTAACAGAGGACGGAATTAAAATTAGACTTGAGAAACTTAACATTAATAAATCACCGGGACCAGATGGCTTGCATCCGAGGGTACTTGGGGAACTCAGTCAGGTGATTGCCAGACCGTTGTTCCTAATTTTTACAGTCTATTGACTGGAATGGTGCCAGCTGATTGGAGAAAAGCCAATGTAGCACCAATATTTAAAAAGGGCCCAAAAAACATCCCTGGGAATTACAGACCAGTTAGCCTAACATCAATAGTATGTAAACTCTTGGAGGGGATGATAAGGGACTATATACAAGATTTTAGTAATAAGAATGATATCATTAGCAGTAATCAGCATGGATTCATGAAGAATCGTTCTTGCCAAACCAATCTATTAACCTTCTATGAGGAGCTGAGTTGCCATCTAGATAAAGGAAGGCCCGTAGACGTGGTATATCTGGATTTTGCAAAAGCATTTGACACAGTTCCCCATAAACGTTTACTGTACAAAATAAGGTGCGTTGACATGGACCATAGGGTGAGTACATGGATTGAAAACTGGCTACAAGGGCGTGTTCAGAGGGTGGTGATAAATGGGGAGTACTCAGAATGGTCAGGGGTGGGTAGTGGGGTCCCCCAGGGTTCTGTGCTGGGACCAATCCTATTTAATTTGTTCATAAATGACCTGGAGGATGGGATAAACAGTTCCATCTCTGTATTTGCAGACGATACTAAGCTAAGCAGGGCAATAACTTCTCCGCAGGATGTGGAAATCTTGCAAAAAGACCTGAACAAATTAATGGGGTGGGCGACTACATGGCAAATGAGGTTCAATGTAGAAAAATGTAAAATAATGCATTTGGGTGTCAAAAATATGAATGCAATCTATACACTGGGGGGAGAACCTCTGGGGGAATCTAGGATGGAAAAGGACTTGGGAGTCCTAGTGGATGATAGGCTCAGCAACGGCATGCAATGCCAAGCTGCTGCTAATAAAGCAAACAGAATATTGGCATGCATTAAAAGGGGGATCAACTGCAGAGATAAAACGATAATTCTCCCGCTCTACAAGACTCTGGTCCGCCCGCACCTGGAGTATGCTGTCCAGTTCTGGGCACCAGTCCTCAGGAGGGACGTACTGGAAATGGAGCGAGTACAAAGAAGGGCAACAAAGCTAATAAAGGGTCTGGAGGATCTTAGTTATGAGGAAAGGTTGCGAGCACTGAACTTATTCTCTCTGGAGAAGAGACGCTTGAGAGGGGATATAATTTCAATTTACAAATACTGTACTGGTGACCCCACAATAGGGATAAAACTTTTTCGCAGAAGAGAGTTTAATAAGACTCGTGGCCACTCATTGCAATTAGAGGAAAAGAGGTTTAACCTTAAACTACGTAGAGGGTTCTTTACTGTAAGAGCGGCAAGGATGTGGAATTCCCTTCCACAGGCGGTGGTCTCAGCGGGGAGCATTGATAGCTTCAAGAAACTATTAGATAATCACCTGAATGACCGCAATATACAGGGATATGTAATGTAATACTGACACATAATCACACACATAGGTTGGACTTGATGGACTTGTCTTTTTTCAACCTCGCCTACTATGTAACTATGTAACGTCCACGCGGAACAGAGGTTAAGTGGGGGGCCCCCAACGTTTCTACGTCACCCTGCGAGCCGAAGGGACTTGCAAGTTCCACTTAAAGAAATAGGTCAAATATAGAGAGCAAAGTGCATCTACACCGCCTTAGAGGTATACAATTCCCAGGGCAATGGGTTGGTGCAGCTGGTATCCCAGTGCTACTCCTACAAGGAGATAAAGCTAGCAGAGCTTCCTAGATCAATCGTGCCCATGTTTCCACAGGGTATGTTCCATCTGATCCAGCCAGTCAGAGGACACAGTAGAGTTGTCAAAAAAATGGGTTTCATCATTGGCTGACACCCACAGCCGAGCAGGGTATAACACGGCGTAGGTAACCTCCAAAGCGCTTGAGCCGATTCTTGACCTCTGTAAACTTTGCCCGTTTTCTTTGCAGTTCTGTAGAAAAATCAGGTTAGAATGAAATCCGGACATTGTCAATCAGCATATCCTCTCCCTTGGTTCTGGCCAGGTAAAGAGCAGCATCTCTATCTTTGAAATTCAAGAATTTAAATAGAAACAGTCTTTTCAGTTCACCAGGGCAAGGAGGTCTGGCACGTATATGATGTGCTCTTTCAACAGCAAACAGGTGAGAGAAGCCTTCTTTGCCAAAGGTTTCAGTGAGCCATCTTTCAATAAAGGCAACAGTGTTTTTCCCTTCAGCCCTCTCTGGTATACCCACAGCCTGCACATTGTTCCTTCTGAGCCTCTTCTCCATATCTTCCAAGTGTGCAGTGTGGGTGGATGTCAGGTTTTGCACTTGGCGTACCTCGCATTGTAATGGTGCCACATCTTCTATGGTGCTCATGCGGCCTTCCAGGGCTGCAGTGCGGTACCTCAGCTTTTGCATGTCCTGTCCGATCGGAGCAACCTCTAGCTTCACTCCTTTAAATTCTGTGGTTAGATTGGTGAGATTAGCATTGCAGGATGAGATTGCCAGAAAGATTTCTTAGAGTGGGCTCCGGGTCTTGAGTGTCAGGTGCAGTGGGATCCCTGGCTGTGTTCAGAAGTGCTGGAGCACTTGCTGTGTCCCAGAAAAGTTCTGCCGGGTCCTCAGCCCATTGCTGCTCTGTCTCATTCTCCATAGGGGGATCAGGATGGATCCCTGCTGCGCCGCTGGTCCCCTTAGCAGGGGTATCCTTGTGGTGGGACTTGGTGAAAAGCTTCTGGGCAGCTTCTTTTGCCAACCGGGGTGCTCGGCCGCCATCTTGGGCCCCGTGGTCTGGGGCCGCTTGTAGATCTTTACCACGCCGGGGCTTGTCTGTTATGGCTGGGGGTACCACCGATCGGTAGCCCGAGGTATACTGTGCACAGGGCTAGGCGGAGGCAACGTGTGAGGGATAATACAGGATGGTAGTCAGGAGTCTCGGCGGAGAGAGCCTTCAGTGCGTCCTACTCCATGCGCCGCAACCCCCCCCCCCCCCAGGCAGCAGCTTCAGCTGCCCACAGTTAAAATGTCTGTAGCCAGACATTGGTGGAGGGAGATTTCTGCAGCATATTTGGCAAGTACAGAATCACAGTATATATAAAATGGCAAAGATGGTTTTTTATTACAAGTTATGTGAGCAGACTGCAGTTCCTCTTTAAGTCAGCGCACCATAATGCATGATGCAGGGTTTATTTTTATAATCGATATGCTCTCCCAGTTCTAAGAAGGAAAGCACAGTTTGTATAGAAATGTAATTTCAGATGTACTGTTGACCAAGTTTTCCAGCTCTTCTAATTATGGTTTGTATTAATTAGCTGCCACTCATCGGATTCAAAGTTGAATTGCACACGGTTATTGATTTGTCTGAGCTCTTGGTCCACATTCTCAGAGTAAGACTGGCCATACATGGTCGAATTTCGAAAGAATTTTCTTTTGAAAATTAGAAACTTTGTGCGTTTTTGTGATCCGATGATGACACCATTGATTTCCAAATTCCACCAACCAAGCCTTCAATTTCACCTCCTGTTGCTACAGAAAAGCATTTTCGTGACTGGGAATCCTTCTTTTCTTTCCGGGAATATTCTTTTCTTGCACATGCACATTTCTTTTTCGATTACATTTCTCGCAGGATTCTCCCATCATTGATTAGAAAAACGTTCGTTTTTCAAAAAAAATTAAAACGTGCCCGATTACTCAAACTCAAAGGCCGCACGAAAAACTGCTGTTGCTGCAGCCTACTAATGGTGCGAAATTCGAATGAAAATTCTTAGATAAGATTTACGATGGAAAATTATTTCGAAATTTGACCCATGTATGGCCTGCCTTAATTGGGGTGTACTTACACTTTTTTTAAAAGTGATTAACTCTTTATGAGCAACTCCCCTAAACAAAATTGTTTTTTTTTGCAATAAAAGATGGTGTGTACATGCCTGTCCTTCCGCCCATTCATGGAAACATTTTATGAGGAGCTACAGCCATCTGAAGAATGACTTGCAGGTGTCATGCCTGGTCCCCCACTGCACCCTGTTCCATCTGCTGGCTCCTTTGTCACTACAGGATACAGAAGTGACCTAGGAGCCAAATGATAGAATCAGTGTGGCAGGAACACAGGCATTTGACACTCTCAGGTAGTATGCAATGGTAGGAAGTCTTTAGGTGGCTTTATTTCTCGAACTGTAAAGACTCCAGGAAAAAAAATGCAAGGTCTGCTTATGTTGCATACTGCCCCCCCCCCCCCCCCCAAAAAAAGAAAAAACAATACAATTACTTATTTTTTTCCCAAGAAAATGTACACCTGACTTACTCCACTTCCTGTAGGATGCGGTGACATCCCTGCACCTCAACACAGGATTCCAAGAAAACTCCAGTTCCCTAATGCCTATTTCGAAGATGCTCCAGCGCTGTGCTGGAAAACCTTTTCTCGGGATATCAACTTCTTTGGCTTTCCGGCAAGAAGGCCCAGTAAAGGCTCCCAAGCTTGGCCAGCCAAGCGGTTGTTAGTAAAAATTGGTGCTCAGATGGTTTAGAAAACATGGTGTTCATTCTCTACTGTGCCTCCCCGAGAAGGATGCCTCTGCTTCCACTTCTCCCCTTCAGTAGAAGGTATGTGTAAGCTCGTACTTAAAGCGAAGCGTCAGTCATTTTTTTTCAATCTATCTAAATTTTCTGCCCTTGTTTTAACTTTGGATAGTAAAACATTTTTTTTTTCTGCCCCTAAATACCTTATATAGCCCACCTCCTGTTTCTTGTCTGGTAAAAAGCCTAGGCTTATGACAGCATGACATCAGATTGTTATCTAAAGGCAATAGCAAGCCTGTGTAGTCTTGAAGCAGAACAACAAAATGTAATATATTGCAGAACACTAGCCTTTAGATTTGGTAGCTGCATTATTTATTTTTTCCTTTTTTATTATCCCCTGGGGATCCAGCCAATATCACACTTTGTCCTAGAGTGACAATACTCTGCACTGTATCTATGAAGGAGCAGCACTTCCACCCTAAGGCCGAGCATACACGTTTTGAATCTCATCCGGTTCCTGCCATTAATGGGCAGGCTGAATGTACCTAGATGATCACTTGATTAACTTGGGCTCAACCAGCCTACTGGACTTGCTGCTATGGCCGCTAACGATAATCGCTGTCTTTTCCCAGCGGGAACGATCAGCCTCCCCCCCCCCACCATTGCAGGAGAAGACAATGTCTCGGCAGGAGGGATTCCCCTGACGGCACTGTCTGTGCTGATAGGGGATTCATGCAAATTTCTTTCCTGCTACCTGTGGCTGCAGGAAAGATATTCACACAGTCTATGACCTGCCTAAGGGCCCATCCACACCAGAAAGCGTTGCGCAAACCACATTCCATGCACGTTTCCCACACTGCTTTCAAAATGCACTTCAGTTATCAACTGCAGCACGTGTCAATGTTAGGTTAAAGACACTCAACAGTCAGTTTGCCTGCACCAGATCGAATGGTACAGAAGTACCATGTGGTCTGGTTGTAGTGCATTATTTAAAGTGGTGCGTGCACTACTCTTACTGCGGTCCAGTGCAAAAGTGGTGCATTGCAAAATCGCACCACGTGTGAATCGCAAAGAAATGCACAGCGCATTCCCGTGCAATTCCTAGATTGTAAGCTCTGAGCAGTGCCCTCTGATTCTTCCTGTTTTTTTAATTTCATTGTATTGTAATTGTACTGTCTGGCCATCTTTTGTAAAGCGCTGCACAAACTGTTGGCGCTATATAAATGCTGTATAATAGGGCAGCACAGTGGTGTAGTGGTTAGCACATTCGCCTAGCAGCAATAGGGTCGCTGGTTCAAATCCCAATCACGACACCATCTGCCTGGAGTTTGCATGTTCTCCCTGTGCCTGCGTGGGTTTCCTCCGGGTACTCCGGTTTCCTCCCACACTCCAAAGACATGCTGGTAGGTTAATTAGATCCTGTCGAAAAATTGGCCAAATATGTGTATGTTGTGTAGGTGTTTGTAAGCGTGTCAGGACCCCATGGGGCAAGGACTGCGCTATACTGCAAATGGACACCGGCAGCAAAAAAAGCGCCCTGAGGCGATTCAGTTCGCATAGGTAGCGCTATACAAGTCACTCATTCAATAATAATTCCTGGTGTGAACCTGGCCCTAGGACAAGAACTGTTGAAGACTACAGTACACCTTCCCCTCTGTCTTCATAACCTATGGGAAGGTGTCGTGTAGAAAAAGAAATCTGGCAGTGCTGATTGCATTGTTTCAGTTTTCAGTGCAGCATTGTTGGCTTACTAGAGAAATTTGGGCACTCACTGGAACATCTGTAAGGATCCAAAGTGTTGAGGTTTTTTTTTTTTATCCGAACAGGTATATTAATAGGGTTACCTTGTACACAAACATAACCCGTAACAATTAGGTTTGCCTCCAGCTCAGTGCCCTGACTGATTTAGGCTGATCTCTGGCTGGAATAACTGTGCATAGTTGAAAATAAAGTCGTTGGGTATTTGGGCTGGAGTTTTTCTCTGTATGCGTTGGCTAATAACATATTGCAAAAATGTGGCACAAACCAAACGCAGCAGATGAGCGATTAGTCTGAGTCTTTTAGAATAGTCAGGCTGATGAAAAGCACCTCTGATTGGATTCTGTGGTTAATGGCACACAGCTGCTGTGTAAGGGCCTTGAATATGGTATGCTCAGATATATACATTATGAATCGTATTTGCCTTGGATTGCAGCTCCTGATTGTCTTCTGACTCCCATGGTCTCTATAGTAAATCCTGCTATGGCCACTAAATATTTCAATTTCATGTGAAATGCTGTGCAAACCTTTTGCACTGGATTAGTGTTAAGCACCTTGCTGCCGGCTGATCCTTTTCATACAATGCACAAAGAAGGCAAGGTCAGCCACTCCTGCCATAGGCCTTGAGAGCTTCCAGTCATGTGCATTCTAAGCTTCCCTTCGCCTCACGGATACAAAAATTCAGTGTTTCCAAACTATGACGCCATAAAACAAGGAACTTGTCATATGATCCTTTTGTAAAAAGAGAATTTCCATTTGAACGCTGTAGGCATCTCAGACCAGAGCTGAAATGTATTTAGGCCTCCAAATCAAGGTGAAACCAATATTTTGTATATGATCTCATTGTTCTGTCTGCTACAAGATGCATTTTTTTCATTATCCTCTGAAATGTAGTTCCTGTGTGGGTATTATGTTACTATGTCTTCAGTGTCGTCCCCCCCCCCCCCCCCACCACCAGAGAACTCCTTTGTTCTGTATTTAGGGAATCCTGCGCCTAATCGCTTTCCTTTTTGGCAAAGAAGTTTCCGTCTGTTGCTCAGCCCTTGTCCTCCCCTAGTCTCCGTTTTCACATTTAAGGGCAGCTGCAGCCTTGTAGTTGGTAGTAAAACCCCAGCACTTGGTAGCTACCCAATAAGAACAAGGCATGTGGAATGTGAAGAAGTCTATCCCATGTGCAGCCTTCCCAACCCCCCTTACTTCTGTAATGTATAGATCCATACATCCTCTAGGCACAAAGGCCTTAAGCCAATGTGTTTTACAAAT
Source organism: Lithobates septentrionalis (assembly GCA_037952835.1). Classification (NCBI taxonomy): domain Eukaryota; kingdom Metazoa; phylum Chordata; class Amphibia; order Anura; family Ranidae; genus Lithobates; species Lithobates septentrionalis. The sequence continues at coordinate 1,221,096 of JBBDGP010001693.1, read as the reverse complement.
ATGAAGTAATTTGATATCTTGTGTGCAGCCATTTTATTTTTACTATAGGAACAAATATATGTGAGCTGTTTCTTTTCATGCCATTTTTTTCCTTTATCTGCCCAACAAGGAAGATGGATCTCCTCCCTAGCCTCTTGACAAATTACTCAGCAGCGTTGTTGCTTTTCATTACATTCTTTGTGTTTCGGTTTGATTGTAACAGTATTAGTAAGATTAGAGATAAAGCATGAACATAATTACGCTTTTATTGATTGGTGAAGGCAGCCATGCATATCTAGTTGCATTCTGATCTTATAAATCAATTTATGTGACAAGCTACATTTACTTATAGTCATTAAAAATGAATGCATCTCTTTTCAGCAACATAAAATATGTGAAGTTTACTCTGTAGCCTTTACCTTGTATTATTTTATTCTTTAGGTTCTGGACAGCCTCTTAGCCCAATATGGAACAGTGGAAAACTGTGAGCAAGGTATGAATGGTGTGAGCAATAACCTTGATTGACAATATATTGGAGGTGTGCTAATTTTTTTTTTTTTTTTTTCTACTTTCTCTTTATATCCACAGTGAACACTGACACAGAGACCGCAGTAGTGAACGTAACATATGCCAATAAAGAACACGCTAGACAGTAAGACCTTGTACCATATTTTCTTCTTTCTCTATCTAGTGCTCACTCTCAATCTCTGTCTGATATGTTTTTATACTTAACTACATTATGAGAATTTTAATTTCCTCGTATCACAACCACTTCAGGCTCTTTTAGGCATGTTCAGTATAGACCTAAAGGGGTTTATTTACTAAAACTGAAAGAGTGCAAAATCCTGGTGCAGCTCTGCATAGAAACCAATCGGCTTCCAGGTTTTTTGTCAAAGCTTAATTGAACAAGCTGAAGTTAGGAGCTGATTGGCTACCATGCACAACTGCACAGGATTTTATACTTTTCAGTTTTTTAGTAAATCAACTCCAAAGCGTCATTCATTCTCCGTTTGCAACATGGTAATAAATTTGCTTTCATTGCCAGGAGATTAGCACTGATCTGTTTTTGGAACGGAGCACTCCATATAGAAGGCAATGATGTACTGTTAAACTAACCTCCTGTGACCCATAGATCTTAAATTAAGCCTGCCTGTTCCTCTACACTAAACCTACGTGACTTTTTTTTTTAAATGACTTTCACCTTTATTAAAAATAAATGTCCCTTATTTGCAGATAAAAAAAATGTATTATTATTATTAAAAAATAAATAAAATGAAGGAGCATGTAAAGCATTGCAGCTGCAGTCAGCAGATCACAGGTGCAATTTCAGGCTTCTGCAGACTGTGTAGCTGTCTGCCCATACCTCGTACGGGGAGGCAGTTACTGAATGACAGGAAGAATCAATTTACTAGAGCGCTCACCAGCGCCCTGGTAGTTCATTGAGCAGTACAAGTCGTCAGCCGCAAAGGCTGTCAGTAGCTGTAGCTCATTCATTTATAGAACTCTGAATTAATAATGCAGCTGTGTGGGCGGAGCCAGCCCTCTGTCACAATTAGAAGGGAGATCGGGGTGGGGCTACAGGAGTGGAAACATGTTACATGTGCCACCCTAAAAATGGGGGGGTAACATGTTTCCAAAGGTGAACTTATCCTTTTAAAGCACGTTCGCAATACCACATTGCAGAGGCAAACCTTAAGGCTAGGTTCTCACACCTATGAGCGTAGCTGCGGGTGTGGGAATTGCATCTGTTCCTGCACCCGCAGCCAACTTGTGCTGCTCTTAGACGCATTCTGAATAGCACCCTTGTGTATCTCAGAACGCAGCGGGGGTGTGGGAACCGCAGGGAAATCGCATGGTGAAAAAGACCATGTGATATACCTGCGATCACATTTTTGCATGTACCTTTTTTTGCAGAAACAGGCACAGCAGCCCATTCATTTGAATCGGCTGCCGTGCCCACGCAAACACGGCCTGCACAAAACATGGAAGTGTGAACCTAGGGTAAAAGTGTTATTTAATTTGAATGACACTCCAACACACTTCCAAAATGTATTTGTGCACTGCAAAAAAAAAAGCATGATGGATGTTTGAAGTGAAATGTGTCCAAATGTTTTTAATTGGGTACGTTGCAGCCACTTCTTTTCATACTCTCCTCTCCTGTGCTGAGATACTCTACACCAGTGATGGCGAACCTTGGCACCCCAGATGTTTTGGAACTACATTTCCCATGATGCTCATGCACTCTGCAGTGGAGTTAATCATCATGGGAAATGTAGTTCCAAAACATCTGGGGTGCCAAGATTCGCCATCACTGCTCTACACCGAAGACTAGCCTTTCGGAGCTGAAACACAATAGCATTGCCAGAATCCCAGCACCAGGATCTTTGGATATCTGGTGGACCTTTTTACATCTTAAAGACCAGCCTTGAGAGTTCACATTTTTTGCATATCCTTACTAATGCTGTTGTATTCTTAATAACCTAAAGTGAATATATAGTAAAGAAGAGTGGGGCCATCATAATGCCACAGTTTTGCTGACCTGCATACTGGAAGTATAAAGAGATGAGCCACTGACCGTTTTATGCTAGACCCCTGATTGTGTTCTGCATTACGTTTATTATTTTTAATAAATAGCCGTACACATCAGTATAACAAATACTCCGTAGTCTAGCTGCAGAACACTTCTACCAGTCCTTCTGAAATACTTCCCTAGAGTACCGTGAACAATGGATGAATTTCCAGCTTCTTTCACAAACAGGTTAATTTAATAAGTCCCGAGCACAACAAGATTTCAGCTTACTGTAGTCCGATCCTTAAGGACAAATTGTGAATGCTATCTATACTTTATGCAGAGTCACCACACTTTTGTGTGTTCTTGACACAGGTGTGTGACAAGCTAGAAGCCTGCAAAACCAGCACTATTCATGTCACTTGACAAGTTTTGTTAAACAGTTTGCACTCTGTGTGTTTTAAGTGCAGTTACAACAAATACTTTTAAAATCCTACATTTGCATGTGCAAAAACAATCCCAAATGTGCTTGGTTACCTTTTATAGTGTCTAAGGTTTCATTAAAGTGAAACGGTCACACAGCATCTGCTCCGTTATACTGAGTGTTGTGCCACCTTGTGGTAAACCTAAGTTTTGCTTGCAGGATATGACTAACTCTGGGTTTTGTCGTAATCCATGCGCAGCGGACTTGACAATCCTACGGCTATTACCAAGCTATCCATATAAAATGCATGCTTGAAAGTATGGCCAAAAAAATCATAATTTAAAACAGAAATTTTTATCACACAGGAAAATTGGCAGAATTGCTGCTGTTTCCAGCAACAGTTTTTAATGTAAAATTATGACATTATTAGCGTATACATATTTTTGTCATAAACCCATTTTCTATCTTTGTAAGACTACAGGATTTTTAAATACCCCACACTTGAAATGTGAAAGTTAATTTACACAGCATGATGCAGCTTCCTTTGGTGCAATTAGGAGAATAGAGAGGCATTCTAGAATTGGGGTCAAAGTTTATGATCCCTTAGGCCATCAGCATTTTAGAGATGACTAGCACTTGTTATGCAAATGGAAATTGAGGTATTTAAAAAAACTATTCTTTAAATTGCACATTTCTCACTTAAACAGAAAAACATAAATACATAAAACAATAACAATCTCATCTCATTCTGTGTGCTCCCAAAAGCCATGAGAATTAGAGATTGCCACCACTTGTTATGTGACGAAAAACTGCTATATTAAAAGAAAAAAAAAGTATATAAATTGCCTGTGTATCACTTAAACAGGAAAACAAAACCTAAATAATTGCAATAGTAACTTTCTCCTCCTATCCTATGTAATGTAATGTGTACGATAAAAGTCTCAAAATGTCTATTTTATGTCTCTTCTTTCTTCCAAAAACTAGGGGGCTTGAAAAATTAAACGGATACCAGCTCGAAAACTATTCCCTTAAAGTGACTTATATTCCTGATGAGATGGCAGCCCAGCAACCACCCACCCAGCAGCTACAGTCTCAGCCGCAGCAGCAGCAGCAGCATCCTCAAGGGAGACGTGGGTTTGGTCAAAGAGGACCGCCAAGGCAAGGTTCTCCTGGGGCTGCTGCAAGACCTAAACCCCAGTCCGAGGTCCCACTGCGTATGCTGGTTCCTACACAGTTTGTAGGAGCCATTATTGGAAAGGAGGGTGCCACAATCAGAAATATTACTAAACAGACTCAGTCAAAGTAAGTTTAATTTGATCAACTGCATTTTTTTTTTTTTTTTTAAACCAATTCCTCTATTTTGCCGGTTACAAAAATGTTCAAGTACAGATCTTTAAACCCTGGGATTGTCCAGTGCGGCTAATCTGCACTCTGGTGTGAAGACACCCTAGGCTTTGAATGTCTGGTTGCCAAACTGCAGCAGTCCCAGGTATACAAAGGATGTTTTGAGCATTTGGCTGAATATTTATGGTGCATGTTAATGGATTGTCAAAATACCTTTTTGCTTCTAGAATAGGATTAAGTTAAAGCAGAGGGCCACCCTAAAATAAAAAAATTCCATTAATATTCTTAAAATTTAAAAAAAAAAAAATTTGAAAAAAAACAAGTTTTTTTTAACTTGCCTGAAACCCCTGTTGCTAGGCAGTCTTCCTAATCTGCCTCTTCCTATTCCACGGTGCTTCCACCTCTTCGGCGAGCGGCCCCGTTGCCTTCTGGGACGTGTGTGTCCCAGAAAACGGGGCCATTCACAAAGCGCCGTGCGACTCGCGCATGCGCAGTAGGTAACGGGCAGTGGAGCCTTGCGGCTCCACTGCCTGTTTCCCTTCGTTAAGATGGAGGCGCCGGCAGCCGATCAGATGGTTGGATCGGACTGTTGGGGGCGACATCGCGGACTCGCTGGACAGGCAAGTGTCCTTATTAAAAGAAAAAAAATTGCAGCCGGAACACCCCTTTAATGCTCTACTTTTTGTTGCATTGAATGATTCCCTTCTTTGGAAAGCCTAAAACACTTTGTGATGCCAGCTATTTTACAGAAACGTCAGGTATTTGCGGCCACAGAGCGCTGGTGTTTCTAACCTTGAGAACGGTTAGCAGTTTTTGTGTACTGTATCTCTGGAGCATCAAATCCAGACTCTGGCAACTATGGCACCCCTAACAGTATAGCAGTTAGAACACAGGGCTTAAACACTGGCCGTTTATGAAGCATGCAATTGGAGAAATTGCCCACACAAATGCTTGCTTCAGGTTTCCCAAGCATGTAAAGAATATATAACGATAAACTCTATTTGGCACATAAATGGATGATTTGAACCTATTGTTTCATAGGCAAGGGCTCTCCAAGCACTCCAACCTTATTACTGATATGTCTGTTAACCTAGACTTTACATACCTAGGTCTTTGTAAACTGATGGGGGGGTGCATATTGCCTCAGCCAAAAAAGTGATCTCCAGATGTAGTTGTACAGATTGCTTTCAATGCAGTCCTCTCCCATTTACTTTTAGTTAGTCAAAAACAGATCTAATTCTTAAACTTTAATCTGCGGCTTTTTTTCCTCTCAGAATTGATATTCACCGTAAAGAAAATGCTGGTGCTGCGGAGAAACCCATTACTATTCACTCAACTCCCGAAGGCTGTTCAACAGCTTGTAAAATAATTATGGAAATCATGCAGAAGGAAGCTCAGGATACCAAATTGTAAGTGAAGAGCATGAGGTGTAAATTGACAAAGTAGTGTGGTATGCTGACTGTTGCACTGTAAGTTGGCAACAGAAGACCTGTGTCAAACATACTCTGAAGTATTCATTTTTGTTTAATGGGTTACTGTTTGATGTATTAGCATGTTACCTTTTTAATGTCATCTTGTATTCTATGGACGGCTTTGTGACATCTACAACCAGTAATACACGACATGTCCTAGCAGTGTATGAGAACTTGCATTGTTAATCATTTTATGAAGGGATCATAGGCTGAGTTACAGTTGTACCATTGGAAATCCAAGCCACCTTTTGTGTGCTCTTCTGCTACCCTAAGGCCAGGGCCCATGGTCCATGATCCCAGCCAGGGTAGGGTCTACAACAACAGCTGCCAGTTCAGCAAATTAAGTTGTGGTCACCTACAAAAATTGTCTTTTTTAATTCTCATTTAAATCTAAAATCGGATCAGTTCTGTGTATATGTGTAGCATGTCTGTATTTTCCCCCCACCTGTAAATTAACCATCAGTCATCAGTCAAGCGGGATCCACTTGTTTGCTGGCAGCATCTAACATAGAGGTTTGGAAGATGAAGCATGCTGTCTTCTAGATAAATGAGGTTTATACTGACTCTATGTTTTGCATTATGCACTGGTGACTAAAGCTGCCCACAGATGGGTCTTTTTTTTTTTCCCATCAGCCAGAGTGCTGATCAAAAAAAAAAATGGATTCCTTATCCACACAAAAAAGGTAGATGGAGAAATCCTCCCTGCTATCCTTCTGTATAACGACAGTCGCTAGCCTGGAAGAGACAGTGAAATCTGAAAAGCCTATACCCTTGTCCTGCATACAGCTCTCGGAATACACTGATCACCGCTGCAGCTGCTGACCGAATGAAAATTTTCCAACAATCCAGTTCTACAGAAGTCGCTTGTTAGATCAACTTCTGTCGAGCTAGAATGGTTATAGATGCATCGAAATTTGCCCGGTTCCTGCCAGATTTCACCTTCTACAAGCTTCTTCCCTGCTAGCGACTTGCAGCCAGGTTTAGGATGATGACCATGGCTGCACCTTTTGAACATGACATTTGCAATGGCACCTCCATTACGTCTACACTCGTAAGTTGGGTTTAAATTAGAAGGATGTATAAATCAGAAAGATGTATCTTGGTTTTGAAATAGGTTAAAACCAGATGTGTATAAACATCAGGCGGTTAAATGGAGGTAAAAACAGTCTTCGACCTTCCACAAACCTGTATGCAGTAAATGCTCCATTGAGTGCAGTAAAACTTTTAAACTGCATCAGGAATATGCAGAAAGCTTTCACCTACGCTTTTTTTTTATTTATTTATTTATTTATTTTTGGGACAGGTTTAATAAAGCTCCTTTCATGTTTAAAGAATAATGGTTTTCAAATAAAATTACATTTTTGTTTCTGCCAGTGCTGGCTGCAATCAGTAACCCCCATTTGAAAGGGGAAATGGGGCCTAATGCAACCACCTTAAGACCTCTGCCTCAGCTTATTCAAAATAAAGATGGGTGTATTTGTTAAAGATCTTATCATGAGAAACATTGTTATTGTTGATCTCCTTCTGCATGTTGCTATTTTTCTGGCTGTTAATGCTGACCAGTTGAGTTAGTGACAAGTATGTAGTCCAGGAAATCAAGTCCCTATCCACATACTTGGCCATAACTTAGCCAGCAGGCTAAATGGAGGGGGGGGGATTCCTCCATTCACACAAACGAGGTGGATGGAGGCATCCCACCACCGGGATATTGTGTTTTGACAGGTGTAACTGCTGCTGTCAGAGTACACTGATCAGTGGCTGCAGCTGATTGTCGGCAGCTGCTGATTGAGGAAACCTCTTAAACATGTCGTTTCGATAGAAGTTGATCAAACTTCTGGTGAGTGGGGACAGCCTTATACTGATCGAAATTCATCTGGGCCCTGCTGAACCCACTGAATTTTGATCAGTGTATGGCCAGTTTAAGTCAAAGACTTGAAGTATTAATAGTTTGAAAGCCAGGCAGTTGGTGTATTTGTTTGCTTTCATGTTTAAAGCTACTGGTTGTCCTAACTTTGGTAATCTTCTGTTTCTAGCACTGAAGAGATTCCCTTAAAAATTTTAGCACATAACAACTTTGTTGGCCGTCTCATCGGCAAAGAAGGGCGAAACCTGAAGAAAATTGAGCAGGATACAGACACAAAAATCACAATTTCTCCGTAAGTTTGGCAAGACTAGCCTGGTATTGTATGCCTGGTTTAGGCTATATCAGACAATTAACATTTTATTTTTGATGGCCCTAGACTGCAGGACTTGACACTATATAATCCTGAGCGGACTATTACAGTAAAAGGCAGCATTGAGGCTTGTGCCAAAGCCGAGGAAGAAATAATGAAAAAAATCAGGGAGTCCTACGAAAATGATATTGCAGCTATGAATGTAAGTGATTGTTCAGCACGTTCTGGGTGGGAGGTGGAAATGTATTCCTGTAACATTGTACAGAGTTTAGCATAAAGCTGGAGCGGAAATGACCCAACATGAATGGAATGATGCTGCAGATTCTCGAGGACTTTCTAGAGCGCTAATCTTAGAGCAGCAATGCTCTTTAACTCTTTGTGTCTCCAGCCTCTCCTGCTATGCTTAGTGGTATTAATGTTGGTTTAAAAATGAATTACTTTATCATTCCTATCACTGTGTGCTTTCACTTTGCTCAGTCAAAACATAGCTGTTGGTACAGTTGTGTATTTTGTTTTTTTGCTTCATTTAATGCAATCAAGCCACAAACATTGTGAAAACAGCTAATTGTTAACAGTGCTTGCAAGGTGGAAATACCCGTGCATTTTAAATCCCTTAAATGTGCGTGGAAAAATAAGTAAAAAAACAAACAAAAAACTAACAAAATGGAAAGTGATAAACTTGTCACAACTAGGATGGTATGACATAGCCTTATTTATTAGGGTGATGCAAAGTGCAGTAAGTTGCAGTCAAACTGTACTGTTGTACTGTAATTGTGCTGTCCCCCCTCTACATTGTAAAGCGCTGCGTAAACTGTTGGCGCTATATAAATCGTGAATAATAATAAACCTCATATTTTTTTTATTTTTAAGCTACAGTAAACTGTGGCGTGATTAGTTGCTGAAGGGTGCTGGGTTTTGCTTTTTGATAAATGACATCTGTTGCAACACTGTTGCTATTTTGTGGTTGATTTTATACAGACTCTATTTAACATATCTAGTCATTTAAGCTAACCTTACAGTAGAAAACAAGGTCAGCTGATTACATCAGGCCTTGTCTCCCCTTTACAAACCAGTGTATGATGGTAGTCAAGGAAAAAGGCACCTGTGGGTCTAAAAAAGGTTGGGAAAAATACTACTTTACCTCTGGCTTCCACCTGCAGCGTTTAGGTGGGGGTGACATCATTCTTCCAACAGGGTCCTGTGAACAAGGAGGATCTCTATTTCATTAAATATAATTGCAATGCCCAGGGATTATGCTGGAAGGATAGTGATATCACTATCTGCAGTGTGGAGTTTAGGGGGGATAAGGTAGATTTCCTATCATCCCCCCCCCCCACAGGTGTGTTTTTCTACCACTATCATACTGCAATTTGTAAAGAGGGAGGGAGGCCTCATGTACCCCTAGGTTCACACTTCCACATATTGTGCGGGCCGTATTTGCGCGGACACAGCAGCCCATTCAGCCCATTCCACCCCCATCAAATCATTCTTTGCAGATATTACCTTTTGTACCACCACCCCCTCCCTTTTAGAATGTAAGCTCTACGAGCAGGGCCCTCCTGTACCTTTTGTATTGTACTGTAATTGTGTTGTCCCCCTTATACATTGTAAAGCGCTGAGTAAACTGTTGGCGCTATATAAATCTCGTATAATAATAATAATAATAATTCAGATGAATGGGCTGCTGTGTCTGCGTTTCCGCATTAGACTGAATGGCAGCCCCGTGCGTCTCCCAAGTGCAGCATGATTTGGTTGCAGGTGTGAACCTAGCCATGAGCAGACTTCCCTTGGAAAAAAGGAGCCACATTAAATAATTGTGTAGAGACGGCCCTTTCAATAAAGTGTATGTGTGTGTGTGATATATATATATATATAATTTTTTTTTTTTTTTTTTTTCTTACACGCACACTATATAGCTAGAGGCTGCCATTACTGACTTTGCCTTCTGAAAATGCCAGTCATGCCTACCCTTCAAATTCAATACTTTGTGTTACTGTCCTGGAACATGTAAGATAAGGACAACAGACTGTAAGATTTGCATACTTGTTTTATGCATTTAAGGGAAAGCTGTACCAATTTATAAACTTTTGGTAAATCCTCCCCCCCCCCCAAACTAAATACAGCTCCCCAGCTGCTTACTTACCTTTGTTCCAGAGCTGCAGCCTCCTCAAGTGTTTACAGTTTGCTATGACAAAAGTCCTTTTCAGTGCTGGCTGTGCTTGTCCATTAAGCCCCTATTGACTAAAATGCGTTGAGACTGCAGGTCCTTGGTATATGGCTAAAGTCAATGGGGATTCTGTGCCAAAGCATAGCCAATGCTGAGAGCTTTTTTTGAGAACAGGCTGTAAACACTGAAGGAACTTTAAATAGGTTAGTAATTGGGAAGTGCAATTTCTTTGGGTGGGTGGATGCATTTAGTGAAAGATGACATAGAGGTATACTTGTCCTTTAAAAAAAAAACAAGTTACATTCCAAAGTCCAGCAAAGAATGATGCAGATCATTTCCATGAATTTGAGTATTTCATACAGTTCTAGTAAGGATTGGGGTTTTTTTGTTGGAATGATCTTATGCTTTGATTGATGGTCCCCAGGACAAATACCTTGTGCCTGGGTACAATCAGTTTTAAAGAGACATTCAGGGTGAATGGGTTATCCCTTTGGATGTTGAACAGAACATCTAATTGACTTATGGCCTCCAATATCTGAACGACCTGTGTGCATTGCCCATAACATTCTTCTATTCATTGCAAACAGACATGTCCTCTTTCATAGACTGACTGATTAATTAGGACCTATGTAAACAGTACAGATCAATTACTGCAGACGGATAGAACTTTGTTAGATTTAAATGTAACCCAGTTGTTCTCATCCAGTTCCTCCAGATGTTCCCTTTTTAACTCAATGCAGTAACTGGGAGATGAGGTACAGTAATCACTGGCCACATATGGTCTTGGTTAATCCATAGAAGCTGGTTTTCACGCCCAAACCTTGCACTCAAATAATGGTGCCCAAATTACATGGGAATAGCTCTTCTAGATGAAGTTAAATTCTCCAACATTGAATGAAAAAAGGTTAGAGTATTTGCTGTGATTTAGAAGGTATGTGCAAAGCTTTGACATGTAACCTTTGACTGCATGATACATTTGTTAATGGCACAATTCAGCCCATGAGATAAAGAGTACACTAGGCTCCCAAGAGATTCTAATGCACTTGGCAGCGATTGTGTCATATACAAATGTCTATTTTAGGCTGGCCAAATCATAGAGTTGATAATTAGCTGCTGTCTTGGTGTAAAGTACGGTATTTATATTCTGTTTTAAGACAGTCATTTCTTCCCTACAGCTACAAGCTCACTTGATCCCTGGATTAAACCTGAACGCATTGGGTCTCTTTCCACCTTCTTCTTCGGGCATGCCACCTCCATCTGTTGGAGTGTCTTCACCGACAACCTCTGCTGCTTATCCACCATTTGGGGTAAGGACTTAGAAATGGCTGGGTCAGAATACTGCCAACAGGCCTTAGTCTGCTTTAATAGCAAACATATAATACTCATACTTTTATAAAGGGGAATATAATCTACCTGACAAAATTGTTATATCTACATTTACATCCAGCAGGTGTACCTGTCTAATAAAGTGATTGTTGAGGGTTTTTTTTATATAAATGTTCTACCTGGTTTTTCACAGAGCAGCCCTGATCTTCCTTTTCTGGGGACCACCACCAACGTTCCTGGCTCTGCTTGTCCCCCCCCCCCCCCCCCTTTGGAATCATTCAGAGAGGGCTGTTCTGGAATTTTTTTGGTCCAGCATGTAAAGACAAACGGCTTCTTCTGTGGTCTCTTCAGAAAACCAATGCATCCTGGATTAATTGTTTAACTAGTTTCCTGTAGAGCAATCTTTTTTCACTTTTTTGCACATCTGCTAAAATCAGAACATTTTATATATTTTCTGAAAGCAGAGACCTTATAGTATAAAAATGTTCTAGTTGCAATTTTTAATGTTTTGCGCAGTATTTGCACAGCTGTTTATCTTTCTATATTTTTAGGAAAAAACACACTAGAATGACTTTTTACTGTATCAAATAAAAGATGAGATAGTGTAGAGTAAATAGATGTTAAATGTGTCAAGTCTCAAAACTGCATGCCCCGTACAATGGTGAAAAATGATGGCACCCAAAATTATCAATAAGCACTGTTTGAAATACCTTTTATAGCTCATCAGTTTACGTGTGTGCACACAGTGCCGTGTTTGCATTTGCGAGTGTGTAAGGATATATATAGATATATATATATATATATATATATATATATATATATATATATATATATATATATATATATATATGTATATGTATATGTATGTATTATTATTTTTACATCTTTCTTTATTTACCCTTTTATATTTTTTCCTTATTTCCATTTTATTATTACAAGGGGGCTAGCAAACCACATATGTGATAGCATGGGCACATGACAGGTCCTCTTTATGGTATGTTGGCCCCCCAATATCCCCCCTTCCTTCCACTGCAGCTAATCAAGCACAGATCATGCTTTATTAACTGCTTCCCCAGGCACAGCAGCCAGGGAATGACGGCTCTGAATCTGGAATCGCTCAGAGATGAGTGCTTCCAGCTTCATTCACAGCAGAGGAGATTGGGGAACGGCTGAACGGAGGGGGCGCACCACACTGCTCGCGCTACAAACAGTGATCAGGGGGTTCTACAGCTGCCTGGATCACATTTACATGACAACTGAGTTGGCCAAAGAAAATAAATACAAGCCTTGAGAGGTTGATTTAAACCCTTCACGCTCTGGACTACATAATCTGTCCAAAGAGGGATTGTGGTTAACAGTTTTTATACACACTTTAAATTTAAAAAAGAAAGTGTTTTAAGAAAGTAATTTTAATTTTTGCAAACAAAGTATGGGTTTCTTGCAAGCCACAGGTGGACTAATGCCTCTAAGGAGTTTAACTAATATTATTTAAGCTGCAAGCACTAAACCACGTTTCATTCCGTGTAATTTAATACGTAAATAGTAATTGTGCCCGCGCTAATACAATATACGAATAAATAAAATATATATAAAATTAAAATATATAAAAATAAAAGAAATGCCGTGTAAAAATATTTAAATTAAACCATAATAAATATGCTAGTGAAACCGTACATGTACATATATAATGTGCAAACCTTTATAATAAATCTCCAAGTGCATATGAAAAAAGTGCAATCGTGGTAATACTGTTGAAAAGTGCACCGTGCATAAATAAAATATAAATGCCAAACACTATCCTGTGACATTTAAGTGTTCAACATAGTCAGCAAATACAAATTGCAGAAAACAAACGTGAATAAATAGTGTCCATAAAATAAGTGTTCATCATGCTTCTCCTGATGGGTGTCCGAATCACAACAAGCAAGATGTGCTCTCCCGTGACACCCCACATGTGCTTGCGCTCACCTTTAATCGTGTGACACAGTAATTAAACGGTGTCAGAATACGCAATGGGGCCACTCCTGGGCTCACTCAGGATACAATGATGTAAATGCACTCCTCACAGGTAAAGCCAAAATCCACATTCATAGAAGAAACAAAAAGAAGAGCTCCATGGTGTAATATAGCAAGGACATTTTATTGGATAAAAGAAAGTCCCCCAGGAGGGTACTCACATTGGATGGGTGCTACAGTGCACCAAACTATACAGGTTGAAAAAGGAAGCAGCAATTCGTATGGCGTGCGGTGTGGTATGTAATGACCTCCTCCACTGCTGACAGCTCCGTCCTACCCCTCCCCGACGCGTATTCGGCACAGGGATCACTTGCCTTCCTCTGGTTGATATCCCCCAGAGGAAGGCACGTGATCCCTGTGCCGAATACGCGTCGGGGAGGGGTAGGACGGAGCTGTCAGCAGTGGAGGAGGTCATTACATACCACACCGCACGCCATACGAATTGCTGCTTCCTTTTTCAACCTGTATAGTTTGGTGCACTGTAGCACCCATCCAATGTGAGTACCCTCCTGGGGGACTTTCTTTTATCCAATAAAATGTCCTTGCTATATTACACCATGGAGCTCTTCTTTTTGTTTCTTCTATGAATGTGGATTTTGGCTTTACCTGTGAGGAGTGCATTTACATCATTGTATCCTGAGTGAGCCCAGGAGTGGCCCCATTGCGTATTCTGACACCGTTTAATTACTGTGTCACACGATTAAAGGTGAGCGCAAGCACATGTGGGGTGTCACGGGAGAGCACATCTTGCTTGTTGTGATTCGGACACCCATCAGGAGAAGCATGATGAACACTTATTTTATGGACACTATTTATTCACGTTTGTTTTCTGCAATTTGTATTTGCTGACTATGTTGAACACTTAAATGTCACAGGATAGTGTTTGGCATTTATATTTTATTTATGCACGGTGCACTTTTCAACAGTATTCCCACGATTGCACTCTTTTCATATGCACTTGGAGATTTATTATAAAGGTTTGCACATTATATATATATATATATATATATATATATATATATATATATATATATATATATATATATATATACGTATACGGTTTCACTAGCATATTTATTATGGTTTAATTTAAATATTTTTACACGGCATTTCTTTTATTTTTATATCTTTTAATTTTATTTTTATATATTTTATTTATTCGTATAATTTTCATTTTTCTTTTGCAGTAGATGCGCTAATCTGCTTTATGATGGCCAACAATACATTGTTTTGAAATGTTTATTCTCCTAGTGGAAGTGGGGCTTTATCAGTTTTTGTAGATTTTTCACCATTTGGGAAAATCTTTGTGCAATAGGATGCTTCTGATACTGAGAAGTGTTGTTTCTCCTATATTGGCCTCTAATTTTGCTTATGAGTTGCTGGGCTATAACTGGGTACCCAAAGAGTTTGTTTAGTTCTGGTAGCACCTGTAGCATAGGTTTCTTGTGAGCTCTGAATACATTAGATTAGGCAGATAAGACCAATCTCTGGAACTTTATACTTAATATCCATTCATAAACCTTTTGGCTATTCTCTGCAGCAACAACCCGAATCTGAAACCGTTCATCTATTCATCCCAGCATTAGCTGTTGGAGCAATTATTGGCAAGCAAGGACAACACATCAAACAACTTTCACGTTTTGCTGGAGCTTCTATCAAGGTAATGCTTTCTGGGGTTTTTTGGTGTGTTATTCTTAAATATGTGGATGTTCTTATCTTTATTTTTATTTTAAATAATTATAGATTGCTCCAGCAGAGGGACCAGATGCCAAACTGAGGATGGTGATTATCACTGGACCACCAGAAGCCCAGTTTAAGGTAAGTTTCATACATGCAGTAGTCCTTTTAAGGCTGTGAGACAGATAATGAAAATAAAGTGAAATGGACAATAGTAGATCACTCAATATCTATTGTTAGAGGAATTTGGCAGTGCTCCACTAGCATTTATCTGTGGGCGAGACCCATAATTGTATTGTTTACCATATGCATGCTGATTGATGCAGGACATTAGGGCTTGTTCATGTCCATTGAGCTGCATTGTATGGAGTGACACATGGAAAACAACCACAGTCTAGTATGGTGTCCTTGCTGGTGGTATATGTTAAAGCTCAAAGCAGCCAAAGCTTTTATGATTAGTAAGAAAGCCTATATACTTGGTATTTATTGTTAAATCCCTATTGAGATTTTGCATCAACCCTGTTCTATTAACCAAACAGAAAATTAGATCTCCCCAATGAGGACAGACTGCAATAAAAACATGACCATTTCGCTCATTCCTCACTATACTGGGGGGTGGTGTGTGAATATATTCCTTTCGCTGTGACCACAAAGGAAATGTGGGAAAATCTGCCCACAGGCTACAGAAGTTGTATTTAAGAAAGAAAAAAAAATACTGACTGGCCCTTTTAGCCATTTTGTCAAAGACAAAGGTTTGTCTGGATTTGTTTAGGTGTATTGTAAACATTATTTAATTGGGCATATTTGATATGTTTCAACATTCTTGTTTGGCCACCTTTTTGATACTGTCCCAAGTATAAATTAGAGATGCCCATTTAGCAACAGGACAGAAAATTTTCATATGCACGTATAACTTGGCATTGCAGTCCAAAATCTTGAGTTTGGCTTGTTGCACTTTCATTGTGCATGAGAAGGAAAGAGCCTTTTAAATGCAGAATTGCCTCTGCGAGTCTCTTGCCTTTACTTGTGGCAACTCTGAATTGTAACCAGCTTTCAGTCTAGATCTAGACAGTCTCATGACATGAAAATCCTAGATTAAAAATACTTTGACATCACAAGCATTGAACAACTACCAACCAAAGTGAGGTCTTTTGCACTTTATATCGGAAGCTAATTCTCCTTTCACATGCAACATCCTGGCACCAGAACAGGACATAATGTGTAAATGCCTGTGTTTATTCAATGGAATGTACAACAGACAACTTTATCATTTTAGAATGAAAATTTGGTAAGCAAATCTAGAACTTGGAAGGTGAAACAAGGCTTGGATAGCTGACAGGAACCAGGCAAGCCAATATGCACCTCACTAAGAGTTGTTTATCTTTTTTTGCACACGGCACACATTCTTTGTATCCTAGACTGGGACAAGGGACATATTAATTGTAAATTTTTCATCTGTAGCTAAAACCACTAGCAAAAAAATGAATATAAATATGCATAATTGTTTCATGTACAGTCTGTGTGGTGCTCAAAATCTTTTTCTAACTTAAACTTTTGTCTGCAGGCTCAAGGAAGGATTTATGGTAAACTTAAAGAAGAAAACTTCTTTGGACCCAAGGAAGAAGTAAAACTTGAGGCTCATATTAAAGTTCCTTCATATGCCGCTGGACGTGTTATTGGCAAGGGAGGCAAAACTGTAAGTTTCAAAAGTAGTAGATTCACAAAGGCAGATGGGCAATGTCGATCAGACCAATTCTTGGCATAACTACCTTTGTGGCAGAATTTTTAATTTTCCTTAACTTGAGTCATATTTATATTTTCCAGAGTGCCATAGATGTTGTGTAAAATCCATGTGCTAGATGTAATGAAAATATCTATTCGTAGTGTATCCCCTGCTTATTGTGAAAGCGATGTGGCTCCTTGGCTACAGCTTTAGGCAGTTTCTGTAGCATAGTCACACATCATTGCTAATGTAAAATTCTTAGTTCTACCATATAGGCTAGAGAAGGCTGATGTAAACTAGTGTAAATCTTTCAATTAATTGCCTATGTGGGGGTAGGATGGACCCTGGTTGTCATGGCAACTGGAAAGGTCATCTGGTGTCAAGGAAGCCATGCCCATTATCTCTAATGCTGGCCATACACTATACGAAAAATCGGCCGAACCCATTTTAAAAAAAATGAACATTCGGCCGTGAACGCAAACAATGGTGCCATCATGTAATGACCGATAAATCGTTCAGTGGACATAAATGAATGCATTTTTCATTTTTTTACATATATCTAGTGCAGACAGTTCGGACGGGAAACACATTAACCTATCAATTTATCGTTCGTTCGGCAGAAAATTTCCAAACTTGTGCTTCATTTTTTCGGCTCAAAAACATCCCAACGATTATCGATTTCGTGCCCATTAACTGGCCGAAATATGAAAAAACTGTCTAAGTGACCGAATTTCGGCCGATTTGTCGCATAGTGTATGGCCAGCATAAGCTGAACTTGGTTTCCTCTGTGTGCTGCATCATGTCACCTTGGGTGAATTTCCTGCCACATGATTTTTAAATGTGGAATAGGTTTGAGAGTGAAGGAGAATTAAGGAATTGCTAAAATAATTTGATCTTTCCAAATATAATGTATTTTTTTTTCAGGATTGTATTGACTATTCTTTGCAATTTTGTTGCAGGTTAATGAGCTACAGAATCTCACAAGTGCTGAAGTAGTTGTGCCCCGTGATCAAACCCCAGATGAAAATGATCAAGTGGTTGTTAAAATAACAGGTCACTTTTATGCAAGCCAGGTATGTGTCTGCTTTATAGTGCATCAGAGCACATGACTATTCCAGCAATAATAAATGGGATATATGTGCATAAAGTGTACATTTATACTGGAGACACAAATAGTACTACAGCCTTTCATGTTCCCTTTTTTTATTTTTTTTAAATACACGGATGAAGTAATAGGATTTTTGTTCTCACCCTTTTCCATTGCACAGAGCTAGGAAAAATAATTTGTTTATCTTAATGTTAGAAAAAGGTTTACAATCACTTTAAGGTGGGGACACC
This sequence comes from Lithobates septentrionalis, assembly GCA_037952835.1. Lineage (NCBI taxonomy): Eukaryota > Metazoa > Chordata > Amphibia > Anura > Ranidae > Lithobates > Lithobates septentrionalis. The sequence continues at coordinate 1,202,947 of JBBDGP010001693.1, read as the reverse complement.
GCAAGATTCACAGTGGGAATGCACCACTTCTGTACAAAATCCTCACCCAATGGATAAAAGGCTAACAAGTGCTACACCAGATGAATGCAATAGATGACTGGAGCAGAGGGCAACATGACTCCAGGCTGCAGATGTTGGTGCCATCACAGTAGGCATGCTGCATGCAGCCCCTGAGCTGGGGGCACCCAGTACAGCAGGACTGTCCCATCCATGTCTAGTATCAGACGTGTTGTGACTTTGTTGTGGTAAGGCAACATATAGACTCAAAGTAAGAGGCAAGGTACTCGAGAAGCCCAGACAGCGGTAGCAGGTGAGAGGGTCGGGTGGCTGGAGGTGACCAAAGTCACTGAAGGTGAGAATGGAAGTTTTATGCAGCTGCTGTGAGCAGGAACAGTAGCAGTGTCAAGTCCAGTGGAATCTGGATTTGATACTTTAAAAATGAGGCAGAGGACAACCCTGCCAGGTAGCTGCAATTAAAGGGAGAGAGTCTTAATTGAAAATAAATGCTAGCCAAAAATTTTAGCCTTTAAGACAGCAGAGCTGAAGAAAATAAGTCTTATTCACCTAGGATACTAGGCATTGTAGATGTTATCCTAGGCTGGGTATGATCGTTTGTCAATGAACACAAAAAAATACATATGCAAGCTATTTTATCTGCTATAAGATTTAGATTATCCATTTCTGATATTTACACAGTTCTCCTGCGCAGCACAACTACCCCTGTCAAGGCAGAGCCCGGATTTTTTTTTTTTTTTTTGTCGCAGTAATGCAACACATTTGTCTCTATATTTGACTGCTGTAGGGATGAAAAACTGCCTGAATAGCATACCTTATCTCCCATGCAATACTATACAAGTGTCATGTGAATTGTTAGAGGAAAGGCTTTGTTTAAAGTGGAACTCCTCAGTACATTCATGGTATTCCCTTCTATTTACATTTTAGCTTGCACAGAGGAAAATTCAGGAAATACTGGCTCAGGTAAGAAGACAACAGCAGCAGCAGCAGAAGACGGCGCAAAGTGGACAGCCCCAACCGAGACGAAAATAAAGGTTCAGGAAAATGACCCTTCACAGAGACAGATGCCAGACCAAAGACAGACTGCATAATTGACACCTGTCAGTGCTAAGTGGTTGCAAAACACCATCTAGCTTGTCACCTGTTTGAGGACCAGGCAACATTAAAACTGTCTCTGAGAATGTATTATTTAGGCTCTCAAACTTTTGAAACCCAGCTTTAAAAACAAAAAAAAATGTAAAAAAAATGGAAAAAGAAAAGAGAAAAAAAAATAAGGACCCCTTCACTTCCCTTTTGATCTATTCTCACAAGTTTAACATAAACCTTGTTAGTCTTTTTTTATTGTTCTTATTCCCCCGACAATTTTAGAACTTTGTTTAATGAAGCTTTCTCTTATGAGTTCTCTGGTTCAAAAAGAAAAGGCATTGCTCTTTATACGTCCAGTTGTATTTAAAAAAAAAAAGAAAAAAAAAAGAAATTATAAATAGTAGAGGGTGGGATTATTGGCTGGGTTAGCGTTGAAGGGTATTGAGAGTATTAAGTGTTAGTCCCAGTGTTGAACAAAGTGGCATTTTTTTAATTTGGTTGCATTTTTACTTAACACTGCCATGAATAACCTAAGGGAAGTGTAGAATGGTGTTGGCCAGGGCATAAAAAGATGAATATGCATTTTACTAAACTACCTCAGGCATTTAGTACCTCAATGAGAAATTGTTCCTTTTTGCTTTTTTTATTTTTATTTTAAATTTTTTTTGGTATTTTGTATACTTTATAAAGCTAATAGTTCTTGAGCATTTTATTTTTTTAATAAAAAAATAAAATATCAGCTACCAGCTAGAGGTGCTACAAAAAGTATATTTGGTTGGAGATGGCATCTACTAGCTGATGGCTGATGGGAGTAAAAGATGGGGAGTTGCCTTGGTTTTTCCTGAGGCCTTCCACACCATCATTTTTGCTAGAAAATTCAGTGAATGTTCAAAAATAGATACTGAAATACGCCACCATACTGATAACAGCAATGCCGTTTATTTTTCTTTTACTATGGGATGAAAAAAAGTTTGACGGTACTTTTTCTGGGAACACAACACAAGGAAGTGATGGAAATAGGCCACCTGGGTTTGGGGAATACATTTTTTTTTAGAAAAGTAGATGTTTTTTTCCCCATTTTTTAATTTTTCTCCTTTTTTGTTTTAAATTTTTTGGTATTTTTTTTTTTCTTCTTTGTGCTGCTTGGTTGAATGCAATGAACCCTTTGTGCCTTTGACCATCACTACCTAACGATGCTACATTAAAACATTTGCAGCCCGTTTTGAACTTTGCCATTCTGTTCAAAGAGCAAGCTTCATCGTCAGTTTGGTAAACAAAAAGAGTCACACGTGATCTATGGGAGCATAGAAATATATAAAATATATAAATATATATTCCTTTTTTTAGTTTTATTTTTTCATATCCATCGGCTGATGCTTCCCATCAGATCAACACATTATGTTCAGTTACCACAACTGGGGGAGAGGGAAAAGGGGATGAGTCAAACGTATGTTTGATTCACACGAAAGACAGGCTTACGTTTACATATCCAGCCGCAGTAATAATAAAAAAAAAAGAATTTAAAAGATAATTATATTAAAAAAAAAAAGGGCCACACAAAGCCACTTGGAAGGTTTAAAGCTGAATACAACCATCTATTCTGGTTTGAAATGGCTACAGCAGGGTTTATGCACACTTTTTTTTTTAATTTTTTTAATTTTTTTTTTATACTTCCAACCAACCATTAACTCTTCAGCTGCCAGGAGCAAGATGACAAATTGGCCTTGCGCTTCTGGCAGCCCAAGGGTGTAAAGAGGAGAGAAAAAAAGTCAAAAAGCAGGGATGAAAAGGAAAGCTACCAAATTCTTTTTAATTTTCAGAATGTAATTTGAATGATGATTGTGGTAATATTTACACATTCAAGTTTCTACAATAAACTTCAGTCTACCTCAGTTTTTTGAAATTGTGGCAACACATGGTGCATAAAGACTGCTGTGTGTGCGTGTGTGTGTGTATGTGTGGTCTTAACAGAGCCATGCGATTTACCTCTGAACCTTTATTTTTTTTGTGATGTTTTTTGTGCATGAGATGATCACAATCACCATGCTGCACTGATTTGAGGGGCACAACTAGCAAAAAAAAAAAAAAAAAAAAAAAAAAAAATCATCATTTTGTTGATCTACCTCTTAGAGTCATATTGAAATAGAGGCATTTCTGCATAGAATAGGTAATTTCCCAAAGATCATTGTTGTACAGATTTAGATCTTCTTTCTTTTTCTTTTTTTTCTTTTTTTTTTTTTTTTTTTTCTTATTTGAAAATGGTCTGAAGTGTTTTCTTTCTTATTCTTCCTCTATACTTTACTAATTTGGTTCAAAGAAATGCGTAAAAAAAAAAAAACGAACGGAGAACCTATGTTGTAGTTTTAAGCGAAACCTGAATTTTCTTTTCTTGACAAGAGTGACTTCATTTAGTGTTTAGGATTTTTCTTACATTGATTTAAAAATACTGAACTATGGAAAAAAAAAAGTCATTAAAATAGCATATTGAACTTTCGTTGAGGCCTAAGTATAGACCCAACCTATGTTTTTCTTAACATGTTGAAGCAGACATAACTTGATTATTTCCATGATTTTTTTTTTTTTTTTTTTACTTTACAGATAGGTGCTGCATTTACATCTGCTGATTTAAATACTGTCATATCTCTTTCAATTTCTAGACTGTTAGTGTGGTAATCATGTTATTTTCAATTGAGACTTGGTAACTTGGAGTATTTTGGCAATAGATACAGTAGAAAGTAATACTGTACATGAGTTTAATATCTGCAAAGCATGGATCATTTTTCATCTGTAATGTGCCCCCAAGCAGCTCCACTTGCCAGATGCCTCTGAATGGAATAAAGAGTTTAACTCCTAATTTTGTTGCCTTGTGTGTTGTTTTTGGTAATGGCGATAAATTGCTGGTAACCTCATTGGGCTATTTTTTTTTTTTTTTCTCCATTGGTGACCTTCTAAACTTATGACTTCAAATAACTGACCTGACAAGTATGCAGCAAATGCTAAAGAGTGAGGTTGGATTTCTTTATCTGCAGGTCAGTGCCTTAGAGCAGGAGTCGTCTAACTTTCTAAACAAGGGGACAGTTTAATGTCCCTTTTAGGCTTTATGGGGCCGAACTGTGGCCAGTGGGAGTAGAAAATGCTCTGGCATCAATGCCCCATCATTGGTCTTTTTGGGAGGAATGGTGCCCCGTTGTTAGTATCCATCCCCGGACTGGGACAAAAAAAATAGGCCCTGGCATTTTAGACTGATCAGCCCATGGGATATTCACCAGGAGGCATGGGGAGAATGGGGGGGGGGGGAGAACACTGGGGAGTCTGAAGAGCAGTGGGGGAGCCTGAGAGCATGGTGGGAGCATGAGAGCACACTAGGGGGCAGTAGAAAGAAGCTGGATAGGAGAAGCAGCTGCATACACAGTAGAAGAATCCATCTCTTTATTTTTCTCCTACAGCCTCTGAATGCCCACGGGAGAGAGAATGAGAAGCAGGCATTCAGATGCTGTAGGAGAAAAATAAAGAGATAGATTCTTCTACTGTGTATGCAGCTGCTTCTCCTATCCAGGTGTACGCATGGGGAGCTGCACTCACTTTCCCTTCTGTCCGGCGGCTGCGTCTAGTGTGGATTCCCTCCTTCGTGGTCACCGGTAATGTGACCTGTAGTCTCCGCCCTCCAGCTCAACGGCCGAACTGAAATGGCAGCCAGCCAGCCGCAGAGAGGCTGGGTGAGTGGTGGGGACTCAAGGAGCAGCTCAGCTGCCTTGGCCCCACAAGCACATGCAGCCCGGTGTGCCCTATGGCCAGTTTGGGTCTGTTGGTATCATTTGGAAGAATAGTGTCAGCAGGGGGAATAGTGTCCTATCATTGTCCCATCATTGGTGTCAGTAGGCTTACTATTGGGCACTCGTTATTGGCTGTCCCTCCTCTCCCCTGAAGCTTCTGGTGAGAGGCGATCATGTGACCGGAGCGCTCTGTGAATAGGTAATTATGCACATTTCCCTTTCAAAGGATAATTGGAATTGGTAAGCTTAAATATAAATGTTTGCTTTTGGGTTTAATATTGCTTAAAGAGACTTTAAAGCGGAGTTCCACCCAAAAAAAGGAACTTCCGGTGTCACATTTGGCACCTTTCAAGGGGGAGGTGGGAGCACATATCCTGTCTAATATGTCTTTCTCATTGGTAACCCCCTTCATATTTGTGGAGGGACGGAGTTCCTGTATGAGGTTAGCGCGTATAGGATTAAAGGTTATCGCTCCCACTACTGGTCTTTCGCTGGTACCCTGCCATCTAGAAGGATTTAACCCCTGCACCATGGGAAAAGGGCGCCATGCCTAAAATTGGTCCATGCTGTCACCCCATTACCCGCAGGTAAGGGGCCACTACTTACAAAAGTGTGTTGTGTTGCACGAAGAGGAAAACATCACTGTATTACATTTGTTCCAGTCACCTCACTCCTCCTAAGAGGACCACTATATATGCATCTTAATTTTGGACATTGTAGTCATTTGTCACAAATGTTTGCGTGTTTGCATTAGTCACTTTATTTATACTTTTTTTCTGTCTGCGTGTTGTGCACTTGGTCTGCACATCATCTACTTGATTTTTACTGTATTTAAAGATTATGGTTATTTTCTGCTAATCAGATTCACCTCCACTATCCTGCACATGTTGTATGTCACATGTGAATTTATATGCTATATCACGAGTTTGTGCTGTATATTTTTCTGTTCACATTAGCACAGTCACCTTATAGTATCTGAGGATATTTTGATCTGTATACATTAGCACTGTCACTTGGGTTTTATATTTATTATATATATATTTTTTATAATTTTAATATCAGTCTTCAGATTGGATTAGCGTAGCACCACCTCTTAATTGTGTTGTCATTCACTGCCTGATTCCCTTTCTAGCAATGCTGGTGCCTCCACCCAGGGCCGAGGGGACGGATCGGCTTTGGGTGAGGACATCGCGGGCAGGTAGGTGTCCTTCTTTTAAAAGTCAGCAGCTGCAGTATTTGTAGCTGCTGACTTTTACTTTTTTTTTTTTTACTTTTTTTTTTTTTTGGCGGAACTCCGCTTTTAAGGGCCAGTTTACACCAGAACGTGGTGCAGGAAACCGCACTGCACTTGCGATCTTCAGAGGGTGTTCATGACGCTCCTAAACACAGGTCACAAACACCATGCGTTTGCCTGCACCGGATTGCAGTGCTGGGACAAGGTCATCTGGTGCCCCCCCCCCCCCCCCCCCCGCCGCTGTGAAAGCTACAACGCCTACAGATGATGGGATCTATACTGGGAATTTGTTAAATACTAGTATTGGCAGCGATCAGGGACTTAGGCGCGGTTCACACTGGGGAAACTTGTCACGCCCCATTCAGTACAATGAAACAGTTCTAATCGGAGCGACAGGACACAGCACATCAGGGCACAGGTCACAGTACATCAGGGCAGGGCACAGGTCACAGTACATCAGAGTACAGAGCCCAGCACATCAGGGTACAGCACATCAGGGCACAGGTCACAGTACATCGGGGCACACAACATTAAGGCACAGGACATCAGGGCACAGGACATCGGGGCACAGGACATTGGGGCACAGGACATTGGGGCACAGGACATCGGGGCACAGGACATTGGGGCACAGGACATTGGGGCACAGGACATTGGGGCACAGGACATTGGGGCACAGGACATTGGGGCACAGGACATTGGGGCACAGGACATTGGGGCACAGGACATTGGGGCACAGGACATTGGGGCACAGGACATTGGGGCACAGGACATTGGGGCACAGGACATTGGGGCACAGGACATTGGGGCACAGGACATTGGGGCACAGGACATTGGGGCACAGGATATTGGGGCACAGGATATTGGGGCACAGGACATTGGGGCACAGGACATTGGGGCACAGGACATTGGGGCACAGGACATTGGGGCACGGAGGACATTGGGGCACGGGGCACATTGGGGCACGGGGCACATTGGGGCACGGGGCACATTGGGGCACGGGGCACATTGGGGCACGGGGCACATTGGGGCACGGGGCACATTGGGGCACGGGGCACGGGGCACATTAGGGCACGGGGCACATTAGGGCACGGGGCACATAGCACACAACACATCATAGCACGGAGCACATTGGGGTACAGCACATCAAGGTACAGAGCACAACACATCAGGGTGCAGGGCACGGAGGACATCAGGGCACGGAGGACATCGGGGCACATTGTTTACTAGCCTGCATGCAGAGAAGCGCTGGAAGAGTCTGATAAGTGTTCTCTCTCATGTCACGCTGCTCCCCGGCGGCCCCTCCTCTTTTCTTGTCCATCCCAGATGATGTCACAAGCAAATAGGGAAGGACGAGAAGTGAGGAGGGGCCGCCGGGGAGCAGCGTGACATGAGAGAGAGAACTTATCACAGATGCTTCCAGCGCTTCTCTGCATGCATCTCGATCTACCCGTCAGGCGCCAGCTGTCGGCGATTGGCGGGTAGATCCTCCATTGCAGGACAGAAACTCTGCCTGATAGGGAAGTGAGAGGCGGGGCGGGGCTGGTCTCAGGCTTGTGCCGGGTGCAGGAGCGCACTCGGCACATGTTAAAAAGTATCCATTTTCGCGCGGCCAGTGTTGTAAACTCTGCATAGGTCGCAGGAATTTTTACAACACCGGTTCACTGGCGCTTCTATTGCGCCCCTCTTCCTCCAGTAAATGGTCCCGCCCAGGGCATCTGCCCCTTCGCCCCCCCCCCCCCCCCCTTGTACCGGCCCTGCCAGATTGCATGGTACAGTAGTACCATGTGATCAGGTTGCTGTGCGTTTTGTAAAGTAGCGAATGCACTACTTGATGTGGTC